>CM062516.1:13273025-15673025 GCA_031439585.1 Pterocarpus macrocarpus | reverse complement strand
ATTTCATGCTATGACATAAGCATAACATCAAATTAGTAGGGTGTTACAGCTAGAGATAACTCTGAGTGCACAAACTCTTCCTATAAAGGCATATTCGCTATCTTTACCAGACTATAAAATCTCCTAGCCTTTACATTAGGAACCTTGATAGAAGGTTAGGAATACATTCCAAACTTAAGGTTAGTAGCATCCAAAATTATTTCTTGATAACAACCAAAGTTATCCTTTCAAGCGACATTACTCATATCCTAATCACCTATATGGACCCTACTAGAACTACCTCCAATATAAACCACACCAAATTGATTCTCTGGTGCAAGAATTTCCTCATGCTCAATCCAAATGGAGTAATCAGGTTTGAAGCCATATTTGTATAAATGATACATAATGCTCTCAATATCTAAGTACTTCATATATCTACACTTCCCACAAGGACATCTAACCTTCCTTTCACTTATGAACTGTTGTGTTCAACTTGTAACACTTAAAAATTGCTCAACCCCCTCATAAAATTATGGTTTAATTCTCCCCTTCTTGGATGCAAGCCATCATATATCCATAATCGGTTTCTAAGAAACATTGCTCTTAAACAAATTTTATGCCTAAAAATTATGTGGACAACTATCAATAACAAATTGGACAACATAATGACTTTCAATTTGTACCAAAATTTGGGTAAAGTTTCCCTTTACATTAGGAATCTCCCTTTACCATATTATGACAATTTTTTTTATCCAAAGAAACAATTTAATGAAGCATAAAAAATTTGGCAAAGTCTCCTTTAAATTAGGAGTCTACCTTTCTTAGATTACGACACTTTTTTGTTCAAAACAAGAATCTAAATGACAACATAAATTTGGGTTGAGTCTTTCTTTAACTTAGGAGTCTCCACTTATTAGATTAAAGCAATTGTTAATTGAAAGCAACAAATATATAACAAACCAATCAATTCAAACAATCCTATGTCCATTCTAGATCACAACCTTTTTACTTCACAATATGCTAGCAAACAAACCAAATAAAACAATTCAAACAATTAGGAAGGAATGCTAAGCCTTCCCTCCCATTCACCTTCTTCCATCCTATATCTCTATTCTAGAAAATATAAGTCCTGTAGAAAATATAAATCCACAAACTAACAAGCGTACTTACCAATGCTTCAAATATAAGCTCCAAGCTCAAACTAAAGCTCTAAGTGTAACACCTTACCAGATAAAATACTATGCTTAAGTCATAATATATTACCTGATAAGTTATTACGTGTGGCGGTCTAATTAAATCCCATTTTCTGATTCAATGATAATTACCAATATAGAGTTAACTGTTCACTTAATAAATTTCCATTTGACTGCGGAATAAGTAATAGATAATTGTTGTAACAGAAATAAAATAAAATAAATAAAAATGCGGAATAGATAGAACTACTAAAACTGCATTGTGTATATATATATATATACATATATATATATATATATATATATATATATATATATATATATATATATACATAGACGTCTATTTTCAAAGTTTACCAAAAGATACATAAATAGTACGGGGTAATAAAATGAGGCCATTGAAACAAAACAAATCGACCCGTCTCTATGGACAGTACCCTAACTGGTCCCCAAGGGACATTTCGTGTGCTATCCATCCATATACAACATACACTAAACTACTGCCTATAGCCTAATAATGCTAAAAGAGGACCACTCTATACATTTCCTGCTGTAATACTGCACAGGCACCCTAGATGGACTCCGAGGAAAGGAATCCATTTGCCATGCCGGTGTCAGCTGGAGTATAGTCCATGCTCGAGTC
The DNA here is from genome assembly GCA_031439585.1 of Pterocarpus macrocarpus. Lineage (NCBI taxonomy): Eukaryota > Viridiplantae > Streptophyta > Magnoliopsida > Fabales > Fabaceae > Pterocarpus > Pterocarpus macrocarpus. Next base: position 15,671,207 of record CM062516.1, on the reverse strand, counting down.
AGAGGACGAAGAAGACGAGCTCGTCGGCTCCGACGGATCCTCCTCAGACAGTAAGGCAGAGGGGAGCTGCTACAGCGGTGAAGTTGGCGGAGCCATGGGAGCTGCTGCTGCTACCAATGCTGCTGCTGTTGCTACGGGTGGAGGTGGGAACGGATGTGCCATGTGGAGAGAGATGGCAATATACGGAGCGGACGGGTCGAAAAGGGGGTGAGTAAGTGGGACTGCAAAATCTCTACTGAAAAAGAAATAAAGGTGGAATCGGCAGCTACCAAATATGTACACAGAGTCTATAAATAGGTCAAGGTGAATGTGAAGCTTAGGGAACTCAATGAACAGGACTCCTGTTGCCGCGTTCTCCATGATCTGAGAATGACACGGAAACATACCATAGGGTGAGAAATAAAAATTTCTCAGTAGAAATCCTAATTCTATACACTTCTGGCATCGCTGTCATTCTCAATTGTTTTGGTTTTTCTTAAGTTTAAATAAATACACTAAGACAATAATATTCACCTTTAATTTGTATTAGGAAAAGTGTAACTCGAAACAAGCTTTATTTTAAATTAGGGTAATAAAAGGACATTTAAACCAAGCATGTCAACATGACTAAAATAGTAATCATAGTTAAACAGTAACATAATATGAGGAACACTGATAACTGTAAAAGCAGTTAGGAATCAACAAACATAGCATATTCATATATATACTGAAAAAATACACTTTGTCTTTGAGAACCTTCAACTCTTGTAACTTATAATTTCCATTCTTGGTCCCCTGGGAGTCATTGGCCATATACTCCTAGGTAATAGTCTGCTTTTCAGGACCGAGCTTGTTCCTATATAGGATTATCGGGTTTACTTTCCTTGACTTTCCCACTGATCTATTCCCTTTAAATTTATTTAGGGTCTAGCCTAAGTAATGTGGAATCCTTTATAATATTCATGAATTGCATGCACAACTAACTTTATCCTTTCAAACATCATGTGTTCATGCAAGTATAACTCACATAACATATGAATTCTTTGCCAAAATTTCGGCAGCATAACGGATCGAGTTCGCTTCCCCATGACTAGTGCTAGACTACCAGTTAAATCATTCAAACATGCAAATCAATATGGAACAGCAATTATATATTCACAATATCATTTATCAAAGTCAATACAAACATCAATAGAGTTTTCTGCTTACTTCATCCTATTTTACCAAAATTTTGTATAATCCACCTTTAGTCCAATTCAACTCATTTAAATATGGATTTTGGATATGTCATAGCTCTATGTGTCTAGTTTTCAACCCTTTTAGTCCCATCTCATTTTGATTTGTATAACTCAAGTTATTAGTATTTTACCTCAGATCATCTGCACTAGCCGTAATTGCACCCTTATAAGTGAAAATTCACAAAAAATAGAAATCTATGTGAAATTATACGAAATTTATATGAAATTAAATCTAATAGAACAAGATTTCTAATGAAATAAGTTTTATATCATTTGCTGAGTATATTTTGAGATATAAGCCTTATAACTTGACCCTACTAGACTACCCTGTTTCAACCTAGTTTGAACTAAGGTAAATTTATTGATGTGCTGGAAATAATTGGCAATGAATCTGACTCTAAAATTTTTATGGAATATTCCCTTATATGTTAGTTTTCAAAAAACATTCGTTTCACTCAATTTAGAGTTGTGTAGGGTGAGTTACACCCCTCTCAACTCACATGACCCAGATGGGAATCCAAGATTCTAGGTCAAACTTCAAAAATTCATAACTAATTCTATACAAATCCAATGGCCTTATATTTTATATGTATAGAAAGCCCTAAATGTCTAGTTTCATATAAAAATAGAATTGTTAAATTTAAATGGCTGTAAGTGGAGTCGTACACTCTACCGTACGGACCATCAAGTGAAAAGCCTAACAGCTTCTTGAATTTTCTCTATTCTTCAAGTTCTTTCATACCAATTCCAATTCTAATCACAACATACATGCAAAATCAACCATAATCCATCCGCATCACTCTAAATCTGATCGGTATCATGAAAAAAATAAGATCCCTACACAGCCCCAAATCAAGAAAAATAAGAAGAGAAATTGGATTTCTACCTTGTCTAGTTGAAATCTTGTTGGTTTGATGTCTTAGATTGAAGAAAATTTTGATGAAACTTGAAGAGGGTTGAAGATGGAGTGGAGATGAGTGTGAATGGAAGAGAAATGAAGAGAGGTCTACCCCTTATGTTGGCCAAAAATGCAAAGGGGTAGGAAAGGAAAAAAAAGTGAAAACTTTTGAAACAAGTTTCATTTGATTGGTGGATGTGTGTTGATCATTCAACTTGACTTGGCAGCCCATATGGTGGGCTGAGATTGTACCATTTGCATGGGTAATTTGGCTGAATCTTGGCCCTCCATCCCAAAGTTCTCACAGTATAATTTCTATTGATCCGCTTCCGACAGTTTAAAATACCGAAATCTTACTAATTTCTTTTAAATCGGTAAACTGGTTTTAGAAAAATCCTATGAGGTTTTCTATGGTTCTAATCTAATTCCATCAAGTCTAATCCTTCTAAATCACACTTAATTGGCTTTCAGTGAATGCTTAATTGAATTCTAATTAATCCCAATTATTCGATGAAAACCGAACAACTTGGTTAATAACAATAATTTTTTTTTTTGGACGTTACATTTATTTTTTTCGGACATTACACTAAGCGTGCTCCCTAATGAACCAAAGAAAAGGTACTTAAGTTAGCAAACATTCTTAAATAATAACTTAGAGTAAAGAGATGGAATGGAAAAAAAATGGCAAACCAAAAAACTAAGCCAATTAAAATGACCAGCATTGCACCTAGAACTCATGTTCTAAAAATCGGACTAGACATCTATCTGACCAATTGGACTAGGAATTGATCCCTAGGCTAGTCCGGTCATAGTAGAAAAATTGGATTTTCAAAAACTAATCAAAACCAATGAATGGCCAAATTGATTGGTTCATTAGTTGAATAGGCTAAGTTATTTTTTTTAAAATTCAATTTTTTCAAATTGTAATAATTAATGGTGAGGTTAACAACCCTATTATGGTAAAAGATGGCCAAAGATGCACCTTGGTGGGTTAAGCCAAGGACTACTAAATATCTTATTCTTTTTAAAAGAGCCTAGATTTAAGCATAAAGCAACATAATATACAAGTATTTATAAGTGTTTTAAGAGTAAAAAACTTGTAGTCTTAAGCAATGTGGGACTTGAGTTCTTTATAGTAATTTTAACAATAAAAAGTTTATAGTCTAAATAATGTAAAACTTAAGTGCCCTATATTTTAACTCTTCATGTGAATTTTTTTATTCTTTATGTATATTCTATAGCATATAATTAATCATATTTATATGTAAATATATATTTAATTACACTCCGATTGAATCAATAAACCTTTGAACCAATATTTTGATCGATTTGATATCTGGTCTGATTTTCAGAACCTTGCCTGAAACACAATAATAGTCTCCAATGGTGGTTGGAGGCTAGTTAGAGTGGTAGCAGAGTGAGAAGAATGAGAAGGAAAAAAAGAATAGAAGGAAGAGAAATTAGGAAGAAAGGGAGGGCCACATAAAGGGAAGGCCACATTCTTATGTGGCCCCATGAACATTACGGATGGATAATCCATTGATAATTTCATTAATGAATTAAATAACTTCATTTATTAATATTACTGACAAAAAAGTCATTGGTATGCAAAAAACTTGAAAATTTGAAGTAGAGCCTTCATTAATGTATTTACATTCAAATACGAATGGAAGGTTTGTCGGTAATTTCATTTTAAAAATCAAAGAAAAATTAAATATTATTGATAGGTACATTGCCAATATTTTTAATAAAAAAATTAAAAATAAATGCATAATTACCACCTTTGTTTCATCAATCATTTTACCCTATATAGTTATGAGCATTTTGACAGCAATTCATCGGTAATTTCTTCAATATTATTTATGCACCAAATGCGCCGAGGAAATATTATTGATGAAATTTTATATTCATTGAAAGCTTTTGCATTTATCCAATTTATCAATTTGTCTGTCGAAAATTCCCTCAGTTTTATCGATAGACTATAATTTGTCGGTAATTTTCATCAATGTTTCAGCTGTTTCCTATACTGATGGAGTTGAAAAAATATAAACCTTGGAAGAAAATTAAGCAATAGAAATTAGTTTATTCAAATTTTCGCTTTAAGTGATTCAAGTACCAAAATTAACTTAAACCAATTTAATTGGTTCAATTCGGATTCATCAAGTTAATATCATGCAATAAGTACCCCTATATAGTATTGGTTATCCTAGCATACAATACATCCAAAATGTACATGAGCATGATCTTAGATGTATTTTTTTTTTAAAATTATTGGTTTACTATCTCACTTGTATTTTATTCATTCAAAGTAATACACATTACAATTTGATCAAATCCATTACCATAAGAAAACTAGAATTTTGAAATTTCAATTATGAGTTTTCATAGTATAAGTTGTTAATCTCTTTGTTTAGAGGGTAGAATATTAATAATCCATAAAAAGATGAATGGACGTACGAAAAAATTAGAAAAAGAAAAGAAAAGAAAAAAGAGTTAATGAAATATTAATCTCGTTCCAAGATTTTTTTTCCACAAAAGTGGAAATGACATTACTACTAGGTTGGAAAGTGAACACACAAATACTATATATATTATATACCCATAATCATATATATATTTCTTAACTTACCATTAATCAACATTTAGCATTATATTTAATACACAGCATATTCTTTGAAAAATCAATTTTCATCTTGTTTAATTTAAATAATATATATATATAGTAATTACCCTTTTCAATAAGTTTTAGTTAAGTAATAACGATATTAACTCTTCTTCTGAACTAGTCTAAGTTTTTTGGAGAATATTATATTATTTTATCCTATTTATATTTTAACTAATTGAATACGATTTTCGTACCTTTTGTCAAATGTTTTTATATCATTACATTCAATTTGTAGTTTCATTAAATAATGATTTCGTAACATAACAAAAAAAAAAAGTGTAATTTTGATTTACCACAAGTATATAATTTTTTCACACATTCTACATATTTGACTATGGAGATAATTATTGCGAAAGTTAAATACTATTAATAAAGTGGTGATATATTTAAATTAATTATAGTGTAAAAAATTGTTACATAAGTAATGGCGTGTTTTTTAATATATCTGGTGAACTATGGTGCATCACATAGCAGTTTTTAGCCACAGTCACCACAAGTATATAATTTTTTTTACACATTCTACATATTTGACTTTGGAGATAATTATTGCGAAAGTTAAATACTATTCATAAAGCGATGATGTATTTAAATGAATTATGGTGCAAAATTTTTTTACATAAATAATGGTGTGTTCTACTATGCACCTAGTGAACTATGGTGCATCATACACTATTTTTTAGCCACATTCAACAAATGCGACTAGTTGCATTTGAAAATGTGGGTAAATGCATCTTTGGTGGACTACTGCACTTGCACTAGAGAGCACTACACCCGCACATCTTCCTCCTCCAAGTTCCGGCGACTTGTGCCCCATAGCCACTGCCTATCACCACTCTTGTCGGCACATCGCACAAGCACCCTAGCTTCCATGCTCACGAACCTGCACCCCCATCTTCTTCTAGCCTTGACAATGACATCACCTTCAATCGATGTGGTTTCGATGAGTTCCCCAATGAGTTGCAACCAAGGGTACCACCTTTTCTACCTTAGACCTATCCTTGCTTTGGTCCCTAGAGGCTCTTAGTTCTACCACTCATGCTCTAACAAAGACAAAAACAAGGCCAATTGTATGTCCCCTGGGTTAATTCAAATTTTTTTAGTTTTATTAAAAAACCAACCGTTGGTTCTTCCTTTGGAAATGTAATTTTTGAGGCTATGAATTTTGTTAGTGGAGAAGCATTTCAATGGGTATGCTGATTGTTTAAAGAAGATGATAGACTGGGTTGCCATCAGGGGAAAGGTTGCGTTAGGAGAGTGTACAAAGAAGTGATTATAACATGAGCATGGTTGATGATGGTCTATGGTGGACCACACACAAAAGTAAATGGTCCACCATACACCATAGTTTATCCAATGCACATTAGAAGTTGCCCATAAATAATATATCAAAATTTAATTCTAACAAAAAAATTACTTTATTTTAAACACAACCAAAGAAGTGCGCCAAAAAAAAAAAAAACAATGAATGAAACAAAAATATGAGCCTTTTATTTCAACACATTATATTATTAATAGGCCTCCAAGTAATTAATTTGCCTTAAATCGCAAAGGTTACTAACTAAATAGGCAAACCTATGATGTTGACTTGTATCCCTAGTTTTTTTTTAACCTTCTTATCAATGATTTGAAAATTGAATCAGATTGGCTAGTTCAATTGATTGGATCGAGAGTCGGTCCCTAGGCTGGTTTAGTTACTACCAAAAAATTGGAATTTAAAAAACCGATCAATGACCTAGTGAATTGGTCAAAAGTCGATGAACTAGTCTAACCAATACTAGTTCTAGGAACGATAATCGACTAAGGCAAGGGTGGGAGTACTCCCTCATCCTTGCCCCACACCTCCATTTTGTTCTTTATCCTCGTCCCCTATCTCCATGGTAAGAGGAAATTTTCCCTTATCCCTAATTCCCATGGATCCTTATTGTGCGGATTCGCAGGGACCTAAAAAAATTTAAAAATGAATAAAAATACGAGTTAAGGACTACACTGACATTGGAGCAGAAGACGCTAGACTCAAAGGCTATGTTGCATCATTGGTGAGGGAAGACAATGTTGTGTTGGTGAGGGAAGATGGTGGATTGTGCCCTATGTTGCGCTATCAAGGGAAAATGATTGAGTATGCTAGATTAGCGAGGGAAGATGGTGGACTGTTGTCACGACCCCACACAGGACGTGACCGGCGCATAGGGGACACATCCCCTAGCAAGCCTACACTAGACCTTTTCTAAAAAAAATTGGGCAGAGTCTCCCTTGTATTTAGGACTATTCCCAAATACGGATCCTCCACCTGCATAACAATCCAATCACACAAAATCATTGGAGATCCAGGCATTCTCCGAATGCACCCCATAGCACACAATATAGGAATTTAAAACGTAATCATACTTATGAAAATATATACATATGTATCCATCATGAACATTAACCCATAATCATTAGAAGCAACTTGACTTAACTAAAAACAACATGCTTTTTATTACAAATTAAAATTGATACAGGGAGGACCCTGCCTGTGGACTAATGGAGCATTTCTAAAGATTATACAAATAAGCCTAAATGCTGAATCTTCTAATTAACTGCAAAAGCTTGAGCACGATCCCGCACCTGTCTAAAGAATATATAGAGAGAGAAAAGAGTGAGTCATACAGACTCAGTGAGGGATAATACATCATAACAATAGTGGAACAAGCTTTAACATTAACTTTTAGCAAAAGTATAACTTATAAGCTATTTCAAAAACTTATACATCATCTCTTAAGGAAAGGCTTTGTCTATATGTTAACATACTATAAAGTTTCTAGCAAAACATACTTGAAGTATAACATATCCTTAAAACATCCTTACATATATATATATATATAAACAACGCTTTTACAACTAGATGTAATAAAGCATATACATAATGAGGATATAAGAACTGGGTTTAGAGATAGAAATACTTTCTTATAACATAAAAGGTAAATACTTGTTTCAAAATCATTATAAAGCTTAAGGGAGGATCCTATTTCAGAAATAGCTGCCTGACTGGGTGGCCCTGTGGCTTAACTCCAGCAACAAAAGATAACTTCACGCCTATGCGTGTCTATATATTCCGGACATGTTGGCCGACATGCCGGGCTAGCAATCACCCTGCTAGCTGGGTTATTCGAGGTGCACCAAGGCTAATGCTACTGCCATTAGCAAACAGTTCTGTTACAGTTTCCTCCCCTCAAAAAGGCACTCACACTTGCTAGGTCTTCGCCATGCCTCATGTGAGCCCTTAGTTAAAACTCCTTTGAAACACATTTTCTTTCTTTCAAACATCTCTAGCTTTAAACTAGTTTTAAAACATCACAATTTCTAAAAATATGAAAGTTCATCTTTTCTAAGTTCTTGTCATTAAAATTCTTCTTTATATCAATTTATGTGTAATTTAACAGTGCTATTAACCATAGGTTCAAGGCATAATACCTTCAAATCTTTCAAGCTTTAAGTATCTAAATTATCTCATTCCATTGAATCATTCAACGTATTAACTTTAAAACATTGCAATTTCTATACACATGAAACTTTGTCTTTTTCTATCAAATTACTCAATGTCCGAAATCAATTTCTATAAGAGCTTGTCCCACTTAAATATATATACACATGCACATAACTAACATCATTACTTCAAGAGTTCTATAAATATAGAGTAAAACACATTGAATCAACTATTTTGTAAAACTTCACTAGAATACATTTTAGGCATGTACTTAGGAAATTAAGATAAGAATTAAGCTATAGGTATACTATCACTCACAGTGCTAATCCAAGGGAAGGAACAGCCTTAGCATACTGAACCACGGAGCTTTAGTCACCACATAAGTTATCTAGCATCAAAATTATCATTATCCAAACACTAATTAGCTTATAGTACCAAAGATTAACTTGAAATATTTCTAAAGCATAAAAACCCCCAATTTGGAACCCTAGGTTCCCTAACCTCAACCTTAAACTTAATCTTCCAAGAAAATCCTTCCCTACCCATGAAATAGAAGAAGATTAGAGCTTAGAAAGTTACCTTGGATTGCAAAAGAAGGAAGAAAATTAATGGAGGACTTGGGTCTCCTCCACCTTCGTTTCTCTCTCTAAAAGAGATGAGAGAGAGAGCTTCAAGGAAGAAGATTGATGATGATGATGAGGAAGGAGAGGGATTTGTGGAGGATTTGAGTAGGAAAATGGTGAAGGAGTCATGGTATCCATGAGGAGAGAAAGAGAGAAGAGATAGAAAGAAGAGAGAGAGAAGTTGAGGAAGAATGAAGAAGAAGGAACGGAATCCTTCTTTTAAATTTCGTCCAGCGCCAAGGCGACTGCCGCCTGGCGCTCGCCCACCTGGCTACATCACCTTCAGAACACACCACAGGCGCTGGCCTTGGGCGCCTAGGCGCCCAGTCTCTTTTTTTTTTTTTTTTTCCTTTCATCTACACTTCTCAACTATCATCATATACTTATTTACATTTCTTAATTTTAAGATAATGTCCTCATTTATTTTATTCTCCATTAACTTTAAAACATAAATGTAAGTAAGAGAATATCCCCCATTTGAATCCAATAAAAATATTGGAAAAATCAAACTCCCTAAGAATCAAAATCCAACTTTTGGATTTTAGTACAAACTTTTGAAAACTTACATTTTCTTAAACTTCAAGTTTGAAAATGAAAGAGTTAATAACTTCCAAAAATTCGTTAAAAATCGCTCTTCAATTCTTTGATATCTAAGGAATAATTACCGGGACTTTTGATCCCATAAAAATGTCCCAATCCTATAGCCCTCCAAGGGGGCATAGGGTCCAAACTTAGAGCTTTCACAAGGTCCGACAGAACAAAGTATCACAATTCGTGTGACTCTTGACCCGGGCATTACAACTGTGCTACACCATGGTGAAAGAAAGCTGTGTGCTCTAGCCTCTGTGTTAGGTGTGTTAGTGGCGAGATAGAAGAGTGTGTGTATTGGGCATGTCACGCAAGAGTTAGAGTACGGAATATGTAAAGGATGGGTTAGGTTTTTCATAGTTTACAGGGATATGGGGATATTTCTATATATACTATAACACCTTACTAAATATAGACATTATGATTAAATCATAATGTTATATTTAGAGATTGGCATGAGTCATTGCTAAACCTTTCTAATGTAGATATAAAATATAAAGCTCATAAGATATTTCATTTCATATCTAATAAGGACTTACAAAATCCAACTTTTACTATAGAGATATAATTATAACTACAAGTTATTCAGAATTCTTCAAAATCTGCACATAACTATACTCATGCAAGTAATTACACATGCTTTATACTTGTCCTTATGTGATATTGATAGCCAAACTTAGACAGTCAGACTAAATCCCTGAGTGCTAAGCTCAAGCACTTCTTATCTAGCCTTTAGGAGCCTGAGATTCTGCTACAAACTTAAAAGTGTGTTCCTTGCTCCGGAATAACATGGAGGCACACATTGGCATGAGAATTTAAATTCTCAGTAGGCAAACAAAATCCACTAAAATTCATGTCATCATGATTATGCCAACCATTTTAGTTTATTATAAAAATTATTGTTATATACATACAAACACAAGTTCAATTGTAAGTTCAAGAGCACATTTATCGAAGCAGGCTACTTTTAAACATTCACTTAGCGTTTCAACAATAATCATCAATCACCAAGCTTCAATAATAATCATTAATCATTAAGGCCACACAAAAACATAGCATTCAATTTTATATAATAAAGGCATAATCACAATGTGATGCTTTTCTTTTAAGTCTTTTACTAGCACGCATTTATATGGCATGATCATCATGTCATGCTCTCAAGGGTATCATAGTGTCATACTTCTTTGGGTATGATCATCATGTCATACTTCTTTGGATATAATCCATCATGTTATACTCCCTTGGGTATGATCTGCCATGTCATACTCCCTTGGGTATGATTGTTGTGTTGTGTACTCTACTAGCTAGCATCACCATGTCACCCTTTTTGCTCTTGAGAGTTTGATTTATCATATTTTTCTTTACCCTTTCTTCCTTTTGAAATAACCACGAAAATCTTTATTTTATCCTCAATTGTCTTTTGGTGTCATCAATCTACTGAAGGACCTAGCCCGAGTAATAAAGTTGTTTCCTATGAGTGGACATGAGCTCATTCCTATGCCAACACAACATTTATGGTACTTTGGCACTTAGCCTCATAAACATTGGCACTTAGTCTTTCATCATTCAGAAGCACAAGACTTTCAACTTACCATTTCTCATGGTCGGGCCAGCACCATCGGTGCCTTTATATATATCATCATTCATTCATAATTCAGCTCATAAGTCATATCACATAGTTCATGTAATTACATACATACTTTAAACATAAATAGGAGCATCATAGTATTTCAGTGGCATTATTCACCATAATATCAATTCTTTGGGGTTAAAGGCATATAACATACACTTTCATGTAACAAGATTATCTACCTTTGATCATAGTTGGCTTAAGAGCCTTCTAAACATCAATTTCGTAACATATCACTAAGACTAGTGACCTTTTGTCCCGAATTTTCTAAATTTGCCCAAAATTTAAAAAGTTACTATAATTTCATTTAAATCATTTCGCTTCCATATTTCATAGGCACAATCCTCTCTGAGTCATCTATCTAACCTCTTTGGTCGTGTTCAATTCCAACATCAATAGCTCAAGTTGTGGTGACATGTCTAGGTGTTGTTCTATTTCAACTCCATGCTTAGGTAGTAAATTTCCAAAATTTATAACAATTACATCAAAGCTTAGTTAACTCAAACTTTAAGCTTTCAAATAAATTTTGTCCTTCCTTAATCTAAGTTGCAAAGGCTAAGTTCTAGTCCATACAATTTTGGGGTTATAGTTTGCTCTCTAACTTACCATGGTTCTTTCAAAAATTTATATCTCACTCTACTCAATTTTGATGGCTATATATGTGAGATCTTCTAACGTGGAATTAACAATGAAAAATCGACACCATTCTAAACACTTTAACCAAGGTTAAGGGTTAAAATCCAACACTGCCCCTATTTTTCCTCTCAATTTGGATAACCTACTTTAACTAACTCCCAAAATTCCATTTCTTAATGGAAAATTCTGAAAATTTACCTGAATATAATTTCATATATTATCTTTGAAACAAAATAAACCTCAGCTCATTCTGATTTCTACAACTCCAGAAATAAAATTTGCAAGACAACATTTCCATTCCCTAGTTATCCAACAACTAATTTTAAGGTTTCCATTCACAAACTCTTTCTAGTTAATTTCTATGAACTCAAATCAATTCATTTCTTCCCTAACACCTCTATTATACTTGTTTTAACAAATCTAAAGTTTCTACCAAAACTACTTAACATTATTATTCAAGTTTTCACATACTTAAATTTCCTAGTTAACTAGAAACTCCTAACACTTGTCCTACAACTCATTTTAGTTCCTCTCTTCACCACAACCAATCTAAACACTATGAAACCCCACTCAAACACATCAACACAGAACCTTTCTTTCCCCTGGACTTATCCCTTATGGCCAAACACATCTACATCAAGTTTTTAATCAAATAGGCGAAGGATTTAGCATAAAAGCATCACCACAAGTTCAAGAACAACAACATAACAATCTCAATAGTATCAAGCCCATTTCAACATTACCAAACTAGTAACTACTCTTAGGGTATTGGGTGGAACAACTTGGGAAACTTAGGGAAGAATAAACCTAGGATTAGATTCACTAACCTTTAGATTTTTGCAACCAAAGAATAAGCTTGATCAACGATGACTTCTCCTCCTCCTCCTTCCTACCTTAGCCATGGTAGTTCCTTAGTGATTTCCACCTCAATTGTTGGTTGATCATGGTGATGTTTATATGAATCGGTAGTGGAGGAAGTGGGGTTAATTTTCACAAAAGGAGCAAGTGGTTAGAGAGGCCAAAGGCCCCCATACAAAGCTTTAAAGCTTTGGCTATGGTGCTATTGCTAGTGATAAAGATGATATCGTAGGGAAGGAGGAGAGAAGATGAGGAAGTGAGAGTATGGTGGTGGTGAATTATGCGAGGTTAAGTTGAGGTGATTATAAAGGTAGCCATGCATGAGATTGACATACAAGCATGCATGGAACCTTCACTCCTCATAATTCTATGTAAGAGTATTATTCCTTTGGTTTATCAACTCAAAGAAATTAAAATGTCACTCCTAGAACCAAACTTGAACAATATGAGACTCTTAAAAATTAATTCAAGGTGTGCAATAAATTATATATTACCTTTCTTAATAAATTGAAAATGGATTATATATATATAGAAATACCCCTTCTTACTTAAGTGTAAGAAGAAACTAGGAAATGAAATCATATAATTTTAATTAATTTTATTTTTTAATTATTAATATACTAAAAGGTTCTTTTATTAAAATATTTTTAAGTTTATATTAATTTTTAATTTTGAGTTGTAATTTGTTACAGCGACACAATGCAAATGAGAAATTATAGGTGAGAAATAAGAAAAAAATATATTTGTAAAGAGCAGTTATATGTTCATCCAATAGTATCGTTTTAAAAAAAATGGCTCTTCTCATAACGTTCCATTTTTTTTTTTTTGGGACTTTTCCATTGTAATGTAGCTAATTTAATTTAATTTTAACTAAATTTGTAGTTATGTTTTATCATTAAGTTGGATTTAGTGCTGGTAGCTAATTCTTTCCTATCATAATTGTATAAATTATTTGTGCTTTTTAAATTTTCTATTTTGTAACCTTCTATCAATTACGAATGAGGAATTAATAATATCACTTAATGTAATTATTAACAATTATACCCATCAACAAAAGATATTAACAATTAGGAATATTATAATTGAGAAATTATAAATATTAATAGTTATTATTTAACATAGCACCGAGTTTAGAAAAACTTCAAGTGAAGGAAGTGATTCTTCAATTGATCAATTAGTATTATATGAACAATGAGATGATAAGTATAATATCCACCGAATTTTTTTTTATCGTTTTTCACCTAGTTATTCAATTTTTTATCCAATAATTAAGATTAATTAAAATTCAACTAAATATTTATTTAGAATCAATTAATTAGCAATTAATTGAGTTTAGATATGAGGGAATTAGGTTAGAAGCATAGAAGATTTCATATAAATTTTCTTAAAATCGATAAGATTTCGGCATTTTGAACTGTCGGAACCGAATCAATAGAATTGTATACCCAAAACCCTATAACTCAAGGCTGATTACTCAGCCATTTAACCCTCTATGGGTGGCGCCATTAAGGCCACAAGGAGGAGGAAGCATGGCTAAAGATGGACCACAAAATAGCAACTAATCAAATTTCAAGTTTCCAACTACCCTCTTAATACATGAATCAAATTTTTCTCTCTTCATTTTAGCTGACTTGCACCTCCTTCCAGCAGCCTTCTTCTCTTCTTTTCTTCATCTTCTTCATCTCCTTCTTCCACTTTCAGCCTCCATTAAGCCTCTTGCATCCATATCCTTCACTAGAACTCAAGACTAGCTAGTTGTTGCTTCAAGATAAAGATAGAGATTCAACCTTATTATTGTTCTTCTGGTTATGGGTGGCTGGTTTGGGCCTTTATTTTGTCACTTATTGATGTGATAATTGAATGAATATGATGATCTTTGGCTGGTTTGTTGGTTGTTTTTGGTGTTAAAATCGATTTAGAAGTAGAAAGGAGTGAAAGTGGGATGCAGGGAGGGGCTAAAAGGTTAAAACCCTTCAGCAATCTGTACGACGGAGTGTACGGCTCTGCCTATAGCCGATTAAATTTGATGAAACTATTTTTATGTGAAACTATACATGTAGATCTTTCCATAAATATATAATATAAGGCCATTGGATTAATATTGAGAGAGATATGAATTTTGGAAATTTGACTTAGGTTTTTGAGTTTGATTCTGGGCAGACTAGGTTGTTTAGGGAAAAAGTTGCCCTATATAACTTGGAATTAAGTGAAACTAACTTTGTTAGAAAGCTTACATATAGGAGAACATCCCATAAAAATTTCAAAGTTAGATATGGTCCCGTTTGCTCCCAGTGGTTCCAAGAATTTGCCCTATGTCCAAACCAGGCCAAAATAGGGCAGTTTAGGAAGGTCAAATTTCGAGGCTTATAACTTAAGCTCTACTAAAGCAAATGAAATGGAACTTCTTGAAAATGAAAGCTTGTCCTGTTAGATTTAATAGGATATCAATTTCTTATGATTTGAACTGGTTTTTGATTTTTAGTGGAATTTTACTTTTAAGTATGTAATTCTGGCCAGCTACAAGGCAGGCCGGGATAAAACCTAAATCACTTGAGCTGTATTTATCAAAATTAGATGGGACTAAAGAAGTTAGAAAATAGACACATAACACTCTAACATATTCAAAATTGAGGTCCAGATGAGTTAAGTAGAAATTGTGGCCTGATTTACAAAAATTGGGTTAAATGCAAGTATTGAGACAGCAACCATGTTTTAATTGCAGTAATTGTGCCATGAATTTGATGTTTGAAATATGAACAAAGTGTTATGATTTCTCTGAAAAGTTGGTGTTCTGAGTACTGGCACTATTCATGGGGAAGCGGACTTGATCCATTATACTGTCGAATATTCGGCAGAATTTTATGAAATTATGATAGTCTCTGTTATGAATATTCATGATATGAATATGAAATTCTATATGCAAGGATATATGAAAGTAATGATGAAACATATGTATGAGTGCATTTAGCATGTCTATGCATGATTATGTATGTGAATGAAAGGATATGAATATATTAAATATGGATGCCTTTACCTAGAGGCAATTATGAGATCCCTCCTTGTGAAGGCAGTTAAATAAGATAAGATTGGGTCCCTCCCTGTGAAGGAAATCGGTAAGATTTTGGTTTTAAGAAAATTTATATGAAATCTTCTATGCTTCTAACCTAATTCTCTCATATCTAAACTCAATTAATTGCTAATTAATTGATTCTAAATAAATATTTAGTTGAATTTTAATTAATCTCAATTATTGATAAAAAACTAAATAACTAGGCGAAAAACGATAAAAAAAAATCCGATGGATGTTACATTAATTTATATGAAATCTTCTATACTTCTAACCTAATTCCCTCATATCTAAACTCAATTAATTGATAATTAATTGATTCTAAATAAATATTTAGTTGAATTTTAATTAATCTCAATTATTGGATAAAAAATCGAATAACTAGATGAAAAATGATTAAAAAAAATCCGGTGGATGTTACAATAAGGATATATACCAATGAATTATTGGAAAGAAATACATGAGGAAAAAGAAAGTGTGATATAGTTACCATTGTATATTGAACTAATGGGA
The DNA here is from genome assembly GCA_031439585.1 of Pterocarpus macrocarpus. Lineage (NCBI taxonomy): Eukaryota > Viridiplantae > Streptophyta > Magnoliopsida > Fabales > Fabaceae > Pterocarpus > Pterocarpus macrocarpus. The sequence continues at coordinate 15,655,049 of CM062516.1, read as the reverse complement.
ACAATAAATCTTTACCTAAGGAATGAAAAAGAAAAAGAACCAAATGTAGGCCACTAAATGTGTTGAATTAGTATTCTGGTGCTCTCATTCATGACTCCATCACCCAACAATATATGCCTCAATGAATAGTGAATACTATGTACAGCAACTAAAACTTTAGAAATGCACCACTATATGTCTCATGCATGACTTCGAAAGCTTTAGAACAGCAAGGAGAAAGGAAAACAATCATAATTTAACTTCATTCACTTTATGGGGGAAAAATCATTCTTTGCGTTCCTTTTACGTATTCATTGCTACATAAAAAAGTAGTAATATGTAGAAAAAAGTTGCTATGGCTTCCTTGATTGATATGATTATTTGCATTTCTCTGATCATATATTACCTAAAATTATTAATTAAAGTGATTATTGAGAGGAAAAGTTGAATGAGGAAAAAAGAAGTAACTGTGAATGCTGAATCACAATAGTAGTTACCGAGAATTGAGGTGAAAAGGATAACTAGTAACAAAATGAACCTTTGAAAAAATAATGAAATTAAGCAAGTAGAGCTGTGAAACCAAATATGTATTTGGCAATCATTCACTGCGAGCTTGTAGAGCAAATGCACCATCACCATTGGCTATATGCACCATTCCACATATTCTTCTACTATGTTGGCAGCATGGAGGAAGGTGAGTTGACAGCAGTCAATGGAGGGACAAACAAGGAAAAGGTGGTTGCTTATGGCAAAATGGGAAAATAGGAAGCGGAACACGAAAAGGGTGTGTGGTGTGGAAAAAATAAAATAAGAGACAAAGTGAAACTGTAACACCCTAATAATACCATATTATACTTAAGTCATTCTATGGCATTACTAGTTGTTACTCTTAACTAGTGGAAGTTTTTATTGTTAAAATTAGCGTAAAATACAAAAATAGTATGAAATTCTTTTTTTGTGAAACCTTTCTGCTTGAAAACTGAGCCTTTAAGCGCTTACTCACTCGCATACATATGGACATTGTTCTTCATATCGCTGAGTTACTAATAAGACATGACAAAATGGAAGCAACATAACACAATACATTAAGCCAAGAATGTAATCATAGATAATCAAGGTCATCATTACATTTAATAAGTATCATGTATGTACTAGGTCAAATTAAGCGGCATGACTTCCTACATGCTCTTAATTACACATAAACTGCCCAATTAGGGCTCTTAAGAAAATCAAAATACTATGCTACTATCTCGATCCTCCTTAGCTAGGGAAGAAATATGGTAGCTCCTCGTCTTATCCAGTCAGGTACCATCAGAAGTGCTACCATGGATGCCATCAGCTCCATATGAAGACGACACGGAAATGTAGGAGTGAGAAATACAAGATTTCTCAGTAGGATCGTGACTAGACGAACATTATGTTATCGTCATTGTCCCAGCCACTTCGGGTTTAATTATAAAAATAGTGGACAGATATAATTTCAATTTTAATGATTTTGAAAACTTAAACCCCGAAACGAGTTGCTTTTAAACTTAACATCATAACCACATCATCATGACTAACATACATACTGAAACATAGAATAAACATTCATAATGCAAATGGACAATATAATTCCATGTAAAGACATGCATCATCATAGACTTAACCATGGTTATACTTTGACTTTACTTTCATTTTTAGCATGTGCTTAAAATTCTTTACTTTTCCTTTGAAATAGACTGCTTTTGGACATGAGCTCATTCCGTGACCGTCGTCACGCAGTACTAAACCAAATCAGACTAAGCCGATATTGGTTACCTCTAAGTTGGAGGGTCCTCCATGTCACCCTTACCTCCCTCATAGAGGTTCCTTGTGGATCACCGTCTTTCACTTCCCGGAAATGATCGAGGGGTCATATCCCATGGTTTCCTTTCTTATCATTATACTTTATATGCATGGTACTTCTTTGACTAGACACATGCAATGATATGATTAAGTCCATAATTTTGACGGAAATCCGGCAACATAATAGCTAGACCGGAGCTTCCCCAAAATGCCAATCATAAACTTTCAACAAACAGTTTATCATATCTATATCATATCATCACACTCATCATTCAATTATGAGACAAAGCTTAATCAAACTCATCATTCATCATGCCAAATGGCATCACACATTCATACCCTAAAGGGGTTTATAGTTGTGTTATTCTTTGTGAAGAATATTATGAATCATCATATGATTTCTCATGGTTACCCATGAGAGAATCACATAGTTAAGATATGTGTATGTGGTCTTTTAGTTACTTAACTCTCCTATGAAATTATTTTTTATTTTAGTTCATGTCTTATGGAACACTTATTCAAATTAATTAAGTTAGGTGTTTGTTTCCTTTCCTTGAGACCGTTTACTTAGTGATTCCTAGGTTCATGGTATGTTTAGAGGCCCTAATCATACTTCTGCTCCCAAGGAGTTCGAGATCCCTCTAATCCTTGGGTCATGACAACGCAAAACCATACTTATGAACCCAACAACACCATGTTCACTAATCACCAAAGGTGATTTTTAACTTATTCAACTTACAAAGTTTCATGCTTTCATTATTAACATATTAAGGTTTTACCTTAAATATTATTAAAGTTATCATTCTTTATAAAGTAGTCATAAAGTTTTATTCTTTATGAAAGTAAGTGCCTCTAAAATTAAGCTCTTGTCTTAAAAATTAGATCTTTATGTAATAATGATACAAGTTCTAGCTTTTTAACTAAAAAGTCTTGTTCTTTATGAAAGTTGACTCATTTAATTATTCTAAGACCATCAAGATCTCAACTTTATGACTTAAAGTTGTCTCTACATTAAAAAAGTTCCTACTTTATCAACTAGTGGTATGAAACATTAACTTTAAGGTTGAAAAGTCTTAATCTTTATAAAAGTTAACACCTTTTAGCATTGTTTTGGTTCAAAATCTAAACTTTATGAATTAAATGTTATAAAACAACACTTTTATGACTTAAAGGTCTCATTCTTGATTAAAGTTTGAAACTTTATGAAAGTTCTTTTCTTTAAGGTTTGATTTCTAAGACATAAAGTGACAAGATATCATTTTTCCAACTCAAAAAGGCTTATTATCCTAAAAAGCTTAGACTTTTATATGTATTCTTGTCTTCAAAACAAAACAAAAGAAGACTTTATGATGGCACTAAAACTTGCGCCACTTTTTGTGTATCAAGAAGCAAACTTTTTAAATTTTAAAGCTTTTAGGATGTTCATAGACTTATCAAATCATGAAAAGCATATAAAGATGAAACTTTTCTAATCATAAACTCATCATAAGAAAAATAACAACTTTAAGCAAGATACTACCAAGAACATCAAGAACATTCAAGAATAAGAATATGAACATATTTTTCCAAAAGTAGAAACATCAAGAACACTTGAAGAACAACAAGAATATATTTTGCCAAAAATGGAAACTTTTGGTCTTGAAGAGTATGAAGGATTTTCTCAAGTTTTCACTTAGAGATCTTGGTCATGAAAGAACCAAGCTTCAAGCTTTCTTGAGCCAACAATATGAAAAAGATGAAGATTACTACCTCCTTATCAAAATGGGGCTACAACAAAGAAGGAGAAGAAGAAGATGATGGCTCTTCTTGGTGATGATGGTGGTGGTTTTGCAAGGAGGAAGGAGAAGCTCTTGAGATCTTGTGGAAATGGAGGTTGTAGTGTTTAGATCTTGTCTCCAAAGACCCAAAGATGAGGTCCTTAAAGGGCTAAGTGAGAGTTTTTGGGTGGTGGTGGTGGAGAAAGGAAGAAGAAGATGAGAGAATTTTAGAGAAAAGTTAGAGGAGTAGGAAACTTAGAGAGAGAATGAAAGTGTGAAAATGAAAAGTAAAAGTGTGTACATGAGTGAATAGTGGCCGTGAGTTTCAAAGGGAGGAAGGGAGATATTTTTGTGTTATTTTGTGTTAATTAAGGTTTAGGAAGACAAATTAGATGAAGGGGGAACAAAGCATGTACAAACTCTTACAAAAAGCAACCTTATCTTATGCTTTATGCTTTTATGACATCACTTTTTACTTTATTGTCTAGTTGACTAAATTTGAATTTAATCATGTGATTAAGTGCTCATACAACTTAATTAAGATGATTAAGCAAGGATTAGTGATTAACACACAAGAATATGATTAACAAAAATTAATCTTGCGATTAAGCTTAAATAACTTAATTAAACTCGATTAAGCTAATTAAGGGAAATTAGTGCTTAATTAAGCTATTAAGGGTCTGACTTGCTTAATTAGAGATTTTCTAATCTCGATTAAGCATTCTTTTGACTCTTCTCATCCGAGTTAACTCATAAACTCTTCGTTAACCCCTTAATTAAGCCTTATTCTCATAATTTCTCATTAAATGCCTAATTACTCAGGGTTACTGAAGTAATTTAGCATGTCACAAAATTGAGGATGTTATATAAACTATTATACCAATGTGGCTATATATACTAAAAGTGAGTAAAGGAGAGCATGACACCTTCAACAATAAGTTGATGTGGCAATTGTTAGCTCCAATGCCCTTTAAAAACCGTTCTATGGTTGTGAACTAGAATGAGCTTTAAGGTTTTAATGAATACCAAATCAGAGTATAAGCTAATATTCTTGTACATGAATGTTTTGTTTGTTGAAATGTTTTCTTGCGTGATAAAATATCTTAATCATGTGTATTAATCATTTGAGAAATGACAAAGCCTTGTTGTACAGTGATTCTTATTTGAATATACTTGATATAGAATATATGCTTTCTGTATTTCTTGAGCTATCACGTGAGAAACAGAAAGTCAAGTTTAGAAGGATGAAACTACAACATTAGAAAGAAAAATGTGTCTCGAGAACAAACACTGTTCATTCAGAAAGACGACTCTATCTAGAAGGGATATCTTTAGAAACATACTTCTCACAAAGTGTTATACCTTCAAAGCTTCCTTTGCATGCTTCATAGACATATTCAAAATAGTCAAAAAGGTGATTTGACAAGATGCAGAAGAGGCGCTGACAAGTTTGAATAGTTGCTAAACTAACAAATGACTACTTTTCCACTTCTGTGTAAGTTTTGAAGAATAGGAAAAAAAGAAGGCTATTTCTTCTCTCTCCAGTTCTAGACCAGCAAACAAAAAGAATCACAAGGATCAAGCCCTGCGAGTTTCAATGGTCATATTTCAAAGTCTATATAAGGTTGGAAGTCGAAGAAAGAATAGTTAGACAGATTGAAAATCTTTTATGTAAAAATAGCTTCCTTCCTTCATCCTTCTCAATGTTTATAACATCAGCAAGTTACTCATCGTAACTTTACTTCGAAAGAAATCTTCTCTTATGTTCTGTAATAGATAATATTCTCTCTTTGAGAATTTAGAGAAGTCACATACACAGAGCTTCATTGTTTATTCTCTGTCAAGAGAGTTAGTGTAAATGTTTGAACAAAAACATATTGTTTGAATATATTGTATTCAGAACCAGTAGTGGTCAATGTGAACTTGGAAAGGTTAGGAAAACATTACTCATTTGTAAAGCTTGTAGAGGATCGGGAAAAGACTACTCACTTGTAAGAAGCTTGGACAAAGAATACTCGTGGATTATAAAATCTCAATAAAGAGTTGGGGATTGGAAGTAGGCAAGTGGTTTGGCCGAACTAGTATAAAAATTTCTTGTGTGATTTTCCTATCTCTTATCTTACTACTTAGTTTTATCACACAAGTTCTTTTCTATTTAAAATTTATTTGAAACAAAATCTATTTCTGCTTTGTACAGACTAAACCGTTTTATAAACTAATATAATCGCTTCCGCAATCTAAGTCTTAAACTTGAGATAAATTGTTTTATTAAAGTTTTTTAGATTATAAAGTTTCTTGAAAGCGTGATTCAACCCCCCTTCTCGTGCTATCCCATCCAACAGCAATATTGTAGAGTATCTAATGTGTCATTAGCATATTATACGACAACTTGGGTCGTAGTTTTAATATATTATAATAGATATCTGCTAAGAGGTTGAAATTATTGTGAAAACTATTGATATCTAAGAACAAGAATTTGATCCTCCAAAAAAATTATATTTTTTTCCTTGAAATAGAATGTTATATATTTTGTAGTACAACTAAAAAAAACACTATTTCACTTGTTTTTATTTTGTTAGACTTGTACTAGTTTCAATGGCTTCTTCAGTTGTAAGATCTCTTCATGGTTTGTAGCAAAAAAATTATAAGCTTTCACGTTAATTAAGTTTTATTCTCTACTTCATCATTTATAGTTGATTAATGTAAATTTTATTTTCCAAAATTTGACATGCAATAACTATCATGTATTGTGGCTAAAATTTCATCTCGTCATTATATTCTCTTTACTTCCTATATGCCTTTTGTCGTTCTCTTATATTATCTATATTATCTTACTTTCCCTTTTGATTAATATGAAATCTTAGTTAACTATATACAAGTGAAATCATACTGTAAGTATGGGTTGGACCACCTTGATCCCTTCCTTATTGCCCCAGGATAGTTGAAATATCTTGTTCTTACTATTAATTATTCCACTAAGTGGCATGAGGCAGAACTCCTTTCAACCATTACAGCTACATAGTGTAGAAAGTAAATGTAAAGGAATATCGAATGCAAATTTAGCATCTTAGAGCTATCGTCATGGATAATGGGACCCAATTCGCTGATAGGGCTTGTCTAGAATTCTTGTCTAGGCTCAGCATTAGACAATACTTTACTTCGGTAGAGTACCCTTAGGCAAATGGTCAAGTCAAGGCTGACAAATGGTCAAGTTGAAGCTGCCATTAAGGTCATATTACAGGGACTGAAGAAAAGATTGCATTGAGCCAAAGCACTTAATGTGTGCTGACTAACTGAGACATGTACTATAGGCTTATCAAACCACCTTAACTCCTTTATTGGGGAAACGCTTTTCCAACTAGTATACAAAATGGAGGTTGTAATCCCAATAGAGATTTGGGAATCTAGCTTATGTATTGGCTGTTACTCGAAGGCCACAAATAATAAGGCCATCCAAGAAAAGTTGGATTTGATTGAAGAGACAAGGGATTTGGCTTATACATGAGATAAGACCCTTGAAAGAAAGGCAACTAGCAGGTATAATATAAGAGTCATTCCTGGCTAGTTCTCTATAGGTGATTTGGTCTTACGAAGAGTGGATATCAAAGCATGCCAACTAGGACAAGGGAAGTTGGCCCCAAATTAGGAAAGCCCATACTGGATCCTAGATGCTCTCGGTGAAAGAGTGTACAAGTGGACTACTCTTTCAAGATCTGAGGTCATGTGATCATAGAATGCAATTAATTTGAAAAGATTCTTCTATTGATGGAACTTGATTACTCCTTTTCTACTTACTCACTTCTTTTCCTTGTTATTGTTCCTATTTTTTATTTTATGACTCTAAGACCGTTCCTATTTAATTCTTATTACTTGTTATTACGAATTACATAATAAAACTTTCCAATAAGCCATATGTTTGTTTTACTATAATATTTAGGAAATTAACCCTTGGTCCAAAGCATGGGTATTATGTGCTTATTTTAATCTTATGATTTAAATGCAATTGATTCATACTCCTAAGGGTAAATCAACCCTCAGTCTGAAATGACAAGTATGGGACCTCTAGTTCCCTTTGACAAAAGCTCAAAATCAAGAACCTCTACTACCTTAAGCAAAAGAAAAATAAATTAGCAAAATAAAAGCTAAAATTAATAGCATAGCATCAAAAGAAAACCCCATTACTGAAAATATTATATATATGTTTTTAAGGTTCTACCACGAAGACCAAAGTACACACAATTCAAATAGTTTTGGTAAAACCAAGAAGGAGTAAAAAAATAAGGAAAGCTAATTTTTAGTTATGGTGTAGTCCTTGTTGATCCCCAAAGTGGCTTCCTCATTATCATCTTCATTTGAAGGAATATATTCGATCCTCCTATTCACTACACATCAGAAAGGCCACATCTTGTTGAAGTTCATCTTAAGGAACTAGAAGTGGACTTGAGCCATGATTAATTTAAAGGTCTCCATAACTAATTTCTTCCACACCTCCTCTATGCCCTGAAATCTTCTTCTAACTCCTTCATTTTGGCTATAGAAGTTTTAGCCTACTCCTTGGTTGTTTGATATCATTCCTGTACCTCCCAAGCTTGCTCTGCCTCCTCAAGACTTCCTCCTCTAGCTACCTTCAACTTGGCCCCTTTAATAGAGGTTTCTCTTTTTCCAACTTAGATATCTTAGCCTTTAGAGTTGTAACCTTTGACATATCTTCAACCACTGACTGAAAGTAGCCTGCCAAAGTGGCCCCCCAAAGAAAGACCTACTGCATTTGACTTATTATGAGCATTAGGTCGGACTTCTGAAGGCCCAAGGTTGCAATAAGGGTAAGTAATGAGGACTGGACTAAAGCTTGGTGATTGTACTCATTTGAAAAAAATGGACCCATCACTAAAAGGGCATTCATTGGGGTTTAGGGATGAGTGAACCACGATGGCCTCCTTCCAAGGTTTTGGAGCTTTCTTTACAAGCTTGCACGTTTTTCGCTTTAGTTGTGATGACTTAACTTCTTGCGACTCTTGGAAGAACACATAGGGTTTGGAGTTAGGGGTCGAGTTCCATCTCTTGAGCTTGCAGCTTGTGTCTCCATGACAATTTTCCTCCTCAAATCAACCTAAGTCTTAAGAAGGGCCATACTCTATACAAATATAAATGCAGAAGATCAATACACATAAAAACAAAGTAAACGGGTAGAAAGCAAAAATTAGTGAACAAGTTACGTATTATGGAACTAGCTGTAGAATCATCTTCCACAAGTATCCCCTTCACTTTAACATAATTTTTTTTTTTGAGTCATTCTAGCTTTCAAGGAAGAACTCGGTGATAGCTATCTTGGAAGGACTCATACCATTCTCCTTAGTTTCTACACACATAATTTTTATTCCAATAAACAATGATATGAAGGTTGCCCTCTGTTGTTAAGAAGAAAGGATGAGTACTTAGAGTGCCTTCCACCTTGAACTGTAACTTCTTGAATCCTTATTAGGATTCCTCATAAATTCCTCATAAATATCAAAGATCTTTTAACCTACGTGATCTCGGAAGGAAAGTGACCCTTAGGTTAGTCCATGGCTTGAAGGGCCTCTTTAGTGAAAAAGAAGAATAAGATAGAAGATTACTTTAACAAAGCATGAAAGACAGAGGTGCTGACAAATTAGCTCAACATTGCCCAAATATCTGGATGGAGTTGAGTGGGAGCAGCTTGGGTGTGTAACAAAACCACCATTTGTTAATGAGCTGGATAAAAGGTCTCAGGCCATCATCATTGTTTACATAGCACACCCTTTCATTCTCACTTATAACCTGTAATACATATTGATCATCATGCTCATCATTTGGGGTCAGTAACAAACACTCTTGAAAGTGTGGAATGTATCTCTCATTGATCATAGAAGGCATACCCAAGACTTGGGGATTTACCCTCCATATATAATGGAATCTACATTAGGAACAAGAAGAAACTTGGGGGAGTTAGAGCTTTCCTCTTCTTAGCTATCACAAATCTCAGAATAAACCTACATGGGGAAACCACTTGTTAGAACTACCTATCTTCAAAAGTCGCACAATCCTAAGGAAGAGTAAACGTCTGTAACCTATAATGGCTTCCCTAAACTACAATAGCCATCATCGGGGCTAGCTAGCAATAGTAGTAGTAACATATCATCAACATGAAATGGGGGTAGTAACCACCCCCATAGTATCTATCCATACAAAACTGAGGGTAAAATCACCCCACATAGCATCAAAGATGCAAAATCCACCATCCTATAATTGTGTGCCTTACCTAAAGAATCATATTAACAAAGAAATGGCAATAGCAAAAAGCAGAACAAGAAGCAGAAATGCTCATAGCAAGAACAAAACACTAAAGAGGCAAGATACTTACTAGAAAAAGGAAATAAATGAAGAACAACGGAGGTATATTGTTTGCCTTTTCTACTACTACGAATTATAGAGACATTCTTGTCTTTCTTCCTCCTTTCTGTTCTATGTCTGCAAACTCTATCTTAAGTTCAAATTGAATAAGAACCAGATGTACAAACCTTTTGAAATGGTCATTATTTCTAGAGGCAGGATGGAAAATTGCCTATTAATGGTAGAGACACCAAATGACACTTGAGGGCACGCTATCTTTAAACGCTCCAAAAGAAGGGCAAAAAAGTAAGCTCTCAAAGATTTGAAATGATCGTATCACATCAAATGAGAAATTGAGGACGATATGTGGCATGCATCATATGAATTGACAAGACATATGTCATGTCAAGGAAGATCAATATCCCCGAAGGCGGGAAAGCTACTCTCATTTGGACAAATTACAATCATGGACCTTATATCTCTATAGGCAATAAATTCCTTTTCTCCATTTGATGTCATGAATCATTGATGAATGCCTAAGTAACTATAGCCCGGCATCCGAGATGCAAATCCCGATATCAAGTTAGGGCAATGTCATCGGCAATGTTAAGATGGACTTAATCGTTCTTATCCATATTTCGAAAATGGGACCACATACGCCAAGCCACTAGAGTACAATTTGCTTAGAGGCTAGGTGGTTACTCAAAATATGAGATCACTACCACAATGATCATCCACAACATACCAACTTATTTATTCCAACAGTAACCACTAAGTATAAGTTCATATCATTCTCAACTCGTGTATCTCCTATGCCCACATTTGACTTGAGCGTTGAAGTGCTTGCAAGTATACTCTCTCACCGTGTGTTGCTTGTTATCGGAATCATGCTCCCCTTAGATCAACCTTGTATTGGCCCATCTCAGTTTTTCAAGTAAAACATTTCCTTTTGGATTACTTGCAAACAATAATATAAGATTTACTTATTATTTCTTTTTATTATATATGTGCTATATATATGTTATATATTTCTCATATTTATATGGTGGGAGTATTAGCATTCCAATTTGCCTATCCATACTCCCCATTAATAGTATATAACCTTAGTTTCCGAAATTACTATTGTCTAAATGGCTTAATTTTATTAAAATTAAATTTCAATTTATATATTATTAATTGTCTATTTATACTTCTATTTAATATCAATTACCGTCATTTTTTTTAAAAGCTCTTCCTTCTACTCCATCTTGTTAAATTTTTCTTTCTATCACGTAGAGTCCTTAATTTATTCATATTTTTATATTTATACAAAATTCCCAAAAAAATATACACAAATATTTATGACATTATTCATATAAAAACATAGATTTTAAGTAAATGTTTATCATCAAAATATCTCAATAAAAAGTTAACATCTAATAATTAATAAAAATATATAATACTAGCTATAATACTATTTTATATATTTTTATTCTTATTGGAAGAGAAATTTTTTTAAAAAATAATTGTTGCAATCAATCAAAAAGTGGGTAAATTTTTTTAAACTTAAAAAGAAATTAAATTACAAAAAATTATGTTTACAAACCAATGTGATAAACAATTCTTAACTTTTGATGAAGGCTTATTAGGATGAATTAATATAAGGTAACAACATATTAGTTTTTGATGTGCACTTGCTTTTTAGTCTTTTCACGCGGCATGGACTTGTTACTATGATTGGTATTATATACTTTTTATTGATTATTCAATATTAATATTTATTGATATATTTTGATATTAAGTGTTTATCTAGAGTCAATGTTTTTTACATGAATTTTGTCATAAATATTTGTATATTATTTTTTTGAAAATTTTGAACAAATATCAAAAATGAATAAATTAAGGAATAGAGGAAAGAGTTATGCGATAGAGTAGAAAAAAAAATTACGAAAATAAAAATGAGAGTAATTGATATTAAATAAGAGTGTAAATAAGTGAATAATAATATACTTAATTAAAATTTAATTTTAATAACATTAGTTCATTTAAATGAGACTAATTTAAAAAATTTAAGTTATAAATTAATAATAGAGAGTATGGATCGACTAAATAGAATGCCAATAACTCTATCTACATTTATAAAATCTTTAGTTCAACTCTGAATGGAATCATCAACGATGATACAATTCTAACAATATTGAATTTTAGAATTTAAAGTGTTAACACTATAAATAAAGTTAAAGCTTATCTAAAAGTATAATTTATTTTTACTATGATCATCTACTTTTAATAATCAAGCTTTTTAGACAACAATCAAATTAGATCAAATATAAGAAAAAGAAAAAGAAGGAAAAAAAAAAAAAGAAGGCTTTAAAAACCGTACATGTGAGGACTGAAGCACTGCCGGACCTCGGTACTAAAGGATTAATAATCATGCAAATCTGAATGCAATCATCCCATGATACACACAATTCAGTAGATAGCACAAGACAAGTAATCACTAACATGGGCAAAAACTGAAAGAAAAGCGACGGCAGTGGTCTTACGAAAAGAACAGCGACATAGAAACGTGGTACCTTAATTGAAGTCACATGATTCTGCCCAATTTTTCAGCTAAACAAACAAACACGAACCATATCCAACTGTACTCCCTTTACTCTGCGTTGTGCACTTGTCTAATTAGTCAGCTCCCACTGCACGCGCCACCGTCCTCCGCCCCATAACAGATCTGGTAGCTGAGGCAAGAAGAAGAAGCTCGTGGGTTCCATAAGAAAGAAAAAAAGAAAGAAATCAACGTGAATCCTCAGCCCCTGAAAAGTGAAAAACGCGCAAAAGCACAAAAGCAACAACAACAACTAGAACACAACAAGAACAAGGAGCTAAAAATTTGGTGCTATCTTTTCCAAATATAGCAAAACGCCCCCCTCTTTTGCCTTTGGATCACACTCACAAAAGGCACTTCAAAACACACCCCACAAAAAAAAAAAAAAAAGAAAAACAAAGATCTCTCTCTTATTTTTCTTTTTTTTTTTTCTTTACCATTTTGCCTCATTCATTCTCATTCTTTGTTGTTGCTTTGGTTTCTTCTTTCTATGTCTCGTGCGCCAAACTATGAGTTTCAGGAATGGTGGAACAAGCAGAGAGAAAAGAACAACCTCGACCTCTTCGAAGACAAGGCCGACCACCAAGCCGCCGCTGCTCCGTTTCTCGCCGTTGACATCCACGGCAGCGGAGGGGCCGGTGCCGGCTGCGGCGGCGCTCCTTCCTCCGATCCGTCGGTTGAGAAGGACCGCTCCCGGAGTGCCCGGCAGCTGTCCTGGGTTTGCCTGCTGAAATTCCAGCAGATTGCGGCCTTCCTCGCCTGGATATCCAACGGCGCCGTTTTCCTGGTCCGCACCGCCAACCGCCGGATCGCCTCGGCCGGGTCGCGGTCCGACTCGGCCTCGTCCCGGCTCTACCGGGCGATCAGGGCGTTCCTGATTTTGGTGATCCTCTTGTTAGGGTTTGAATTGGTTGCTTACTTTAAAGGATGGCATTTCAGCCCCCCGGCTGTCGGGTCTGCCGAGGTGCTGGGCATGGTGGGAGTTGTTTACGCCAGGTGGCTCGAGATTCGGGCCGAGTACCTAGCCCCGCCGCTGCAGGGCCTGGCCAATATGTGCATTGTGCTGTTCATCGTGCAGTCAATTGACAGGATTGTTTTGATCTTGGGTTGTTTTTGGATCAAGTTCCGGCGGCTGAAGCCCGTGGCTGCCGTCGATTATTCCGGCATTGGTGAGAATGGGGGAGTGAATGTGGAGGATTATCCTATGGTGTTGATTCAGATTCCCATGTGCAATGAGAGGGAGGTAAGAAAGATGTAGGTTCCATTTCCATTGTCCTTTTGAAACGGATTTTGTTCAGTTTGTGTGTGTAGTTTTTCTTTGGTGCTGCACTAGGTGAGTGTTTAAATGCTGTTGCTGGTGTTCTTTTGTTTGCGATTTGTGCCATGTTGTCTGCTCACTTTTCTAGCTTGGTGAGATGCTTGGCAAATACTGCATAACTGAATTGTAGTTTCTACTTTCTTGTGTTAGAAAGACAGAAAACTTTTGTTAGGAGTTAATGTGCAACATAGTTGTTGGCATGCAAACATGTAATAAGGCTCAATTGATTGTGTGGGATGATAAGAGAATGAAACAATCTTGGAGTTATACTTGTGCAGCTTCTCGCGAATTTGATTTGAAGTTGTTGATGGGTGTTCAATATGAACAAACCTGTTGCAGGGGTTAGAAGAATTTTGGTTATCTGATTTGCTCTTTCTTTTCTTGCTTTTATTCTTAGCCTAAGGTTATCCATGTATAAGTAGAACAAACATCTTATATCAATGATAAAAAGATAGGTATATTTTTTAAACTCACATCCTACAGAATCATCCTTGTAAGTTAATTGTTATGTCTTTGAATACAGTTCCCTTCCATTATTTTATTATCGTGTCATTCTCTAATTTTCCTCCTCCATTGTTGTCTATCTTCAATACTCATAAATTAAGCACTGTCTTGGTTGGAAGAAGTTAGTGCATCCTTCTAATCATCAATGTTACTAGAAGATGTCTCTTCCAATTAGCACAGGCCCCTGTACAGTAGACCAGCAAACACAGCCACTACAGATTCGAGGAAAGGCTCAAGTTGAAATACTCCTTCCTCTCTTTTATAATCTTAGGTGAAATGAATGATAAGGGCTCATTAAATAGTCACATAGCGTTAACCTTCATTTCATTTAACAGCAAAAGTAACAGTTTTGTGTAAAATCAAACGTGACGGGTAAGTGACACCACCCCCCCGCCCAAAAAGAGAGAGAGAGAGAGAGAGAGAGAGAGAGATTTGATGGGGTAAGTTGAGAAAAGCTAAAAAACCACAAGAATGAAGTGTATTCTGCCCTATTTCTAATTTGCCAATAGATGGTTCAATGTAAGTTTAGCAGCCTAAGGTCAATGCTTAAGTGTTAGGGAACTCATTACATAATGTTGATGTTAATAGAATAATTTAGATTTTAAAAGGTTGAGAATTTGATGTCAGAAAGAGTGAGTGCAGTTCAGCATACTGGCTGCAAGTCTAGAAAACACAAAGGGGAAATATGGAAATTGATGTGAAAGGCTAGTTTGAGACCAGTAACCTCAGAATATTGAAAACTGCAACATTGCGGAATTAAAGAATGGATATCACTGCTTGAGGTTCTAATAAGAAGAAAAAGGAGGCTGAGTGGGGAAGAGTAGACTTATAGCTTTATCAGGCTTGGTGGGAGCTATGAACTCTGGCCCTTGAAGAAGATAAATTAAATTGAAAAATAGAGCAAGAGAGCATGGGCTATGTATTCGGTGACAAGTATGTAAAATTTTATACTTACATGGAAGCACTTAAGATCCTTACAAATCACTAATATAGTGAAAGTACTATAAGATACCTGAAGAAATTGTGATTCTGATATTTAGCATGGCAATGACTATCAGGTCAAACATAAAAGAAAGGTTCGAATATGAAACTATTGTATATGGTTTATATTATATTGTAATCAACCAAGCATATGTATTTAAATTCAGTGTAATGGCAGTGCACCGTGTCATAATGTATCATTGATCCATGTCATAAAGATTTCACAATATTCTACATTGGCTACTGACTGCATAAGTTAACCTGCCTCTTGTATCTGTGATTGGGACTGGTTATGTATTAAACATTGGGACCAGCGATGCTCTTTGGAATTGAATGTTGTCAGTAAAGTGAGCAAAAAAACAAGTGTAGCATAGATGATAATGTTGCGGTGGATAAGTGTAACCTACAGGGAAAGATAAGATTAGGGACAAATGCATTTGGGAGAATGTTGTAGTTGCAGCTATTGAGTACCTGATGACTTGCCAAAGGTGGTTTGGTCATGTGAGGAGGATTAATAAAGGCTTAAGTGAGAAAAAGTTGAATCAACAGTTTTAGAGATATATTGATCTAGATGGATTTTCTAAAGAGTAAAACTCCAAATTGGTCCTTGAAAGAGTCGTGGGATATCAATTTGGTCCTCAAAAGATTTGTAAATTCAATTTGATCCTTCAAAGAGTTGTGGGACATCAATTTGGTCTTTAAAAGATTTGTGACATCATTTGATCCTTACAAGATTCAAATTCATTTTAAGTTAGTCCAAACTTTTTTTAGTTTTTTGTACTAATTTGAAATGAATTTGAATCTTTTGAGGACTGAATTGATGACAACTTCTTTGAAGACCAAATTGACATTGCAATTCTTTTGAGAATCAAATTGATATCCCACTTTTTTTTCAAGGACCAATTTGAGGTTTTACTCATTTTCTAAAATTTTGGGTTTTGATACAGTAGAATACTGTTGTTCTATTTGTGTAGTTGACCCTGCCTAATGGGATAAGATTTGGCTGTTTTTGTAATGTAGTGCTCCCTTTAGCCTGATCATCACAAGACAGCTCAAGTTTGCTTTACTAGAGTTATTTTTAAACTCTGCTCTCCTTTTAGAGAATTTTTTCTTTCCATAATGATCAAAAGTTGTATGTGCATCATAGGTTTTACTCAGATTTCAGATCATGTTTTCCTGCAAAGCAAATTTGGGTTCATTACACACCTATAACTTCTGAGTTCTGATTGAAGATAAAAAGTAATAAAAATTTCAGGATTATATATATCTATCTGTCATATTTCGTAAGTCTAGAGCTGTTATTTTGTCTATAATTTCTGATGCACAGTGGATTACGTAAGAGGATTTTCCATTACTTAAGTAGCATAGGTACTTTCATGAAACTGTTATGATTTTATCAATTCTAATTTGTTGTAGTAGACAATGTGGCATGTTTGAAAAGCATTTAGAGCATCAATGATGCTGGTCCCTTCCTTGTTTATCTGCCTTTGTTATCTTTTACTATTTATTTATTCCTCTCTTTCAGCAGCCCATTTCAATTCCTTTAATTAATGATAACTAATATAGTGGGAGTTATAACAGAAAGCAAAATTGAGTAAAAAGTAAGGTGGACTGTCTTGATGTTAGTGGGTTAAAGTTTTCTTTATGAGCTGAGCAATTAAGAATCTTATATCTTAATTCATATCACCCTACTCTCCTTTTTGGTATCATATTAATATTTACCTTGTTGCCGCATAGGTTTATCAGCAATCCATTGCAGCAGTTTGTATTCAGGATTGGCCAAAGGAGAGGATGCTTGTACAGGTTCTTGATGATTCTAATGAAACAGACATCCAACAGCTCATCAAGGCGGAAGTGCAGAAATGGCAGCAAAGGGGTGTTCGGATAATATATAGACATCGGCTTATACGTACAGGCTACAAGGCAGGGAATCTTAAATCGGCAATGGGCTGTGATTATGTTAAGGATTATGAATTTGTGGCAATATTTGATGCTGATTTTCAGCCAACTCCAGATTTCTTAAAGAAGACAGTACCTTATTTCAAGGTAATTTTACGTCCATAAATTTGAGGTAACAAAAAACACTGTTGAATTGAGTGAATAATATGGCAGCAGATATTTGAGTGTAAAGGAGAATATAGGTATTGACGTTTGTTGTTTAATAAACATGTTTTGGATTGAGCATATCCTTAAAGTTAGTTTGAGCTGCAAAATCGAGAGATGCTTTGGCTGCAAGTTTTAATTTGGAAATATTAT
Organism: Pterocarpus macrocarpus; assembly: GCA_031439585.1. NCBI lineage: Eukaryota > Viridiplantae > Streptophyta > Magnoliopsida > Fabales > Fabaceae > Pterocarpus > Pterocarpus macrocarpus. The sequence goes on along the minus strand of CM062516.1, from coordinate 15,637,495 downwards.
GCTCCATGAATTCTGTACAGGGCACTTTGCTTTAATGGCTTAACCAATGAACTCAACATCTCAACCATTATCAGATTGGTGATGGTCTCCTAATTAATATGCTGCATAGTGTCACAAGCAGTGTCGATATTTAACATAATTATGTGTAGGAGCTGCAATAATCTTTCCTTCTCAGTATGTTCAGCTGCACATGTGCCCGGCCATCTATCACTTTCTCTTCTTCAAAATTAAAGTTTCTCTACCATTGATATTTATTTTTATCTGTTTTTAGCTGTATCAATTTTCATACCTGATCTTGGTGTTTTCAATAATCTGAAAAACAGAAAGAATGACTATTTGCTACTAGATCATTTTAAATGAAAATTCCTTTTGGGTTCCTGTACTAAGCATGAGCATCTGTATAACCAGATTTGTTTGTTCTTGTCTTGCTTTCACTGAAGGGAAATGATGATTTGGCATTAGTCCAGGCAAGATGGGCATTCGTAAACAAGGATGAGAACTTGCTTACGAGATTGCAAAACATTAATTTATCCTTCCACTTTGAAGTTGAACAGCAGGTGAATGGGGTGTTCCTTAACTTCTTTGGTTTCAATGGAACTGCTGGTGTCTGGAGGATAAAGGCCCTTGAGGAGAGTGGTGGCTGGTTGGAGCGAACAACTGTTGAGGACATGGATATTGCTGTTCGTGCTCATCTCTGTGGATGGAAGTTTATATTTCTCAATGATGTTAAGGTGCGCTAAATTTCAAATATTGGGGCCTAATAAAAAATATTTTAGTTTTTACATATCTATTTATGGTTCTTGCAGTGCCTTTGTGAACTTCCTGAGACATATGAGGCATATAAGAAACAGCAACATCGCTGGCATTCTGGTCCAATGCAATTGTTTCGTCTATGTTTTGTTGATATACTTCGTTCAAAGGTAGTGAATTTTATGCATGTTTTCTTTTATGAGCAATTGATTTCTTTTATATCCCAGAAACTTTTATTCTGTTTTTATTATTATAAAAGTAAGAATGGTATGCTCAGGTCAATACAAGTGAAAAGAACCTAACTTTAGTTTAGGACTTACACATGTATAATGAACACATACAAACATCTGGTGCACCACAATAAGAGATTTGCATATAGAATCACAATATAAATGAAGTTTGACCCTTTTCAATCTTTTAAAGTCAGAACTTGACTTCCAACTTTTGTTTTTCAGTGAGAATTACTATCCAATTCCTAGTGGTTGTGTTTGGTTATTGCTTAAATTCACGTACTAAGATGCACAACCACATCATGAAGTTGCCTGTTGTGGTTCATTAGCATACTTTAAATTTTAGACATCCTACTTTGATATATTGATATATATCTACATAAGAGGAAAAGTATCAATTTCTGTTGGTATATAATATCATATTTATGCTGTTAAGCTACATAGTTTTTTTCTGCTTATTTGCTTCAATGATAATATGCTTATTTCTGTACTTACTAGTAAGCCAAGAAAGGGCTAAATAGGCTTTGTTACTGTACCCAAATTACATAAATCTTGAATTATTTATCTCAGTATCAGTTATGCATTAATTGCATAGAAATTAATTTACTTCTGTGTGTTTGACTCTGATGTCCAACATCGTATCAAACTAGGCATTCTTGTTTGTTTCTTGCCTCCACATGCTGCTTGGTATGGGCCTCTAGGCAGGGTGGGCTGAGTATCAGATACATTTTACTTAATATTAGACAAATCATACATTATATGCTTTCTTACTGAGAGGACATGTAAGGGGTTAAAACCTAGCAATTGTGCACAAGAATGTGAAGTTCATAACCTTGCTTGATGCCTTGGTCTGAGTAGTGACTGTGGTGCATTGGAAATCAGACAGCATCTGGTCTGCCTTGAGGCCTGACTGCCTGAGTGAGCTCCTAATTCCTCCATATATGTATGTTAGACCAATTACGTTCCTCCAGCCTCAATCTTTGATCAGTGATGGGTTAAACATATGATTTCTACATCCATTCTTCAAAAAAAAAAAACAAAAAGTTCTGACTATCTCATGCTACAGCAATGGCATTTGAAAGTATCTTCAAAACAAATGTAGACTCCTCATAAAGCTATGAACTGTCTACTCATCACCCATGTCCTTTTGGTCATGCCTTTAGCGTGGAACCCAGCAGTTCTGTAAAGTTTAATCAAAATCAAATTGGATCTAGCCATCTAGGACTGGGTAAGTGGTAGCCTGTGATGTGTTCTAATATGTTAGCATTCCCTTATGCCTGAACCAATGTTATTCAAGTCTCTAGTGTTCGACTATATAAAAATGTAGGAGAGTGGAACAACGGAGAGCTGGCTTAGTGAACTTTGTTTTTCTCACCATTATTTTCTTTATAGGGGTGAGTTTGGTATGGATGTAAAACTGAAGGTGAAAAATTCAGAGATTAGTGATTACATATAATTTTATTCATAAATCTAGTCATTGAAAAATTTCCCCTATTCTTACACCCATACTAAACTCACCCTAGATGTTAAAAACTAGGCCACCTTTCAATTATCATCATCTGAATGTGCTTACTCTGTGACCTAATTGGCAACTGCATTCCTCCATTTAAGGTTAAATTACCTGACTATTCAAATGTTACAATCATCTCATCTTTCTAGATTATAACCTCAGAAAGATTGCATGAAAAAATTAAAAAATAAGGGAAGCATCTAAGTCTCTGCTTGAAGTGAATTATGGCAATCAATATGCTGGCCCGGCCATGCCATCATGTTCAAAGCCTTCTATGCCTTATGTTTTCTATGTTCCTACATTTGAAAATGCTGCTTAATTTTGGATAAAACTTTTGGCTGTTGAATTGCTCATATATATATAGATCGTATGCAGAGAATGAAATAAAAGATAAATATTACAAATATGCTTAAAACAATTATTTGTACATTCATATGTAACATCTCACACTGCATGTAATGCTAACTGGTTTATGTCATCCATTTCATTCAAATATTTTGGCTTCTAGAAGGATCTAATATTATGTTGATGTTAATTCCATTTGTACCAGGTTAGTTGGGGAAAGAAGGCCAATTTGATATTTCTTTTCTTCCTCTTGAGGAAGCTTATCCTTCCATTTTATTCATTCACCCTCTTCTGCATCATTCTTCCATTGACCATGTTCCTTCCAGAAGCTGAGCTGCCTGCATGGGTTGTTTGCTACATTCCCGGAATCATGTCTATCCTAAGCGTTCTTCCAGCTCCTCGGTCATTTCCCTTTATAGTTCCATACCTTCTATTTGAGAACACTATGTCAGTGACTAAATTTAATGCCATGATTTCTGGTTTATTTCGCTTTGGAAGTTCTTATGAGTGGGTTGTTACAAAAAAACTGGGAAGATCATCAGAGACGGATTTGGTTGCCTTTGAGAAGGAATCAGAACCTCTAATGCAATCTACTGGTCTTCATAGATCGTCCTCAGATTCAGGCATTGACGAACTAAGCAAACTAGAATTGTCAAAGAAAACCGGGAAGACCAAGAGAAATCTTCTGTACAGGAAAGAACTCGCTCTTGCATTTATCTTGTTAACTGCCTCAGTTAGAAGCTTATTATCTGCCCAAGGAATTCACTTCTACTTCCTATTATTTCAAGGGATAAGCTTTCTGGTTGTTGGTCTTGATTTGATTGGAGAGCAGGTTAGTTAAGCTCCATGTTTGGAATTTTTGGGTGGATGCATAACCCTCTTAGATCCTCATTGATTCAAGATAAAGGTCAGAATGGCAAAACCTTAAACCCCATCACATTGATTTGATCCTAAGCTCTTCACTCATTCTATGTGGTTTTTGGTTCCCACTTAGAGCTAAACCGGTTGCTGCTTGGCGCCAATCTTGCAGTTCTGTTTGTTTTTGGTGTTCTGCCTCATTGTTGTTGCCTAGTCATATGGCCTTAAGTTACCTAAAGTTATTTCAAAACATATTGAAAACTACCAACAAAATGGGATCACATTTCTGACCTATAAATATCAATATACAGTTGTTTGCCTGGCAGAACTGCAAAGGCGGAAATTTTTAGATTATAACATTTATTATTCTTTTTTTCATGTGGACAAACTGTACAATCACATATAGTACCATTGTATTGTTGCTTGAATTGGATTTGTTATCGGACGGTGGATTTTTGATACGCACTCAGAGTAAGCATGTTTTCATCGTTTCCCACTATTTTTATTGGTTGCCTTCGTTGTAGTTCGTTGCTTAAACTGGATTTGTTATCAATGAGATTTATGGTTCTTCTCATTGCAAGCCTTTTTTTTCAATCTTTTCCCATCGGTTTTATTGGTTGTCTTCATCATAGTTGATTTTGTACTATTGTGAAACTTTCAGCCTTGTCGATAGATGGCCTTAATAACATCTATCTGATCAAGCATGCTCATCTATAAATAACGATTTTATGTGAAAAACTACATGGTGATATCGGAGAGGAAGAGTATATGATTATATGAAGATCCCACTACTAGCGTACCAACTGAGGAATGTGGGCATTTAATTGAAAGTTCTCACTAAATAGATCAAGTGTATAAAAATTTCATATAATTTTAAAATGATTTAATATTTTATCATCTCACTTTATTTTGGTGTATAAAATGTTTTTGGAAATATAGGTAAATGTTAACTACTAGATTATATATCTATTAATGTCCAATTTTTCATAAATTTGATGTACTTAATTATCAAGATAATATCATATGATTCAATGCTTAGATCGATGAAATTCATCATTTATGGAAGATTATTAACAAGAATAAGTATATAAGATTTACTCTTAAATGAAGTAAGTATGTCGAGATTTATTTTTAGAGTAAGTACATCCCTATCCAAAACTAGTAACCACTCAAAAACTCTTATCTAACTTCATCTATAAAATAGAATATTATTTATGTTGTTAACCCATGAAAGCAAAGTAAAAGTAAAAGATAAGCAGCGGCTAGGTGGTGGTGAGCAATAGCTGAACAATTGCAAGTAGTGGCTATATGGTTTCATGCAGTGACCGAATGCATGGCTTGTGAGCAATGGCCAAATGGCAACAAATAGGGATTGGATGGTGATGAAATGATAGTTGGAAGAGACATGTTACATGAACGTATGGAGAGCGACGAAAACACGACCACCAGCACAAATCTGCTAGTCCTCCATAAACTATTTGTATTGTAGTGCATCTTATATTCCTCGCTTACTGTTTTTTAGCTGCTACGTCACGTGTCGTTTCTCACACGTTCATATAACATTTCACTAGTTGGAAAATGGTTGATTTTTAGACTGCCGCAGGGAGCTTTCCGATTGTCGGTGCTAACATTTCGAAAGATTGAGATTGCAAAGCAAACACAAAAAATAGAGAAAATTAAGAAATATTCTTAAGAATATTATTGAGTACTTTTTGAAGCAATTTGGTCCTTTTTTTATTTGGTCTTTTTTAATAATTTTAATATACTTGTTATCGGTCTTGAATATTATTTCTCAGCTATTTTCGAGTCATTTTTTAGGTTACTTGAGATTATGTATTTCCCTTAGATTTGATGCATTAGAGGAATTAATTTTTCTAGATATTGTAAAATAGTCAAGACGTGGAACACCCTTCTTTAACTTATAGGTCTGCTTATTTGAGTTAACATGCCATAATTTGAGACTGAAAGTGTACAGATTGTTTATTTATTGATTGATTGAAAATCCTTGAGATCTTTATCATTCTACAAAATCTATCATTTTGTAGTCATGTTAAATTTTGAAGGCATATTACCCCGAAAATAGCAATGAGTGTAAATGTTTATTTTATGATGATTTTGATAATAATAGTCTCCATAAAAACTAAATCTTTAGAAGCACCAAGTGTATAGTTTTATAGAACTCAAAAGGTCTTGAATTATACAATAGCAAGATAATATCTTATGAAAGTTCAAATTAGTTTTTCAAAGTCCACTCTATCTTTGTGTCAATGGTTTTTATCTTGGAAAATTGGATTTGTACCTGCCTCATTTACTAAATAGAGACTTTCCCCCATCCCTGTGAGGACTAAACCCATCCCCATCCCTATCCCTATCGTGAATAATTCTGGTGGGTATCCTCATTTTGGCGGATTTTTTTTTTGCCATCCCTAAGTGTGTTGTCAATTACATTTTTTAATAATTTTTTAAAAAGGAGCTTAATTTTGATGTACTATTAGTATAAGAATTTTACCTATATATCATTCAATCATATGTTTGTATTTGCAAAATTTTTAAAGTAATGAGTTGTTAAGTCAAATATTTTAACTAATGTGGCAATACATGATTGAATGTCTGTATAAATATTTTCTAGATTGACAGTATATCAAAATTAAATTCTTTAAAGAATCTCTTACAAGCTTAATTAATCAAATTATTAAATTTGGAAATTAGTATTTATTACTGTTGCTACAAAAAATATGTTTAAGAACAACTCTCTCTTAGCAATTGTTTATAGAAACTATCTCATTTTCATAAATTTTGCCTTCCACTTGTTAGGGACTATACTATGGGCCATCAATCAATAAGTTAAGCCCAAGCCCAAAGTCAGAACCTAACTGACTCGACCCATGCATGAAGTGATGAGTACAAGGAACCCCCTACTTCCCTTGAAGCCGGGGATCTCGAACCCCACTAAAGGAGCTGGAGACAATCCCACCATACTAGTGGTAATCGCTTTCTCAAATTCAAAATTGATGTATAAAATAAGATCCATAAGTCATGTATACAATCTTTTCCTAACTTAATACTTTTGGGGTTCCTTGCTGACTTAAAGTATCGGAGTCTTTGCAGGTACCTTCAACCATTGTGGAGGAATGAGCATTTGAATAGCAACATCTCGCAATTGCCATCCATTATTGCTCAACTGGCAGTTGAAAATAGACTGAATTGCCATCCATTATTTGAACAGTCTAACAGTCTAATTGGATGATAGATAATTGGAAAATAAAAAGGAAATGAAGGTAAAACATATTAGTCACTTGTTTGCGAGTTTACATGTACACAAGAACCGATATGAACTTATAGCTATGGTTTCCTTCTTTCCCCTCAGTCATTTTTTTTTTATTTCCTATAGAATTGGAGTGGAATGGATAGAAAGAGGAGAAATAAAAACTAGGGAAAATAATATTTTGTTCTTCTGAAGTATAAGTCATGTACACTTTGTTCTTTGCATTTTAAAAAAGTGCAAATCAACCCCTTGAACTATCTTGAATTGCAAATCAACCATTTTGTTAGCTTTTTCATCAATTATTAACGTAAATAGTTCACATTCAAGAACATTTTGGGTATTGGGTTATATATTTAGAAAAATTCAGGAGATCAATTTGCACATGATCCAAAGTTTAGAGGGTATAGTATATTTATTTTAACTAAACTGCACATTCAAAAAAGTTTAGATGGTTGATTTACACCTTTTTAAACTACAGGGGCTAAAGTGTATATATGTTATAGTTTAGAGGTAAAATGTCTTTTTTCCTAAAAATTATAACCTTTAAATAATATAAATATCCATTTCTTTTACAATATAACTTCTAAACAAAATAAAATGCTATTCCGTTCCCTATTTAATCTTCCAAATGACAAGGAAAGTAATCTGTTCATTCCTTCCCTTCCTTTTCCAACTCATTCCTATTAGTTCCATTTCATTTCAATAATGAAAAACCATGCAAACGTAGTGTAAAGATTAGAGCTTCCATGCTCTTCTTTGCTGAAGATTTGTGACTTTCGATGCTTTTATTATTCATTGCTGAAGATTTGTGGCTTTCTATGCTTTTATTCTTCATTCTAGCTTGAATTTGTAAGTTTCCATACTCTCTTCTCTTTGCTTGTCATGCATTCGAGTTTGAATTTTCTTCATGTTTGTTAATTTGTGTGTGTTTTAGTAATTACCTTAGCTTGCAGGTTCTTCATCTTTGCTAATATATGAGTCCTTCCTCATTCTTCCGCTTCTAGCTATCTTGTGATTTTCCTTGTCCTATTTTGTTAATCTGTAAGTATAATGTTGACGTATTGATCTACGCTAAGGTTTGACATAATATTTAAGTACACTAATGGTTTGGTACGTTGAGTTGTGTTCAACATATTTTTTGGTTTTCTATTTCAATTTTTGTATTTATTACATTTTTATTTTCAGTTTTCTTATTGATTTCGTATTTTGCTTATACATTTGGTTACTTGTTGACATATTGATTATTTGAATCAAATATTTACACTTTCCTTCTAGATTTGGCATGATTTATGTGACGGTGTATTTATAACTAGGTCCTGTGGCTTTGTTTGTCTTTGGTGAGTCTATCGCCGTCTATGTCATGACTTTCAAGAAATAATCGAGTGTAGTGTGCTTCTGAGTTTCATTAGTTTTTCTTTCTTGAAGGAAAAAGTTAGGCTACAGTGTAGTTTTTCATTCTATCAGTAGTGTAGCGTCACGGAGTGTGTACTGCAATATATATGAACCAACTCATTGGCATGTTTGGATGTGCGTTTCTGCCCATGAGAATTGATTGTGTGAGGCTAAAATCAATTTTGCCCTGTGTTGTTACTGTTTGGTTTTATGTTGGTGCACTTGTCAAAATTACTTTTGTCTCAAAAATGATTTGGGATAGAAGTGAAAGTTTTTTACTTTTCAATTCCATCAGAATTGGTTTTGAGCATTTCTTTGTAAATTATACATCTAAAATTGATTTTGATCAATACTATCCAAACATAAATCACTTCTCAGATCAAATTATTAAATATAAATCATTTGGCGAAGGTTATGTTGCACCATACTTGACAAGTGCACTACACACCTGGTTATCTAACAGTAAAGATATGAGGGTGTATCAGTGTAACCAATCACATATGATCATTATAAAATTTTCTCTCTCCCCTCCTCCACCCCTCCTATTACCATTATCGACCCCTCCTCCAACCACCATTGTCATTGCTTTCATCCCCTGTCGCCAGATCTACCCGACACCTCCCAAGTTCGCCACAAACTCAAGGACCTCTTTGTCTCCTCCCTCCCCAATCCCCACCACCACTCTGTCCCCTTCGACCCCCTCGTCATCCACCTCGAGCGAAGTCATTAGAGAGAGAGCTGTTGTGTTGCACTGCTGCATCCTCGACTGTCATCCACTTTGTGTAGTCACGCTCCTCATCGGGGTGCTTCTAGCGTGTCACTGCCATATGTGGTTGGTAAGCAGGATGCGGTGGTTAGTGTTTTTGGTCACAGTGGTACTCGCGGACCTCGCTAGCGATTGGAGGTTGAGATGCGACTTTGATGGCAGTTGGTTGCGGCTGAGGTGTGGTGGCCTTCGCTAGTACATGAAGTGGAATAGTGGTGAGCAACAATGGCACTGGAAGGACGGATGGAGGTGCGAGATAAAGAAGGCTTGAGGTTAGGGATGAGATTGGGGTGCTACTAAGGTGCATCATCTATTGTAAGTGCATCAATAGACTATCATATTGACACTATTAGATGAGCTAGTGCATGGTGCACCATGTCAAGTAGAGTACAGCACAACATTCATCAAAGTATTTTTCTTCAAAATCAATTTTATAAAAGCAGAACTAAACATGCTGGAAGTGGACTGCAATATATGACTTTCAAGTGGCGTTTGGTGCTTGTTTAGTTTTTTATCCTCTACTTTTTGTGGTATGTGCGATCCAAAATCTGTTTGTTTGATTTTTGTTGAATTTGTGGATTTGGGAACACTATAATGATGAAAAATGCAAAGGATTTCTGTGTGCTTTTTAATAAATAATATGTTGGTTGTGGATTTTTGGTTGGGCTTGAGAATTGATTCACAATATAAATTAAATGATGTTATCGTGTGGCAATGAGCATCAAATTATATCTGACAAAATTAGATCTACCAATTCATACACACAACAATAATAAATATGTACAAAGCATAGAAAAAATCAAATTTTAATGTGAAAACCCCCAAATACCGAGAAAAAAATCATAAGACAAACTCCGAAAATATTCTCATATATTTAAGATAATTAAAATATTCTTTCTGCGCTCTTTCACTCAAGAGATACAAGCATAGTGTTTTCCAGCGAAAAAAACCTCCTAGTCAAATACTATAATTCTCTATGATTGCAGTACCAATAAGTAATAGAGATGATATTCAAAATTTCTTATGTATATATCCACACCTTTCTCTCTTTAGGATTTACTCACACTCTATTTTTTCTTACTTCTAGAAGTTATTTAACTCTTTGCCTATATTTCACAACTTATTCTTGTTTGCTTTCTCCTTGCTTCCAAAAGTTTGCCTCGATTTATAGAGGCTCCTAAACATGCAATGAATCAAACTTTGACTTCATGCCTATGTTACAAATTTAGTAGGATTGTTGTTTCTTCACCATTTGTGACAAGGCATTAATGCTCCCCTTAAGTTTCTTTCTTCAATTGTTACAGTTGCTTTCCTTTCATATATATGGCTGGACCTTACATTTTTAACATTGTTGTCTAAGATATCAAACGAATATTATATTTCACATTGTATTGACGTGCATTGATTAATAACAAGTGTTGTCATAACCTTTTGTTTAGACTTTGGAGATTCTCCCTTTGATGAACTAAGCAATGGTGAATCAAGAGCTCATGTGTTGTATAAACTGATGATAGGCACACATCTTTCAACTTCTTGCAATTTCTTAGTCACATAAAGAGTGGGTGTGATCAAAACCAGGAACGAAACTAGAAAATAAAGTTAGCAGGGCCAAAATAAATTCTTAATATGCAAAAATTAAAAATAATTTTATTTAATTTATCAATTAGAATCACCATTTTTAATTAAATTTATTCTGTTAAAATGATTTGCATAGTTTAAAAGTCATATGTAAACATTGCAATTTTTTTCAACAATTAACACTATTTATATCAATGAAAGCTAAGATTTTGAGATTGAAAGACAAAAAAATTGTGATTGGATCAAATTGTAGAAATCACTTTATAGTTTTCAAATTCTAAATTTTTATACATTCAAAATTTAAAATAATGACATTGTTCAAATGGAGAGTCATCAAATAAATATATAACAAAAAAATTTAGTTAATTAAATAAAAGTGAGAGTAAAATAAAAAGATTATTACTTTTTTATATAAATTTACATTCATGTAATTAGTCCATATATTATTTTTTATGCATATATTAATAATTTTTCTATCTAATTTTTAGTTTGTTTAAAAGATATAGGATCCAAAACAAAAATATTTAAAAAAACCAAACATAAATCAAACAAAATTTCATCTTAAGAGGGGAGGGGGCCCATGGCCCCTTCTTGCCCTCCTTTAAATCCATCGCTGATGAAGAGCTGGACTTATTCATATTCTTTTATTGTTTATTACAATATCATGTTAGGGGCATGAAAAGAATGTGTTAAGTCATGCTCTTGATATGACACTCTTATAGATATTGTAATAAACAATAAGCTTCTTCATCTCATTTAAGTCTCTAGGCTTCAAATGTATGGCAATAGTGTTGCATATTCAAGGATGATGTATGAATCCCAAGGTTTTGTGTGGTAGGCTTGCTAAGGGACGGGTTTTCCTTATGCGCCAATCACGGCCTGAGTTGGGTTGCGACAAAGTAGTATTAGAGTATTAGGTTTTCCTGTGAATAATGGAGTAAGCGTTCTTAGGAAAGATCACAACTGTGTAAATAGAAGCGCACCCATTTTCACATATTGTGGTAGTACTAGAGGCCTATAGGAATATTGTTCTCTCCGTTTGTGTCAAAGTTGTTCCATACCTTCCTTGATGCCCTTTATATTGGTTTGTCTCCTTCCAAGAGTGGTTGCTCCTATTTTATCCTTGTATTCCAACTTCAAGGTTGAACCTTTTGTTCCACCTTAGGGCACAAAGTTTCATTTCCTTTTGTGAATGGTGTGGCTCTATATATTGCCTTCTAATCACTTAATAGTTGTGAAAATTAAATGACATATCGTTAGTTATATGATTTCTATTCTTGCTATATATCTTGCACAACAGTTCACACCATTGGGACTAGACTTTATTTGCTTGATGATGCATTTTAATTCATGAAACCCTCATTATGGATGAAATGATTGATTATGTACGATGGTCCTTGGATTTCGATCCTGAAAAGCTTGAAAATCTCTTGGTTTTGATTGAGGGTGATTTCCGCCATGCAAGTTCTTTAAGAAGTTAATCCTTTTGATTGATTCCTTGTGTGCTTAATGCTAAGTTATGTATTGGTTTAATTAATTTACAGGTTCCTGTAATTTTACTCAATTTTTAATTAGATTCCTATAGTTTAAAAATTTGTAATTAAATCTCTACATTGCTAAAATTTTTCATTCGAGTCTTTGTGTGCATCAGCTATTACAAAAACATAAAACTACTGTACAACCACATACTAGTGATATACTCTAGTTTTTCCATTTACCACTCTCTCCTTTCATAGTAGGGGTGTACAAAGGACGGGTTGGGCCGGGTTAAACCAGATCCGAACCCGACCTTATTTTAAGACCGGGTCATTTCTTTAAACTCGAATCCGACCCGATAACAACCCGATTAATGACCGGGTTATACCGGGTCAACCCGGCATTTATATAACATATAAAAATTTAGACATTATATATAGTGAAATAATAAAATTCTAGAAGTAAAAAACAAATTCAAAAAATATTTTACAATATATATTTCAAAACAAATTATATCAAGATAAAAATAGTATCATATTATGTAAAATGTATTGATTGAAATATAAAAATATTATAATTTATCACTAATTTTTTTTAAAAAATAAAACTTTTAAATAACTATTTAACTTCGGGCCGGGTTGGGCCAACCCGAAGCATGACCCGAACCTAGCCCGAAAAATATACCGGGTCAATTTTCATAATCCGAACCCAGCCCAACAAGCTTCGGGCCAAGACGGGTTAGCGGACCAGGCCAGGTCATGAACACCCCTATTTCATAGCCACGCACATAGAGACCCCACCCTTCAACTTCACCTTTCACACTCCCTTTCTACCATGGCTGAAAGACCTACAATAAGATCTACTATCAAAACAACAATAACAACGACAACGACCACCACCACCATCTCAAAAACACTTTCCTTGTTATTCTTCGAAGACTCCAAGAACATGCCCCAAACTCAACCTAGCATGTTGGCCTTTTGACCCATTTGGTAACAGGAGCCATCTTGCTCCTCCTCATGAGTCTAATCATTGCAGGAACCATAATGGTCATGATCTTCTTCTCACCATTGATCATTGTCTCAAGCCCCAAATGTTCTATTTTGGTGTATTGTGTAATTAGTTTGTTAGATCTCCTTGATTCCCAAATTTGTGGCTCAGTTTCTAGTCACAATTTCTGAATTCTTGATGATGTCCATGGACGATGATGATGATGATAATGGATTATGAACAATGGTGGTGGTGATGAGTGGTTTGGAATTAGTGGCGATGGTGGAAGTTTTAGTGGTGGCAACATTGGATGTTGCTGAGGGATTGGCTACTGGCAAAAGGGTTAAGGAGGGAAATGGTGTGGAGGGATTGGTTGTCAGCAGAGGGGGACGAGAATGGGGTGCAGCCATTCATATTGCAAATGGTGCATCTGGAGTCAAGGAATCTGATTCAATGCTGCAACTGAATCAGTTGTATCAATGCTCCAATTAAAAATGAATGGCTATAATTCTTATTATATGAACCTAAAATTGTAGCCATAGAATATTATGTGAATATTTCGTTTAATCTTATATTTTTGTACAGATTCATATGGAAAGGGACTTGATTGAAAATTTTCATATAAGGTAAGGACTTGATTGTACATTTTCAAACTATAGGGACCTAATTGAAAATTGAGTGAAATTATAGAGACTTGTAGATTAATTAAACCTTATGTATTTAAAGTTGTTTTGAAGTTAGGCTATGTTAGACAAGCATAAGAATTTGGCTCACCCACATTGATCCATTATGATTTCCAAAATAGTCATTACCAAAATTTAAGTGTATGTGCATGCATGATAATTTCGGCTACGATTGCTTCTCTAAGAAGTTACCTTCTAAATTTGAACTATGGGGATTTTCATACTTTTGTAAGATTACTTTGGTTTTAAGGTTGAGAATCCTATGGGCATCAATGTGTTTGGCCCTATGCTACTTCCTTAGGGAGCTTAGTCTTTTAAATTGGTATCTTGTGTTTCTATGGTTCCAACATAACAACTAAAAGCGTTGAAAAACAATATGCAATGTGGATATGCATGTTTAAATGTTTGACTATGATGAGTATAAATGTCATAATATGAGCACGAGCTCTTAACTACAACCGGATGTTAGTTTTGATAAATAAAAAGGTAAAAATTTTGAGAATATGCTAAAAACTGAAATTAGATCCTATGTGATGTTGCCATATGTGTCTCAGCCTAAACTAAGAGAATTAGTATGCCATATTTTAAATTTTCAAATTGAGTACCTTGCTTGTTGTTGAACATGGATTAAGATACCTTTACTAGTTTAAAGCCATAGCCATGACATGTTAGGATTTAAGTCTTGGAAAATGAGTGACATGAATTAGATGTTTGCTCTTGATGATTTGATAAGTTAGTTATGCATGGTAAGTATATAAAAAATTTATGTTTTCTACAATACCTTGTGTGAGGTTTGAAGTTCACGAAGATAGAATAAAAAAGGTTCATGACTGGTTGAGAATTTCCAATGACAGCCTTTGTGTGTGATTTGAGGTGCAAACCAACTCTGTTTGGAAAGATGCTTGTTTTATTCTAACTTGCATGGAAAATTTTTACGCCTTACATGATTTTTGAAAGTGTTTAACAATACAATACTAAGCATATGTGTGTATTGATAATGTATTGACCATGATGATGCTTTGCGAGTGATTCATGTGTTTTAATGATGATTACATTGACCTTGGATGTTTTAAATGAACTTGTGTTAAAAGAAGTATTTAGAATTGGGGTAGAAGCTCAAATGACTTCGAGAATGCTGCACATGTTGGAATTAGACATTGTTCTTTTGAACATGAATGAGTTTGACCATTAATGAGAAAAATAGTGAGAATAGGTAACATTCATGATATTTGTGCGAAGACGTAAGAAATTAAATAGGGAAGTTCTTACTTCTATGACCTATATATTTAACTAAAATTAGAACCCAAGCTTGAATAAGGGATTGAATTGATAATGTTTTGATTTAAAATATGTTTCCTTAAATGAACCTTTGATGATCTCATCTCTTATATATGTGTTTTGGCCACCTCGAGCAAGAATAGAAGAACTTGTGCTTAAGATGCCATATGGCGCATGACTAAATAGCTCGAACGATTAGAAGCCTAGGGGTCATGGAATAACTGAAGGTTTTGATTAACGAATTAAAAAGAACAAAACTCATATGCATCCTGGGTTTGAATATTTGAGAGCATGTTTGATCCACTGATGTTTTGAAACCACACTAAATTTAAGGTTAGGAATGTCTGTTTAAAAAGGAATATTTTGGGTAAGTATGTTTTGAAATTCGGGGACTAAATTTTTTAAGGAAGTAGAATGTAATATCTCGTTCTGATATAAGGATTTCAAAAACATTGGGAATGTGAAAATTTCATTTTATTTGTGCTCTGGATTTGTTTTCAAAATGAACGTAACTATGAGTAAGCAAATAATGTGTCTTTAGATTATTACTAATTAATATTGCTTTAGGTTTTCCTTAAACACTTAATTTTGATTGAGTTGATCTTTTGTAATGAGAATTATGTGTTTTACTTTGAATTTGTGTCTTGAACTATGTTGATAATGCATCGAAAAGCGTTGACGGATTAAATGGCATTTGGGATATTTCTAGAGTGTATGACTTGCAATTTCGGTATTGAGTTTATGGTTGAAACCAAACCTTTGGCCTTTGATCATGAGGAAGGGAGATTTAACTTGTTTTGATCATTCTAGACTTAGGGGGTTGCGCTAAAGCGCAGCAGATCGCGCTATAGTGCAATGGCCTGATCATTCTATGGAGGCACCTTGTCTGCTACGCTATAATGTAGCATACTGCGCTATAGCATAGCCAGTTCAGCGAGCCATTTTAAAAGGGGACTCAGCCCTATTTGTGTGGGGACCTTTCTCTCTCTAGGGTTCAAAACCCTCTCTCCATCTCTCCCTCCGTCTAAAGCTCTCTTTTCTTATCTTCTTCAATATCTTCTTTTTCCTTTTTGTCACAACATGTCCGGAAGGTGCCAAGACGAGAGGCAACAAAAAAATTGAAAAAATAATTTTATGGAGTCATCACCAATTTTTATTATGGAAAAAAATTAGAAAAATCTTTTAATTTTGCAAAATTGATCTTTTAAAACAAATTGAGTTTAGGAGTCCAATTATGCATAGGGAATGGTGGAAATTGAATCCCACTACACCCCTAGTATATTCATTTTGTAACGGTTATCCTAGAGCTTGTTATACAAATGAATGAAAATTATAATAATATTTATTATTCCCCTTAGGATTATAATAATTATTTACAAAAGAAAAATAAGGTAAGATTAGTATAATAATTATTTACAAAAAAATGAGAGAGAGAGAGAAAAAAAAAAGAAACAAAATTCAAGAAAATTTAATTTTGACTTGACAAGGGTTACCCGTTCCTACATATCCTCTGGTTTAATGAGGAATTCAAAACTATCATCATTCTTGTAGAAAATAATTGCAAGTTGTATTGATTTTACTTATAAAAAGATTTTTTTTAAGAAAATGACACAAATCCACTCTTGCATGGGAGGATAGTGTCAACTATACAATAAACCCTTACAATCTTTACAACCCTTGAGGACGGTTAAACTATACATCAATGTCATAAGTTTGTTGTGTGAAAAAAAGATTATGAAAAAAGATTTTTTATTTTATCAAAAAACCTTTATTGCTAAGAATCATAAAATAATTCAAAACTCAAATGTTTTATTTTTTTTGTATTTCGTCTTTTTATCTTTTTCAGTCTTCTTATTACTTTTTGGCATACACACAAAACAACTTCATTCTTTCCAAAAAAAAAAAAAATTCTAACCAAACAAACCCATGCAAATGAAGAATTAACCAAAAAATAAAAAAAGATAAAAAGAGTTCAACACACATGAAAAGAAAAAGAGATAATTAATCCTAAAATTTTATCATACTAATACCAAGAAAAAAAATACAATATAATAAGAATAAAAGTAAGAATGCTATGAACTTTCTGGATTATACCTTTTGATTTTTCCCTCTATGCATTGCATACAAATATTATGATAAGATGAGACATGCTTGATGTAGATAAAAGTGATTGAAAAAAATAAATAAATAAATAAACAAACAAGATAAAGAGCTACTAACCTTTGCTGCAAAAACTGAGTTATAAAGCAAGAGATTTACCCTCAAGAGAACAAAGAAGATGCCTAAGAAAACTATAACAACATTTGATACTCGAACAAGGATTGACAGAAAGGATAGGAGCTAATGGTTTTTTCTTTGATTTCTGATTATTGTCACTAGTTCTCCTCATTGGTGATGCTTGATGCCTATTTATAGATGTTTGAGGAATTAATAGCATTAACGACAAAATAATTTAAATTGATGTTGATTGTGATATTTGATTTGATTGAAACTGATGAAAACCAACTAAAAGATGTTGATTAACACAAATTGACTAATTAAGAGATGTGATTGACACAAATTAACAAATTAAGAGATGCTGATTAACACTAATTAACAAATAAGGTATGTTAATTGACACTAATTGACAAAAAGAGTTGATTTACACTAATTGACACTAACTAGATGTGATGTGATGCAATTCTGATTTTTATTATTTTTATTTTGGACTAAGATGCTACTTAGACTTGGGCCAAAAGATTGGACTTCTTTGATTTTTCTTGTTTCTCTTTTTTTTTTTAATTTCTTTTTGTCTTTTTTTTTTTTTTTACATTTTTAGTATTTTTTTATTTTTTTGCAAAAAAATTCGAATAGAATATGGTGTTTACACTCTTTTCCTCCCTCAAAACTTTACCCTCCCTTCCCTCATTATCATCCTTTACTCTCTAAACTCCATCAAATCTCCATTGTTGAGGAGTGGGAGCTTATGTTGGTGACTTGCAAGAAGACCCATATACCCTCCTATATTGTCCCATTCTCTTCCCTAATGCCTCAAAGTAAGTTTAGAGTTTAAGATTCTCTCTATGTCATTGGAGGAGTGGGAGCTTGTGTTGGTGACTTGCTCTTGGGGTGGGAGATTTAGAGGTCTAGGGTTTAAGAATTGGAGGTTTTGTATGTTTGGGCATAATCCTCGATATTCTCTTGATATTGTGCCTAATCTATGACTATATTGTCATGTTGTTGTGTTAGGAAGCTTCATGGGATCTCCCTCTTAATTTGGGTACTCCAAGAAGATACTCTATCACCTCTTGGAATATGCAGTGAGTGGATTGTTTGTCTATAACTTGTTTTTTTCAAGTTTATCTATAATTATATCGCACATGAACATTGGATCGAGATATTAATATGAGATGAGAACCTATGCCTATATGTTTTATATTCTTAAAAACCTATGGGTCAAGCTCTTAAATTACAATGAACATGATTTAGTATATTCATTATAAAAGTATTTTGAGTATTACAAAGGTATTGGGAATTGTTTTCTTGGGTATTATGTTTATTAAAAATTTGAAATGAGAATTAGTTTGGTAAAGAGGATTTGATATGATAACAAGATTGCCTTGTTTGTAATAAGATCTAGTTGGAAATTTGGAAAAGCTCTGGATACTGGCGGCATGAATAGTGTTGTATATTCGAGGATGATGTATGAATCCCAAGGTTTGGTATAGTAGGCTTGCGAAGGGATGGGTTTCTCTTATGTGCCAATCATAGCTCTACTTTGGCATGACAATAATAATCATATAAATTTAGTAAGATTTATGAATGAGGTCGAATTATGCAAAGACCCTGACCAAGAACCTGGTCAAGCAAACCAATGTTTGACCAAGGTATTCACAAATCCTAAAGGACTGATCATTCCTCAGTTGAGATACATGGAGCCCAAGTCCAACACCTCGAGAATAATCACAAGTAAAATCCGAGTTAATAAATAACTTGGACAAACACTATACAACCCTTAAGTAACCAACTTAAGCGGAGAATTATTCCAGTTTATCAAAAAATCAAGAAAAAGTTGTAGTTAACCCAGGTTTATAGCTACCTCGAGAAAACTCCAGGTTTCAACCTTGGACCTACTTAAATCCTTGAGCTTAACTTAAGCAACATTAAATTTCCTTAGGTTTCAAACTTAAGCGGAATTAAAACCAAGTTATTAAAGATCTCGAAAAATCCAATTCGGTTACAACCAATACGGAAAATCCAATTTGGTGACAACCAATTCTGAAAATCCAATTTGGTTATAACCAATTCGGAAAAACCAGGTTTTCTCTATAACCTCGAATTAATTTTATTCTTTAAGCGAGTTGATATGCCAATTAGAATGTCATTAATTTTCCCTTCAAGTTAGGTGAAAAAAGGCACATACAATTGGCAAAGTTAGTTTCATTAATAAATTCGAAAATCGAGAAATGTCAATTACTTAAAGCCAATTGCTAAGAGCTCAAAGCCGGAGGTTGTAACCTCTAGGCCAAATTGAGAGCATTACTATCGACTAGTTGAAAGATCCCATGCATCAAAGGGCCTACAAGGTTGCCTACAAAGGCCAAAGTCGAAAATCGGCCCAAGAATCGAGAATGAATGATTAACAAGAGACAATCCTAGGCAATGATCTCAGTGATATTGGGGCCTTGATCCCTTCAAAACTCAACAAATAGATCTCCACGGATATGACCACTCCATAGCAAGGAGATGCTCATAAATGTTTGGCTAACACATGAAGAAAGCTCGAAGGCAATGAGCCTAACCACAAAGATGAACTCAGAAAAATGAGCTCGACACCTCTAAAAAAAGGACCTCAATGGGCTCATAAGATTGGAGATCTAGGCTCTCCTCAACAACCTTCCTCAAAACATGCGAGGATCAAATTCAAAGGAATAGGAAGCTCAACTCCTAACCTATATATCATTCTGAATCTGATAATTCACATCTTTTCCTTTAGAAGGAAAATGATCATGGACCTTTGAGTAATCAATGGTGGGGGCTGAGATAAAACTTGATGACCCAACCTATTCACAATAGTCACCACCGTCTTACATGCAACCTATCGTGAGACATGAGCCTATGTCGGCTTTGGCATGATCATGCATGATTACAAATAAGTATGTCAAAATATAAAGCATGTTTTCCCACCAGAGAGATCTCAATCTTAGTGGTAGAGTTGATCAATGATTGGGGGCTCCAATTAACCATGCAAGCCAAAACACTCGATGATGACCAAATAAGCACAATTGACATTGTATAATGCAATGCATGCCACACAAACGAGTACGACAAGGTTGTAATACGAGGTTTTAACTTTGGAATCGACTTAGGCTTGGAGTTCGGATAAGAATCCAACTCCTGAAATCATCATAATCTAAGGTCTTAACCTCGAAACTAAGTTAGGGGATTACTAAGTTATATTTAGAGTCCGGATGACAATTTGACTCCCAAACATATAATTAACCTCAGAATCAAGTTATTACTAGAGTTTGGATAATAATTGAACTCTTAACATTATCGAAACTTGTACTTTGAGGTCCTAACCTCAAAACTTGGTTATGCTCAAAGTTCGAATATCAACCCAATTCCTAGTATCATCAGAACTCATAATCCGAGGCCTTAACCTCGAATCCGAGTTTGGGGCTCTGTTATGGACTAGCCCATAAGCCTAATAACCATGGGTAAGATGACAGCATCTAAGGCCCAAGTTAGAAGTCTTGGCCTACATATGACCTTATATCTATCAAAGGATCCTATCTTAATTATCACCTAAGGAGATATCTCAAGGTGATTAAAGGAAATCCTAACTGAAAGAGAATCCGACAAAAAAAAGATATAATCTCTCCCATTCAAACCCCCATTTCTCTTTATAAATAACCCTCTGAGCCACTAATTCAGGTATGCTCTCTTTCCTATTTACACAGTATTTCTTGACCTATGCTAAATTAAGCATCGAAGTCCTTATAAGTATACCTCCACCAATTAGGAGCGAGGATCGATGGCAGATTCGTGTTTCCTACCTTACACCGAAAACCAAGTAATCTATATCTGATTTCCTAGTTTTGAACAATTTTTAAAAAATTTTCCAACATGTAGCAACAGTATAGCAATCAATAAAGTTTTTAAACTTACTAATAGATATGCCATCAGTGCATTCATGCCATTTTATTTGCCAAATTATTTGAATACCAGTAGCATTATCCACGGCAACGAAACACACCATTTCACTAACATCATTACTGATGGATATTCATCGATAATGACTTTAAGTGAAACGGTGCATTTTGTTTTCATTTATCAATGGATATTCCATTGGTAATCTATCAATAATGTGAGAATCTAAACGTTAAATGCGAAATCCCTTCTTCCTCATCCATTTCCTTTTCCTTTCTCTTTCTTTCTCTCTTCTTTCTCTCTCCTCCTACCACCACCCACTTTGCCACTATCGCTGGAGCCCTTTGAATGCTGCCAAAGACCACCATTGTGTTTTGTGGTATTATGTAGAGCGTTTTAATTAGTTTACTTTTTTCTTTTGACCTAATTTTTTCTATTCAATTTCTTTACACAAAATTGTTTGTTTGGGTCCTTATTTAACTTAATGTTTCTATTCTTTTGTTTAATAGGGAACATTCTTGGAGTGATATTTGTTACTAATCAGAGCTTGAAGCATAGCATTTGGAGTGTAGGTACATACAATGTGTAATTTGTAACTTTAGTCAAGTTTTATACAAAATTATAGACTTATGATTTTTAGGATAGAGTTATAGGATGGAAAAAGAAGAATAGGATTATATGACTGGGGGAAGACTTAGCATTCCTTCCTAATTAATTGAATTATGTTCTATGGTGTTGTGTGATTGTATATTGTGAGATAAAGGGGTATGTTATAGAAAAGCTTTTAGAATTGATTGAATTGCATGACTGTGTGTGTTTGTCATTGAATATGTTTGTCAGAATGGTTAGTCAATCTTTATGAAGGTTCCTAATTAAGGGGTTAATTTGCTCAAATATTTTGTCAATAATTTGTTATTTAATTCGTTATTGATTAAGTTATTTTGAATAAAAATTGATTCAATGTAATTAAGGGACACTTCTAACTATAGTGAAGACTCTGACAAAATTCTTTTTATTATTTAGATTATTATTCTAATTGGAAAAATATTTTAATCTAATAAGTGCAAACTTATAATTTGAAAAGGGACTCTACATAAATTTTGATTGAAATTGAAAGTGATTATACCGCGTAATTTGTGATTGATCGTTATTTATGTAATTTTTAGGTTTAAAATTTGTTCAAGAGTAATGTTTCCTGCAAATCAATCATGGATGCATGATAGATTGCTTCCAAACAGGGGTGATTAAACTAGAATTTTATGAGACTTTTGAGCAATTTCTAGATGTTGCATGTCAAACACAAACTTTTGTTGATAAAGGGAAGTTTATTATCTACCTTACCTTAGAAAATACAAAATAGCAGTGATTAAGACTAAAGCAAGGGGTCAAGTTGAAGATAAAGAATTAATTGAAGAGGCTTACTAAGTGGATGATTCAATCCCTTCAAGGATGGTTATTGATACAGATATTCCACCTACTCTAGTTTTTACATCTAGGTAAGTTTATATAGTTCAACCTTCAAGCCATTGTTCGAAGAGAACAAGTGAGGCCAATGAGGATGAAGAAGAAGAAAAACTTGGGGATGATGTTTAATCTAAAAGTGATGAAGAAAGTTTTGAACTTTTAGATTAAATAAGGTTACAGTTTACTTATTCATATTTTGTTGTTATTATACATGTGATTATATTATGTTTTATTATGACTTATATAAAAGTAATTTGTTTGTGTTTTATATATGACAGGCAGAGGTATGAGTAAAGTCAGAAGCAAGACTAGCCTAAAAAGGATGGCCCAGGACATTCTTTTGCCACTACCACTCCTTCTATCATATAGGCCTCCGATATATTGCCACCATGCCCATTTTAGTAGTTTGTAAAAAATAAGTTTAAAAAATTTATTTAGTCATTACAGTAATGAAAATATTTTTTTAAAATAAAAAATTAAAATTACCAAAGATAATGCCGTTAGTATTTAAAGAAAATAAAATAATAATTTAAAATTATCAACGGATATGATGTCAGTAATGATAAGCAGCTTGTTAGAATTTATTGGTAAATCAACGAAAATTCTCCAATTAATTACCCATGGAAATAATTAATACTCCATCGAAACTTCCATCGATAATTATCGACGGATTACTTTTGCCGTCAGTAACTTTTTACCGACATGTGATCTATTGTCGACCATTATCCATCAGTACAGTCCTTGGCAATTTATTTTCCATCAGTAATTCCATTGACAATGCACGTGTTTATGGTAGTGAGTGTTTCAATAATTGGTGGCTGAAGAAATCATCTCTTGTTTCTACTTTCTTGGAGAATAAGATTGAACTAGAGGAAGGATTGAAAAAATGACTCTTTTGGCATATGGAATAGCGAGGTTTATACGTTGTCATCTTTAAAATATAAATAATAAGAGTAGACATTAATTTTAGTAATGACTTCGGTTTATAAATAAATATTCTTAGTTAAATCAGTAGTCATTTGAAAAAAATATATATAAAACCAGACATTCATTTTATTTATGAATTCAGTTTTAACAGTTTATTCTTAGTTTATATGTAGTCATTTTTCAAATAAAATTGTAAGACTAGACACTATTTTTATTTACGAGTTCAGTTTAAAAAAATAAAATAAAACAACCTAAAAGATGCACCATTAATTAAATATTATGATCAATACTCAAAATTTTTATGAAATATTTAAAATAATTAATACGTGTATCGTGGATTGATATTTTTTTTATATTTTCTTAACATGCATAACAAAATCTATTTTAAAAATTAATAGTACATTGATATTATATTTGTTATTTTAATACATGAAACCAGGTGTTTTATTCATTACTAAAACTATTCTTATATTTTTATAACTTTAAAATAAATGTATAAGGTATATATTTTTTACAACTTCAAAATAAAATGTGGCAATAATTATTCAATTTTGTTTAGAGGTGCTTGAGTAAAAGGTATATATTACTTATATTTTTGATATATCAAATAGAGTAATGTAAATTGCTAGTTAGATTACTTTATCAAACACTACAACTTGACAAGTGACAATCTTTTTGAGAGGTGATCTAAATTGCTAGCAATTTTGATAGATAATATGTTAAATGCAGCCTAAACTTAGAAATAGACCCTTAATGTGCTACAATGACATTTTAGTTAGCTGAAATTGATAACTCTTACCTCAAAAACTAAATTGTTAACAAAATTATCTTTCAGGTTTCATACTGGGTTTTCTAAAACGTAAAAACTAATATAAACTTAAGACAAAAAGGGCTTTTTCTTTTTCCGTTATATATATATATATATATATATATTTGGTCCTTATCTTTAATTTTTTTCAATTTGGTCTTTTTTTATTACAGATTACTTTCAATTTTGTCTTTAATCATTTTTTTGTGACATAATTAACAGAAAATGTTAACATAGCATTAACTGCACTAACATAGGGTATACATGGATATAATGTGGATTATGCCATATTAGTATTTTCTATTAGTTATGTGATACAAAAGTGATTATGAATCAAATTAAAAATAATTTATAATATAAATCAAATTAAAAAAATTAAAGATAAGAGACCAAATTAAAAAAATTAAAAGGAAAAAAACTATTTTACCTAAGTTGGCAACTTAAAGACTAATATGGAATGGAGGAATTTTTCAAAGTGAAAAATGATAATTTACTCTATTTAAAAAAAAGTAAATCTCAAAAAAAAAAAAAAAAAGAGAGAACAATGAAAAGAAACTAATTCACTGCAATATCACTCCACCATGTTGTTACTTAGTGGAGACTATGTTCACATGGTGTCAACGTCTTCTAGATTCATCTATGAAATTGTGACTCTTAGCAAATGTACGTTGCTCTTTGCGAGTAATTTGAATTTTGTGGAAACATTTCATTACCTTATCGCCTAAAGCTATAATAAACTTTTCATTACCTTATCTTTTTGGGTAAATTGCACTTACCCCTTTTATCTTTGAAAAAACTGTAACTAACCTGATTCTTCTCTCTAAATTATAGTTACCTCCCTCTAGATTTGAAAAAATTGTAACTAACCCCATTTTTTTCCTTAAATTGTACTCACTACCTTCAAATTTGAAGAAATTACATTCCGCCCCAAACCTATATAACACTTAACGACGTTGAAGGAATATTTAAACAGAATATTCTACCTAACCGAAGTAAAGTGTTAAATTTCAAAAAAATATATTCTACACGATTCACGTCAAAATTCAGAACTTAGAGTTCTAGTTCAACATGTTACTTAACATATTTATGGTTAGGGTTCCACGTTTAGTGTTCTGAGTTCCAACATGATAAAGTCCCTTTTTCTTTCTCCTAAATTTTCGAGTTCCAAGCTCAGTAGAATGAGTGTCATTTCTTTCTTATCCTTAAGTTTCCAAGTTTCGAATTCCGTGTTCAACACACCAAAGGCCATTAAAAAGTTTCACCGAACCACATGAGCGAGGTATTAGTGCCCACTGTTACTTGCAAGCCCGTTAAGTGACATGTTGAACACGAAACTTCAAGTTCCGAAGTGAAACACGTAGAACACATCTTTTTAAAGTTTAACACTTTATTTTAGTTAGGGAAAATATTTTGTTCAAATATTCTTTCAATACTGTTAAGCGCTATATACGTTTGGGGCGGGATACAATTTCTTCAAAACCTGGAAAGAGCAAGTGCCGTTTAGAAAAAAAAAATGAAATTAGTTACAATTTCTTTAAACTTGGAAAAAGTTAAATGCGATTTACTCTATCTTTTTTAACCATTTCTTTTCAAAAAAGCTTTATCATGGAGATAGGAACTGGGTTTGTTAGTGGAAATTTTCTATTTGGATAGAGCATTTCTTTAAGACTAAATTTATTTAGACATTTTTTTTTTATATAACAATCAATTATTGATGATTTATATATAAATAAATAAATAATTTAGATATATAACTGGATAATCAAATAATAGGATTATTATTTACTATTCTATTGTATAAAAAAAATCATTTATTACTACACTCACTCGATTTGTTTACTAAAAAATACTCACCCAATTTTGAATTTATGTAGATAAATTATTTATTTATTTATATATAACTTGATTCTTTTTTATAGGTAAAGGCAAAGGCAACCGAGACCTTCGTTAGCATTTTGTGAATCCACTGGCTTTGGAACTGTCCATCGCATTCCAAAATTTCCTGACTTTTTAATCCCCTTGACCTTATCCCGACAAGCTTTATCCAAACCACCAAAACACTCAAACATCAAATAAACACATTCGTAAACCATATGGCATATTCCTTTCTAAACAAGATAATGCCTTTAACCTTTCCTTATTCCTCTCTCACATTAGTTTATGCATTTATTCATTATCAAACACTGTGGTTATCTGTGCCCATCAAAATCCCATTCTTGACCCTCCCAAAATATTAAAATGACCAACACAATCAATCCAACACCAACCCAGTTACAACTCGGCGACACGCAACCTTCTAGGGCCACCAAACGGCAACCCCTATCCCTCAAAACGACCCCACCCTTCGTCCCCTTGCCTTATCCAAACGACTGTCTCAATCCAACCCACGTGCCACGCTCGTGCAAACCCACCCTCCGCTCACGTACACATGGTGAAATCACGTTCCCACACGTCACAGACCCGTGACACGACCCGAATCAAAGTGACCCGACCCGAACAAAATTTGGATATGCCAAAGCATCTATATAATCCCCCCATCCGGATCCTGCCCGCATATCCCTTGAACCACGTCAAACCACGAAGCCACACACAACTTGGATCAAAATCACGCCAAGTACATTTTAGAACTTGAAACAGTTTCCCTCGAATATTCTCGAGAAAATTCCAACAATTCCAATCACCTTTATAAGCAACTTGGACACCCCGCTCCTGCCTCGTGCTCACTTTACCTGACCCACCTAGAACCATCTTGGAACAGAGCAATATCAAATTCCAATTATGGTTTTAGTCAGAAGAAAACGGGTCACTGACCCGTTCGACGAAGAAGCCAAAGCTCGTCTCGTCGGCGGTGATCACCGGCAACTGAGCTACGTCAGCAGCGGGAGCGAACATTCCGGCGAAGGCGACTCACCGTGTCTCTCCGAGCTCGTGCACGGTTTCCTCGAGGACAACGGGAACGAGAATGACTCAGTGGGTGACGAGTTCGATTCGGAGCGAGTCGACTCGGTCTCCGATTGCATGGACTCGGTGGAGGATTTACTCAGGTTAAGTGCAACGAACAATGTGGATCCTTACAGGAACCTGCTCCATGCGCATGTTTTAGAGGCCGCGGAGAGGTTCGAGTTTCTAAGGGAGCGAAACGTTTCGTCGTTTCGCCGTAATGTCATGTCGTTTTTGCGGGAAGAGGGGCACGATGCGGCGATTTGCAAGACGAGGTGGGAGTCTTCTGGAGGGGTCACCGCGGGGAGCCACGAGTTCATCGACGTGGTGCAATCTGGGCCGTCCACGTGGCATCAGAACAGGTACTTCGTGGACCTCGATTTCGCCTTTCAGTTCGAGATCGCACGGCCGACGAGCCGTTACACGGAGGTTCTGAGCAATGTTCCCCGAATATTCGTTGGGACGGCGGAGGAGCTTAAACGCACCGTTCGGGCCATGTGCGACGCCGCGAAGCGGTGTTTGAGGAGCAGGGGCCTCTCCGTGCCGCCGTGGAGGAGGAACCGGTTCATGCAGAACAATTGGTTCGGGCCGTATCGCAGGACCACGAACCCGGTTCAGGGAAACCCGGTTCCCCATGTTGTGCCCGCTGTGGCCGGCGCCAGATGCAGGATGGTGGGGTTCGACGACGCCGTTTCGGAGGCCGGACGCGGCGGTGTCTTTGTCGCTACGAGATGATGATTGGTGAATGATGAGTCACAATTTTTTGCCATTTTTTTTCTTTTTTTGGCAATTTTTAACTTTAGCGCAGGATAAATTTTGTAAAATCAAAGTCTTTGAGCCTTGGTTTAATGGTTTTATTGATCTGCAAAATCTGAGTCTTAATTTTATATTATTTAAGAGTTTAATAACGATGTATTGATAGTATAAAAGTTTTTTATATTGTCATTTAATTAAATTTTTTTTTTTATAATTATTCAAGTAGTAGGTGATTATATCAAAGATTTTTATTGATATAATAATATATAATTAAATATTTATATAAAATTTTTTTATACTGATAATATATTTAAATTAAATTTATTATTTAAAAAAAAATTAACATATAATTTTGATCTTTATATATGTCATTACTTTTGAATTATACCTCATTAAAAAAAATTAAATAAGTTTTAATATTTATAGTTGTATTTAAATAGGTTAGAGTTATATTTAGTCTTACATGACATAGAATAGAATATTTGGTGTGTTTGTTTCTCTTTTTTCAATAAAAGGATATTTTTTTAACGGTTAAAAAAAATTTTTTACATAAATTATTTATTTTAATTTTTTTAAAGATTAAAATAAATATTTTTTAATTTTTAAATAAAAATTGAAATAAAAATAATTTTTATAAAAAATAAATTGTTAATTAAAAAATTATTTTATATCAAAATAAACTGAATTATCAAAATCAGTTAAATTAAATACATCCTATAATAATTAATTAAGTAGATAAAATGTTAAATTAAGCCAGAAAAATATTAATTTATTTATTTAATTTAGCTGGAAGCCAGTAAAGTATTTAGTTAAGCAAGTAATAGACATAAATATATTTTATTAATTTTATGAATATTCTTAATATAAAAATTTTATATAAATATTTAATTATATATTATTATATTAATAAAAGTATTTGATATAATTATTTATTATTTTCAAAATTTTATTATAAATATCAGTATATAATTAAATAAAAATATAAAAAAATTTAATATTATTAATATATATTAATTAAATTCTAATTTTATTAAATTTAAATAATATATATTATTAATATAAACTGTTTTACATTGATTTTTAGGTATATATTACTATGTAAATAAAGATAATTTATTTTTACATCCATTATTTTTTAAAAAAATCACTTTTATTTAAATAATAATATATAATTAAATATTAATTAATATAAGATGAGGCATTTAGTAAGATATAATTTTAGTTGACGGTGAGTTTTTTTTTACAAATATATAATGAAAATGATGGGTGAAACTGGATAGATTGTTATGACTGGCTGGTATATGCGGCAAATGCACAGCGTGTATTCTCTGTAGCGAATAGGAGACACCATCATACGCGGCCAAAACTATTTGGCCTAACATGGAGCTTCTAACTTATTCTGTGACTTGGAGAGTCCAGACCGTGGGACCCTTGAGTGATGATGATGTGGTCCCAGAGATCAGAATAAATTAGTGGCATACATAAATTATGTTTTGATGTGTTAGGTGTTCGCATACGGTTGGTTACTTGTAAAGAATCGGGACAGTTGGGTTGAAAACACAGGTTGTCTCTTACACAAAGTTGAACAGCTGTGAAGAGACATAAAGTTTGTGAAGGATCGAAACAAAGCTTGAAAGGATAACCTTTGCCCTTTTTCACTCGAAGAGGATAAGGTTTTAAATGCTTGTGATAATTATTTTTTAATTACTTAATTAATGCGTGCAACCAAGATATTTTTTAAAAAAAAAATTAAATTTGATGTATTATTCCGATTAAAAAATTCATATAAGTATTTAATTATATATTATTATATTATTAAAATGGTTAAATTTTTATAATAATTATTTTAATAGTTATATATATAATATTATATAATTCATTGAAACTTAATTTTTTATATAAAAAAAAAAATTAAGAATTATAAACGATAAGTTAATAACTAATAATAAAAAAATGTCTAATATGCATAGAAGCTAAAAATGCAAGATGAAATTTCATATCCTCATAAAACCTAAGATCAAAATACAATACCATTCCATAAAGAAATGATTTGCACCAAACATTTGTATCTCATAACACTTAAGATAAAAAATTGCATATAATATACATATATAAATGTGTATGTCAGGAGCAAGATCTTCTCCTTTCTTTCTCAATAATTTGATTGGGCAATATGAGACAATAGTAACACTGTCTATCATGTCTAGTTAAGAGACACACATTTATAAAGGAAATAGGAAGATGATGTACTATTTCATAAAATGTTGTCTTGTTCCTCCTATCATAGACCAAGTAATCAAGCCAACACAAGTAATCAAGCCAATAAATATTCAAACCCACCACATATTCGGGTTTAAAGCCCAACGTATGATTTCCAATGATTTATCCGATCACAACATATACCAATGAATTTCAAGAAATATGTTGCCATTCAACCAATTTTATAAATACATCAGTGGAAGTTCAAAAACAATTTTAACAAAAGGTACGAAGATGTGTAAACCTATAGAATTTCATGCGACTAATTTATTATGCCTAATAGATATAGGTGATTTAAAATCTACAATGACTAAAGGAGATAAAATATTTTATATAACATTTATTGATGATTGTTCAAGACACTCTTATATTTATTTACTAAGAACCAAAGATGAAGTAAAAGATAAATTTAAAATTTATAAAATTAAAGTCAAGAATAAATTAAATAAGAAAATTGAAAGACTTAAATCTAAAAGAGAAGGAGAATATGAGGCCATTTTCCTTAGTGATTATTGTGAATAATATGAAATAATTCATAAGGTAAAACCTCACTATTCACCACAATATAACCAAAAGAAAAATAAAATATTCAAAGAAATAAGAAATGCCATAATAATAAGTAAAGAGGGGCTCTACCAAAAAATTTTTGTATGGGGGAGGGGGGAAGCTACTCTTTCCATATGTCAGATACAAAATAGAATAATATTTAATAAAAGTGGGAAAACCCATTTTGGACTTCAGGAGAAAAGATTACCAAATTTAAAATACCTTCAATTATGAGGGTGTTTAGAGAAAATATTATTATTTGAACCAAAAAGAAAAAAAATGAAATCTACAACTTGTAATTATATGTTTATTGACTATGTAGAAAATAGAACAACTTATAGATTTTTGGTGTACAGAAGTGATGTTTTAGATGTTAACATAATTATTAAATCCAGAAATACTGAGTTCTTTAAAAATATTTTTCCTTTAAAATCTTCTATGGGAAAATCCATTTTTTTTTTTTGTCTAAACCACTAATATATAAAATTTACCAGACTCTAACTGATCTAGCTCAAGTTGAGCCAACACATTTTGAGGGTAAAGTTTTATACTAGTACTAACTTTTTTCTCATTTACAAAACTCGAACTGAGACTTTGCTTAAGATAAATAAGTGTCAAATTACTTCAACCAATCAAACATTGGTTTCTATGGAAAAAATCTTTATCCTTATCTAATTGTGAACCCATTAGTTCTAAGATTATTGAATTTGAACTTCAAAAGGAGTAAAAGAGATAGAAAAGAAACTAATTTTAGTAATAATTTTTAGACTTTCTTAATGGATAGAGATCCTTTAATGTATAGTGAGGCAATTTTTCCTCTAAATGACCTTCTTTAGAAAGAAGCTATTAATAGTGAAATAGAATCAATTATGAGTAATCATACATGGGAAATAGTAAATTTAACTTATGGAGCAAAATCAACATGATGTAAGTAGATATTTTAAAAGAAATTAAGTCCTGATGACTTAGTTGAAAAATATAAAACTAGGTTGGTAACTAAAAAGTAAACATAGAAAAAAAGATTAGATTATTTTGGTACATATTCACTAGTAGCCAGAATTTCTTCTATTAGAGTTTTGATTACTTTAGTATCTATCCACAAATTATTAATGCTCCAAATAAATGTTAAGACTGCTTTCTTTCGACACCAGCAAGTATACCAGGTCCCATAAATAATAAAGTGTGAGTAGAGTATCACTCCTACAGGAAATAACTCAATCAACCGCCAATTCTCTATGAATCTAAAAAAGAAAACTACCAATTACTTAATTTAGAAACTATTTAGGTGTATCTAATGAAGAGAGTATTGTAAGTAACAAAATAAAATCTAAGGAGATTGCAATAATTAAAAATCAAATAAAATAAAAATGCAGAACAATTAAGAAAGATATCAAAAGGAAGAGCACTAATGCTCTGATTTGACCTAATTCTTCCTGCAATTGATTAAGCTCCTAAATCTAAAGAATATCTATCAAATCAATTAATGGAGAGATTCGTAATCTAATTGATACCTAATTTCTTTAGCGCACAATCCTCCCTCGATTTTAGGGATTCATCAATTTGAATCTTAAAACTAAAGGCATTATTGATATGTGAATCCCTTTACAAAGCCCCATGAAATTCTTAATCTCTACTCTTAGACAATTATGGATTGAGGTTTCTATTTTATTATCTCAATTATACACCAACTTTCCACATTGCCTATGTAATAATATCAATTCATGAGTTACAAATCCACATATAGCATTAAGTACGGATAATGGAAACTTAATTGAATAAAGAATTCATTACGATTGATATCCTCAAACAATCATACTCACGACATAAGTTACATCATCACCTAGCGTAAGGTATTTAGCCACTAAACATATTTAATAAATCCAAATCTATAGACAAATTGAAGATGTTAAACATAAATCAGAGACAAAAGAGAAGAAAATGGATCTTCCAATCATGCACTTGTTCCTCTTTAATGTAGCCACCAAAACTATACAATACGAGCGTTGGGTAGATAAATGTGTTAGAATTAGGATAGTGCCCTCAACCCCTACCCAACATGTAAGAACCTTCGGATAGTGAATCACGCCTTCAACCCTCAATCAACTTGTGATTGAGAACCTTGGGATATCAAATGGTGCCCTCAACCCTTACTCAATCTATGAGTAAGAACCTTGACATAACAAAATAATGATAATTAAACACCATAATGGAATTATCTATTGATAAGTTCAGTATGTTCAATGAAGAACAAAAGAGAAAAACTCTTACATTTTATTTCTCAAATTTGAAATCTAAAATCAGATTTGGCTCATGGCCAATATGTCTATTTATAACATAAAAGAGAATCTAATAAATTAGGGAACTATGATTCTACTAAAACAGGAAGCTAGGATTCTAATAAAAAATGAAACTAAGATTCTAATAAAAAGGGAAAGTAGCCATTTGATATAAAAAGGGAAACCATCAACCTAAAACAGATCCAAATGTCCTAAAACTAATTAAATCCCAAATATAAATGATAACATAAAAGCCCAAAAATACTTCAATGGCTAATTTTTAAATAATTGTTCCATGTTGATCAACTAGACTAGTCTTGCACTTTTATGGGCTTTAATTAACTTCAATGGGCTCAAAGTAACTACATAAGTCTTCATTCTTCTTGTTATCTCGCATAGATCAAAGGCATCTTTGACTCTCTTTCAAGCTCAATTCAATAATGCACCACCCACAATAATGTGTCACTTGCTTGTTGACTTACATGATCGTATTTCCTCCTTGATGACTCTTGTAACATCCCAAATTTCATGTAACTAGCACTATCAAATAACTAAATTTTTAGATATATTACAGATATATGAGTAGTCAATGCCAATATGTGGATATTAGGGTTAGAGAATTCGAGTGTTTTGTAGAGGAAATTTTATGAAGCCAAATAGCAATATTTTGTTAGTTTAAGGCAAATCGGTTTAATTTCAATGTCTTGTAATGGAAGAACCAAATTAGTAGAAATCTATACTGTAGGATGACATGAGTATCAGTTAAAAATATTATAATATGCAGCTAGAAATTAGCCACCTAACCTATGCTAGATGGCCAAATTATGACCATAAGTTTGGAAAACTTAACAAAAATTGAAATCCCACTTAAGTCCACTAATCATGTTCTTTGTCAAATTTTCCAACTTAGGACACAACGCATAACATTTTTCCTTCCTTAACCCCATGAAATTTCGGCTAGCCCCTCCCCCATAACAACTTCCATTTCTTCTTCATATTCATTATCTTTTTCAACCTCTTCATCCTCACCCAAAGAGCCTCGTGATCTTGCCTCCTTATGTTCAAATCTTTCACTCCTTCTTTGTGAATCTTCAAGAAACCATAGAACAAACTCATAAACTCTCTTTATTTAAGTCATCTAACCTCAGACACTAAGAAGAAAGAAAGGAATCATCATCATCATCTTCGAAACTCTAGTGAAGAAAAGCCAGCAGGAAACTCAAATTTAGAAGCTCGTAAGTTATATTTGAGGTAGGATTTTTTAAATTACTAGATTTCTATGAATAATATGGCTGTTAGGGTTTCTTATATCATTTTTTGTTTGATGATATTTGATGAAAATATGACTTGTTTTGAGTGATTTAAGATAGGGATTATTGGTTTAGTTTGATAGTTTGATCAAAAGACCAAAAGAAACTACAAACAGAAAAACTAAGAGAAAACCCTAAGATAACCATCCATACATCAAATAGTGTTTCTCCACCTGTAGGTATCAAATTCAAGTGAAACCAATTTTAGATAAAACTAGCGTTCAAGAGCTTTCCATCCATAACATTTATAGGTTCATTGGATTTAAAATGAGAGAGTTATGATTTTTAGAAACAAGCTGTTGAAATCCACTAATTATCCTGACTAGTATATATTGTGAAGGGCATAACTCATCTTATATAATTTCAAATTGAGTGAAACTAATTTTTTTTAGGAATCTAACACATAGATAACCATGCCATAAAAATTTTAGACTTAAATCTTAAGTATGTTACTCCTAGTAATTCCTCAAAAATACCTATGCTTTGCTCGGGCTTAAAACAGGGTAATTGAGGAGCTCATAACTTGAGCTCTACTTACACAATGAGGATGAAAAGTTTTTGGATTGAAAGATAATCCAATTAGCTACAATTTGGGTAAAATTCGGATAAAAATGATAAAAAATGAAATTCTAGTAATTTTCTAAAATTCGATACTTGAGTCTATCTTGAAATAAGGCAGCCTCAAGTAGCACTCTAATAACACAATTTATGCACCTCAAAACTTAATGGGACTAAGGAAGTTTAAAAGTAGAAAATCAGGGCTATAATCTATTAAATTTCTAGATTAAAATGAATTAAAATGAAATTATAATATAATTTAGAAATCATGGCAGATTTGAGGAAACTAAAACAACTTGACAGTATTAAGATTTAGAAGCTCCATGGACTATAAAGAGCCAATGGCTGAATTGTTTATGAAATTTCTTGTCATAATGATCTAATATTCACTTATTGATATGATGATTTTGATTACTGGATTGGCTGGTCAAAATGTTATTGTCTGTAAATTGGAAAGCCTCATGTTTCAACTGTTATGTTGTAGGATGTTTGGCAGAAATATATGAATTATATATCATGATTATAAGTTCCTCAAGCATATTAATTCATGAATATATGAGCATATGATATATACATGTGAATGTGAATTCATACAATATATGAATAAATGAGATAAGATCTCTTCACTTGAAGGCAGTTATTGGATCCCTCCCTGTGAAGGCAGTTAAACAGATAAAATGTAGCTCCCTTCACTTAGAGGCAGTTGCACGTTAAGTCCTTCCTTGTGAAGACAGTTAAAACTATGAGATTTCTCTACCTTATAAGAAGTTGGCCAAAATGAGATGCTTCCAATGTAGAGGCATGTGGGTCCTCTTAAAGGTCAGTATTGTGTGACGACGGTCACAAGTTGAGCTCACTCCTAGAGTAGGCTACCCAAGACAGTAAAGATTAAAGACATAGCAGACATCTTAGGAACGGTGATACATAACCCCTAGGTGTGTCAAGTAAAAGAATTAAAGAAAGTTAAAAAAAAAAACATAAGTGCATTTACATGATTATATGATGTGCATCTGCATATACATAAATTATAGTCTTGTTGTTACTATTATAAAACTGCTCTCTCAAATAACAAGTGTGCGAATAAAATGAATATACTTCGAAAGGATATTTTTGAGCTTCATAAAAATGAAATTTATAGTTTATATGGCATGATCACTTTTTCATAATAAACCAAAGCAGCTAAAGATAATGATGATGATATTATATATGGTAGTATAGGAAATCCTACTAAGAATTTGTAATTCTCATCCCTTTGTATGTTCTCATATTATCTCCAGATAGCTCAGGAGATAGTAAAGATGGTCAATCCTGGACTGAGATTATTGAGATTAGAGGATGGTCAAAAATTGCTATTAGACAAGGTCCATTTAGTTACTAGTAACAACTCCTAAGTATAGTATTATGTCTTAAGTATGGTACTATGCTTGGAAAAGTATTAC
Organism: Pterocarpus macrocarpus; assembly: GCA_031439585.1. Lineage (NCBI taxonomy): Eukaryota > Viridiplantae > Streptophyta > Magnoliopsida > Fabales > Fabaceae > Pterocarpus > Pterocarpus macrocarpus. The sequence goes on along the minus strand of CM062516.1, from coordinate 15,600,959 downwards.
AACTCTCAAGAGTATTAGATGAAAAAGGAATGTAGAGTGATCAATAGTGGTCAAGAAGCCAACCAAAGACCCTAAGCTCCAGGACTCTCCCTTACTTCTTGAATAGTTGTAATTATTGCCTCCTTGATGACTATGGTTTGTTAGATAAGATAAGAAAAATCTCAAATTATCTTCAAAAGATTTGTTCTAAACATCGAGACCTCCATGATGCTCTCCTCCATTTAGTTTGGACTAATTTGCAACTAAAAGGTCAAGAAAGGAGTCTAATTAGCTTTGGATCGTGTCTCAATTAGGCTAGAGTGGCTCAATTTGTGTTCTAGTGTAGGGATAATGCTGGACCATCAAATTCTAGGCTCTATACATCTCAATATAGGGTGATTTAGCTCTTGAGATAAAACGAAAGTTATAGCTCTTTGAGTTAAATTTATAACACTACAAGAATCACCTCATTTAGACTTTTGTAGCTCCAAATGTTGGCAAAATAGTGAGCAAAGGTCAGAATGACAACATCAATAACAACATCATGCCTTAATCTTGTTTCTAAGTTTTCTCCAAGAAGACTTGAAAACTAGAACTTGAGGTAAACAATAAAGTTGGTGGTTTTGTTCTCATTTTTCCAAAACATCTTGAATCATCTCAATCTGATCTCCATATAGAGAGATGCAAATTTTATAGTTCAACAAGGTCCCAAAGTCTCGCCAATAAGCTCCGTAAGATTCCATCAAGCTCCTTCAAATCACACTAGACAAGATTGTGCAAAATTACCCTTCAAACTTTAAAACCCACCTAAAAATCACTAATTTCACATTAGTTCCAAGAAATTCACAAAATCTAAGTACCATATGAAAAATGGCTAAATTACACACAAAGATGACTGAAAATCATGTCTAAACTAGCAATAGATGTGTCTTTTTCACAAACATCAATATATAAGCCAACCTAGAAGATTTATAGTTCTTGATAGTAAGAACAAAGTGTGTAGACTAACTAAAGATTTATATAATTTAAGCAAACGCCTAAGTAATTGCATGAATGTTATGATAAAATCATATTATTAGATGGCTATAAAGTGAATGATTCAAATAAATATATTTGTTAGCTCCAATGCCTCTCAAAAGCTATTTTGAGGCTATAAACCAAATTGTTTTCTAAGGTTTTGATGAATACCAAATCAGAATACAAGCAAATCTTTTTGACCATGAAAAAGCTGATTCAAATAACAAATTCTTCTGTGAAAAAGAATTTAATCAAATAGCTTAAATGCTTAAAAGTAATCAAAGCATCATTGACCATAGCTTTATACTAGAATATTCGAGCTATTTTTAATTAGAAATAGAAAAGAAGAATTTCAGAAGGTTGAAACTACACTTCAGAAAGGAAAGATGAGCATAGAAAGCTAAATTCTGCCAATTCAAAAAGATGACTCTGTCCAGAGGAATGACCCTATCTAAAAGGGATATCACCAGAAACATACTTCTCATGAAGTGTCAAACCTTCAAAGCTTCCTTAGCACGCTTCATAGACAAATTCAAAAAGTCATTTGACAAGACACAAAAGAAGTGTTGACAAGTCTGCTTAGTTGGTATATCAACAAACGGCTACTTTTCTATCTCTGCACAAGCTTCGAAGAATGAGAAAAAGAAAGACTATTGCTTTTCTTTCTAGTCATAGACTAGCAGTCCAAAGAGAACTACAAAGGTCAAGGTTGCAAGCTTCAATGGATCTATTTCAATGTCTATAAAAGGCTGGAAGTTGAAGAAAGAACATTTAGAATGATAGAATATCTTCTTCGCTTGTAGAGCTTCATTGTCAACTTTTCCAATCTTCTGAACCTTCAGAAAGTTACCTATAGTAACTTCTGTTCAATAGAAAATCTTCTCTTCTACCTTGGATCTGATAAGATTCTCTCTTTGAGAATTTAGAGAAGTCACACACACTGAGAAAATATTATTTATCCTATGTAAAGAGAGTTAGTGTGAGTGTTCACAAACTGTTTTCAAATCTCAAAACCTGTACACAGACCCAGGAGTGGTCAAGTAGAAATTGGAGAGCTCAGGACAAAGAATACTCAAGGTAAAGCTTGGAGAGGCTTGAGAAAAGACTACTCTGCTGTAAGATATAATGTCCTCCTCGGTACAGTACTATGCTTAAGTCATAGTACCACACTCTAGAGTTGTTACTATTACCTGAGCGGACCTTATCTGATAGTAACTTTAGCCGTTTGTGAAACTTCTCGAACTATCTGGAGATAACACGGAAGCAGGAGTGAGAATTTTAAATTCTCAGTATGATCCACTAAGAAATTTTCATACCGTGTCATCGTTATTATCTCTAACTGCTTTGATTTATTATAAAAAAATGAACATATGATACGAACAGTTTCGTTTTATAATTTGAAAACATATGGTCCGAAGCAGAGTTGATTTTATTCATACACTTGTCATTTGGGAGAGTCAATACAAAATAAATTCATGAATCATGCTATGAACAATAGCTGCAATGTATTAAAATATAATAACACCAATATACTGGAAACTTAATGTCTGCATATGCCTTTACTTGTACTTGAATTTATGCAGATACATAAATTTTCTTTTCTTTCTTTGTCTTCCTTTACTTGTCATACATATTCCAGAGTATGATCACCATGTATACTCCGTAGGGGTGTGATTACCATATCGTACTCTTTAGGAATATGTTCATCCTGCCATGTCCCAAAGTATGATCGCCATTTCATACTTCCTCAGGGTGTGATCGATCATTTCATACTTCCTCAGGGTGTGATCACCATGTCACACTCCATAGGGGGTGGGATTATTATGCCATAATCCAGAGTATGATCGCCATGTCATACCTCATCAGAGCGTGATCGCCATGTCACATTCCTTCGGAATATGGACTCATTGTCATATCTTCATTAGTTGTCACACACAACAAAGTCTTATGAGCAAAACTTAGGTAGTTAGGTACAAGTTTAAAATCTTAAGTCTTAATTTATCTTGCAAGCTTTTAACTGCTATTGATGTTCCTGAGTTTGAGTTTAGGACCAACTTCCGATATTGAATTGGGTCTGAATTCCGAGATTATATAAGCTCCGACTTCTGGGGTTATCTATGTAAGGTTAATGTTTTGATTTCCAACTTCCAGGGTTATTTTTGATCTCCGAGATTGATTCTAGACTGTGTTTCGAGGTTATATGTTTAATGAGATACCGAGTTTTGAATTATGTGTAAAGAGTCTTAAAGCGTCCTAGTTCTCGACTTTCGAGATGCGAGTATAAGGTTTCATATTCTAGTTCCAACTTCCAAGTTTATGTTAAAAATCCCAACTTTCGGGTTTAGGTATTTTAAGTTCTATATTCTTGTCCTTGACTTCCAATTTCAAAGTGTTTTATGTGTTCGTGATCCTGATCTGCGACCTTAATCCACAATTGGTCTTCCAAGACTTTTATGAGTATGTTTCCTAAGTTCCAAGTTTCTGACATTGACTATACCCGATCTAGTTTTCTATTCACTAAGTTCCAAGTTCAACATTAAGTATACCCGATCTAGCTCTTTGATTGCTAAGTTCCGAGTTCCGATATTAATTAAACCTGACCTAGTATTCATACATGTCTTTAACTAGAATTGCACTCTTATAAGAGAAAATTCACCAAAAATAGAAATTTGGGTGAAATCATACGAAATTAATATCACTGTAAAGCTAACAGAGCAAGCTTTCAAATGAAATAAGTTACATATTATTTGAATGAGTATAATTCAAGATATAAGCCCTAAAACTTGACCCTACTAGACTATCTTATTCTAGCCTAGGTTGAACTTAAACTGAATTCATTGATATACTGGGGATAGTTGGCAGCGAATCTGACTCTATCATATGTTAGCTTTCAAACAACGTTGGATTCACTCAATTTGGAGTTGTGCAGGATGAGTTACGCCCTTCTAAATTCACACTGCTCGGATGAATGTCCTGATTTCTAGGTTAAACTTCAAAAATTCATAACTACCTCTATACTAATCCAATGGCCTTATATTATATATGTATAGAAAGCCCTGAATGTCTAGCTTTTCATAAAAATAGATCATGAAATTTAAACGGCTGTAGGCAGAGCCGTTCACTTCGTCGTATGAACCGTTGAGGAAAAAATCCTAATAGCTTCTTGAGTTTTCTCTTCTCTTCAAGTTCTTCATACCAATTCCAATCTAATCATAACATACATGCAAATTTAATCATAAACCATCATCATCACTTCAAATCGCATCAATATCATAAGGAAGACAAAATTTCCACATAGCCCCAAATCAAGAAAAATAAGAGGAAAAGTTGGATTCCTACCTTGTCTAGTTGAAAGTTTGTTGATTTGGTGTCTTAGATGGAAGCAACTCTTGATGAGACTTGAAGAGAGATTAAAGATGGAGTGGAGAGGAGTGTGAATGGAAGAGGAATAAAGAGTGGTCAACTCTTTATGCTGGCCAAAATTACCAAGGGAGAAGGAAGGAATTATCTCAAGACTTTTGAAGCAAGTTGTTGTATGATTGGTGGATTCCTACTCCTTCTTCAATTTGCTAGAGCTGACTAGTTTTGGGCAGATTTTGTGGTGCCACATACATAGGTGAGGTGGATAAATCTTGGCTATCCATCCTAGGGTTCTTACAGTACAATTTCTATTGATCTGGTTTCGACAATTTAAAATACCGAAATCTTACCGATTTCTCTTAAATTGATAAACCGGTTTTAGAAAATTCCTAGGTGGTTTTCTATGATTTTAATCTAATTTCCTCAAGGTTAATTCTTATAAATGTTACTTAATTGGCTTTAAGTAAATACGTGGTCGAATACAAATTAATCCCAATTAATTGCTAAAAATCAAATAACTCAATTAAAAACGATTAAAATTTTTTGGACATTACATAAGAAGCTTGGAGAAGCTTGGACAAAGAATACTCAGGTTCTATAAAATCTCAACAAAGAGTTGGGGACTGGATGTAGGCAATTGATTGGCCGAATTAGTATAAAAATCTCTTGTGTGTTTCTTTCATAACTACTTAGTCTTTTATCTTGATCACATAAGTTATTCTATCTGCATTTTTACATCAATCTGTTCATTCCCTTCTTTATTTTAAACAAATAAGTGTTTATTAACTAACACAGCATTTCTGCAATCCAAGTCTAGGACTTGAGATAGATTTTCAATTTTAACTTTTTAGGTTACCTTAATTAAAAAAAAAAAGGAGCACGATTCAACCCCCTTTCTCGTGTTTTCTCCTCCAACAATTGGCATCAGAGCCTAACTCTGGGGTTGAGCTTCCAAACGGTTGCAGAGGTTAAATATGCCATCAAATGGCCAAACAAATTCATCACATCGTAGAAGGTCACTCCATTGTTAGCTCCAATGTCTATCAGAAGCTATTCTGATGCTATGAATCGAATTATTTTCTAAAGGGTTTTGATGAAAACCAAATCAGAATACAAGCAAATCTTTTTTATCAAGAAAAGGCTAATTTGAATAACAAAATCTTCTATAAGAATGAAATTTAACAAATAGCTTTAACGCTCAAAAAGCCTTCAAAGCATCTTTATCCATAATTTTATACTATAATATACTCTATGTGAAATATATACTTTGTGTTTCTCAAGCTATTTTGTATAGAATTAGAATAGAAGAATTTCAGAAGGCTGGAGCTACACTTCAGAAAGGAAAGACGAGTCTAGAAAACTAAGATGTGCTAATTCAGAACGATGAATTTGTCCAAAAGGATGATCCTATATCTGTGATACCTTCAAAGCTTTCTCAGAATGCTTCATAGGCAAATTCAAAAGTTAAAAAGATGATTTTACAAGAGGCAAAAGAAGCGCTGACAGGTTTGCACAATTGGTATAGTAACAAATGGCTACTTTCCTATCTCTGCACAAACTTTGAAGAAGGACGAAAAGGAAAATTTATTGTTTCTCTGTCTAGTCTTGACCAGCAGTTCAAAGAGAACTTCAAGAGTTAAGAACTAAAAGCTCCAACGAATATATTTCAAATGTCTATAAAAGGCTGGATGTTGAAGAAAGAATGTTAGAACAACTAAATATCTTCTTTGCTTGTAGAGCTTCATAGTCAACTTTCTTAACCTTCTAAACCACCAGAAAATTACTCATTGTAACTTTTGTTAAACAAAATCTTCTCTTCTGCTTTGTATTTGATAAGATTCTCTTTTGAAAATTTAAAGAAGTCATTCACACTGAAGCACAATTGTTTTATTCTCTATAAAGAGAGTTAGAGTGAGTGTTCACAAACTTTTTTTCTTTTTAAATCTCAAAACTTGTACACAGACCCAGTAGAGGTCAAAAAAGCTTGGAGAAGCTTGGACAAAGAATACTCAAGAAAAAGTTTGGAGAGGCTTGGAGTAACACTACTCTTGTGTAAGGAGCTTGGAGAAGCTTGAACAAAGAATACTCAGGTTTATATAAAATCTCAACAAAGAGTTAGGGACTGGAAGTAGGCAAGTGGTTTGGCTGAACTAGTATAAAAACTTCTTGTGTGGTTTCTTTATTTCCACTTATCTTTTAACTTGATCGAATAAGTTATTCTCTCTATGTGATTTATTTGAATATATTCATCTTTTTAAACAAATATAATCATATAAGCCTTCTTTAACTAGCACAAAGCTTCCGCAAACTTCAAATTTTCAGGTTACTTTTAAGTCTGAGACAACACGATTCAACCCCCTTTCTCGTGTTATCTTTTCCAACAATTGGCATCAGAGCCTAACTCTGAGGTTAAGCTTCCTAACTATTGCAGAGGTTAAAGATCCCATCAGATGGCCTAAAAAATTCATCATATCGTAGAAGGTCACTCTATAAATCGTCCTTCTTATTTCAATGGTAAAGACTATCTATAATGGAAGGATAGAATGAGATTTTTCATTGAGTCCACAAGTCTGGATATATGGGAGATAATAGAGAATTGTGACTATGTACCTACTGGGGATCAACCAGCACCACAAGTAGTAGCTGATCCAGAACATCCTTCACCAGTAGTAGTAAGAATCATTCATAGAAATGAATGGACTGATCAGCACAAAGCAAAGGTTCAAATGAATGCCAAGGCAAAATACTTGCTCACGTGTGCCTTGAGCAAAAGTGAATATAACAAAATTATATCCTATGATTTTGCCAAAGAAATCTGGGATAAACTTCAAGTGCTTCATGAAGGAACTGATCAAGTTAAAGAAACAAAAATTAGCATGCTTGTTCATAAATATGAAATGTTCAATATGCTCGAGCATGAGAATATTGACGAAATGACTACTAGATTTATGCATATCATAAATCAGCTGAAAGCTTTGGGTAAAAGGTACTCAAATGCAGAAATGGTAAGAAAGATCTTAAGAAGTCTTTCAAAGGCCTAGCTTCCCAAAGTTACTGCCATCCAAGAAGCTAAAGATCTGAACGTACTCAGCTTGGATGTTCTCATTAGATCCTTAAAGACTCATGAGATTGAATTGAAAGAAATATATGAGGAATCCAACAAGAAGGGAAAGTCCATTACCCTTAAGACTACTCAGAAGAGATTCAGCTCCTCCAAAGCCATTAAGGCCTCAGAAGAATTAGATGAGGAAGATGAAAGTTCCTCTGATCCTGATTTGATGATGAAAATGATGAAATAGCTCACCTAGCTAGAAGAATCTCAAAAGCATAGCTCAAAAGGAAAAGGAACTTTGCTCGAAAAAAAGACAAGAAGAGCAAAATCAAAACAGATAAAGTAATATGCTTTGATTATAAGGAACCGGGGCACATCCGATCAAAATGTCCTAGACTAAAGAAAGCTGGAAAGAAAAAGACTCCAAAAAAAAATGGTTACAATGGCCACATGGGAAAATCTAGATGGAAAGCAAGAAAATGGTGAATCTCAAAGAGAAGAAGAGATTGTTGCCAACCTATGTTTCATGGCTGATATTATCTTAGATGAAGAGACCGAGGTATGTGGCTCTGAACCTGAAATTACTTTTGAAAACTTCAAAAAGCTTATGATGAATTCTTGGATGATTCCAAGTCTCTTGCTTCTCATTATGGATTTCTTAGAAAAGATTTTTGAAAACTGTCTTTAGAGTTTGAAAAACTCAAGACTGAGAATGAGAAGGTTAGGCATAAAAAAAACGAAATACAACATGAAAATTTGCTCTTTAGAAGGAAGTAGCAGCCCTAAAAGACGAAGTTTTTGAAACTCAAGATAGGACATCCTCTAATGTTTTTGAGCTTCAGAAATTAGTCAAACTTCTCAAATCTGATCTTGAGAAAATGGTTTATGGCTCCAAAATTCTAGATCTGATGCTTGACGGTCAAAAACCTTACCTTGATAAAACTGCTTTAGGCTATGAGAAGGAAGATGATGAAAAATCATTTGAGAAAATTTCAAGCTTAATTCCAAATTGTATTTACTGCTTCAAAAAGGGTCACACTTTTGATAGATGCTTCTCCACAAGGAGAGCAAAATAACAGATAGTGAAAAAGGCCAAGGAACCTTCTAACCTAAAAAGACCTAAGAAAATATGGGTACCTAAAGTCAAAATTGCTTCTGATGTAGGTATGCCTTAAATCAATTCATCAAAAGGAAAAGAAATGGTATCTGGACAGTGGATGCTCTAGACACATGATTGGAAATAAATCCTGGCTCAGAAATCTCAAATCCAAGGATGGTGGAATAGTCAAATTTTCCAATAGAATCAAATCCAAAGTCATCGGTATAGATAATGTTGGTAAGAACAATTCCAACTTGATAAATGATGTCATGTTAGTAAAGGGATTGACTCACAATCTCTTGAGCATCAGTCAATTTTGTGACCAAGGCTACAAATTTATATTTGACTCCTCTCATTGTATTATTAAAAATTCTACAAATGACGAGATTATTCTTACTGCCAAGAGTCATAACAATACGTATGTGTTGTATCTAGATGATCTCTTAGATCAAAATGTAAAATGCTTAGCTTCCCTTTTGGATGAGAAGTGGTTGTGGCATAAAAAGTTTGTTCATGCTAACATGAAATTGATCTCTGAGATCTCTCAGAAAGAACTAGTCATAGGTTTGCCAAAAATTGATTGTGAAAATGATTCTTCTTGTGAATTCTATCTCAAAGGCAAACAAACCAAAAGTTCTTTCCACAGCAAAAATGTAGTTTCGACTACTAGACGACTTGAGCTTTTATGTCTTGATCTCTTTGGACCAACTAGAATTGCCAGTCTAGGAGGTAAAAGATATGGTTTAGTCATTATGGATGATTTTTCAAGATTTACATGGGTTATGTTCCTAATCTATAAGGATGATGCCTTTGAGGTTTTTAAATCTTCTTCAAAAAGAATTCAAAATAAAAAATGTTTTTGCATCACTTCGATTAGATCAGATCATGGTGGAGAATTTGAAAATCATGTTTTTGAAAACTTTTGTTAAGAAAATGACATTTCTCGTAATTTCTCTTCCCCTAGAACTCCTCAGCAAAATGGGTTAATGGAAAGGAAGAATAGATCTCTACAAGAAATAACCTTAACTATGCTTCTTGAAAGTGGCTTATCAAAAGTTTTTGGGCAGAAGCTGTTAACAATGTCTGCTATATTCAAAATCATATTTTCTTAAGACCAACAATCAAGAAAACTCCCTATGAATTATGGAAAGGAAGAAAATCTAACATTTCATATTTTCATAAACAGTCAAAGTTTGATCCTAAATCTAATCTTGGAATTTTTCTAGGATATTCTTCTTTGTCAAAAGCTTACAGGGTGTTCAACAAAAGGTCTCAATTTGTAAAAGAAACTATCCACATAAGCTTCATGGAAAAGAAAAATGACCTAAATCAGAAGGTTGCTGATCTAGAAGTGAAAATAGAAAGTATGTCATTAACTAAGACTCCCATGTCTAACAAAAAATTCAGATGACCACTAGAGAAGATGATGAAAATGTTTCTAAAATTCCATTACATCAACATGTTTCTGATGATGCTTTTGAAGAACCAAAAAGTGCTCCTTTGAGGATAAGGTACTTAGGTGTAAGAGACTTGAAAATTGTCTCTCAAAACCAAATTATTGGTGAATCTCATGGAATCAGAACGAGATCCTCACTTAGAAACGATTCAAATCTCGCTCTTATCTCTGAGATTCAATAAGAAAATATCAAAGAAGCCCTTATGGATCAATTCTGGATTGAACTATGAAAAAGGAGTTATCTCAGTTCGAGAAAAACAAAGTCTGGACCCTGGTACCACTGCCTAAAGGACAATTTACCATTGGAACCAAATGGGTATTCAAAAACAAGCTTGATGAAGATGGAAAGGTTCTCAGAAACAAAGCAAGATTAGTGGCTCAAGGTTATAATCAGCAAGGCATAGATTATGATGAAACTTTTGCTCCTATTGCAAGATTAGAAGCCATTAGAATGTTACTTGTCTATGCATCTTACAAGGGTTTTAAGTTATTTCAAATGGATGTAAAATTCGCTTTTTTCAATGGTTTCAAATTTGAGGAAATTTTAATCAACTGCCTGATTTTGAAAATGAAAACTTTCCTCAACATGTGTTTCAACTTTCAAAAGCTCTCTATGGGTTAAAACAAGCTCCTAGAGCTTGGTATGATAGACTCAGCTCTTTTCTAATAAAAACTGATTTTTTAAGAGGAAAGGTTGACACCACCCTGTTTATTCATCATGATAAAAATGATTTTCTGATTGTTCAGATTTATATTGATGATATTATTTTTGGACCAACTAATCATAGTCTGTGCAAAAATTTTTCTTATCTTATGCAAGGAGAATTTGAAATGAGCATGATGGGAGAGCTAAAATTCTTTCTTGGACGGCAAATCAAATAAGAGAAAGATGGTATCCTAATTCATCAAGAAAGGTATGCCAAGGATTTGCTCAAAAAGTTTGATATGAACAAGTCCAAGAGCATTAGTACTCTTATGCATCCCTCACAAGTTTTAGAGGCTGATGAAGATGGTGAGAAAGTTTCTGATTTTCTCTACAGAGATATGATTGAATCACTATTATATCTAACTACTAGTAGACTTGACTTGCAGATAAGTGTAGGAATTTGTGCTTGATTTCAATCAAATCCCAAACTCTCACACTTAATTACTATTAAGAGAATTTTGAGATATTTAGTTGGTACTACTAATCTCGATCTATGGTACGAAAAGGTACTTCTTGTAATATTACAGGATACTGTGATGCTGATTTCACTGAAGATAGAGTGGAACAAAAAAACACTAGTGGTTGCTGTTACTTTCTTGGAAAATTTTTGATAACATGGTCAAGCAAGAAACAAAACACTATTGCTTTTTCAACTGCAGAAGCATAATATGTATTTGCTGCAAATTGTAGTACCCAGATTTTGTGGATCAAGCAACAAATAGAGGACTTCAACTCGAGATATACCAAAATTCCTATCCTATGCGACAATACAAGTGCTATAAACCTCACCAAGAATCCCATTCAGCATTTTAGATCTAAGCATATTGACATAAAACATCATTTCAGAAGAGATCATATTTAGAAAGTTGACATTGAGCTAAGGTTTATTAGTACTGAAAGTCAAATTGCTGACATTTTTACAAAACCCTTAGCAGAAAATCGATTCTCCAAACTAAGGAACCTTCTGAACTTGATCAACTTTTGATCATTCACATGCATTGCATCTGAACTTTCTCTTTCTTTCTCTCTTGAGCCAAAGTAGAAGCTGTGATTGCCATATTTGAATGGGGTTTGCTTTCTGGAGCATAGTTCTTCTTAGTCTAAGTTTGCTTCAGAAAAGTCACATCATGAGAAACTTGTAGAGTCTGTTCAAAATATGCTATCTCACTATTCAAAAAGATTACTTCAGAAAAGACTGAAGATGAAATGTAAAAAATAACAGCTTCAGAAAGTTGAATTGGTCTTCTCATGGGACTGCTTTCTCATTCCTCCAGAAAGATGGTTATCGACTTTGAAAAATGAAGGTTCTGGTTAAAAGATACGATTTTGATATGTGCGTCGCTTGGATGATCACCCACTATCACACGATGACCATTACCTAATTAAGTGGGAAACTCCAAAAGGCATGTCTACTCTGAAAATGGCAGCATTTTATTCTAAATCTGCTCACACACTTTAACTATTGGTTTCCCTTATTAACCATTACACATCACATCAACATTTTCATATCTCAAGTCTCAGATAAAAACCTTTCATTGTTCTTCATCCTCTCCACTTCAAAACCTTCTAACCCTCACATTTTTCATACATTGCCCTAACACATTTTGTCCCTCACATCCAGTTACCTAACTCATCTTTGTATCATGAGTAAGAAAGGAGACTATAGTGTTCCTTACATGTTTGATGATGATGAAATGCAGACCAAATTTCATAGGTAGTTCTTTATACAACCTATTGCTTTTGGAAGAAGTGTCAAATTGGAGAACTTCCCAGATTATAGAAGTGTTCGAGTTTCAAGGATGGAACAATTTATTGAATATTTCTGAAGATGTCTACACTGGATTTGTTGTCGCCTTCTATAGCACCCTTGCCCCTGTTTATGAAGACAATAATTCTTTGAGGAGCATCATAGGGAGCTTCGAGATCCAAATACTTCCTTCTGATCTCACTCACATCACTAACACTCCAAATGAAGGGGTTTAATACAGAGGTGGTTCAAGATGGTGGGAGCAACTTGAAGCCACAGAAGAAGATGTCTTTGAAGTCCTTATTAGAAGAAGAGACATGCAAGTAAGAAATATTCGCACTTCCTCTCTCATCTTAAATGTCAGAGCAATCTATTCTATTGTCCAAAACATACTACTTCCAAGGATGGGAAACATTGATGTCATGACTAAGGTAGATCATATGGTCATATTTTGCCTCATGACTAGAAGAAGGATTAATTTGGTCAGGTTAATCTTGGATTACATACTCTCTATTGTGGATGATGCTAGAAGGAGTCATGCAACCTTGCCCTACGGCATGCTCCTAACATGCATCTTCCAAAGAGCATAACTTCTTGTTGAAGGATAAAGGAAGGATGAAAAATGCCCTACCACCACCATGAAGACCTTCTCCACTATGGGTCTAAAATCCTAAGGTCTTGAAAAAGGAGAAAATAAGAAGAAGAAGAAGAAGAAGAGAAGAAAAAGGAGAAGGAGAAGAAGGAGAAAAGAAAATCAACCAACCTTTAGAAGGATGTTTCTAAACCGTCTGAAGAGAGAAGAGAGAAGATCGAAGAGAAGGAATGAGAGAGATCTATCAGCTGTTCCTAAGGAAAGAAGAATCAGCAAAAGAAAAGTGCTGAGAATTGTTGAATCCTCTTCCTCCAATGCAGAAGCTAATGACTCAGCCGCTCCTACAACATTTGCTTCACAAGCCCCTAAAATTAAGGGGATTGTCGTTAGGGAACAGCTTCCTCATGCTCCTCCAAAAGAACAACTTGAAGCAGAATCTTTATAAACAAATAAGGACCTTGAGATAATCAGAAAGGGGAAGAAAAAGAAAGCCTATGTCAGGAGAGCTATGCTGGATACTGCTCAGGATAGATTGAGAAATGAAGCATGGCTTCAAAGGCAAAGATATCAAGCTTCTAGAGTTGGTGGGTCACTCATCAACCTCTTTGGTAGTGGAGTAAGACTTAACTATCATTGAAGAAGTCAATCCACCTTCTGAAATGAGGAAAGTGGTTCTACCTTTAGAAGAACCATCAAGAAGACCATCATAGCCTTCACTATAAACAAAATCTGCTCCAAAAAGATCAGAACATGACAGAACTCTTGTTTTGATAGCAAAGCTAGAAACTGAAGTAGTTGTTGCTGAATCTTAGCCTTTTTTGTTGTGCACTCCAATGCCTCATCCAGCTACTGCCTCTGAACCTCAATACACTCCTACCACCCTTGCTACAGCTCAGACTTTGCTGCTGCTCACTTCCACACCTAGATTTGACAGGAAAACCTCTCCTGTTATTTCTGAGCCCCATCAATACTCAGTAAACAACTCTCAACACACTGAAAAGTTGTCTTCTAAAGAACCTTCATCTGCTGAAGTGTTTCCCAATGCTACTGACATTCAGATGGATATACTCCTTGCCAATCAACATACATTATTGGCAAACCAAGCTGAACTTCAAGACCACCAGTAAAGACTGGATTGCCTTATGGACAAAATGGAATACCTTCTTTTGCAGATTCTAAGGACAATTCAGAAAGCAAAAGGCAATTAGTGATGGCACTTCCATGATCCCACATCATTTTTTTAATGATGTCAAAGGGGGAAAAGAAGAAATATTTAAGAAAGCTCAAGCTGAAGGGGAGCATAGCCTAAGTGCAGACACTTAGGAAGAAGCATGCATGCATACATACACATTCTCTTTAATGTTATATCAGTGCTTATAGCTTTATTTAATTTTGATTAAAAATAATTACTGATTTTTTTTCCTCTTCAAGTGTGTTCTAAGATTCAATATTTATCTATCGTATTTTAAATTGCTCTGATTGAATATTTTGTTACTTATAACATGCTCTAATACCTTAAATTATTGAATGCACTCTATTATTTCAAATTATTGAATGCTCTGATTCTTATTTAGAACAATCAACAACTGTCTTGATATTGAATGATTGGATATCTATTCAAATGAAATGCTTTGATCCTCATTAAATAATTTTTGAAGTTTTGAGATAATGATTGATTGGCTATTCTCTGACCATATGCTTCCTAGTTGATTTATCTTAATCTTTGCTTTGAAATATCAAAATATTGTACTAAGATAAATCTTAAATTTATATGCTTTTTCATGATGACATTCAAAACATTTTTTAAAAAAAAATTACTTTGATAGATCTCAATGATGTATTATGATAAAAAGACCACTCCTTTTTGAAAGAAGTTGCTTTTCAAAAAATAAATCATATTCTTTCAAAATGTCTTGTCTGATAACAAAAAGCATTTCTTAAATACTAATTTACCATCATAAAAAAGGGGAAGATTGTTAGCTTTAATGCTTACCAGAAGCTATTCTAATGTTATGAACCAAATTGTTTTCTAAAGGGTTTTGATGAAAACCAAATAGAATACAAGCAAATCTTTTTGATCAAGAAAAGGCTAATTCAAATAACAGATTCTTCTATAAGAATGAAATTCAACAAATAGCACTCAAAAGCCTTTAAAGCATTTTTTAGCCATAACTTTATACTATAATATACTCTATGTGGAATACATGCTTTATGTCTCTCGAGCTATTTTGTGTAGAATCAGAATAGAAGAATTTCAGAAGGTTGGAGCAACACTTCAGAAAGGAAAGACAAGCCCAGAAAACTAAGATGTGCCAATTCAGAATGATGACTTTGTCCAGAAGGATGTTACTATCCAGAAGAGATGTCACCAGAAATATACTTCTCATATTTGTTATACCTTCAAAGCTTCCTCAGCATGCTTCATAGAGAAATTCAAAAAGTCAAAAAGATGATTTGACAAGAGGCAGAAGAAGCACTGACAAGTCTGCTCAGTTGGTATAGCAACAAACGGCTACTTTCCTATCTCTGCACAAGCTTCGAAGAATAAGGAAAGGGAAAAACTATTGTTTCTTTGTCTAGTCTTAGGCTACCAGTTCAAAGAGAACTTTAAGAGTTAAGAATTGAAAGCTCCAACAGATATATTTCAAATGTCTATAAAAGGCTGGATGTCAAAGAAAGAATGTTAGAACATCTGAATATCTTCATAATCAACTTTCTCAACCTTCTAACCACTAGAAAGTTACTCATTGTAACTTTTGTTAAACAAAATCTTCTCTTCTACTTTATATTTGATAAGATTCTCTTTTGAGAATTTAGAGAAGTTATTCACACCGAAACACAATTGTTTTATCCTTTGAAAAGAGAGTCAGAGTGAGTGTTCACAAACCTTTTTTTTTTAAATCTCAAAACTTGTACACAGACCTAGTAGAGGTCAGAAAAAGCTTGGAGAAGCTTGGATAAAGAATACTCGAGAAAAAGCTTGGAGAGGCCTGAAGAAACAATACTCTTGTGTAAGAAGCTTAGAGAAGCTTGAACAAAGAATACTCAGGTTTATATAAAATCTCAACAAAGTTTTGGGGACTAGAAGTAGGCAAGTGGTTTGGCCAAACTAGTATAAAAACTTCTTGTGTGGTTTCTTTATTCCCACTTATCTTTTAACTTGATCGAATAAGTTATTCTTTCTACGTAATTTATTTGAATATGTTCATCTTTTCAAACAAATATAATCATATAAGCCTTCTTTAACTAACACAAAGCTTTTGCAATCCAAGTCAAGGACTTGAGATAATTTTTTTTAACTTCAAATTTTTAGGTTACTTTTAAGTTTGAGACAACACGATTCAACCCCCCTTCTCGTGTTATCTTTTCCAATATCCATAAATTGTCCTCCTTACTTCAATGGTGAAGACTATCCATACTAGAAAGATAGAATGAGACTCTTCATTGAGTCCACAAGTCTGGATATGTGGGAAATAATAAAGAATGGTGACTATGTGCCCATTGCGGAACAACCAGCACCACAAGTAGTAGCTGATCCAGAGCATCCTCCACCATTTGTAGTTAGAATCATTCCCAGAAATAAATGGATTGATCAGCACAAAATAAAATTTCAAATGAATGCTAAGACAAAATACTTGTTCACATGTGCATTGAGCAAAAGTGAATATAACAAAATCATATCCTATGATTGTGCCAAAGAAATCTGGGATAAACTTCAAGTGCTTCAAGAAGGAACATATCAAGTTAAAGAAATGAAAATTAGCATGTTAGTTCATAAATATGAAATGTTGAAAATGCTAGAGTATGAGAATATTGATGATATGACAACCAGACTTATGCACATCATAAATCAGCTGAAAGCTTTGAGTAAAAGGTACTCAAATGCAGAAATGGTTAAAAAGATCCTAAGTAGTCTTTCAAAGGCCTGGCGTCCCAAAGTTACTACCATCCAAGAAGCTAAAGATCTGAACGTACTTAGCTTGGATGGTCTCATTGGGCCCTTAAAGACTCATGAGATCATATTGAAGGAAATCTCTAGGGAATCTAACAAGGTCAAAAGAGAATCAGTTCCTCCAAAGCCATGAAAGCCTCAAAAGAATTAGACAAAGAAGATGAAAATTCCTCTTATCCTAAATTTGATGATGAAAATGATGAAATAGCTCACTTGGCGAGAAACATATCAAAAGCATGGCTCAAAAGCAAAAAGGAGAACTTTGATCCAAAAAGGGACAAGAAGAGCAAAGTCAAAGTAGATGAAGTAATATGCTTCAAGTGCAAGGAATTGGGGCACATCAGATCAGAATGTCCCAGACTGAAGAAAGCTGGAAAGAAAAAGACTTCAAAGAAAAAGGCCATGATGGCTACTTGGGAAAATCTAGATGGAGAGCAAGAAAATGATGAATCTTAAGGGGAACTATTTCATGGCTGATATTATCTTGGATGAAGAAACTGAGGTACATAAATCTGAACCTGAACTTACTTATGAAAACTTTCAAAAGGCTTATGATGAACTCTTAGATGATTTCGAGTCTTTTGCTTCTCTTTATGCATCTTTGAGAAAATATTTTCAAAAATAGTCTTTAGACTTTGAGAAACTCAAAATTGAGAATAAGAAGGTTGGGCATGAAAAGAACGAAATGCGAAATGAAAACATTGCTCTTAAGAAGGAAGTAGCAGCCCTAAAAGGCAAAGTTTTTGAAACTCAAGATAGGACATCTTCTGATGTTTCTGAGCTTCAAAAATTAGTCAAACTTTTCATATCTAATTTTGAGAAAATGGTAAATGGCTCCAAAAATCTGGACTTAATGCTTGGTCAGAAACCTTATCTTGATCAAACTAGTTTAGGCTATGAGAATAAAGATAATGAAAAATCATCTAAAGATCTTTCAAGTTTGATTCCCACTTGTATCTACTATTTTAAAAAGGGTCACACTTCTGTAAGATGCTTCTCTAGAAAGAAGGCAAAACGACAGACAATAAAAAAAGCCATGAAACCTACTAACCCTAAAGGACCCAAGAAGATATGGGTACCTAAAGTTAAAACTTCTTCTGATATAGGTGTGCCTTAAATCAATTCATCAAAAGCAAAAGAAGTGGTATCTGGACAGTGGATGCTCCGACACATGACTGAAAATAAATCCTGGTTCAGAAACCTCATACCCAAGGAGGGTGGAATAGTCAAATTTGTAACACCTTACCAGACAAAGTACTATGCTTAAGTCATAATCATATATCTGATAAGAGATTACGTGTAATACTGAATAAATCTCTCCCTTAGTATTAGTATTAATTTCTCAAATAAGACTACCTGATCTCATAACAAAATCTTTCTGCGGGATGGCGGAATAAATACAAATCAATTGGTAAACTATAAGTAACTTAACATAAATAAAAATACAATAAGAACAAAATAACTGCAAACGGCATCATAGATATGTATATAGATATCTGATTTCAAGGTTTGTTAAAAAGTACAAGGTGTCAAAACGAGGCCGTTAATACAAAATGAAATGGCTAGTATCTATGAACAGCACCCTAACTGGTCCCCATGGGACATTTCATGTACATTCCTAATATGTATCCATCCAACCATGACCCAAACTGTCAAAAGAGGGTCATTCTGTACATCTAACCCCACTACAGCATGCACGTTATCTAAACAGAGTCTGATGAAAGGAAACCGTTTGCCATGGCGGCGTCAGCTGGAAGGTGCCCGGTGCTGGGAGCGGATGACGACGAAGAACTAGCCGCCTCGGATGGGTCTTCCTCTGAGGTCGAGGCCGACGACATCGGCTGCGGCGGTGAAGCAGGAGGGGCCATGGGAACTGGAGCTCAGTGCGGTGGTCTTCTTCTTGGTAGTGGTGGAAATGGATGGGCCATATGAAGAGGTATGGCTATGTAGGGGACAGCAGGATCAAAGAAGGGATGCATAAGTGGTATAGCAAAGTCCCTCTGGAAGAAGAAATATAAACGAAACTGGCATCTACCCGATATATATACAGAATCTAGAAAAGGGTTGATGTGGATGTGAAGCTCAGGAAACTCAATGAATAGAACCCCGGTCGCCGCGTGCTCCATAGTCTGAGAATGACGCAAAACATACAACAGGGTGAGAAATGAATATTTCTCAGTAGAAAATCCTAACTTTTATACATCTGTCATCGCTGTCATTCCCAGTTGTTTCGGCCGTGCAACATTTTTTTCAAATAGTATCATGAAACGATAATATTCAATTTAAATACTTGCTTGTAAAACATACACCGAAATAAATTCAATTTTTGTTAACAGATATGCTAAAGTATTCAAATAGTAATTACGGCAGGAAAATAGCATATTATGATTAATAAACAGGGATCTAGAACTATCAATAGTAAAGTATTCCACTATACTTATGCATGTGCAATAAGAAGATGCATCTTATTTGTGGAGGCTTTAGCCTTTTATAACTTATTTCCATACTTGGTCCCCTGGGAGTCATTGGCCATATACTCCTGGGTAATAGTCCGCTTTTCAAGACCAGGCTCGTTCTATACTGGGATGGCCGGGTTTACTTTTCCCGACCTTCCCACTCATCTATTCCCCTTAATTTATTCCGGGGCTGGCCCAAGTGATGTGGAATTCTTTATAATGTCTTGAAATGAATGCACATCTAACTTGTCTCTTTTCATATGATGTACTCAAGTTATCATAAATTTCATAACTTATGGATTTCTTACCGAAATTTCGGCGGCATAACGGATCGAGTCCGCTTCCCCGTGAATAGTGCCAAACAAATCAGTACAGTTGCACAACTAATAATTTCAGTATAAACCAGCAAACATGTATAAACATGTATAACATCATTCAACAATTGCAAATCCAGCATTAAGAAGGTTCCAGCTTGTCCTTCCCTGTTCTGCCCGAGTTTGGCATGCTCCAATTTTTATTCAATCCAACTCATTAAATTCTCATTTTTGGATATGTTATAGCCTTATATGTCTACTTTCTACTCTCTTTAGTCCCATCTCGTTTTGAATTATATAACTCTAGATATAAACATTTTATCTCAGCCTGTCTTGTTCCTAGCTAGAATTGGGTTCCTATAGGAGAAAATTCACTAAAATTCGAAAACTAGATGAAATCATGCGAATTTTATATCAAAATGAAGCTCACACAACAAGCTTTAAAATGAATTAAGTTTCATGTCATTTGCCTAAGTGGATTTTGAGTTATGAGTCTCGAAACATTACCCTATTGAGCTGTCCTATTCTAGGCCAGTTTTAACCTAAGCCAACTTCATTGATGTGCTGGGAACAAATGACAACGAATTAAATTCTGAAATTTTTATGGGATGTTATCTCATGTGTTAGCTTTTAAACATCTTTAGTTGCACTCAATTTGAGGTTGTATAGGGGGAGATACACCCTTCTCAACCCATGCTGCTCGAGTGAGAACCCAGATTTCTAGGTCTAATTTCAAAAATTCATAACTAATTCTATACTAATCCAATGACCTATTATGATATATGTGTGGAAAGCCCTAAATGTCTAGTTTCACCTAAAAATGGTCTCGTTAATTTTTAACGGCAGGAGGCAAAGCCGTACACTCTGTCGTACGGACTGCCGAGAGTTTTTGAGTTTTCCAGCCTCTCAACTTTTTCATATCTTCATCCTTCCTCACTTTCAATTCAGGTTTTAACCTCATAAATAGCCCATAACTCAGCTATAATTCATCATAATTATTCAATCAACATATCAAAATTAAGAAATTGGACCACCATCAATCCTTCAAGAATCAAAAAGTCAAGTAAGAATTTAGAACCTCTACCTCTTACTATGAATGATTTTGGTTTAAGTTTGTAGCTGCAACTTGGTAGGATTTCAAAGTGTGATGGAGTTGGGTGAGTGATGAAAAGAAAAGAGAGAGCTGGAGTGAAGTATGCAACGTGAGAGAAAAGTCTGAAGAAGAGGAGGAGAGTGTGTTATATAAGCATGAGTAGTAGTTAACTTGAAAAGTTTTGATTGGCTTCAAAACATAAGGTTGAGTTTCAGCCAACCTTGCTCTCCACGTCGTCTTATTTGTGTGGTAGAATTGCTCTCCACGTCGCCTAAAGTGGGACTAGTTTCCAGTATATTCCGAAGATGAAATCGAAACTCGTACTATCTATAAAGTCGGAACTCGTGAACATCCTGCATATGAAGTCTGAACCCGGGAAATTTATCCAGTTTATTTCGAAACTTGAAAGCAAAGCCTGATGTGAAGCCAAGCACTTAAAGTCAGAAGTCGTGAATTGTAGGACCTCGATCTCGGAAGTCGGGAGGATATAGAAATGAGAGCTCTTGGTATTAAACTCGAGATCGGAACTCGTGAAAATTTGACTCAGACCTGGAGACAAGTTCAAAAATCTGATCTCGTGTCCATTTCTGGTCGAGATTGGAAACATCAGCCACTTGAAATGAAATCAGAAATCGGCATTCATACCGATGAGGTTGAAATTCTTACAAGCTTACACAAGGTCGGAAATCGGAAAATGCAGCCGGCCCTTAAGCCCTGGAAACGAAGTCGGAATTTGAAACTATGACTAAGGTCGGAAGTCGTAATTTATAAGACAAACTCGGAAACCGGAAATTTCAACATTAAATGAGATCGGAAGTCCGAAATCGGACATTACAAAATTTACTGATAGAATCAAATCCAAAGACGTTGGTATAGGTAATGTTGGTAAGAACAATTCCAACCTGATAATTAATGTAATGTTAGTAGAGGGATTAACTCAAAATCTCTTAAGCATTAGTCAATTTTATGACCAAGGCTACAAAGTTGTGTTTGAATCCTCACAATGTATTATTAAGGATTCTACAAATAATAAAACTATTCTTATTGCTAAGAGGCATAACAATACGTATGTGTTGTATCTAGATGACCTCTTAGATCAGAATATAAAATGCTTAGCTTCCTTTTTGGAAGAAAAGTGGTTGTGGCACAAAAAATTTGGTCATGCTAATATGAAATTGATCTCTGAGATCTCTCAGAAAGAAATAGTCATAGGTTTGCCAAAAATTGATTTTGAAAATGATTCATTGTGTGAATTTTGTCTCAAAGGCAAACAAACCAAAAGTTCTTTCCACAGCAAAAATGTAGTTTCAACTACTAGACCACTTGAGCTTTTACATCTTAATATCTTTGGACCAACTAGAACTGCCAGTCTAGGTGGTGAGAGATATGACTTAGTCATTATGGATGATTTTTCAAGATTTACATGAGTTATGTTCCTGATCCATAAAGATGATGCTCTTGAGGTCTTCAAATCCTTTTCAAAAAGAATTCAAAATAAAAAAGATTTTTTCATCACTTCCATCATATCAGATCGTGGTGGAGGATTTGAAAATCATGCTTTCAAAATCTTTTGTGAAGAAAATGACATTTCTCATAACTTCTTGTCTCCTAGAACTCCTCAGCAAAATGGGGTAGTGGAAAGGAAGAATAGATCACTACAAATAATGGCCAGAACTATGCTTCTTAAAAGCAGCCTATTGAAAGGTTTTTTGGCAGAAGCAGTTAAAACTTCTTGCTATATTCAAAATCATATTTTCTTAAGGCCCATTCTCAAGAAAAGTCCCTATAAATTATGAAAAGGAAGAAAACCCAACATTTCCTATTTTTGGATCCAAATGTTTTATACTAAATACCAAGAACAAGCTGTCAAAGTTTGATCCTAAATTTGATTATGAAACTTTTCTAGGATATTCTTCAATTTTTATAGGGTGTTCAACAAAATGTCTTAATCTGTGGAAGAAACTATCCACATAAGCTTCATAGAAAAGGAAAATGACCTGAGTTAGAAGGTTGCTGATCTGGAAGTGGAAATAGAAAGTATGTCATTGAATGAAAACTCCTACGCTCAATAGAACCTTCAGATGACCACTAGAGATGATGATGATAATGTTTCTGAAGTTCTTTCTCATCAACATGTTTCTGATGATATTTCTGAAGAACAAAAAGTTACTCCTTTGGGGAGAAGGTACACAGGTGTAAGTGACTTGAGAGCTGTCTCTCAAAACCAGATTATTGGTGAACCTTCTCAAGGAATCAGAACGAGATCTTCACTCAAAAATGATTCCAATCTCGCTCTTATCTCTGAGATTCAACTAGAAAATATTGAAGAAGCCCTAACAGATCAATACTAAATTGAAGCTATGAAAGAGGATTTATCTCAGTTCGAGAAGAACAAAGTCTGGACCCTGGTCCCACTGCCTAGTGGACAATCTGCCATTGGGACTAAATGCGTATTCAGAAACAAACTTGATGAGGATTGAAAAGTTGTCAGAAACAAAGCAAGATTAGTGGCACAAGGTTATAATCAGCAAAAAGATATAGATTATGATGAGACTTTTGCTCTTGTAGCAAGATTGAAAGCCATTAGAATATTACTTGCTTATGCGTCTTTCAAAGGTGTTAAGTTATTTCAAATGGATGTGAAATCCACCTTTTCTAAACGGTTTCATATCTGAGGAAGTTTATGTTAATCAACCTCCTGGTTTTAAAAATAAAAACCTTCCTCAACATATGTTTAAACTTTCAAAAGCTCTATATGGGTTAAAACAAGCTCCCAGAGCTTGGTGTGATAGACTCAGCTATTTTCTAATGAAAAATGGTTTTGTAAGAGGAAAGTTGATATTACTTTGTTCATTCATCATGATAAAAATGATTTTTTGATTGTTCAGATTTATATTGATGATATTATTTTTGGAGTAACTAATCAAAGTTTGTGCAAGAATTTTTCTTATTTTATGCAAGGAGAATTTGAGATGGGCATGATGGGAGAACTAAAATTCTTCCTTAGACTGCAAATCAAACAAGAGAAAGATGAAATCCTGATTCATTAAGAAAATTATGCTAAGGATTTGCTCAAAAAGTTTGATATGGACAAGGCCAAGAGCATTTGTACTCCTATGCATCCCTCTCAAATTTTAGAAGCTAATGAAAATGGTGAAAAAGTTCCTGAAACTCTCTACAAAGGTATGATTGGATCACTATTATATCTAATCACTGGTAGACCTGACTTGCAATTAAGTGTAGGAATATGTGCTAGATTTCAATCTAATCCAAAACATTCACACTTAAGTGCTGTTAAAAGAATTTTGATATATTTAGTTGGTGCTACTAATCTTGATCTATGGTACGAGAAAAGTACTTCTTGTGATATTACAGATTACTGTGATGCTGATTGATTAATTGAATTTTTATATATTTATTTTCTCTCATATTTAGTTTATTAATCTTCTTTTGTGCTTAATAGGATTAATTTGGGCCGTTTTGCGTTTTATTGAGTTTTGGTTGGGCTAGATTTAGTTTTTCTAGCATTAAGCTAATTCTGACACTGCTTTGTGGTTTTAGCCATATCTTGAGTTATAGAGCTCATTTGATCATGATCTTTGATTTGTAGGAAAGCTAAGAGATAGGCCTACAACTTTTATGAAAGAGTCAGAGGCAATTTCGAAAGTCTTGGAGTTAGAATTGGGCCTGGAATTTGAGTCCTAACTGCAGCCGTGGTTTCTGAGCAGCTTGCATTTTAGAAGCCATATCTGGGTCCACAGAAGCCCACTTGAGCCCATTCCAGTGGCATTTTGAAGTTGACATCCGAAGCTTTAAGTGATCTTCCAGACTACAATCCAAACTGATACATTTTCATTGCCAAAAATGCAGACAAATGTTACTGACTGGATTAGAGAACTTACTTGCATGTTTTTAGCATAACTTTCTTTATACAATTCAGAATTTAGCAAATAAGGTGTCCAAGTTCATCTAAAAGATAGAGGATTAATGTAATTAATGGTTTTGGTTTGGTTTTAGATGTTTTGATTCTATTTTGGCTGGCTAAATGGAGAGGGCGTGAGAAACTTGGAGAGATTAGACAGATTTTGGGGGGAAAAAGCAATTTTCGATTTTTACTTTTCTTCTTCTCTTTTCTCTCTTCTCTCACGTGTAACGTCCGAGAAATTCTATTCTTAATAACCGAGTTATTCGGTTTTTATCAAATAAGTGGATTTAATCAGAATCTGATTAAACGCTAACTTAAAGCCAATTAAGGGTGAATTGAAAGGATTAGGCTTGATGGAATTAGGTTAGGAGTGTAGAAAACCTCATAGAAAAAATTTCAAACCGATTTACCGATTTAAGGGAAATCGGTAAAATTTCGGTATTTCAAACTGTCGGAACCGGATCAGTGGAATTTTTCTATGAGTGCCCTAGAATCAACGGCTAAGATTTAGCCAAATAGCTCCCTCAAGTGGCGCCTTGGCAGCCCTTGATGATGGGAAGCTCAACCAAAATCAAGACCAAAGTTGGATCCACTAATCACATGCACTCCACCTTCAAATATCTCACCTTTTTCTCTCTTTTCCCATCAGAAAAATTCGACCAGCCAGTAGCCCTTTCTAGTGCTGAAGCTCTTCTCTTTCTCTCCTCTTTGCTCTCATTTCTACTCCATTCTCATCCATCTTCAAGTCTCATCCCAAGTCACCACCATCAAAGACACAAAATCAGCACAAATTTCATAAGACAAAGTAGGAAATCCTACTTCTCTTCTTGGTTTCTCTGATTTGGGGCTGCATGGTGAGCAGGTTCAATCTAAAATATTGATGCTATATAGAGTGATGATGATGTTTTATGACTGGTCTTGCATGTATGTTGTGATTAAAATTAGAATTGAGGGCAAATAGCTTGAAGGAAGGAGATAAACCTAGAAATAGATTAGTGTTTCCCTCGGTGGTCTGTACGGCGGAGTGTACGGCTCCGCCTACCGCAGTTTAAATTGGATGAAACCATTTTTAAATGAAACTAGACATCTATGGCTTTCCATACATATAAAATATAAGGCTATTGGATTAGTATAGAATTAGTTATGAATTTTTGAAGTTAGACCTAGAAATCTGGGTTCTCACCCGGGCAGCATTGGTTGAGAAGGGTATAACTCACCCTATACAACCTCAAATTAAGTGCAACTAAATTTGTTTGAAAGATAACACATGATAGAACATCCCTTAAAAATTTCAGAATTTAATTCATTGTCATTTGTTCCCAGCACATCAATGAAGTTGGCTTAGGTTTAAACTGGCCTAGAACAGGACAGCCCAGTAGGGTAATGTTTCGAGACTCATAACTCAAAATCTACTTAGGCAAATAACATGAAACTTAACTTATTTTAAATCTTGTTGTGTTAGCTTTAGTTTGATATAAAATTTGCGTGATTTCATCTAGTTTTCGATTTTTAGTGAATTTTATTCTATAGGAACCCAATTCTGGCTAAGAACAGGACATGCTGAGATAAAATGTTTATATCTTGAGTTATACAACTCAAAATGAGATGGGACCAAAGGCATTAGAAACTAGACATATAAGGCTGTAACATATCCAAAAATGAGATTTAAATGAGTTGAATTGAATAAAAATTGGAGCATGCCAAACTCAGGTAGAACAGGGAGGAATAAACTGAAACCTTATTGATGCTTGATTTGAAATTGTTGAATGATGCTATAAATGTATATATATATTTGCTGGTCTATGCTGAAATTATTAGTTGTACAATTGTACTGGTTGTCTGGCACTATTCATGGGAAAGCGGACTCGATCCGATATGCTGGCGAAATTTCGGTAAGAAGTTCATATGTTGTGAAAATTTATGATAGCTTGAGTACATTATATTTAAAGAAACAAGCTAGATGTGCATTCATTTCATGATATTATAAAGGATTCCATATCACTTGGGCCAACCCCGGAATAAATTAGGGGGAATAGATCAGTGGGAAGATCGGGAAAAGTAAACCCGGCCATCCTGTATAGGAACAAGCTCGGTCCTGAAAGCGGACTATTATCCAGGAGTATATGGCCAATGACTCCTAGGGGACCAAGGATGGAAATAAGTTCTAATAGGCGAAAGCCTCCAAGAATAAGATGCATTTTCTAGTTGCACATGCATATGTATAGTGTAATGTTTCCCTATTGATTGTCCTAGATCCTTGTTTATTATTCTTAACATGTTATTGTTCCACCATGACTACTGTTTGAGTACATTAGTGTATCTGTTAACTAAAATTGAGTTTGCTTTGGTGTATGCTTCACAAACAAATATTTAAGTTGAATATTATCGTTTTATGATACTATTTGAAAAATATTGCTCGACCGAAACAACTGGAAATGACAGCGATGATAGATGTATAGAAGCTAGGAATTTCTACTGAGAAATATTTATTTCTCACCCTATTGTATATTCCGCGTCATTCTCAGACCATGGAGCACGCAGTGACCGGAGTGCTATTCATCGAGTTCCCTAAGCTACATATACATCTTGACCCATTTTTGGATTCTGTATATATATCCGGCCGATGTCAATTCCGTCTCTACTTTTTCTTCTAGAGGGACTTCGCCGTCCCACTTATGCACCCTCTTTTTGATCCTACTATCCCCTGTATTGCCATACCTCTTCACATGGCCCATCCATTTCCACCACTAGCAGCACCAGCAGCTCCAGCTGCCATGGCTCCTCCTGCTTCTCCACCACAGTAGATGCCTTCTGCTTCTATGTTAGAGGAGGACCCATCTGAGGCAGCGAGTTCCTCCTCATCTTCTGCACCTAGCGCGGGCCACCCTCCTGCAGACGCACCCATGGCGAATGGGTTTCTTTCCTCAGACTCTGGTTAGATAGTAGATATGTCGTAGTGAGAGTAGATGTACAGGACGGCACTCTTTTGGCAGCCTGGGCCATGGATAGCTGAGTATAGATCAGGAGTAGTATATGAAATGTCCCATGGGGACCACTTAGGGTATTGTGCTTAGGGACCGGCCGTTTTATTTTGTGCTAGCGGCCTCATATTTTCTTTTACCCTGTATTATTTTGTCAAACTTTGAAAACAAATGTTATGTATATATTTAAGATACATGTTGTAGTAGTTCCATCCTTATTGCACTTTTATTTATGTTATGTTGTTTACAGTATACTAATTAACTAGTATTCATTCCACTGTCCAGCAGGAAATATTATTACGTGATTAGTCACCCTTATATGACTGATTAATAATAATACAGAAAATAGAATTTAATCAGTTCACTACACGTAATCACTTATCAGATAATCTATTATGACTTAAGCATAATACTTGTTTGGTAAGGTGTTACATTTTTGGTATCAGAGTAGTTCATCCTAATATAGGCCTGAGGATTGGATTGACTATGCTTAGCATATGCTCTGTATTCCTTAGATATTATCATATTCTAAGTCTTGTCCATGTGGATAGGATATATGTGAGTGAGTCTGCCTAACTGTATGCTATTATTTACTAGCACACCGAGCTTAGTATTGAGCCTGATCAACTCAATTACTCTTGTTTTGTGTGTTCAGAACTTGATGGCTTCGGGAAGGCGAGGTAGGCCGTGAACTTCTCCAGCCCAGGAGGAATCTACAGAGTTCCTGGATATGATGCGAGAAATGGCGCACGCTATGCGCGAACAGACATCTGCGGTAACTGAAATGATGGGCCAACTAGGAAGGCAGTCAGAGATAGGTCATGGTAGAAATCATAATGGCCCTAGAATGGATCTGGAATATCTTAAGTTTGTAGAGTTTTGGAAGGCCAACCCACCCAGCTTCAGGGGAGCCTTTAACCCAAATAAGGCAAATGATTGGGTTAAAGCTATAGAAAAGATTTTCTCCGTGTTAGATTGCACAGACCGCCAGAAGGTGACTTTTGCCACCTATATGTTAGAAGTCGATGCAGAATTCTGGTGGAATGGTGCATGGCGATTATTAAAAGGATCCCGAACATATATTACTTGGGACGTATTCAGAAATGCATTTTATCAGAAGTATTTCCCCACGTCTGTCCACAATGCCAAGGAGTTGGAGTTCATGCACCTCCGTCAAGGGAATAGTAGCGTGTCAGAGTACATCGCTAAATTTGAGGAGTTGTGCAAATTTTTCACTAGTTGTCAACGGATCTCTGACAAAGCATGGAAATGCATGAAATTTGAAGGTGGACTGAGAGAAGACATCCTTGCCACCATAGGACCAATGGAGATCAGAGACTTTTCTACCTTAGTGAACAAGTGCCGCCTAGTGGAGGACTGTAACAAAAAGCTAGTTGCTGCTAGATCATCCAGTAATAACTTCAAGAAGGGGTTAGCTCCACAAGGCCCGAGGTTCAAGCCCAACTTACAGCAACAAAGAAAGTTTCAACTGATGAACAACAAAGGCAAGCAACCTCAGAGGTCTCTTGGGAACCAAACTTGCACCCAATGCGGCAGAAATCATGGCGACCGCCCCTGCTTGGCAGGTCAAAATGTCTGATTTGGATGTGGCAAACCAGGCCACAGAATCTATGAATGCCCTGCCAGGAACCCTAAACCGACTCCTAAGCCACAACGCCAGGGGAGAGTTTTCACTATAGATGCACAAGAGGTCAATAAGTCAGAGGATTTGATTCAAGATACGTGTGAAGTGAATGGTAAGACCTTAACTATTTTATACGATTCAGGTGCATCTCACTCCTTCATCTCTCATGATTGCATGATAGCCTTGTAGCTACCTATTTCTGAATTACCTTATGACTTGTTAGTTTCTACTCCTACAAGTAAGCCCGTTAGAACCAATCATATTTGTATCAATGTCCCTTGCCAGATAGGAGGTTGAACTTTTTTAGCTAATTTAATTTGTCTTCCCTTGTCCGAACTTGACATTATTTTGGGTATGGACTGGCTCTGTGCCAACCAAGCCCTATTAAATTGCTCTGATAAATCCATTATACTCCCCCCTGTTTCATCTTTTGAATCAGTAATCTCTATAAGTCTTTATTTAAGTTCCTTAACAGTACACCATTGTGGAAATGGAAGTCAAGGGTATATTTTTTTATCAACCAGTGTAGTAGAGGTTGATTAGGAGTTAAACAATATTTCAGTTGTTAGGGAATATCCTGATGTATTCCCTGAAGATATTCCTGAGTTCCCTCTTGAAAGAGAGATCGAGTTCACTACTGAGCTGGTGCCAGGAATGGGACCGATATCTTTAGCGCCATACTGCATGTCACCCTTGGAACTAACTGAACTTAAGGGATAGATTGAAGAACTCCTGAAGAAGAAATTTATCAGGCCGAGTGCATCACCGTGGAGAGCCCCAGTCCTGTAAGTTAAGAAGAAAGACAGAGGCATGCGATTATGTGTAGATTACAGGCAGTTGAATAAGGCGACAATCAAGAACAAGTATCCATTGCCAAGAATTGATGATCTCATGGATTAACTCCAAGGGGTTACTATATTTTCCAAGATTGATCTACGGTCTGGATATCATCAGATTCGGGTTCGAGAGGAAGATATCCCGAAGACGGCGTTTCGAACTTGTTATGGATATTATGAATATACTGTGATGTCCTTCGGATTAATGAATGCACCGGCGATATTCATGGATTACATGAATCGAATATTCAGACCATATCTCGATAAATTTGTGGTGGTGTTCATTGATGACATACTTGTCTACTCGAAGACAGAATAGGAGCACACAGAACATTTGTGATTAGTTCTACAAATTCTGAGAGAAAAGAAACTTTACGCCAAGCTATCCAAATGTGAAGGATGGAAGAAGTAAAATTTCTTGGTCATGTGGTATCCCATGGAGGAATTCAGTGGATCCCAGTAAGGTAGAAGCAGTATTAAACTAGGAACGACCAACAGTTACGAAAATCAGAAGCTTCTTAGGGCTAGCAGGATACTACAGGAGATTTGTTAAGAACTTCTCCTAAATAGCTCTACCTTTAACAAAGTTAACCAGGAAGAACGCCCCATTTGAATGGACACCTGAATGCGAGCAGAGTTTTCAGGAATTAAAGCAAAGGTTGACAACAGCCCCAGTACTTATTTTACCAGATCCTCATGGACCGTTTGGAGTGTACTGTGATGCTTCTAAGAAAGGATTAGGGTGCGTGTTAATGCAGAACCGGAACGTTGTAGCGTATGCTTCCAGGCAATTGAAGACTCATGAGAGAAATTATCCAACACATGACCTCGAGCTAGCGGCGATAGTATTTGGCCTGAAGATGTGGAGACACTATCTTTACGGAGTAAAGTTTGAAGTATTTTCTGATCACAAAAGCTTGAAATACCTTTTTGATAAGAAGGAATTGAACATGAGGCAGCGAAGATGGATGAAGTTTCTTAAGGATTACGAGTTCGACCTAAAGTACCATCCAGGCAAGGCAAACGTGGTGGCTGATGCCCTAAGTAGAAAATCCTTGACAATGGCGTGGATGATGATCAAAGAAGCAGAACTTATAGAAAGCTTCCAGACCCTCAACTTGGGAATCTCTGTAACTCCTAGTGCCGTTCAATTACACCAACTTAAGATAACTAGCACTTTCAAAGATCAAATCCAGCAAGCACAACAAGGAAACGATGACTTCCAGCATACAGTACGACTGGTGCAATCTGGCAAGCTAACAGGATTCTTTCAGGATGCAGAAGGAATATGGCGATATCATGGAAGAGTATGTGTACCTAAGGAGAGCGACCTCAGGAGAAAGGTCTTGGAAGAAGCCCACAAGAGTGAGTTTACTATACATCCCGGCATTAACAAGATGTACCAAGATCTCAAGAAGATGTTTTGGTGGCCAGGCCTTAAGACAGATATGGCCAATTTTGTAAATAAATGTCTAACTTGCCAGAAGGTGAAAATAGAG
Source organism: Pterocarpus macrocarpus (assembly GCA_031439585.1). Taxonomy (NCBI): domain Eukaryota; kingdom Viridiplantae; phylum Streptophyta; class Magnoliopsida; order Fabales; family Fabaceae; genus Pterocarpus; species Pterocarpus macrocarpus. The sequence goes on along the minus strand of CM062516.1, from coordinate 15,569,250 downwards.
CATCAGAAGCCAGTAGGGACACTACAACCTTTAGAGATTCCGGAATGGAAATGGGAGAGCATTTCTGTGGATTTTGTGATAGGTTTACCAAGAACCCCCTCAGGGTATGATGCTATATGGGTCATAGTGGATAGACTAACCAAGTCAGCTCACTTTTTACCCATTCGAGCAAATTCTCCTCTAGAGAAGTTGGCTCAACTGTATATTCAAAAAGTGGTACGGTTACATGGTATTCCTTCAACAATCATTTCAGATCGAGACCCAAGGTTCACTTCACGGTTTTGGGGAGCACTTCAGAAGGCGTTTGGTACTAGGCTATGTCTAAGTACTGCATATCATCCACAATCGGATAGTCAAATGGAGCGAACAATTCAGACCCTGGAAGATATGTTGTAAGCATACATTCTGGAACAATAGGGAAGTTGGGATCGATACTTACCGTTAGCCGAATTTGCGTACAATAACAGTTATCATGCTAGCATCGACATGGCTCCATATGAGGCTTTATATGGCCGGAAGTGTCAATCTCCCCTATGTTGGTACGAAGCAGGAGAACAGAGTCTCCTAGGTCCGGAACTAGTCAAACAGACAATAGAGCACATCAAAAAGATCCGTAGCAAAATACTTGCAGGTCAGAGTTGTCAGAAGAACTACACGGATGTCCGGAGGAAACCCTTGGAATTTCAAGAAGGAGACCACGTGTTTCTAAAAATCACACCCACAACTGGAGTAGGTAGAGCCATTAAAGTCAAAAAGCTAAGCCCTCGCTTTATAAGTCCCTTTCAAATTTTAAAGCGAATCGGGCCAATCGCCTATCGAGTTGCTTTACCTTCGCATCTATCAAATCTTCATGATATTTTCCACATTTCCTAACTCAAAAAATACCAACCTGATCCTACTCACATTTTGGAACCTGAATCAATCCAGTTAAGGGCTGACTTAACTTTCCATGTACCTCCAGCACGGATAGTGGACAGGAGCATCAAACACCTTCGGAACAAAGCCATACAGCTGGTAAAGGTAGCATGGGGACGCGAAGACTCAGCCGATTATACGTGGGAGTTGGAATCAGATATGAGGAGGGAGTATCCCAAATTATTCTCAGGTACTAAATTTTGAGGACAAAATTTTTTTTTAGGGGGATAGAAATGTAACGTCTGAGAAATTCTATCCTTAATAACCGAGTTATTCGATTTTTATCGAATAAGTGGGTTTAATCCGAATCTGATTAAACACTTACTTAAAACCAATTAAGGGTGAATTGAAAGGATTAGGCTTGATGGAATTAGGTTAGGAGTGTAGAAAACCTCACAGAAAAAATTTCAAACCGATTTACCGATCTAAGGGAAATTGGTAAATTTTCGGTATTTCAAACTGTCAGAACCGGACCAGTAGAATTTTTTTATGAGTGCCCTAGAATCAACGGCTAAGAGTTAGCAAAATAGCTCCCTCAAGTGGCGCCTTGGCAGCCCTTGATGATGGGAAGCTCAACCAAAATCAAGACCAAACTTGGATCCACCAATCACATGCACTCCACCTTCAAATATCTCACCTTTTTCTCTCTTTTCCCATCAGAAAAATTCGACCAGCCAGCAGCCCTTTCTAGTGCTGAAGCTCTTCTCTTTCTCTCCTCTTTGCTCTCATTTTTACTCCATTCTCATCCATCTTCAAGTCTCATCCCAAGTCACCACCATCAAAGACACAAAATCAACACAAATTTCATAAGACAAGGTAGGAAATCCTACTTCTCTTCTTGGTTTCTCTGATTTGGGGCTGCATGGTGAGCAGGTTCAATCTGAAATATTGATGATATATAAAGTGATGATGATGTTTTATGACTGGTCTTACATGTATGTTGTGATTAAAATTAGAATTGAGGGCAAATAGCTTGAAGGAAGGAGATAAACCTAGAAATAGATTAGCGTTTCCCTCGGTGGTCTGTACGGCGGAGTGTACGGCTCTACCTACCGCAGTTTAAATTGGATGAAACCATTTTTAAATGAAACTAGACATCTAGGGATTTCCACACATATAAAATGTAAGGCCATTGGATTAGTATAGAATTAGTTATGAATTTTTGAAGTTAGACCTAGAAATCTAGGTTCTCACCCGGGCAGCATGGGTTGAGAAGGGTGTAACTCACCCTATACAGCCTCAAATTGAGTGCAACTAAAGTTTTTTGAAAGCTAACACATGATAGAATATCCCATAAAAATTTCAGAATTTAATTCGTTGTCATTTGTTCCCAGCACATCAATGAAGTTGGCTTAGGTTTAAACTGGCCTAGAACAGGACAGCCCAGTAGGGTAATGTTTCGAGACTCATAACTCAAAATCTACTTAGGCAAATGACATGAAACTTAACTCATTTTAAATCTTGTTGTGTTAGCTTTAGTTTGATATAAAATTCATATAGTTTCATCTAGTTTTCGATTTTTAGTGAATTTTATTCTATAGGAACCCAATTCTGGCTAAGAACAGGACATGCTGAGATAAAATGTTTATATCTTGAGTTATACAACTCAAAATGAGATAGGACCAAAGGGATTAGAAACTAGACATATAAGGCTGTAACATCCAAAAATGAGATTTAAATGAGTTGAATTGAATAAAAATTGGAGCATGCCAAACTCGGGCAGAACAGGGAGGAATAAACTGAAACCTTATTGATGCTTGATTTGAAATTGTTGAATGATGCTATAAATGTATATATATATTTGCTGGTCTATGTTGAAATTATTAGTTGTGCAATTGTACTGGTTGTCTGGCACTATTCATGGGGAAGCGGACTCGATCCGTTATGCTGCCGAAATTTCGGTAAGAAGTTCATATGTTGTGAAAATTTATGATAGCTTGAGTACATTATATTTAAAGAAACAAACTAGATGTGCATTCATTTCATGATATTATAAAGGATTCCACATCACTTGGGCCAACCCCGAAATAAATTAAGGGGAATAGATCAGTGGGAAGCTCGGGAAAAGTAAACCCAGCCATCCTGTATAGGAACGAGCTCGGTCCTGAAAAGCGGACTATTATCCAAGAGTATATGGCCAATGACTCCTAGGGACCAAGGATGGAAATAAGTTCTAATAGGTGAAAGCCTCTAAGAATAAGATGCATTTTCTAGTTGCACATGCATATGTATAGTGTAATGTTTCCCTATTGATTGTCCTAGATCCGTGTTTATTATTCTTAACATGTTATTGTTCCACCATGACTACTGTTTGAGTACATTAGAGTATCTGTTAACTAAAATTGAATTTGCTTCGGTGTATGCTTTACAAACAAATATTTAAGTTGAATATTATCGTTTTATGATATATTTGAAAAATATTGCTCGACCGAAACAACTGGAAATGACAGCGATGACAGATGTATAGAAGCTAGGAATTTCTACTGAGAAATATTTATTTCTCACCCTATTGTATATTCCGTGTCATTCTCAGACCATGGAGCACGCAGCGACCGGAGTGCTATTCATCGAGTTCCCTGAGCTACATATACATCTTGACCCATTTTTGGATTCTGTATATATATCCGGGCGATGTCAATTCCATCTCTACTTTTTCTTCTAGAGGGACTTCGCCGTCCCACTTATGCACCCTCTTTTTGATCCTGTTGTCCCTTATATTGCCGTACCTCTTCACATGGCCTATCCATTTCCACCACCAGTAGCACCAGCAGCTCCAGCTCCCATGGCTCCTCCTGCTTCTCCACCACAGTAGATGCTTTCTGCTTCTATGTTAGAGGAGGACCCATCTGAGGCAGCGAGTTCCTCCTCGTCTTCTGCACCTAGCGCGGGCGACCCTCCTGCAGACGCACCCATGGCGAATGGGTTTCTTTCCTCAGACTCTGGTTAGATAGCAAATATGTCGTAGTGAGAGTAGATGTACAGGACGGCCCTCTTTTGGCAGCTTGGGCCATGAATAGCTGAGTATAGATCAGGAGTAGTATATGAAATGTCCCATGGGGACCACTTAGGGTATTGTGCTTAGGGACCGGCCGTTTTATTTTGTTCTAGCGGCATCATATTTTCTTTTACCCTGTATTATTTTGTCAAACTTTGAAAACAAATGTTATGTATATATTTAAGATACATGTTGTAGTAGTTCCGTCCTTATTGCACTTTTATTTATGTTATGTTGTTTACAGTATACTAATTAACTAGTATTCATTCCGCTGTCCAGCAGGAAATATTATTATGTGATTAGTCACCCTTATATGACTGATTAATAATAATACAGAAAATAGAATTTAATCAGTTAACTACACGTAATCACTTATCAGATAATCTATTATGACTTAAGCACAGTACTTGTCTGGTAAGGTGTTACATCACGCCCCCCCACCTTGCCAATTTGTCTTCCTCCATTCATGAAGGCTTGAACTTACATCTGATCCATGGATTAGAGAAACAACAACAACACTCTTGAGAGTTGGTTTAATTAGACTCGGCATGTAATCCATTTCATCTATTCCTTCTTCTCTTTTTTCAATATCGTTTGAATTAGAGTTCTTCATTGTGAATTGATGATTGAAATTTGATTGGTTGCATAATATTTGGTAGATATATGTAATCAGATTGTGGAAGGAATATGAATTAGAGTTTCAGGTTTGAATTCTATGATTAATTGCATTGGCATATGAAATTAACATAATTCACTTAGATTCTAGAGGTTTCTGAATTTTAATTGAAATTGTGTTAATCAAATGCACAAAGGTTTTCATGTGAATGCTGAGTTTGAATTAAGGTTTCACTCAAATTCAATGTTAATCACTGATTCTGTTTGCTGAGTTATTTATAGAATTCAGTGATTGAGTGTCTATGGTTGTTCCTTTGATTCTTGGATTAGAGTTTCAATTTCTATTCATTTCCATTTTAATTAGCTATGTTTTTATTTGCTAAACAACCCCCCATGAATTTCTGATCATATAACATTGTCATCCGTGTGAGACAACCCGAATTGCACCCTTTACCGCAAAGTAGTGTAACTCGGTTTTATTGTAATTTTACCGAGCTCGGCACTCGAGTCACTGATTTTGCTGGAGACAAAGTTGAACAAAAAAGTACTAGTGGCTGCTGTTGCTTTTTTGGAAAAGCGTTGATAACATGGTCAAGCAAAAAGCATAATGCTATTGCTTTTTTAACTGCAGAAGCTGAATATGTATCTGCTGCAAATTGTAGTACCTAGATTCTATGAATCAAGCAATAATTAGAGGACTTCAACGTGAGGTATACCAAAATTCTTACACTTTGTGACAATACAAGTGCTATCCATCTCACAAAGAATCCTATTCAACATTCTAGATCTAAGCATATTGACTTAAAGCAACATTTAATAGGAGATCATGTTTAGAAAGGAGACATTGAGTTAAGGTTTATTAATACTGAAAGTCAGATTGCTGATATTTTTACAAAACCCTTAGCAGAAGATCATTTCTCCAAAATAAGGAACCTTTTGAACATGATCAACTTTTGATCATTCACATGCATTGCATTTGAATACTCTATCTCTTGAGCTAAAGTAAAAGCTGAGATTGCTGTATCTTAATGGGGTTTGCTTTCTAAAAAATTGTTCTTCATCGACAAAGTTTGCTTCAGAAAGGTCACATCAAGAGAAACTTGAAGAGTCTGTTTAGAATGTAATGTCTCATGATTCAGAAAGATTGCTTTAGATAAGGGTGAAGATGAAAAAGAGGAGAAAAACAGCTTTAGAATGTTGGATTAACTTTCTCATGGCTCTGACTTCTTATTTCTCCAGAAAAATGGTTATAGACTCTGAAGACTGTGGTTTCTGGACAAATGAAATGGTTTTGTTATGTGATTCGTTGGGATAATCACCCACTATCATACGATGACCATTATTTAAAAAAGCGAGAAATTCCAAAGGACACGCTTACTTTGAAAATGGCAGTGTTTTATCTGAAAACTGCTTAGATACTTTAGCTGCTAGTCTCCCTCATTAACTATTACCCATCACATCAACCTTTCATCTCATAAGTCTCAGAGAAAAGCCTTTCACTATTCTTCATCTTTTTCACTCCAAAACTTTCTAACCCTCATACCATTTTCAATACACCTAACCCAAACACACTCTCTCCTTCACCTTCAGTCGCCTATCTCATTTGTTCATCTTGACTAAGAAAGGAGACTTCAATGTTCCTTACAATTTTTATGACAATGAAATGTAGACTAGATTTCATAGGCAGTTCTTCATACGGCCTATCGCTTTTGGAAGAAGTTTTGGGTTGGACAACTTCTCAACCTTCCCCCAGATTACAGAAGTATTCGAGTTCCAAGGATGGAACAATTTCTTGAATATTTTTGAAGATGTCTACATTGGAGTTATTGCTACTTTCTACAGCACGTTTGCATCTATTAATGAAGACAATACATCTTTGAGGAGCATCATATGGAGCTTTGAGATCCAAGTGCTTCCCTTTGATCTCACTCACATCACCAACACTCCAAATGAAGGGGTTATATGCAGAGATAGTTCAAGATGGTGGGAGCAGCTTGAAGTCACAGAGGAAGATGTCTCTGAAGTCCTTACTAGAAGAAGAGATATGCAAGTAAGAAATATTCGCACTTCTTCTCTCATCTTGAATGTCAGAGCAATTTACTCTGTTGTCCGACACATAGTACTTCCAAGGATGGGAAACACTGATGTCATGACTGAGGTAGACCAAATGGTCATATTTTGCCTCATAACAAGAAAAAGGATTAATCTAGTTAGGTTAATCCTAGACTACCTGCTCTCTGCTATGGATGATGCCAGAAGAAGTCATGTAGCCTTGCCCTATGCATGCTCTTAACCAACATCTTCCAAAGAGCCTAACTTCCTATTGAAGGACACAAGAAAGACGAGAAACGCCCTGCCACCACCATGAAGACCTTCTCCGCTATGGGTTTGAAACCCCAAGGTCTTGAGAAGGTAGAAAAGAAAGAGAAGAAGAAGAAGAAGAAGGGAAGACGAAGAATGAGAAGAAAGGAAAATCAACCACCCTTCAGAAGGATGTCTCTAAACCCTCTGAAGAGAGAAGATCCACGAAAAGGCATGAGAGAGATATCTCTCACCTGGTCTTGAGGGAGAAGAATCAGCAAAAAAAGATTGCTGAGAATTGCTGAATTCTCCTCTTCTAGTGTAGAAGCTGATGACTCAGCCATTGCAGCATATCCTATGACTGTTGTTGCTCCTACAATATTTGCACCCTAACCCCCCAGAATAAAGGGGATTGTCATCAGGGAATAGCTTCCTCAAGCTCCTCTAAAAGAATAACCTGAAGCAGATGATTCAAAAACAAATGAGAACCTTGAGATAATCAGGAAGGGGAAGAACAAGAAATCCTATGTTAGGAGAGCTATGCTGGAAGCTGCTTAGGATAGACCAAGAAATGAAGCATGGCTGCAAAGGCAAAGGGACAAAGCTACTGGACTTGGTGACTTTATCAGAAGAACATAGAGCTTATCAACCTCTTTGGAAGTGGAACAAGACTTCATTCTCATTGAAGAGTCAATCCACCTTCTGAAATGAGGATAGTGGTTCTACCTTCTGAAGAACCATTAAGAAGACCAGCACAACCTTCTTTACCAACAGAGTCTGCTCCAGAAAGATCAGAACATAAAAGAACTCTTGTTTTGGTAGTAGAACTAGATATTGAAGCTGTTGTTACTGAATCCTAACTTGTTCCTTTGGGCACTCCAATGCCTCATCCAGCCACTTCCTCTGTATCTCAAGAAGCCCTTACCACTCTTGTCACAACTCAGACCTTGCTACTGCTCACCTCCACACCAAGATTTGGCAGAACAACTACTCCTGTTGTATCTGAGCCCCAACAATCCTTAGCTAATCACTCTCAGTACACTGAAAAGTTGCTTTCTGAAGAACCTTCATCTGCTGAAGTGTTTCCCAATGCTGCTGACATCCACATGGATCTGCTCCTTGCCAATCAATACACCATCTTAGCAAATCAAGTTGAACTTCAAGCCTATCAGCAGAGAATGGATTGCCGAATAAACAAAATGGAAAACCTTCTCGTGGAGATTCTGAAGACCATTTAGAAAGCAAAAGGCAATCAGTGATGGTCCTTCCATGATACCACATCATTCTTTTTGATGATGTCAAAGGGGGAGAAGAATATTTAAGAAAGTTCAAGATGAGGGGGAGCATAAGGGCATATACTTAGGGAAAGCATGCATGCATACACACACAATCTTAGAATTCAACATTTGAAACAATTCTTGCCTATATCTATGTTTACAGCTCTGTTTATATCTGTTAGCAACATTTCCTATTTCTCTTAATACTATATTGTTGCAAATGCATTCTAGATCATAATTCAATATTTCTTTATCATATTTTAATTACTCTGATGGAATATTCTGTTACCTATAAAATGCTTTAATACCTTGAATTATTGAATGCTCTGATTCTTGTTTAAACAATCTTAACTGAGTTGATATTTGATGGTCTGATACCCATTCAAATAAAATGCTCTGATATTCATTAAATATTTATTCGATGTTTTGATATGGTAATTGGCTAGTTATTCTCTGACGATATGTATCCTAGTTGAATTATCTTAACTTTTTCTTTAATACATCTAGATGATGTATTGCGATAAATCTTTGAATTCATACGTTTTCACTTGATGACATTCAAAACACTCTTATTTGAAATTGCTCTGATACATCTTGATGATGTATTATGATAAAATGATGATCTTTGAACTCATCACTCTTTTCAAAAAGAAATTTCCTTTCAAACAACAAATCATGTTATTTCAAAAGATCTTTTCTAATAATAAAAAGCATTTCTTAAATACTGATTTGCCATCAATAAAAAAGGGGAGACTATTAGTTCCAACGCCTCTCAGAAGCTATTTCGAGGCTATGAACCAAATTATTTTTTAAGGTTTTGATGAATACCAAATCATAATACAAGCAAATCGTTTTTACAATGAAAAAAACTTATTCGAATAACAAATCCTTCTATGAAAAAGAATTTAATGAAATAGCTTAAACACTTAAAAATCATCAAAGCATCGTTGACCATAGCTTTTATACTAGAATATGCTTTATATGGAATATATGTTTTGTGTCTCTCGAGCTATTTTTTATTAGAAACAGAAAAGAAGAATTTCAGAAGGTTGAAGCTACACTTTATAAAGGAAAGATGAGCCTAGAAAGCTACATTCTGCTAATTCAGAAAGATGACTCTGTCTAGAGGAATAAACCTATCCAGAAGAGATATCACCAGAAACATACTTCTCATGAAGTGTCATACCTTCAAAGCTTCCTCAGTACGCTTCATAGATGTAACGTCCCGATTTTCGACTTCCTCATTAGTAAAGGTTAAAAATTTTCGATTTTTGATTTTATTAAAGCTTTAATGGACTGGCTGGGATTTTCCGAGTTCTGACTTTATGTACGTATACACGATTTCCGACCTTAGGTGAATTAGAATGTACACAAAATCCGACGTCCGAGTTGATCTCAACCAGAAATGGACGCGAGATCAGATCTCTAAACTGGTCTCCAAGTTTGAGCAAAATTTGCACGAGTTCCGATCTCGAGCTTATTACCAAGAGCTTTTCATTTCTCTTATTTTCTCGAGTTCCGAGATCGAGTTTGGAGTGCCAGGTCCTATAAGTTCCGATTTCCTAGTACACAAGATTAGTGTTTTGAATCCCGATATCCGGTGTTATGCTTAAAATCGATTCAAGTTTACATAATCCCCCCGACTTCCGAGTTTGAGTGTTTTGGTTTCATATTCTGGCCCTTGACCTTCGATCCTAAGGTGATTGTGCCTTACAATTTCCGATGTCCGGCTTTACTCTCAAGTTTTGAATAAACCAGACGATAATTCCGAGTTCCGACTTCATCTGAATAGATATGCACGAGTTCCGACTTTAAGGATTGCACGAGTTTCGATGTCATTTTCAGATACAATGGAAGTGAGTTTCACTTCTTAGGCGACGTGGAGAGCAATTTTATCACAAAAAGAGGGAAACATGGTTGAACTTTGCCTACAAAAATTTCATCCAATCAAAGCCACCCATTCTAACTACCACTTCAAAGCCTTGTTTATAAATTCTCCTCCTTTCTCTTCAGCCCAAGGTCTACGCCACTCCTCTTCTCCCTTGCTCAGCTCTGTTCTTCTCCTCTTCACTTACTTAACTCCATCAAAGCTCCAAGCTTAACAAGGTCTTGATAGCCCCAGCCCCGAAAACAAGCCAAATCATTCATAGTAAGAGGTAGAGATTTTAATTCTTGCTTGATTCTCTGACTCTTGGATGATTGGTGGTGGTCTAATTTCTTAATTTTGATATATTGATTGAATGATTATGATGAATTATAGCTGGTTTATTGGCTTTCTATGAGATTAAAATTTGAATTAGAAGTAAGAAAGGATGAAGATATGAAAAAGCTGAAAGGCTGGAAAACTCAAAACCCTCGGCAGTCCGTACAACGGAGTGTACGGCTCCGCCTCTCGCCATTTAAAATTGATGAAACCATTTTTATGTGAAACTAGATATCTAGGGCTTTCTATACATATATCATATAAGGCCATTGGATTAATATTGTGAGAGATATGAATTTTTGAAGTTTAACCTAGAAATTAGGACACTCACCCGGGTAGTATGGGTTGAAAAGGGTCACCCTATACAACTCCAAATTGAGTGAAACTAATCTTCTTGGAAAGCTTACACATAGAAGAACATCATACAAAGAAATTTCGAGTTTGTTATCATCTCAGTTGTTCCCAGTGATTCGAAGAAATTACCCTATGTCTAAACTAGGCTATAATAGGGCAGTTCAGGAAGGTTAAGTTTCGGGGCTTATAACACGAGCCCTACTAAGGCAATTGAAATGGAACTTTTTGTATATGAAAGTTTGTCCTATTAGATTTGACAAGAGACCAATTTCGTGCAATTTGAGCCAGTTTTCGATTTTTAGTAGATTTTTACTTTTGAGTGGGCAATTACTGCCACCACAGGCTGGGATAAAACCTGAATAACTTGAGTTATGCTTATCAAAATCAGGTGGAACCAAAGAGGTTAGAAAATAAACACTTAACACTTTAACATGTCTAAAATTGAGGTCCAAATGAGTTAAGTAGAAATTATGGTATGATTTACAAAAACAGGGTTGAATGATTTATGTTGAGGTTGTAACTCTGCCTTAAGGAGACTAATGTTTCTATGAGTTCCATGATGAATTGTGCATGCAATATTGTAATTTCTATGAGAAATTGGTATTCTGATGTACTGGCAATATTCATGGGAAAGCGGACACATTCCGTTTTGCCACCAAAATTGCGGTAAAGTATATGCATGAGTTATGACATACATGTTGATACATGAGCATTTTCAAGAAAGTTATGAAAGTCATGTTATGAGGAATATAAAGATTATGCTATGATGAAAGTTCCATGATACTTGGGCTAGCCCTGGATAAAAAGTTAAAGGGAATAGATCGGTGGGAACATCGGGGAAAGTAAACCCGGCAGTTCCTGTATAGGAACGAGCTCGATTCTAAAAAATAGACTATTACCCAAGAGTCTAAAATGGCCAAGAACTCCCAAGGGACCAAGTGATGGAAAATGATGAGAAGTAATGGAAAAGTTTATGAAGAAAGGTTCAAGCGCAAGTTTGCATGATTTTATTAAATGCATAATTGCATTGAATGGTCATTATAAGTCATTTACAGTTTATTTGTTACATTCATTTACTGTCGTATGCTCATTATCCTGTGTACTGTTGATATTAGTTTATTCTGTTCCTTATGATGTCTTAAGTAAAACTGGACCCTGCCTCGGACTAGACATTTTTCCCAACCTTGTTAAATAATAATAGTTAAGTTTAATCTCATGTTTTTATAATTAAATAAAACCTGAGGTAGCTGAAAATGAACGCGACGTCAGTTAAATGTCATACTCGAACCCTACTGAGAATTTCTTTAAATTCTCACCTCATTTTGCAATTTCCGCCTCATTCTTAGACGGGAACGATGGACACGACAGCTACCCTCTTCATTGAGATTCCAGACTTGCAGCTCCACCATGACCTTGCAGTAGGCTCGCTGTATATTGCCGACTCTTTCTAGTTCCGTCTTTACCTCTTTAGTGATAGGAATTTTACCGTCCCTTTACACCATCTTGCTTTTGATCCTGCCACCCCATACTTTGAGGTCCCACTACACGTGGCACACCCTCCGCCAGCACCTCCTGCACCTACAGCACCTGTAGCCCCTGCTGACCCTGCACCAGAGTCACCTCCGCAGGTGGTACTTGACATTCCGCTCAGCTCCGAGAGTGACCCTTCAGAGGCCACCAGCTCACCATCTTCCTCCTCCTCGGGACCCAGTACTGACTACTCACTAGCTAGGCCTGATATGGCTAACAGCTATCTGACTGAGTAGGTCAGCCACAGGCAATGTTGTACAGCTTGACCCTTTTTGGCAGCATGCAGCTTTGGGTCATAGACCTAGTGGTAGGTTTTGAAATGTCCTCTGAGGACCATATAGGATCATGTTGACTGACACGGGCCTTATGTCTTTTTGGTACACGGCCCCACTTATGTATCCTATTTTGAAACTTGTACATAAACTGAAACAGTGGCTTTGTACATATATATGTATTCATATATACAGTTGACGGCATATGTGTTATTTGTTATTATCTTTTCTGTTGTAATAAATTAAACTCTGTCACGTTCATTATACAACGTTCCATTTCTTCTGATGCAAAAAAATAAAGTGATACGAATAAGGAAACGTAAACAGAGTATTAACATGGTAACACAAACTACTTAATTTCATGCTATGACTTAAGCATAACATTAAATTAGTAGGGTGTTACAATAGACAAATTCAAAAAGTCAAAAGGGTGATTTGACAAAATGCAAAAGAAATGCTGACAAGTTTGCATGGTTGGTATATCAACAAAAGGCTACTTTTCTATCTTTGCACAAGCTTTGAAGAATGAGAAAAAGGAAGATTATTGTTTCTCTGTCTAGTCATAGACCAGTAGTCTAAAGAGAACTACAAAGGTCAAGGTCTACAAGCTTCAACGGATACATTTCAATGTCTATAAAAGACTGGAAGTCAAAGAAACAATGGTTAGAATGATTGAATATCTTCTTCACTTGTAGAGCTTCATTGTCAACTTTCTCAACCTTCTAAACCTTCAGAAAGTTACTCATAGTAACTTCTGTTCAATAAAAAATCTTCTCTTCTGCTTTGTATTTGATAAGATTCTCTCTTTGAGAATTTAGAAAAGTCACACACACTGAGAAATAATTGTTTATCCTCTATAAAGATAGTTAGTGTGAGTGTTCACAAACTGTTTTCAAACCTCAAAACCTGCACACAGACCCAGTAGTGATCAGGTAGAGCTTGGAGACACTGGGACAAAGAATACTCAAGGTAAAGCTTGGAGAGGTTTGAGAAAAGACTACTCTATTGTAAGAAGCTTCAAGAAGCTTAGACAAAGAATACTCAAGTTTTATAAAATCTCAACAAAGAGTTGGGCACTGGAAGTAGGCAAGTGGCTGGCCAAACCAGTATAAAAATCTCATGTGTTTCTTTCATAACTACTTTGCCTTTTATCTTGATCACATAAGTTATTCTATCTGCATTTTTACATCAATCTGTTCATTTCCTTTTTTATTTTAAACAAATAAGTTTTTATTAACTAACACAACACTTCCATAATCCAAGTCTAGGATTTGAGATAGATTTTCAATTTTAACTTTTTAGGTTACCATAATTAAAAAAAAAAAAAAGAACACAATTCAACCCTCCTTCTCATGTTTTCTCTTTCAACAATATTTATAGTAAATTTTATAATAATTAAATGGTGTTATTGTTTATTTATATATGGACCTAATGCCTATAATGGAAACCAATAGTGGTGTGATTAATGTGTTTAAACCATTTTTATCATCAAAATTTGACTTGAAAGTTATAATAAAAACTAACTTAATTTCGAGAACTAAGTTAATGAAATTAAAAGTTAGAATATCTTAAGAACACTTAACTGAGAAAATATTAAGACAATTTAAGATTCTAAATCTATGAATACTCTTTATTGGTAGTTTATACTTGAAAAAGAATGCTAATAATGTTGTATCACAAACTCATTATACCTAACTAATTGGTAGTATTTACTTAATGAATAGATCACACATTGGACTGTTTTGTGTAGAATAATGAAATATTTTTGAGGTACTATAGATCGCGATCTATGTCATGAGAATATTTAAATATACTTGAAGTAAACTTTGATGCTAACTAGGTCTCTAGCTTAGATGAGACTAAGTTCACAAGTGGATTTATTTTTACCGTTACTATTGGTGCTATTACTTAGCAATGATCCAAGCAAACTTGCATATAAGATCTACTATAGAGTTGAGCTTATTACTATTGGCTTGGCAGAATATCAGGTCGATTGCTCAAGAAATCTCTTAGTGAATATTCCTTTGTAAAAGAAAACTATGTCCTTTGTTCTATACATTGTGACTACTAAGTGGCAATAATGAGAACAAATAATAAAGTTTATAATAGAAAACATAGAAGCATACATATAAGTCATAATACTATGAAGAGTTTGCTAAATGATGGAGTTATTTCCTTAAATTATATGAGGTGAGAGACAAATTTAGTAGATCCTCTGACAAAACTACTAAGTAGGAAGCTAGTGAACGATACCTCGAGGGGGATGATACTTATGCCTAATACAAAGATTGGGAGTAATGGTAACCCAATCTAAATTTGAGAATTCCTCAAGTTTAGGTTCGTATGGATGAAAAGCAAGTCACTTATTAATCATATGAAACAGTATTCAGTATTTACTAAAGTTCATCCTATGATTTATGATAGTGTGTGACTACAGTGTTAGAGGGTGAGTTTATACTGTTAATGAATTCAAAGCTTATGAATGAATGATGTGCCAGACTGTAGTGTGCACTTGATAGATTCACCTTGTTTTGGAGCTGCCTCTATAGGGGTAGAAATAGGGACTCTAGAGAGGAATTATAGGCACTGAAAACAGGGGTCCAGAGGGGCTAGAGATCGGGGCTCCAAATGAGTAAGAGGCATTAAAGATGGAGTGCTCCAAGAGAGGAGGCAAAGGCGCTAGAGACAAGGCACTCCATAAGAGGAATCAAAGGTGCCAAAGGCAGTAAAGATAGGGCACTCCAGAGAAGCTTTTAAGGTGCCAACAAAGTGGACTAGGCTTAACTTCAAAGGCCCATAAGCCAATTATTGAAGACTAATCAAAATGCGATACCTCATTCCTAATTATTTACAATTGAAAAAGACAATTGTATCCCCTAACATTGTCTATAACTATGAGGTGATACTATTCACCTCACAAGCATATATTTATTCTTGATTTTAGAAAGAAGTTAGAGAGAGAAAATGTTATCATAATCAAAGAGAAGTGTTATTCAATAAAAAGAGAAATTTTAAATATTGTTCTTATCACATTCTTATTTTTTATATTGTCTGATCTTGATTAGTTCACTTTTCTTGTTGCTTTGGTGTTTAGTAGACCTTGACCCCAAAACACACCTATATGAGTGTCAATGTTTTGGTTGCCTCTATGAAAGCTTGGTCAAACTATAGAGACACTCATGAAAACGAAGTAATAATGATGTAAGGCCAAAATGTGCCACACTACGTTTAACAATTTTGGATTAGAAGTTAGTGTGAGTGATAAGTCCACTAAGTCATGAATGAAATGTATTACCTTAATCCTTAATTAAAATTTGAGAAATTTTTTTTCTTTGTTGCTGAAGCTACAAAACTATTTTCATTATTCAGTTGGTTTTATCTATGGTTTACCTATTCTATATTAAATCCATTTATCAACTCTAAGCATAAATTAAATAGTTATTTTATATTATATACCATAGTTAGCCTAAGCTTTAAACAACTAACCATTGATAGATGAATTGTCTAGGTACATTCTTAATTTACAAAAAAGGACATCCTAGTTACAAACCAGATAAGACGCCCATGATTTCCTCATTACACAAATGCTCACAAAATGAAATTCAGCTACATAGTTTGGCTTCCCATAAGAACATAATCATGTGCTACTTTTAGCTCCACCATCATGGCGATCCATGCTCTTTGGAAATACCAAGAAAAATAGGGTGAGAAAAAGTCTTCCAATAGGGTGGTATTTCCAGGGAAGTCTCGCAACTGCCCAAAAGTCCGTAAGAAGAAAGCAAGAGTGCAACAAGATACAATGTACTATGCATATAACTCATAAAATATTTAGTAGGAAAATATGGCACATAAAGGTAATAAATAATAAGAAGTAAGTATAAACAACAAATTATTATTCCCAAATATTTCCTAGAGTCAATATCTATAACGTCCGAAAAATTTTATCGTTAATAACCGAGTTGTTCGATTTTTATTGAATAAGTGGGTTTAATCGAAATTCGATTAAGCATTCACATAAAGCCAATTAAGTGTTATTTAGACGTGATTAGGCTTGATAGAATTAGATTAGAAATATAAGAAATCTCATGGAATTTTTCTAAAATCAGTTTACCAATTTAATAGAAATCAGTAAGATTTCGGTAAATTAAACTGTTAGAACCAGACCAATAGAAATTATACTGTGAGAACCTTAGGATAGATGGCCAAGATTTAGCCAACTTACCCATGCAAGTGGCGCCATCTCAGCCCTCCATATGGGCTGCCAAACCAAGTTGAACCACCAACACAAATCCACCAATCACATGCAATTTGCTTTAGAAGTTTTATTTTTTTTTTCTTTTCTGCCCTCACAATTTCAGCCCCTATATGCTGATCCCTCTCCATTCTTTTCTCCTTCATCTCATCTCATCTCAACTCATATCATCTTCATCTCCCACAAACCTTCAAGCCACAACAAGATTTCTTCAACTCAAACCACAAATTCAACAAGAATCACACCTAGGAAAGGTAGGAATCCAATTTCTCATCATGTTTTCCTTTATTTGGGCCTATGTAGGGATCTTGTTTTCGTCTTGATTCTGACGTGATTTAGTATGATGATGTTGGATCATGATTGATTTTTCATGTATATTGTGATTGGAATTGGAATTGATATGAAACAGCTTGAAGAATAGAGAAAATTCAAGGAGCTGTTAGGGTTTTTCTCGGCGGTCCATACGGTAGAGTGTACGGCTCCGCCTACAGCCATTTAAATTTTACGAATATATTTTTATATGAAACTAGATATTTAGGGCTTTCCATACATATAAAATATACTACATTGGATTAGTATAGAATTAGTTATGAATTTTTGAAGTTTGACCTAGAAATCTGGACTCTTATCTGGGCAGTATGAGTTGAGAAAGGTGTAACTCACACTACACAATTCCAAATTGAGTGAACCAAAATTTATTTGAAAGCTAACATGTAAGAAAATATCCCATAAAAATTGACTTATGTTCAAACCGAGCTGAAACAGGGTAGTCCAGTAGGGTTAGGTTACGGGGCTTATATCTCAAATTATACTCATTTAAATGACATGAAACTTATTTCATTTGAAAACTTGTTCTGTTAGATTTATATTGATATAAATTTTGCATGATTTTACCTAGATTTCTATTTTTGGTGAATTTTCTCTTATAAGAGTGCAATTCTGGCTAGAAACAGGGCAGTTTGGAATAAAATACAAATAACTTGAGTTATACAAATCAAAATGAGATGGGATTAAGAGGATTGGAAACTAGACACATATAGTTATAACATATCCAAAATTCAGGCCTAAATAAATTAAGATGAATGTTTTGTGGATCTTGTAATTTCTGGTAGAAATTAGTATTAGTTCTAAGTGATGGTGCGTTAATATTGACATGTATGAATACTAGATTGAGTTTAGTTAATATCGGAACTCGGAACTTAGTGAATAAAAAAAACTAGATCGGGTATAGTTGATGTCAGAAACTTGGAACTTAGGAAATACATTCATAAAAGTCTTGGAAGATCAATTGTGGATTAATGTCGGAGATCGGAATCACACAACCCCTAATACTTTGAAATCGAAAAGTTAAGGACAAGAATTTGAAACCTAAAATACTTAAACCCGGAAGTCGAGGATCTTCAACTTAAACTTGGAAGTCGGTACCAGAATGTGAAACCTTATACCCTAATATCGAAAGTTGAGAACTAGGGCACTTTAGAACTCTTATACACGTAATTCCAAAACTTGGTATCTCATTAAACATATAACCTCAAAACTCGGTCCAAAATCAATCTCGGAGATCGAACATAACCTCGGAAGTCGGAAATCAAAACATTAACCTTACATACATAACCCCGGAAGTCGGAACTTATATAATCTCAGAATTTGGTCCCAATTCAATCTCGAAAGTCGATCTTAAGCTCAAACTTGGGAATATCAATAGAAATTAAAAGTTTGCAAGATAGATTAAGACTTAAGATTTTTGAACTTGCACCTAACTACCTAAGCTTTGCTCATAAGACTTTGTTGTGTGTGACAACTAATGAAGATATGATAATGAGTTCATATTTCGAAAGAACGTGACATGACGATCATACTATGGAATGCAACATAATTGATTAAAGTAGGCATAAAGCCTTTTTCTATATCACTTGTTGATATTGTTATATTTTTGGTATGAACATGATGTTCTATATTGGGTTTGCTATTTAATTAAATTTCCTAGTTGTCTGGCACTATTTATGGGGAAGCAGACATAATCTGTTATGCTGCTGAAATTTCGGCAGAGATTGCAATTAATGTGGATCTACAAGTTATGCATGCATTGGTCAAAGTATTAGAAAAGCAATGCTACCCTTATAAGAATGAGGAAGGATTTCCATATGACTTGGGCCAACCCCTAAACAAAGTTAAGGGGAATAGATCAGTGGGAAAGTCGGGGAAAGTAAACTCGACAATCCTGTATAGGAACGAGCTCGATCCTGAAAAGCGGACTATTACCCAGGAGTTTTTTGGCCAATAGACTCCTAGGGGACCAAGTATAGAAAAATATGAGTTAAGATCAAGTGCATTATTCCTTCTACATATCCACAATTTCTGTTGTCATGCATTTGAATTAATTACACCATTGGATGTTAAATATATATATCATTGTTCACTTTATGGCCATCACTTAACTATGTCGAAAACACAAGTCTGATTGTTTAATTTCCTTTATTTCCTTAAGTAAAATAAAGTTGTGTTTTGGGCTATGATTTCTATAACTATTTGGGTATGACATCCTATTGGTTACAACATTTTCTTTTAATTAACCAAAACCCGAAACAACTGAGAATGATAGTAATGGTAGACATATATGAACTTAGGTTCCCTACTAAGAAATCTTTATTTTTCACCCTACTATATGTTTCCGCGTCATTCTCAAATCATGGAGAACACGGCCACCGACGTCCTATTCATTGAGTTTCCTGAGCTCCATATCCACCTCGACCCGTTCTTGGATTCTGTATATATATCCGGTAGATGTCAGTTTTGCCTTTATTTTTTTGTTCCAGAGAAATTTTGCTGTACCACTTATGCACCCGCTTTTCGACCCTGCTGTCCCTTATATCGCCATCCCTCTCCACATGGCCCATCCTTTTCCACCTCCACAAGCAGCAACAGCAGTAGCTCCCATGGCTCCGCCAACCTCTCCATTGCAGTAGATCCCCTCTGCTTCTATGTCCAAGGAGGATTCATCGGAGGCGGCGAGTTCGTCTTCCTCATCCTCAGCCTCGGGCATAGATTACACTCCCGCGGACGCCGGCATGGCGAATGGATTCCTTTCCTCGGAGTCCCTCTAGTGTGCTTGTGCAGCGTAGTAGTAGGATATGTATAGAATGGCCCTCTTTTGGCACTTTTGGGCCATAGGCGGTACCTTAGTGGATGTTATATGTAGATGGATGGTATATAAAATGTCCCGTTGGGACCAGATAGGGTTTTGTTCATTGAGACAGGCCGGTGTTATTTTTGTTTTAGCGGCCTCAGTATTATACCGTATACCAGATATGTACTTTGATAAACTTAGAAAAGTGACATCTATTGTGCTTATATATATATATATGATGAAGTTAGACAGTTTCGTTTATCTTACAGATTCTCTTTATTTATTGATTTACTGTTTCTGAAACAGAACTCACCGACAAATTAAATGGTTTATTGAACAATTAATGTCCTATGTATAACTATTATTGAATCAGATTATGACGTAATTAGGTAACCTCACGTAACAACTTATCAGGTAACATATTATGACTTAAGCATAGTATTTTGTCTGGTAAGGTGTTACAATATCAATATCATCATAGTGTATGGATGTGCACCATGTTCAATGCGAGAGAAATGACAATAAAGTACCGAATAAATTGTATAACTCATAAATAATCATAATTTAAGTTACTATATTCTATGCTACTTTGCTGCTTTCATCTAATGGTTGGCTGTCTGCAGAGTCTTCATCAAATATCTGAATCTGCAAGAGTTCTCATTACTAGGGCGTCTCATGTAACATCCACCTAAATTTTCTTATCGTTTTTCTCCTAATTGTTTGATTTTTATCGAATAATTGAGATTAATTAAAATTCAACTAAATATTTATTTAGAAACAATTAATTAGCAACTAATTGAGTTTAGACATAAGGGAATTAGGTTAGAAGTATAAAAGATTTCATAAGAATTTTTACGAAACCGATTTACCGATTTAAAGGAAATCGGTAAGATTACAGTATTTTAAACTGTCGGAACCGAACCAATAGAATTTCAACTCATTTACCCTACTTTAAGTGGCTGAGAACTCAGCCACTTAATCCCTCAAAGTGGCGCAAAGAAGGCCACAAAGAGTGAGGAAAGCTGGCTGAATTTCAGCCTTGTGTGTTTGAACTAATCAAAGCCACCCATTCCAACTACCACCTCCTCTATGTCTTTATAACACAATTCCTTTCTCTCCTTTAGCAAATTATGCGCCACTTTCTCCTCTTCCTTTCTCAGCTCTCTTCTTCTCTTCTTCCCTCACTCAACTCCATCAAATCATCAAGTCCAACCAAGTTTTGTTCATCCAAGTTCCAAAATCAAGCCAAATCACAACATAACAATAGGTAGAGGCTGAATGGTGGTTTATTTTCTCAATTTTTGATATATTGATTGAATAATTATGATGATATATGGCTGGTTTATTGGCTGTTTGTAAGGTTAAATTCGAATTGGAAGCAAGAAAGGATGAAATTAGGAAGAGCTGAGGGGCTGGAGAACCAAAAACCCTCGGCAGTCTATACGGCGGAGTGTATGGCTTTGCCTACCGCTGTTTAAATTTGATGAAACCATTTTTAATGAAACTAGACATTTAGGGCTTTCCATACATATGTCATATAAGGCCATTGGATTAGTATTGAGTGAGATATGAATTTTGGAAATTCGACCTAGGTTTTTGATGTTGATTCTGAGCAGACTGGGTTTTTTAGGGTAAATCTCACCCTATACTATTTGGATTTAAATGAAACTAACTTTTTTAGAAAGCTTACACATAGGAGAATGTCTCATAAAAATTTCAGAGTTAGACAAGATCCCGTTTTCTCCCAGTATCCCAAGAAAGTTGCCCTATATCCAAACCAGGCCAAAACAGGGCAATTCAGAAGGTCAAATTTCGGGGCTTATAACTCGAGCCTTACTAGGTCAAATGAAATGAAACTTTTTGCAAATGAAAGTTTGTCCTGTTAGCTTTAAAATGAGACCAATTTCGCATGGTTTTAATCAATTTTTTATTTTTAGTGGATTTTTAATTTTAAGTGTGTGATTCTAGCCAGCTGCTAGGTAGGCCGGGATAAAACCTAAATAATTTGAGTTACACTTATCAAAATTAGATGGGATTAAAGAGGTTAGAAAATAGACACATAATACTTTAACATATCCAAAATTGAGGTCCAGATGAGTTAAATAGAGATTATAGCCTAAGTTACAAAAACCGGGTGGAATGCAAGTAGCGAGACAGTAAACATGTTTTAATTGCAATACTTGTGCCTTAAATTTGATGATTGAGACATGAATGAAAAATGTTGCATTATGAATAGAATGATATGATTTCTCTGATAAGTTGACATGCTGAGTACTGGCACTATTCATGGGGAAGCAGACACGTTCCATTATGCCGCCAAAATTTCGGTAAAACCTATGCATGAGTTATAATATACATGCAAATACATGTGCATTTTCAAGAAAGTTATGAAAGTTATGTTATGATGAATCTAAAGACTATATTATGATGAAAGTTTTATGATACTTGGGCTAGTCCCCGAATAAAGTTAAGGGGAATAAATCAGTAGGGAGGTCGGGAAAAGTAAACCCGACATTCCTGTATAAGAACGAGCTCGATCCTGAAAAGCAGACTATTACTAGGAGTCTAAAATGGCCAAAAACTCCTAGGGGACCAAGTAATGGAAAAGTTTATGAAGAATGGAAAAGTTTATAAAGAAGGTTCAAGAACAAGTTTTGCATGATTGCATTAAATGAATGATTACATTGAACAGTCATTACAAGTTATTTACAATTTGTCTGTTATATTCCCTTACTGCCATATGTTCACTTATTCTGCTCATTATTCTATGTATTACTGTTAGTAGTTTATTCTATTTCTTATGCTATCTTAAGTAAAACTGAACCTTGCCTCGGACCAGACGTTTTCTTAAACTTATTAAAAATAGTTCTGCTTGAACCCATGTTTTCATAATTAAATAAAAACCAAGGCAACTGAGAATGAATGTGACATCAGCTAAATACTGTACGCGAGCCCTGCTGAGAATTTCTTCAAATTCTCACTTCGTTTTGCATTTTCGCATCATTCTCGAACGTTGACGATGGACTCGACGGTGACTCTGTTTATTGAGCTCCCTGACCTGCAGCTCCACCAGGACCCCGAGTTGCACTCGCTGTGCTTAGCTAGTTCCCGCCATTTCCGGCCCTACTTTTTAGTATTAGAAATTTAGCTATTCCTTTAATTTACTCTGCTTTTAAAACATATATATAAACTGAAGCGTTGGCTTCCGACTTATATATGTAAATATACAACTGATGCTATATTACATGTCATTATTCTCTTATGTGGTACTTTTATTAAATTCTGTTACGTTCTAAATTATTAATCACGTTTATTATATACAGCACGCCGTTTTGTAGGTATATTCATCACACACACACATACACACACACACACACACACACACACACACATATATATATATATATTAGAGAAAAAGCGAATATAAAATAATGAATACAGCTTTAGACAGAAAACTAACACGGTAACGCAACCTATCCAATTTTATGCTATGACTTAAGCATAACATTAAGTTGGTAGGGTGTTACATCTCAAGGCATCACACTAAAATTACCAAGTCCTTATCTGCTAGCATTGTAACATCCCCGATTTCCGAGTTCATCTCACGTTAATCTACGACTTCCGACTTCATGTCAAAGAAAACGTACCCGATTTCTAATAAATTATCTTCAAGTTTCCAGTAAGATATACGCGAGTTCCAACCTCTGATTTCGAGTCTCAAACACATTGTATATGAAATACCGACTTCCGAGTTTAAGTATTTGGGTTTGATATTGTGATTCTGAATTCCCTAGTTCCGACCTTAACCCAGCATCCCATTTTGACTTCCGACGTGACCCTAAGCTGATACTTTAACACAATGGTGCAAGTGACGACCTCCGATTTTACTATAACGAGTTTCGGCCTTAGAGTTGAACTCAATGGACATGAGTTCGAATCTTTAAGTTGATTTCCAATCATACACGAGTTCCGATGTTCGAGTTCATTCACAGGAGCCTTCCATTTCTGCTGGCGTTCCCGAGTTTGAATGGGGAGTTCCGAGATTAGGTGATTGTAAGCTGTATAACTTCCAACATCCGACCTTGCTTCCCAGTCTCGAATAAACCAGACAAGATTTCCTCAAGTCACAAATAAGATGGGACGATTTCCGACTTTAAGCAGAATCGAGACGAGTTCCGAGTTTAGATAGAATGGAAGTGAGTCCCACTTTTAGGACGATGTGGAGAGTAATTTGGCTACAAAAGAGGGAGACATGGCCGAACTTCAACCACAAAACTCCAACCAATTAACACCATAATTCCAACTACTCTCATGTATTTAAGTCAGACTCCCCTCCTCATTCCCAGCTGATTTACGCCACTCTCTCTCCCTCTTGTTCCAGCCTTCTTCTTCCTTTCTCTCAATCAACTTCATCACTCCTTCAAGCTTAGCAAGGTTCTATCAACTCAAGCTTTAACACCTAGCAAGATCACACTCCAAAGAGGTAGGATTCCATTCTGTTCTTGAATTATTTGCACTATGGCTGTATGAAATTTTATTCTTCTTCATGTATTTGATGAATTATTGGATGTATTATGATGGATTTTGATTGGATTAATATGAAATATTGAGTTAGAATTAAAGTGAGAAGGAGAAAACTAGAAGAAATGGAGGACTAGGATGCTGTCTGGGTGAAGAGTCCTCGGCAATCCGGATGGCAGAGTGTACGGCTTCGCCTACAGCCAGTTAAATCTGATGAAACTATTTTTAGATGAAATTAGAAATTCAGGGCTTTCCATACATGTATCATATAAGGTCATTGGATTAGTATTGAGAGAGATATGAATTTTTGAAAATTGACCTAGGAATCAGGGCTTTCATCCGGGCAGGGTGACTTGGGGAGGGTGTATCTCACACTATACAACTCCAAATTAAGTGAAACTAACTTTTTTAGAAAGCTTACACATAGGGGAATATCCCAATATGAAATTCTGAGTTTTTTATGACCCCAACTGATCCTAGTGGTTCAAGGAAATTACCCCATGTCCAAACTGAGCCAAAACAGAGTGGTTCAGAAAGGTGGAATTTCAGGATTTATAACTTGACCTATACTAAATCAAATGGAATGAAACTTGCTGAAAATGAAAGGTTGTCCTGTTAGCTTCAATATGATACCAATTTCATATGATTTGAGCTTAGTTTCGATTTTTAGTGAATTTATACTTTCAGGAGTGTAATTCGGGCCAATGACTGAGTAGGCTGAGGCAAAATTTGAATATCTTGAGTTATAAATCAAAATGATATGGGACCAAAGAGATTAGAAAGTAGACATATAGAACTATGACATATCCAAAATTCAGATTTAAATAAGTTGAATAGAAATAAAGGTGGATTATACAAAATTCGGGCAGAACTGAATAGATTGGCAGAAGTGACCCAATTGATGATTTCATAAGTGTTAGTGAACATATAAAGTTTAAGTTGATGGTTGCAAGTTTTACACGGATAGATATGTTAGATTGATTATACTGTTATGACTAAATTGTCTATGAGAACTGACACTATTCATGGGAAAACGGATCTGGTCCGTTATGCTACCGAATTTACGGCAGAAGTCTATAAATGTTTATATGCAAGGATGAATCTAAGTGTGAATATGTATATGGAAACTCTATATTCAAGAATGACATAAGTATGATATGCGGTATATGAAGGTAAATGATGTAGTATATGTATGAGTACCGGTAGAATGGTAAAGAGGCTACGGGCCTTTATGTGTTATGAATATATATGTGAAGATCATGTGTGCAATGATATACGAAAATAAATGAAGCATATGTACGAGTACATTCAGCATGACTATGCTTGAGTATGCATGAGAATGAAAGAATGTGAATATATTGAATGTACGTCCTTTCACTTAAGACAGTTATTTGAGGTTCCTCCTTGTGAAGGCAGCTAAATAAGATAATATGTGGGTCCCTTCACCTGGAGGCAGTTGCACATTGAATCCCTCCTTGTGAAGGCAGCTAAAACTTGGGTTCCTCTATGTTAGAGGCACGTGGTTAGATGAGATTGCTCTATATTGAAGGCACGTAGTCAGATGAGATCCCTCAATTTTGAGGCACGTGACCAAAAGAGATCCTTTCAATTAATCCCTCCAACCTAGAGGCAGTGGGTCCCCTTGTGGGTGAGTCGGTGTGATGATGGTCACGGGTGGAGCTGACGAGCTCACTCCAAGGTCAGGCTAGTCAAGGGCAGTAAAAGCACCCTAGGGACGGCGATACGTAACCCCTAGGTGTGCCAAGTAAAAGTTAAAGACTAAAGACTAAAGACTAAAGATTAAAACATATGCAAGCACCCCAATCACATAAGGCATGGCATTGACCCAGCTAGTGTGAGTATAGGGGATAAGACTTACCTGAGGCATAGCATGACCTAGCTAGTGTAAGTACCGAATGAAGATCCCATATTCCTAAGGAACGTGACATGGCGATCACATTCTGATGGAGTATGACATGGCAATCAAAGTACCGAATGAAGATCCCATATTCCTAAGGAACGTGACATGGCGATCACATTCTGATGGAGTATGACATGGTGATCATACTCTAGGACGTGGCAGGAAGAACATATTCCTAAGGAATGTGACATGGCGATCACATCCCGATGGGGTATGACATGGCGATCATACTCTGGAATATAGTATGATAAACAGAAGATAAAGAAAGAGAAGTAAATTTTATGTATATGCATACACTCAAGTACAAGTAAAGTTGTGAGTAGATGTTATGTCTCCAATGTATTGATGCTATTATATTTCATTATGTTTCAGTCATTATTCATGATTTGATTTGCATGGGCTCTTCCAAATGTCAAGTGTATGAGTAAAAATGAATTTTGCTTCGGATAAAATATATTTTGCGAAATGTAAAACTAAACAGTTTGTATATCATTTTCACCTTTTTCATAATAAACTGAAGCAAACTGGAGATGACAACAATGACATTATGTGTATATTCTAGAGAATCCTACTGAGAATTTATAATTCTCACTCCTGTTTCCGTGTTATCTCCAGATAGTTCAAGAAGTTCCGAAGACGGTTGAAGTTGCTGTCAGACAAGGTTCGCTTAGGTAACAGTAATAACTCCAGAGTGTGGTACTATGAATTAAGCATAGTACTATACTTGGGAGGGTGTTACAAGCATGGCGAGGCTCAAGGTATCATTTAATCCATTGCTAGACTTAGTGATTACCAAGTCCTAATCTGTTAGCTTGGCAGGACCCAAGATGTCACTCAGTGAAATGCATGGCTTGTTCACTACATGGTGGGGCCCACTCACTTATTTATTTATTTAATCCATATATTAGCATATATCTCATGTTCAACACATAGTGTACATATACTTCATATCAATCATGTAGTGTACAAGTATTTCATCTCCATCACATAGTGCATGAGTATTCATAACCATCACATAGTGCACAAATATTTCATAGTAATTGTGGGAATGCATAATTCATGCCATAGGATCTCATAATCAATATATAGTACACAACATCAAATATCATATGCCATGGAATTTCACATGTTTGAATAAAGGTTCACATGCCGTACTCAAAGCTTAATCATCAAACAAACATACTCAAAGTGCACACAACTTAATTCAAGTCTTTGAACTTCACTTTCCAAGCCATAAGATAAACTTATCATTACTCATATACTTTCAATGTAAAGTGCTCATATTTCTTTACATCTTGCTCAATTATCATAAGATTCCAAAATTCCTTCGTGACAATACTAAACACATAGTCACAAATATTCATATTCACAAAGTATAGATATTTACTACAGCAACATAACATAATCCTTTAAAATAGCCATATTCACACATCATAGCCAAGTCAAAGGAATAATTCCTTTACTAATTCACACATGTACCATGCGAATTGTACATCCATGCCATAAAGATCATTTGCCTTAAGTAAGAAGGCTAACACAAATCAAACAAAAGATAAGAATCAGTAAAAGTAATAATTTAAGTGATAAATCCATTGGAAACACTTTAAACTTTAGAAAACCACTTTAAGTAAGGAACTAGCTAGTTTATACGAAATTTCTAATGGGACCTTAATTTAAATCTTTACCATTAAGATTTATTAGTGTGATTAAAGTGTTTTAAGTACAAAGGTCCATAGTCCAGGTCCATAGTATAGGTACTCCTTAGCAAAGGTAAGACCATAATTGGCTTCAAGTAGGTCCAAGTGAGTCTCAAAGACTCATAGTAGTTCAAATATAGTCCATACATGGTCCATAGGTATAGGAGTATGTCCAATAGTCACAATCTCCATAAGCAAAGGTCATGGTTCATTTTATCAAGTTTTATCTACCTTTTAAAAGCTTATTAAGTTTTAATAATCCCCAAAAAAACTATCACATAAACAAAGCTACTTTAAACATGCTCAAAGGTTTGAAAATGCAAAATCATAGTAAATCAAATAAAATAATTTTCATGCTTCAAAAGGGTACATGGACAAATCACTTATATGGTCGTCACTTGATCATTTTACTTCAAAACTTCACAATCTTTCACATAAGGCTTAATCATTTAAAAATAAATCATGTGAAGCATGAAATCAAGTTTATAAATCATTTAAACAAATGAAATAAAGGTGAATAAGCTACTGACCAAAATAGGGTATTTTTTAAAAACAAACTTTTATCACATGGTTAAAGCACACAATTAAAGAAATAAACATGTATCTTCAAAGTACAAGTCCTGAAACTTCATCAAGTGAGAGTTAATCATTCAAGACATTAAACCAACACTTTAAATACTCAATACAAGTGAAATAAAATGGATTTAGGTGCTGTCCAAAATACGGCAGCATTCAAGTTTTCTTTTAAACACTTAATTAGTGCACCAAACACAAGCAGAACTATCATGCAAGTGTATATCATGAAAATATGGTTACTAGGGTTTCAAAATAGCATATTAACACACTTTAGTCATATTAAAAACATGCTGAAAATAAGTGAACAAAACAAGGCAGCACACAAGTTCTTGAAGAAAGTAAAACTTAGGTTATAAACTTAATCCTTTTTCATAAAAGCTTTTGTGAAGGTTCTTCAAAACCATTTGAAAATATCAAAACCATACATATCACTTCTTAGAAACTTGACTAAGGCTCACTTAGACATTTTATCAAACACTTAATGTACAATATAGCAATCACCAACTTCATGAAACATCACCAAAATCATGTATTTTCAAGCTTTTATGCTTCATAAACAAAAGGATACATAGCTATATGGATCTAACACTTAAATTTCAGCAAGATACAATTGTTGCCCTACACATAGCCGAGATTGAGCTTTTGGTGTAGCTTCTGGTTATATTGCTTTCAAACTTCAAAATCAAGCACACAAAGCTTGATCACATGAAAATACACCATCTAAGGTATCAAATCAAAGTTTTGCAGTGACTTCAAGGGGAGATATTAAAAGTTACACTTCACAAAAATAAGCAAGTCTTAAGAAACAAGCACATAAACCCTAAAACCACAAGTCATGCATGCAAGGTTGATTTAAAGCCACCATTTAAACATCCAAACTCACCCTCAAAGTCTTAGGCCTCATGCAGGTTGTGAGCTTGAAGAGGAAAGTATGAAAGTTTTAGATCCCAAAAACACACAAAATCAAGAAATAACAAGTATAGGCTTGAAAATCCTTCAAAATAAATCAAAACTCCATACTCTTCAAAAGCTATCGAAAAGTTTAAGAGCTTTCAAAGGAAAACATGGAATTTGGATTTAAAGTTTAAAAGCTTCAAAGAATCCAAACAACCACACAAATCATGCACATGAACCTAAAAGTTTAAAACGAAAACCCTATTTGGTTTAGGAGCTTGAAACCCATGGACAATAAGCGCTGGAATCAAATTTTCCTCAAGTTTTTTACCCTAATGTATGGCCTTAAACTTGACCTATAATGGTGAGGGTTGAAGGTTCTTGATGATGGTGGAAGATAGTGATAATTTAATGGTGTTTTGATGAAGCTTTTAGGTGTTTAGAAGCAAAGTGATGGAGAGAACTCAAGGGAGAGGGTTTGACCAAAGTCGGGCAGTTTAGAGGTTGAACCAAAGTGTGGGAATGAAGACAAAGAGGTTCTATTTATAGACAAAGGGATGGTTTAGTTAGTTTCTAATTATCCTAATTAGTTTTGTCTTAACTAGTTAGTTTAATTAGTTAACTTTCAAAATTATAAGTAACTAACTTGAGAGCTTCATTAACTTTATTTAGAGTCTTATTAAAATGATAATTACATGATGGAAAACGAATTAGGGAAATGTTAGATAAGTTACTCATTAATTAGTGCAAATATGACCATTTAGCCTTAACTAGTTTAACTTCCTTGTACTTAATTGCTTCAATTAGTTAGTCAATGAACAAGTTTCCTTAATCAACTATAAAAATCAAATTATTATATGTATGAAATGAAGGTTACATGGCCGAGCATAATTATTTGGCCATTAGTTGCATTTTTTAGTCTTTTATATGCTAATTAAGCTAATTAACCTATTTAATTAACAAGACTTATTTTATTATCAATGCTTCTTGAATTTTAATATTTTCATGTTGAGATGATGATCTTCATGGCTTTCTAGGGTTTGAATGAGCTTAGTTGTTTTTCAATACATTAATGTGGTAAAAAAAGGTTAATTTGACTTATTTAATTTAATCTTAAGTTACTTAATTTGACCAACTTTTACCTTCTTGAGTTTTCTTCAATTTTCATGATTTTTTTTTATGAGTTTAAGGGGCTAAATGGAGGGGAAGGGCGTGCAAATTGGCTGCAGCCCAAGTTGTGTATTTCCTTTTTTTTTTTTTTTGGTGTGTCAAAAGTTGGGTGATTTTTGTTGGGTTTTTAATGCTTGTTTGGTTGAATTACTTAAGCCTTTTTGGAGTTTTTGAGCCCCAAATTCTTATGGAATGCCCAATAGGTTTCAGCAACTATTAAGGCCCAAATTGTAACACCCTCCAAAATACAGTACTACTCTTAAGTCAAAGTACAACCTTTAGGAGTTGTTACTATTATTTCAACAAACCTAGTATGACGACGCTCTTTGACCATCTTTAATTTTCCTAACTTTGTCCCGAATGCTTACTTCTTAGCTCCTCTTGTAACACCCTAATAGTTTCATTCTATGCTTAAGTCATATTGTAGAATTACTAGTTGTTACCTTTGCTAGTGGAACTAACATTACCTTTTAGAAATTACTTTTTAACGAAAATAGGGGTAAATTTTTTTTTTCAATAATAACGAGTAAACTATTTTGAAAACCAAGAGCCATGAGTGCATCATGAACGTGTAAAACAAACGCCGCTATCTCATTCATACATCACATTTAACATACATAGAAACCATAAGAATAACCACAATCTTAGATAAAGATAACATTCATTCCATAGCCATCACATAGTTAATATAGTAGTAGTCATACACGAAGATAACAATGGGTCTGATACCTACTGTCGACCCTACAAAATAACTGAACGAAATACATGATGAAAGAAAATACATAAGAAATCCAAATCCGTACATACATGCCGAATGAAAATAATAACCCTCGCTATAACCAAAAAGGGGTTATCCTCATGCTCAGCTCCACATGTAGATCAACACCTCACTTATCTGGCGGGAGGTAGCCATTCCCGAATCCACTGGGAGGAAAATCACCACGTACTCCTTCTCGAGCATGGCCACGCCCATGAGGCATGGCACGAGTATGGATGAACCCGCGACCGCAAACCGAGGGTAGTGTATGACGAGGGGCTGCAGAAGAAGAAGATGAATCAGATGACAGACGGATCACAGACAGGTAGGAAGGCTCAAACGGGTCCGTCTCCACGTGGTACCTCGAATAAGATGGCTCCGAAGGATCGGAATCCAACGAAACTATCAGCGTCAAACGAGCATTCGAATCAGAATCTCCATCAGTGGGGTACCTTGGAGGATGGAAAGGCGGGCAAACGTCATCCATAGTGATATCCTCGAACGGCTCATGAAGGCGGAAAACCGGACTCATCACGGGTGCATGGAACTGACGGCTATAGAACATGTAGACCCGCATCGCTGTCTAGACAGTCAGCACAGATGCATTCAACACCGAGTCGAAGTGCCAATGCATTACCGAAAACTCAATGAAAATCAACACCGTGTCCTTTGAAGATGACGCGGAAATGTAGGAGTGAAAAATACTAAATTTCTTAGTAGGATCGCGACTAGACAAACACAGTGTCATCGTCATCGTCTCAGCCACTTCAGGTTTAATTATAAAAGCAGTGGACAGATATAAGTTCAATTTTAATGATTTTAAAGACTTAATCTTCGAAGCGGGTTGCTTTTAAACTTAACATCATAACTACATCATCATAATCTAACATACATACTAAAACATAGAATAAACATTCATAATGCAAATGGACAAAATAAGTACATGCAAGGACATGCATCATCATAGACTTAACCATGGTTATACTTCTGACTTTACTTTCATTTTTAGCGCGTGCTTAACATTCTTTACTTTCCTTTGAAATAGACTGATTTTGGACATGAGCTCATTTCGTAACCATCATCACACAGTACTAACCAAATCAGACTAAGCTGATATTGGTTACCTCTAAATTGGAGGGTCCTCCATGTCACCCTTGCTCCCTCATAGAGGTTCCTTGAGTCTTTGTGGATCGCCGTCTCTCACTTCCCTTACCGAAGTG
Source organism: Pterocarpus macrocarpus (assembly GCA_031439585.1). NCBI lineage: Eukaryota > Viridiplantae > Streptophyta > Magnoliopsida > Fabales > Fabaceae > Pterocarpus > Pterocarpus macrocarpus. Next base: position 15,536,653 of record CM062516.1, on the reverse strand, counting down.
ATTGAAGTGTCATGTCCCATTAATTCTTTGCTTATCATCATACTTTACATGTATAATTCCTTTTTTGACTAAACACATGCAAGAATATGACTAAGTCCATAATTTTGACAGAAATCCGACAGCATAATGGCTAGACCGGAGCTTCCCCAAAATGCCAATCATAAACTTCCAACCAATAGTTCATCATATCTATATCATATCGTCACACTCATCATTCAATCATGAGACAAAGCTCAGTCAAACTTATCATTCATCATGCTAGATGGCATCACACATTCATACCCTAAAGGGGTTTATAGTTGTGTTTTTCTTTGTGAAGAATCTTATGAATAATCATATGATTTCGCGTGGTTATCCATAAGAGAACCACATAGTTAAGATATGTGTTTGTGGTCTTTTAGTTACTTGGTCCTCGTATGAAAGTATTCTTTACTTAAGTACATGTCTTATGAAACACTTATTCAAATTAATTAAGTTAAGTGATTGTTTCCTTTCCTTGAGATAGTGCACTTAGTGATTCCTAGGTTCATGGTATGCTCAGAGGCCCTAATCATACTTCTGTTCCCAAGGAGTTCGAGATCCCTCTAATCCTTGGGTTATGATAACGCATAACCACATCATGAACCCAACAACACCAATGTTCACTAATTACCAAGGGTGATTTTTAACTTGCTCAACTTACGAAGTTTTAAGCTTTCATTAATAACATATCAAGTTTTTACCTTAAACATCATTAAAGTTATCATTCTTTATAAAGTAGCCATAAAGTTTTATTCTTTATGAAAGTAAGTGCCTCTAAAATTAAGCTCTTGCCATAAAGATTACATCCTTATGTAATAATGATACAAGTTACTAACTTTTTAACTAAAAGGTCCTGTTCTTTATAAAAGTTAACACCTTTTGGCATTATTTTAGTTCAAGATCTAAACTTTATGGATTAAGTGCTACAAAACAACACTTTTACGAATTAAAGGTTTCATTCTTGATTAAAGTTTGAAACTTTATGAAAGGTCTTCTCTTTAAGGTTTGGTTTCTAAGACATAAAGTAACAAGATATCATTTTATAACTCAAAAAGGCTTGTTATTCTAAAAAGCTTAGACTTTTACATGTATCTTTGTCTTCAAAATAAAATAAAAGAAGACTTTATGATGGCACTAAAACTTGTGCCACTTTTTGTGCATCAAGAAGCAAACTTTTTAAAGTTTAAAGCTTTTAGAATGTTCATAGTCTTATCAAATCATGAAAACATAATAAGATAAAGCTTTTCTAATCATCAACTCATCATAAAAAGAGCAAGTTTAAGCAAGATACTATCAAGAATATTCAAGAACCCATTTTGCCAAAAGTAGAAACTTAAGAACACTTGAAGAACAACAAGAAGATATTTTACTAAAAGAAGTAACTTAAGAACACTTGAGATATTTTACTAAAAGAAGAAACTTAAGAACACTTAAAGAACAACAAGAACATATTTTACTAAAAGAGGAAAAGAAGAAACTTAAGAACACTTGAAGAACAACAAGAACATATTTTACTTAAATAGGAAACTTAAGAACACATGAAGAACAACAAGAACATAGTTTACTAAAAATGAAAACTTTTGCTCTTGAAGAGCATGAAGGATCTTCTCAAGTTTTCACTTAGAGATCTTGGTCATGAAAGAACCAAGCTCCAAGCTTTCTTGAGCAAACAAAATGAAAAAGATGAAGATCACTACCTTTTTTGAAGATGGCGCAAAAACAAGAGAAGAGGAAGAAGAAGATGATGGCTCCTCTTGATGATGATGGTGGCGGTTTTGCAAGAAGGAAGGAAAAGCTCTTGAGATCTTGTGAAAATGTAGGTTGTAGTGTTTTGATCTTGTCTCCAAAGACCCAAAGATGAGGTCTTTGAAGGGCTAAGTGAGTGGTTTTGGGTGGTAATGTTGGAGAAAGGAAGAAGAAGATAAAGAAGTGTTTAGAGAGAAGTTGGAGGATTTGATTCTAAGAGACAGAATGGGATAAGTGAAAATGAAAATGGATGAAGGAAGGAGAGAGAGAAAGTGGCGTCCTACATTAAAGGGAGGAGAGTGAGATATTTTGTATAACTTTGTGTCAACTTGTGTTAATTAGTGATTAAGGGGACAAATGGGATGATGGGGAGACAAAGCATGGTCAAAATCTTACATAGAGTAGTCTTATCTAATGCTTTTTGCTTAAGTGACATCACTCTGTACTTTATTATCTAGTTGACTAAATTTGAATTTAATCATATGATTAAGTGCTCATACAACTTAATTAAGATAATTAAGCAAGGATTAGTGATTAACACACAAAAACATTATTAATAAAAATTAATCTTGTGATTAGGCTTAAATAACCTTAATTAAACTCGATTAAGCTAATTAAGGGGGATTAGTGCTTACTTAAGCTATAAAGGCTATGACTTGCTTAACTAGAGATTATCTAATCTCGATTAATCATTCTCTTGACTCTTCTCATCCGAGTCAATCCCTTAATTAAGCCTTAATCTCATAATTTCTCATTAAGTGCCTAATTACTCAGGGTTACTGAGGTAATTTAGCACGACATGAAATTGAGGATGTTACATTTCTCCTCACCTGAAAAAGAATTTTGCCCTCAAAATTCATTACCTGTAAACAAATTTGGATACATGTCATTCATTTCGGCCTCCAGCTCTCATGTATACTCTTCCATATTCCCTCTACCCCAAGCCACCTTGACCCAGGGTACCATCTTGCTCCTCAGTTGTTTTGCCCTACGATCCACGATCCGAGATGGCTAGAGATTGAAAGTTAGGTCCTCCCTTAACTATACACTTTCAGGCCCAAGTAGATGACTAGGATCGGAGTGATATTTTCTCAATTGAGACACATGGAAGACATCATAAAGGTTTGACAATTTTGGAGGTAAGGCTATTTGGTAAGCAACTGACCCGACATGTTTTAAAATTTGAAAAAGGCTAAGGAAATGGGGGCTTAACTTTTTGACCTTCATGGCTCTGCCTATACCAGTTGTAGGAGTGATTTTCAGGAACACATGTTCTCCTTCTTGGAACTCTAGAGGCTTTCTCCTCTTATCCGCATAACTCTTTTGATGGCTCTAGGCTGTAAGGATTCTATCCCTAATCCTTCTGACTTGCTCTGTGTTTGCCTCACCAGATCAGGTCCTAATAGGCTTTGCTCACCCGGTTCAAACCAACACAGGGGAGATTGGCACTTCCTTCCATACAAAGCTTAATAGGGTGCCATACCAATACTTGCATGATGGCTATTGTTATAGGCAAACTCAATCAAAGGTAAGTATTTGTCCCAACTTCCTCGATTGTCCAACACACAAGCTCTCAGCATATCCTCCAAAGTTTGAATAGTCCTCTCCGACTGTCCATCTGTCTGGGGGTGATAAGCTATACTTAGGCAAAGCTTCGTCCCAAATACCTTTTGCAAGGCTCCCCAGAATCTAGAGGTAAACCTCGGGTCCCTATCTGAGATTATGGTTGAAGGTACACCATGCAGTCTTACTATCTCTTGGACATACAGCTAGGCTAACCTTTCCAAAGATAAGTAGCTTAATTGGGCAAAAAGTGAGCAGACTTGGTTAATCTATCAACAATTACCCATATCGCATTGAAACCAGCTTGCATTTTGGGTAAACCCATCACGAAGCCCATAGAGATACTTTCCCATTTCTATTCTGGGATCTCCAATGATTACAACATACTAGACGGCTTTTGGTGCTCAATCTTTACTTTCTAGCAAACTAAACATTTGCCTACTAACTCCGCAACATCCTTCTTCAATCCTAGCCACCAAAACATCTTCTTAACATCTTGATGCATCTTTGTCACACCAGGGTGTATGGTAAAATGGCTCTTATGACCCTCCTCCAAAATCCTTCTTCAGAGGCCACCACTTGCGGGTACACACACTCTTTCTTCAAATTTCCATAGTCCATCTATACCTTGCGCAAAACCCTTCAACTTTCCTTCTTTCACCAACGCTAGGGTTTTCAAGAACTCCTCTTCCTCGCCTTGGGCTTGAGCAATTTGACTCTTGAAATCCCTTGTCACCCTAAGCTGATTCAATCTTATACTATGGGGGTCAACATAACTCCAAGATTAAGGTCTCTAAAGCTCCTTACTAGCTCATCCTCCTTGACCATCATCCATGACGCATGCAAGAATATCTTCAGGGCAAACACTACTGCTACTAATTCCAAGTCATGGGTTGGGTCGTTCACTTTGTGAGGCTTTAACTGTCTAGATGCATAAGCCACCACGTTCCTATTCTACATCAAGACACAACCTAAACCTCTCCTAGAGGCATCACAGTAAACCTCAAACGATCCACTAGGGTCCGGCAAAACTAATACTGGGATTGAGGTTAACTTACCTTTTAGCTCTTGAAAGCTCTTCTCATAGTCCATTGTCCACACAAACGGGGCATCCTTCCTTGTCAACTTGGTTAAGGGCAAAGATATCTGGGAAAATCCTTTTATAAACCTGCGGTAATAACCGGCTAAACCCAAGAAACTTCATATCTCAGTCACTGAGGTTGGCCTCTCCCAATTCATCACAGCCTCAACCTTACTTGGGTCCACAGCAATACCCCCTTGTGACACCATATGCCCTAAGAACTTTACTTTCTCCATCCAGAATTCACACTTAGATAACTTGGCATAAAGCTTCTTTTCGCTCAAGATCCTTAACATAACCCTCAAATGTTCTTCATGTTCCTCCTTTGTTCTCGAATAGATGAGAATATCATCTATGAAAACAACTACAAACTTGTCCAAATAGGGTCGAAAGATCCTGTTCATATAATCCATGAAAACAACAGGAGCATTAGTCAATCCAAACAACATCACCATAAACTCATAATGCCCATACCTTGTCCTAAAAGCTGTTTTGGGTATATCTTCCTCCTTCACCCTTATCTAATGATACCCAGACCTCAAATCAATATTAGAGAACACAGCTACACCTCGCAGTTGGTCTATGAGGTCATCTATCCTAGGCAAGGGATACTTGTTTTTAATACTCACTTTGTTTAATTGCCTATAATCCACACATAGCCTTATACTACCATCCTTCTTTTTCACAAATAATACCGGGGCTCCCCAAGGTGAGGCACTAGATCTTACGAACTTCTTCTCCAACAATTCTTCCAATTGTCCCTTCAACTCTGACAACTCCATTGGGGACATTCTATAGGGTGCTATAGAGATTGGCCCAGTACCCGGCACCAACTCTATAGAAAACTCAACTTCCCTCTCCGAGGGAAACTCGGGTATATCATCAGAAAACATATCGGGGTATTCCCTGACTACGGGGATCTCATCCAATACCTGCTCAAGTTCCATTTCACTTGCCGTAAGAAGAACATATCCCTGATCATTCAACTCACTACTTCCTACCTTAACAGAGTTCAAAAACAAACTAACAGGCTCCACGAGCTTAACAGTATAGAGGGAAGAACAATAGATTTTTCAGAGCAATTTATTATAGCATGGTTAGCTAAAAGCCAATCCATGCCTAGAATCAAATCCAGACCAGACAAAGGCAAGCAAATCAAATTCGCTATGAAAGATTGACCATCAATTTGGAATCGACAACTCAAGTAATAATGACAAGTCTTAACTGGTTTCCCAGCAGGAATAGAAACAATTAACATATAAGGCAATTCGGACACAGACAATCCTAATCTTTCTACATAATCATGAGAAATAAAGGAGTGTGTAGCTCCAGAATCATACAACACAGTTAAGGTCCTACCATTAACCTCGCACTTACCTTGGATCAGATCATCGGACTGAGTGGCCTCCTCAGCATTAAGGGCAAAGACCCTTCCTTGGTGTTGGGGCTTGTTGGTAGGGGACAACAGCTTGACAGTGCAGTCTCTAGCCATATGTCCAGGCTTTCTGCATCGAAAACAAGCATGCTGGCCAGCTAAACAAGGGTGTCCTCCATGATGTTTGCCACACTTAGGGCAAGCTTGACCATTTGCCGGCTTGGGTGGATTCCCAGTAGGCTTTTGGGGTTGCTTTCCTTTGAAACCTCCACCTTGAAATGGTTTCCTCAGGGGTTGGGGCATGAATTTCTGCCCTTGCAGTGCCAACTTCTTCTTGTAGGCTTCGGACCTAGCCACAGACAACTTGCGGTTGTAATCCTCCACAAAACGGCACTTGTTGACGAGTGCAGCATAGTCACAGATCTCCATTAGTCTTACAGATGCCAATATCTCCTCATGCAGTCCCCCCTCAAACTTTACACATTTCCAGCGCTCATCTGGGCTCCCTTGATAGATCGTCGAGACCTTGCACAGTTCCTCAAACTTGGCCATATACTCAGCAATATTCATGGTCCCTTGACGCAGACTCATGAACTCTAGCTCTCTCGCATTCCTCATGGATGTAGGAAAATACTTCTCATAAAAGTGCGTCTTGAAAACCTCCCAGGTGATGTGGGTTTGGGTTCCTCCCAATAGCCTCTTTGTGCCTACCTACCAGAACTCGGCATCAGGTTCCAACATATAGGTAGCAAAGGCTACCTTTTGCTCCTCGGTACAGGCCAACACCGTAAAAATCTACTCAATGGCCTTGATCTACTCATCAGCTTGATCGGAGTTGTACGTCCCTCTAAAACTTGGCAGGTTTGCCTTTCGGAACTCAACAAACTTGAGGTATTCAAGATCTACCTCAGCTCCTCCATTGTGCCCTTCGGGATTCTTCTCATCCCTTTGCTCCATTCACTCCATCATGCGATGGGCAGCAGTAGCCTGCTCCCTCATGGCTGCAGCCATTTCACAGAGCGTCCCCATGACTTCTGCGGGACCTTCCGAATCATTACGGGGCCTACCACGTCTTCCTGAAACCATTAGTCCTTGGCACACGAAATAGAAGACATTGAGTTGATCAGGCTCAACATTTATGTTGAGTGAACCAGCAATTAACCATATTCAGAACAAACGATCATGCACATCTAACTCCTACATCTCATCATATAGACGAGACTCAAAGCATGACTTAACTAACAAATATGCTTAGAAGCATAGTCAGTCCATCCCTAGGCTCTTCAAGGACGAACTGCTCTGATACCAAAATGTAACACCCTAATAGTTCCATTCTATGCTTAAGTCATATTGTGGAATTACTAGTTGTTACCTTTGCTCGCGGAATTAACATTACCTTTTAGAAATTACTTTTTAACGAAAATAGGGGTAAATTTTTTTTTTTTGAATAATAACGAGTAAACTGTTTTGAAAACCAAGAGCCATGAGCGCATCGTGAACGTGTAAAACAAACGCCACTATCTCATTCATACATCACATTTAACATACATAGAAACCATAAGAATAACCACAATCTTAGATAAAGATAACATTCATTCCATAGCTATCACATAGTTAATATAGTAGTAGTCATACACGAAGATAACAATGGGTCCGATACCTACTGTCGGCCCTACAAAATAACCTAACAAAATATATAATGAAAGGAAATACATAAGAAATCCCAATCCGTCCATACATGCGGAATGAAAATAATAACCCTCGCTACAACTAAAAAGGGGCTATCCTCACGCTCAACTCCGCATGCAGATCAACACCTCACTCATCTGGCGGGAGGTAGCCATTCCCGAATCCACCAGGAGGAATATCACCAAGTCCTCCTCCTCGAGCACGGCCATGCCCACGAGACACGGCACGAGTATGAATGAACCCGCGATCGCGAACTGGGGGTGGTGTGTGACGAGGGGCTGCAGAAGAAGAAGATGAATCGGACAACAGACGAATCACAAACGGGTAGGAAAGCTCAAACAGGTCCGTCTCCATGTGGTAGCTCGAATAAGACGGCTCTGAAGGATCGAAATCCAATGAAACTGTCGGCATCAGACGAGTGTCCAAATCGGAATCTCCATCAGTGGGGTACCTCGGAGGATGGAAAGGTAGGCGAACGTCATCCATAGTGATATCCTCGAACGGCTCATGAGGGCGGAAAAACAGACTCATCACGGGTGCACGGAACTGACGACTATGGAACATATAGACCTGCATCGCTACCTGGGCAGTCAGCATAAATGCATTCAGCATCGGGTCGAAGTGCCAATGCATCACCGGAAACTCAATGAAAATCACCACCGTGCCCGACGCCGGCATCCTCTGAAGACGACACGGAAACGTAGGAGTGAGAAATACTACATTTCTGAGTAGGATCGCAACTAAACAAACATAGTGTCATCATCATCATCCAAGCCACTTCAAGTTTAATTATAAAAGCAGTGGACAGATATAAGTTCAATTTTAATGGTTTTGAAAACTTAAACTCCGAAGCGGGTTGCTTTTAAACTTAACATCATAACTACATCATCATAATCTAACATTCATACTGAAACATAAAATAAACATTCATAATGCAAATGGACAAAATAAGTACATGCAAGGACATGCATCATCATAGACTTAACCATGGTTATACTTTTGACTTTACTTTCATTTTTAGCACATGCTTAACATTCTTTACTTTCCTTTAAAATAGACTGCTTTTGGACATGAGCTCATTCCGTGATCGTCGTCACGCAGTATTAACCAAATTAGGCTAAGCCGATATTGGTTACCTCTAAGTTGGAGGGTCCTCCATGTCACCCTTGCCTCCCTCATAGAGGTTCCTTGAGTCTTTGTGGATCGTCGTCTCTCACTTCCTTTATCGAAGTGATTGAAGGGTCATGTCCCATTAATTCTTTGCTTATCATCATACTTTACATGCATAATTCCTTTTTTGACTAGACACATGCAAGGATATGACTAAGTCCATAATTTTGACGGAAATCCAACAGCATAACAGCTAGACCAGAGCTTCCCCAAAATGTCAATCATAAACTTCCAACCAACAGTTCATCATATCTATATCATATTGTTACACTCATCATTCAATCATGAGACAAATCTCAGTCAAAGTCATCATTCATCATACCGGATGGCATCACACATTCATACTCTAAATGGGTTTATAGTTGTGTTTTTCTTTGTGAAGAATCTTATGAATAATCATATGATTTCTCGTGGTTATCCATGAGAGAACCACATAGTTAGGATATGTGTTTGTGGCCTTTTAGTTACTTAGTCCCCATATAAAAGTATTCTTTACTTAAGTACATGTCTTATGGAACACTTGTTCAAATTAATTAAGTGATTGTTTCCTTTCCTTGAGATAGTGCACCTAATGATTCCTAGGTTCATGGTATGTTCAGAGGCCCTAATCATACTTTTGTTCCCAAGGAGTTCGAGATCCCTCTAATCCTTGGGTTATGACAACGCATAACCACATCATGAAGCCAACAACACCAATGTTCACTAATCACTAAGGGTGATTTTTAACTTACTCAACTTATGAAGTTTTAAGCTTTCATTAATTACATATCAAGTTTTTACCTTAAACATCATTAAACTTATCATTCTTTATGAAGTAGCCATAAAGTTTTATTCTTTATGAAAGTAAGTGCCTCTAAAATTAAGCTCTTGTCTTAAAGATTAGATCCTTATGTAACAATGATATAAGTTACTAGCTTTTTAACTAAAAGGTCTTGTTCTTTATAAAAGTTAACACCTTTTGGCATTATTTTAGTTCAAGATCTAAACTTTATGGATTAAATGCTACCAAACAACACTTTTATGACTTAAAGGTTTCATTCTTGATTAAAGTTTGAAACTTTATGAAAGGTCTTCTCTTTAAGGTTTGGTTTCTAAGACATAAAGTAACAAGATATCATTTTACAACTCAAAAAGGCTTGTTTTTCTAAAAAGCTTAGACTTTTACATGTATCTTTGTCTTCAAAATAAAACAAAAGAAGACTTTATGATGGCACTAAAACTTGCGCCACTTTTTGTGCATCAAGAAGCAAACTTTTTAAAGTTTAAAGCTTTTAGAATGTTCATAGTCTTATCAAATCATGAAAACATAGTAGATGAAGCTTTTCTAATTATCAACTCATCATAAAAAGAACAAATTTAAGCAAGATACCATCAAGAACATTCAAAAACCCATTTTGCCAAAAGTAGAAACTTAAGAACACTTGAAGAACAACAAGAAGATGTTTTACTAAAAGAAGAAACTTAAGAACACTTCAGATATTTTGCTAAAAGAAGAAACTTAAGAACACTTAAAGAACAACAAGAATATATTTTACTAAAAGAGGAAACTTAAGAACACATGAAGAACAACAAGAACATATTTTACTAAAAATGGAAACTTTTGCTCTTGAAGAGCATGAAGGATCTTATCAAGTTTTCACTTAGAGATCTTAGTCATGAAAGAACCAAGCTCCAAGCTTTAAGCTTTCTTGAGCAAACAAAATGAAAAAGATGAAGATCACTACCTTTCTTGAAGATGGCACAAAAACAAGAGAAGAGGAAGAAGAAGATGATGGCTCCTCTTGATGATGATGGTGGCAATTTTGCAAGAAGGAAGGAGAAGCTCTTGAGATCTTGTGAAAATGGAGGTTATAGTGTTTTGATCTTGTCTCCAAAGACCCAAAGATGAGGTCTTTGAAGGGCTAAGTGAGTGGTTTTGGGTGGTAATGGTGGAGAAAGGAAGAAGAAGATGAAGAAGATGACGAAGTGTTTAGAGAGAAGTTGGAGGATTTGATTCTAAGAGAGAGAATGGGATGAGTGAAAATGAAAATGGATGAGGGAGGGAGAGAAAGAAAGTGGCATCCTACATTAAAGGGAGGAGAGTGAGATATTTTGCTTAATTTTGTGTCATCTTGTGTTAATTAGTGATTAAGGGGATAAATGGGATGATGGGGAGACAAAGCATGGTCAAACTCTTACATAAAGTAGTCTTGTCTAATGCTTTTTGCTTAAGTGACATCACTCTCTACTTGATTGTCTAGTTGACTAAATTTGAATTTAATCATATGATTAAGTGCTCATATAACTTAATTAAGATGATTAAGCAAGGATTAGTGATTAACACACAAGAACACGATTAAAAAAATTAATCTTGCGATTAGGCTTAAGTAACCTTAATTAAACTCTATTAAGCTAATTAAGGGCGATTAGTGCTTACGTAAGCTATAAAGGCTCTGACTTGCTTAATTAGAGATTATCTAATCTCGATTAAGCATTCTTTTGACTTTTCTCATCCGAGTCAATCCCTTAATTAAGCCTTAATCTCATAATTTCTCATTAAGTGCCTAATTACTCAAGTTTACTGAAATAATTTAGCACAACATAAAATTGAGGATGTTACACCTCTGAGATATCTGGAGATAATACGAAAATATGTAGAGTGAGAATTATAAATTCTCAGTAGGATTCACTAAGAATTTCATGTCATGTTATCATTATTATCTCCAGCTGCTTCGGTGTATTATATAAAGGTGAGCATATTATATAAATATTTTCAATTTTATAATTTGAAACCATATTGTCCGAAACAGGACTCATTTTAGTCATACACTTGATAAGCAGGGTAAGAATTAAAGCATAAGCAATAGCAAATTGTACATGTGCAATGGCTCATCATGAATTCATGCGAATGCACTTATACTTTCTTTGCTTCCTTTACTTGACACGCCAAGGCATTACGTATCGCCGTCCCTGGGGTGTTTGCATGCATATGTCTTTGTCTTTAATCTTTATTGCCCTTGGCTAGTCTGATCTAGAAGTGAGCTCAACTCGTGACCGTCGTCACACAGAACTAACCTACAAGGTGATCCACTTGCCTCTAGTCTTGGAAGGATCTTATTTTGGGCCACATGCCTCCAAGGTAAAGGGATCTCATAGGTTTAACTACCTTCACAAGGAAGGACCCAAATAACTGCCTCCAAGTAAAGAGACCAAATCTTACATAATCATTTATTTTCTTCATTTGCATGCAAATGTGCAAACTTTCATAAAGAGGATCATGATCATATCATCATACAATATTCATATGCATTTTAATACACTTATCTTCAAACATTCTTGTAAGTCTCATAATAATGGATACTTAATTTGAATATTGTATGTATGTACAAGTATATCATATGTTATGTATAGCTTTTGCTAGATTTTCGGCAGCATAACGGATCGAGTTCGCTTCCCCATAAATAGTGCCAAATAGCCAAGCAATCATTCATATAGAGAATCAATTGTAATGTATCAATCTCATAACAATCAAACAAGATTCATAGCCTTCATCTTGAGTTAGGTTCTGCCATTCCCTCTCAATTCTGCCCAAATTTGTAATTTTAGCCATACTTTCTGTTTAATTCATTTAGATCTAAATTTTGGATATGTTGGATTTTTATGTGTCTAGTTTGTAACCTCTTTAGTCCCATTAAGTTTTGATATGTATAACTCAAGTTATTAACATTTTACCTAAGTCTGTCCTGTTACTAGGTAGATTTGTACACCAAAAGTAAAAATTCACTAAAAATAGAAAACTTGTTATAATTATATGAAACTTATATCATTTTAAATCTAACTGATCCATCTTTCATTTACAACAAGTTTCATTTCATTTGAGTAATTAGAACTCGAGTTATGAGCTCATGAACTTGGGTAACTCTAGCTGCCCTGTTCCAGCCCGGTTAGGACTTAAGGTGACTTCAAGGAATTACTGGGGACAATAGGGATTGAATTTGGTTCTAAAATTTTAATGGGATGTTACAATATGTCTTTGCACTCAATTTGAAGGAGTATAGGGCAAGTTATGTCCCAAAAATCCAGTCTACCCAGAATCAGGGTTAGAATCCAAGGGCTAACTTCAAAAATTCATATTTCACTCAATACTAATCCAAAAGCCTTATACTTTATATGGTTAGAAAGGCCTAGATGTCTAGTTTTAGGAAAAAAATAGTTTCACCTTAGTTTCATGTCTATAGACATGTCCATACAATGCCCAAGTATGGACGCTGTAGGGATTTTACCCAAACGGCATTCTAATTCTTCACTTTCTCTAATTTTCTCATTCTAACTTAAGTTCTAACTCAAAATCTCATGTCAACCCAACCATAAACCATCAGATACATTCAATATATCATCAAATAAATGAAGAAAAGTAAAATTTCTTACATTCACAATCCATAGAAATCAAGAAGAAAAGTTGAATCCTACCCTTATTTTGATACAACAACTAGCTAGTCTTGAGTTCTAGTGAAGGATATGGGTGCAAGAGACTTGAGGGAGGCTAAACGTGGAAGAAGGAGATAAAGAAGATGAAGAGAAGGAAGAAGGGAGGCGAATTCTGCTGGGCAAAAAGGAAATAAAGCAAGCAGAATTATTGAGGTAGTTGGAAGTAAAGGCTCTCATTGGTGGAGAATCTTGTGGCTCAATTTCAACTAACTTTCCTCATCCTTTGTGGCTGTCTTGTGCTACTTTTGTGGGTTAAGTGGCTGAGTTTTCAACCATTGGATTGAGGGTTTTGAGTGTTTTAACTCTATTGATTCGGTTCTGATAGTTTAAAATACCGAATCTACCGATTTCTTTCAAATCAGCAAAATGGTTAGGAAAATCTTGTAAGACTTTCTATGTTGCTATTCAAATTATTTCTCATTCAAATCTCTCTAATTAATATCTAATTAATTTCTAATTAGCCTTTAGTTGGGGTCTAATTAAATATTCAGTCGATTTCTTATTAATCTCACTTATTCGTTAAAACTGAATAAATTGATTAAAAACGATAAGAATTTTTTTTTCGGATGTTACACAAATGAGAGGCCCAATTTCATGGTCCATCGAGCTTAGTATCAAAATGCCACTGATTCATTGCTATACTATAAGTTATAGTGGTCTTCTAGGGTTTTTCAAGGCCCGTTTTGTACCCCAATAAGATTATTTTTAAGTAATTATGCAAATATTCTTAAAATCTAAAATTTAGTATTTATCTTTAAAATTATATTAAAATTGTATCCATAATCTTTTTGAAATTTTTTCGAGGTCTTTCAAGTAGTTTCTGTCATTTCATAAGCCTTTTTTATAATTGGTATAAAGGACTCGACTTAACTTTTTTTTTTTGTGTAAATCCTTAGTGTTTTCTATCTGTTTTTAGTTCAAATTTCTGCCATATTTTCTATTTTCTGTAACTAATGGCATTTATGCAATTATTGGCAAATTTAGGGGCATCTTATGTCATTTCATACTTGGATATCTCTGTGGTCCAAACGGCAGAGATTTGGACTTCTACAATTCTGCTATGTCACTTAGTTCCGTTAAAACATCTTTTTTCGCTATTTCTAATAGTGCAGGGACCTAAATATAATTTTTTAAAAGTTCAAGGACCTAAGGATAAACAGTTTCTAGGGTCTGAATGTAATTACTAAAAATATTGGGGCAATTCCATAAATAACAAAAGTTCTAGCTAGGGGCATTTTCATCTTTTTTTCTCATTTTTAGTATATGCAGTGTCATATTTTCAATGGTATTGTCATACTATCCTATAGTTCTTAGTATGAAAATCATCATGGCATAACATTGCCTAAGAAATTCTTATACTGCCTAAGTGAAATAAATTGAAATTCTTATTACGCTATATTAGGAAAAATGGGGATATTATATGAAACAAGGTTAATAGAGGTTCTATTGTTACCAGCATTATTATGGATCATATTTCATTTACTCTATATACTAGTTCATAGTCCAAAAGACATTATTATTTATGGATTGAATTATTAAGCTTATGCAATTTTTTTTCTCAAATATTAACTTTAAAATATGTAGAGAATTGTTATATTTTATTTATTTTCTTTATTTCAAAGTCAATATTATTTTTTCCATGTCTTACATGTTTGAAAGCTCCTCTTTTTGTTGAAAAAATGTTCTTTAGGGATGGTAGTAGGTACCCACAGGGGCGGAGACATGGCCCTTACCCTCCGTCCTTGTTTAGAATTTTGTCCTCTATCCCCATCCCCGTCCTTGTCAGGAGTCCCCACTCCTGTTACTTGTGGGGAGTCAAATTCCTGTAGATATATGCGGGTTTACATAAAAAATTAAAAAAATTCCAAAAAAAAAATTCTTAAATTTGAATAAAATATTCATAAATATCCATAATCTGTTAACACAACACATTCCAAATTTAAAATGAAGTACATGATGCAAATCTATTAAAAGATAATTAGAAATATCTAAAATCACAAAGACTCAA
Organism: Pterocarpus macrocarpus; assembly: GCA_031439585.1. Classification (NCBI taxonomy): domain Eukaryota; kingdom Viridiplantae; phylum Streptophyta; class Magnoliopsida; order Fabales; family Fabaceae; genus Pterocarpus; species Pterocarpus macrocarpus. Next base: position 15,521,533 of record CM062516.1, on the reverse strand, counting down.
ATATCCAAATTTCATTTAGCGGAGAATAGCTTGTGTGTGTGTGTTTATGTGTGTTTGTGTATATATAGATATTTAAATAAATTCATATTAATGGAGATCTAGCAGATACCCATAGGGTGGGAAAACTATACCCAGCCCCATCTCATTTACTAAATAGGAACTTCCCCCATCCCCATTGTAGCTAAAGCCTACGGGTACCCACTTTCGCAGATATTTTTGCCACCCTGATTTAGAGTGTGTTTGTCATGCCATATTAGGCATAATATGATAAGGTTGGGTGTTCAAATCCAATCCAACCCAATCAAAACCGCTAAACCAATTTAATCCAAACCGAAAATCGATCAAGACCGCAAAAGTTTGGATTGGATTGAATCTTATTTTTAACAAACCGTATGGATTGGATCGGATTTCGGATTTAATTTCAAAACCGATCCAATCCAATTCAAACCGCAAAATCTTATATAATATAATCTTTTTATTATTAAGTTTATACTTTTACTTAATAAATTTAAATTTATTACATAATTTTTATTTATGTATCATTTTTATTTAAATAATTTTTTATAAATATTTAATGACTTATTTTTATTTTTTATTTTTTATTTTTATTATTAATTTTATTGGCTTATGTTACTTTTATTTTATAATATTATAAATTAAAAATTTCCTTTTTTCAAAAATTGATCAAACCGATCCAATTCAAACCACAAATAATTGAATCGGATCGGATCGGATTTGAAACCTAAAGTAAACTGATCCAATCCAAGCCGCTATAAATTATATTATTTGGATTAGATGAATTTTTTACTCAAAATTGATCCAAACCGCACCGCGAACACCCCTAATGATAAGATAAGCTAATATTATACATTATAATCTTATCCATTATTTGGTACAGTCAATATATTATATAAACTTATCTATCATAACTCAATTAAGTCTTGGAATATGGGATTAAACTTGATTGGATTTTGATGCATAAGGACACTCTCTCCCTTTATTTCTCTCCCTCTCGATCATTTTCTATATTTATGAAAATATTAAAATAGTTATTAAAAATATACAAAAAATAATAAATAATACAGATATTTGTTAAAAATAAAAATATTTTATTTTTAATTTGTAATTAATAAAAATTACTATTTTTATTATACTTTTGGTTTTTTATTAAATATTTACTTTTGATTACAATTTTTATGATAGTAAAAGAATAATATTATCTTATATAGTGGCATACCAAACATTGCATAATATTAAATTTTTATTAAGCCTTTTACAATTAGACCTTATACTATCATTCCTCTATCCTATCAGGCCCTATGCTATTTGGTGTATCAAATGGGCCCTTAAATTTTGCACTTATACATTGGGCATTGGTATTGAATTACCCATTTTTGTGTTTGATGAAGTCTTGCTTATCTTTTTGCATGTTAGATAAGGTTTGTCTATAATCCTCCCAAAAAGTTTGGAGGATTCAATATTCACAAAAAAAAAATTGTGAGTGTTGCTAATGAACAGTAACATGGGGGAGTAAGGATCATTTTTTAGGTACTTTTAGTTATACAATGGGGAGTAAAAAATCATCTCTCTCCCACTTTTAGTCATTCTCCTTCCAACTTTTCTATAATATTATTAGTTAGGTGAAGATTCATACATAAACTTGGGAGATTTTCAATGGAAGGTAGGGATTTTCAATTCAAAAAACATCATGTACTTGAACATGTACTTGAGTACAAACTTGTTTATAAAGTCACTATTGTATAATTATAAATTCCCAAAAATTTGAACATCGACCCCTTCTATCTTTTCAACATTTCTCTCTCTTCATGTTTGAGAGAGACAAAAAGCTGGAGAGAGAAATTTTTTTCAATTCCCATTACATAACTATCCCCTAAAAGTTGTTCATTAATCCACATGTTATTGTTCCTTGTCAATAATCACGTATGAAAAGCACATACATTGACACGAACACAGAGTTCATAAAATTACAAGATACGAACATGATATATATATATATACACACACACACATAAATATAAAGTCAATATTTATAATATTTTTAGATATTTATAGATATCAAATTACCAGTTTTTATTTCTTTCTAAACCCCTCCCAAAAAATGGAGCATATGTGCACTTCCTATTTCTAGGCCTTTTCCAAAATACAGTAGGTTTTTGTTACCGTAGAGAGGAAGAAGAGATGAAGAGGATTTAAGGCTATTTGAAATAAAAAGAAAAAAGATATATTAATTCTCAACTTTTTCTTTTTCCTAAACCCTTTTCTCTATTGTTTTGAACTTGGTTTTTTTTTTTCTTTTTTCAGTGAAACTAAACTTGGGTTCATTGAACTTTTTACTTCTTGTTGGTCAATTAAACAAGTGAAACAAAGGCAACAAAGAAATGTGTTTAGTCGTGTCCTATGCATGTTCGGGTTGTCTCCATGTTGCATTTGAGCCATGTCTAGCCATATTTGATATGTGTTTGAGCCAAAAATATATTTTTTTATTTGGACATGACAGACACATGTTGTGTAGGTGTCCAACAAGTGTCCATGTCCTATGAGTGTCATTTGGTGTGTTTGTGCTTCATAGACACCCACAAAAAAAGTTTTGTGAGGATCAAAACCCCTAAACTTTTTGTGAGCACCGTAAACTCTTCCCATTAATTAATGTTTTTCATTTGCTAGAGTTGTTGAGCATATTTATGGGTGGGTTTTATCCAACTATGACCTCGTCTATGGAAGGTTGGGTAGGGTTCTTTACCTATAGTATAAATATATTCCAAAGTAAAAGAGTTTTTAAGTTTTGCGTAAACCCCTAATTTGATCCTTAACTAATAAATCAAGGGACAAATTAATCTCTCATGACTTGAAAATTCAATTAAGATCTCTTACTATTCAAAATGTGGGACATTTTGTCCCTTAGATTTGCTTGTCTAGAGACCAAAATGTCATACATTTTGAATAATAAGGGACCTTAAGTGGACTTTCAAGTTTTAAGACTAGTTTGTCCTCCGATATATTGGTCAAAGACCATTGGGGGTTTATTCTAAAGTTTTTCTTCATTAAAAGTAACCAACATACTAGAACACATAAAAATTATCCCTTTCTTTTTTCCTAATCCTTATTTAATTCCTTTGACCAATACAAGAAAGTTGTTTCCATACTCTTACTAGTTCAAGAGTAGAGATAGTAAAAATTGACTATTGCATCCTAGGAAGTATTAACTATGAAGACCTTGTATAATTAATTTATAATAGTAAAAAACTCTTAAACTCAATATACTACTTTGGATGCTTCAACTATAGTAATAAAAAAATTTAATTTTTATTGCTTTATTTATTTTTATTCTTATTTTTATTTTTATTTTTTTATTATTGAGGATTAATTTTTATTTTCATTTATATATTATTTTGTCATTTCATGCTAATTTTTTCTATCACAATGTTCTAAACTTACAATTATTTTGCCCAAATTTGTGCTTCCTCCCAAGGATATGCCTACCACTGAGGTCTTGGTCGCATGGCAAGGAGGTAGCCATGAAGATGACTTGACAAAGCTGCCTTGGGAATAAGGTTATTGTTGATGGGGTGGCTATTGTTACATATTTAGCTTTGGTTTACTCATCACTCTTCTATTATATTGAATGTACACATTATGGAGGAGGCTATCATCCTCGCAAATGAGTTTATTGAAAACTCACAATTGATATGATTTTTTTGTCAAAATATTTATCTTTGTGTTACTCATCACTCTTCGATTATCTTGAATGTACACATTATGGATGTGGCAATCATCTTTGCAAATGAGTTTTATTGAAAACTCACAATTGATATGATTTTTTTGTCAAGATATTTATTTGAAAGCTATTAGCAAAATTTGTGAAACTCAATTTGTTAATAGGGGATTTAAAAGTTATCTCCCTCTACTGTTTTATTTTTCTCATATAATATTATTGGAATTTGAGTATTATTTTATGGGGATTTTAGTATTTTAGTAGAGAGTTTATACGTGTATAAACACATTAAAAAAAAAGTAGGGAAAGCCATCCAAATCTATACTAATAAACTAAAATTTTCAGAAAATAACACTCAAATTCAAATCCTTAATGATATTATGATGCAAAAGTAAAAAAGTGAATAGGGATAACTTTTAAATCCCATTAATAAACTAAGTTTTTTTAAAACTTTTTATGGAATTTCATAGCAAAAAATATTCAATGAAAAAAATATCAATTATGATTATTAAAAACTGATGTTTAGTACTAAGGATTGACAACAAACTCACATCAAATAATAGTTAGTTGGGATGACACTTTAACCTTAGCCATTTGGTTAGGGAGATAGAACCTTCTCCAACTTTAAAGAGTGATTATATATTGTAATGATATTAATGATTAATTTTTATATACTGATAGTATAAAAAAATTTTAACTGTCAGTTAATAGAAACTCAAAAAAGTGCAAATCACTGTAAAAAACTATTTACCATAATAATTATCTATTATAATTTGATACTTTTATAAATTTTTATTGATTGACAGTATTTTATACTGTTAATATATAAAAATTAATCTCATAAAATTATTGGTGAATGAAATAAGAGAAGCCCGAGAGACCAATAGCTGGAAACAAATTTCTCTAAAAGTTTCTTCATATCACGTGTGAATAGTTAGGGTTGGCCTTTTGAGAAGAAAAACACTACTCTAAATTCAATGTCTTTCTAAAGCAAATAAGTGAGAGGTACAAGTTTTTTTTTTTTTTTTGGTTTTTTAGAATTTTCCTTCATTTTACATGTAAGAAACTAATTTGTTTTAGGGTACAATCAGATACTTAAAAGGAAACTCTTCCCAACAGTACTTTTTTATATACATGAATTTCAAAATTAAACCTAGAACCATATGCTTAAAAGATTTGAGGCCCTTCCACTTAAATCACCACTTTGTTGGTTGAGAGATATCAACAATTACACTATTTAATGTATTATAATCATAATATAATTTATTAATTTAAAAAAAGAATATTTTTCAGTTTTGAACCTTAAAATCAAACTTATTTTAAGAGTGTTTTATCTACACGCTTGTGAAAAACTAGAAGTTTATCGGTTTTGAACTAGTGAATGCACTTTATCTATTGTATTTTTAAAAGACACAAATCAACCCTCTAAACTTTTTTTAAATATGTAAATCTATTCTTTCGTTTACTTTTCCATCAATTGTTAACAAAAATAGTGTACATTGAAAAAAGTTTAAGATATCGGATTACACATTTAGGAAATGTTAGGTGGTTGATTTGCACATGATTCAAAGTTCAATGTAATATAGTACATTTATTTTGATTAAAATACATATTTTAAAAAGTTCAACGGGTATATTTGAGCCTTTTTAAAATGTAAACCCTATATTACATATGACTTATAGCTTAGGAGGTAAAATGCCATTTTCCTTAAGATTTACTACTAATACTTCTAACATTTTGATAAATAGATAGAATAAATCTTAATTGAGCCAATTCTAGGGCCATCAACATGGGTAAAACCTGTCGAGCCAACCCATGTACCCACCAAAAATAAGTGGGTTGGGTTTAAAAAATAACAAACCGTTTAAACTAACATGTTTTCAGCCTTACTCGTTTAACCTACAGATTAAATAAGCTAGCCCATCGACCTATTCACCTGTGTTTCTTTATTTATTATTTTTTTTTTGGGAAAGACGTATAAATTAAAGATATAAAAATATGATTTAATAATCAAATTTAGGATATTTTTATTTTTAATAAGAAATAAGAATTTTAATCCCTTTTTTAATCAAAATAAAAATTTTAAACATGAAAAGCAAAAAGAAAAAAAAAAGTTAAACTGATTGACTTGTTTGAGCTTGTGGACCAATCTTAAATGAGCCAGGCTGGTAAAATATGACCTGTCAGCTCGTTTAACCCGTTTATTTTGCAAGTTTAAATGGACCGGCCCTATTTGACCCCCCTAGCCAATTCTATGAAAATATTTTCATAGTTTAATGTAATTTTTAGTGATCAACATATATGAAAGTGAGCAATGATCATTATAAACCTTACAAATGGCAAGATCTCAACTATTTAAAATATAATTTATAATTATAATATATAAATATTATAAGAATTATTGGTTGATATATTACTATGTGTTGGGTTCACCATAAACTCGAGTTTATATTATCAAATTTTTTATGAAAGTGTGATTTTTTCTATGCATACACGGAATTTGTACAAGAAAATAAAACATAAAGTTTTTTCCAGAAAAGTTTCACTTTTTTCTTTTAACTATAATATAAATATTATTTCCATCTCAAAATTATATTATTTCATTTTCTTCTGAAATGTTTTTAACGCAACTATTAATTGAAAAAAATCCTAATTAAGTAGTGCCAATTATGCACTTATAACTAAAATAAACTATAGTTACAAGACAAAATAAAGGCACTGTATGCTACGCACCTTGCTATTTATGGTGCATTATGCACCAGGTGATGTGGCAGGAAAATCTTCACCGGAGCATACATACGCCAAAAAGCATTGATGCACCAGAGACACCCCTTCTCACTCTGTTCTCTCTCTTTGCTCGCAAACTATCACACCATTCACTTCCAACCCACCAACACGTGCTTCGAAGAGGCAGTGCACATGGCCTTGACCGCCATTGCCTCTTATGGCGCCTGCGGCAGGTCCAGTGATGTTGAGGATCTCACCACTGCATCTACGTCTTCTCGACTTGAGATGGAACTCATTGAGTTAAGGTGGTGGAACACGAAGGCTAGCCCTGCTGGGTCGACGATCGCACCATCTACTTCCACCAGAGGGGCCAAGACCAATGGTGGAGAGTTTACAGAGCGATTCACGCTGCCGAGGGTTCAGTCTTCATTGACTCGGTCCAAGTCAAACGAGTCACCCCTTGGGTCTCCACACGTTCATGCCCGCCACCGCGCTGAGGAACCATGAGTTCATCGCTGTCATGATGAAGAGGCCGGGTTTGGGCTTCCACCACATTGAGTTGTTCTACCTGGTGGGCATCGGAAGTAACTGTGGCGGGCACCAAAGGGTGGTGGCGATGGCAGTGCCACCGGTGATAGGGCAAGGGCGATCAGAGAATTCAGGGAGTTCACTGGAAGCAATAAGAATGGAGGAAGAGAAGGTGTGAGAATTTTTATCATGTATCATAAGTTAATGATGTATAGTTACACCATCAATTTTTTGTCATTAGATCACTTGAGTGCGTGGTGCACCAAACTGAAGAGAGTGCATAATGGATGCCACCCAAAATAAAATCTAGAATAAAACTAAGGGACAACAAAGAAGTATATTTTTGCTTAAATAAATATTATATGATGAATATGAATATTAAATAACTTAAGGTGCCGATTAATGCTTTTAATATTTTTTAAATTAAATAAAAAGAGTAAATTCTCAAATTAATCCTCAACAAAAATGTTATTTAATAAATTTGTTCCTAAAAAGTACAAATTTTTAGCATTGTCACTATCTCACTAAGAATTGAAAATATGGGTTAAATTAATCTTTTGCACAAATGGATTAAGATATATTAACATTTTGAAAGTGTTAATTTGACCCATATTTTTAATTTTTAAAAACTCTATTAGAACTTTTATTTTTTAAAAAACAAATTTATTTAATGATAATTTTGTCAAAGACATGACCAATTTGAGGTTTTCCCTTAAAACAAAAATGCTTAGAAGAGTAGGTAGGCAGGGTTAAAAAATTAGCCAAAATGAGTATTCGCAACACTGATGGAATTGGTCCCCACGAAAATGGCGACAAAATCTCCATTTATTAAATTGGGCAGGGCGAGGGATGAGGTCCCGTCCCAATTAAATTGAATTGATTTAAAATAGGCTTAAATATGTTTTTATTTTCTCTAAATATTAGATTTTTCATATTTGGTCTCTCAAAATATTTTCGCTTGATTTTGGTCCCTTATTTTTCAGACGTTACCAATATTAGTCCCTACCATCAATTGAGTACTGTTAAGTGCTAACGTGGCAACGTGAAATTTTGACACGTGTTAATGCTTCTAGATCTTACGTTACACGTCGACTTAACAAGATCTTCGATTGGCAGGGACTAATATTGGTAACGTATAAAAAATAAGGGACCAAAACCAAGTGAAAATTTTTGAGGGATTAAATCCGAAAAATCAAATATTTAAAGAGACTAAAAACATATTTAAGTCTTTAAAATATAATCAATATATGGTAGATTAAATTTTTAACTAAAATTAAATTTACAATAATTGATTAATTTTGATCAAAATAAAATTTATAGTAACTTGGATTTACATTATGTATTTTTATTCTTAATTAGGATTGTGTTGTGTTACTAATATAATATTCCCTCCATTTCAGAATATCTATCCAAAATCAAAAAATACACAGATTAATGAAAAAATTTATTTTAGTAATGGTATAAAATTATATAAATGGATAAAATTACCTTGTCTAAAGATAGTGGGATGATCTAGCATATTTTTTAACTTTGATTATGATAATAGTGAGTGACAATTAAATTAAAAATATAATTAAAAAAATAATTAATATTATCTTGATATTAAAAATAGATAAATATTATGAAACCTTAAAATATTAAAATTGAACAAATATTTTAAAATAAGAAGAGTAATAAATTATAAATATTTATAAATATTTTATTTAATATAAATCCATATATGTCCACGAATTTAAATCCTCTCGAGAAACACAGGGAATAGAGAGCCGTGACGAATACAGGACAAATTTCTAAACGAGGAGAGGCCGGGTTCATTTCACCGCCCCATGGGCACCATTGCCATGTCTAGAGTAGGAGCATACAAAACAAACATTAGAACCGCTTAAGGTCTCTCCAACACATCAAGTTACTAGTTGAGCCCTAGCACTCTCCCAGCTCATCTTGTTTTAGTTAACAGCTGTTCGTGTGGCACTTTGCATTTGCAGGTCTCCTCTCTCTCATTCTCTCTCTTGGTCGATTACATTCCTCATAGTTGTCTTTTCCTTCTTTACCTTCTCCAATCGAAGAGACTTGCATGTAGTTGTTGGTTGCAATTGCTGAATCTCGGAGTCACTCTCCGTTTTTTTTTTCACAGCACCGATAATTGCATTCTAACTGCGTGTTTCTATAATTCTATCTGAGTCTTGACGCTCTTTCATTTGAAAAAAAAAAAGGGGAAAAAGATTAAATTTTATCCCGACCCATTTTTGCTTCATATTCAATTTTTCAAGCTGATTGCAACAATCTCTAATGCTTCGGTTTCTTTCATCTGGGTCTAATCTTCTTCAGTCATATTCAAAGCCCCAACTTATAAAAGCATTGCAAGTGTTCACTTCTGCCACCTATTCGACCATTTGCCTAGCCCAAACTAAAGCTGAAAAGAAAGAACCTGTAAAGCAATCAAAGGATGCTACTGAAGTTTTGAGTAAATGGGGTTGTAGTGATGGTGACTTGATGAGAATATTTACGCGTTGCCCCTCTTTGCGCAATGCTGATGCCACCCAAATTCAATCAAAACTCTCTCTGCTGAGTGCCTTGGGCATAGGGGCATCTGATCTTGTGAAGATCATCAATTGCAGGCCCCGGTTTTTCGGGTCTCAGATTAACCGTTGTTTCGATGAGAGGCTTGCCTATCTTTTGTCATTGTTTGAGTCAAAGGAGGTGCTTCACAAGGCCATTGTGAGAAACCCTTCACTGTTGGTATGTGACAGTAGATATGACATTAAAGCTACCTTTGTACTCTATGAGGAGTTGGGTGTTAAGAAGAGGGACTTGATTCAGATGATCCTTTTGCGGCCCACGATCATTTCGAGGACTTCGTTTGATGGTGAGAAGCTGGAATATATACGCAGGATAGGGCTTTCCAAGGATTCAAAGATGTATAAGTATGTGGTAACACTGATAGGCATCTCGCGGGTGGAAACGATTCGTGAAAAGGTGGCAAATTTCGCGAAATTTGGTTTATCTGATGATGAGATCTTTGGTCTTTTAGGGAGGTCTCCTCATGTCTTGACATTGTCAACTGATAAGGTTCAGAGGAACATGACTTTTGTTTTGGGCACAATGAAGCTTGATGCTAAGATAATCCTAAGGTACCCTTTTCTCTTGTATGCTAATATGGATACGATTTTGAAGCCACGAGTGCTTCTAGCAATGAAGGTACAAGATATGGATTCCAAGCTGCAAATCACGGGACCTACAATAATTAGGGCACTGAGGATGACAGAGGAGAGGTTTCTGAATTTGTTTATCAAATGCCATCACAAGGAAGTTGCCAGTGAGTTAATGACATTCTATAGAAGAACAAAAGAGGTGAAGAGATTAGCTGAGTCATCAAAGAAGTGCGTTCGTAGAGGATTCCCTTTCTGAATTGATTTTATATGCTTTGAATAGTTTCTGAGCTGAAACTTATATCCTTCTTCTGGTTCATCTAGTTGTTTCAAATTATGTCTGACATTTGGTCAGTCCTAGTTCTCCCTGTCTCTTAGATTGTTAATGATGATTTTTTATATTTAGTATAGTTTTGTGGTACACTTAAGCTGCAAAGCTTTAGAGTCAAGAAACAATGTAGGCCATGCATTTGGGTGTTTTTTAAAGAGTGATGTTAGATATATATAAAAGCCATTATCAGAGACTATGATAAAGTGATTAGGATTGAGGAGTGCAATTCTTGCTGCCCCATTCGATAGAATGAAACTAGATTTCAGCATATGGCAAAGCCATTCTCTGCGTTATCTATGCTTCAAGCCCAAAGGACTCCTGGGTGAGTTGTGTTGGATGTTAAAATATTAGGGTTAGGAGCCCGACACATGTAAAAACCATTCCTATGCCTCAACCTTGTCCTAACAATTCTGCATGTGGTTATTGTAGATTAATTTTCACACAAAACTAGTTTTTTCAGCTGAAAAGCTCTCTCTGCAATATTTTGATTATAAACACTTTTGACCACAAAATAAGCTAATTCAAACATATGCTTAAGCATTTAAGAGAATTTGTTACTGCGGTCCTTGACATGCGCCATTAACAAGACCTTAATGATTAAAATGTCGTGGTGAAAACAATTGTCTTTTCTCTACATGCTGTTGTTATCTATGTATCTCCATCTCTGTTGTTTTCTCTTCTCCACATCTACTACTGCATCAAGGAAGATGATTGTTGCTTGACATTTTCTTATGTGTGTTGTTTTGATATCTATTAGCCAGTAATGTTTTCTATATAAATTGAACTTGGTGTGGAAGATTGTTTACACTGAAGGAATTGGAAGATGTCAGACGCATGGTTATAATGTCGGTCGCTCGCTATGACATTAAAGCAACTATGATTGTTTGCACTGAAGGAATTGAAAGATTATTTGATCTCTGGTTTTTGTCGATATTATTTATCAACGTATTGTATGCTGATTTTGAAATTGTGTATTAAAGCATTCGCTACTTGTAGTGTTAATCATTGATTTTAAAAAAAAAATTACAAGGAAAATATGTAGGCCTAGGAGGGGGGACGTCACGAGGATGGTGCTCTGTGCTCATTTGTTCTTACTGTGGCTACTTTGAAGAAAACGTTGCAGGAGTATCGCGGTAAGCACATTCCATCTACTTGTGTTATCTATAGCTTTATATTTTCTTGGACCATCTGAACAGTTCTTCCATACACCGGTGGAAACAAGATCAAAGGCAAGACAATTAACAGACAAAAAAAATGAGACAGTGAATAATTATGTGTACCCTTTGTGCGAACAGAGACAATGTAGGAGGCAGTGGTGGTGGGGGTCGGGGGTGCAAGTGGGGTGGTGTCTTGGCAGGGACCAATATGTTTAGTAGTTCTTACACATGGGCTCCATGTGGGACGGGGATTAGTGGTCTAATCAGTAAGTTAACATCCAGTAATTGGGCACAAATGATTCAGAGATCATGAATGTCCAATTTTTGCAATTATAAGGGATTTTGAAATTTTTATTTTTTTTGTCAGAAACCAATCTATTCATCGGTGATATTATGAGGCATTGATTTGGAGGTTTATTTTGGAAAAACCCTGAGTTGGGTGGCATTAGCTAGCTGCATTTCCCATACAACTGCTACTGCAACCAATTATTTGCAGCTGGAAAACTAGAGCAAAAAGAAGCAAATGACCCGTATTTAAATTGATTTACTTTATGCTTAAAATATTTCATGATTAAATGTATTTAGAGAGCTTTTAGATGATATTTCTAAACGAAACATTTGCTAGTCTACTTTCTGAAAAAATAAGCCTTCACTTTCTTAAAGAAAGAAAGAAACGGGGGAGAGAGAGAGAGAGAGAAGAGCTGAGAACTATTTTTCATGCATTTCTTAAGGACTAGAGAAATTATATTTGCACGTAACTTTTTTGGGTGTCCATGATAAGGTATTTGTGTACAAATAATTGAGAATTTCACATTCATAACTGATGAATTGAGTGATTGAGGGTGATAACATTATCATATATCACTTACCAATTACAATTACGTGATTGCCCAATCAAAAACGTGAAATCTTAATTATTTGCACACGGATATTCTATATTGATGGACACCCCAAAATCTATATCCAAATAACAAAAATCTAAACATCATTATAGACTTACCATAATGTATAATATAAATATTAGTGTGTATATATGATGTGAAACCAAAATTTTCTCTTTTATATATATTGAGTGTCTTATTTTAATATTCAAAAAAATCATCTAGAATGTACTGAAAATGAATAATTACATTTTGAGGAGACATTGAGTTAGGTATGATTAGGTAATATATTAAAGAGTGTAGGTGATATTTGGTATGAGATAATTCATTTGGATTATTGATAGATTTTAATTAAATTAATTAGGTCTATTATATTGCCCTATTTGGTATGAAAGATTAGATGCTATGTAGATTCCTAGGTAATCCAAATCAAGATTGCTTCTAAAGTGAGGTAAATAATTTGAATTACCATTTATGTGATAATATTTTTTATTATTATATTAATATTATAATTATAAAAATATTTATTATTATTATAATTATATTATTATTCTTATTATTAATATTATCATTATTATTATTTATTATTATCTGTATTATAATTATTATTATTTTTATTATGATTGTTATTTTATAATTTTTTTATTACTGTTATTATCTTTTATTTAAATTTTAATTTTTTTAATCCTTTTACTATTATTTGAAAGATGTTTTAGTAAAAGATATATATTATTTATTAATTATTTTAATATACCAAATAAAATAATATAAATTATTAATTAAATCACTTATACATATCAAATACTATAATATAATAATATCAATAATATAAACAGTGATAATCTAAATTATTGATGGTACATAACTCTTGTAACACTGTTTGACATGAATACGTGTAACAAGAATGAGTTACGTTATTAATTGAGAAATCTAGATATCCTACTAAGTAAAACCCTCATGTCAAAAAATTAAAAATAAAAAGGAAGAGTAAAGTCTTCTATTAATATATAAGATTAATTTTGATATATTGTTAATATAAAAAATTTTTATAATATTATTTAATTATATATTTTTATTTATAAAATTTTTAAGATAATTTAATAGTATAAATTAATTTTATATTACTATTTAATAGAAATACAATAAATTGCAATGATATATTTATGAAATTTAAGTTCACGTAATTGTTTATAATGACATGATAATTTATTATATTTCTATTAAATAATAATATAAAATTATTTTATATTATCCATCCATAAAAATAAAAAATTCATAACTTAACTGAAATCTTCATATACCATACATGATTGATTCAGTATGTGTATACAAAAATTACATTACAAAAATAGAGTCATTATTTAAACACTTCACAGAGATATCAAAATGAAACAGTTAAAAATAAAAAAAATAAAAAAAATAAAAACAAAGGGAAAGTTAATACATTGATGGATTCTAACAAATTTCAATGTCTCACAGATAGCTACAAAATACGGGCAGAATGATAAACCTAGTTTCGTCACTCAGTGCGTGTTACTATTTTGCCTTCTCTTGACTGCGCTGACTTCATTTCCTTTCATCGAATCCATGTCTTCATCATCCTCTAAGCCACAATGGATCTACGATGTGTTCCTGAATTTCAGAGGGGAAGACACTCGTAGGAACTTTGTTTCACATCTCTCTGCTGCCCTCTCAAATGCCGGACTCAACGTTTTCCTTGACGATTGGAAGCTTGACAAAGGACAGATGCTGCTGACGGATATATCGCGAGCAATTGAAGGGTCCAACATATCTATCGTTGTTTTCTCCAAAACCTATGCAGAGTCTAGTTGGTGCCTTTGTGAGCTGGAAAAAATAATGGAATGCCAACGAACTCTTGGTCAGTTGGTTCTGCCCATATTTTACAATGTCGACCCATCCGATGTACGTCACCAGAAAGGTGCTTTCGGACAAGCCTTTGTTGGACTAACTGCAACATTCTCAGGGTTAGGGATGCAAAAGAAGGTGCCGGGTTGGCAGCAAGCACTCAAAGATGCTGCAAATTTGGTTGGTTGGGCTGTCAGGAATCGCAGGTCTATCTTTATTTATTTATCTATTATTATTATTATTATTATTATTATTATTATTTAGGCATCTTTTTTGACACCACTTAATTTTCAAGAGTACTAGTATTTTTTTTATATTCAATAACTATAATTTGATCATAAGTTTTATAAATATTAAATAATTAAAAAATAATTTAAAATTTTAGTAATTTGAGTGAATAGGACATGTGACAAGTTTTTAATCATAAATAATCAAAGGATACTGTTATTCTTGAATTTTATAGGGATAATCCTATTATTATTATTATTATTTGGATTCCTGACGTTAAAAGGATGTAAAAACTGAAGTGCTCTCGACGAATTTCGACTGGGCTCTTTAATTTCAGAAAATAAGTGTTCACGACTCCACGTAAGGAAAGCAGATATGTGGGATGGAGGATACTCTAATAATTAGATGTGGAAGGACATAAAGAAAACTTATTGATAGAACTATTAAGAAGTGCTTAGATTTAAATTACTTGTCTACTGGTATAGTTTACCATAAGAATATAGGATACAGTGGTATTTGATTCTTGTAGCTGAATCCACCTAATAAGAAATTAAAGACTTTGTTGTTGTTTTGTTATAAACTTATAGTTGACTTTTATTTCGATGGTGGGTAGAGCTATGAAGAGTACTAACAATGCAAGAGGCATTATGCTACTATGTTTGTGACCTTACGGGGTTTACATAAATAAAGATTGAGTCAAATGTCAATGATCTATAACTATAGTATATTCTATGCTTATTATCTCTACCTTTCACATTATATTCTCATTTTGTGTGTTTAACAATTGTTGTTGCAGAAGTGATAACAAGGTAGTGAATGAAGTTGTTCGCTACATTTTGGAAAAACTAGATGTCGGGTACTTGTCTGTTACAGACTTTCCAGTTGGATTAGGATCCCGTGTACAAGATGTGCTTCAACTTTTCGAAAGGGAATCAAGAGGAGTTCGTATAATAGGGATATGGGGCATGGGAGGAATTGGTAAGACAACTATAGCCAAAGCCGTCTACAACAAAATTCATCAGGGTTTTGAAATAGAAGTTTCATTGCAAATATTAGGGAATTTTGGGAGAAAGATAGAGGCCAAATTGATTTTCAAGAACAACTTCTTTTAGGGGGCTTTCTAACATACATTGTAGTTAGTCATGCACTGCTGTCACACCTACACTTTAAGTTAGATCATACGGTTCTTTTAAATAAAATGCTAATTGAACGGTGGAGATTTGTTATTAGCCACCTAACAATTTGGGTTTCGAAGTTATGCGTGATCGCCATAAAAAAAAGAAAAAACGGCGAAACGATAAAAATGCTTTCAGATAAGCAGTCCCATGTGATCGTTTGTTAATTTGAATTTTTTTTTCCAGAAAATTACCAGCGTCTTTGCTGAAAATGCTAGTAAATTTGCCTAAAACACTAGTAAATTTATCAAAAACGCTAGTAAGTTTCTAGAAAAAATAAATAACTTTAACAAAAGTAATAATGATCATATAGGATGCTGATAAATTTGCCCAAAATATTGGTAAATTTGTCCAAGATGCTGATAAATTTGCTAAAAATGCTGGTAAATTTGCAAAAAATACTGGTAAATTTCTACAAAAAATTAAAAACTTGAAAAAAGTAAAAAAGATCATAAGACGCTAGTAAATTTTCTGAAAACGCTGGTAAGAAACATTGGTATATTTGCAAAAAATGTTGGTAAGAAATTCTTACTAGCGTTTTTGGTAAAAATGCCAAATAAGAGATTTTTTGTTAAGAAAGAGTTTTTTGGTCATTTTTTTATAATACTGTTACCCAAAACGCTAATAAATTTGTCCAAAATGCTGGTAAATTTTTCAAAAATGCTGGTAAGTTTCTGGAAAATAAAAACTTGAAAAAAAATAACAAAGATTATAAGACGTTGGTAAATTTGCCTAAAACGCTAGTAAGAAAAGAGTTTCCTACCAGCGTTTTCAGCAAAGACGCAGGTAAGAAAGAGTATTTTTGTTTCAAGTAACAAAGATTATGGGATGTTAGTAAATTTATCTAAAATACTGATATATATATATATATATATATATATATATATATATATATATATATATATATATATATATATATATATATATATATATAACCAAAAAACTCTTTTTTACCGGCGTATTTGCTGAAAATGCTGGTAAGAAAGTCTTATTTAATAGTTTTTTACCAGTGTTTTTAGCATTATACTAGTAAATTTTTGGACCAAAAAAAGTCAAAAGAAACAATGATACTGTAGGGCTAATTGTATGAGTGTTTTTATCATTTTCATAACCGGTTATTGGAGAAAACCTCAAATTACCCGTGACGGATTACTTTAGACGCCTAAAAATATACGATGCATCATATAACATATTTTGTAAGATGCATGTTAGAAAGCACCTTCTTTTAGATATCCTTAAAATAAGAAAGATGAAGATACCTAGCATTGAGTGGGGGAAGGGTATGATCAAAGAAAGACTTTGTGGCAAAAGGGCACTACTTGTACTTGATGATATGAATAAGTTAGAGCCATTGAGTGCCCTATGTGGAACAGGAAACATAGTATTGGGGTGAGTTTGTTGGTCCATAATATTGGGGTGGTGGATTCGCCTTATCCTTTAACTTTTTCATATTGTTGCAATATTATTATAATTTGACAATAAAATATTCACACATATTTAATTATTTAAATTAAATTTAATATTCTATAATTATTTTATTTTAACTATTAACAAACAATCGTTATAATAATGTATACATAGTTAATTAAATAATTAAATTGAGTTAATGTAAAGTTATATTTATAATATATGTGTTTCTCATTTTTCAAATATACAAAATTTTATTATATTAATACTTTTTAATTTATATATTGTAATTCATATTTTAATCAATTTTTTATATAAATCGAATATATATATATATATATATATATATATATATATATATAGTTTCAAATGACATTCAACAATCATCAAGTGAAGTGATGTCAAAATCATATTTTTTGTTTCTATAATTATTTCATCTTAATTTAGTTATATGCAAAGATGTATTCTATAATATTTTACAAGTATATGTGTTTTATCATATAATATTAAAATTTATTTATGTTATTATATACATGAGCTTGAAAGTTTTACATAAAATATAATTAAATTAAATATGCACTTTTGAATATAATATTAACTAGCTTGATTGAATTCTGATTTATAGATTAAAAATATTTAGTCATTTGGATCATGAATAGATATTAAATATCATCTCCACAAAAAATAAAAAATAAAATAAAATCAATATTGCTTACGTTATTAACTTTATATCTTGTATTTATAACTAAGTAACTAAAATATCGGGAAATGCTCTGGTATATAATACCCTTTCATAGTAAAGCTAATAGCACAACTTTTTATAGAAAATACAAAATTGGACATTAATATATATAGATACAATACAGAGTTTAGGAGTAGGCATAAAGTTCTGTTCGCTATAAACTAAACATTCTTAGGCCAGATTAAGGAATTACAATTAATTTAATTATAACTCTATATATTCCTCATAGTTGGAGGAATCTGCCTTCTTCTAGAGCATTGTTTGACTAAACTGAAACCATCAGAAATAACATGAGAAGAGTTCTAAAGTATTTAAACTATGATGGTTCCAAATTCACACAACTACTGTATTATAATCTCATCATATTACTTACAAGAAAATTATATTTCATAACATTATGAGTATCAAATGCTAAAAGAAGTATATATTATACAATACATGATGTGACAAGTGTTAATACGATTATAATCTCTTTGCTTTAAGTTTCACTTTCCTTTATCTGCTTGTCTCACACATATTTGAAAGCCTTCTCTTAGTGAATTCTCATTCTGGATGTTACTGTAAACTTTGTGAAGACAAAGCGAGACTTTTACGTCACACTAACCAAAGCAAGTAATATAAAAGAATCTTATATCTTATCTCTCTGCTTTCTTGGCAGTTAGCGGCAAATTTTAAATGGCTTCTTTTCAAATTACTCACTTGCCATTATGCATAAATTCACAATAAATATAAAGAGGTATAAACTTAAGTAGTAAATATAACTTAAATAAAAAGGCTTAAATAACATAAAATAAACCATAACTTTGAATAACATAACTTTATCACATAATAATAATACATAAAATTAGGTAATAGAATAAACTAAACAAAGTGCAAAAGATAAATTAATTCATAATCTTAAAATAAATGAATTGCACAAGAACGGATAAGTTTGAGCAAAATAAATAATATAAAATCTCAGTAAAATTTCTTCATCTTCAAAACATAGAGTTGTCAATTCTAGGCATTAATTTCTAATGAACTGAATTTAAAATTATCTTTATTTAATTTCTTTTAAACTTTCTTATCATGTTCCATAAGTCCGTGGCTGTCATCATAGCGCATTTAACGCATATAGATCATGTCCTTACAATGATCACTATAAAGTGACAATAATATCCATAAGTCAAGAATCATTATATTGTTCATAAGTCAAGGTATAAAATTTCAAACGAAGATATTGATAATTTAATAGCTCAAGTTTGTATATAATAAATTTTACTTATGGTTAGATATAATATCTTATTGTTAATATTAGTCCTCTAGAGAAATTACCATAAAATTGACAACTCAAATTAACATATAAGTATAATAATAATGATGATGATGATGACGATGATGATGATGACAACGATGATGATAATTAAAGAAATGTTAAATAAATTAACTTGACAAGATGAATAAAATATATAGGAAGGATAATGAGCAATAATATAAATTAATATTAGTGGAAATAACTTGGAACAATAAATAGAATATATTGCAATGATAAGTAATAAAGAGCAATACTATAAACGAATAGTAAATAAAATAGCTTGTGATGATAAATAAATTGCAATAAGCATAATACTGAGCAACTTTAATAAATAAAATAACTTGAAACATAAAATAAACTGCAATAATAAAATAATAATGAGTAATAAAAATATAACTTGTAATGAGTAAATATAACCATAATTTTACTTCCCAAATAATTTCTTTATCTACATTTATATTTTTTAAGGATAATATTCCACTAAATTCTTTGGTAATCTCTGCTCTTTGTCTTCTCTCTTTTCCTCTCGCTTTCTTTCTCTTCTTGTATTTCACTCATTTTTTTTTTTCCCATTTTTCTCACGATTACCCTCTCAAATCTCATATTTGAACCTTATTTTCACCCTCGCTTTGCCTTTGAGATAATAGAAACTACACCACTCTATTTATAATAGTTCAAAGACTTGTTAGATATGTCACTTGTGAAATTTTTTCACATGTTCATTTTACAAATCTTTCTTCTCATCTAAGCGTTCCCTTAAATTTTCAAGACAATTTTTCTCATCTT
The DNA here is from genome assembly GCA_031439585.1 of Pterocarpus macrocarpus. Taxonomy (NCBI): domain Eukaryota; kingdom Viridiplantae; phylum Streptophyta; class Magnoliopsida; order Fabales; family Fabaceae; genus Pterocarpus; species Pterocarpus macrocarpus. The sequence goes on along the minus strand of CM062516.1, from coordinate 15,501,529 downwards.
CACCTTCCTTACTTCAACTTGGTGCACCCTTATGTTTAGCCTTTAGAATTTTTAACCCTAAGGCCATAAAGATGATTGACTTAATCAGGTGGTGCATAAAAGCACCTTTCACACATATATTTTCAACCTTTTTTCTTTTTTTTTTGTTTTTTGTTTTTTTTTTTTTTCTCTCAAAGACTTGAAGTCTACTTTTCTATTATTATAATAATATTAAAATATCAAAAGTAGTTCCGCTCTTGTGTTTTTCTTGTATGTTATTATTTGTAATTATTAGTATTACTATTATTATTATTTTGGCTCCCCTAAAATTAATATTTGATATTATTTCTTATCTTAATAAATATAGTGATATATTTTGAAATTATTGTTACTAATTATAGTCTTACTTTAAAAGTTAGTGTCTTTGTCCCAATTATTTGATCAATAAATTGTTGTCACAAAATCAACTTAAACACATCAACTAAAATATTTCAACCAAATAAATTACCCAAATTACTCAAATATTTTATGAAAAAAAAGGAATGTCACACGCTATCCATATAAAATCACCCATAGGCTCCAAACACATGCTTGACATTGGTTAATTAAACAAAAATATATGAAATAAGTAATTTTCAATTAGGTTTCATAAGTTTTATTATAGATAAAGACCTTTTAAAAATTAAAAAAAAAATACTATGATTCTTACCTCAAAAAAGTAAAAAAGAACATTTAAAATCTTAGATTGAAACGGATTAATTAAATGAAGCAATAGTTTTTTTTTTCCTTTTTTTTTTATGCTTTAGAATGCACAAGAATGAAGCAATAGGTTAATGTCAGATTAATTATATTTAGTATAAATAAAATATTATATTTAGTGTCAAAACTATAGACATAAAAAAAAGAGAGCCATTAATTGAAAATTTTTGACATGTGTCAATCAATTAGAGAGTTATACAATTTTTTTTTTGTGACTTACTAATAATAGAAACTTTTCATTTACAATTATATATAAAAAAAAAAAGTTAAAATTCAAATTTCAATCAGAAATTTTAATTTCTATCCACTATTTCACCATCGTCCAATCAAATTAAGTCCTTCCCCCATATTCGAATAGAAGTCACTCATTTCTATTCATCTTTCCAATGTACTCATTCACTCTCATTTTTTTGAACCTAACTATGAACTAAAATTAATTAATTGATAATAAGAATAATAACTATTTAATGAATTTTATAATTTTCATCTTTCTAATACACATAAATACCTTTTATTTATATTTATTTTAACTGTTAACTATAATGGAACCATGAAAATAGACTCAATAGATAATTGGTAAATAGAGAATCAGTCTTGATTAGCTTCCACTTATTAAAAGGCAATTGTTTCAAACCTTTAATGCTTTTTGATAGATAAACTTTTAACATTTTTTAACAACACTCAAATTGATAATTAATGATTTTTTTTAACATATTTCTTAATTTGATTTTACACTTTGTTTTAATATTCATTTTTTTTCCTATTCTACATGACTTTTTGGAAACAAATATGTAAAACATATGAGTTTTAACTTATATGAATTTTTATATTCTGTTTGGAGGTGGGTTAACTGAGGAGTTTCCAAACCAAGATTGGGATCCCAAACTGCTCCAAATGAATACTTCCACGGCGATTGGAAGTATACCTGCAAGGACTCCGATGCTCAAATCAATGAGTGCAGGAAAGTGTATGAGAAGTAGGTAAAAAAAAAAAAGATACCTGATGTTCGTAGTTGGACTTATATATATACGAGTAAGTAGTTGAGAAATAAGGGGGATTTGATTTTGCCTTTGTAGGGAATAACCCTGGACGTCCATTATCTTGGAGATAATGGATGGGTCCGAGTTTATCAGCCACACGCGAGGGAAGAATGTTCCGCGCTATTAGGGAACAAATGGCCTTAACTCGAGTTTGGGCCTCAACTCGAGTCAATGGCCCGAGATAGGCTCAGACTATTAACAAATCTGAGCTCTATTTGGACCTAGCCATTAGGCTGAGTTGGGCTCCTAGACTATTGTCCAGAACAGTGCCCCCAACTCGGTATTCGTGAGTCTCCAAGTTAATATGCTATGTTCCAAGAATGGATTGCCATTTAACTAATTTGACATTTATCTGTAGCAACGTCCTGAGTCTTCGTGAACTGGTGATGTCCCTTCGCCTCATAGGTCGCGTCTCATAACCCCGAGCGGACACATGTTGTTTTGGCGCCTCGTTTAGAGCGTCTCATCATTTGAATTAGGGCATTATTTCCATTTTTGCCTCCATTCCCTTTATGCAAAAAGACGTGTTACGCCCTTGGTGACGTTTGAGTTGTGCGATAAAAGGGCATTTTCTTTCCTATAAGAACAGCTTCGTGCATTCGTTCTCCATTTTCCTTGCCTTGCCTAAAAAGAGATCACCGCGAAGGAGAAACGAAGGAGAAGTACAGAAGCGATCGTTTGTTCCACCATTATCTTACTAGTAACAGGTATGCATTATCCCTTTTATTTTCTGCTTCTGCAACTAGTATTGTTTCGTTAAATGGCATATTAGTGGTGGTTTGGTCTCCACTAATCCATATTTCTTTTGTACTTTGGGGCAGTTTCAACCCCTATTCCGCTTAGTTTTTTCACTTTCCTCGCCCATCGGTGGCTTTTCGTATAGAGGGAAACCACCGTAGGGAGCTTATCTTTTCGGTTTCCATTTTATTTCTGAGGGTTTCTGACTTAGGCTTTTCCCGAGTTTGTGATGTAAGGGTGGTTTCCTATGTAGGTTATCCGGGATCATGAAAATGGCCAAAAAAAGAGCTCTTACTTTTCCTCCTAAGATCAACTTCATCTACAGGTGGGTCAATCCCAAGGTCCTTCGGACTCCCTCGGTCGTAACCCCAAAGTTCCTAACTCATTTCAGAGAGGAGAACCTTATCTCGCCGGAGGGCAAGTAGGAGGAGGAATACTATTTGGAGGCTCCCGGTCTGAGCGAGAGGGTGAGTGACTTTAACCTCGAAGGGGGGCCTCAGTGGATGTAGTGTTACGACGTCCTTATCTCCAAGCTAGGAGTTCAGATTCCGTTTACCCACTTTCAAATGGAGATTCTGCGCCAGAATGAGGCCATTCCTTCTCAACTGCATCCGAATAGCTGGGCGATGATTCGGGGGTTCAAGATCATCTGCAAACATCTTGAGTTAACGCCATCCTCGGACGCTTTCTTTTTCCTATTCACTCTGACTCAGCCTACCAGTGGTGGATTAGCCTCGGGATGGTTGTCCTTCCGAGCTCACACTAATCGGAAGATCCTTCTTCTGTACGAGGAATCCTTCCATAATTTCAAGCCTATTTATTTTAAGGTTTTCGGGTGTCCAAACTCGATTCCTTTTTGGGAGACCTTGGAGGAAGAGCTTCGGTTTAACGTCTTTTGGTGTAAGCATTTTAGCACTCCCCGGATAGAGGAGAGTTCCCTTAATCCCGAGGAGAATGTTGTTGTTGACTTCCTTCTCGAATGCTTTGGGAAGAATCATCTGAATCTAAAGAACATAGTTGGCATAGAGCCCAGGGAGGCTAGGCGATATTTAAGTTGTCATTTTTCTGTTATTGCTGCATATCTTTTGCCTCCTTTCGTTATTAGATGCTTATTGTTGATGTCTGTTTTGCAGACGAGATGGCTCTGAACTCCACCTTAGCCGAGTTCCGACGGAAGATATTGAAGAGGCCACACAAGGGGGATAAGAGTAACAACCCAAAATTGGTGGTCTTTGGAGAACCAGTGTTCACTTCTGTTCCCGATAAGGCTGCTCCGGAGGCCCAACCTTCAAAGAAACAAAAATCAAAGAAGGCGGCTAAAGAGAAGTCCGTGGCTACCAACCCTAAGGGTCTTCCCTCATCGAAGGAGAGGTCCAAAGTCCATGTAGTGGATAAGGATTTTCCTTATCCCAACTTCATGGACAAGGAGCTGATGGTCCCCGCCCTCATCGAACGCCTAAAGGTGATGATGAGAACTTGGCTGCAAAATTCCAATGGGCAGGGTGTGCCATGCTAAAGTCGGCAACCTTACTTAGATACTCGGAGCCAGTTACTGCTCTCGGTGTCTAAGCTATGGGGGAGGTAAAGGTCTTGAAGTCTATGCTCTCCCTTCTTCAAGATGAGAAGTCGGCTTTGGAGAAGGTCAAGCAGGATGAGATCAACAAGTTGAAGGAGGCGCTTGAGTTGAGGGACAAGCAATTAGAGGATTCCCAATCTCAGGTGTCAGAACTCCAGAAGGATTACGCCGATTTTTTGAAGGCTGCTGCTAGAGCGAGGGACGAGGTGGCTCGAGTGGAGCAGCTATGGGCGAAGTCGGTCGAAGAGATTAAGGAGTCTTTTCTGGAGCAGTGCTAGATTATTTGTCCCGACGCTGATTTTAGCGAGGTCGGCTTGGACAAAACTGTAGTTGATGGTCGCATTGTGGTAGCTCCAGAAGAAGATCATGAAGGCATCGGTAACCCTAAAGCTGATCCGAGGAACCAGGCCTCCGACCCTTGACGTGTTTGCATTTTTTATTGTATTGCCCTGTTAGGGGCTCTTTTTGTAACGAATATTTGTCCGATCTCCGACCCTTTTGTAATGAATATCTGCCTGCTCTCCGGGGTCTTGTAATGAAATTCATTGCATTTTACGGTTTTATTTGTTACCTACTTTGTCAATTAATGCGCCTGTTCTTTGCCCAAGTTATACCTTGAAGGGAATATTGGCGGCACCTTTATTGCTTTACCGAACTGGATATTATCTGAGTTGGATTTAGCTAGAACTTAAGGTTTATTTTGTTCGCTTAAGTTAGCGTGAAGGTGTAACTGACCCGAGGTTTGACATCGGATTTTAATTGTCTTTGAGATTATCTATCCAAGTTATCATACTGGGATCCATTTTTCTCGACTAAGGGGTGATCAATCCCTTAGGAGAACTAAGGTGGGTTGAGATCATCAACCGTGATGTGTAATAAAAATAATGGAAGCAAAATAATGGAAGTAAAAGGGAAGAGTTAACAACATAAAAATAATAGAGTAATGTTTAATCAAACAGAAGAAAGGTAACATGTAAAAGCAAAAATTGAGAAAAGTTTACTAGTCACTGCTCAGCCCACGGATTTTCGCCTCGTTAAAATCTCCTCAGAAAAACCTAGTGGGACAAAATCCGAGGTAAGGAAAAAGAGTACGGCTATTTCACATGATATATACATCAGATAAAAAATTTTCGGAGGTTGGAAGAGTTCCATGACTTTGGAATTTCTGTGCCTGATAATGTGGAGAGTTTGTATGCCCCTTTTCCTAAGACGTCAATAACTCTGTATGGTCCTTCCTAGTTTACGGCTAATTTTCCATGGTCCACATGAGGTTTTCTGATGTCAGCTCGTCAGAGAACCAATTCTCCTTTGTCGAACGTCCGAGGTATTACTTTGGCATTGTATCTTTAGGAGATTCGATGTTTCAGCGCCTTTTCCCGTAGATGAGCCATTTCCCTTGCTTCGTTGGATAGGTCGGACTCCTCCTGAAGTGCATGGTGCTTTGTAGGTCGGAAAATGACGCGCGGGTTTGTCTCCTCGACTTCGATCGGTATCATTGCGTCCACCTCGTAAGTTAGCTTGAAAGGAGTTTCTCCCGTCGTTGAATGCGGGGTGGTTCTATAGGACCATAGAACGCTCCCGAGCTCGTCGGCCCATGCCCCCTTTGCCTCATCAAGTCTCTTCTTCAACCCTCGTAGGATGACTTTGTTGGCAGCTTCAGCTTGGCCGTTTGTTTGGAGGTGCTCGACCAAGGTAAAGTGGTGCTTGACCTTGTGGTTGGAGAGAAATTCTCGGAACTTCTGATCTAAGAACTGGGTTCCGTTGTCAGTAACGATCGAGTCAGGTATTCCGAAGCGAGTGAAGATATTCCTCTATACGAACTTCCAAGCTTGGGCAGCAATGATGGTGGAAAGCGGCTCTGCCTCTATCCACTTCATGAAATAATTTGTCGCCACAATCAGGTACTTCACTTGTCCTGAGGCAAGTATGAAGAAACCTAGGAGGTCGAGTCCCCACTTGCTGAAGGGCCAGGGGGACATGATTGACGTTAGTTCGTCGGAAGGGGCGAGGTGGAAGGTGGCGTGTTTCTGGCAGTTGGAGCACTTCCGTGCATACTCTATCATGTCCTTTATCATCGACGGCCAATAGAATCCAGCTCGTAATACTTTTAATGTGAGCGACTTTCCTCCGAGGTGATGGCCGCAAGATCGTTTGTGGACTACCTCAAGAATGATGGGAACCCGATCCAATCCCATACACTTTAGCAGTGGTTGGGACAACCCCTTTTCTGAATAGTTGATCATTAAAGGTGTAGTAGGAGGCTTCTCTGGCTAACCTCTTGGCGTCAACGGGATTTTCTGGTCTGATTCCATTCCTTAGGTATTGAACGATCAGAGTCATCCAGTTCGGAATCCCGTCGACGGACAAGGTCGAAAGGGTATCCGTTATTGAGGGAAGCTTCAAAGTCTCTTTGATTAAACTCTGATTGATTCCTCCGGGCTTAGTGCTTGCCAGCTTAGAGAAGATGTCGGCCCTGACGTTCTCTTCTCTTGGAACATGTCAGAACTCTACATTTGAAAATTTTTTCATGAGTTCTTTTACTTTGGTCAGGTACTTTTGCAGTAGAACGTCCTTAGCTTGGTATACCTGGTGACTTCGGAAGTCACGACTTGAGAGTCGCTGCATACCAAAAGTCGGGATATGCCGACGCCCCTTGCTAGCTTGAGACCTGCGATGAGGGCTTCATATTCAGCCTGGTTGTTGGAAACCAAGAAGTCGAATTTAATGGAGAGTTCGAGGATTATTTTGCCTTCCTTTTCAAGAATCGCCCCAGCTCCACTTCCCTTTGAGCTGGAAGCTCCGTCCACGTGCAGCGTCCATCCCGATTCTGAGGTATCCACCTCGTCCACTATTTCGGCTAAGAAGTCTGCCAATACTTGAGATTTAATGGCGGTCCATGGTTCGTACTGGATGTCGAACTCCGAAAGTTCCACAAACCATGATACCATCCTTCCTACCAAGTCCGATTTTTGTAGGAATTGCCGGATTGGTTGGTCAGTTCGAACAATGATGATATGGGCTTGAAAATATTGGCGGAGCTTTCGTGCTGCAATAACTAAGTCTAAGGTGACTTTTTCAATATTCCAATATCTTGTCTCAGGTCCTTGAAGTACTTTGCTGATAAAGTATACCAGGTACTACTGTCGGGAATCTTCCTGGACCAGCGCCCTAGCAACGGCAGTGTAGCTAACTGATAGATACAAGAATAGTAATTTTTCAACTTCCGGCTTGCTCAATATAGGCGGGCGGGATAGATATTCCTTGAAGTTGGAGAAAGTGGCTCCACATTTTGGCGTCCACTCAAAGATATTCCCCTTTTTCAAGAGAGAAAAAAAGAAATGGCCTTCTTGGTCGACGCAGCCATGAATCTCGAGAGAGAGGCAATTCTTCCCGTCAGGCATTGTAGTTCTTTTACTGTTGTTGGACTTTTCATTTCAAGTACTGCTCGACATTTGTCGGGGTTTGCTTTGATTCCCCGATGTATAAGCATGAATCCCAGAAAATTTTCAGCTTCTACAGCAAAAACGCACTTGTGCGGGTTGAGTCTCATGTTGTGCTGTCAGACTCAATCAAATACGACCTTAAGGTCAGACAGGAGATTTTCTTCTTCATGAGATTTGATCAACATGGCTTCGATGTAAACCTCCATTAAATCTCTGGCCAGCTCTGCGACCACCTTATTCATAAGCTTCTGGTATGTTGCTCCCGCGTTCTTCAATCTGAACGGTATGACCTTGTACCAATAATTGGCCGTTGGGGTTATGAATGCCGTTTTTTCTTCATCGAGCTGAAACATCGGGATTTGATTATATCCCGAGTAAGCGTCCATGAAATTGAGCAGTTGGAAACCGGAAGCAACGTCTACTAACCCATCAATGCTTGGTAAGGGATACGGGTCCTTTGGGCAGGCTTTGTTCAAGTTGGTGTAATCGACACACATTCACCATTTTCTATTGGACTTTTTGACCATCACGACATTAGACAACCACGTCGGATATTCGATCTCGCGTATGAATTCAGCTTCCAAGAGGCTCTGGACTTGCTCTTGGACCACGAGAGCTCTATCTGGGATCATTCTCCTTCTATTCTGAGTAACTGGTTTTAAACCGAGGAAGACTGAGAGTCGATGGGACACGAATTCCAGGTTGATTCCTGACATATCGGCGGCAGACCATGCGAATAAATCTGCATTGGACTTGAGGAGAGTGACTAAGCCTTGTTTTAGTGCGATCGAAAAGTTTTTGTTGATCTAAGTTATTTTCCAGTTTTCCTTCCTGATCCGGGTTTCTTCTAACTCGCCATTTGGCTCTAGTCTTTCTCCTTCAACTTTCCTCAAATCCAAGTCTACCATCATAACTTTCGAAGTATTGGGGGGTCGAGCATCGGCCTGGGACACCTCCTTTTGTTGCTTTTGGATTTCCAGGTTGGCGTTATAGCATCGCTGAGCCGCGACCTGGTCGACTTTCACCGTGGCAATTTCTCCTTTGTCAGTAAGGAACTTCATGGTCAGGGATGCCGTTAAGATAACAGTGCCTATCCTATTCAACGTCGGTCTTCCAAGTATCGTGTTGTAGGCCGAGGGGCAGTCGACAACTAGGAAGTTGACTTTGACCATTCGGGTTTTAGGTCAAGATCCCAGGGTTAGGTGGAGGGTGACGTAACCTTAGAAGTGGACTTTTTCCCTGAAAAATCCGATCAGCTCCTCTATGTGTGTTTGGAGGTCGGCATTACTTAATCCAAACTTATCAAACGCATCTCGAAATAGAATGTTAGCCGAGCTTCCTTGATCGACGAATACCCTCTTTACTTTGGCATTGACCATGGTTACAGAGATCACCATTGGCTCATCGTGTCCCGAAATCACGCCATCAAAGTCGGAGCTTGAGAAGACGATATTCGGTATCGGCCGAGATGTCAGCGCTGACTTTTTTTATCTTCCTAGAGGACACATTGAGGACCTCTTGTAAGTGCTTTTTTCGGGCTGACTTCTTGGTTCTGCCACCTGCGAAACCTCCAGCAATGACGTTATAATCGTTGTGATCTGTTCTTCGTCATTGCCTTGATTTCTATCCGGCTCTGAGGTTCTCTGGCTCCTTGGATTCCTCCTTTCCTCGTCCCTATGATCGGGGGCTCGCCTTCTTCGTGGACTTCTTTAGGAAGCCACGTACTTCGCCAATCTGCCTTCCCTTATTAACTATTTCACGGCATTTCGGAGGTTATAACAATCCTCGGTTCTGTGTCTAAAACCGTTATGATAGTCGCAAAACAAGGACTTGTTTGTGTTGGCTCTCATCTTGAGAACTTTTGACTTGGGGAACCTCTCGACCTGGCCGACTTCTCGAAACAATTCGGATAGGGATACGTTGAAGGGGTATACCGTTGTATTTACCGGCCCTGGAACGTACGTCCTTCCTCAGGTGTTCGTCTTGGCTGCCGACTTTCCTGTCGGATTGGTGCCTCTCGGGGTTGGTTGTGGCCTTCTCTGTTTCCTCGAGAAAGATATACTTCTCAGCCCTCATTTGTATCTCCTCTGGGGATTCCGGTGGTCTTTTGGATAGTGAAGTTTTAAATGGCCCAGGTCGTAATCCATTCAGCAGCGTCAGAATTGCCGTCTGAGTCTGCACCTCGTTAACAAGCAAAGATTCGGCATTATATCACTCGCGAAAATCTCGGAGTGACTCATTTTGCCGCTGGTGTATTCCGAGAAGGCTGGAAACTAGCTTGGACTTGAACCTCTTGGTAGTGAAGTAAGCCAGGAAAGTTGAAGCAAGGTTGGAAAATCGATTAATCGACTTAGGTGGAAGAGAATTGAACCATTTCAAAGCGGTTTTCTTCAGAGTTATGGGGAAGGCTCGGCATTTGACGGGATCTGAAACCCCAGCTAACGCCATCCTCGACTTGAAAGCGTCCATATGCTCCTGGGGGTCAGTACTCCCATCGTATGGCTCCATATCGAATGGGGGCTTGAACCCTTTGGGTGGCTATGTTCCCATAATGAAGTTGGAAAACAGTGTATCGTCGCCATCTTCGGGGTCCTCATATCATTCGGAGCTGCGCCTAGCATACCCATCATTATACTGAAGATGGGATCAGAGATCGGAATTTTCGGGGTGGCAATGGACACTTCCCACCTGAGGCTCTTTATGGCTGTGGGCTACACTCCCACGTGGTGAGTCTCCATGGTGACGATGTTCCGTGTTGCGACTACGTTCTCTCAGACTTTGGCCTCTACGATAATTTGGACTCCTATCGTGGTGGCGTTGGTGTCATTCCCGACGTTACTTTCGGTCTGATTCCTTCATGTGGTTCAGGTTTTGTTCCAGCCTTTGAATGCGGGTGGCTTGCTCCCGCATCAGGGTTAGCATTTTGGTGAGTAGGTCGGTGTTGGCCTGAGGGCGAATTTCAACCCTGGAGGCGACCACGTTTCCCGCAGCCCGGACAATGGAGCGGTGAGCCGCTGAGTTCTGCTCGTGATGTTGGTCTCCGATGTCTGAAGCCGAATTGGAAGCCATTCGCCGGTCCATCAGTGGTTGGTTGTTGCTTACGGGGGCGTGCCCAGCCGTGCGTTCTCTCCTTGGGTGCGAAGGCATTTGTGCAATTACAACCGTGGTACGATGGCAAGCAGCGTGAGGTTTTCACAGTCGGCGTCAATGTTTAGAGGTGGGTTACCTGAGGAGTTTCCGAACCAAGATTGGGATCTCAAGCTGCTCCGGATGAATACTTCCACGGCGATGGGGATTGTACCTGCATGGACTCCGACACTCAAGTCAGTGAGTGCAGGAAAGTGTATAAGAAGTAGGTAAAAAAAAAAGATACCTAACGTTCATAGTTGGATTTATATATATACGAATAAGTAGTTGAGAAATAAGGGGGATTTGATCTTGTGTTTGTAGGGATAACCCTGGATGTCCATTATCTTGGAGATAACGGATGGGTCCAAGTTTACCGGCCACACGCGAGGGAAAAACGTTCCACGCTGTTAGGGAACAAATGGCCTTAACTTGAGTTTGGGCCTCAACTCTGGTCAATGGCCCGAGATAGGCTCGGACTATTAACAAATTTGAGCTCTATTTGGACCTAGCCATTAGGCCGAGTTGGGCTCATAGACTACTGTCCGGAACATATTCAATATTTGATTTGGTTTATATATTGAACTATTATCTAAATTCTATTCTCTTTTTTGCTTTGTCCATAATTTTTTATACTAAAATTTCTATTATTTATAATTGTGTTGTGTGCACAACCTGCTATGTATATTTAATCTAATTATTATTTTTAAATTATATTTGATATGATCATTATGCTTGAGAATTTTTTATACAAAAAGAAAAAGAAATAATCTTGCTTAATTTTGGGTAGTTTTATCAAGTGGATCGTAGGAAATATTTATGGAGATAGGATTATGATTTTAAGGGTTTGTTAAGTTATGTAAAAATTATCTAACATTTATTATGTGACAATATTTGGTATCTTAAAATTTTCAATTTATTATTTACTATAACGGAAGGCAATATGATTTTATTTAACTTCCCTTTCTAAGGTTTTTACGAACAAATATAATGAGCATGATATTACATATATTTTTTTTAGAAGAGGGAATTACTATTTTGATATACTTTGATTTAGTTTGCTTATAATTAAAAAATTGCTATTAATTTGTTTTTTAATTATACTTATCATCATCATCATAAAGTAAAATATTGAGAATTACTATTACGATACAATCCTCCTAAGTAGGTATAGTTATCTTTTTAATTTATTTTTTTTGTTGAAGTTGTGTTTATTAAGTTTGTATGTATTGTAAATAATTTAGATTATTGTAAACATTAAAATCAGATAGTAAGATACATAATTTGTTACTTTTTATATTATTTTTCTTGACATTAGATAGTAATTATTACACAATGTAGAAGAGAGAGGGGGAAATTTGTAAATGATTAAGATAAATTCAAAAGATTCTTTTTCTTATATATATTCTCAATTCTAAAATTAATTAACTATATCTATAATTCATTTAAATGTTTTTATTACATAATTATTGATCCACAAATAAATTTTATGTGATATATAAATTTTGCTTATAAGTGCTCAAGTTTAAAATATTAGTTATAATTATAATAATAGAGCAAAAGGTTGGACAGTGAAGTTCGAACACGCCACCAACAAGTTTCTAGACCAGCAAGCTAGAGAACCACCACTCATAACTACAAACAAAACCCAAACGCGTTGTCAGATCCAGAAGCATCTTTTCTTTCCAAGTTGCCTCTGAAAGAAACTTTAAAAAAAAAAAGTCACACTCCGATGGATATTTTAAAAAAAGTCGCCTCTGAAAGAAAATTAAAAAAAAAAAAAAAGTGGCCACACTCAGGTGGAATTTGAAAAAATATCCACAGGTGAAAATCATAGCTGGATGAACCAATAAAAGAATGTGGCTTAAAGGAAGTAAATATGAAATCTTAATATAATTGTATTTTACACTTTTATCCTTCACCTTCTCTCTTCACTCTTCCAATGACTCAGCACCTTCACTGAGATCCGCTCCCTCTACTGCCCCCTCCGTACAAAAATATGGTCATTCAAAACAACGACATATTTTAGAATCATACCTTCAGAATAGACAATAACAATCATCAAATGATAATCAGAAAATCAAAAATGATTCTAAAAATTTTCAGAATTAAACGGTACATTAAAAATTCTAAAAATGATTCTGTTCATCGTTGACTACCTCACCGGACACCGATGAAATCGACGAGGAATTTGGAGTGGCAGGTTGCTGGTTCAACACCTCAGAAGTACACTCTTTCCCAGTATCAGACGGAACCCTAAACGCAGAAGGATGAACCACAGTAGTAGGCACAGTTGATGGTTGCGGCAAATCAAGCAGAGGAGGACTGTAGTCCTGCACTCCCAGCGTTTGAGAAATCAAATGCGCTTGAGAATGGGTAAGCGTTTGAAGTACAATTATTATAACTAGGCAAAGAAAAGGACCCAAAAGCAGCATTCTCAATCTTCACGGCCATATCCTTCTTCTCCCTGTATATAACTATCTATATCTCTCAAATCCCCAAACCCAATTTCAAATACTTGATTCTTCAAGACATCACAAATCAAAACTCTCACACTCTTGGTGTGTCGGGTGGTCTTGTTGTCGCTTGGTGCTCGTTGTCTTGTCCCGTTGCTGCTTGGTACTCGTCGTCTTGTCACAAGAGATGGGTCAGGTTGCTTTAGTGGTGGCATCGCAGGTTGCTCCTTATTGTTGGGGCCGCTGTCTTTCTAGCACTAGGTTGCCCCATTGTTGCCTGCGGGCGCACCTCCAAGCCAAGGCAGCAGCCGGTGTTTGCAACTGTGGAGAAAGATTGGATTTTCACGTTTGGGGATTTGGGCTCGGCTGCGAAGAGTGCGAAAGGAGAAAGGGGCAGTTCAGTCATTTGATGGTGCTGAACTCTTTCATCACTTATCCATGTGGCTTTTATTGATTGGTCCAACCATAATTTGCATTTGGGGATATTTTTTCAAATATGTACAGGAGGATGAGGTTTTTTTACATAAATAAATTTAAAAAAATTAATAATTATAAAATTATGATAATTAAAAAGTAATTACAAAAATTCGAGGTAATTTGAGCATTAGAGATATCGACTTATTTTTTTAAAAATTGGCCTACCTAGGCCGATTTACGTGTTAGATCGTGGGTCGATTTTCGTTGAATATTTTTCTATAAATATCCTTCAATGGGAAGCAAATGAACATCACTTTTTATTTGTTACAAATTCTATCTTTATAAAAAAAATGTCTGAGAGATTTATCACATTGATTCACCATAATAGTGAAATCATAAACACAGTAGAGAATACTACATTTTATAGTCAAAATTCAGTTGGTTTTACTATTTCTTCATCATCTACAATTCTGTCAGTATGTCGAATGGAATATTGAAAAAGTTAGGTTTTCTCAATCGAAAGCAAATAACTGGAATGGTGTACAGAATACCTGCTGTATTTGGGCTTGGTGTCGTCCGGTACACGAGTTTTCCAGTTGGAAGTGATGAAGATGTGAATCTAATGTTCTACTATCACTTCCAATGTCTTGGAATTTAGATTATGGAGTTATTTGTGACCCTTGAAGATATAAACAGCAACTCAGAAGGCTCAACTCCCAACCCACAATCTTTTGGAATGGATGCCAGTGGTAAAGGGTCAACTTCTAATCCTATACCGTGTCCAACTCCAGTAGCTGCAGCTTCTCCGTCTTTTGATTTCTGCTATCAAAATGAAAATGTTGGGCGTGAAAATACAGAGGATATGGAAGATGGTAGAAGTTTAAGGCAGCTAATAACAGACATTGCACAGCCGCTTATGGCAGATGGCCCAATTGCAGGTGTTGAAAGTTTTGATAATCAGGGAGACGAAGAGGACGAGCCGCTTCAAGTACCAGTTGATAGGGATAGTGGTGAAGGCTCAGACGGAGAGGCTGCCCCAATGACTGATAGCCAACCATCGGAAGCTCGACCAACGATGTCCGATTCACAGAATTATCCGCGTCCTAATTCGTATTTGAACTTGGATGCGATGCCAGAAAGCACATTTGCAGGGCTCCATGAAACTACAGGGGATATCTTGTATAATGCAGGAGAGAATGAGTTGTACATTAGGCAAAAATTTCCTAATAAGGAAGCTGTGTTATTTGCTGTTAAAAATTACAGCATTTGAAGATCAATTAAGTACAAGGTATTGGAGTCTAATCAGTTGACATACCATAGAAAATGCAAGCATTTTGGTAGTGGATGTACATGGAGTATGCACGTTACATATTGTCAAAAAAAGGAGCGATGGGAAATTAGGAAGTACAATGACCCACACACATGTTTGTCCACTTCCTTTTCGCAGATCATCCAAAGTTGGACACGAATGTTATATGTGCGACCATATTTCATATGGTGCAGGCTGATCCGACGATATCCATTAAAGTGCTGCAAGGATCGGTGGAGGCGAGGTGTGGTTTCAAGACTTCATACAGGAAGGTTTGGCTAGCGCAGCAGAAGACTATTGGCAAGGTTTATGGCAATTGGGAAGCGTCGTATCATGAGCTTTCGCGATGGCTCCAAGCTTTGCAGATTTTTGTGTTAGGTACTATAGTCCAATTGACTACTTTGCCATTTTATAATGGTAATTTTCTTGATAGGAGCTATGTGATGTTCCATTGTTTATTTTGGTCATTTCAGTCTTGTATTGAAGCATTTAAATATTGTAAGCCATTCATTTCAGTCGACAGCACCCACTTATATGGAAAGTATGGTGGCACACTTCTGATGGCAATTGCACAGGATGGAAACTCTAATATTTTACCAATTGCATTTGCAGTGGTTGAGGTTGAGACCAGGGATGCCTGGTTATTTTTTCTTAGCAATTTGCACCAACATGTGACACCACAACAAGGAATTTTAATAATTTCTGACCATCATGGGGCTATCAAAGCAGCATTAAATTCATAAGATAGTGGGTGGCATTCTCCAATGGCATATCATGCATATTGCATACGACACATTGCTTCGAATTTCGCACTTCAATTCAATTCAAGAGCAAAGATGCATGTCAAGCCCTTGTGAATGCACCATATGCAAAGACTCAGCGGGAGTTTGCATATTATTATGGGTTATTGAGAGATGAGAAGCCGGCAATATGTGCATGGATTGATAGGATCCCCAAAGAAAAGTGGACATTGCATTGTGATGAGGGACGATGATTCGGGCATATGACGACCAATTTGTCAGAGTGTATTAATTTTGTTCTAAAAGGCACCCACAATCTTCCGATTACAACTTTTGTAAAGTCCACATACTTCCGTCTTGTTGAGCTATTTGTAAGAAAAGGGCAGGAGGCCGAGGCCCAACTTGTGAGCGAACAAGTATTTTCGCAGGCACTAATGCGGACGATTGAGATAAACAAACAGTCCATTGCCACCATGAATGTGTCGCAGTTTACACGTGGAAGTGAGTCGTTCTTAGTGGAAGAACTTGCACCAACAATGGGTTGGAGTCACCGAAGCTATAGGGTGAACTTACGAAAGCGTCGGTGTGACTGTGGGTACTTTCAGGCCTTACAGTTCCCATGCCCGCATGTACTCGCTGCATGTGCATATGTGCGAGTTGATTGGGGTACTTATGTGGATGATGTTTACCATATTCAAAGTGTATTCAATGTCTACAAAATGGAGTTTGCCACTGTTACAAGTAAAGAATTTTAGCCTGATACTATGGAGTTCCAATACGGCCAAATCCAGGGCATAGGCGATCTATTGAGGGCCAACTGGGTTCAACGAGAATCCGCAACAACATGGATGAGATTGAGCCAGGGGAACCAAAGTGATGTGGTCTTTGCAGGCAAGAGGGGCACACTAGACGAAGATATCCAACCTTACATGCTTCAAGCTCCAGCCATCCTAGCACAAACAACTAATGTCTTTATTTTTAGTTCATCTTCCTGTATTAATTTATGTTGTTATGTACGTTAATGTTTATTATGTTGTATTTGTAGTTAATTTATTCTGTTGTTATTTTCTGTTCTGATTTTCATGTTAATTTTTGTATTTTTATTTTGGATAAATATAATCTACATTATATTTTGGAGAAGATGCAATATTGAGTTTAATTTGATAGAGATAATTAACTTTCTTTCAACTAATCCGAACTTTATAACCACGAATCACTAATAAGAAAAGAAAGAAAAACAGACACGAAGAGAGATAGAGAGACAGAAAGAGTAAAATAATATAACATTAAATACTAACTTAGAGTAAATTAAGCTAAAACTAAATAATAATGTTAAATTAAATTATAAGATTACAAGCATATTTAACTAAAATTATACTATTATAGTTAAATTAAAATGAACTCTAAGAAAAAGGGAAATAAGTAGTGAATGCCAAAGAGTATTTCCTGAGTAATTCCTGCAAAAACAAATGAAAATCATTTGAAAAAGTAAGAAAAAATACTACAATTAATCTAAAATTGAAAATTTTAGGTATTATAACTTATACCTGATTCATGCATATCCTAACCATTCCGATGGTGTCGTCTAGGAGCCAAAAGAGGACAACCTGTGTGACACTGACGTGGTCGAACCTCTCACATCGGTCTGCCTTGTCCATCCATTGGTTGTTGCACCTGGTGCTAATCCTGATCTTGATCCTCATGATGGTACTGCTGGTCAAAAGTACTAGGGTCAATATGTGCTGCCGTCAATGCTGATGGTGGTGTCCCACCAAACAGATCAAAATCATACATCATCCAATGCGCAGACTCAGATGATTGCATCGGCATAGTCGAGAATGGTATGTCTGGTGCATTTAGGTCAATAACATCATCCATAGATGGCCTGTAGCACTCAGATGTCGATGGTACATCATGTGAAGCCTGAGGTATAGCAGCAGGGGTTGTAGCCTCTTGGTATGACCTGTATATGTCCATCTCCTGAATATGAAAATGAGCATACCCAGGAGGCGTCTGTCAATTGAATAACTCGTCAAAACTCACAGAGAGTCTAGGGTCAATATCCTAGCTTAGCCCAGTCGTGAACTGATGAGTAGGGCTGAAAGAGGGTCTAAACTGGGAGCTAGAAGAAGCACCAACCTTGTGGCTAGAACTATAAAACTGATGGCTAGAGTCCGACATAGAAGGGTCGTTGTGACTCGGCATAGAAAAGAGGCTCAGTTCCACGCAATCAAAATCATGATACTTTACATCGGCGTCCTCATCATAGCCAACATCCTGCCAATGGGTGCGACTGCGGGAACGACTCCCTTTACGTCCTTTACCCGCCGACCTCAACGACGCGGGTCAGGTACATGATCTGGTCTTCGAACAAATGGCGGCGGTGGGGCATCAATAGGTGCTTCAACTGGGAGTTCCGCCACCATATGGTCTCTTCCGACTCTTTCTGTTGATAAGAAATGACGTGCAACATCGAAGTACCATTCAAAATACACGATTGATGGAAGATGGCTCTTTGCAGGGGGAAACTCAACAACTCGGCCCCTACAGTCATCCCATATCTCATAATACTGTCGATAGTGCGTAGGCCATCAATAATCAGTGCCCCTCCCATCAGTATGATGTAGCTTGTCACTGTTTAGTGGAGCCTCTGGTATATGTTGCTGTCCTCGAAACTATCGAAGGGCGCGATCAACTTGATGCCACTCCACGATAGCGAAGCATAACAGGGATGTCACCAACACCCAAATGTTGGATTCAGCATACACAAACTGAGGTGTCTTCGCTCTCACTTCTGCATACTCATAGGGCATCCATCGAAACTGTTATGTACATCAATTAACCATTAGATGCCAGTTTACCAAATTATAGTCCTAAGTCAATATTCTCTTTACACAGCTTACCCTGTGAACGTCGATAGCGTCAAGATCATCTCTAGCATGATGCAGTCGTCTCTTCTCTGAATCAGACGAACATCGATATCCTCCCCACCTATTGAAAAAAATTAATTAGTACTCTTGTAAAATAAAAAATAATAAATCAAATTGACCATTTAAAAAAAAAATTATCTCCCAACTAACAGAACCTCAATGGACGTCGACCATATTCTGCAGGACATAATGCTGGTATTCTGTAGAATGCCCATGATTGTAGAAGAGCTAAGCACCCAGCAATGTTCTGGGTGCCTAGCTTAACACCGCGACATAATTGGCGATAGAGATTCACCAATATTGTAAAGCCCCAACTAAGCCTCCCAATCTCACCAAAGTCACAGAGAAGAGGAAGCCACTTCAGGCTTACTCTCGTAGCTGATGCATCTGCCATAAAAAATCTGCCAAGAAGCCATAGAATAAATGCAAGAGTATGGCATGTAATCGTCTCCTCTGATGCATCAACATCCAAAATTCAAAATTCTGAGCTCAACCAGGTGAGTGTAACACTGCTTTCTTGTATCTATGACTCATCTAGGACAGCCCCAAGAAGCTCTCTACAGAAGCTCTGTATATCACGGTTCCAGTAGGTCTCCCAATTAGTTGTGCATTTGCTAACTGGCTCACCATCGATGCGTAATCCAAGTTGGAATGCAACTTCCTGAAGTGTGATCGTGCACTCTCCAAAATGCAAGTGAAACATATGTGTCTCCGGACGCCACCTCTCAACAAGTGCACTAATCAATGCGCTATCATAGTCATAGTATGGAATATTTGCTGCATGCCACAAGCTTGCTTGCTCTAAATTATTCTGCATAAGTGGATCTGGTACTGTCACTTGACACTTCTGATGTCGACCTCGAAGCACTCGATCAGGCTACATGTGCAAAATTAATTTCAAAATTATATTTCAATTCAATTCAAGTTTAAATTGTCACTCAAATCCAAATTACAACATTCAAGATTCACATTACGACTCGCATTTTAATTCACATGCCAAATACAGATTCAAATTTGATAGCAAATTTAGATTTTCACTCAAGTTCTAATTCTAATATAATATTACATGATCAAAATTCAAAAATTAAAATTCTCACTAAAATTCAAATTCAAGATTTGAAATTCAAAATTTAAAATTGAACATTCCTGTTAAATTCGAGATTCAAATTTCAAATTTTAAATTCAAATTCATTCAAATTCAAATTCAACTTTAGAATTATATTCAAATTCTAATTACGATTTGAATTCTACCATATACAAATTCAACATTCCTGCTCAACGAAAATTCGAATTAGAAATTCCAAATTCCCGCTCAATAAAAATTTGAATTTGAAATTTGCAATTCTCGCTCTCGCTTAATAAAAAATTTGAATTTGAAATTTTCCAAAATCAAATTTCAATCAAATTTCACATTCAAACTCACATTCAAATCCAAACTCAATTTTAGAATCATATTCAAGTTCTAATTATGATTTCAATTCTATCATATACAAATGCAACATTCTCGCTCAACGAAAATTCGAATTTCAAATTCCAAATTCCTGCTCAATAAAAATTTGAATTTAAAATTTGCAATTTCCGCTCCCGCTTCATAAAATTTTGAATTCGAAATTTTCAAAAATCAAATTTCACATCTAAACTCACATTCAAATCCAAACTCAATTTCAGAATTATATTCAAGTTCTAATTATGATTTTAATTCTACCACATTCAAATTCAAATATAAATCCCTAAGTTCATATATCTACGAATATAAGTTTAACTACAAATCCAAATAGAAATTATATTATACCAAATTTAAATTAACAAATAAATTACCTCTATATTCAGCTGTCCAGCAATATGATCAGTGTAATCCAAACGGCGTAAGTCATACTCCATATCTAGATTTGCAACACAAATACAATAATAAGAATAACTAATTCATAAAAATTATGTTCAATTTTTAAGTATAAATTTTACCTTTTTTCTTCTTTTTTTTCTTCTTCCTACGCTCCTTTCTCTCTCCTCTTTCTTTCTAACTCTCTCTCTCTCTCTCTAAAACAACCTTTCTCTCTCTAAATTTGTCAAATGAATGAAAATCGACCTACCCAAACCGTTTTTATAGTACAATTTTTAAATGGAAATCCGCTTAGCTAGATCGAGTTGGCCTAGGTAGGCTGATTTATGTGGTTTTTAAAAATCGGTCTAGTTAGGCTAATTTCTCAAACAAATTTTCTCCCCTGAATTTTCGTAATTAATTAATTTTTTTATTTTACCCCCCCAAAAAAAAAGGGGAATCTTCCTCGATCGTGTTCGCATCGAACTCATGCTGAAAGCGGGATCTTAGGGTCAACTGCCGCGTCTATGCTTCCTTTCTACAGAAAGGTTCCACTCTTTTGCAGGTGTAAACAAAGCTTCCTAGAAAGAACACGGCTCCTTCCTAAAACCCAAGAAGACTACAAGACCGAACATTAACCAAGCTAGATCTCAGTGTGTTTTACTATTTTGCCTTCTGTTAACTGTTGACTTGATCCACTTTTATCGAATCCATGTCTTCTTCTTTCCCTTCTCGACAATGGATCCACGATGTGTTTCTGAATTTCAGAGGGGAAGACACTCGCACGAACTTTGTTTCACATCTCCATGCTGCCCTCTTAAATGCTGGACTCAACACTTTCCTTGACGACGAGAAGCTTGACAAGGGACAGATGCTGCTGACGGATATATCGCGAGCAATAGAAGTGTCCAACATATCTATCGTTGTTTTCTCGGAAGCCTACGCAGAGTCTAGTTGGTGCCTCTCTGAACTGGAAAAGATAATGGAATGCCAACGAACTCTTGGTCAGTTGGTTCTGCCCGTATTTTACAATGTCGAACCATCCGATGTACGTCATCAGAAAGGTGCTTTCGGGCAAGCTTTTTATGGACTAACCGCAACATTCTCAGGGTTAGGGATGACCGATAAGGTGTCGGGTTGGAAGCAAGCACTCACCGACGCTGCAAATTTGGCTGGTTGGGATGTGAGGAGTTACAGGTCTATCTTTATTTAGCCAAAATGAACCCTTTTAACTTATTTTCATATTTTATTATGATTTCATAACTATTTTTTTTTTCATTTTAGTTCCATAGTTATTTTTTTTTATTTTAGTTAGCTAGTTACTATTTCTTTTTATTTATTTTGGTATTCTAACTCTCTATCATTAAAAAAATCAAAATAAACAAAAAATTAGTTAATAATAAAAAATTAGGAGGCTAAAATAAATAAAAAATTAATTCAAAGACAAAATAAAAAAAAAAACAAAAATAACTTGAAAAATCAAAAGATATATTTTGCCCTTTATTTATTTATTAATTATTTTTTTGGATCTGATGTTTATTATTATTGTTGTTATTATTATTATTGTTCTTGTAATTAATACTTTACGATACACGATAGATATCTTAAATTTACAATTTCAATACTATTTCAATATGTATTTTAATATGAGTAAATATTTCAATGATATCCTTAATGTCTTAACGATATATATCTACGGCATCGTTACAAGTATAAGTATTTATGATAATTGTAAATAGTAACCAATAATAGATTTTAATGAGATAATATTTTCAAATTTTAAAATTCAAAATTCAAACAGAATACCATATTAGACTAAAAAAATTGAATATCAGATTTAGATGAAAAATAAACAGAGTATCAGATAAAAAAAAAAAAGAAAGAAAAAATATTCATATACAAAATTATCAAAAAATAATTAAAGACTAAAGAGTCTTACAATTTACAATTCACAAACTCTAGTCCAAACTAATATTATCACTGAAATTCCAAACTCTACTTCTGCTCTGCTTGTTGTGGAGGCTTATATATATGATACTCACTACGTTATATTTCGATACATGATATATGATACGATGCATAACATGACAATCAGTATTATTATTATTATCATTATTATGTGGTTTCCTGACGTTAAAATTAAAGGATGTGAAAACTAACGTGCTCTCAATGAATTTCGACTTGGCTCTTTAATTTCAGTTGATGAGTGCCCACGACTCCACGTAAGGAGAGTGGATATGGAGGATGGAGGATACTCTAATAATTAGAAGTGGAAGGACATAAAGAGAAATTATTGATAGAACTATTAAGAAGAGCTTAGATTTAAATTACTTGTGTATTGATATAGTTTACCATAAGAATATAGGATACAATGGCATTTGATTCTGGTAGCTGAATCCACCTAATAGGAAATTAAAGACTTTGTTGTTGTTTTGTTATTATAAACTTATAGTTGACTTCTAGCATGAGGGTTTCCATGGTGGGTAGAGTTGTGAATAGTAATAACAATCCAAGAGGCATTATGCTACAGGGTTTGTGACCTTAACGGGGTTTACATAAATGAAGATTGAGTCAAATGTCGATGATCTAAGACAATACTACATTCTATACTTATTATCGCTAGCTTTCACATTATATTCTCATATTGTCTGTTTAACAATTGTTGTTGCAGAAGCGATAGCAAGGTAGTGAATGACGTTGTTCGCTACGTTTTGGAAAAACTAGACGTTGGATTCTTGTCTATTACAGACTTTCCAGTTGGATTAGAATCCCGTATGCAAGATGTGATTCAATTTTTAGAAGGGAAATCAAGAGGAGTTCGTATAGTAGGGATATGGGGCATGGGAGGAATAGGTAAGACAACTATCGCCAAAGCCATCTACAATAGAATTCATCGGGGTTTCCAAAATAGAAGTTTCATTGCAAATATTAGAGAAGTTTGGGAGAAAGATAGAGGCCCAACTGATTTACAAGAACAACTTCTTTCAGATATCCTTAATACAAGAGAAAAGAAGATACATAGCATTGAGTGGGGGAAAGGTATGATCAAGGAAAGACTTTGCAGAAAAAGGGCACTACTTGTACTTGATGATGTGAATAAGTTAGAGCAATTGAATGCCCTATGTGGAACAGGAAACCGTAAATGGATTGGTTCAGGAAGTGTAATAATTGTTACAACCAGAGATCTACATCTACTTAATGTACTTAATGTTGACCATATCCATAGAGTGACTGAGATGGACAAAAATGAGTCCCTTGAGCTTTTCAGTTGGCATGCTTTCAGGAAAGAAAGCCCACGCGAAGACTTCATTGAACTCTCAAGAAAAGTAGTTGGGTATTGTGGAGGACTACCGCTAGCTCTTGAAGTCCTTGGATCATATTTGTATGAGAGGACAAACCTTGAGTGGAAAAGTGTACTGTCAAAACTAGAAATAATTCCTAATGATCAAGTGCAAGAAAAACTAAGAATAAGCTTTGATGGTTTAGAGGATGATATGGAGAAGGATATATTTCTTGACATATGTTTTTTCTTTATCGGTAAGGACAGAGCATATGTGACACAAATACTAAATGGCTGTGGTCTTCATGCTGATATTGGAATAAAGGTCCTAATAGAGCGTAGTCTCATTAAAGTTGAAAAAGGTAACAAGCTTGGAGTGCATTCTTTGCTACGAGACATGGGAAGAGAAATTGTTCGTCACAAATCAGCAAAGGAACCTGGGAAGCGCAGTCGATTGTGGTCCCATAAGGATGTACTTCATGTATTGGCCAAAAATACTGTAAGAACATTCTCTAAGTACAGTTTTGAAATGTTTGATAATACTCCTTTATCTTTTCAAGATCATAAAACTATTTTGTTGTTTCTGAAATGTTTTGCTCTTCCTTACAATTGGCTGAAAATTGTGGCACTCGCAATCTTGAGTTTTGCATGTGCTGTACATGTGTGCTTAGGCTGCAGCTTTTTGTATCGCTTTCTCGTGAACAAACAGCAAAAGGTTTCCCATCTTTATGTTTCTCTGATTTTTCTTCATAGGGAACAGAAGATATTGAGGGATTGGCTCTGAAGTTGCAAAGAACTAATGGAGTCTGCTTCACTGCAAATGCTTTTTTGGAAATGAAGAGACTGAGACTTTTGCATCTTGATCATGTACAGCTCACTGGAGATTATGGGAATCTTTCCAAAGATCTGAGATGGATCAATTGGCATGGATTTCCTTTAAAATGCATGCCTGAAAACTTTTATCAAAAAAACATAGTTGCATTTGACTTAAAACACAGTAATCTCAAACAACTATGGAAGGCACCCCAGGTATATGATAATGATAATAGTGATTGTTGCCACTTGCCACTATTTCATTTTCCATTTTCTTCTCTAATAATTGTTCTTGAGAAAGTTTCTTTTCTTGTAGATGCTGGAGTGGCTAAAGATCCTCAATCTCAGTCATTCCTGGTACTTGAGAAAGACCCCTGACTTTTCAAATCTACCTAATCTTGAAAAGCTAATTCTCAAGGATTGTCCAAGTCTGACCGAGCTACACCAGTCCATTGGAGATCTTAGCAATATTCTTCTGATAAATTTAAAGGACTGTACGAACCTTAGCAATCTCCCAAGGATAACATATAAGTTGAAATCTTTGAGAACTCTCATCCTTTGTGGTTGTTCAAAGATTGACAAGTTGGAAGAAGATATAGTGCAAATGGAATCCTTGACAACTCTAATTGCTGAAAATACGGCTATAAGACAACCACCCTTTTCAATACTAAGATCAAAAACCATTGGATATATATCCCTATGTGGATATCAAGGATTGGCTCGTGATGTGTTTCCTTCTCTCATTTTGTCTTGGATGTCACTAGCAACTAATCCTTTATCTCGTATTCACACATTTGGGGGCATGTCATCATCACTAGTTTCCTTGGATGTACAGAGTTGTAGTTTGGGTGATCAATCAATGCTTAGTGGCCTTTCAAAACTTCGATGTCTTTTGGTGCACTGCCGCTCAGAGTTTGAGCTGACTCAACATTTAGATAGAATTCTTGATGATGTATATGATGTCAATTTTAATAAATTGGAAACATCATATGTATCAGAAATCTCAGAGCATTCCTTGAGATCTCTTCTGATTGGAATTGGAAGTTACCACCTGGTCTTCGATACTCTTAGCAAGAGCATATCGCAGGTTTCTTCTCCCTCTTCCTGTGTATTCATCATATCATACCTTTGCTAATCATATTTACTGTTAATTAAGTTAAGATATGAAATAATTTTCCATTGCCATCATTTGTCCTGAAAGCCAAAAGTTTCATAAGGCTCCATTTCTATTCATGTATCTCTTAGATAAACTAATAAATAAGACAAGCTTAGCGTAGTAAAATTCTGAAATAATATTTTTAACGTAATTATGTTTATTCTGTTTTGATTTTTCACATTTCATTACTTTTCATGTTTGATGTCTACAAAATTTTCTTATCCCATTCTCATTCTTTTCTCTTCTCTCTCTCTCTCTCTCTTCTTTTCTTTTTTTTTTTTTAAATACACATGTATGTTTACTTTTCTTTATTTTATTATTTTTTAAGTATCTACAGTCACAACAAAACTAGCACGATATATTCTTTACAGCTTTTGACATTTTGAAATCTGCAATATATATAGTTCCTCTGTTTATTCGATATCATGTGTTTGTTTTTGTTTCATGCAGCACACTGTTATTGTCTCGAGAATTCACCTACTGGACTTTGAAATTTTGAATAACAAAATAAAGCTTTTATTCTTGGCACAGGGATTGATTACCTGCAGGTCTGGAAATATTTTCCTCCCAGGTGACAATTATCCTTATTGGTTAACCCATAAAGGTGAAGGACAGTCAGTACTTTTCAAAGTGCCTCAAGTTAGTGCTTGTAGCATGAAGGGAATGATCTTATGTGTTGTTTATTCTTCTACTTCTGAAAGCACGGCAGCTGAATGCCTTATTAGTGTTGCGATCATCAATCACACAAAGTGCACCATCCAGCTCTACAAGCGAGACACAATAATGTCCTTTAACAATGAAGATTGGCAAGGTGCAGTCTCAAATCTAGGGTCTGATGACAAAGTGGAGATACTTGTAGCTTTTGGGCATGGGTTGACTGTCAACAACACAGCAGTATATCTAATATATGATGAATCAGTTGACATGAAAATGGAGCCCTCACAAAGAGCTAGTAAGAAAGGGAGATTGTCAAATTCTGAACCGAAATAGAGGTTTCAACTTTCAACCATTTCTTACTGGACCTCCCATAGGTCTTGCCATATTTTTGTTAAAAAGAGGGAGGAGGAATAATCGTGTTGTAAATATATAGTGTGGTTATTGTTTGTTACATCAATAATGTTCTCAGCATGTAGATTTTATGATCATGTGCCATACAAACGTTAACAAAATGTCCAAAAAATATCCAAACCCAGACAAGTCAACCAAAACAAGACCAGTCCAGAACCACAAACCAAGGCCCCAGGCCCAGGCAGCATTGAACCACAAATTCAAGCCCCCCTTCTCCCAAAAGAGAGAAAGAGAGAGAGAGAGAGAGAGAGAGAGAGAGAACCACAACCCAGAAAAGAAGAGATCAGAACAGAATAGCCTGGTCTTCAACTCTCAGCCACTATGACTCGTGACGCAGCATGATGATATCACTCCAAAGGTTTGCCTGACTTGGCCTACGAAATTTTACCATTTATATTATTCGTATGCAGAACTGTTAGGATAAGGGTGTTGTATTAAATTAGTTTTAACTTTTTGTGTGTTTATTTGTTGCTTTATTGTTACAGAATTAAATGTGAATTTGGAAAAACTTTTGAGGTACATCTATTGTAGCAGAGCACACGGATGGATTGGGACAAAGAGTTTGAGCCATTTTCTGGGATGGTGGTTGCCATTTTAGGGATGAGGAGCTGGATGTGGAAGATTTTTACTGTATTCAATCATGAATGAATGTTGATCATAATTGTGGGGAGGGGAGGGTCAAGAAAGGGGATGTCATTGGTAGCTTCGTCATAGTATCGCACTGCTTAATAAAAAAGTGTCATTGAAGAAGAAGAATAAGTAACGCGCGCGGTTTGAACTTTGATAACTTTGAAGGTGCTAGTTTGTTTGAGAAGGAATATAACATAGGCCAATTATGAAATGATTTTAGACCAAAAATTTTATTTGGCCTGTTGTATAAAGTTTAAAAATAGCTGGATACGACAAAGACTTCATGTTATTGTTGGTCCTGAGCAAAAGTTTGATGGATTAAGGTTAGAGCAATTATAGATGTGTAAGTAAGACTCATTTTTATCTCAACAGCATCAAACTTCAAACTGTACACTTACAAATACATGATCAAGAAATATGGTTATGCTTTATAATAAGCAGATTCGTCTGCTGCTTTGCATTTTCCTTTTTTTGGCATAAATATGTTCGTTATTTATACATCTATATATATTATGATTTGTTCCAAAGCATACTAATAGTCTAATAGAGTTTTACATTATTATTCACTCATATACTTCTATTTATAAGATTTTTAAGGTAACGAGTAATTGAGTCAAATATTTTTGCTAATGTGACAATATATGATTAGATATTTATATAATATTTTTTTATATTGATAGTTTATCAAAATTAAATTCTACTTCTTTTACATCTATTTTTAAAATAAAAGAGGCTTTTACAATACTTACAAACATAGTTGGAGTATCTCATACTCATGAAATTTGCAAAGATTTTCTCTTTCTTTTTATTTAGCAGAGAAATATGAGTTAAAATTTAATATTCTAAATCAAATGTTAATTTTAATTTAAAAAAATATTTAATTTGAATATATTTTTAATATAATTATTTATATTATCATCTAATTATATTTTGATATATATTATGAAAAATGTTCAATTTCTATATATACTAGCAATTTGACAGGCACTAACATAGTTGTCAACCCACATTTTTTTTATTTTTGGTATATTGTTAATTATTTGTATAACATATAAAACTTTATCAAATAAATACATTTTAGGTCATCAAAATGAAAAAGAAAATTCATATTAACCATTATAATTATTCAAAATTTATTTACCCAATAAAGTTCTACATGTTGAATGAATAATCTTAAATCAATACCTAAACAATAAAAAATGTGGGTGACTATCAAATTGCTAGTATATATAGAGAGAGTGTCTTATTCTAATATTCGTATTCAATGTTTAAAT
Organism: Pterocarpus macrocarpus; assembly: GCA_031439585.1. Classification (NCBI taxonomy): domain Eukaryota; kingdom Viridiplantae; phylum Streptophyta; class Magnoliopsida; order Fabales; family Fabaceae; genus Pterocarpus; species Pterocarpus macrocarpus. Next base: position 15,472,976 of record CM062516.1, on the reverse strand, counting down.
AATAAAACTCAAAAAAAAAATCATCTAGAATGTATCAAAAATGAATAATTACATTTTGAAGAGACAATGAGCTAGGTATGATTAGTTAATATTTTAAAGAGTGTAGATGGCATCTAATATGAGGTAATCTATTTGGATTATTGATAATAGTCAATTAAATTACCTAGGTCCATCAAATTGCCCTCATGAGAGGAAGTAATCTAGATTACCACTTATGTGATAATATTTTTATTATAATAATAATATATAATTATTTATTGTTATTATATTTTATTTTAATGTTAATTTTTTTTAATTCTTATTATTTTTTGGAAGATATTTTAGGAAAAGATATATATTATCTAGTAATTATTTTAATATATTAACCAAAGTAATATAAATTGTCTACTAGATTATTTGTACATATCAAATACTATAATATAATAAAATCAATAATTTAAAAAGTGGTAATATGAATTACTTATAATACATAACTCTTGTCAACATTGTTTGACATGAATAAGTGTGACAAGAATGAGTTACGTTAATAATTGAGAAATCTAGATATCCTACTAAGTAAAGCCTCACATGAAAAAAAAAATGGTAAAACCCTAATATATGAGATTAACTTTGATATACTGTTAGTATAAAAGAGTTTTATAATATTATCCACTCATATATTTCTATCTGTAAGACTTTTAAGATAATTAGTGATTAAATCAAATATTTTTATTGATATAACAATACATTAAAATTAAATTTTTAACATATAATTCTTTATAAACAAATTTACTTATAACATCCTGTCAAAAAAAAAAAAAATTTACTTATAACATAAGAGTTTAATTTTTATACATTGACAGTATAAATTAATTTTACAATATTATTCAATACAAATGCAAGAAATTGTAATGCCATGTTCGCTAAATTTAGGTTTATGTAATTGTTTATGATGACATGATAGTTTATTATATTTCTATTGAATGACGATATAAAATTATTTTACATTATCATTATATAAAAATTAAAGATTCATAACTTAATTGAATTCTGCATTTACCATACATGATTCAGTAAGTGTATACAAAAATTACTTAAAAAAAATTAGAGTCATTATTTAAACATTACACAGAGATATCAAAATGAAACAGTTGAAATTTTAAAAAAAAAAAAAAACAAGGAAAATCAATACATTGATGGATTCCAACCAATTTCAATGTCTACGTCACAAATAGTTACAAAATATAGGCAGAATGATAAACCAAGTTTCGTCTCTCAGTACGTGTTTCTATTTTGCCTTCCCTTGACTGCGTTGACTTCATTTCCTTTCATCGAATCCATGTCTTCATCATCCTCTAAGCCACAATGGATCTACGATGTGTTCCTGAATTTCAGAGGGGAAGACACTCGTAGGAACTTCGTTTCACATCTCCATGCTGCCCTCTCAAATGCTGGTGTCGACACTTTCCTTGACGATGAGAAGCTTGACAAGGGACAGATGCTGCTGGCGGATGTATCGCGAGCAGTAGAAGGATCCAACATGTCTATCGTTGTTTTCTCCGAAACCTATGCTCGGTCTAGTTGGTGCCTCTCTGAACTGGAAAAAAAATAATGGAATGCCAACGAACTCTTGGTCGGTTGGTTCTGCCCGTGTTTGACAATGTCGACCCATCCGATGTACGTCATCAGACAGGTGCCTTCGGACAAGCGTTTTATGGACTGACCGCAACATTCTCAGGGTTAGGGATGACCGATAAGGTGTCGGGTTGGAAGCGAGCACTCACCGACGCTGCAAATTTGGTTGGTTGGGATGTGAGGAGTTTCAGGTCTATCTTTATTTATTTATTTTCATTATTATTATTATTATTTGGTTTCCTGGCGTTAAAAGGATGTGAAAACTAAAGTAGAAGTGGGATGGAGGATACTCTAATAATTAGAAGTGGAAGGAGATAAAGAGAAATTATTGATAGAACTATATATTAAAAAGAGCTTGGATTTAAATTACTTGTCTACTGATATAGTTTACGTTTACCATAAGAATACAGGATACAGTGGCATTTGATTCTTGTAGCTGAATTCACCCAATGGGAAATTAACGAATTTGTTGTTGTTTTGTTATAATTGACTTTTAGTATAAAGGTTTCCATGGAAGGTAGAGCTGTGAAAAGTAATAACAATGCAAGAGGCATTATGCTACTGAGTTTGTAAAAATGAGGATTGAGTCAAATGTCAATGATCTAAGGCTATTACATTCTATGCTTGTTATCTCTAGCTTTCACATTATATTCTCATTTTCTGTTTAACAATTATTGTTGCAGGAGCCATAAAGAGGCAGGGAATAAAGTCGTTCGCTACGTTTTGAAAAAACTAGATGTTGGGCACTTGTCTATTACAAACTTTCCAGTTGGATTAGAATCCCGTGTGCAACATGCGATTCAATTTTTAGAAAGGAAATCAACAAGAGTTCGTATAGTAGGGATATGGGACATGGGAGGGATTGGTAAGACAACTATAGCCAGTCATCTACAATAAAATTCATAGGGGTTTTGAAAGTAGAAGTTTCATTGCAAATATTAGAGACTTTGGGAGAAAGATATTGGCCAAACTGATTTACAAGAACAACTTCTTTCAGATATCCTTAAAACAGAAAAAGGAAGATACATAGCATTGAGCAAGGGGAAGGTATGATCAAGGAAAGACTTTGCAGAAAAAGGGCGCTGCTTGTACTTGATGATGTGAATAAGTTAGAGCAATTGAATGCCCTTTGTGGAGCTGGAGGCCGTAAATGGATTGGTTCGGGAAGTGTCATAATAGCTACAACCAGAAATCTACATATGCTTAAAGCACTTGAAGTTGATCGTATCTATAGAATGACTGAGATGGACAAAAATGAATCCCTTGAGCTTTTCAGTTGGCATGCTTTTAGGAAAGAAAGCCCAAGAGAAGATTTCATTGAGCTCTCAAGAAAAGTGGTTGCGTATTGTGGAGGACTGCCGCTAGCTATTGAAGCTTTTGGATCTTACTTATATGAGAGGACAAGCCTTGAGTGCATAAGTGTACTGTCAAAACTATAAGTGATTTCCAATGATCAAGTACAAAAAAAAATTAAGAATAAGCTTTGATGGTTTAAGGGATTGCATGGAGAAGGATATTTTGTTAGAATTTTTTGGCTTTAAACTTCTATTGATTGGTGAATCTTTTGGTTTAATAAAAATATGTTTAAATGATTTATTATGGGTTTATGATTCATTATGTGTTATTGGACTTGTACTAAATGATGTGTATGCTAGAGGATGTAGAGGTCCAAAATATCCTAAGTTTTTTTATGGATAGAATTAAGGTATTATATATATTTATATTATGGGCAAGATCCCCACTCTAGTCTTGAATCTTTCTTGATGTTTACATTCTTTCGGGTGTGTGGCCCTTTGGAAGAAAAGGAGATAAAGTGGGTTCTCTTACATCTAGTGTATATATGTGTATACATTTACTCTTTGCAATAGGATTGATAGATAATGTTCTTCGATAATATGGATATAACAGGTATGTATTATTATTAACTTATATTCTTATTATATTGGTATTTTAAATTCCTAGTATAGATTTAGTAGAATCTTACATGTGATATCAAAATGGGTTATAATAGAATTAGGATTCACTTTGAGAAAATTTATAAATTATTTTAAATTGGAATTTCTCTTAAAGTAAATCGGAATAATTTTTTAATTAATTTTGAAATAAGAATTTAGGATTTGCCATCCTTTTTTATTTTGTATTTATTTTTGACTAGATCAAATAAAATTTTGCATTGTAAATAATTTTAAGAGTTTAATTAGTATGCACTGACAGTGTAAAACAGTTTTATACTGTCAACCAATAGAAATAGGGGAAAATGAGAAATCATGGTGGGTCTCTCATTATAATGGATAGTTATTTGTATGAGTTAGCACTTTTCTTCATTTCTATTGGTTGATAGTGTAAAATATTGGCTGATAGTGTAAAATTATTTTACACTGTTAGTATATTTATTAAATTCTAATTTTAAATCTAGTCTCGGTTAAGAGACGCGAGGTTTGTATTATTTGATATTTTGTTACATATCAATGCCTTATTGGAACCAGGAATGTTAATTTTTTGGTTCTGAATTGAAATTTGTACAGGCTTCTTTGATATTTTAAAACATCATTCAAAACGGGATTTGATAACTTTCGATCAAGTAAATTGAGAATTGTGGTTTATAAAATACCTTTTTCCATCTGGAATTTTGATTTTGTTTAATCGAAGAAAATTTTGTACTCTGAAGTGAAATCTGAAGTGAAATCTGATGGTGGGTGGGTGAGAGAGGGTTTTGCTGTTTGATTTTCTTTTCTTTGCATTCTAAACTGTACCAACCACGATGAGAGAGGGGAGAGGACTCCCTGCAAGTTTCTTTTCTTCCATCAGCGGCCACTGGAGAGCCACCCACTGCCAGTCTCCGGAGAAGCCTTGGACCAGCCGCTGTCGTGCGCAGTCCTTCACCGCCAGTGCAGGTTTGCCCTTCTGCTCGACACTGCCACCATAGGCCCTCGCTGCCGCCGCGGGTTATGGTCTCCGTCGTGGATCGTCGTAGGCTGTGCAGGTTGCTGCTCGAGGAAGAAGTCAGTGTGCGCCGCTGCTATGTGTTGAGTCTCGCGTGAGGAAATGTGTTTGTGGCAGCCACCATGATCATCACCGTGGAAAGCTGGTTTTTGAGGAGGAGTCGCGGTGATTATCTCCGCTATGGAGAAGAAGGTAGGAGGAGGTGCTGCCCCGCTACTGTTTTCTCAGCCATGGTCGATGCCCACTGCCGCGGCTGTGGATGTGGGTGTGCCGCCCGCTTGTGTCGAGCGCTGTGCAAGAAGGAAGCAGAACGAGGGCAACAGCCTCTGAAATTATTAAAATAGTAATAACAATTATTATTTTTCTTATATTAAAATACTGGTTTAAAATTCTAAAAATTATAGAATTTGAGATATTTTGTTATGAAAAAATTGAATTAAATTATAGAGCTATAGAATTAGAAGTACTTGTTTATGTTTATGGTTATTGACTCTCATTGTTGTGTTGTCAAAAGTGTTTAGAAAATTGGAGTTGAGTTAAAAATTGATTATTTTGGCAATTATTTATCCCTTTTGAGAGTTCTGTTGGTCGAGTGAGTTTCTACATCAGAGCGGATTACTTGCAAAATTGACGAAGTTACTTCTTTATTTGTTTGGGATACTTGGTCATTTGAGCTGATTATGAGTTAGCTCATCCACAGGTAGTTAACTCATTAATTAATCCTGATGTGGCATGTTTTGTCACCTAATTAATTATGAATTGACTCACTTATAGATAGTTGGTTCATTGATTAATTTGGTGTGTTATGGTACTTAGGATGACTTTGATAGTAAAATCATTCTGCCCACAAGTGTTAAATTTTTATAACTGTTGTTTTATATAGTATATTCTCCATCCACTAGTGAGTCTATATTGTATGTTGAACCCCTGTTTATAGTAATGACATCACTATTGATTGCCCATATAAATAATCAAATTCTTTGTATTTTTCAGTTTCTTTGAATTTTTTCTTGAATAACACTGACAATCGAATTGAGCTTTTAATTGAAATTGTTATAAAAGGAAATTTACCAAAGCAATTATGTTATTACCTTTTGGTATTGTTGATATTATATTGTGAAACCAATCTTCCAAGAAAATTATACATTTTCTTTGTTATTGATTTTGATTTTTTTTTAAGCTATGATTTATCTATTTTATAATAAACATGTTTCTATCTTTGAAAAAATTTTAAAATTTTTAAGACAAATGGATAAAGTTAACGGACTAGAAAAAATCAAAATTGTTAGATTGGGATGATAAATTTTCTCTGAAATAGATATGGTAATAATAGATACTCTATAAGGTCTCTTGCTAAATGTCTTGTGGATTAGAGAAATTATTTTCCAATTTAGCATGTTAAGGACTCTAAATAAAATTGGACGGTTGAGTAAAAAAATATTTTTTATCTTATGTTAAGTCACATTAACTAACTTGAATCCCATTGAAGAGAAACCTTAAGACAATTGTTTATATCTTAAATAAAATACTTTCCCAAATTACAATTTAAACCATTTAAGGGTTAGAAATTTAGCCTCAACCACACTTTGTATGTGGGGTCAAGTCACTAAGATGAAAACTTGTGATCTTACTGTATCAAGAAGAGTTCTAAGGCTACCTGTTATCCCATGAACATTGAAGGTTACAAATCTTATGGTCGTAATCATGGAGCAAGGATGGTTGTATGTAGGTTTGCTGTTCTTGAGAAGGACATGGGTAGCTTTAACATATTTGTTTGGTAATGATTGAAGGCATAGATAATTTGTTTGAGTTGTAATGGGATATGGAGGCTTATGGAAGCTCTTGATGGTTGTAATCCTAATGGTGCAAATACGTGTTTGAGAGGAAGACTCCAATGAAAGTGTGGAGCGGTTTAAAGTAGGTGTTATGGCTAAAAAAAAAAAAATTTCCTTGAAAAGGACACGACTACTGTTATATGCGACAGTCGAAGGGGAGAGTGTTAGATTTTCAAGTGTGATGATGAAGTCCCACATTAGCTAGGAATGAATGAAGTGAAAACTATATAAGTGGAAAGGTCCATACATTCATTGCCTGAAGGTTTTGGGTCGAGATGTGAAGTTAGACTTGCTATTATAGTTTCTCGCTTAGCCCAATGCTACAGATCTCCCAAGATTTTGAGTTTTCCCTAATTGCTCTAACGAGTGATATTAGAATCAATATTTTATTAGGCTGAGTATTTTGAGATGGTAGTTGATTGGTGTTTGGTTTTGGTCCTAACCCATGGAACATGTACCATGTAACGTCCTCCGTCGTACAGTACTATGCATAAGTCATAGTACCACACTCATGAGTTGTTACGGTTACCAAAGCGGACCTTAACTGACAGCAATTTCAGCCGTCTTTGCAACTTCTCGAACTATCTGGAGATAACACGGAAATAGGAGTGAGAATTTTAAATTCTCAGTAGGATTCCTTAGATGTCATACATACTGTCATCGTTGTCATCTCCAGTTTGCTTCGGTTTTACTATGAAAAAGGTGAACATGTTATGTAAATTGTTTAACTTTATAGTTCGAAAACATACTATCCGAAGCAAAGTTCATTTTACTTATACACTTGGCATTTGGGAGAGTCTATACAAATTTAATTCATGAATTATTCTATGAATAATAATAATAACTGCATCATATTAAAATATGATAGTATCATTATACTGGAAACATAACCTCTACACAAGCCTTTGAATTTATGCAATCATATAAAATTTACTTTTCTTTCATTCAGCACACCTAGGCGTTATGTATCGCCGTTCCTAGGGTGCCTACACTTGAGCATTACGTATCACCATCCTCAAGTGCAGCATTACCTATTCATGTGATCACTATGTCACACTCCTTGGAAATATGTTCTTTCTGCCATGTCCCAGAGTATGATCGCCATGTCATACCCTATCAGAGCGTGATCGCCATGTCATGTCCCTTAGGAATATGGGACCTTCATTATATCTTTTTATTGCCTTCACAAGGAGGGATCTTATAACTACCTCCAGGTGAAGGGATTCATATTCTATATGTTCATATCATGAGTATTCATAATAGAAACTATCATAATATCATTATTATACTTCATATCATACTTAAATCATTCTTAACACATTAATATTGATAACCTTCTTACATTTCTACCAAATATTTTGACAGCATAACGGATCATGTCCGCTTCACTATGAATAGTGCCAGGCAACCAAGAAATTTTAATCAGACAACAGACCCAAGGTAGAACATTGTAATCATACTAAGAATATAGCAATTTCATTAGGTGCAAGTTTTTGGGTCTTAGGCCTTAATCCATCTCGCAAGCTTTTAACTTCTACTGGTGTTCCCAAGTTTGAGCTCGGGATCTATTTCCGAGTTCCAAGATAATGGGCAATGTCTTGATTCCCGACTTCCGACTTCAATCCATAATGGGTCCTCCAAGACTTACGGATGTTTTCCTAATTCCCGAATTCCGACATTAACCTTCCGATTTTCGACTTTAACTATGTCGGACTAGTTTCCTATTTGCTCATTCCCGAGTTCCGGCATTAACTATACCTGATCGGGTTTGCTATATACTAATTCCCGAGTTCAACGTTAAGTCACCCTTCCGAGTTCATCCTTAAGAGCTCAACCTTAAATATCCCCGACTTAGTCCTCTGTTTGCTAAATTCCGAGGTCAACCTAAAACATACCGGATCTAGCTCTCTATCTGCTAGATTTCTGAGTTCAACTTAACTTCACCATTTCCCGAGTTCCGACACTGATTAAACTTAGTCTAGTTTTCACACATGTCTCTAGCCTAAATTACACTCTTATAAGAGAAAATTCACCAAAAAAAGAAATCTAAGTGGAATCATACAAAATTTATATCTCTATAAAGCTAACAGAACAAGCTTTCAATTGAAGGAAGTTGCATATTATTTGGATGAGCATATTTTGAGATATAAGCCCTGAAACTTAACCTTCTTGAACTACCCTGTTTTGGCCTGGTTTGGACATAGGGGCAACTTCATCAAACCACTGGGAACAAATGGGATCGTAACAAACTCGGAATTTCTTTATAGGATGTTCTCCTATGTGTAAGCTTTCTTACAAAGTTAGTTTCACTCAATTTGGAGTTGTATAGGATGAGTTACACCCTTCTAAATTCACACTGCCCGAATGAAAGTCCAGATTCCTAGGTCAAACTTCAAAAATTTACATCTCTCTCAATACTAATCCAATGGCCTTATATGATATATGTATGGAAAGCCTAGATGTCTACTTTCATATAAAAATAGATTCATGAAGTTTAAACAGCTGTAGGTGGAGCCGTACACTCCGCCGTACGGACCGCCGAGAAAAAACCCTATCAGCTTCATGAGTTTTCTCCTTCCTTCAAGTTCTTTCATACCAGTCCTAAGTCTAATCATAATATACATGCATAATCAACTATAACTCATCATCATCACTTCACATAACATCAGTATTACAAGATATACAAGACCCACACACAACTTCAAACCAAGGAAAATAAGAAGAGGATTAGGATTCCTACCTTGTCTGGTTGAATTTGAGTTGATTTAGTGGCTTTGATGGAAGCAACTTTTGATGAGACTTGAAGAAGAGATGAAGATGGAGTGAAATGAGAGTAAGGAGAAGAGAAAGGAGATGAGCTTTAGCAGCTTTTGGGTAACCGAGAATGACAAGAAGAGAAAGAGAAAAGGTGAAGATTTTTGTAGCAAGCTTCATGTTGATTAGTGGATCCCATCTTGCCTTCCAATTTGGCTTGGCTTCCCACTCTACATGGCTGAAAGTGGCGCCACATGTGGGGTATCTTGGCTAAATCTTGGCCATCCATTCTAGGGTTCACACAGTATAACTTTTATTGATCCGGTTCTGACGGTCTTAAATACCGAAATCTTACTGATTTCTCTAAAATCGGTAAACCGGTTTTGGAAGAATCCTATGAAGTTTCCTATGGTTCTAATCTAATTTCATTATAACTAATCATCTTAAATCACACTTAAATAGTTTTAAGTGAATACTAATCACAATTATTTACTAAAAACCGAGCACTTTGATTAAAAATGATTAAAATTTTTCGGGCATTACATACCATGGTTTCTTGTGACTACACAAAAGCTTTCTTTAAAGGGGATGTACTAATGTTGGGAATCACACTGGAGAGGGAGAGTTGTAATAGTCATGGTTAATTTGCATTGTTTTATGTAGGAATTAAGGGGCAACTATGCCTAATATTCAACTTGATTGAGTGAAACTTTATTTATACCATAATCTCCGTTGCGTGGTATAATGTCCAATTTCTCTTGATAAAATTCTTTAATGAAACATGTTATGGTAATTATTAATTATCATTGTTTTTATAGCACTTGATTGTTTATTAAGTGCATGGAGAAGGAGAGTTGTCTTATTGTCATAATATAATTTTGGAGAGTATGAATAAATAATTGGTATAGGTGAATTAGTTAACATACTAAATGATGAATTACAAGGTAGTTTGTTTATTAAGCTAATGGAATAATTCATGAAAATTGCCAAGTGCTCTCAACCTTGGTCTTATTGACCCGTTAGCTCTCTATGTTAATTAAATTATAGTCTAATGTTCATTATTTTGATTTGCATGGTAAATATATTAAAGTTCACTTTTGTGCCAAATTAGTGTTCACTATTTGAGTGATGTGACTTTATGAAGAGTACTTCATAGTGTGTTTTTATGAAAAACATATTTTAGGGAAATTCATCCATGAAAGTTGGAAATAATTTAATGGACTGAATTGTCATTCCTATTTTGGAGCTCATTTTCTGATTTGGATGTTTATCACTATCGTGACTCATTTATGAAGTTAGTAGAGCTACTTGTTGCTTTAGGGATGGTTTTGTTGTTTAGACTAATTAGTGCATTTACTTACTCACAACTGGTTATATTTGAGTTGGTTCAAATAGCATGAAAATTTGGTATTATTTGATAGTGAAAATTCTTCTATCCACAAGTGTTGAATTTTCTAAGACTATCATGTATGATATATTCTCCGCCGACAGGCAAGTTTATATCCATGTTTTAAATCCCTGTCATGGTGACAGTTGTCACTGATTGTTGTCCATTGGATCAACAAAAGGTTGATTGTATTTATTTTCAACTTCATGTCGTGTTTTCCCTAGATAAATTAATTAAACTATAATGTTGCAAACTTTTGCTAGCTTCTTAAAAGGATGAAAATTGTATATAGCAATGGTCTTTGGGCATGATGGATATGTAAGTTTATCCACGAAATTATGCTTGAATTCATATTTAAGCGGATTTTCTTCTTGAAGAAAATGTTGATTGTTTTAATGAGTGGGAGCTATGGTATGTGTTGTGCATTTTGCCCACAGGTGATTGTACAATTGTATACCGAACCTTCCATGAAAAATATAACTATGGCCAAAATTAATCATATTCTTGTAATTGCATAAGGTTAGTGGGAATCATTGTTTGGTTATATTATCAAGCTATATATATAACTTTGAGAATCCTTGATAGTCTGAATTATGATGGCTATGTTTTGTTGCTGTTAATGTTATTTAACAGTGAGCTATGATAGTTTTACTCAAATTACATACTTAAACCTTGGTGGTTTATGTCTTTTAATATGATTGGTCAGTGAAAACTAATGACATTGTGATTGCACTAGAATTGTGTGAAGGGCCCTTATGAGTATATTAGTACTGAGAAGGTGCTTGTTGACTCCCTAACTAAAGGACTTAGGCCTATAGTGTTTATGGAACATGTTAAGAATATGGGTCTTGTAAGGTCTTTTGATATACTTAGTTAGTGGGAGTTGTATTATTCATTTGATTAGATTGGTCTTATGTAATCTATTGATGAATTTATGAGCATGTTATAACATTGGTTTTGACACCATTTGTATATCTCGAGATATGATATTTTCGTGGGAAGACATTGGTGTTTAGTGAAAAACATGCAATCTCCTTGTGGGAGATTGATTGTGTTTTCTTGGGAAGACACAATGATGATCCATACACAGTAGCATTAAGGATCACTTTGAGCGCTCGCGTTATTGTAATGCTACGATGTGTATATCTACACCTTGCACACTCACGGTTGTTGATCATTGTTGATGAGGTTATTGGTTATGTGGTCATGGGGGAACTAGACACTTTATAGTCTATTATTCGCCTATGATTCTTAGCATGTAACCTTGTTGACTAGAGTGATCTAAGTTATAGTGAAATATTTTTTAGGCTGTAGTTTGTGGCCACAGTTACTCAGCCTAAGAGTCATTTTCGAAATGTTTTAGAAATTGAATAAAACCCAATCAATATTGTCTAAGTGGGAGAATGTTAGAATTTTCTAGCTTTGGGCTTCCATTGATTGGTAGATTTTTTGGTTTAATAAAAACGGATTGAATGGATAGCCTAATTATTAATTGGAAACCCAAGTAATTATTAATTGATCCATTATGGGTTTGTGATTCACCATGTACTATTAGACTTGGGCTCAATAATGAGTATGCTGGAGGGTGTAGAGGCCCAAGGTATCCTAGGTTTTTGATGGATAGAACTAAGATATTATATATATTCATATTATGGGCAGGGTCTTAGTTTTGAACACTCTTGACGGCTATTACTCTATCGATATGGCCCTCTGGAAGAGAAGGTGATAAAGTGGGTTCTTTTGCACCTGGCGTATACATGTGTATATGTTTACTCTTTGCAACAAGATTCATAGATAATGTTCCTTGAAAATATGGATCTGATAGGTACGTATTGTTATTGACTTATATTCTAATTATATTGGTGTTCTAAATTCCTAGTATAGATCCAGTAGAATCTTACATATATTTCTTGACATATGCTTTTTCTTCATTGATAAGGACAGAGCATATGTTACAGAGATACTAAATGGCTGTGGTCTTCATGCTGATATTGGAATAACAGTCTTGCTAGAGCATAGCCTCATTAAAGTAGAAAATAACAAGCTTGGAATACATGCTTTGCTACGAGACATGGGAAGAGGCATTGTTCGTCATAGTTCACCAAAGGAACTTGGGAAGTGGAGTTGATTGTGGTCTCATAGGGATATACTTGATGTATTGACAAACAATACTGTAAGAACTCTGTATACTATTTTGAAACATTTGATAATACTCAATGATCTTATCAAGATCATAATGCTATTTCTTTGTTTTTGAATCATTTTGCTATTCCTAACTATTGGCTGAAAATGGTAGGTCCATGTCATGTGTAGTACATGTGTGCTTAGGCTGTAGGTTCCATTCTTTGTTTCTCTAATCTTTTCTTCGCAGGGAACTGAAGCTGTTGAGGGATTGGTTTTGGTGTTGCAAAGAACTAGTGGAATTTGCTTCAATGCTAATGCTTTTTTGGAAATGAGGAGACTCAGACTTTTGCAACTTGATCATGTACAACTAACTGGAGAATATGGTTGTATTTCCAAAAATCTGAGATGGATCAATTGGCATGGATTTCCTTGAAAATACATCCTTGACAACTTTTATCAAAGACATGTAGTTGTATTTGAATTCAAACACAGTAATCTCAAGCTACTCTGGAAGGCACCCGGGGTACATGTTACACACAATTTTATTTTTAGACTTATAGGTTAGTGACAATTGTGATTGTTGACACCAAACATTATTTCATTTGTTTTAAGAAGACATTTATTTTTATTTTTTTTTTGCCTTTTGTTGTAGATGTTGGAGCATCTAAAGATCCTCAATCTAAGTCATTCCAAGTTCTTGATAAAGACCCTTGACTTTTCAAATCTACCTAATATTGAAAAGCTTATTCTCAAGGATTGTCCAAGTATGACCGAGATACACCAGTCCATTGGAGATCTTGGTAATATTCTTCTGATAAATTTGAAGGACTATACAAGCCTTGGCAATCTCCCAAGGATGATCTATAAGTTGAAATCATTGAAAGCTCTCAACATTCCTAGTTGTCCAAAGATTGACAAGTTGGAAGAAGATATAGTGTAAATGGAATCCTTGACAACTCTACTTGCTGAAAACACAGCTATAGAGCAACCGCCCTTTTCAATACTAAGATCAAAAGGCATTGGTTATATATCCTTCTATGGATATGAAGGATTTGCTCACGATGTGTTTCCTTATCTTATTTTGTCTTGGATGTCACTAACAACTAATCCTTTATCTCGTGTTCACCCATGTGGGAGCATGTCATCATCTCTAGTTTCCTTGGATGTAACGAATAGCAGTTTGGGTGATCAATCAATGCTTAGCAACCTTTCAAAACTTCTATCTCTTTGGGTTCAATACTGCTCAGAGCAACATTTAGAAAGAATTCTTGATGATGTATATGGTGTAAATTCTACAAAATTGGAAACATCATTTGCATTAGAAATCTCAGAGCATTCTTTGAGATCTCTTTTGATTGGAATGGCAAGTTAGCACCAAGCCTTTGATACTCTTAGCAAGAACATATCACAGGTTTCTTCTCCCTCTTCCTGTGTATTCATTTTACCTTTGCCACTCATCTTTACTATTAATTATGATAAGATATCATGAAATAATTTTGGGTAGCCATCTTTTGTCTTGAAAGCCAAAAGTTTTAGAAGGCTCTAGTCATGTATCTCTTAGATAAACTTAATAAACATGATAAGCTACGTGTAATAAACATTTGAAATAAATTTTTTTAACATAATTATATTTATTCTATTTTGACTTTTTTACATTTAATTTTCTTGTCCCGTTTTCATTCTTTTTTTTCTTTCTCTATTTTTCTTTTTCTTTTTTTTTTTTCTATTAGTTTATGCACATACATGTTTACTATTCTTTTCTTACTTTTTAAGTATCTACAATCACAAAAAAAATAAAAAAACTAGCTGGATATATTCTTTACAACTTTGAAATTCAAAAATCTGCAATATATATATTTCCTCTATTTATTTGATACCAAGTGTTTGTTTTGTTTCATGCAGCACACTGTTATTATCTTGAGAATTCTCCTATTGGAATTTCAATGACAAAATAAACTTCTTACACTTGATGCAGGAATTGATTACCAGCAGGTCTGGTAATAGTTTTCTCCCAGGTGACAATTATCCGTACTGGATAACCCATAAAGGTGAAGGACACTCAGTACTTTTCAAAGTACCTCAAGTTAGTGATTGTAGCATGAAGGGAATATTCCTATGTGTTGTTTATTCTTCTACTTCTGAAAGTGTGGCAATTGAATGTCTTATTAGTGTTGCGATCATTAATCACACAAAGTGCACCATCCAGCTCTACAAGCGAGACACAGTAATGTCCTTTAACAATGAAGATTAGCAAGGCGTAGTCTCAAATCTAGGGCCTAATGACAAAGTGGAGATACTTGTAGCTTATAGGCATAGGTTGACCATCAACAAAACAACAGTATATCTAATATATGATGAATCAATTGACATGAAAATGGAGCCTTCACAAAGAGCTGGTAAGAGAGGGAGATTGTCAAATTCTAAATTGGAATAAAGGTGAGGATGGCTTGTAATGGTTACTGGAAGTGCCTTTTGAAGCTTTTGAACTCTTTTTTTTTTTTTTTGGGCATCTAGATTTGAAGCTTTTGAACTTCTTACTAGTTTTTGTTGGTTTGGACATGGTGGGCTATGTCAGTGATGGTATTCTAGTTCAACTTGGCCATTGATGTTTGTCCAATAACACTTTTGATGTCTTAAGCAATGTTAACACATGGTCATTAAATTAATTTTTTTTGGTGTAATTTTTTTATTATTTAACAATGAAACTGGTTACTTGAAGGAGCACCTACATTCCTCATTAAGCACTAGATCGATTTTTTCGCTTCGTCAATGGTTAAAAATGTGATGCATATTTTACCAGAAAAAGGGGGGGAGGGATGAACATTAAATGTTCCATGATAATGTCTAGGGAATGTAAATTCTATGATCATGTGTCGTACAGTTGTTAGGATTTTTTTTATTTTCATTTTTTGGGATCTTGAGTTGTTAGGACTTAGGAAATATATACCTAATGGAATACAGGTAGAGCTATCAAGTAAGCTCCCACCAGTGGGCCAATCCCCAACCCCTGACATTTCAGGACCAAATTTTGTTAGCCCACCTTATGAGGGGGCCAGTTAACCCTCTAGCCTCCGAAACTAATAATTTAGTGGATCTGGGCCTAATAATCCATAAGCTAGCCAACTAGATTAGAAAATGGAAAAAAAAAAAATGGAATCCGTTGCTTGCAGCTTCAGCTTTTGACTCCGCATTTGCAATCGCACCTTGTAACGGTTCATTTCATCATGTTAGCTAGTTCCTCGTTCCGTTTTGTCTTTGATAAAAACAACGGTGCTTTGTTGTTTCCTTTATGTTATGTGTGTTTTATATGTGTGATGTATGAATTGGTTAACTGAAATTTCAATTTTAGAATTCGAATCCAACAAATGAAGAAGTCAATATATTATTGGATTCCACATTCTGCAATGAAGACAATATATACAGTATATCTTTACTCTTGTCTTTTTTTAAGTATCTATAATCAAAACAAAACTAGATGGATATATTCTTTACAACTTTTGACATTCAAAAATATGCAATATATAGTTCCTCTTTTTATTCAATATTATGTATGTGTTTTCTTTCATGCAGAGCACACAGTTATTATCTTGAGAACTCACCTATTGGAATTTGAAATTTTGAATAACAAAATGAAGGTTTTATTCTTGGCACATCGATTGATTACTAGCAGGTCTAGTAATATTTTTCTCCCAGGTGACAATTATCCTTATTGGTTAACCCATAGAGGTGAAGGACACTCGGTACTCTTCAAAGTGCCTAAAGTTAGTGTTAGTTGAATGAAGGGAATGATCTTATGTGTTGTTTATTCTTCTATTCCTAAAAGCATGGTAGCTGAATGTCTTATTGCTTTCTTGATCATTAATTACATAAAGTGCACCATCCAGCTCTATAAGCGAAACACAGTAATGTCCTTTAATGATGAAGAGTGGCAAGGCATACAATCAAATCTAGGGCCAAATGACAAAGTGGAGATCCTTGTAGCTTTTGGGCATGGGTTGACTATCAACGATACAGTGGTATATCTAATAAATTGTGAATCAGTTGATATGGAAATGGAGCCCTTGCAAAGAGCTAGTTAGAGAGGGAGATTGTCAAATTCTGAATCGAAGTAGAGATTTCAACCCTTTTTTACTAGGCCCGCCATATTCATAATGTAGAACTTCCTTGTCTCTTGCCAAATTTCTCTAAAAGGAAGGGAGGAGGTATAGTTGCATGTGTACATATATAGTGTAGTTATTGTTTGTTACATTAATAATGTTCTAAGAATGTAGATTTTATGATCATGTGCCATACAATTGTTTGAAAACATATAAGTGGTGGGATACAGGTATATTAACTATGATTTTAATCAACCAACATCACAGAGCTAAATGAAACAAGAGCATAAGAACGATCGTTAGAGGGACGCGAACAAATATATCTATACAATAAAATATAGGCGAAGGTTTTAATGCACCTTGCTAATAATGGTGCTTGAGGCACCGCGGCATCCAAGGGTTCATGATTGATGGTGTAATCCTAAACCTTCAATCCATGATCTATTATAATGTTCACTTTCTCCTCCAAAACACCAGCTGTAATCCCGTACCACCTGTTCCCTTTTGCCTTTGCCATTGCTCACACAGCACTGCACAGTCGCTATATAGCACAGCCATTATAGTGAAATTGCAACAAATGTCGTCCACTGCCGCTCCAACCAAGTGGTGCCCGAAGGAGGTGGCGATTTGAAGAAAATGGTGGCTAGTGCTGGTGAGAGCTAGAGGAAGTGCTCAAATTGGTTAAAGGTTGGGTCTTGAAGGATTACTTGCGGCGGAGGCCAAATATGTTGCAGCCGAAAGTTGTGCTCAAATCCTTTGGATGAAACAAAAACTCATGGATTATGGCTTAAACCTTGATCACATTCCCATAAGATATGACAACACTAGTGCCATCAATCTCACTAAGAATCCTATTTTGCATTCTAGGACCAAGCATATTAAGATAAGGCATCATTTCATTAGAGATCATGTTCAAAAGGGAGATTGTGTGCTTGAATTTGTGGAAACATCTAAGCAATTAGCTGATATTTTTACCAAACCTTTGCCTAAAGAAAACTTCTTTGATATTAGAAGAAAACTTGGCATTATTAATTATTCTAGTGCATGAATTTCTTGTTTAAATCATGTGTTTAATTCTTGGAATTATTAGTAACTTGAGTGTTGGAAGTTCACCTAAAATTGTTTTGCAGGTATTCTGACACTTGTGAAGTCCCCCAAATGTCTCGAAAAATCCAAAAATTACAGAGTTTGGAGTTGTTCTGGTCCAAGAATCGATTCCACAAGGGTTGAGAATCGATTAAAGCAACACTAGATGGCCATGGGGTGAAATTTTTTGGTGTAAAGAAATCTATTCCCACATTAGGAATCGATTACAGCTGCTAGAAAAACAAAGAGGAAATCGATTCCCGAAAAGGTAATCGATTCCCACGTGCCTATATAAGCTTCACGTGACCTCTTTTACCTCATTTTCAGATTTTCACTCTCTCTAATACTTTCCCTCTCGAAAAATTGCAAATATACTCTCCAACTTCTCTCTACCATATCTCATCCATTTCCTAACCAAATTACTTCATTCCAAAGCCAAAATTTTTCTTTCCTTTTCCTCTACAAAACTTGTAACAACCTCTATCATATAAGCAATGCTCAAGTCATGGAGTTATATTAAAAGATTGTCACTATGCTAAGAAATCTTTAAAATATGAAAAATATAATACATGGCCCTTTAACTGCTCTCTTTATTACTGACTAATAGTCTCTGATACATAGAGAATAAAATAATTACACTTTAAAAGAAATTGTGACTGACATAATACACAGTGTTTGCTTCCAACTAGTCGTTAGCTAGCTTCAATAGTGTCTTGCTCTAGCTTATGCCCGAGTCTTGCTCAATGAATGGCCCTGTACTCCGCCTTGCACTTGATTTCCAACTTGGGTGCTGAAATATTTACGGAAAAGAAAAACATACAAGCAGGTAGTGAGAACCTAAGGTTCTCAGTAGGTAAACTCAAACTAATCTTACAGTGTCATCATAAACATTCCAGCCGCTTCGGTTTATTATGAAAATATGAGCACATATAAATAAATAGTGGTTCAATTTTAAGTTGAAAACACCTTTCTCGAAGCGAGTTATATTTTATCAACCACTTGCCATATCATATGACAGACATAGAAATTTAAATAGTATAATATGCTTCAACAAGAATCATATTAGCATTATGACTTAACGAGATAATTGAAGATGCACATATAGATGCTCTTACTTGATTGTATGCAAGTGCACTTGACTTAATTCGTATCTTTCTTTAACTTGCAACTTGATCTTACTCCTCTGTACTTGGTCCCTCGGAGGTGAATGACCTCTCTCACCCCTGGGTAATAGCCTGCTTTTCAGGTTCAAGCTCGTACCTATATATGAGTGACGGGTTTACTTTCCCCGACCCTCACATCGGTCTATTCCAATTAATTCTGGTCTAGGGCTGGCCCAAGTCTTAGACAGTACTACTCTGGCCCATGTTAGCTGGGTCTACGCCATGCCTCACATGGTAGCTTAGTACGTTCCTCTTGCAAGTTCTTATTACCTTTTTCCTTTCCATATCTTATCATGCATGTGAATGCCTTGTGCATTCATGAATATGTCTCACACCTTATTTCTCATATCATATTCTAATTATGCATACATGAACATGACATGTAAATGTAAATATATCCAAAGTATAATCAACCATAGCATAAGTTTTCATAAACTCCTACCGAAAATTCGGCAGCATAACGGATCGAGTCCGCTTCCCCGTGAATAGTGCCAGCTCCCACGGACAAATCAATCATAGCAGTATAATCAATCTAACATATCTATCAATGTAAAACTTGCAACCTTCAACCCAAACCTTATATGTACACTCATATTTGTGAAACCATCAATTTAGTCATTTCTGCCAATTCTATTTAGTTCTGTCCAAATTTTGTATAATCGACCTTTAGTCTAATTCAACTCATTTAAATCTAAATTTTGCATATATCATAGTTCTATATGTCTAGTATCCAACCCTTTTGGTCCCATCTCATTTTGATTTGTATAACTCAAGTTATTAGTATTTTACCTCAGACTGCCCTGTACTTAGCCAGAAATGCACCCTTATAAGTGAAAATTCACTAAAAATAGAAATCTAAGTGAAATCATACGAAATTTATGTCAATTTAAAGCTAACAGAACAAGATTTCAAATGAAATAAGCTACATATCATTTGCATGAGTATATTTTGAGATATAAGCCCTGTAACTTGACCCTACTAGACTACCCTATTCCAGCCTGGTTTGAACTTAAGGTAACTTCATTGATGTGCTGGGAATAATTGGCAATGAATCTGACTTTGAAATTTTTATGATATGTTGCCTTATATGTTAGCTTTCAAACAACGTTAGTTTCACTCAATTTAGAGCTGTGTAGAGTGAGTTACACCCTTCTCAACTCATACTGCCCATATGAGAATCCATATTTCTAGGTCAAACTTCAAAAATTCATAACTAACATTATACTAATCTAATGGCCTTATATTTTGTATGTATGGAAAGCCCTAAATGTCTAGTTTCATATAAAAATGGATTCATCAAATTTAAACAGCTGTAGGCAAAGCCGTACACTCCGCCATACAGATCGTCGCAGGTTCTCCAAGGTTTTCAGATTCTGGTTTACTCTCTATCTTATGTTCCATGCAAGATTCAATCTCAATCCCTCCAAATACTTAATAAACCAGTCATAAACGATCACACATATCAAGTGTATCATCAAAGAAGTGAAGAGAGTTGAACTCTTATACAGCTTTAATCCATGAAAACAAGAAGTAGAAAATAGAAATCATACCTTTATTTGAATGCAAAACTAGCTAGTCTTAAGTTCTAGTGAAAGATATGGGTACAAGAGACTTGAAGGAGGTTGAAAATGAAAGAAGGAGATGAAGAAGATGAAGAGAAGAAGGAAAGAAGCCTACTGGAAGAGGGAGGACGAAAATGGGTGTAGAAAAAGAATTAAAGCAAGCAGAATTTTGGGGTAGTTGGAAGGAAAGCACCCCATTAGTCCTTAGAATAAGTGGCTAAGAAGGAGCCAACTCTCTTCCACTCATGTGGCTATCTTGCACCCCTCTTAATGGGTGAAGTGGCTGAGTCTTAAGCCACTTGATTTAGGGTTTTGAGTGTATAATTCTGTTGATTCGATTCTGACAGTTTAAAATACCGAATCTTTACCGATTTCCTTCAAATAGGCAACACGATTTTGAAGAATTTTGTGAGGTTTTCTATGTTTCTATTCTAATTGTTTCTAATCCTAATCTTTCTAATTAATACCAAATTGGCTTTAATTAAATGCTAATTGATTTCTAATTTGTAACAACCTCTATCATATAAGCTATGCTCGAGTCATGGGGCTATATTAAAATGTTGTCACCGTGTTAAGAAAGCTTTAAATGTGGAAAATATAATATATGGCCCTTTAACTGCACACTTTATTATTGAATAACAGTTCATAAATTTCGTCATCTTTGATACATAGAGAATAAAATAATTACAATTTAAAAGAAATTGTGACTAACATAATACACAGAACTTGCTTTCGACTAGTCGGTAGCTGGCTTCAATAGTCTCTTGGTCTGGTTTACACCTGAGTCTGGCTCAATGAATGTCCCTATACTCCGCCTCGCACTTGATTTCTAACTTGGATGCTGGAATGTTTACCGAAAAGAAAAATATACAAGCAGGCAGTGAGAACCTAAGGTCCTCAGTAAGTAAATTCAAACTATCACTCTTACAGTGTCATCATAAACATTCCAGCCGCTTCGATTTATTATGAAAATATGAGCACATATATGCAAATAGTGGTTCAATTTTAAGTTGAAAACACCTTTCTCGAAGTGGGTTATATTTTAACAATCACTTGCCATATCATATGACAGACATAGAAATATGAATAGTATAATATGCTTCAACAAGAATCATATTAGCATTATGACTTAACGAGATAATTGAAGATGCACATATAGATGGTTATACTTGACTGTATGCAAGTTCACTTGACTTAATTCATATCGTTCTTTAACTTGCAACTTGATCTTACTCTTCTGTACTTGGTCCCCCGGAGGTGAATGGCCTCTCTCATCCCTAGGTAATAGCCTGCTTTTTAGGTCCGAGTTCGTACCTATACATGAGTGGCGGGTTTACTTTCCTCGACCCTCACACCGATTTATTTCCATTAAATTTGGTCGAGAGCTGGCCCAAGTCTTATACAGTACCGCTCTGGTCCACGCTAGTTGGGTCTATGCCAGGCCTCACGTGATAGCTTAGTATATCCCTCTTGCAAGTTCTTATTATCTTTTTCCTTTTCATATCTTATCATGCATGCGGATGCTTTGTGCATTCATGGATATGTCTCACACCTTATTTATCATATCATATTCTAATTATGCTTGCATGTATGACATATATGAACATGACAGGCAAATATAAATATATCCAAAGCATAATCACCTGTAGCAAAAGCTCTCATAACTTCATAAACTCCTGCCGAAAATTCGGCAGCATAACGGATTGAGTCCGCTTCCCCGTGAATAGTACTAGACTACCAGTAAAATCATTCAAACATGCAAATCAATATAGGACAACGATTATACATTCACCTTTAGTACAATTCAACTCATTTAAACCTAAATTTTGGATATGTCATAACTCTGTGTGTCTACTTTCCAACCCTTTTAGTCCCATCTCATTTTGATTTGTATAACTCAAGTTATTAGTATTTTATCTCAGACTACCCTGCACTTAGCCAGAAATGCACCCTTATAAGTGAAAATTCACTAAAAATAGAAATCTAGGTGAAATCATACGAAATTTATATCAAATTAAAACTAACAGAATAAGCTTTCAAATGAAAGAAGTTGCATATCATTTGCATGATTATGAGATATTAGCCCCGTAACTTGACCCTACTAGACTACCCTGTTCCAGCCCGGTTTAAACTTAAGTCAACTTCATTGATGTGTTGGGACAAATGGCAGCGAATCTGACTCTAAAATTTTTATGGAATGTTTCCTTACATGTTAGCTTTCAAACAGCATTGGCTGCACTCAATTTAGAGTTGTGTATTTAGAGTTGTGTAGGGTGAGTTACACCCTTCTCAACCCATGCTGCTCAGATGAGAATCCAGATTTTTAGGTCAAACTTCAAAAATTCATAACTAATTCTATACTAATCCAATGACCTTATATTTTATATGTATGGAAAGCCCTAAATGTCTAGTTTCATATAAAAATGGATTCATCCACATTCTACGGCTATAGGTGGAGCTGTACACTCTGCCGGTACGGATGCCATAGGGTTTTCTCACAAAAACAGATTCTGCTTAACTCCTTTTTGAGTTTTTGATAAATTCTTCAACTTAAACTAAATTTCTTCATCTCAAATCACTAGAAAAACATCAAAACACCATCATGCAAGCATGGCATAAGAGGAACACAGCAACCACATAGTCACATGATACATCAAATAACTAAGGATTTGAGCTACCTACCTTGAAATCCTTGAAACTATGGAAGCAAGGAGGCCAAGAACCAACTCCTAGCCTTCTTCCTTCACCATGGCAGCAGCTCATATGAATGTGGGGAGGCTCTATTTGATGCTTAATCATGAAATTGTTAGAGGGATTTTATAGAGAAGGAGGTGAGGATCAATTTTCATAAAAGGAGCAAGAGGATTTGAGGTCAAGAGGGCTTCCAATCTTGAGCTTGAAGCTCTTGGTCATGGAGGTAAGGAAAGAAAGGAAGAAGAAGAAGAAGAAATGGAAGGAGGCTGCAGCTGGTGGAGGGCGCAAAAATAAAAGGAGATAAGTGAAATTTTTCTAAACTTTATGACATAAATAAGGGTGGCTTGAGGTAGTTGGCTTTAGTAGTCATGATTTGGCCAAATCTCCCCATCATATGGCTGCAATATGGCGCCATCTATGATGGTGGAGATGGCTGAATTTCAGCCATTCAACCTAAGATTATCAGTGTAAAATTCTACTAATTCGGTTCTTGCGGTACAATTTACCGAATCTTTACCGATTCCCTTCAAACTGGCAAAACGTTGCTCAAAAATCCAATAAGACTTCTTGTATATCTATTCTACCCTAATCTCTCTAATTAACAGCTAATTAACTTCTAATTATCCTTTAATTAATTTCTAATTAACCTTACATAATTAATAAAATCGAATAAATTGATTAATAGCGTAAATTAAACGTTTCGCAAATCCAGAGCCTTTCTGTTTTCTATTTTCCGTAGCTAATCCGTAATTTTGAGCAACTCCAGGGACACCCCACGTCATTTCATATCAAATTGCCTCCATGGCCCAATCGGCAGAGATTTAAACTTCTACGGTTTCACCACGTGATTCTGCTCTGTTTAAAATCCCATTCTGCTAATTCTACAGATGTGGGGACATGAAGGTCATTTCATGAAAAATTCTAGGGTTATTGTAGGAATAAGTCTTCGGGGTCAAAATATAATTTCCAAAAATCTTGGGCATCACTGCAATTAACAAAAGTTCATAGGGGCACTTTTGTCA
Organism: Pterocarpus macrocarpus; assembly: GCA_031439585.1. Classification (NCBI taxonomy): domain Eukaryota; kingdom Viridiplantae; phylum Streptophyta; class Magnoliopsida; order Fabales; family Fabaceae; genus Pterocarpus; species Pterocarpus macrocarpus. The sequence continues at coordinate 15,448,695 of CM062516.1, read as the reverse complement.
TTTCCTAACTTTTAATATATGGCAATGCCATATTTTCAACGGTAGTGTTATACTACCCTATAATTCCAAGTGTGAGGATCGTCATGGCATAGCACTACCTAAGAAATTCTCATACTGCCTAAGGGAAATAATTCAAAATTTTTATTACATTCTGTTTACGAAAGTGAGGATGTTACATAATTAATCTCACTTATGCAATAAAATCGAATAAATCTATCAACGTCATAATTTAAACATTTTGCAAATTTAGAACTTTTTCTGTTTTCTGTTTTCCATAGCTAATGACATTTCTGTAATTCTAAGCAAGTCCAGGGACACCCCACGTCATTTCACACCAGACTGCCTCCACAGCCCAATCGGCAGAGATTTAAACTTCTACGGTTTCACCACATGATTCTACTCTGTTTAAAATCTCATTCTGCTAATTCTACAGATGTGAGGACATGAAGGTCATTTTATGAAAAGTTCTATAGTTATTGTAAGAATAAGTCTTTGGAGTCAAAATATAATTTATAAAAATCTTGGGTATCACTGCAATTAACAACAATTTATAGGAAAACTTTTGTCATTTCTTAATTTTTAACATATGGCAATGCCATATTTTCAACAACAGTGTTACATTATCCTATAATTCCAAGTGTGATGATCGTCATGGTAAAGCACTGCCTAAGAAATTCTCACACTGCCTAAAGGAAATAATTCAAAGTTTCCATTACGTTTGTTTATGAAAGTGGGGATGTTACATTCTACCCACCTTAAAAAGAATTTTGTCCTCAAAATTCTAGGATTAAGAAGGGTCAAGAGAAAATCCTTTTAACTTATAGGGATACTCCTTTTTTTTGAGTTTGCATCTTGTCTTGAGATTACCTGCCGTGTTAATATGTACAAAGGATCCACAAGGGTTATGTTGGTGTCCAAGCTTGACGCTTTGAATCATTGTTCAATTTATTGGAGACTCTTACTCATCTCCCTCGCTCTATATTTCACTACTCCTGCTTTGTGGTAGCTGCTAAATCTTCCGTCACTTGTACATGAGACCCCAGATATTCAACTCATGAAGATTTGCAATTGCAAAGATTAGCAGTTATCGTAGTAATCGACGTTAATATGTAGTAATGATAATGCCTATGTCAAGGAGGTCCGTATATGCTTTCCCAAGATTCTTATTCGCTTAACTACCCTTAATTCAATAATAAATTCGCCTCCGATACGGTTCTTTAGAAACATAGGCTTAGGCTTTTTCTCAAAATTATAACTAGGAGCCTTATCTTAAAACTCATTCTTCTTGGTAAAATTTGCCTCGTGCCTAATGCCTGTAGGAAAATTTTAGATCGCTCCCACTATATGGATTAAGTTCTAAGACTCATGACTCTTTCTATTAGTTTGATATCCTCCTTGATTCCTAGTTATTGAGATACAGGCAATTTAATATGAAAACCAAGGTTAAAAGTCAGATTCTTTCATCGAAGTTGCAGAGTTTCCTTACCATATTGTCTTACAAGATGCCTTTCCAATATCTATATAGAGAGTTATTGTGGATTATATGGGTGCCAAAATATACTTTGTTTCGCTGACGTTCTGATCCATCATCAAGTTCATCGAGTAAATTCCTCATCCTTCTTGTTATGTGTCTGACTACTTGTGCGCTATGTTTTTTGGTAAACTTTTTAATACTTGTGCCTTGGGCCCCCAATTAAAAAAGTTCTGCCATTACGAAAACTATCAACTACTGCAGCAATCAACTTCGACAAATAGTGGTCATAGTGGCTTCGCCGAAGTTTTTCGGGAAATTGATCAAGCCATATCCAAACTCTCGCCTACCTGATCCTCTTTGATCAGTGATGAATCCCCTCCAGCTAGGTTTCAGGTGTAAAGCTAGAGCTCCCTTCTAAACTATAACTATGGTCCTTGCTTCGAAATCTCTCCTTGCTCTTGCGAACTTTATTCCATTTCTCATTATTTACTAGTTGGATCTCGTGCCGTTCTTGTTGAACTTCTCAATGATTGTTGTGATACTTGTTCCCTCAAAATATGATCAGCTTCACGTAAGGAAAGGATTGTGGGACAACCGAAGTTCCTGTCACTCTTCTACTTTCTTCAATTGGTTAGCATGGAGATTCCTCGACTACTGTGTTGATGTCCACCTCCCACTTTTGTGGGCACCAATGTTACCAATCTCATTGGAGGTTTGTCCTAATACAATATATAGAGGTGTGTTAGTTTTAGTGGCTAAATCTCATATTACCCTAACTGCTAAGTCTTCTGGCTATTCTTCATAATATCTTGCCCCTAGGATGTAATCTATTTGTTGTGAGAGATGGAAATGATGGTCTTGCTTCCCTGTTGAAGTTATAATATGAGGACTTCCCAGATGGTCACCCGTCTTAATATTACTCTCGTCCGAGCACGCTTAACTACAGAACTTTGATGGAACCTAGTATTTTAGTGATGATGGCATTTAATCTGGCCCAAGATATAGAAACTCTTCTAACTGCCTCTAATTCCGACATCGTAACCTTGCCCCTCATGGGGCGTGTTTCCAAATCCTTTTTGATCTTATATTGGTGCATCATCTGGTCTTGCTTAGGGTGCATTGGGTTTGTTGCACTTATGACCAGTGCCAAGGCAACCCTGCTTAGTATTTCGTACACAATCTTATCTACACCGTAATCTCATTCTAGGTAGCTTTTCTCTTTTAAGTGGGCCAGTCAGAAATCCAAACTTCCTCTTTTCCTACTGTGTTCTATTGTTACTGCAGAAACTTGTCTGTTTTCATTCGTCAAAACCTACCTTGCTGTTGTTCCCTTGGTCTATCAGGATTAGTTGCATACTTTAAGTCTTTATTACTCTCGCTTGAATCTGAATACATTCCTTATCGAGTTACTCTACCCATAGCATATATAATGGTACCTAAAGGCGATTGTTTGACTTTGTCTTTCTTCTCTAAATAGCCTCATTCCTCTACTAATAACATGTTGAAGATGATTATATCATCCAGTTTCTATAGTGGCTGACGTTGATAGAATTTGAACATGACTAGATTTTTTAGCACTTTCTTTATCCCTGAAAGGTAGGAAAAATTACACTTGGTTCGTATGCCACCTCTAGTCTGAAAGTGTTCCTACTTCAGGTTAGTAGGAGATATATTGCCTTTCTCTCTTGTTACACTTATAACTCCATCTACTTTCCATACCATGTATAGCCATATCTCCATCTTGATTCAATGTACAGTTAGATGGATCTCTTTACAATTTGCTCAACTGTTTCCCTTGCGAAGCCAAGATTCCACTTAGTATTTTTCCAATTCGCAATCGCTACAAGGTCAGTTCCCTATATCCTTGAGGGAGAAAGCCACTCCATGCTCTGGACGGGGACTTAAAAAGGTCTCCTGTGTACCTAATCGAAGCTTCTGCCCTTAGCTTCTTTCACTGATTCTCTGCTTCATCTATCCACTCTACAAGTTTCTTAATGAAGGATCAGGTCTTTATAATGTGGTATTACCACAATCCAATAAAAAAAGCATTGATTGAATTTGTTGGCAAGATACCTTTGGGGTAATCTCATCTATGAAGAAAATAAGGGCACTATCCATGCCACATAAGATAACCTCATCAGCAGGTAATCACCTTACTCCTGTCGAGTACTAAAGTTACAAAACCAAGTAGAAGAATCCTCTAGATTCAAGCTAGAGAAGATAGTCTGGATTGGGTAATCGTAATGAAGCTTGAAACAAGCCCTATCAGGGTGAAGAAGATTCTTATCCAACTCGTCTCCAACTAAGATCCTGCCCTCGATGATAGGAAATCTTCAGCTACCCGGCAACACTTTACAAACAACCTTTTTCAATATAACTAGGTTTATTATGTCCATAGCAAACCGTCTAACATAATTCTTTTGATTGAATCCCCAGTTCTCTGCACTCCTTAACTTGCTCAATTGTCTACCCCTTTATGCCATCACTACTTCCTAGGAGTTTCGTCCCTCATAATTATGTTTAGAAGGTTCCTAATAAGCCTGCTAGGTGTTTTAAGCTTCTGTTTACACAAAACTTTATATTGATGTGATCAGGCTCAACATTCAGTCAAGTGCGACAGGTAGTCCACAACACTCACAATAAGGCTACCATGCATAATATTTCTATGACCTCTTCATGCCAAGACCTAAAGAATGGTGCATCTAGATTCTTAGAATATGCATTAGAAGCATAATCAATCCATCCACGGGCCTATACAGGATGAACTACTCTGATACCAAAAATGTACGACATCTATCATATAAGTCATGCTCGAGTCATGGAGTTATATTAAAAGTTGTCATTGTGCTAAGAAATCTTTAAAATATGGAAAATATAATATATGGCCCTTTAACTGCTCACTTTATTACTGACTAATAGTCTCTAATACATAGAGAATAAAATAATTACACTTTAAAAGAAATTGTAACTAACATAATACACAGCGTTTACTTCCGACTAATCGTTAGCTAGCTTCAATAGTCTCTTAGTCTGGCTTACGCCCGATTCTTGCTCAGTGAATGACCTTGTACTCCGCCTCGCACTTAATTTTCAACTTGGGTGCTGAAATGTTTACGGAAAAGAAAAATATACAAGCAGGTAGTGAGAACCTAAGGTTCTCAGTAGGTAAACTCAAACCAATCTTACAGTGTCATCATAAACATCCAAACCACTTCGATTTATTATGAAAATATGAGCACATATACAAAAATAGTGGTTTAATTTTAAGTTGAAAACACCTTTCTCAAAGCGGGTTATATTTTAACAACCACTTGCCATATCATATGACAGATATAGAAATACGAATAGTATAATATACTTCAACAAAAATCATAATAGCATTATGACTTAACGAGATAATTGAAGATGCACATATCAATGCTTATAATTGACTGTATCCAAGTGCACTTGATTTAATTCATATCTTTCTTTAACTTGCAACTTAACCTTGCTCTTCTGTACTTGGTCTCCCAGAGGTGAATGGCCTCTCTCACCCCTGGGTAATAGCCTGCTTTTCAGGTCCGAGCTCGTACCTATACATGAGTGATGGGTTTACTTTTCCCGACCCTCACACCGGTCTATTTCCATTAAATCTGGTCGAGGGCTCGCCCAAGTCTTAGACAGTATCATTTTGGTCCACGCTAGCTGAGTCTATGCCTGGCCTCACGTGGTAGCTTAGTACGTCCCTCTCGCAAATTCTTATTATCTTTTTCCTTTCCATATCTTATCATGCATGTGGATGCTTTGTGCATTCATGGATGTATCTCACACCTTATTTTTCATATCATATTCTAATTATGCTTGCATGCATGATATACATGAACATGACATGTAAATGTAAATATATCCAAATTATAATCATCCATAGCATAAGTTCTCATAAACTCTTGCCGAAAATTCGGCAGCATAACGAATCGAGTCTGCTTCCCCATTAATAGTGCCAAACTACCAGTAAAATCATTCAAACATGCACATCAATATGGAATAGCAATTATATATTTACAATATCATTCATTAAATTCAATACAACCCTCAATAGAGTTTTCTATTTACTTCATCCTATTCTGCCCGAATTTTGTATAATCCACCTTTAGTCCAATTCAACTCATTTAAACCTAAATTTTGGATATGTCATAGCTCTATGTGTCTAGTTTCCAACCTTTTTGGTCTCATCTCATTTTGATTTATATAATTCAAGTTATTAATATTTTACTCAGACTGCCCTGTACTTTGCAAGAAATGCACCCTTATAAGTGAAAATTCACTAAAAATAGAAATCTCGGTGAAATCATACAAAATTTATGTCAATTTAAAGCTAACAGAACAAGCATTCAAATGAAATAAGCTGCATATCATTTGCATGAGTATATTTTGAGATATAAGCCCCATAACTTGACCCTACTAGACTACCTTATTCCAGCCCGGTTTGAACTTAAGGTAACTTCATTAATGTGTTAGGAATAATTGGCAATGAATCTGACTCTGAAATTTTTATGGGATGTTCCGTTATATGTTAGCTTTCAACTCAATTTAGAGTTGTGTAGGGTGAGTTACACCCTTCTCAACTCATACTGCCCAGATGAGAATTTAGATTTCTAGGTCAAACTTCAAAAATTCATTCATAACTAACTCTATACTAATCCAATGGCCTTATATTTTATATGTATGGAAATCTCTGAATGTCTAGTTTCATATAAAAATGGATTCATCAAATTTAACCTGCTGTAGGCGGAGCCGTACACTCCGCCATACAGACCGCTGTAGGTTCTCCTAGGTTTTCAGATTCTAGTTTGCTCTCTATCTTATGTTCCATGCAAGATTCAATCTCAATCCCTCCAAATACTTAATAAACCAGCCATAAACCATCACACACATCAAGTATATCATCAAAGAAGTGAAGAGAGTTGAACTCTCATACAGCTTTAATCCATGAAAATAAGAAGCAGAAAATAGAAATCCTACCTTTATTTGGATGCAAAACTAGCTAGTCTTGAGTTCTAGTGAAAGATGTGGGTACAAGAGACTTGAGGGAGGTTGAAAATGGAAGAAGAAGATGAAGAGAAGAAGGAGAGAAACCTGCCGGAAGAGGAGGACGAAAATGGGTGTAGAAAAAGAATTAAAGCAAGCAGAATTTTGGGGTAGTTGGAAGGAAAGCACCCCATTGGTCCTTAGCATAAGTGGCTAAGAAGGAGCCAACTCTCTTCCACTCTTGTGGCTGTCTTGCACCCCTCTTAATGGGTTAAGTGGCTAAGTTTTAAGCCACTTGATTTAGGGTTTTGAGTGTACAATTCTGTTGAATCGGTTCTAATAGTTTAAAATACCGAATCTTTACCGATTTCCTTCAAATCGGCAAAACGATTTTGAAGAATTTTGTGAGGTTTTCTATGTTTCTATTCTAATTGTTTCTAATCTTAATCTCTCTAATTAATACCAAATTGGCTTTAATTAAATACTTAATTGATTTCTAATTAATCTCACTTATTCGATAAAATCGAATAAATCAATTAACGTCATAATTTAAACATTTTGCAAATTTAGAACTTTTCTGTTTTCTGTTTCCATAGCTAATGTCATTTCCGTAATTTTAAGCAAGTCTAGGGGCACCCCACGTTATTTCACACCAGACTGTCTCCATGGCCTAATCGGCAGACATTTAAACTTCTGCGGTTTCACCACGCGATTCTGCTCTGTTTAAAATCCCATTCTGCTAATTCTACAGATGTGGGGGCATGAAGGTTATTTCGTGAAAAGTTCTAGGGTTATTGTGGGAATAAGTCTTTGGGGTTAAAATATAATTTCTAAAAATCTTAGGCATCACTGCAATTAACAAAAGTTTATAGGGGCACTTTTATCATTTCCTAATTTTTAACATATGGCAGTGCCATATTTTCAACAGTAGTGTTACACTACCCTATAATTCTAAGTGTGAAGATCGTTATGGCATAATGCTGCCTGAAGAATTCTCACACTGCCTAAGGTTCAAAGTTTTTATTACGTTCTGTTTACGAAAGTGGGGATGTTACACTAGGAGTAGTAACTCTAGTGACGGCCATATTGTTGACACAGAGATCGAACTGAACAGATACATCTAATGTCATCGTGTATTCTCCACAAGTAAAATGAAATGTGTGGGTCTCTGGTCTCTATCATTCGACTAGTGCAATTATCAAATAATTATTTATGTCCATGCAGCAAATCTGTGCAACTTGATATAAACCAGCCTATTGCAAGATCCCATGAATCTTGTATCTCAGTGGATCCAGTTTCAAATGACAGATTGGTAATACTCTGATCACCTGTTACAAATAGTAAGCAGAATATCATATTGTTGAACTTATTTACAATTTCTTTTCGCTAACTAATATCCACTAGCTATAGTAAAATAAATAAAACCTCAATTAATTTTAAAAGCTAACTAATATCCACTAGGCCAATATTTAAAGACTAACTAATATATACTTAAATAAATAAAATCTTCAATTAATAATACAAACTAATATTTTTTTAACTAGCTAATTAGTATGTATATGGTATAAACTAATATGTAAACACAACTATAATTAACCAATTTAATAGATATTTTTAATTTAAAAATTAATATTGCTATAGCTATTAAATTATTTTTTACAAAATAATTAATTAATTACAATATATTTTCAAATTATATTTTTCTATTATATCAAAATTATTGAAAAAAATTCAATAACATAATATGATAACAAAGTAACTAAGAAACATAATATGCCCATAAAAAAAAAAATCAAATCCATGCAAGCACCACCAATAACAAACTATTTTACACAATATCAATAAACTTCTAAAAAAATATAAATAAACATATAATAAATTTAATTTCTAAAAAAAAAAAAACACTTACATTATGATCAAGAATTTGATTAACAATATGTTGGCATAAATTCATCGTTGTATCTCGAACCATTTTTACAAATAATCTATTTTTTCTTTAAATAAATCAATAATTTTTTTGTTACAATTCTTATTATTTTCACAATACAGTATACTCTTTCTCTCTACCTTTCTTTCTTTTCTTCCAAACTGCACACACAACAAGCACAACATGCTCAACGCTTTTTCTCCTATCTGTTGCACTCCCTTCCTCGCACACCTCCCTCCATCTATACACTCCAATGTAGCTAATGCATGAGTTTCTGACACTCAACGCGGTGACACCCATGCGGTCAAAATCGAAATTTTCGATTTCAAAAGACTGTAGATTCCCATGCAGAGTTGCTCTTACCTGTGGAAGTGGGAATTTCCGACTTCAGTCAGCTACAATGTTCTTCCTGAGGCAGCATGCAGCAGCAAGCACAGGGAGGGGAGGCACATGGCTCATCCTTGAGGAAGTCGGAATGTTCGACTTCAGTTTGCTACAGTGTTCTTCCTGTTGTTCCACCATGCGCATCACAAAGTTGATTTGTGTAACAAACTAAAATCGAAAATCCCGATTATACTTAAAACCATATCACAGTAAATACTGCACAAATCCCAAATCATTGAACATGTTAAACTCAAATCGCATATAAAAAATAAAACACCTCTATAAGTTCATGAACTCTTTCTTTTCTTTTCTTTTGGTCCATGAACTTTTTTTCTTTTTCTTTTCTTTTGGTCTAGCTGTGAGCTGTGATTGTCGATTTTTTATTTTTTATATGAGATTTGAGTTTAATATATTCAATGATATGTGATTTAGACAATATTTACTATGATATGGTTTTAAGTAAAGTCGGGATTTCCGATTTTAGTTTGTTGCACAGTTCAACAACTCTGCGATGCGCATGGTGGAACAAGAAGAAGAACACGATCGCAGACTGAAGTTGGAAATTCCAACTTCCTCAAGGACGAGCCACATGCCTCCCCTCCCTGTGCCTACTGTTGCATGTTGCGTTAGGAAGAACATTGTAGCATATTGAAGTTGGAAATTCCAACATCCACAGGGAAGAGCCACGTGTTTGCTACCTATGCGTTGCTGTGCATGGGAATCTGTAGTCTTCTGAAATCGAAAATTCCGATTTTTACTGCATGGGTGTCACCGCATTGAGTGTCAAAAACTCACACCCATTGGCTGCATTGGAGTGTATAAATGGAAGGAGGGGTGCGGGGAAAGGTGTGAGGAAGGGAGTGCAGTAGATAGGAAAAAAAGAGTTGAGTGTGTTGTGTTTGTTGTATGCACGTTTGAGAAGAAAAGAAAGAAAGGGAGAGAGAACGAGTATATTGTAGTATGAAAATAATAAGAGTTGTAACAAAAAAAATATTGATTTATTTAAAAAAATAGATTATTTGTAAAAATGTTTTGGGAAACAATAGTGTATCCACGTCAACATATTTCTAATCTAATTCTTGATCATAATGTAAGCTATTTTTTTTTTTGTTTTTAGAAATTAAATTTGTTACATGTTTATTTATATTTTTTAGAAGTTTATTTATATTGTGAAAAATAGTTTATTTTTGGTGGTGCTTGCATGAATTTGATTTGTTTTTTATGCGCATATTATGTTTCTTAATTAGTTTGTTATCATATTATGTTATTGAATTTTTTAAAAATAATTTCGATGCAATAGAAAAAAATATATTTTGAAAATATATAGTAATTAATTAATTATTTTGTAAAAAACAATTCAGTAGCTACAGCAACATTAATTTTAAATTAAAAATATCTACTAAATTGGTTAATTATACTTGTGTTTACATATTAGTTCATATTATATACATACTAATTAGCTAGTTAAAAAAATATTAGTTTGTATTATTAATTGAAAACTTTATTTATTTAAGTATATGTTAGTTAGTCTTTAAATATTGGCCTAACGGATAGTAGTTAGTAGGGTTTTACATATTTTATATATTAATTAGTTATGAAATAATTAGTAGCTATAGCAATATTAGTTCGTAAATTCAAAATATTAACTAAATTGGTTAATTATATTTAGTCTTTACATATTAGTTTATAAAGTATATACTAATTAGTTAATAATATTAGTTTTTAAAATTAATTGAGGTTTTTATTTATTTTATTATAACTAGTGGATATTAGTTAGTGAATATATATATATATATATATATATATATATATATAATTTGTTGTTGGTGGTGCTTGCATGGATTTGTTTTTTTTCTTTTTGCGTATTATGCTTCTTAATTAGTGTGTTGTCATCATATTGTATTTCTTAAAAATAATTTTGATATAATAGAAAAAATAATTTAAAAATATATAGTAATTATTTTGTAAAAAACAATTTAGTAGCTATAACAATATTAGTTTGTGAATTCAAAATATCAACTAAATTAACTAATTATATTTAGTCTTTACATATTTATTCATAAAATATATACCAATTAGTTAAGAATATTAGTTTTTAAAATTAATCGATGTTTTTATTTATTTTACTACAACTAATAGATACTAGTTATAAAAAAAATTATAAATAAGTTCAACAATATGATATTATGCTTATTGTTTATAACATGCGATGAGAATATTGTGCGTCTGTCATTTGAAAACAGGCAACGAGAGTATTGCGGGTCCATTATTTGAAATTGGATCCACCGAGGTATGAGATTATGAAGATCTTGCAGCAAGTTGGTTTATGTCACATTACACAGATCAGCCACATGGACATAAAAAATCATTTGATAATTATGTTGGTCGAATGATGGAGACCAGAGACCCACATGTTTCATTTTGCTTGTGAAGAATGCATGATGACATTAGAAGATGTCGCCATTCAGCTAGATCTCCATGTCAATGGTATGGCCGTCACTAGAGTTACAATTCCCCACACTGCAACACTCCTGCAACGATGTGATTATCTACTTGGTGCTCGGCCTGGAGAGGCAATGTTGATGAGGGTTTTATCAGGTTATTATGGCTAAACGAGTACTACAAATTGTTTTGTGGCAACGACAACATCCTTGTACAGCAAATGGCTCACACTTATATATTGTCCTTGTTGGGCCACGTCATAGTGCTTGACAAGAGCGACTTGGAGGTCCACGGAAAGTAAGTGCAGCTATTTGAGAATGTGGAGCAAATTGGGCTATATAGCTGGTGTTTGGCAATGCCTCACTATTCTTTACCGAGCATTAGATTATGCTTTGTGTATAAGAATAGAAGACATCTGTGGCAGCCTGCTACTTCTACAAGTATGGGCATGCCTTAGGCTCCATTCTTGGCATCCATGCTGACCCAACATTTTACTTTTCCTATTGCTTCAAGCTAAAAATTATTTTCATGACAAATTTAGTTTGTTATCATAAAAATTGTATCTAATTCATAAAATATCTCACAGATGGAGTCATGCACGGTATTAACGGCAATCTAACCTAAGAAATCTTGACAATTTAAGGGTGCTTATAGCTTACGTGCGACCTAATAAGGTAATTATTAAAATATTGTACAAGTTTTTCTAATATCGCAATTTATATTATTTGCATATCTTATGTATTTTTATTGATGCAATTTGTATGGCAACCATATGATAAGCCTACAATTGATGGCCTTATTCCAGATGATATGTCGGTTGAGCAGCCGATATGGTCGATGGTGACACTGCTAATATGCTTTGAAGTGATTGAGTGGCACCCAGGTCACCGCATAATGCGCCAGTTTGGACTTTTTCAATATATTCCTATCGAGCTCCATAGTTTAGTAGGCTCCCATAATATAGACTTACAAGGACAAGGACACACTGATTAAAAATTGAGGCATATTGATTGGGTGACACTATCGAATCATTGAGAGGAGTGCATCCTACAAGGACAACCAGCTAAAGACTACCAATCTTCGAATGAGTACTAGTCGTGGGATTTACACCATGCCACCCCTCTATGGTTGTCCACTCAAATGGAGCAGCCACCCCTTCAGTAGCAATAAGGCCCCATGGGGCAGCCATCCCCTAACAGCAGGAGTTCCCTATAAAGCAACCAGCACCCCAGGTCCAAGTTTCTATGCTCTTGCCACCTCCCTCACCACAGCTAAAAGAGGATTTCTATTGGGATCCATAGAAGCAGCAGTTTCATTAGACTCAGCAGAAGCCCCCACAAGTGCAGCATCCGAATTGTATGGAACCATTATGAATGTCCTTAGATGTAAGGGAAATTTGTCATGGTTCAAGGAGCAATTGGTTCAAGGAGCAATCAGAGTCGAGAGACAAGGTTTGTTGATAGCAGCAGTGGCATCCATATACAAAGTGGGGTTGAAGGCAACTTTGAAGTTGTATTCGTTGACACCGCTCAGGGAGATGTTGCTAAATCTGTCGAGCAACATGATTTGGACCTATCCTTGTCACTTCCCGAACGAAAAGATGTGTATTGACCGCAAATAGTGACACCAAAGCACCAACCACAAATGGTCACACAAGAGCTCCGACCGCAAATAGCCCCACCAAAATACCGACCAGAGATGATGACACTAGATTTTTTGAATATATCTCAATCAATAATCTCCCCAAATGATTAGTGGACAACATCCCTGATGTAGTAGGTGATGACAGAAGGCACACGTGCATCTAGCTAAGTGCTAGAGCAAGAAGGCAAAGGAAATAAGCGTGTTGGGGATAACGGTGCTCAAGATAAGGGTGCTAGAGATGAAGGTGCAGGGGATAAGGGTGCTTGGGATGAAGGTGTTGGAGATAAGGGTACAGGGAATTAGGGTGCTAGATATTAGGGTATGGAGGGTCAAAGTGGCAGAAAAGGAAGACGAAGGTAGAATATAGTCGGATTTTTGCGGGAATATGTGTTTTCATCTCTCAGATTCAACCCTTCATTAATCGGAAAGAAAAAATGAAGAGGAGGGTAGTATATATAATTTAAGATTTTTACCTTTTTATGTATTTTTTTAATTTCTTTTAGTTTTTATGTGAATGGTGTATGTATTACTAATTAGTAGCCCCACAACTTCTTTTATTAGTATATATGATTTCAAATTTTAAATATATCAATTTTAATAGCATTTACTATAAAACTATTTTTTTAAAAACTATTTTCTTCTTTCTAATCAAAAATTTAAATTTAAATTCAAAAATAGTTATCTGAATAATGATTCAAGAAAATATAATTTAATATTAAATTTGTAATTGAAATTATTTAATCGAATTTTATGCATCATTATTCAAAATATATACTAAATTGGTTAATTTTATTTAGGGTTTACATATTAGTCATTAATTGAAAAAAATTCAAATCTATACATAAGCATAACCACTAACCATAAATTTCTTAATCAAATAAAATAATGCGTTTAATTTCCTAACATAATAGTACCAAACTAATCTATTAATCAATTCATTAATCAAAATATTAGTTTTAAATACAAAATATGTACTAAATTGGTCAATTATATTTAGGCTTTACATATTAGTCATTGATTGAGAATAAACAAGAAGTCATTAATCAAATAAAATAATAAAATTCAATAACAGGTTCACAAACACTTGATTAAAAATTAAAGTCCCCCTTATGTTAAATTTTTTTAATGACATAACTTCAACCTAAGGCCTTATTTAAATAAAATAAATATCAAATTTCTTTCTTTAACTAATTAAATAATTTTATTTTCAAAATTCCTAATGATTGTCTTTCTATAGAAATGGATTAAATTTTTTTTCTTTAACGGTTAGACACAAGTGTGTTAAATATCGAAGTTTATCATGTTATTATAAGTTTTTTAGGTAAAAGAATTTTTATTTATTGTATTAGTTCATGTATGAATAGTATTATTACATATCAAAATAATATTTAATAGTATTACGTAAAAAAAAAAAAAAACCCTTTAAAACACACAATAGAGGGCCAATATCTGAATGGATTGCAATGTCGTGATTTGGAAATGGCGGGATTTGTCCCGCATGAAATCAGAATTTCCGATTTCATTGTAATAAAAAGATCCCGTTAACACAAATCAGACTTCCCGATTTCATGTATAGACTATAACCACATAAAATAGCCCTAATTGCCATATTCCGGTACATTTTTAACTCAAATCCCATATTAAAAAAAAAGCACCCCTATATGTACAGTTCATAATAAGATAGATTCGAGATGTTCAAAGTCAGGACACCGCAGGGAAATACAAACATAATTGGCAAAAGGCCATTGGCCACACTTACAGAGCAAAGCATCCTGCAGTATTTGTTGAACTTGAACAGACAAAACTTACCATAGACTGTTAATTTTCTTACTTAAATCTTTGTTAAATCTTGTAGGCCCACCCATGTTTGTCCAAGAATGCCTGGACTGCTTCCTTAATGGCCAAGTTTGGTACTAATTGTGATGGATCAAGTGGTTCTCGCGTGACGGGGTCAAATTTACCCACCTATGTTAGAAGTTAAAAGACTGCACAGTAAATTGAAATGAAAAGCATCTGATCTGAAAGATTAAAACAAACAAATCACATTACCTTTTGCAAATGGTCAAGAATCACTGCCCTCTCATATGTAATTCCACTTGGAGTGATTACAGGATCATGAAAAATATCAAGTGTGATTCTACAGCATAGATAATCTGGCACCTATAGACTCAACAAACCAATACACGCGATCAATTATATAGCAATTTTTTGGGGCACCACAAAAATGTTTTAATGAAGATATTAACAACAAAATGAGCCATGTACACACCTCAGTAGGTGTGTCATCCTCTGCTGCTTTATTGAAGACTCTCCCCAAACCCTCTAATTGTTCCATATGAGAATTAGTAGCATCATCTACAAATCCTTCCGTTTGGGACATATCGAGAAAATGTTTTTCACTTAGAGCAGACTCACAAGCTTCCCTGGGACACGCAGACATTTTATGATAATAATAATTGACATAATAATTTAATATTCACCAACCAATAAATAACTGACACTTGGCTAGCCAGAGAAACACAATTTACAAAGTAGCAAATAACAAATAAGATAGACACAATTGATAGTGATCACCAATCATTAATGAATGACCCTCAGATAATAGGCCTGACAATCACCAGAAAAACATACTTCAAGCTCTGCAATTCCCATGATCGCCTGGAAGATGAACGTTCCCACTCTACGTATTTTGCTTTTGCAAGCTCTCGCCATATTTCCTCCACCATATACCCCTTGGGATTGGCACCTCTCCCAAGATCCAAAGCCTTAATTAAGATTCCAATCAATATGAGAATTGCCATCCATTTTAAAAATAAGGGAAAAATCACTGTTAATATCATAGAAAAATGCATCACACAGTGAATCAGCAGCAAAGTTATATTTAAGCAGATGCTACATCAAATTCAAGAGAAGGAAGCACCATGTGCCTTCAAGGCAATTTGATCAGACAATCTTCGACTTGTTTGTCATCTATAATATAGTAAATTATCATTGACATAAGAAAAGATAAGGAAAAAGAAACATGAATATTGGGTAGTGCTGCAATCTGAGTCTCAAACTGTCCCTCACATAAATGTTTGGAAGCTTCATTACTTCTTTCCATCAAAGCTCATAACCTAACATTAACCTAAGTGTCATCTAGCATATCTTTTAAGCAAATTGTAATGCCAACAAAAGAAAATACAGTAAATGCGTGACTTAGAGAATAGGACACAGAAAGCAAAACATCCTGCACCATTCTTCCACCAGTGCAGCGAGCAAACACTATTATACACGCACCACTCATTAACAATAGGCTAAACCACATGAAAGGAGACTATAAGGCGTAGAAAGCTGAATTGAAACCCCATATTATTAATCTCTCCAGTCATTAGTAATACGTAACATCTTGACAGAAGAAACACATCTGTTCACAGTATATCTTTAACACATTTTTCAAGTCAGATCAATATCAGGAAAATAAGAGATTTAAAATAGGAAAAGCAAACAAAAATGCTAGGACTTTCTAACTACTCTGACCAATCTAGGTTTGAAGTTGAGCTGCTTTGAAAGCAATTTCTAAATAATTTTGAACTAAGGAAGTTCAAACCAATTTAAGCCAAATGCTTCACTCAAAAATCAAAGTAGAAAGAAATAAGCAAGAGATAAACAAGACCTAGCTTGGGAAAAAAGTAAGAAATTGGTAAGTGGAATTTTTTCTAATATAGAAAAAGAAATTTATTATAAAAGAGAAGGTACAAAAGAGAATAAGACATCCTCACAAAAATACCCCAAAAAAAAAAAGGAAAAAAAAAAAAACAAAGAAAGAAGTCCTATAAGGATAAACCATGCAAGCGTGCCAATCCCTTTGGACATAAGCTAAAGGAATGCCATTATACAGATTACAAACCATGTGCAAAGCACCAAAGGAATGCCAAAAAAGTAATCTTATCCCAAATAAAATCAACAATTGAAAAACAATCATTAAAAATTCTAGAATCTCTTTCCAATCAAATACACCGAATCATTGCAAAAATCAAGGACTACCACAGGATCTTTGCTTCTTTACAAGAGCCGAAACCTCTAAACTCAGTAAGGGGAAACTAATAAGTCCATAGGGCAAAACCACAACTCTCCAGATTCCAAAAAGCTTGTTCCAAAGAAATCACACCATAGGGCAGTGCAGAAAGAGATGAGCCCTCAATTCGGAATCTAAACCATACATTATACACATATTTGGAGACAAAGCAGCGAGAGGCCTGCATTTCTCGAGCATGTCATTTGTGTTAATCGTATTAAGAAAAGCAATCCAAACAAAAGCTTTGACCTCTGAGAGTTCTTTCATTAATTTTTTGAACTTCTTGTTTGTTTCTTAATTTAATTATTTGATTCCAAAACAACATGCTTCCTGATGAACCCTTGACAACTTTGCAGTAATTTTTTTTCCCTACTAGCAAAAGGTGGGACTTCAGATTAAAAATCATTTTCTCATCTCCACAAAATTTCCCTGAATAGACCACCAAGTAAATTGTTGTTCAAATTAATTCGCAATTCCCGCAATTCCTCAGAGTACATCCAAAATGTGCCGTCTTCCTGATGAATTTGATGATTAAGTCTTCAATGTTGATCCCAGGGAAGCAATCCCTCTATCTTGAAATTTTCCACTATAGATTCCCCTATTTAATAGCTCTCGAAATATCACTATTCTCAAAATGCTTTTAAATAGTCCCAAAATCTTTTCCACTTCCTGATAACTTGAAATAAGCAAAACTTCATTCTTTTATCACAGAAAAGCCTCACCCTACCTTGAAATTTTCCATATTCCTGCTTACTCTTCAGCAACTGAGATGGTTTGCATTCCTCAGCTTATTTCCTCCCACCCATTGTTTCTCCTTAATCAAGAGCTCACTTTTCTATATTCATTTTTTTTTTTCCAACACACTTTATTCTTTTTTATCTGTCAATGGGTTGCTCAATATTCTCCATACATTTACCAGTTACGTTCTCCAGGCAGGATTCTCCAACAACCAATTGTCAGTGCAGCTCCCTCTTCCAGTTCCAACTGACATAACTTCTGCAGCTTTTTCCTCCTGCTAGCAGGTTCTAAATTAAAATACCAAATCACACTTTTCTGCCAGGTTACTGTTAGTATTTGTTAGAACATCTTTAAAATATCAACGATCAATTATATATTGTAAAGTCAAGTACACCTCTAATTTATGAGGAACCTTAGCATGTTTACTTATTTGATTAGGTCAAAAGTATTTGTACAAACAGGACCCCCAGGTATTGCTGTATCAGATCATCACATCTACACCATATCAATCTAATATTATTTGGAGGCTCCTTTCACTCTTCTGCTCCTTCCCCACTTCCAACCCTCACCAGGATTGTAGAATTAATTCAAAATATGTAGCAAATGACATGACTGGTAAATCAGTCATTTTGTTCTATTTTTTTCCCCGCTTTTCTACTTCTAAACAATGAATCACATTTTGAGCTGTCACATACAATAAACACTGTTTTAAGAATCTCAAGCCTTAACAATATGGTTGTTGTCCACCCCCTCTAAAAAAAAGGGAAAACACACACACACACACACACACACACAGACTATAGATCGTATTCTGACTTGTCACATATCACATCAAAATCAATGATCATGGGCACACATCATGTCTTCAACTTCATTATAATCAGGGGCCTAGATATGTCGCTTTGAGCTAATTGAAGGCAGTTGTATGCAATATATAAAGAACTATGATGCACAGATTGGGGTACAGGTATCCAATACAACAAGAGGACAATATAAGAATACAGCATTTTAAAAAAATTAATATAAGGGCACGATTGGGTACAGCACATCTAATTTTATAAAATATAATAAAAAACATAAATTAAATATAAAACTATTGGAAATAACCAAATAAACATCCAAGGGCTCATAGAAAAAGTTGGGGACTGAATGGACATTTGAGATTAACTGGGACTTGAAGGAAGGTGAAGGATTTAACTTGGAAAGAAAAGAATAGGAGGGACGCTGCCATTGACGGGTTTTCAAGCTCTGCAAGTCTGCAATCTGTGCTTCATCCTCAACATTCCCATAACAATGGAAAACAGAAAAAACACAAAAAGGAAGCAAATGGGTCAGTGTGCGATTTTTGTTTTGTATTACATTTTCTCACATTCCATACGTGTCCCATATACGGAACATATGGGGCACCAGTATAGTGGCTTACGAGCCATACCACTGCTTCTTAGATGAAGAATGGAAGGCACAGCCATCCGTTGCTTTGACAACCCTCAACCAAACTAACTTTCATATAAAATGACACCAAAAAGAAATACAAGTCATAATTTTTTTTCCCTTTAAAACAAAAACAACTTACCCCATTGGAAAAGCATAGAATATATAATTTAGATTAGTAAATGATTTTATAACCAAAATTAAAACGAATAAAGAGAATTATTCCTAAGGATGGAAAGTGATTTCTTTTTGTTTCTGAATAAGTTTTCCATTTAAAAAAGTTTTATTAAATTGGAGAATACACATATGAGCATGACTTCAGCTCTGCGAAGCAGAAAAAAGGGAGAAGGCTTCTAAAAGAAGCTACTGTTTAAACAGAGCTGAACAGCCACAGTAGGAACTGGCCTAAAAGGAGTCAGACTGACCAGAAAACATCTGGGCTGCTGGGATTTGGCCAAAACAGAGGCAGATGCGAACAAGGAGGGCAAAGCTTTTGCCCATTTTGTTGTAGGACTCACACAGCTGCTATCTGGCCATGATCCCAGCTGCTATAACCATGACAGAAAAACACAATGCAATGCATCATCTGTGGCAGCCCGAGAGCACAATGCAACGTGCAAAACCATGGCGCTGAGACTTTCCATGTTTGATTACTCTGATTCAATGAAGTTCTTACTGAATTGGGACCATAACTTAACAAGCAAACTGCTCAACAGTATAGCAAGCATATTCAAAGTTGGTTGCAGGCACAGCTGCCAAGAAAATAGAGTATAAATTTGAGTCGCCTACTCTTTCTTTCCTTTCTTTGACAACAACATCTTTGTGGGTCCAAAACACTTAATTATCCACTAAAAAACAAAAATTAAGACTACAAGCATTCAGTAGAAATACTGAGATGACTATGAGTGTGTTTGGATTAACTTATATATTTGAGAAAACAAGAGATGTCCTAAGACCAAGGTTCTGAAAAATCAAAATCAAGATCTCATGAAGGATTGGAGGAGCACAAAAAACACATAAAACACGATATCATAACACGGATCATAAGATCCTACCAAAAATAAAAATTTATATATAAAATAACATAAATAAGCAAAATAATATAAAAAATACAATAAAATTTAATGAAACTATAATTAAAAAAATAAAATAGTTGCAATTTAAATTAACTTTACAATTCATATTTATAAAAGACATAGAAAGTTTCTTTTACAACAAAGAAAAATAAAAGAGATACAAAACTTTTTGGGCCTTGACAAATAAT
The DNA here is from genome assembly GCA_031439585.1 of Pterocarpus macrocarpus. Lineage (NCBI taxonomy): Eukaryota > Viridiplantae > Streptophyta > Magnoliopsida > Fabales > Fabaceae > Pterocarpus > Pterocarpus macrocarpus. Next base: position 15,428,327 of record CM062516.1, on the reverse strand, counting down.
TGTTGGAGATAAGAAACCTCTTTCGGTTATTTAACAATGAGGTGTTGTGGCCCAAAACCAGTAAACCCACCGGCCCACTCCCACTCACCACTAACCTAGCTGGAAGAAACACATGCCCAGCCACCCAGTCACCCACCCACCCACAACCAGAACAGAGAGACGAGAACAAGAGAAGACAGACAAAGGGGGAGAGACTGCACTTGGCAGAAGCAGCAGAACAGGGCATGGCCGGCAGTGAAACAGAGGCCCAGAACAGAGATGAAGGAGAGATCAGGAGAGTGAGTACGCAAGAGAGGATTTGCAGTAACAAAGACACAGATTCAAACCGGGTAAGAGAGGTATGCTCTTAGGGTTTTGGGAGTTTAGGGGTTGGGTCAACAGGCTGAAATGGGCCACCACACTCAAAAATTGGTTCCAGCCAGATCACGAAGCTCACACGATCCCAGTGACCCTGCGATCTTGAGCAGCAATCCCACCATGATCCCACAAACACAATTTACATAGTCGAAATCGCAAAATCATGCAATCCTACAAGGTGGCGTACGATTTTAACAACCTTGCCTAAAACTATAAAGAGAAATGAGGATTAGAAATCCTCCTTTAAAAAAAAAAACGTAACAGAAAGCAATCAAGGAAAAGAGAAAATCAATGCACTAAAGAGCTTATTTTGACTTTAAAATTGCTGATAATCAAAATCTTACTGAACGAGCTTTTGAAAATAGAATTATTTTTTTCCTAGAAATCATGCAAATCCAAAAGTGCACTAGATTTTAGGTCTTGTTATCTAGACAAAACTTCATAATATGTCTCCTCTCACCAGGATCCAAATTATGGCTACTTAAACTCAATGCAAAATGTGATTTGGTTTAGAATTAGTGTTTGGAGTAACTTACTCTTCCTTTCTCCGTAACTTGTGTTCATTGCACATAACATACCTCTCCTCTATTATAGAACCTACACAAAATGTCTTCTGCATTTATAGAAGATGCTACAATTCCAAAATGCCGTGAACAATATATTTGGTAGCCTAGCCATTACCTCATGAACATTCATTTAACTACACCAAGTGATAATTTGACCACTTCATCAGGTACAAAGTGATCTACCACTAAATTCACAAACAGAAAAATGTAAAACATTGTACAAGCTAACATTTTTACAGAATGGAAAGGCTTAATCATACTAAGAAGTACTAAATAATTTCAAGCAACAGGTATAATTAATTAACAAATGTGCAAGGAAACACACAGAACAGATGTTCAATGACAACAAACCTTCTGCAATTCTCTGATACCCTTGGCATGTTCTTGTCTCTGAAGCAATGCAAGTCCCAACATGTAATGGGCCTAAAATATATACATAAGCAAATTCAGCTGGGAACAAGATAATCAAATCAAAGCACATTGTTGCTAACAATGAAAAGATAATGAACAATGTGCAAAGTATAAAATGATGCAGCCAAAGACTCTCATGCAGCCAATGGCTTCAATAAACTCTAGATAGCTAGCCTACAAACCAAAACACGACCATGGATGAAAGTAGATACAGAATGTATTAGAGAAATCTTGGTAATTAATGTATTAGAGCCCTACTTAATGAGCAATCTTGGGATATAACAACTCATGTAATTATGGCTGTAATTAATACTAATTAGTATTAATATATCACTGTTTTCCCCGGTTTAAACAAGCAACTCGGTGCTGCTGCATCACTAATATAAAAATGAAAAATGATGCTCAAGGTTCTCTCTAAGGATGTTCGGACACAAATACTTCATCTTAGTCTGAATCCCACATATCTCATGAAAAGCATGACAAGTTTTGCAGTTTTACCAGAATCATGACATTAAAAATACATGTATTCCAATCCCCAAATATAATTCTTGAGCATTGAGTAGAAGGATTTGTATCTTCTAAAGTGCAAGGTCCACTTTAGAGGGTTAAGTGCACAATCCCAACCACTGATGAAAAAACCAACGGTACAAATTGTCATGTATGAACTATCATACTGAATTTTATATTTTATAAAATCTTAGACCGTTGATTTTTCATCAATGGTTGAGATAGTGCACCCCATACTTTAAAGGAGCCAAATCCTGACTAGAATGCCAGAAAGATAATAATACCACACTGGCAAATATTTTTAATTAACATAAAGAACAGAAATAGACAAACCTCCTTGCTTTGCAAACCAAGCCATTCTAAATGCTTTTATATGCTGTGATTGGCAGAGTCAAAAAATAACCAAAAGAAATTTTTATTGGAAAAAAAGGATCTATTTATCACTTCATTACAACCTGTTTTTCACCTCTAATAAGCACAGAATTAGTCCATGAGTTTACAACATCTAACTATGTAAAGAATAGATCCTATTAGATTTCCCAAACTTCCACCCTGCACAGAATATATCCTCTGGCAACTATCACAAGGCTAGCAGGATCAACCCCAAGAACTAAATGGAAAAGAGACATAGTAGAAATCACAGAATTCATTGACAACGACAGAATTGATGCATCCTAATAATCAGCTTAAATCTTGGGTCCGACAGAAAGGGAAAATATGAAAATAGGCCAGGTAAAATCGATTTGTACTGGACGAGCCCACCTCTGTATATAGAAATGTGATACAAGTCTTAAAATTGTGGCTAATGATTGTTTTCCAAGAGAACTACTACTTGATTCCAAGAATCTATTGCCATCATAGAGTTTTATATGCAGGTATCACCAAGCAAAAACAAATCTTTCCCATGATACAACCAAATGTGAAACACATTAGATTCAGAAGGAAATTCAAGAAACTTAACCAATAAAACGATGGAAGCTAAATAGGTAATCAAACATTTCCAAGACAAAAAGAACTACAAAATCACAAGGAGATGACATATACCTTAACCGAATTGCTGTCCAACTGAATTGCTCTCCGACAATCTTCCTCTACTCTCTCCCAATTACTACAAACACCACAAACAAACGAAACAGATAATAACACGACAATACCCAAATTAAAAGAAAAAATTCAAATAAATAAAACCTAACAGTAACATATAAAGTGCAAAATCAAAAATTGGGTAGTTATGTGCCAATACATACTTGCGCTTGAGATGGCACAGAGCACGATTCGTCCAAAACACAGGAACACTGGGGCAAAGTGTAATTGCCTTGAAACCCCCAAAATAAAACCAAAAGAAAATTACAAAAAAGAATGTAAGGAACCAGAAGAATGTTTCCATGTTTTCGAAGAAAACAAGGATTAAGAAAAAGGGAAGAATACCTCGGTGTAGGCATCGATGGCAGCACCGAAACGGCCTTTCTTGAAGTAAGCGTTGCCGTCAATTCTCAGCTTCTCCGCTTGCTTCGCCGCCGCTAACACAGCACCACCATTTGGCCCCATTCTTCTCTTCTCTCTATACAACGAACTCTATAACTGGCGTTATATACATAAATATAAATATCTGCATATGAAATTGCTCATATTAATGTATATTAATATAATTTATGTGTATGTATAGTACAGGTAGGTTGTGGATGGAATGGGGAGGAGAAAATGGCAATGAGAAGGGTCCCGAAATTTCGAGGTGAAAGAAGAAGAAGCAGCGAAACGAAGACGAAAGAAAGAGCCCAATTTGCTTTGACTCGCTTGCCCTTTGGGGTTTACGAGGCACACGAGCCGCGATGATCGAGTGACTGGTCAGGCACGCACCTTCAAGACAGTTTGGTTTGATTGGCCAGTAAGGCTAATAACGGCAAACCATAAAAGTATACGTTAATGAAGATATTTTCTTAAACTTATATCGTAATTATATATTAATTTTAAGTTTCTTAATTTATGTAAAAATAATCAAATTGATAATTATTAAAATTTAATTAATATGTATTGATAATATAAAATAATTTTATATTATCAATCAATAAAAATAAAAAAATAATAAATTATAATAAATTTTTATTTATATTAAATAATTATTTATATGAGTTGATATTTTTTATTATTTAATAATATTTTTAGTATATTTAAATTAAATTTTAACTATTATGAATTGAATGAAGTAGCTCAAAATATAAAATTTTTAAAAGTTTTAATAGCAATTACTATTTATTTTACTAATTATCTCTTCTAGTTTAATCTCTTCTCAATTTCTCCTTTCGATCCATATCTATTGTTCTTGAATATTAACGAAAAATTTTGGTTAACTTTTCAATTTTACTTTTCACAATTTATAGTTCATTGGAAAACATATTCTAAACATGTCCCGAGAAAAAAAAAATAACTAACATTAATGGAGTAGTATAATTAAATATTAAAAATTAAATAAAAAATATTTCATAAATAAACTTTGATTTTAGGGTTCTTAGTTCTCGTGCATCTTACTTTCTTAGTCTATTTTTATGTGTCATTTAAGATTTTTGTACATAGATTAAGATATCATTTAAATTGACACAAATATAGAAACAAATATAGCTTATTTACACTAAACTACCCCTTTTCTTTTCTTTTTTTTTACTCACTTTTTTCTTTCTCTTGAATCTCGCCTTTTTTTCCTTCTTTGTGTTAAAGATGATACAAGTAAAATTAGAAAAAAAAATTAATATTTCCTTAAAATTTTTAAATTATAGATAATCTGGGACATGAAATCTCATTTAAATAGATACTTCCTCTATTTTAATATATCTATCAAGTTTTTGATATTTTAGAGGATGTTTGATAAACTAAAAAAATCAAACAACTAAGTACAATGGCCTAGTTATTTGGTAACTACCTATATATTTCAAAATTAGTTGTTATCCGAACCAATTTGGGCCAAAAATCAATTCTAAAAAAATCAATTTTAAGTTGATTTTATTTCATCCCAAATTTTTCTCTTTCTATTTTATTTCTTCTCATTACTTTTTTCTTACTTCATACAAATTCTTTCTTTCTCCATTAAACAATGTTTAATAGAAAACTAGTTCATTTTTATACAAGTTAACATAACTAGTTCTACTTTGTAACATATTAACTTAGTTTTTTAAATTGCCAAACACCCCCTAGGGTTTTAGAATATCTGTCAATTTCCAACATCAAGATTGTAACACCCTACTAATTTGATGTTATACTTAAGTCATAGCATGAAATCAAGTAGATTGTGTTACCGTAATACCGCTCTGATTACCTTTCATGATTCGTGTTTCCTTTCCTCATCATATTTATTTATTTATTTATTTTTTTAACAGACGAAATGGCACACTGCTATACTAAGGGCGAAACGAACTTAATAAAATATCTCAAAAGATAAGAATAGCACAATAACATTAACTGTATATATATATATATATATATATATATATATATATATATAGCCACCGCTTCAGCCTTCATGTACAAGTTTCAAAGTAGAATACATAGAGTGGCCGACGTACTCAAAAAGACAATAATACCTGCGGTTACCAAAAGATCCTATGGTCCTCAGAGGACATTTCATAATCCCATCGCTAATCTTCTTGACTGAAGTCTATGACCCGTGAGCTACGTCTTGTCAAAGAGGGTCACGCTATACACGCCTCCTCGTTGTGAGCTACTCATTGGGAGCCAGATTAGCCATGTCAGTCTCCGGCCAGAGAATACTCGTGGCTTTGGGTCCCGAGGAGGAAGAGGGTGACGAGCCGGTGGCCTCGAAAGGGTCACTCTCTGAACTAAGCGGCACCTCAGGAACTGCCTGCGGAGATGACTGTGGTGCAGGGTCACCAGGAGCTGCCTGTGCTGCGGGTGCAGGAGGAGCTGGAGGTGGGTGCGCCATGTGCAGTGGGACAGCAATGTAAGGAGTCGCAGGGTCAAAAATAGGATGATGTAAAGGGACAGTAAAGTTCCTATTGCTAAATAGATAAAGATGGAATTTATAAGAACCGGCTATATCTCTGGATCATGGTGAAGCTGCAAATCTGGGATATCAATGAAGAGGGTAGCTGTGGAGTCCATCGCCAGCATCTGAGAATGATGCAGGAAATACAGAACGAGGTGAGAATTTAAAGAAATTCTCAGTAAGGTTTGTGCATAAAGTATTATCCGACGCCACATACATTCTCGCCGCTTTGCTTCTATTTAATTTTAAAAACATGTGCTCAAACTAAAATATCCATTTTAATGAGTTCAAGAAAATGTTTAATCCGAGGCAAGGTTCAGTTTTACTTTAGACGTCATAGGAAACAAAATAGATTACTAATAATGATACATAGAATGATAAACAGAATAAATAAATAAACAGCAGTAAACAAATATAATAGACAACTGTAAACATCTTGACATAACTATTCCATGTATTCATGCATTCATGTAATCATGCAGACTCATTCTTGAACCTTCCTTCATAAACTTTTTCATTACTTGTCATCATCTTTCCATCTCTTGGTCCCCTGGGAGTTCTTGGTCATTTAGACTCCTAGGTAATAGTTTGCTTTTCAAGATCGAATTTGCTCCTTATACAAGAATCGCCAGTGGCCAAGTAGCATGAAACTTTCATAGTAACATAATTCTTAGCATAACTTTCATAGCTTTCTTGAAATTGCACATGCATTAACATGTAATTCTTAACTTATACATGGATTCTACCGAAATTTTGGCAGCATAACGGAACATGTCCGCTTTCCCATGAATAGTGCCAGTACATCAGAATACCAATTTCTCATAGAAATTACAATATTGCATGCACAATTCATCATAGAACTCATAGAAGCATTAGTCTTCTTAAGGTAGAGTTACAACCTCAACATAAATCATTCAACCCAATTTTTGTAAATCATGCCATAATTTCTACTTAACTTATTTGGACCTCAATTTTGGATATGTTAAAATGTTATGTGTCTATTTTCTAACCTCTTTGGTCCCATCTGATTTTGGTAACCATAACTCAAGTTATTCAGGGTTTATCCTGGCCTGCCCTGTGGCTGGCCACAATTGCACACTCAAAAGTAAAAATCTACTAAAAATCAAAAACTGCCTCAAATTACATGAATCTAGTCTTTTATTAAAGCTAACAGGACAAATTTTCATATACAAAAAGTTCTATTTCAATTGCCTTAGTAGGGCTCGAGTTATAAGCCCTGAAACTTAACCTTCCTTAACTGCCCTGTTTTGGCCTAGAGTAGACATAGGATAACTTCTCTGAATCACTGGGAACAACTGAGATGATAACAAACTCGAAATTTCTTTGTATTATGTTCTTCTATGTGTAAGCTTTCCAACAAAATTAGTTTCACTCAAATTGGAGTTGTATAGGGTGAGTTACACTTTTCTTAACCCATACTGCCCAGGTGAGTGTCCTGATTTCTAGGTCAATTTCAAAATTCATATCTCTCTCAATATTAATCCAATGGCCTTATATGATATATATATATATATATATAGAAAGCCCTAGATGTCTAGTTTCACACAAAAATGGTTTCATCAATTTTAAATGGCGGAAGGCTGCACACTCCACTGCATTTTCAATGTAGGGTTTTGGGTTTTCCAGCCTCTCAACTTTTCCTATCTTCATCCTTTCTTGTTTCTAATTCAATTTTAATCTCACAAACAGCCAATAAACCAGCCATAATTTATCATAATCATTCAATCAATATATCAGAATTAAGGAATTAAACCACCAATAATCATCCAAGAATCAGGAAATCAAGACAAGAGTTAAAACCTCTACCTATGGTTATGTTGTGATCTGGCTTGATTTTGGAACTTGGATGAACAAACTTGATTAGGCTTGGTGGTTTGATGGAGTTGAGAGAGTGAAGAAGAGAAGAAGAGAGCTGACCAAGGGAGAGGAAAAGTGGCGCAGAAAAATGGGTCTGAATGAGAAGAGGAGAGTGTGTTATATAGGCATGAGTGGTAGTTAACTTGGAAGATTTTGATTGGCCTCAAAACACAAGGCTGAATTTCAGCCAACCTTCCCCTCTTTTTGTGGCCAAAATGCTCTCCACGTCGTCCCCCTTTTTGTGGCAGAATTGCTCTCCACGTCGCCTAAAAGTGGGGTTTCCAGTATATTCTGAAGATGACATCGAAACTCGGAAATATTGTCTGGTTTACTCGAAACTTGAAAGCAAAGCCGGATGTGAAACCAAGCACTTAAATCTGGAAGTCGGGAAATTGGGTAAACACGAATCGATTCAAAGCATAACACCGGAGATCGAGAGTCAAGTCCTTAATTTTATGTTCCATGAAATCGGAACTTATAGAATCTCGGAACTCCAAATTTTATCTCAGAAGTCGGAAACATCGTAGAAATGAAAAGCTCTTGGGAATAGCCTCGAGATCGGAAGTCATGAAAATTTGGCCGAACTTTGAGACCAATTCAGATAAACTCGGAAGTCGGATCTCGTATACATTCTAATTCACCATAAGGTCAGAAATCGGAAAATCCAAGCCAATCCATTTGAGCCTTACTAAGATTGGAAATCGGTAATTTTAAAAATTCACTGACGAGGTCGGAAGTCGAAAATGGGACGTTACAAAGATAGCATTGATTATTTTTTTAATAATATCCTTAATCTAATTGTGATGATTAAATAACCATTAATTATATGTATTTACTTGCATTTGTTTTAGACAGGAATAATTTCGTTCACTTATACAATTTTGTACCATTACCAGGATCAATTTATTATTTTTCTTGATTTGTGTGTTTTTGGCATTTTGACAATTATTTTGAAATAGAGTGAGTATTTAAAAACGATCAAAGGTAGTACTAAAGTGATAGATAAAATAGACTGAATGGAATGTCTTAAAGTCATAAATATTTGAGAAGGGGACCATCATTGATAATAAATCTACTTTGAATAATTTATTGTTTGAAAATCCATCTTCAAAGCGGTTTGATATATTAGAGATGACTTATTGCAAATACATAATAAGAGGGGAAAAAAACAAGGTAGTGGTTGTTAAAAAAGTAAAATGTAATAGACCCACCATCTTGTATATTTCTCTCTCATTGTATGTTTACAATAGGTCCCTAAAATAATTACAAATAGTAGTACTATTGGAAATAAAGGATATTTCACTTTGGTACAATAGATTGCTAGTGGATGGTCCTTTATGTAACTTAGTGATATTTGAATTTTTAATATATTAACCTCCCTCATATTTAGTGAATTCATCCTCCATTTGGCTTAATTGTTGAGTTTTGGGCCAAACTTGATGTTTGGGATTTACTTGAGTTTTGTATTTTCTTTAGCATTATGCTTAATTTGACATTGTTTTGTATTTTGGCCGTATCTTAAGTTCTAAACATCTAAAAATGATGATTCTTGATTTTTAGGAAAGCTAAAAGAAAATTCTACAACTTCCATGAGAAGTCTTAAGCTAATTTGATCATCTAGATAATTAAATTTAGCCATGAAATTTTGTCAGAGATGTTTGTTCCTAAAGCTTGAATGACGTGTAGTATTTGGGCCATATCATGAACTACAAAAATTGAAATGAGGTCAAATAGGTGGCATTGGAAAAATGAGACAATAGGCTACAAGTTTCATTCAAACCACTTTTGCAAAAGGGATTGTTTTTGAGTTCATTAATTTGTTAAAAATCAGCACATTTCATTTGAAGACCATGTGACATTGTTTTAGGCATTAAACTCTTATCAAAAGCCCGATCAAGGCAAATGATACATCAAAAGAAAGCTTAGAAAATGAAGATTAATGTAGTATAATTTTTAGGCATTGGGTCAGCCCAAATAAGGAAAGAGAAACTGAAATACAAAGAGGGCTTGTATAGTTTTTAGGTCAATTTTAGTAAGGGAATTTAGTCTTGTGAAATACACATACTATTATGATCCTTTTTCTCCTTGTGATGGCTAAAGCTCTATTAGGTTTTCTTCTTTCTCTCTTCTATGGAGGAGTAAGTAACTATTACTGGTTCAATAATTTAAATGTCACATTTGTTAACACGAGACCTTGCTCTTAATGGTTTTTCAATTTCAGAATATATTTTCTTTTCTCTTCCTCTTTTCTTGAGTTGTGAAATTCAAATTTATGGTATTAAATATGAATTTCATGGTTGAGATTATGATTGGGTGAATGTTAGTTGGTCAATTATTGTGAATTTGTCATTGGAATGAGATGGAGTTAAATATTTTGTTAGAACTTAAAATTAATTGCATTATGTGCTTAAAATCAACATAGTTTCTTTGAACTTTTGAAACTTTAAGGCTGAATTGATCATTAATTGATTAAATTCTCATAGGTTTTCAAGTGTAAATGCCAAAGTAAAGGCTGAGGTTTTGGTCTTGTCTAAATTAGTTATATGTTCTGTGTATTGGATCTCTGTTTTGTGGTAAATGCTAGATTAACTTTTACTTCCAAAGATTTCTTGAGCTAGTGCTTTTTAATTTGATTGTATCCTCCCTTTAAATATTGCGTACAAACTATTTGATAAAAGAAACCCCCTTTTAGCTTGATTAGATAGACATCTAGGTTTTGGAAGACGGTTCGAGTTGCATCCATACGACAAAACTGTGTAATTGTGGTTTTATAACTTGAGTCAGGATGACACTCATGTTCGTTAGAGATATATGAACAAAAGGTTCTTGGAATTTTACTCACATGTACACCCAAATTCAGCATGAAAAAATTGCCTCGATATCATTTGTCATAGTCTTGGACTTGGATCACATGGTGTAGACAATTAACAAACATAGAATTTCCCTTATCTTTTTTGTGGTGACAATTCTTATATATGTTCCTAAGGAAAGGAATTTGTCTATTTTATTGCAAGCCATCTTACTCTTGGTTATATGCTAACAACAATGGTGAGAGATGGAGGTCAAGTTGGAATTTCCTACTACTATAAGAAGACCACATTTGATGATTCCAACAGTGAACTCCCAGTGAGTTAATACATAAAAACTCTAAATTATGGCTATAACCATAGTTCTGAGAACTGGACCGGTCTGACCGGTTGAACCGGGAACTAGCTAGGTATCCGGTCTGGGCATTACCAAAAAAATCGCTATTCCAATGAACCGGCTATGAACCGCTATAACTGGTCAAAAACCGACAAATCATTTGAACCGAAAGCGGTTCAACGGTCTAGCAACTTCATTGAAAAAACAAAAACTATGAAGAGAGAAGGCATGGCAGCCAAACACCCATAGACCTTCCTATGATGGCTATGGCAGTCAAACGCCACTCGAATCACCACGGAAAAAAGAAGGCTACGGGTTTATTGTTTTTGTCAGCGAGGAAGAGTGGCCATGGCAGCTATCCACGATCTCACCGTTGGTCTTTGAAATCGCTGCCGCTGCCTTGATTGGTTTTTGCCATAGTCTATGTCACTACACATTACAACTTCATGTAGGAGGCATTTGGGTTAGGTGGATTATTGTTGCAGACTTGAAGTTGCAAGAGGGGGCGGCGGCAGCTTGCTGCAATAAGAAGGAAGAAAGTAAAAGCTATTAAGTTAGGGTTTTGTTTCAACTGGGAAGTATTTGGGTTGGGTCTTATGTAAGAAGCATAAAGCAAACCAAATTAGACAAATAGTGAGCTTAGCCCACAGTTATGGGCATTCAAAAACTGAGCCTCACGGTTTTGTTTTTAGTATGCACCAAAAAATAAAACTCCAACTAAAAAAATATTTCATTATGAGATTATTAGTGAAATTTTTAATAAAATTTTCTATCTTTGTCCAAAAAATTGGATTAGACCTTTATAAATAATTATATATTATATATTTTATTATATTCCGGTTGAACCGATTGAACCAATAAACTTCTGAACTAGTACCTTATCCAGTTCAATATCTGGTCCGATTTCAGAACCTTGGCTATAACCAACAACAATGAGGGAGAATAAATTTAATATTTTGTCTAATTACTAATTATTAATTTACCCAAAAACATAATAATATAATATTAAATGATAATATAAAATTTATTTAATAAAGTCTAATGATTATATATTGTATGTTAAATTATTACATTGACATTTTATGTTTATATCATATTTTAATATCGTACTTATGCTTCTTTAACTAAGTATCGAAAACGTATAAATAAAGTTTTTAATCAAATGTCAAAAATGTTGTATATCATGCCTATTGGTAATTCCTACTAGAATAATGCTTAATACACAATGCCAAGTGTACCATAATAGAATCAAAAAGGCATAATCAAACTATAATGGATATGGTTAGGAGCATGATGAGTAATGCATCTTTGCCCTTGTCATTGTGGATGTATGCTTTAAAACATGTCATATATTTGTTAAATAGGGTTCTTAGTAACACAATTCCAAGGAATCCTTTGAACTGTGGACAAGTAGGAACCTAGTTGAAGGCACCTGCATGTTTGGAGATGTTAGGAAGAAACAAGAGTTTATAATCCAAAAAGAAAATAAACCAAATGTAGAAACAATTAATATATATTTCATTGATTATCGAGAAAGGTCTAAAAGGTATAGATTTTATTATCCTACCTTTAGCATAATAATTTTTGAAACTAAAACAATGGTGAGACCAATAGAAGTAAAGCTCCACAAAATATAAAGATTAAAGAAGTTACCTTTGACTTGTGTTTCTACCTTTAGATTTGTTGTTCGTCATATATTTCAACTACATAACAATCAAGAACTAAAAATTATTAACCCCATGGTTAACAATGAGCTAGTAATAGAATAACCACAGGAAGGGAGATTTGCTATGTCAGATGATTATGTGGTGTATCTACAAGAGTCAGAAAATGACTTAAGTATTAATGATAATCTAGCTTTATTTTCACATGCTAATAATTGTGGTAATGCTGATAAATGTTTAGATGGCATGAAAGACTTGTGGAATTTCTTGAAGGTTGCAAGAGAGTTTGGTGTAAATGGGTATTTAAGACTAAGCACAATTCTCAATGTTGAAAGTTACAAGACCTATCTTGTTGCCAAAGTTTTCACTTAGAAAGCTGACATTGATTACAAGGAGACATTCTCACCAATTTCTCATAAAGATTTTTTTAAGATTATCATGGCTTTGATAGCTCATTATGACTTAGAAGTGCATCAAATGGATGTAAAAATTGTAATTCTGAATGGAAATTTCAAGGAAGTTGTTTACATGGATCAATCAATGAAGTTTTTAGCTAAAGGGAAAGAACACATGGCATGTAAACTTAAGAAATCATTATACGAAAATAAGCAAGCTTCTTGCCAATTATATCTCAAGTTTAATGATACTGTTATATCCTTTGAATTTAAGGAAAACACCACTGATTAGTGTCCTTTGATGTATGCACAAACATGTACAGCCAGATATCAATTTTATAGTTGGTACGATTGGCAGATATCAAAGTAACTTAGGACCAAATTAACGGAAAGATCACATGCTTACCTATAGGAGATCTTATCATCTTGAGATGATCAAATATTTACTTTCAGACTTTCCCAGCTTTGTAGATACAAGAAAGTCTACTTTTAGTCATTTGTGTCTTTTAGCTGAAGAAGCAATATTATGAAAGAGTGCAATGTAACCGATCATTATTACTTTAGCCATGGAAGTTGAATTGTGGCATGTTTGAGGCCATGGTTTATACTATGTGGCTGCAAAACTTTATTTTAGGACTTAGAATTGTTGATAGTATTGCAAGGCCACTAAAAATTTATTGTGATAATTCCAAAGAATCTTCTTTTTTAAAAAAACAAAAAGGATTCTAAAGGTGCTAAACATATGGAATTGATATATTTTGTCATTAAAGAAGAAGTTCCAAAACATAGTGTTAATAAAACACATTAGCACTGACCTTATGATTGTTGATCCATTGATGAAATTACCGTCCAAAACATTTAGTGCACATATTGAAACTATGGACGTTATTGCCAAATAGGCATTATTGTATATTATGATGATGTTTGTATTTTCTATAGTTTGACACTATGAGCTCATGAATGAATATGTTTTCGTATTACTTGTTTTCTAAGTTTGTATACGTAATAGTATCAATGATAACAGGTGTTGTCTTCTAATAAAGACATTAAAATTGGGTCATACTCTTCATTATGTATCATGTTAAAGAAAAAGGTTAATGTTGAGGTACATGGAAGGTACTATGCTAAAAAAAAGTAACATACAACTGCCCTAACTTGCATTAATTTTCTACTTATGTTGTAGTCAATATAATGCAGATTTAACATTATATTTATTTGTGCATTATGTTTTCTTATTAAATTATAAAAGCTTAGTTATTTGGTATTTAATCATCATAAGGTTTTGAACAAATGTCTTTGGCTGGCAAATGATTATCAGCTAGCACAATAGTCATTTTCTTTTGCCAGGAAGAAGATCTCTGAGTTTGTGGTTGAACAGGTTAGATGGTATCCTCCACCTATAGACTACTTGAAACTTAAATGGTTTAGTCTTCAACCATTCCAAGGCTTCTTGTCACAGCATTATCAGAGATTATAATGGGACCTTTCTCCTTGGCTTTAGTGTAAATTTAGGGACTTGCTCTATAAGTCATGATGAATTATTGGGTGTGCTCTATGGTTTGCATTTGACTGCTAATTTGGGATGCGAGAATCTAGTAGCGGAGGTTGATTCTATTTATGCAATTCTTCTTTACCAAAATTCCACCTCGGATTTCCATGCTTGCAGAACACTAGTTTCTTCCATTCATCAATTGTGGTCCTAGGACCGGACATTAAGATCAACCATGCTTTTCATGAAGCTAACTTTTGTGTTGACAGTTTGGCTAAATAGGGCCATCAGACTCCTCTTGGTTTAACTATTTTTAATTCTCAACCTAGCTTTATGTCTAATGTTTTTTTTTTGCTAATCTCATGGGTTGTTCCCATGAAAGAATAGTTGTTGCATAGTTTTTCTCTATTGTTGGGTGTTTTGCCTTGATGTCTACATAAAAAAAAGTGTATAGATATATGGGACAAGTGAGAGATTGTAAGAATTATGTCCCATATAATGGTTCAATAATTATAGAAATGTCAAATATTTTGGCTCACTTATTAAAGACTTATTTTTGTCAATAGTCATGTACATTTGAATAGTTAAATTAGGAATCAATAGTGAAAATCTACATATGACAAGTTCATATAAAATTTTCACATGAGAAGATTTATTCCCTAGTTAAACCTATTGAAACTTACACTCTCCCATGAATGTAAAGACATGACTAGTAGGAGATGATGATTTATGTACCTTTTTATGTATATATAAACTAAGGATGTGATCCTCTCTCTTTCATTAATAGAAGTATGTTATCTCCGTTACTAGTATAGTACTATTAAGGAAAGGGTCAAGAGAGAGAAATCAATATTTTACTATATTCTACTTATTTAAAGGATTGTTTTCTTCATTCAACTCCATGGAGAACGGTATGCACACATTTCTAAATTATGTGAAAAGTATGAAATTCTAGATCTTGTAATTAATGTGATTATGATAATTTATTCATGTTCAAATAAATTACTACTTATAACTTTATGATGTTGTATAGTGGGACAAGCCACATATTGGCTAAACTATTTTGTAGTGAAGAAAATGTCTAGTTAGGTTATTATTAAGTGCAATAGTACTCTTCTTGTTAACTTCTAACTACCTGCAACCTCTGTAAACTATGGTCCATCATCTTGAGACAGTTGAGTGAAACAACCAATGGGGTTTGTTATTGACTTTGACCTTATCATCCCTATATCAAGTAACAAATCTAGGCAATCCTTTCTTTGACAAAAAGATTGGAGTGTGCAACTTCCAAATCGAGAAAATACTTTAGTATGCCTAAATCCTTAATGTGGAAGTTGGTGTCTGTAGTTGAACTATACCCTACAAAACAATTAAAGCAAAGAAAGAAACATAGCAATTATAATAGTCTGAGGCATGCAAACTTACACTTCCCTGAAGGATTATTTCGATGCAATGGATATCCTCCAAGGTACAGCAAACTCTTATGGTAGAAGCAAGATCTTAAGAATAGCAAGTATTATCTTTGTGTTTAACCCAAGAGATAAAAGAAAATTAACAAATAGAAGGTGGAAAAATATAGGAACTAAATAGAAGAGATGCAACAAACACACACGTCTTCTTATTTTTTAGAGCAAAATATAATTATATAGCTTATAAGATTTTTAACATTAAAAATAGCTTGATGCAGATCAGGAAATTGAGGGATTAAGGGGCAAAAATATTATGATAAGGGTGTAGTGCAAGCCTTGATTAAAAACTCTCCTGGAAGCAAAAATTTGAAAAAATAAAACCCATTATACGTGTAGAATCTAGAGCTAATATTAAGGAATCCTTTTGCTTCAAATGTGTGAGAGAGAGGGATAAAGAGTGTGCTCCATGTTGATATGGATAAGGAAGTGCATCAGATAGAGTAAAAATAGGGATATATATGAAAACTAAATTTTTTTTTTTTTAAAAAAAATTGCAAAACCACATGCAACGCGTATCACAACAAAACCTAGCCCAAAAGTTAAGATAATAAAGCTATCACTTTTAAATCTAATATATGATGGATAAAGACAACAAACACTTGGCAAAGTCTTGTAACCAAAACTAATAGATGATGAAGCTAACATAGGTAAAGCAAGAATTTTAGCCACTTAAAAGTTTAACAAATTCGAATTTTGAAATAAAATAATAATAATAAATATTATAACAATCCCCCACTTCTTTCAAAAACAAGTTTGTTAGTCACAAAAAATATGGGTTAAACATGAATGTAAATGCTTCGAATTTGGTATCTTTTGGACTATGAACAAGACCTAAATAGACAAGACTTTAAACTACAATGAGATTGATGAAGTTTAAACTTCTATAAACAAATACATTTTAGTGTAAATTAGAATCCTATTTGATCATATTTGTATCCCCACTTTTTCCTTGCTGTTAACACAGTTTTACACTATTCGGCCATGCATGTGCCTAGTAGTTCATGAGTACTCTAGAAACTTATCCACAATCTCATAGAAGCGGCCCCACCCCACACTCATATAGGTGATTTCATCAAGTGTATATTGCACTTTATGCACCACCCATAATGGCTATGAAATGGATTAAAAGCAATTCGCTTACCCTCACATTAAATGCCGTCTAACACAACTCATATTTCTCACTCTATAGGAAGCGACATAAAATGTGCTAGCAAGATCTAAGAAGGGAGTTTTTATTAGCCATATAAACCTTAATCATTGGATCTTCACTCACTAAGGTTGGGTTCCCATCACCATTAATTTTCAAATTGCCTTAAGTGCCATCCTCTCAATGGCCAATTTATAAAATTCCTCCCAAAAGACTCAGTAAGAGGATGTGAGATTCACTTTCAACTTAGTATAATCTATGGATACAATTCTATCTTAGTAGCTACTTTATCACCCCATATTTTAATCTTATGTGTCTGTTTTATTATAGATAAAGAAGGCATTGACTTCATTCTCATTGGAATATTACTTAAGAAATTTGAATTCAACATACATATTAGATTTGGTTATATAGATCTACTTAAATGACTTCCAAGAGACAGCACCACTACCGATGGTAAAATAAATCCACTTTTGAATTTTGAATCATTTGAACCATAGATCCAATTTGACATCAAAGTACTCTTCAAATACATCTGGATATCTTCTTAACATCTTAACATAGATCAAAATTTGTAGTTCACGAAACCTTTAAAATATTTTATTAATCTAGTCAATGCAGCCTCATCTACATTGATATTAAAACTTATATCAATGTAAAGGAGTTCAAGAATCAATAAAAGCAATTAACGGATGCAAATATAACAACTAAAACCATTCTTATATACCTTTGGTAAATTAAGAATTAATAAAAATAATAGTGCCAAAAATCCATCAATTAATTACCTAATAATTTAGATAACAGTATATAATATTTGTTGTCCGTTTTTATTGATGCCATTATCAATTAGAAAAACAATCAAGCATATAACCTTGAGATATGCAGCAAATATTAAGGAAATGTTCAGCACAAATTAAGGTTTGTTGCTAGAGCTATCAAAGTGGGCCAACTCGACTCATCTGGGTTGGCCCACCACGGGTCACGGTCCAAAACTAATTATACGGGTTGGCTCACTTTTCTGGTGAGCTATAAAAATACAAACCCGACTCAATCCACTCAAGCTGGTGGGTTAAATGGGTTAGCTCACCAAAAAATAAAAATATTAGAAAAAAAATCAAAAAAATCTTAAAATTAATTAAAAAATATCAAATAAAGATTAAAAAATTAAACGGATTATATATACACTAATATTAGAAACTTTGGCTGTACAAAAACGAAAATAAATTATGCAAAACAAAGGAAACAATATATAGAATTCAACATAATAAGCAAAGGTTCACCAAAGTAGCAACAATTAATAACCTATAATCTTATCAAGTAGTGGTTAAGATTAGTCAAACATAACAATTAAGCAAACTCATAAGGTATTATATACTATGTATCACATAATGTAGTTATTATTTGTTAGTGTTATCCATCACTTCTTACTAGTGGTAACTTTTGTTTAAAAAAAACTATAAAAAAAGGGGCTAACCCACTTCCAACTCAGGTCGAACCCACTTAACCTGTAACACCCTCTATCATATAAGCTATGCTCGAGTCATGGAATTACATAAAAAGGTTGTCACAGTGCTGAAAAATTCTTTAAAATAGGGAAAATATAATACATGGCCCTTTTATTGTCCACTTTATTACTAACTACTAAACTCTAATACATAGAGAATAAAATAATTACACTTTAAAAGCAAATTGTGACCTACAGAGTAAACAGTGTGTACTTCCGACTAATCATTAGCTAGCTTCGATGGTCTATTGATCTGGCTAGCACCTGAGTCGTGCTCAGTGAGCGGCCCTGCATTCCGCTTACCTTTGGATGTCCAACTTAGGTAATCGGAATATTTACTGGAAAAGAAGAACATACAAGCGGCGGAAGAACCTAGGGTTCTCAGTAGGTAAATTTGAACAAAACTTATGATGACATCATAAACATTCCAGCCGCTTCGGTTTATTATGAAAATATGAGCATATATAAACAAATAGTGTGTTCAATTTTAAGTTGAAAATGCCCTTCTCGAAGCGGGTTATATTTTAACCATCACTTACCATATTATATTACAGACATAGAAATATGATTAGTATGATATACTTCGACCAGAATCATGATAATAATAATATGACTTGATGAGATAACTAAGGATGCGCTCATAGATGCTTATGCTTGACTGTATGCAAGTGCACTTGACTTAATTCATATTTTTCTTTAGCTTGCAACTTGATCTTACTTTTCTGTGCTTGGTCCCCCGGAGGTGAATGGCCTTTCTCACCCCTGGGCAATAGCCTGCTTTTCAGGTCCGAGTCAGACTATACATGAGTGACGGGTTTACTTTCCCCGACCCTCACACAGGTCTATTCCCACTAATCTGGTCGAGGGCTAGCCCAAGTCTTAGACAGTACCGCTCTGGCCCACTAGCTGGGTCTATGCCATGCCTGGCGTGGTAGCTTAGTACGTCCCTCTTGAAAGTTCTTATCATCTTTCCTTTCCATATCTTATCATGCGTACAGATGCTTTGTGCATACATGAATATGCCTCATGTCTTATTTCTCATATCATATTCTAATTATGCTTGCATGCATGGCATACATGAACATAACATGTGAATGTAATATATTCAAGGTATAATCTCTCATTGCATAAGCTCTCATAACTCATATCATGCCTAAAATTCATCTTTGCTTGTACACATTTCCTAGTTTCCTAGACTTCACAGTAAATTCGGCAAAGATAATCTGATCAGTTCTGTCTCCCCATGAATAATGCCAGTCCTCACAGACAATTCAATCATAGCAATATAATCAATGTAACACACATATATATATATATACATCAATATAGAACTGGCAATCCTCAGCTCAAACCTTATATGCTCACCAACTCTTGTGAAACTATCACTTCGGCCATTCTGCCAATCCCATTTGGTTCTGCCCGAATCTTCTATGATCCACCTTTATCTCTATTCAACTCATTTAAACTTGAATTTTGAATATGTCATAGATCTATATGTCTACTTTCTAACCTCTTTGGTCCCATATCATTTTGATCCATATAGCTCAAGATATTCAAATCTTACCTCAACCTGTTCAGTCACTAGCCCGAATTACACTCCTAGAAGTATAAATTCACTAAAAATCGAAACTAAGCTCAAATCATACGAAATTGGTCTCATATTGAAGCTAACAGGACAACCTTTCATTTTCCACAAGTTTCATTCCATTTTCTATCGTATAGCTCGAGTTATAAGTTCTGAAAATCGACCTTCCTGAACTACCCTATTTTGGCTCAGTTTGGACATAGAGTAACTTCCTCGAATTACTGGGAACAATTTGGACCATCACAAACTCGGAATTTCATATTGGGATATTCCCCTATGTGTAAGCTTTCTAACAAAATTGGTTTCGCTCAATTTGGAGTTGTATAGGGTGAGTTATGTCCTCCTCAAGTCACCCTGCCCGGAAGAAAGTCCTGAACCCTAAGTCAAACTTCAAAAATTCATATCTCTCTCAATACTAATCCAATAACCTTATATGATATATCCATGAAAAGCCCTGAATGTCTACTTTCATCTAAAAATAGTTTCATCAGATTTGACCGATTGTAGACGGAGCCGTACACTTCGCCGTACGGACTGCCGTGGAATTCTTCATCCAGACAGCATACTGGTTCTTCTCTCCTTCTAATTTCCTCTTCTAACCAAAATTTTAACTCAAGATTTCCTATTAATCCTATCATACACATCCAATATATCATCAAATAATCATAAAAAAAGTAATCTTTCATGCATCCTTAGTTTAGAGAAATTAAGATTAGAGATTGAATCCTACCTCTTTGGAGTGTGATCTTGAGTTAAGTGTTGAAGCTTGAATTATTAGGACCTGGCCAAGATTAAAGGAGTGATGGAGTTGGGTGAGTGGAGAAGAGAAAAGAGAGTTGAAGTGAGGGAGAAGAGAGGACGCAGAAAATGGGTCTGAATGAGGGGAGAAGAAGGTGTTATATAGGCATGAGTGGTAGTCAACTTGGAGGGTTCTGATTGGCCTTAAAACACAAGGCTGAAATTCTGCCAACCTTCCCCTCTTTTGTGACAATTTGCTCTCCATGTCGCTCTAACAGTGGGACTCGTTTCCAGTATATTCTGAAAATGACATCGGAACTCGTGCACTTCATGAGATGAAATCGGAACTCGTGGATGATTTGGAAACCAGCTCAAAGATCCGAACTCGAGCCCTTTTTAACTGAATTCCACTTTAATGCGAGACCTCGTGACATTTTACTCTAAGTCAGATTTGCACCATTGTGTTAAACTATAACTTCTGAGGTAGGAAACCATGTATACTATTAAGGTTAGATCGGAACTCGGGTAAATTTTCTTTGAGACATGAAGTCGGATATCGTGGAATTACGTCATGTTGTTCAGACTTGAAGTCCAAGTCCGAAGTCGGGAAAATAGGAGGTCGAAAATTATACTCGCTATACTTTAACTCAAATATTGGAACTCGGAAGCCACTCCAGTTAACTCGAAGCTAAAGCATTAAGTCGGAAATCGGAAAGGCCATGAAGTCAGAATGAAGAACATGCTGGAACAAGGTCGAAAATCGTAAATTGGGCTGAAAACTGAAGACAAACTCGGAAATCGGAAATTGTTCCATTTCATGTGGAATTCGAGTGCGAAGTCGGAAATCATAAAACTAATGAACTCGGAACTCGAAACTCGTTGTGGAGGTAAAATGGAATAATTTAGCACAAAGAAAATTGGGATATTACAATTCTACCCACCTTAAAAAGAATTTTGTCCTCAAAATTCTAGGATTAAGAAGGGTCGAGAAAAACCCTTTTTACTTATACGGATACTCCTCTCCTCGAATTTTGCATCTGGCCTTGAGATTACATGCCAATAGCTATGAGGTTTTGTCTTAGTATGGACAAAGGATCCATAAAGGGTTATGTTGGTGCCCAAGCTTGCCTTATTTCTACGATGCTTTAAATTACAGTTTAGCTTATTGGAGACTCTTACTCATCTCCCTCACTCTGTACTCTGCTACTCCTACTTCGTGGTAGCTGTTAGACCTTCTGCCACTTGTACATGAGGCCTCAGATATTCAACTCATGAAGATTTGCAATTGCAAAGATTAGCAGTTATCGTAGTAATTGTTTGAGTCCAAGAGGTCCGTACTTCCTTTCCCAAGATTCTTACTTGCTCGGCTACCCTTAATTCGATAACAAATTCGCCTCCAGTATGGTTCTTTAGAAACATGGGCTTAGGCCTTTCCCCAATCATTATAACTAGGAGCCTTATCTTAAAACTCCTTCTTTTTGGTAAAATTCATCTAGTGCCTAATGCTTGTAGGAGGATTTTAGGTTGCTTGCACTATACGGATTGAGTTCTAAGACTCATGACTTTTCCTATTAGTTCGATATCCTCCTTAATTCCTAGTTATTGAGATATAGGCAATTTAATGTGAAAACCAAGATTAAAAAGTCAGATCCTTTCTATCGAAGCTGTAGAGTTCCCTTACCATACTGTCTTACAAAATGCCTTTCGAATATCCATGCAGAGAGTTATCATAGATCATATGGGTGCCAAAATATACTTTGCTTTGCTGACGTTCTGATTCATCATCAAGTCCATCGAGAGAATTCCTTATTTTCCTTGTCATGTGTCTGACCACTTGCGCACTATGTTTTCCAGTAAACTCTCTAATACTTGTGCCTTGGGTCCTAAATACCAACTGAGAAGTTCCGTTATTACGAAAACTATTAGCTATAACAGCAATCAATGTCAATAAATAATAATCATAGTGGCTTCGCCGGAGTTTTTCGGGAAATTGCTCAAGCCATATCTAAACTCTTGCCTACCTGATTCTCTTTGATCAGTGACGAATCCTCCTTCCGTTAGGTGCAAGGCTAGAGCTTCCTTCTAAACCATAACTATGGTCCTTGCTTCGAAATCGCTCATTCTCTTGTAAACTTTATTCCATTTTTCATTATTTGCTAATTGGACCCCGTGCCATTCTTGTTAAATTCCTCAATGAATATTGCGATACTTGTCTCCTCAAAATATGATTAACTTCACGTAATGAAAGGATTGTGGGACAGTCGAAGTCTCTGGCACTCTTCTACTTTATTCAATTGGTTAGCATGGAGGTTTCTTAACTATTGTGTTGATGTCCACCTCCCACTTTTATGGGCGCCAATGTTATTAATCTCCTTGGGGGTTTTACCCTAACTGCTAAGCTTTCTAGTTATTCTCCATAGCTTCTTACCCCTAGGATGTAATCCATTTGTTGGAAGAGATGGAAACGATGGTCTTGCTATCTTGTTGAAGTTTCAATATGAAGACTTCCCATATGGTCGCCTATCTCCATATTACTTTTCTCCGAGCATGCCAAACTACGGAATTCTAATGGAACCTAGTGCGTAAGTGCTGATCGCATTTAATCCGGCCCAGGGACGAAGACTTTTCTGACTG
This sequence comes from Pterocarpus macrocarpus, assembly GCA_031439585.1. Taxonomy (NCBI): domain Eukaryota; kingdom Viridiplantae; phylum Streptophyta; class Magnoliopsida; order Fabales; family Fabaceae; genus Pterocarpus; species Pterocarpus macrocarpus. The sequence continues at coordinate 15,404,845 of CM062516.1, read as the reverse complement.
CCTCTAGTTCTGATGTCAAAACCTTGCCCCTCATGGGGTACATTTCCAAGTCCTTTTTGATCTTGTATTGGTGCATCGCCCAATCTTGCTTATGGCGCATTGGGTTTGTTGCACTTATAACCGATGCCAAGGCAACCCTGCTTAGTATTTCATACATAATCTTGTCTGCACTGTACTCCTCATACTAGGTAGCTTTTCTTTCTTTAGTAGGCCAGCCATAAATCCAAACTTTCTCTAGTCCTACCTCGTTCCTACCGTGTTCTATTGTTACTACAGAAATTTGTCTGTTTTCATTCGTCAGAACCTACCTTGCCGTCGCTCCCTCAGTCTATCGAGATTAGTTGCATACTTTAAATCTTCATCACCTTCGCCTAAATCTGAATACATTCCTTATCAAGTTACTCCATCCATAACACATATAATGGTACCTAAAGGCGATTGTTCAACTTTGCCTTTCTTCTCTGAATAGCCTTATTCTTCTACTAATAACATGTTGAAGATGATTCTATCATCCAGTTCCTGTGGTGGCTAAGGTTGGTAGACTTTGAACATGACTAGATTTTCTAACACTTCCTTTATCCCTGAAAGGTAGGAAAAATTACACTTAGTTCGTATGCCACCTCTAGTCTGAAAGTGTTTCTACTTCATGTTAGTAGAAGATATATTGCCTCCCTCTCTTGTTACGCTTATAACTTCATCAGCTTTCCATACCGTGTATACCCGTATCTCTATCTTGATTCAATATACAGTTAGAAGGGTCTCTTTACAGTTTGCTCAACTATTTTCCTTTCGAAGCCAAGATTCCACTTAGTACTCTCCAAATTGGCAATCGCTACAAGGTTAGTTCCTTATACCCTTGAGGGAGAAACCACTTCATTCTCTGGACAGAAACTTAAAAAGTTCTCCTGTACACCTGACCGGAGCTTCTGCCCTTAGCTTCTTTCACTGATTCTCTGCTTCATTCGTGTAGTTTTACTTCGTTTTCGTACCACGAATAACTGCGCCTCTACTCTGATATAACGTATAATTAGATGAGTTTCTTCAAAATTTATTAATGTTTTCCCTTGAGGCTGAAATCCTGCTTAATGCTCCTCAGTTTTACAAGCACTCGAAAAAGGAAACTATTTTAACATCTGAATAGAGTCTTGAAAAGATTTTCCCTTATACCTAACTGAGGCTCCTAACCTTAATTCCCTTTTTTTTTTTTTTTTTTAAAAAAAAAAACTTTGCCTCATCTGTCCACACTTCAAACTTCATAATGAAGGATCGGGTATTTCTGATTTGGCATTACCATAATCCAGATTAAAAACCATTGACTGAATTTGCTGACGAGGTACCTTCAGGGTAATCTCATCCATGAAGAAAATAAGGGCACTATTCATGCTATACGAGATAAACTCATTAACGGGTAATCACCTTACTCCTATCGTGTATTAAGAATACGAAACCAGGTAGAAGAATCCCCTAGATTCAATCTAGAGAAGATAGTCTGGATTGGGTAATTGCAATAAAGCTTGAACTAAGCCCCATCAAGGTGAAAAAGATTTTTACTTAACTCGTCTTCAACTAAGATCCTGCTCCTGATGATGGAAAATTTTCGGCTACCCAACAACACTTTACAAACAACCTTTTTCGATATAACAAAGTTCATCATGTAAATATCGCCTGACACGATTTTTCTGATTGAACTCCCCAATTCTCTGCACTACTCAACTTACTCAATTGTCTATCCCTTTATGCCATCACTACCTCCTAGGAGTCGTATCCCTAATAATTATGTATAGAAGGTCTCTAATAAGCCTGCTGGGTGTTTCAGGCTTCTGTTTACACAAAACCTTATATTGGGGTGATCAGGCTCAACATTCAGTCAAGTGCAACAGGTAGTCTTCAACACTCACAACAAGGCCACTATGCATAATATTTCTATGTCCTCTTCACGTGAGGACCTAACACATGGTTTATCTAGATTCTCAAAGTATGCATCAGAAGCATAATCAGTCCATCCACGGGCCTATACAGACTTAATCGCTCACGATACCAAAATGTAACACCCTCTATCATATAAGTCATGCTCGAGTCATGGAATTACATAAAAAGGTTGTCACAGTGCTGAAAAATTCTTTAAAATAGAGAAAATATAATACATGCCCTTTTATTGTCCACTTTATTACTAACTATTAAACTCTAATACATAGAGAATAAAATAATTACACTTTAAAAGCAAATTGTGACCTACAGAGTAAACAGTGTGTACTTCCGACTAATCATTAGCTAGCTTCGATGGTCTCTTGATCTGGCTAGCGCCTGAGTCGTGCTCAATGAGTGGCCCTACATTCCGTCTTGCACTGGATGTCCAACTTAGGTACTGGAATATTTACGGAAAAGAAGAACATACAAGCAGGCAGTAAGAACCTAGGGTTCTCAGTAGGTAAATTTGAACAAAACTTATGATGTCATCATAAACATTCCAAACCGCTTTGCTTATTATGAAAATATGAGCATATATAAACAAATAGTGGTTCAATTTTAAGTTGAAAATGCCCTTCTCGAAGCGGGTTATATTTTAACCATCACTTACCATATTATATTACAGATATAGAAATATGATTAGTATGATATACTTCGACCAGAATCATGATAATAATAATATGACTTGATGAGATAACTAAGGATGCGCTCATAGATGCTTATGCTTGACTGTATGCAAGTGCACTTGACTTAATTCATATTTTTCTTTAGCTTACAACTTGATCTTACTTTTCTGTGCTTGGTCCCCCGGAGGTGAATGGCCTTTATCACCCCTGGGCAATAGCCTGCTTTTCAGGTCCGAGCTCGTACCTATACATGAGTGACGAGTTTACTTTCCCCGACCCTCACACCGATCTATTCCCACTAATCTGGTCGAGGGCTGGCCCAAGTCTTAGACAGTACCGCTCTGGCCCACGCTAGCTGGGTCTATGCCATGCCCGGCGTGGTAGCTTAGTACGTCCCTCTTGAAAGTTCTTATCATCTTTCCTTTCCATATCTTATCATGCGTACAGATGCTTTGTGCATACATGAATATGCCTCATGTCTTATTTCTCATATCATATTCTAATTATGCTTGCATGCATGGCATACATGAACATAACATGTGAATGTAATATATTCAAGGTATAATCTCTCATTGCATAAGCTCTCATAACTCATATCATGCCTAAAATTCATCTTTGCTTGTACACATTTCCTAGTTTCCTAGACTTCTACCGTAAATTCGGCAGCATAACGGATCAGTTCCGTCTCCCCATGAATAGTGCCAGTCCTCATAGACAATTCAATCATAGCAATATAATCAATGTAACACACATATATATATATATATACATCAATATAGAACTGGCAATCCTCAGCTCAAACCTTATATGCTCACCAACTCTTGTGAAACTATCACTTCGGCCATTCTGCCAATCCCATTTGGTTCTGCCCGAATCTTCTATGATCCACTTTTATCTCTATTCAACTCATTTAAACTTGAATTTTGAATATGTCATAGATCTATATGTCTACTTTCTAACCTCTTTGGTCCCATATCATTTTGATCCATATAGCTCAAGATATTCAAATCTTACCTCAACCTGTTCAGTCACTAGCCCGAATTACACTCCTGGAAGTATAAATTCACTAAAAATCGAAACTAAGCTCAAATCATACGAAATTGGTCTCATATTGAAGCTAACAGGACAACCTTTCATTTGCCACAAGTTTCATTCCATTTACTATCGTATAGCTCGAGTTATACGTCCTGCAAATCGACCTTCCTGAACTACCCCATTTTGGCTCGGTTTGGACATAAAGTAACTTCCTCGAATTACTGGGAACAATTTGGACCATCACAAACTCGGAATTTCATATTGGGATATTCCCCTATGTGTAAGATTTCTAACAAAATTGGTTTCGCTCAATTTGGAGTTGTATAGGGTGAGTTATGTCCTCCTCAAGTCACCCTGCCCGGAAGAAAGTCCTGAACCCTAGGTCAAACTTCAAAAATTCATATCTCTCTCAATACTAATTCAATAACCTTATATGATATATCCATGAAAAGCCCTGAATGTCTACTTTCATCTAAAAATGGTTTCATTGGATTTGACCGATTGTAGGCAGAGCCGTACACTCTGCCGTATGGACTGCCGTGGAATTCTTCATCCAGACAGCATACTGGTTCTTCTCTCCTTCTAATTTCCTCTTCTAACCAAAATTTTAACTCAAGATTTCCTATTAATCCTATCATACACATCCAATATATCATCAAATAATCATAAAAAAAGTAATCTTTCATGCATCCTTAGTTTAGAGAAATTAATATTAGAAATTGAATCCTACCTCTTTGGAGTGTGATCTTGAGTTAAGTGTTGAAGCTTGAATTATTAGGACCTGGCCAAGCTTGAAGGAGTGATGGAGTTGGGTGAGTGGAGAAGAGAAAAGAGAGCTGAAGTGAGGGAGAAGAGAGGGCGCAGAAAATGGGTCTGAATGAGGGGAGAAGAAGGTGTTATATAGGCATGAGTGGTAGTCAACTTGGAGGGTTCTGATTGGCCTTAAAACACAAGGCTGAAATTCTGCCAACCTTCCCCTCTTTTGTGACAATTTGCTCTCCACGTCGCTCTAACAGTGGGACTCGTTTCCAGTATATTCTGAAAATGACATCGGAACTCGTGTACTTCATGAGATGAAATCGGAACTCGTGGATGATTTGAAAACCAGCTCAAAGATCCGAACTCGAGCCCTTTCTAACTGAATTCCACTTTAATGCGGGACCTCGTGACATTTTACTCGGAAGTCGGTACTTGCACCATTGTGTTAAACTATAACTTCTGAGGTCGGAACCCATGTACATTATTAAGGTTAGATCGGAACTCGGGTAAATTTTCTTTGAGACATGAATTCGGATATCGTGGAATTACGTCATGTTGTTCGGACTTGAAGTCCAAGTCCGAGGTCGGGAAAATAGGAGGTCAGAAATTATTCTCGCTATACTTTAACTCGAATATTGGAACTCGGAAGCCACTCCAGTTAACTTGAAGCTAAAGCATTAAGTCAGAAATCGGAAAGGCCATGAAGTCGGAATGAAGAACATGCTGGAACAAGGTCGGAAATCGTAAATTGGGCTGAAAACTGAAGACAAACTCGGAAATCGGAAATTGTTCCATTTCATGTGGAATTCGAGTGCGAAGTCGGAAATCATAAAACTAATGAACTCGGAACTCGGAACTCGTTGTGGAGGTAAAATGGAATAATTTAGCGCAAAGAAAATTGGGATGTTACATAACCCACGGATTATACGGGTTGAATCAAATTGACTCACTTTTATATAAGCTGAAATTTCGCTGACTCAACCCGCCATTTTTGTGGGTCGAGCCGGGTTGGCTAGCGGGTTGCGGCCCACTTTGACGGCTCTATTTGTTGCCAACGTTCATTATTGGCTCAAAATTAGGAAGTGAACATTTGTGATATAATCACAGAATATTGGTCAAACTTGCAACGTAAACTTGCTGGAAAATAATGAAAATAACCACATGTGCATTGAAACATTTTTTTACGTGATGTGCATCGGCTTAAGAGGAAAAAAAGATAAGTTAAATAGAATAATTAGTGAATATTGTTCAATAATAATATATAACATTGAAATAATAAAATAATTATAAAATCATTTTTTTCAATTATTTTTCTTATTTATTTTAGATCTCATTTCACATGGATATCTTTGATGAATTCAATATAACTATATTTCATCTTTAAAGGTATGTTTGGATGGAGGAAAGAAATTGGAAGGAAGGAAGTTAAGGAAGGAAGTTGAGAGGAAAGAAGTTGAGTGGAAAGAAATAGAGTGGATTTGCATTTTCTATAGATATGTTTGGATGAAAAGAAAATGAGAGGAAAGAAAAATGGAAGGAAAATAATTTTCCCTTGTTTGTTTATGTGGAAAAGTGAAAAAAAAGAAAGAGGCAATATTGCCGAATGACAATTTTACCCTTATATTATTAGAAAAAGATATTTCAACTATATTAATTAATATCAAATAAAAAATTTCACTATTTTTAATTTAACAGTTAAAAATAATATTAACCTATTAGATTAAATTAATATTAATAAAAATAAATTATTCAAAATTATTTAAAATAAAACTAATATTTTTAGTTAATCTAATATTTCAAAAATATTACTTAAAAATATATTTTATCAATTAAATAATATCAAAAATATTATTTAGCTATTATTTAATGCCTTATTTACAGTAAAATATCTGTTTAAAATAAAATGCTGATAATTGAGAAATTTTAAAATTTTATATAGCTTGTAATTTGGATATTTTTTGTATTTATTTTTAATAATATAGTGATAGAGGAATTAAAATTGTTTAGATAAAATTTTTAGAAGTATTGATTTGAAAAAAAAAAACAGATAAAAGAGGGGAGGGATCACACAATACTTTCAATGGTGTTGTACACCCTAGCCCACTCGCTATCATCATCATCTCATCTTACGTCTCTCTCGCGCAAGTTAGGAGTGCAAAAATAGAAAAATAAAAAAATGCAACCTTCCCCTTGTTTTCCACCCTGTATAAGGTGGAAAAATTTTTGTACTATTTACACGGGCCCCACGAAAGGAAGAACATTGTTTAACTTCTCCTTATATTTTCATCCCAACCAAACAATGGAAATCAGGCTCCTTCCACCCCAAATCACTCCAACCTACACACTGTAAAAGAAGAAATACTAACATTTCCTAGACTAGCATGCCACATGTTCATGGAATCAATGATACAAGCAAAAGAATATGCATTTTCATTCATTATTTTCTAAAACATTCAATACAAATAGTCCTTGATTACAATAACCTTTCCTAATAAATACATTATTTTTGGTCATGACAATTTTGTCAAATTCAAAAGATATCTAGACACTAGCTTTTCCTAACAGGGCCACAAAAATCAAATTTGTCCTTATGCTAGGCACATGTAAAACCTCACTCAACACCATAGTCTTGCAATATGTGAGCTTCAGATGAACTTTCCCCTTCCTAAAATTGTTACAGTTCTAGAATTACCAAGATATACAAGTTCTTCATCTCCCCCAGAAGTATAGAAGGTAAAAGCATTCCAGTTAGCACAGATGTGCCTAGTAGCCCTAGAGTCTACCACCCAGTCATTCGCACTGGTCATCAGCATTACTTGAGACACAACTGTAACAATTATATCATCTCATTCAACCAAGTTAGCCCTTGGTTTAGAGGGTTCTCATTTTTTGTCATGGTTACTCTCTTGCGACAATGTGCATCATGGTGACCTTGGGTTTCCACACACATAACAGCCTCCACTTCTTTTGAAAGTGGGATTACAAACTCTTAGGACAAAATTCAATTCATTGTAATCAAAATTAGATTTTTTTCCCATCATAATAGCGTTTGCTCTTGTTTTTGCAATTTCCTTTCGACTAGTGTCCTCAATGATTATATGCTTGATTAATTATGGCAGTGATGACTGATTATCATTGTACTTCAATTGCTGTTTGTAGTCCTTCCAAGAGTCAGATAGCTCTTTAACCAATATTCGAACCACGAACTCATCTTGCAAGAAGATTCTTGACCTTGAGATTTTCAAGTAATGTATGATATTCATTGATTTGTGAATGAATATCTTTGTTGTTTGTCATCTCCCAGTGATAGAAATTCCTAATGATGAACTTCTATCACCCAACATCATCAACAATATACTTCAATAGTAGTGACTCCCAAATTTTGTATGCCTCCTTGTAGGAACAATAGACATCAAATAGCTCATTAGATAATATGGAAAGGATGGTATGACGACAAACCTTGTTGAAAGAAGTCTAATCCTTGAGTTTCTTCGGCCCTACTGATGAATTAGCTTTGGGATCTATTAGTGCAATTGCAACTCCATGCATGTCTATGATTGATAGAATTCTCTCCTACCAACGCTTGAAGTTTTGACCATTGAACACTTCAATTTTATACATGTCCAGGAATGGTTCTACATATGCTATGGGTGCAATAGGGAGAGATTGGACTATGGAGTTGTTGTAGCATTGTTAGATGAGTTGGCGATAGTGTTATTGGCATTAACTTGATCTTCCATAATCCTTGAGATTGTAGTCAAAGTATACCTTGCAAAATAATTAAATCAAAGAAAATAAAACATAGTAGCACTAATGGTTTGAGGCATGTAGACTTGCACTACCATTAAGGATTATTTTGACGCAGTGGATATCCATCAAGATATAGTAGACTCTTCTGGTAGAACCAAGATCCCAAGAATAGCAAGTAATGTTTTTGTGTTTAACCCAAGAGATAAAAGAAATCTAATAGATAGAATGTAGAAGAATATAAGAACTAAAAGGAAAAGATGCAACTAAGACATATGCGTTTTCTTATTTTCGAGAGCAAAATAAAATTATATAACTTATAAGAATTTTAATGTTAAAGGTAGCTTGATGCAGATCAAGAAATTGAGGGATCATGGGGAAAAAATATTGTGATATGGGTGTAGTGCAAGCCTCGGTTAAAAATCTCTCTGTATAGCAAAAATTTGAAAAAGTAAGACCCATAATACATGTAGCTACAATCCAGAGCTAATATTAAAGGATCTTTTTGCTTCAAATTTGAGAGAGAGAGAGAGAGGGATAGAGAGTGTGCTTCATGTTGATATGAATAAGGAAGTACATTAGACAGTAAAAATCGAGATATATATCAAAACTAAATCTCTACAGTTTTTTTTCTTTGAAAAAAAGGTTGTAAAACTACATACACAACATATCACAACAAAACTCAAAAGTTATGAAAACAAAGCTATCACTTTTGGATCTAATATATGATAGATAAAGCATGTGTTTGGGAGCCCAAACGAGCTCCCTAGAATTGATTCTAGACCCCCATAATTGATTCTGGGGGTTTTTGATGATGTTAGGTTATCCACTCTCAGAATCAATTCTGGTCTCTAAAATTGATTTTAGGAGAAGTGAAAATTTGTTACTTTATGTCATAATCACTTTTAGAGAAACTGTCAAATATAAATTACTTTACCTCAAAATCAATTCTAACCAAATCAATTCCAACAAAATCAATTCTATCTAGAATCACTTCTATAAAAGTAGAACCAAACACACTAAAAGACAATAATCACTTGGCAAAGTCTTGTAATCAAGAACCAATAGAAAATGAAGCTAACATAGGTAAAGACAAGAATTTTAGCCACATAAAAGTTTAATAAATTTGAATTTTAAAATAATTATAATAATAATAAATCGTAGGTACTCCGAACGATACTGGGACTCTAAAACTACTGAATTCCGATGGGAATGGCATGGTGATTCAAGCTCTAATTCTAGTGGAGGTATATCTGCAAAGACTCTGACACTCAAGTCAAGAAGTGTAATGATATATGAGTGTAAGGGGTGTGATTATGTACCTGGGTTCTAAGGTTTACCTTACTTATAGATGAAAGTGGAAGAGAATGAACACGATTGGGTTTCACGATTTAGGGAGCCCATTTCAAACTCTCAGTAACAGTTTAGCACGTTGCATGGGGTATGAGATTCATGGCCTCTCATTACAAGCATGTGATCTTCTCCCTTTGTGGGTTTCGAGTTAGGCCTTGGCCCTTTTCCACACAAGTTCTAAGTTGAGTTGAGTTTGGCCTAATTTTGGATTGGGCTTTAGTGGTTGTGCCAGGATATGGGCCTCGGGTACTAGTCCAGAACAGTGCCCCCAACTTGTTTCCGAGGTTATGACCTCAGGTGCAGAGTTTAATGATTTACTGGCATTGAAGTGCTCATTCTTGGAAGCTAGATATCATACTCAAAGCTTCAAGTAAGGCTTCCAAAAGACGTGACCTTCTTCGTCTCTCAAAACCTCTTGTTGCAGATCACGTCATTTGCCCCCGAGCAAGCGTGTGTCATTTTGACATCTCGTTTTTTGTGCCATCATCATTTGAATTCAATCATTTTGATCATTCTACCCTCCTTCATGACATTCTTACCGTTCACACAAGCTTCAGACAAGTCGGAGTAAAGAAATGAAAAGTGAGAAGGAGGAAGTAGGTATGGTATTTAAAGGAGAAGATACACCCCTTTACCATGAAAACCAGAAGTTGCAAAAGGTAACATGCATCTTTTTACACTTGTAATATGAGGGCAGAACGGTCAAAACGAGTGAATTCAAAGGATGACGGCATAGAAAACAAGGGGCCAAAACAACATGCGCCTACATGGGGGCAAACAACGTGAGCTATGACAAGAAGTCTCAATGGAAGAAGAAGGTCGCATCTTTTGGAAACCTCACGCAAAGCTTTGAGTATGATATCCAGCTTCCAAGAATAAGCACTTCAATGCTAGGGAATCTCGGCTCCCGAGGTCATAACCTTAGAACTAAGTTGGGGGCATTGTTTCGAACTAGTATTCGGAGCCCTATCTCAACACATCCACCAAAGCCGAATCCAAAATTAGGCCAAACTTGGCCCAACTCAAAATCTGTGTGGAAAAGGGCTGAAGCCAAACTTGGAACACACAAAGGGACAAGATCACATGCTTATAACGAAAGGCCATGAATCTCAGACCCTATGCAATGTGTTGAGCCATTACTGAGAGTTAGAAATAGCCTCCCCAAATCACGGAACCCAACTGCGTTCATTTTCGTCCACTTTCGCCTATAAGTAGGGTAAAACCTCAAAACCCAATTACCTAATCACACCCCCTTCACTCGCATCTCATTGCACTCTTTGACTTGAGCGTCGGAGTCCTTGTAGATACACCCCGACCAGACTTGGAGCTCGAATCACCACGCCATTCCCATCAGAATACAACAGTTTTAGAGTCCTATTTGGTTTCCAAAATCTGGCATCTACCTTCGAACATATATCAAAACCAAATCTCTATAGTTTTTTTTTAAAAAAAAACCATTAAAAAACCACATGCACAGCAGAGTCGGATGCAACCGAGCATGAAGCAGCAAGTGCTATAGATCAGGTAGAACTTCTTCTCATATATGTTTGGTTAAGTGAGGTGGTGCAACAAGCTGAACCACATGGGTCGAGTACAAAGCAACCAAATATCCAAACTTCAGAGTCAGAGTCAGAATTCAAAAGAGGTTTTTGTCTCCGCAGGCACAAACTAGTCGAGATGTATGGGGTGCCCTTTCTTTCATCACATTGGTGAGGTTACGTATCACAACAAAACCAAGCCTAGAAGTTAAGATAACAAAGCTATCATTTTGAATCTTATATATGATGCATAAAGACAATAATAACTTGGCAAAGTCTTGTAACCAAGAACCAATAGATAATGAAGCTAACATAGGTAAAGACAAGAATTTTAGCCAAGTAAAAGTTTAACATATTCAAATTTTGAAATATAATAATAATAATAATAATAATAATAATACTATACCTATATTATAACAATCCCCCACTTATTCAAAATCAAAATTTTTAATAACAAAAAATATGCATTAAACATGAATGTAAATGCTTCGAATATTGTGTCTTTTAGACTATGAACCAGACCTAGATAGACAAGACTTTAAATCACAATATAATTAGTGAAGTTTAAACCTCTATAAACCAATAAATTTAAGTGTAAATTAGAGTCCTATTTGATCACATTTACATCCCAACTTTTTCATTGTTGTTAACGTTGGTTTGCACTTTTCGGCCATGCATGTGCTTCGTAGTTCATGAGTGCTCTAGAAACTTACCCACAGTCTCATAGGAACGACCTTAGTCCATACTCATATAAGTGATTTCATCAAGTGTATTCTGCACTATACACCACTCATAAGAACTATGAAATTCATTAAAAGCAATTTAGCTTACCTTGAGATTAAATGCAGTCTAGTACAACTCAGGTTTCTCACACCATACGAAAGGACATAAAATGTGCTAGCAAGAACTCACAGGTGAGTTTTTATTACTGATATGAACCTTATTCATGGGATCTTCACTCACTAAGGTTGGGTTCCCATCACCATTAATTATCAAATTGGCTTAAGTCCCATCCTCTCGATGTGGCATTTATAAATTCATCCCAAAAGACTTAGTCAGAAGATGTGAGATTCACTTCTAACTTAGCATGATCTATGGATACAATTCTATCTTAGCCGATGCTTTATCACCCCATATCTTAATCTTATGTTTCTCTTTTACTATAGGTATAGAAGGCATCGACTTCATTCTCATTGGAATATTACTTAAGAAATTTGAATTTGGCATCCATATTAGATTTAGCTATACAAAATTACTTGGATGCCTTCAAGTGATAGCACCACTGCCAATAGTAAAATAAATCCACTTTTGGATTTAGATTCGTCTGAATCATAGATCCAGTTTGACATCAAAGTACTCTTCAAGTACATCTGGATATCTCCTTAACACAAATCAAGATCTATAATTCATGACACCTTCGAAATATTTTATCAATCTAGTCAATGCGGCCTCATTTATATTGATATTAAAACTTATATAAGTGTAAAAGAGTTTAAGAATCAATAAAAGCAATTAACGGATTCAAATATAAAAATTAAAACCACTCTTCGTATACCTTTTATAAATTAAGAATTAATAAAAATAATAGCGCCAAAAATCAATCAAACAATTACCTAATAATTCCGATAACAGTATATACTAATTGTTGTCCCTTTTTATTGATGCCATTATCACTTAGAAAGACAAGCAAGCACATAACCTTGAGATAAGAATAGTTGGAGTATGCAGCGAATATTAAGGAAACGTTCAGCACATATCAAGGTTTGCTGCCAATGTTCATTATTGGCTGAAAATTAGGAAGTGAACATTTCTGATATAATCACATGAATATTGGCCAAATTTGCAACGTAAACTTACTGAAAAATAATGAAAATAACCGCATGTGCATTGAATCATTTTTTTATGTGCATTTGTTTAGGAAGAAAAAAGACAAATTAAATAGAATAATTAGTGAATATTGTTAAATAATAATTAAAATTAATTTTGAACTAATAAAATAATTATAAAAATTATATTTTTTCAATTATTTTTCTTATTTATTTTAGATTTCATTTCACATGGATATCTTTGATGAATTCAATATAACTACATTTCATCTTTAAAATAAGAAATACTAACATGTCATAGTCTAGTATGGCACATGTTCATAGAATCAATCATATAAGCAAAAGAAGATGCATTTTCATTCGTTATTTCCTAAAACATTCAATACAAATAATTCTTGATTACAATAACTTTTCTCAATAAACACATTATTTTTTATCATGACAATTTTGTCAAATTCAAAAGATATATAGACACTAGCTTTTCCTAACAAGGCCACAAAAATCAAATTTGCCCTTGTACTAGTCACATGTAAAACATCACTCAAAACCAGAGTCTTACCAGATGTGAACTTTAGATGAACTTTCCCTTTTCCTAAACTGTTGCAATTTTGGAATCACCAAGATTCAAAAGTTCTTCTCCATCTCCTGCAGAAGTATAAGAGGTAAAAGTATTTCAGTTAGCATAGATGTGCCTGGTAGCCTTAAAGTCTACCACCCAGTCATTCACACTGGCCATCAGCATTACTTGAGATAAAATCGTAGCAATTATATCATCTCCTTCAACCAAGTTAGCCCTTGGTTTAGGAGGGTTCTCATTTTTTGTCATGTTTGCTCTCTTGTGACATTGTGCAGCATGGTGACTTGGCTTTCCATACACATAACAGCCTCCACTTCTTTTGAAAGTGGTATTAGGACAAAATTCAGTTCATTGGAACTAGAACTAGATTTTTTCCCATCATACCTTTTCTTTTGGGCTTAAACCATGTTTGCTCTAATAGTCAGTGCCTTTGCTCTTGCTTTTGCAATCTCCTTCTGACTAGTGTCCTTAATGATTATATGCTTGATTAATTATGCCAGTGACAACTGCTTTTCATTGTGCTTCAATTGCTATTTGTAGTCCTTCCAAGAATCAGGTAGCTTCTCAACAAATATTCTAACCACGAACTCATCTTGCAAGAAGATTCTCGACCCTGAGATTTTTGAGCAGTGTGTGATATTCAATGATTTGCGAACAAATATCTTTGTTGTCTGTCATCTCCCAGCGATAGAAATTCTCAATAATGAACTTCTATAACCTAACATTCTCAGCAATGTACTTCAATAGCAGTGACTCCCAAATTTTGTGTGCCTCCTTAAAGGAAGACTAGACATCAAATAGCTTGTTAGATAATGTGGAAAGGATGGTATGATGACAAACCTATTTGAAAGAAGTCCAATCCTTAAATTTCCTGGGCCCTACTAATGAATCAGGTTCGGGATCTGTTAGTGCATTTGCAACTCCATGCATGTCTCGGATTGACAGAATTCTGCTTGAAGTTTGAACATCAAACACTTCAATCTTAGACACGTTCGAGAATGGCTTTGCATGTGCTACGAGTGTAGTAGGGGGAGATTGGACAGTGAAGTTGCTAACTGGAGCAGTAGCATTGTTAGATGAGTTGTCAACAATGTAATTGGCGTGACTTGATCTTCCATAATCCTTGAGATTGTAATTGAACTATATCTGCAAAACAATTAAAGCAAAAAAAGAAACACAATAGCACTAATAGTCTAAGGCATGCAAACTTGCAATTCCCTTAAGGATTATTCCAACGCAGTGGATATCCGTCAGGACACAGTGGACTCTTATGATAGAACCAAGATCTCAAGAGCAGCAAGTATTATCTTTGTATTTAACCCAAGATATAAAAGAAAACTAGCAAATAGAAGGTAGAAGAATGTAGCAAGTAAAAGGAAGAGATACAATAGACACACACTTGTCTTTTTATTTTTGAGAGCAAAATAAATTATATAGCTTATAAGATTTTAACATTAAAAACAGCATGGTACGGATCAGGAAATTGAGGGATCATGGGGTGAAAATATTGTGATATGGGTGTAGTGCATGCCTCGGATGAAAATCTCTCCACATAGCAAAAATTTGAAAAAGTAAGGCCCATTGTACGTGTAGAATCCAGAACTAATATTAAGGGATCCTTTTGCTTCAAATTTGTGAGAGAGAGGGATAGAGAGTGTGCTCCATGTTAATATGGATAAGGAATTGCATCACGTAGAGAGTAAAAACTGGGATATATATCAAAACTAAATCTCTGCATTTTTTTTTCTCTTTAAATAACAAAGGTTGCAAAACTACATATACAAGTATCACAACAAAACCCAGCCGAGAAGTTGAGAAAACAAAGCTATCACTTTTGAATCTAATATATAATGGATAAAGACAATAATCACTTGGCAAAGTCTTGTAACTAAGAACCAATAGAAAATGAAGCTAACATAGGTGAAGACAAGAATTTTAGCCTCGTAAAAGTTCAATAAATTTGAATTTTGAAATAGTAATAATAATAATAATAATATAACAGTGTCAAGGAGTCCCTTGCTAAAATAAGTGTAATGTGCCCTTTAACTCCCATTTTATACCCTAAAAACACAACCTTGGTATAATAAAATATGATATGTGAAGAGGAATGAACTTTCCTTCCTGGTTTTATTCTGCATGGTGAGTCTCTGTATATATAAGTACAATAGAGTGTAACCAGATGTGCACTAGTACTGGATGCATATTTCTACTGATAACAGAATCAAAAGTAAACTATATCCTACTGACATCAAAATGAAATAAGTAAATCCTGCTGATATATCAAATAAAATCCTATTGATATCAAAGTAGAATCAAAATAAAATCAAAATAAAATCCTTCCTATGTGACAGCTAATGATCCTCATCTTCAGTTAATATTCCATTCTCTTGCAGTCTATTAAGTTTGCTATGTGAGATTAGTGGGCAGTGTAGTATCTTCTTTTGACCCCAAATTTTCCTCCTTTGTCTGCGCAGCAAGTTGGGATTGTATTTCTAATAGAGTAAAAAGAGGTGAAGGGGTCTTTCAATATTGGACACCGAATTCATGAATCAAGCTGCGATTGTCAAGCTACTCTGGGCACTGGTTGCCTTCCCTCAAGGTGTGATTCAGTGAGATGACCCAATCTTTCTTGGACCAATAGGTTCTCTTTTCTCAATCTTTAATCTTCGTAATTCTTTTCAAAGAATTGAAGAAACTTTGTTTGTTAAAAAAAAAAAGACTTGAAATAAATTCTCCGTAGTTTAAGTGTGAAATCATCTTCTATGTTACTTTAAAAAAAAGAAAAAAATGGAGCACCGCAGTGTTGTCCAACTTTTCCCTTTTTTTGACTTACGCTATTGTCCAATTTAGTAACAAAACCGAAGACCATTTCCAGGGTAAAAAGATGAAAATGTGGACAAAATGACATCCATATTTAATGAACCAATGAACCACTTATTACTTTAAGCACATGGTCATCAATGACATTGGATAACCAATCCGTGGATGGACCACTTCCCCAAGGTTCTTGTTAACCGGGGGGTTAGCTAAAATGCTCCATAGATGCCACACGTATTTTAACCAAAGATACATTAGTTTAAAAATAAGATTGGATAAAATGAAATTTTAATAAGGGAAATTCTATGTCACCTTTGAAAATTTAAAGATTTAGAATTCATGCTGATTTGGACCAATTGTAACAAGATATATAATTTAAATATATTATACCTAAAATTTAATAAAATTAGTTATTAATAATTGGAAATGAACTCTTTAAAAAATTTTAATTGCAAAATACATCTTATTTCTTCCTAAAACTTAACTATACACTCTTCACTTGACTGCTCTCCTTCCTTCCCTACACACCCGTTCTGCCCACAAGCACCGCCAGAGCTCCATTCGCTTCCAATCACGCGATCACGCCACCTCTTGGATCGCTTATGTCCTCAGCAAATGTTTCGCCTCAAACACTGCAGGATTGCCAATCTTTTGCTCAACCGCCGGTGATCACAGCGCCTCATGGGACTTCGCCAGCACTGCCCATCTCCACTGATCCATTAGCACTGGGACTCCACTCATGTCCATCTTCTTCCTATTCCCAACAACTCTGTTCCTATTCTACCAAGGTTGTTTCTAACCCTCTATTTCTATCTCTATTCCTTTTCTTTTCTTCACCGTAATTTTTCCGTAACAAGAAGCAACAAGCAACATAGGGGAGACTTCAAGCGTCAACGATGGAAGTGGATGGCGGCGGCACAGTTTTTGCGGCCATGGTCAATGGTAGCCGTAGCGAGGTGGCTCCAATGAACAGAGATGGGAAGAACGGCGTGGTGCTCACGGCAGCATGGTGCTCGTGGCGTTCGACATCTGGTTGTGCAGTGTGTTAGGGACAGAGGCAGAACGGCTATGCAATGTGCAGGGGACGGAGGGATTCAATCTTCCAAGAGTTTCAAAAGTGTTTAGTTAAGTTATAGGAAGCAATGCAATTAAAATTGTTTTAAAGGGTTAATTTACAATTATCAATAACTAAATTTATTAAATTTTATATAAAATATCTTTAAATTATATGTCATATTATAACTAGTTCAAGTCAGTATGGATTCTAAATCTTTAAAATTCTCTTGGGTGCCATAGAAAGCCCCTTTTAATAATAGCTAAATTTTATCTCTCTCTTTCTTTCTTTTTTGATAAGATCTCCCTCTTTCTATTTCTAAGTTTATATAAGTATCTTAGCTCTGTTAACCAAAATCAATTATTACACTACTCAAGATGAAGGAAAAGTTTAACTTAAAATTTGATTTCTTAAGTAGAAAGCCCCCAATCTTAATATGTAAAAATACTTTCGTAATTTTTTTTTTCTGTGAAACTTGTAATATACCTATTTTTTTAAGATTCAATGACAAAAGATTACTTTATTGATAGTTATTAATGGTAAATTTTTTTTCAAGAAAAAGCATTTTCACTCTCATTAGTTGTTTTGGTATAAAGAAGACTAAGGTCCAAAAGATACTACAAAGAGATAATCTCCTGTAAGAGTGCCTATCATTAAAAGGTTAAAACTCAAACTAATATAAGCCTGTTTGGACTGCAGTTTGGGGGAAGGTCTTTTATTAGCATAAAAATAAAAATATATAGTAATTAATATATTTTGATATGTAAAAGCTTTTTTTAAAATTTATTTTTGAAACTCTAGTAGACTTTTTAGAAGAAGCATATTTGAAATTATTTTTCATTTTAAAAAAAATCTTTTAAGATGGAATCTTATTATTACTCTCATATTAATAATTAAAAATAACTTTACTTTATCTTATCTAAATAAAAATCATTCTCTTAAACTTATTTTTAATATATTCAAAATAAATATAAATCAATTCATTTAATAATAATTCCTCTACAAATAAATCTTTTAAAATACTTTTTTTAAAGTAATTGGCCCAAAATTAAACCAAATATACTCTAACAAGATAATTCCAACCACCCAATTGTTGAATAAATTGAGACTTAAATTATTTCTAGAAGAAGAAAAATAAGTTTCTATAAAACATTGTTTCTTACATTTATATTATATTTGTGTATTTGACCTCAGTAAATGGGGAACTAAAAATGGCGAATTAGGAGGGATTTTGGAGAGTCTTAAAATACCGTCAAACAACTTTTTTCAATTAAATTAAAATTTTTAAATGTTTTAAAAGATCCCGAAGACTTTCCTTCTTTTTTCTTTCCCTTAAACCAAACTCCCAAACAAAGCCTTAATCTTAATTCTTTTGACAGAATTTGTTTGACGGGAATTCTTTTCAAAGAACTGAAGAAACTTTGTCTGTATTATTAAATAAAAAAAAAACTTGAAACAAATTCTCCACATTTTAAGCGTGAAATCGTCTTCTACGCTACTTTTAAACAAAGAAATAAAAAAAAAATGAAGCACCACACTGTTGTCCAACTTGCTGACGAAGCTGAAGACCATTTCTACTGTAAAAAGATGAAAATGTGATAGGCCTTAGCTCAGCCTCCACATTTAATAAAGCAATAAACCACTTATCGCTTTAATCACAGGGTCACGTTAATTCTCTCTCTTAACATTTTCTTATATTATACTCACCATCTTTGATTTTGAACGTTCCCTCACTGCCCGGAACATTACCTTCTCCCCACGGTTTCTAGAAAATCATCACACACGTATTTCTCAACCCCAGAATTTGCTGTCTTTTAGTCACGTTCCGACGGTTCCCTGCTAACAGCAGCACCATTATTTCTTACACAACACGTTTTCTCAAATTTTACCACGTCACCGCTATACACGTGTCAAATTACCGCAGGTGAAGTTCACATTAACTCCGTGCCTTTCAACCTATATAAGTATCAAAATTCTTGCCCAACAAGAATGGAAGCAGCGCCAGCCACGAAAACACACGCCATATAATAATACCTCTCTCACTCTATAACTACAAGAAGTTCCAGCTGAATAATCCTGCTCCCAGAATCATCCGGTCATTTTCCAGTATCCGGTCATCGCCAACATGATCGACGGCGACAACCAGCAAAGCAGCAACTTACCGTCACTGGATTTTGAGAACCTTAAAGTGATCTCCGCCGTGGGGCGCGGCGCCAAGGGCGTCGTGTTCCTGGCGAAAGCCGGTGACCGGTCATCATCATCGAACGAGTGTTTGGCTGTGAAAGTGATCTCGAAGGCCCTGATTCAGAAGAAGGAAGAAGCTTACGGCGAGTACAAGAGGGTTTCGTTCGAACTACAAGTGCTACGTCGTTTTGATCACCCTCTTTTGCCGCGGTTGCGAGGGGTCATGGAAACCGATAAAATCGTTGGGTTCGCCATGGATTACTGCCATGGTGGCAACCTCCATTCCCTCAGGAAGAGACAAACAGAGAGAATGTTCTCTGATGATGCGATCAGGTACCTTTTTTTATTCTTTGCTTTTTCACGCTGTTTGGTTACCGAGAAAGTTTGGGAAAATTAAATAACTCCGAAATTTCGTTATTTGTGTAAAAGCTCAAATTGATTCCGACAAGAATATAGAAATTCATTCTTGAAAATAAAAAATCTGAGGCCAAGCGCAATACGATTTTCATTTCTTAAGGATTAACTTGTGATATTTTCGTTAGTAACGAATTGAAGTGTTTGCAATCTTATTTTTATGTGAAAGTTATCTGAATTTTTTTTTTTCTCGTTAGGTGGGGGAACATGGAGTTTTGCTTCAGTTTCTGAGCTACCTTGTAATTTTTTCTCTTCTTTTCTGGCTGTTTGGTTTTGACTACCTAGAAAGTGAAGGAAAAAAAATTTTTCATCTGAAAAAAGATCGGAATTGTTTTTCATTGCTTATAATGAAACCGAGAAACTAGTTAAACACGTGATTTTCCTATATTTTCTTAGCAACCGAATAAGACTGAATGACTGATTCTGATTTGAGAGGTTGTATCATTTGTCTCCTCCAGTTACCCTTGCTTGGAGGGAGAGTTTGTTGGGAATGTAAAAATAATCAAAACAATTCGCAAGGTCGTGCTAAATATGTTAAAAATCCGAGTAATTGGTCAGCTTTACATTAAAGTCAAAAAATAAATATATTTTCCTTTTCTTAACAACCAAACAAAAAACAGATTCTGATTTTTATTTTTATTTTTTGACTTTTTGTGAAGGTTTTACGCGGTGGAATTGGTCCTAGCATTGGAGTACTTGCACGATTTGGGAATAGTGTACAGGGACTTGAAGCCAGAGAACGTGATGATCCAAGAAAACGGTCACATAATGCTCGTCGATTTCGATCTCTCGAAGAAGCTGAACGCAAAGTCTCCTCAATCAGCGAGTCGCGACTCGTCGCCGAGTCCCAAGTCGGCGGCGAAGAAACCCGTGAGGAAGCGGCGGTTGTCGGGGTTCAACTTTTACTGTAACTCAGGCATTTTGCCGTGCGAGTCGGACTTGGAGCCGCAACCTGGTATCAACTCGGCGCGGCGGAACGAGTCGGTGGAAAAATCGAACTCGTTCGTTGGAACGGAAGAGTACGTGTCACCCGAGGTTGTTTCCGGGAAGGGTCACGATTTCGGTGTTGATTGGTGGTCACTCGGCGTCGTGTTGTACGAGATGTTGTACGGAACGACGCCGTTTAGGGGGGAGAATCGGAAAGAAACGTTTCACCGGATTTTAACGAAGGAGCCGGAGTTGACGGGGGAGAAGACGGCGCTACGGGATTTGATTGGTAGATTGCTGGAAAAGGATCCTGACCGTCGGATCAAGGTGGGTGAAATCAAGGGCCACGATTTCTTCAGGGGGGTTAAGTGGGACACGGTGTTGCTAATTGCGAGGCCACCTTATATTCCTTCCAATGAGGTTGAGGACACAGTGGGACTTAGCAAAGACGATGTGGAATTGTTTGTCCATGGAGTGTTTTTCCCGAAGGGTGATGATGAAGAAGGAGAGAAAATTAACAAAGTGGAGGAAAAGGACGGTGATGGTGAGAGTAACAAGAAAGTGTGGTTTGACAAGTTGAGTAGCAGACCCACTGAGAATGAG
Organism: Pterocarpus macrocarpus; assembly: GCA_031439585.1. NCBI lineage: Eukaryota > Viridiplantae > Streptophyta > Magnoliopsida > Fabales > Fabaceae > Pterocarpus > Pterocarpus macrocarpus. The sequence continues at coordinate 15,383,417 of CM062516.1, read as the reverse complement.
GACTTTTTAATTTTTTGATTTGGTTTTTGCTCGATAGCTATATTCAAATATTTATACTAATTGTAGATAATATATACATATACATATGGGATTTAGTTGTTAGATAATTAAAGTAGACCATTTTTTATATTTATAAATTTTTGTTTATTTTAGCACTGGTTAATCTCATTATTTGAGGGTCAAAGTAATGTTTTGTTCCTCCTTTTTATTTAGAGATGTGAAAAAAATTCGCCCTTATGCATACCTGCGAATAATACCTGTAACGGGGCGGATATAGGGAGAAGACTTTGTCCCGCGAATAATGGAGATGAGGATTTTAAATATCTGCATGTTAAACGGGGCGGAGGCGGGGATTACTATTCCTATATTTGCAGGTAGCCGATATAAAATTATTATTTTATTCTTAAATTATTAACTTAATTAGGTTAATATTTTATGTTATTTAAATTATTTGAATTTAAATTTAGAAGTTAAATTTATTTGTACTTATTATATGTTAGGTTGATAGTTAGATTATTATTATGTATTTATTTTATTTTTATTTATTGAAATTTAGATTGAAAAATTGGATTATTACGATTATTTTGTGTTTATTTTAATTTTAAATATATTAAGTTATTAGAATTTGAATTATAAAATTAGATTAGTATTTGTACTTATTTTAAGTATTTTATAATATTAAAATTTTTATATTTAATTTAAATGTTTTGAATTTTTTATATTCTAACGAGTATCCATGAATATCTATGAATACTCATAAATTCGCGGAAAATTTAAAAACGGATATCTTTACAAATGTGGGGCGGGTATTTATCCACGGGGCTGGAGACGGGGGGCTATCTCCCGCTTCCGCCTCCGCCCGCCCTATTTACATCCCTATATCTACCTGGCTGTTTAATCAATGATTAAAAATGAATTTTTTTTTTTTTTTTTGGATGATGTATCAGAGCATTTAAGGAATTCTTCTGTCTTTAATTCCTATGTGCTTTCGAAATTAAACACCTTTACTTATTAAAAATTCAGATAAAAAATGGATTGCTGTAGAGCTAAAGATTGTAAGTGAACGATGCTGAGTTTAGAGATGAACTGTAAGTAGATGATATAACAGAAGAGTAATGAAAATAGTTGTTGACGCAAAGGACGACAAAGGGTCGGAAACGGAGATCATGGTGCAAGAACAAGAATATTTTTGGAAAAAAAAAAGAGAGGAAAAAACAATAAAACGAGCTAGTTTTCTAAACAAGTTTTCCATTAGGCCAAGTTTGGTATTACAATAAAGATTAAGGGAAGAAAATGTTAAGAATTAATATTTACACATGTGTAAACTTTAGGGGTGTAAAATTTACTTTTAATTGTTTGGTTGAAAGGATATAAAATTTACCTTATATCTTTGGCGAATTTTCTTGTCTCTAACGATAAGTGTCTCTACAGATAAGTGAGATTTCGATAATGAGTAATGCTTTTGTTTGGGTTGCAGTTTGTGGTGAGGTAAGATGTTTTATTGATATGAAAATAAAACTATATAATAATTAATATGTTTTGTTGTATAAAAGTTTTTTTTGAATTTTTCGAATACCTTTTTAGAGAAATATCCTCGAAATTATTTTCTATTATAGAAAAAAAGTCTTTTAAGAGAAAATTTTACTATTACTCTTACATCAATAACTAAAAATAATTTTATTTTATCACATCTAAATAAAAATTATTCTCTTAAACTTACTTTTAATATATTTAAACTAAACACAAATTAATTTTTTTAAAAGTAATTTTTTTAAAAATAATGTTTTTAAAAATCTTTTTTTCAAAAGTAATTCTCTCAAAATTAAACTAAATATACCCTAAACTATTGCTGGCAACATCTTCTGCACTATAGTGATCTTCCTCCTTATACCAAAACCAAAAATCATTTTCATAGCTTTGAAAATCAATTTGCATCTTCACTTCACTTAATTTGGAGGTTGGAGATGGGTTCAAAGGGTTCATTGAGTGCTGCGTTTCCATTATATTGTTGTAGGCTATACCATCTACCCACTCAAACTCATCAAAGTTTGCATGTAGATGTGGCAAAATGAGCTTAATCCATTTGATTAGGCCACCTAATCCGCCAAAAATAACGGATGGAGTTAGTATTTTTAGCTCACAAAAAAAATTTCAGTATACCTAACCTGTAGGTTAAGATGGGTCAAGCCAGGGCAACTCAGACATGACCTACGGGTAGGAGACAATTTTTTTTTTTTTGGTAAAACACAAATAATAATTTGTGAACTTCTTATTATATGTTATGCTTAATTTGTAAGCATACAGATGATTAATTATTATTTGTTGACTTCTTATTTATATATCTTAATTAGTTTATTATTTTGTGTTTGAATTTGGATTAAATAGTGTAGTTTAAATATTTTATTTTTTAAAAATTTACATGAATATTATCTTATTATAATTAAGTGAATTTTTCATCAAATATATATGTTTTAATTTTATTTTATTTTAGATGAATTAATTCACTAGAAATATTAAAATAAATTTATTTATTTTTCATATTTTTATTCTTTGGGCGGGTTATCCTGCTAACTTGCCCACAAATGAGGTCGGACTCATATTCCAACCTATTTTAATAAAGAGGGCTGCCTGCCCAACCCCATTTTAGACAGGCTTATGGCGAGTTGAGGAGGGGGCGAGTGCGCTTATTTTGCCATATTTACCACTTGCAGCTTTACGAAGGAGTTATAGAACAAAAAAGCAAGTCATCAGGAAAAAAAAAAAATCGCGCAGCAACAACAGAAAAAATCTCTCCCATCAAATACCAATCCATCACCTGTCCTACCAAAAGGTTACGAGACACCAAATCAAAAAGAAGGCAGCTTCGGTGTTCGCAATGGGTTTTTGAGGAATGAAAACCCATAATTGAGACATTTTCTTTTCGGTTCAAGATATTTACAGGGAACCTTAAAGAAAAATATTGGGGTACTTTAGTTTATTAGTGAGAATTAAAAAGCTGCCTCTTTCTACATTTTTACTTTCTCGCCATGATATAAATGGGATTTTAGTTTTATTTTTTGTGGATTTTATTGTATTAGTGGGAATTTTTATCAATGTACGAACACATGATAACAAAATAGGGAAGGGCAACTTGAATCTCCATTAATACACCAAAATTTACAAAACAGTAATACTCAGATGTTTAATGACATCATGGCAAGAAAATAAAAAAAGTGAAAAAAGATTACTTTTCACTATCCACTAATAAACCAAGTTTCTCAGATTTTCTCAATAAAAATGTATTCAAGCAAAAGAAAAAGTATCAATTATGAGTATTGATTCCTCCAAAACTTAGTGAAGACCGAAGACAAACACGAAATAAAATTATCTTATTGGCAACAAACCTACCAAACCACTTCGGACGACAGCACCGCAAAATCCCATTATCAGCGTATATACTTTCATTGCCTAAACTTTAGTCACCTTTCCTGACTTCTTGCATAATGGTTATTATATTTCTTCCACAATTGTACCTTCCTTGCCTAAAACACCTTCTGCCCGTTATACTAATCGGTATTTAATGCTTTGGTCTTTTAAGTATATTGAAACTAAACCTCCCTAAAGAAGCAAAAAAAGAAAAAAAGAAAAAAAAAAACCTCATCCCCAGCCAGCCACTGTTTTAAATATTACTGGACCGAAACAATTTTATTTGAATACTATAGGACATTTAAATATAAATGATTCTTTCAATTAAAATTTAAATCATAATTTACCATGTTACGGTACATAAATCTCTTACCCGTAGACCAAACCTCGTTTGGTTTGGCCGCCACTATTTGACAAATGATGGCCACTACCTCTAAGCATGTTTGCCACCCTTCTTCGTGGTATTGAATATAAAATGTTTTCTGCGTGAAGAATGTAGGTATATCTAATATCTATGAGGAGGAGGCTGTGCGCTTTGACACGGAAACTTCCAACTTTAGTGCTTTCAGAAAAGCTAATGTATACGTAAACATCAATAACGTAAAACACATGTGGGAAATCATTTTATATATAGGAAAAAAGTGAAAATATAAGAAGAATATGGTAAATATGGGGAACTTGGAAAAATATGGGATTTTTGGAAAATTTCGGATAAATTGCCATCGGATCCCTGCAAAAGCCCAAAAAAAAAAAAAAATAGAGGCTCGGACGCGGTCCATCAACATGACCTATCAAAGGTGTCAGTGGGCCCGACGGAATCCGCTGCAAAAGCAGCCGAATTCCTGCCCTCGACTTGACGCCAAGCCAACTAGTGGGCTGTGGCTCTGCAATCTGGCGAAAAGCGAAGCGGATTCCTATTATCCGTCTACCAAGAAGCCGGATCTTTGCAATCCAGTCAAAACACCAAATTCTGGCAACTCCTTTCCGGCTATATAAATGCCAGATTTTGTGGTCCTTCAGTGTGAGTTCTAAGAGTAAAGCACTGTGAATGACAGAGAGAGACTGAAGAGTGAGTGAACCGTGACTGTGAGAGAGAGACAGAGGGTGGAGAGAAGTGGAAAAAAAAAGTGAAAGGGTGGAAGAGTTTTGAACATGGTAAACTGGAGGTGTAAGAGGAAAAAATTTGAAAAAAGGGGTTAGTATTTTTGAGAGAGAAAAATCAGTGAAAATGATAGTTCCAGATACAATAATAGATTAATGTGAGCATATTTTAGAGAAGATTCGTCAAAATAATGTAACGAAATTATTTTTGTCAATAGTCATTTATTTTATTATTATTTTATTTATCATAATTATAAATATATAATTTATTATTTTACTTTATATTTGTTATTATTAGTAGTTTGTAGAAATAATTTATTAGTGAACAGTAAAATAGAATAGTAGGCTTTTGATTTGCATAGATTAGAGATAAGGTTTATGGTTCTTGACCGTAATAAAATAGAATATATTAGTTTGGTTTATCTATCATTGATGACAATTTAAATTAGAGTATAAGTTAGTTATTATATCATTATCTATTTTTAAGGTTTTACTTATTTTATTTTATTTTATATTTGTTGTTGCTATCATTAGATAGTGTTTGCTTTTATATTAGTGTAGAGTATAATAGACCAGAATAGAGTAGAGTAGGAGTTTGCTTTTGATTTGGGTAGAATAATAATAGAGTTTAAGGTACTTGAACATAATAAAGTATATGGCATTAGTTTAACTATTCAACATTGATGAGAATTCAAATTAGAGTATATAAGTTAGTAATTATGTTATTATTTATTTTAGCAAATTATTAGTCTAATTATCAAATATTGATTCTGATGAGAACTCAAAATAGAGAAAGTTAGTAATTATTAATTTTTTTTTATTATTATTATTAATTTTTAGCAATTTACTATTTTATTTTTGTTATTATCGCTAGGGTAGTAATAGTTTAGCATATAGTATAACAGACTAGAATAGAATGGAATAAAATAGAACATGTTCCTTTTGATTTGGATAGATTAGCGATAAGCTTTTAAGGTTTGTTAATATAAAAAATGTAGAATAGATTAGTTTGATTATCCAACATTGACAAGAACTCAAATTAGTATATAAGTTAGTAATTATATTATTATTTATTTTTAGCAAATTATTAGTCTAATAATCAAATATTGATTCTAAAGAGAACTCAAACTAGAGTAAAGTTAGTAATTATTAATTTTATTATTATTAATTTTTAGCAATTTACTATTTTATTTTATTTTTGTTATTATCGCAAGGGTAGTAATAGTTTAGTGTATAGTATAATAGAATAGAATAAAATAGAATACATTGCTTTTGATTTGGATAGATTAGTGATAGGGTTTTGGGGTTCGTTAGCAGAAAAAAGTAGAATATATTAGTCTAATTATCCAACATTGACAAGAACTCAAATTAGAGTATAAGTTAGCAATTATTATTTTTTTATTATTAATTTTTAGCAATTTACTATTTTATTTATTTTATTTTTGTTATTATCGTTAGGGTAATAATAGTACTCTTTAGCGTACAATATAACATACTAGAATAGAATATAATATGTTACTTTTTATTATTTATTTTAGTAGTTTACTATTTCATTTTGTCTAATATTTGTCATTTTTTAATTTTATTTTATATTTTTCAAAATATTGTTATGTTTTTAATAACATATAGTTTGGAGAAAATATTAGTCAGGAGATTCGAGTTTTACGAATTCGACATATGCTAATGGAGAGACTGGTGCCAGAGATAGAGCACTACTTAGAGATGGCTAGATTGCTTCGTGTTGCCATGATTGGCACATTACCAACACATGGGGAGCTTATTAGTGCGCTAGTCGAGTGATGGAGACTAAAAACACACACTTTTCACCTTCCTATTGGAGAGTGTACAATTAAATTGGAAGATGTTGCAGTTTTGCTCGGGGTCTGTACTGATGGCCAAGTGGTTAGTGGGTCTACAAATTTTAATAGACAATTAATAGAGGAATATTGTTAGAATCTACTTGGTGTTCGCCCCAAGGAGGCGAAATTGATAGGTCTGGGATCAAGTTGGGGTGGTTGAATCGGACTTTTAAAACTTTCCACCTAATGCCGATGATAATGCAATTCGGTGCCATGCTCGCAAGTATATTTTATGGTTGCTGGGCGAGCGAGTTTTTCATGACAAAACTAGTTTGACCATCCATGCGAATTATTTCTCGCTATTAGAAAATTTGGAGCAGATTGGCACTTATAGCTGGGGCTCTACCTGCCTTACTTATCTCTATCAATGCTTATGCCGTGCAATGCAAAAGACATGCTACGAAATGAGTGGGTGCATGGTCTTACTGCATTCTTAGGCATGGTACCACCTGCCATTTTTGGCTTCCGTTCCTTGCCTACAGATAAATTTCTCCCTAGCTTCTAGGTATAAACACTTTATATATTTTGTTTAAGGTGCTTGATATTGTGAAATTTATATCCCATTAAAATAATATGCCATAGGTGGGTAGGCGCATCCTTTCCAATGCAGTACGAATATTGGGCAGTGGGCAATATCAGACTAGCCACCAACCTAATGGAATATAATCATGTAGGGACTAAAATAATATATGCTTTAATGTAACAGTTACTATCATTGTTATAACTTTTATTTTATAATGTAGTTTTAGTGGTGACCTTATGCAAACATTATTGGCTATGTTCCGGCAGACGTGAGGGGGTGGCAGGCACAGTGGTCAGCTGTCGTGTCACTTGTATGCTTTGAAATTGTTGAATGGCATAGGAGTGATCGTGTGACGCACCCGTTTGGGATTGAACAAAGAATCCTTGCTGATCCCATGAGCCTAGGTGATTCTCATAATCAAGATCTGAGAGGAAAGACTATCTCAATTGGGTTGAAGAGCATAGGCGTTGGATTACTTTGAGGAAACACAGACAAATGTACTTATTATGTAGACTTCCAATCGACACTTCAGTGCGTCACCTGAATATTGGAATTGGTATAGGCAGTCTGCCTTAAGTTTATGGTTATCTGCGAAGCCCCATTTGTAAGACCCTAGACAACAGGGATTACCTCCAAAAAGGTAGCATTGGAACCCCTCCCTTAAGAGCCAGAGGCATTATGCCCAGATGAAAAAGCTGTATGCCCAAGTATAAGTTTAATAATTATGTTGTTTTAATAATTATTCACACATCAAATAATTAAACTTAAATTACTATTATCGATTATATAATTTTGCGCAGGTGCTATCGCGCCCCCTAGATGGAGCAGCCTTGGGGCTATATGCCCCTTCGCCCCCACATATACAAGAACCTTGGGATCATATGCCCCTACACGCCGCCCTCGAAGAAAGTAGACTTGGGGCAGTTTAGAGCCATGAAGAATGTCAATATCTGTAGGCCGTCGGTTTGCTCGTGACGATGTCGGATTAGAGCAGACACATGGGAGAATGTTTGTTGACTCATGCAACTGCATAAACCTGAGGGTTGATGGCTCTTTCACCTAACACAGTCAAACTCGTGTTGGTGAATCGAGCCGACATGGTGGGCATTCAGGGTAGGGATTTGAGATGACTGTAGAGTCCAGCTAACTCCATGATGCTGATGTCCAGCTAATGTCGTGATGCTGACCTTAATCTAAATGAGCCAAGCTTTGAGCACGATCAAGGTGTATATCGACCAATGCCATCGGAGGTACATCAGCCACTACCGTCATACGAGCATCCACCAGTACCATCGCTAGAGCCACAAAGGGCAGTAACACCTTTGATTCAACGTTCCTTTGGCCCGATATATTCTGTAGAGCAATTAATGCAGGATGTTGAGATGATGCAGTATTATCATAGTTTCCAAGAATTTCTGCAGCCAACTGTTGAGATGATGCAATACTATCAGTTTCAATCGCACCAGGGTGACTCATAGCAATAGCAGGAGGGGTAGCATCACTTTGAGGCACACCATGTGGGGATTCCACAACATCATCAAATTGAGGACGATCATGGGGAGGACCATGCGAATGAGGAGGAGGATGACGAGGAAGAGGGGGACCAAGAAGGCGACGATGAGCAGGACCAAGAGGATGAGGATGAAGATAAAGGCGAGGACGATGATGGTGGTGACTATGATGACGTACATGGCGAAGGAGAAGGGGAGGGGGAACTCAGAATAATGGAAGGTCCTTAAACAATGCATGGTACGAGCTATGGTCAAAGATTAAGGCACCAAGGAGGTTCGATACTAGCATAGTATGGAGGAAGAAAAAGGGGAAGAGCTAAACTAAGTAGACTAGAGTTATTGTGTACTTATTTAGGGATTTGTTATTGTTATCCATTGTTATACTATTCTTATTATCCATTATTTTGTAACTTGTATTTATTTGTCTTTAGTATTTGTAAATTTTTTTATTTCATATACAATTAGCTTATTTATAATAAGTAAAAGTAAATAACAATAAAGAAATAGTGAATAAATAAGTAAAAGTGAATAAGAAAAGTCCATTTATTTATGCTAAATTAGGATAACTATAGTAGAGTTGTTATGTATTTATTTATCTAACTTATATTTGTTTATGGACTCTTCTACTAATACTTACACTTATTTTATCTTTAGTATCTGCAAATTTTGTCACTTCATATGCATTTAGCTTATTTAAAATAAGTAAAAGTGAATAACAAATCAAGTGCTTTATGTGATTTTAACCATGATAATTCTAAAAGATGTGACTGTCCTATAAGATAATTATACACCAAAAAAGTTGATAACATTAAAGATAAAAAGAAATTATTATTTGATTAAAATGAAAAATAATTTAAATCAAAGTATATTTGTTGATAATAATGGTAATAAGTATTTAATGTCATCACTACGAACTCGACCAAACTCTATGTGGACATTGTTTGCGGCTGTGTCTTTCGCTTTCACAAAGACCACGTTTTGCCCCCGCATCTCACGCATGTCCATCTCATTCAAGAAACGAGTTGATTTGGGCCTCCCTTTCATTGTTTGCTTTGACTCGGGATTCGGATGAATCCTTAGGCCATGATATGGCGGCCATCTGCTATGGTGACCCACGACCTCAAACTCATGTTCATACACTCTCCAAATGTTGTCCATACTATAAACTAAATTGATGTAAACTCTCTAGTCGATGCCCTGATTGGAGCAACATGCAATCACATGACGATAAGGATATCGGTTTGTTTGAAAGTCACCACAATCACAATGCCTATCCTTCAGATTAACTCTCAAGTCATGGCCTAGCTCTTGAACATTAAAACTCTCATGTCTTCTTGCAAATGAAATGGTGCACATCCGGATGCTTGCTAGTTTTCTCCTACTCGTGTCATGACGACTTCTGAGAAAATATTTCCTATAACTCTTCGGGCATAAGCTTCCCTCTCTTTCCTAGCAAACAACTTAGTCAATAAAAAATATGTTGCTCTAACCAAGGCAATAATCTAGAGATTGCAAGTGCCCTTTAACATCGAATTCATGCACTCAATGAGATTTGTGTTCATATGCTTGTAATGATATCCACCATCAAAGGCTTGAGTTCACTTTTCTCATGGTATTTCGTAGAGCCAATATGTATAGACAGTACCATCTTGGCGCATCTGGTCATAGTCATGGTTAAACTCACACTTGGTCCTAGAATACCTTGTGAAATACAATCTGCTCAGATTAGTACTACAAAAATAAAATCACATTTGCAAATAAAATTAACAATTAATTTAGCTATGCTAACAACAAGTTAGTGCAAGTTGGGCTTTTTGAACCTACATAAGAAGTTGGCTGCAATATATTTGATGCAATACCAATGGAATGTCCTTGGAGGTTGCCATTGACCACTGCTTCTATTTATTGCTGCTTTAATCAACTTGTGTTGATCAGAGATAATGTCAATTCCATCTTTAGTAACTACATATCTGGGAAGATGAGGCAGGAAAAAATGCCACGCATCCATAGTCTCACCCTTGACAATCGCAAGGCTATTGGCAGTATGTTCTGATTGCCATCTTGTGCTATTACAATCAACATCGTCCCTTTATACTATCCATACAAATGTGTTTCGTCAACATGGATTACTAGTTTGCAATATCTGAATGCTCTTATGCAGGGAGCATAACTCCAAAATAGCCTTCAAAAAAAGTAACGATTTGCCAGCTGCACTTCACCATGATATGTCGGCACAACATCTAGTTCAATGATTGAACCCCGAACAAATGTAGAAACCGCTACCAACCACTTAGGTAACTTTTCATATGAGTTGTTCGAAATACCATAAACTCTCTCAATCGCCTTTTATCTTGCTGCCCATGCTTTCTGGTATTATATTGTGTATCCGAATTGAGATTGCATGGTTGCAATCAAAAGTTTTACCTTGTAAGATGGGTCCGCTGGTACTAGGGGTGCTATGTACTATGCAATCATGTTTGTATCCAACTTCAAGTGGTCTTGAGAGCTTATCACTATAGTGCAAGTGTATAGGCCATTATATTTTCTAATTTCCCAAGCATCATTCTTTTTCCTGAAACTGGCTCTAACAAGCTATTCGCACCCTCTGCCAAAGTGTTTACACTTACAATAAACTGTTGTTGGTTCAAACTCAAACACTTTATAATCAATCGATTTAGATATGCTGTAATCCTTGATTGCTTAGATTACAGCCTCTCTATTACTGAATTCCATTCCAATACACAATTCACTGCCCGTAATATAACCACCAGCCATGTTTACATACTTTGGAAACTCAGGTGCTCCTATAGCATCAAGATCTAAAGCAAACATGAAGGATGGGGGATCCTTTGGATGTTGAATAAAAGCCCCTGTGGCTGGTACGTCCTCATCATCGGCATTTTCACTTGCACCCTTATCTTTGCTTTCGTGTTGTCCTTCTAAATACTCATCCTCCCTATCATTGTCATTAATTGCACATTCTTCTACGCCGCTCATTGGAAATGGGCTCAGTTCAACTTCATCAAAATGCTGTTTTGTTGCACAATTATTAATAAATTGTAACACAAACTTGTACAATACCAATATTGTATTCAACTGAAAATTCAATTCCAATGTTAACCAAAAGTATTCCAATTAATAGGTCACGATAATTTAATAAATAAATATTAACACAATTGATAAAATAGAATAATTACACAAAATAATAGTTAGCAAATCTTATAATTACTTAATTATTGGAATAAATAACTACATAAATAAATAAATAAATAAATACAAAGATATGGAAATTTCACATAACTAACTAACAAATTCAAATAACTAACTAAGTCAACTAACACACATTAATTCAAATAAAATATTTACACAAAATAATAATAAACTAAACAATTAACTATTTAGCAACCTAATAAATAAATTACTAAAACAATAATAGATTCTTTAAGATTAATAATAGAAAAAAAATTGTCAATAAATTGACATAATTAATTAAGTTTGAAATAAAAAGCATTTACATAATGTATAATGATTTATCAGATATGAACTGGGAACAAATTCATTGTGATATTGGCTAGCCATATATGAATTAGGCCTGGCTTGAGCAACAACTTCCTCAAAGTCAATATATAACTCGATGGCAAAAATGTGTTCTATATATCGCCAATACGTCCTAACCATCACTCGCACATCCTTGTCACTACTTATTCTAACTGCTCGATATTTTATATTTCCATTAACAATTGATATCAAACATCTGTATCTTATTTTCATCACTCTTTTTTCAGTGCCAACATTTATGCTTTCACAAAGTTTAGCATTCAATTCGTCAAATGAAATAGTTTGGGGAATCGAAAAATATGCTTGCTCACTAGATATAAATATCACACATTTATCTGTATTTTGAATAACAGATCTATTATAATATACAATAACTGTAATTTTTGAATTATTATCAATCTTTTTTTCTTTTTTTTTTTCAAACAATCTTTTTTAACTCTCTCTACTCTTCACTTCCTTTTTTTCTTTCAATTTCTTCCGTCTCTTTTTTCACACTCTTTGTAATGGACTTCCTTGTGCATCTTCAAATGGTGGAGGAGGTGTTTATATAGGTGGGGAGGGGGTCAAGAATCCGCTACCACATTAATCGAATTACCAGGCATCCATTGTTAGCAACCACGTATTGTCAGGGATTCGATAATTTTTGTGATGGATCCCTGCAATCCGTGCTAAATAAGATCGGATCCTTTTACTATGGATTTGTTTAAAGGGATCTGCTAGTACTAAAATCAAATTCCTTTTTTGTTTTATTTATTTATTTTTTTAAAATCCGGTTGCCAATGAACTAGATTTCTTACCTGTTTTATTTATTTATTTTTTAAATCCGGTTACGTATGAACCGAATTTCTAACCTTTTTAATTTTTTTTTCCAACTAAAGGGATCTGCTATATATTAAACAAGATCCTTACAAAACACCATATATTTCCAATTTTGTAAAAAATCCCATATATCTCCAATATATCACTCAAAAAATCATATTAAAAAAAGTCACCCAAAAATGCATAAAAAAGAAGAGATCAATGATGTGAAAAAAACGTAATTTGCCTAAAAGAACCATTATCTTGGTTAGGAGAAGTTTCAGATACTCACAAAAAAATGTTTCTAGAATTTATGCTCACTATTTTTTGTTGATATAGGAGAATTATGTGTGAAAAATTGAGAATTTTAGTTAAATCTTTAGAGAATTTAAATGTCATCCTACATGTGATTCCAATATTTTACTATGAGAATTAGTTGTGAGATATTGGTGAAACATCATAACACAATATTTAATTTTAAAGAATAAAAAATAATTAAATTAGTTAGAAAGATTATATACATTTTTTTAAAATAGACCATTATTTTTTATACAATAGACTAATATATATTTAATAAAAATAATAATTCTGTTCATCAAAAAAATAATAATAAAAGTAATAATTCTCTATAACTACATATGTATAAGTATAAAAAAATTGTTTATTTTCTTTGGTTATTGAGAACAAAGAATCACTCAATAATAATTAATAGTATCCAAAGCAATTAATTACAGTGGAAATAGATTGTAACCCCAAGCAAACTTTACCAACAGTGACACATGTTTGAATAATAAAATCATCACTTTGGGAGGATTTTACCCAATTACATCCCTACCACAAAATTGCTTGAGCAATTCAAACTAGAAAAGCTATAATAAATAATCATTTACAAAATTGTTCTTAATCGTAAATCAAATAATCACCTGATTTGTTATTATTCAGCATGCCATAACTTGAATTTGAATTGATAAAAAAAATTTAAATTATTGAATCTTAGTTTTAAAACTAAAATTCTAACATATATATAATTGATTTTCATTATAAAATGCTTTACCTAAAACTATATCAAAATTAATCCATTATGTTTGGAAGTGGGTTACCTAGAATGTGATCCAAATTGAGATTTGGGCACCAAAGCTATTCCGGTTTAGTCTCTAGTAGCCTGAGGTTGGGTTTCCATGGCAGTGAGAGTAGTACCTGTAAGGATTTTGATGATCAAGTTAGTGAGAGCAAGAGGCACTAGGTATAGTATATAAGGCATACATGAGTTCAATGATTGGCCACCTATTTATAGTTGTCGGCCGTTGAGAATGAAGGGGGATGCTCCACGATTCCGGGAAGTGTCTTGGGACTTCCAATAGCTTGGTGCTTGTTGGTGCGTCCAATATGGGCGGTAGCACGTTAGGTGAGCACTGTTCCAGTGAGATGGTAGACATCATTTGATTGACCTTGTCTTTGCGTGGAGCAGAGGATTCTGTTACCTAGATTCCGAGAGGGGCTTTAGATCGGTATATGTGAGCTCCAAGTTGGGCCTAAGAAATTAGCGGGTGTGGACTGAGTTGGCATTTTAGTATTGGGCTAAGTTGGGTTACTCAAAACTAGTCCAGAACATTGCCTCTAACTTGGTATCCGAGGTGATAACATCAGGTGCCAAGTTTCTTGAAAGTTCTGACTCTTGATTTATATCTCGGAGATTGGATGGCTTTGTCTCATGGGTAGGGATGTGCGCCTTTTCCTGTCTTGATAGAATGTCATGTCAGGGGTCATGTCTTTTCTCCCCTAAGGGACATGTGGCATTTTGACGCCTCATTTTGTGTGTCCCATGATTTGAATTGGGGTGCCTTTCCCATCTTGCTCCTAACTTTTGACGTGAAAGGATGTATCATGTCCTTGACAACATTTAGAGTGTGCATCGAGGGACACCATTGTTTGTGTACATTTCCCTTTCCATTTTTTTTGTTTCATTTTTTACTTCTGCATTCTACTGTTTTTACATTCTACTTGTGCTAAAGGGGAGCATTCGTTAGAGAAGATTCAGCGCCCTCAACTATTCTTCGCGGTTTCTTAGTATCCTCCACTAGAGGTATGCCTTTCCTTCTTTTCACTTTCTCAATATCCCACCACCTTACTTTAGTGCTTTTTTGCTATTAGGGTGGTTACTACCATTGCTTTTTAATTTTCCTTCTCCTTCACCGCTCTTTGACGGCTCAAATCTTTAGCAGGAAACCACTATGGGGCGCCTTCTTATTCTTGGTGGTTTTTGGGATTTTTGGCCTTTATTTTCTGAGTTTACGATGTAGAAGTGTTTTCCTTTGTAGGTTCATCATGGAGTCTGAGATGGCAAAAAAGCAAAAGACATTAGTATTCCCTCCTTCAATCCATTGGATCTATCAATGGGTGGAGCCCAAGGTGTTAGGAATTCCATTAGTGGTGACCTCCGAGTTCTTAAGTCAGTTTAGGGAGGAGAATTTGATCATGTCAGAGGGCAAATATGAGGAGGAATACATCTTAGAACCTCCTAATTTGAGCGAAAGGGTGTGTTCTTATAACCACGGAAGTGGTTCAAGTTGGATGTGGATGTACGACCTCCTTATTACTAAATTGAGTGTCTGAATTCCTTTCATTCATTTCCAGTTCACCATTTTACAATGGACTGAGGCCGCTCCCTCTCAACTTTATCCCTATAGTTAGGCTATGATGCGAGGCTTCGAGGTGATTTGCGAGTATCTCGGAGTGCCGACTTTCCTCGATGACTTTTTCTTTCTTGTTACTTTGACTTGCCCATCCGATGGTGGCCTTACCATGGTTGTCTATCATTTCAAGCCCATACCAATCGAAAGGTGTTCCTTCTCTACGATGAGTCCTTTCATCACTTCAAACCTTTCTACTTTAAGGTCTTTGGGGCTCTGGGTATGATTCCATTCTGGGAGACCTTGGAGGGTGAGTTCCAATTTAACTGCTATTAGTGCAAAAATTTTGATGCGCCTCGGATAGATGAGGATACCCTCAAACCTAAGGAAAAGGCCGTTACACAATTTACTCTTTAGAGCTTTGGGAAGAACTACCTCAATTTAAAAAATATAATTCGTGTAGAGGTTGAGGTGGCTAGGAAATATCTATGTTTTCCCTATCCCCTTTATTATTTGTTCTCATTTCTCCAGCTATTGTTATTGACTTCTTATCTTTTTTACAGACGACATGGCCCCAAAATCAGTATTGGCCAAATTTTGATGCCGTATCCTTAAGAGGCCGTTCGAGGGGGATCGAAGCAATAGCCTCGGGTCCAGGGGTTTCGATGATCTAGTATTTGCCAAAGCTCTCGACATCGCTGCTTCCAAGCTCTATCCATCCAAGAAATAAAAGGGAAAGATGGTGGCGAAGGAGAAAGAAGTCATCCAAGTCGACCCTGATGATTCTCTGAATTTGAAGGGGAAGTCGGGGATTAGTGTGCTAGCTAAGGATTTTCTTTGTTCGGAATTCATGGATAAGGGGCTGATGACTCCCGCTCTCCTTGACCAACTCCGCGGTGATGATGATAACATGGCGGAAAAATTTTAGTGGTCCGGCCACGTGTTGCTAAAATCGGTGGCATTATTCAGGTACTCAGAACCGGTTATCTCTTCCAGCGTCTGAGCTATTGAGGAAGTCAAAGATCTAAAGGAAAGGACAACTCTTATTCAAAATAAGAAGCTGGTTCTAGAGAAAGCAAACAAGTCGAGGCTGAGGAGTTAGGGGTAGCTAGGATCGAAAGACCGGTAGTTGGAGGAAGAGAGGGCTCAGATATTGGAGCTTGAGAAGGCATATACCGAGCCATCCAATGCCGCTTCCAAATCGAAGGCTGGGGTTAAGTATATAAAAGGAGCAGGGGGAAATCAGCCTTAGAGATTAAAGATAATATCTTGGCGCAAAGTAAAGTCATTTGCCCTGAAGCTGACTTTGGCAAGGTCAGAATTGACAAATACATTGTCGATGGGCACATCAAGGTCACTCCTATCGATGATGATGAGGAAGAAGATCTCGAGGGTCCTGAGTCTGAGTCGGCTGATCAAGGAGTTGACCTCTGAAGCCATTCATATTTTATTTTTCTTTGCAGCTTGTATTTTGCGCCCTTACATGGGTTTCTTATACTTGATATTCCCTGATTTCTGGGATTATTAATAGAATTATTTTACCAATTGATGTGCTTTTTGTTTTTTTCCTAAGTTAAAATAACTTGAAGGGATTATTAGTAACATTCTAGTTGGCGTGATAAATTGTCCAAGGTCACAAAGAAAACCTGGTTTTCTCAACCTCATTATAATCAAATTGGATTTTCCAAGGTATTCAATGACCTACTTTCACTCAAGTTTAGAAATTAAGGAATCTCAATTTCGTTGAAGTTAAACTTAACGGTTTATTTGGTCTAAGGTGAGGACCTGGACCTTCCAAGGTGGTAACACTTAGATTAAGTGTTCCGCTTAATTAGATTACTTAAGTTTTTTATTGTATTTATCCGAGTTGTATACTAACAAGAATTTCATATGTGATAGCTCCCGAGGTGCTGGACCTGGGTTTTGTTAGTCTCGACTACGGGTTGATTAGTCTTTTAGGATAATATCTAGTAATAAGCTCGAATGAAATAATAACTTGGAGAAACTTATTATATACATGAGCCGAAATACAAATAATATGTCCTTAACGTCAAAAAATGAAAAAATCGAATGGGGATATGTGAACACCATTCGGCCCATGAATGTCTAGCCTCGTTAAAACCTCCTCGAGAAAACCCAGTGGGACAAAATCCGAGGTAGGAAAAAGAGTATGGTTACTTAGTGCGGTTTACATCAAATAAAAATTTTCGCAGATTCAAGGAATTCCATGACCTTGGAACCTCGGACCTTGAGAGTGAAGAGAGCTTGTATGCTCATTTTCCGAAAACTTCAATTACTTTATTGCCTTCTTAGTTAGCCACTAGCTTTCCTTATTCGGGAGGAGGATGTCTGATGTTGATATGTCGGAGTACCAAGTTTCCCTTTTGGAACTTTCGAGAAATAATATCAACGTTTAATCTGGTAGCTATCTGATGTTTCAATGCCCTTTCTAGTATATGTGCCATTTTTCTTGCCTCATTAGCAAGATAGGCTTATTCTTAGAGAGCTTGTGCACTTGTGGATTGGAAAATAACTCGTGGCCTTAGCTCTTCGTCCTTGATTGGTATCATGGCATCTATTCCGTAGGTGAACTTGAAGGGTGTTTCGCCTGTCGTCGATTGCGGGGTTGTTCGGTAGGATGCTACCGAGTTCATCGGCCCATGCCTCCTTTGCTTCACTGAGTCTTTTCTTCAGTCCTTGGAGCATAGCGTTGTTAACTGCTTTGACTTGACCGTTGGCTTGGGAGTGCTCAACAGAAGTGAAGTGGTGCTTAACTTTGTAGCTAGTGAGAAAACCTCAGAACTTCTAGTCAATGAACTAAATTTCATTGCCAGTCACCACAAAGTCCAGTATCTTGAAATAGGTGAAAATGTTCCTCCAAATTAACTTTCGAGCTTGAGTAGCTATGGTGGTAGATAATGGTTCTGCTTCAACCCACTTCCTGAAATAATTAATAACCATGATAAGATATTTTACTTGACCCAAGGTAAGTGGGAAAGGACCTACGAAATCGATTCTCCACTTACCAAACAACTAGGGGGACATGATTGTAGAGAGTTTCTCGGTGGAGGCGGTATGGTAATGGGCATGCGATTCATACTCGGACACTTCTTCACGTAGTCGACTAAGTCCTTGGTCATAGAGGGCCAATAGTAGTTAGCTCGTAAGACGTTTAAGGCCAGACCTTTTACTCTGAGATGATGGCCGCAAGATCCTTTGTGGACTTCTTCGAGTACGAAGGAAATCTGATCTAGACCCATGCACTTTAACAATGGTTAAGACAGGTCCCTTCTATATAATTGTCCATTAAAGATAGTGTAATAGGAGGCCTCTTTGGTCAATTTTTTCGCCTCCACAAGGTCCTTTGGCTTGGTTCCATTCCATACATACTGAATGATTGGGGTAATCCAATTTGGGATCCTTTCAGTGGCTAAGGTCGGGAAGGACTCTGATATCAATGGGGACCTCAACATTTCTTGAAACAAGCTCTAGTTGTTCCTTCCAAGCTTTGTATTGGCCAATTTGGAAAGGACATTGGCCTTGACATTTTCTTCTCTTGGGACATGTCGAACCACGGGGGTGTCAAGTGGCTTCATTAGATCCTTCACCTTCGTGAGATACTTCTGAAGCAGTGTATTCTGAGCTTGGTATATCCCATTTATTTGAGATATCACCATTTGGGAGTTGTTGCAAATTATAAGTCGAGAGGCTCCAACATTGTTGGCTAGCCTTAATCCACTTATTAAGGCCTCATACTTGGCCTGGTTGTTTGAAACAGCAAAATCGAACTTTATGGAAAGTTCGACTACAATCTCTCCTTCCTTTTTGAGTATAACTCTGGCTTTGTTTCCTTTGGAGCTAGAGGCTTCATCAATGAGCAACGTCCACCTTGGTTTTAGAGGCTCCTTAGCTTCCACAATTTTGGCCAACAAATCCACTAAGGCTTGGGCTTTTATGGCCATTCTTGGCTTGTATCCAATGTCGAATTCTGAGAGCTCGATTGACCATGATACCGTCCATCCAGCCAAGTCTGGCTTTTGAAGGATTTGTCGCATTGGTTGGTTGGTATTGACCATGATGGTGTGAGCTTGGAAATATTAGTGTTGCCTTTGCGTAGCGACGACTAGAGCCAAGGCAACTTTTTTTACCTTCCAGCATCTCACCTCGAGTCCTTGTAGTTACTTTGTTAACAAAGTACAAAGAGTGTTGCTGTCAGACATCTTCCCGGACTAAAGTACTGACTATGGCCATGTCGCTTATAAAGAGATATAAGCACAAAGGCTTGCCTGTTTCTAGCTTGCTCAATATCGGAGGGCAGGAGAGGTATCTTTTGAACTCAATGAACATGGCTTCACACTTTGGCATCCACTTGAAAGTACTTTCTTTCTTCAAGAGAGAGAAGAAAGGGAGAGCCTTCCGAGTCAATGCTACCATAAATCTAGAAAAGGATGCAATCCTTCCAGTTAGGCGTTATACTTCCTTTACTGGTGTTGGACTCTTCATCTCGAGGATGGCTCGACACTTATTGGGATTTGCTTCAATTTTCTTATGTATGAACATGAATCCCAAGAACTTTTTGGCCTCGACGACAAATGCACACTTCTGCAGGTTTAACCTCATGTTGTGCCGTCGTAAGCAATTGAAAACAACTTGCAGGTCAAAAAGTAGGCTGTCTTCTTCCTTAGTCTCGACCAACATGTTGTCAATGTAAACTTTCATCAGGTTTCCAATATGTTTTGAGAAGATTTTGTTCATAAGTCTTTAATAAGTGACTATCGCGTTCTTCAACTCGAATGGCATAACCTTGTTGCAGTAGTTCGCCATGGGTGTTATGAATGCCGTCTTTTCTTTGTCGAAGGGGTGCATCAGAATTTGATTGTATCCCGAGTAGGCATCCATGAAAGAGAGGAATCGGAATCCTGAGGTAGTGTCTACTAAACCATTTATGCTCGATAATGGGTAAGGGTCCTTTGGGCAGGCTTTATTTAGGTCGGAGTAGTCCACATATATTTGCCATTTTCCATTAGACTTCTTTACCATGACAACATTGGGTAGATGATTTCCTGGATGAACCTAGCATCCAAGAGGCTTTGGACTTGCTCTTGATTGGCCAGGGCTTTGTCCAGGCTAATTCTTCTTATTTTTTGGGCCACCAATTGGCCCCCAGGGAATATTGAGAGTTGGTAAGACATGAATTCCAGGCATGTTAGTTGCTGTCCAAGTGAACAGATCCACATTTGACTTGAGCAGGGATGTAAGATTTTGTTTTAGCAAAGTCGAAAGAGCCTTATTAACACGAGTCCTTTGGCACGGCTCCTTCCCGACTTGAACCTCTTCCAATTTGCCCTCAAGTTCTAGCTTCTTTCCTTTCCTCTGTCTTACGTTGAGGTCACCATCATGACCTTTGATAAGCTCGGGGGTTGGGTATTGTCTCGGGATTCATCTTTTCTGGTCTTTATAACTTCCAAGCTGGCGTTATAACAACGGCTAGCAACCGCTTGATCCGTCTTTACTGTGGCGATATCCCCATTGTCAGTGAAAAACTTCATTGTCAAATATGCCATCGATACGATGGCACCTATCTTGTTCAATGTCGGCCTACCAAGAATGACGTTATAGTCCAAGGGACAGTCAATAAGTAGAAAATCAACTTTGACTATCTTGATTTGGGGTCAGGTCCCCAAGGTTAAGTGAAGGGTAACAAACCCATCTCGGTGAACCTTTTCCCCGAAAAAACCAATTAGCTCTTCCTTGTAAGTCTAAAGGTCAGAATTCTTCAGTCTGAGCTTGTCAAAGGTATCTTGGAAGATAACGTCGACTGAACTCCTTTGGTCCACGAGCACCTTTTTTACCTCGGCGTTGACCATTATCGCTGGGATAGTCATGGGGTCGTCATGTCTTGGAATGACACCTTCAAGGTTCGAGCTTGAGAAAACAATTTCGGGTGTGGTTGACAGCTTCTGCTTCTTCTTCATTTTTTCAGAAGACAAACTTAAGACTTCCTGGATGTGTTTTTTATGGGCCGACTTCGACATGCCTCCTTTTGCAAAGCCTCCAACGATAACATTGATGGTCCTGGTTATCGATTCATCCTCCTCATCTCCTTCTCTATTTCTTTCGAGTTCTGAGGTCTTATGGTTCCTTAGGTTTCTTCTCTCCTCATCCCTCAGGCGGATGCTTTTCTCTTCCTAGGGCTTCTTTGCAAAGTGATGTACTTAGTCAATTTGCCTTCTCTTATTAGCTGCTCTACAGCATCTCAAGGGTCGTAACAATCCTTCGTGCTATGCCTAAAACTGTTGTGATACTCACAAAATAAGGACTTATTGGTGCTAGCCCTTATTTTGAGAGCTTTTGGTTTGGGAAACCTTTCCACTTGTCCGACTTCTCGAAACTAATTGGCAAGGGACACGTTAAGGGGGTATACTCATGTATTTATTGTCCCTTGAACACTTTTCTTTCCTTGAGTGCTCATCTTGATTGACATTCTTTTTTTGGGCTTGGTTCCTTCCCGGGTTAATAGTAGCTTTCTTGGTTTCTTTGAGGAAAATGTATTTCATGACTCTTATTTGGATTTCCTTGGGAATTTGGGCAGGACACTTGGACAACAAACTCCGATCTTGGAAAACTCGCAGTGTCGGTGTAGTTCTGATCTATCTTGTTTCATGATAGGTGAATAGTCTTGTTTGCTAAGAAGATTTGTGCGATGGAGGAACACTGCGTAAGATGGAGTTGCCGAAGGCAATGGCTGTTTCCCAATGATTATGGTGCTAAGAATAGTGGCGAAGCGACGACGGTACTGGGAGGAAGTGAGTGCCACTGCCACTTTTCATTTCAGCATTAAATTAAATTTTTAATGATTGAAACGTAGCATTTCTGGCTACGAACAAAGGTTTTTAAACATAAGAAAAAAGTATTAAAGTACCAGTGACAAAGGGAGAATTGGGCAGGAGTGGAGCTCTTTGGTAGTTTGATGGACAAAACAAATTTCAAAGAAGGAGGAGATAGAGGGAGGATTAGAATGCACAATAAATAATTAGTCTACTAGTACACCAATAAATCTTGTCTGTTCGATCACTAGGGTGCATGATGTACCATCATTTATCTAGTCTATTTGTAGAAAACTTGTTTGATAGATTGCTAGAAACAATCCCAACGATCCCACATTACTTAACTTCTAATGGACGTCTTATATTAAGAGTGCATTTATCTGCACTCAAGGTGCATGATGCACAGGACATTACATAGTTCATTGAAGACAAAACCATATTTTGAATTTGTCCCAAAAGTTTTTTTTTTTCTTTCTTTCAAGTTTATTCCTAATATTTTCATATAGTTTTAATGTTATTCTTTCACTGATACCGTCAATTTTACTAATAGAAACTGTTGATTTGGCTCTGATGTGTCTATTTTATCTCATGTAAATGTCATATTATCTATTACCAATATTAAAGTAGATTAGGTGGGTTTGGTATCCAATTTTTTTCTCTATTATAATAACCGTTAAAATTATTTGCAAAGTTCTTAAAATCGGACCGGGCATTGAATCGGACAAGCTATTGGTTCAGAGGTTCAGAAGTTTAATAGTTCAATTGGGATGTAATAAAATATATATATTTATATATAACTATGATTAATAATATGTTATGAGATAAATAAAAATGATTACAAAATTTTAATATGATAAAAATAGTTTTAGAAATCAAAATCACTATATTAAGTCATATTAATATAACTAATATAAGTAAAGTAATAAGTCCCATATTGCTTAGATTTTGAATTTTTTATTCTTAAAGTTACTATAAAGTATTCAAGAAATCCCACATTGCTTAGAATAAAAGTTTTTTACTCTTAAAACTTCTATAAATAGTACCCATGTCTCATTTTTTCTTATATTTAATATATTTATTACCTCTAAGCTCTTTTCTAAAGAGTGAGATTTAATAATTTTTTGTTTGGCCAACCAAAATATATTTTTGGTCGTTTTTATTATAATGAAATAGTTAATTTCACCATTGAACCCTAAAAAAATTTTTTTACATATCTTTTCAAAAAAAAAAAAAATTGGCTAATCGGTAAAACTGGCCTGGTTTGGTCGGTTTATCGGTTTTTAGCCAATTTAGCCGGTTCAATATCGATTTTTGGATGGAGCGGTTATTTAGATGTAGTCAGACCGGATACCTAGGTTCCCAGTTCAACCGGTAATAGCATGACCCAAAAGGGGAAAAAAAAAAAGGACTGTTAATAGGGTTAAACATGTAACTTTACGAAAGTAACTACCCCATTATGTGTACAGTTTTATTTTTTTAGTGTCCAATTTTTTCTTCCAGTTTTGCCGTTCTTGATGTCAAATGTTTTAAGGTGCATTTGCTGTTGACTTTATCTTCTGCCTTTACTTCATTACATTTGAAAATGTCATTTTTCATTATTCCAGTTACGAAAAGGTGGTGTGGACGAACTGATGAGAGTTTTAAAACCACTTCACTAACCACCCATCTCTTGACTTCCCCGAGGTCCGCACCCCCTTCTCCATCATTTTGTTTTTCATGATTAATTTTATCAATTTAAAAAGCTTTGAATTCCTCACAATTTCCTCACGTGTGACAGTATGAAAATTGTTTAATGAATGGAAATATTCGAAACATAAAAGGGATAGAGTTTAGTTAATCGAGATTATGGTTCATATTGAATCTTCTGATTTGATGAGTAAACTATAAACACATATAACAACCCACCCAAGAGAATCATGCCCCCATGCCTCGATTTTGTCCTCCGCTTGACAGTTTTATCATATTACTTAGAGTTTAATTATTTTATACTGGCCGTTATGAGAGTTTTATATTATTATTCAATTAAATACTTATATTTATAAAATTTTTAAGATAATAAGTGATTAAACCAAACACTTTTATTGATGTAGCAATATATAATTGGATATCTATATAAAAGTTTTTACACCAACAATATATACAAATTAAATTCTATTACTAACATGTGCCTGTATGTATTTTCAGTGAACATTATTCTTCTTTGTTTCAGTTTTATGAATATTGGACTCTTTATAAAAAAATAAAAATATAAATAAAAAATTGCTTTTAATTTCCTGTCTAATCTTTCTTTTGCCATGAATATGATGACTACGATCGACAAATAAGCACCAAATAAAATAAATATTGTAAAAATAGAAAAAAATTCTCATTAATCTATATTTTTTTCTTATTAATACCTATATCTTTCTTCTGCTAGTGAATTGATACATTGTTCAAGTCGCATTTTTTTTATTAATATAATTAAATATACTTATTAATCTATATTTTTATATCTTTTGGTTATTAATTTGATTATTTTTAATTTAATATGAATGAAAATTTTTTAGAGATTAATTTTTATGTACTGACAGTATAACATAACTTTATATTATCAATTAATAGAATTGCAATAAAGCATCTAATTATTATAGGTAGTTATTATAGTAAGTAGTTACTTATAATGATTTGACATATTTTTATATTTCTATTGGTTGATAATATAAAATTATTTTACACTTTTAATGTAAAAAAATTAAACTTGATTTTTTATCAATACTTCAAAAATAAAAAATACAGATAAACAGAATGTAGCTTATATGATAAAGGGATCGTAAAAATAAAAAAAGAAACACATTATATATTTATGTTTTTACAAATATAACATAAATATTTACGAGAAGTAAGTCAATCAAAGGTATACATTGCATACTCACATCTTAATTTTGTCATGGGAGACACTGGTCAACAAGTAGTCAGTTCATATCTTAAGTTTGTACTTATACAATTTTAGGCCTTAATAATTCCAGATTTGATAATATTAAAACTGAAAAAATAAAAATAAAAAATGCGGGTTGACAGGTATGTGTGTGTCTGTCAAACCACTAGTATATTTTGTCCCTAATCTTCTAAACTCTAATATTTAGGTTTAGGAGGTGTTAGTGTCAATAAATAGGACTTAATTCATTTCAATAAGCATAGTTAGATAAATATAGAGCTTTGTACACCAAAAAGACAAATATAGAGCTTTTGCATGTGTAACACCATATGAGATAAAAATGGAAATATTAAAGCCAGGTCAACAATTTTTATTATTAAAATTGACGGCATAAGAGAAAAGGATAATATTGAAACTTAATAAAAAACTTTAAGAACAAAATTGAAATAAAAAAAAACTTTTAAGATGAAATTGAAATATCATTAAAAGATTAGGGATGAACATATAGCTTTTGCCCAATTATCTGTGTGTTGTGTATTCTCCCTTTTAGGACTTCTTGATTTCCTTTATCTTTTTTTCTCCTTTTCTTTCTCATTCCAACTCTAGTTCTCAATTTCCTCCTTTTTCTGTTTGTTTGCTAATCAACTATTATTTTTCTTCGCAATTTTACTCAACAATTTTGAAGAAGCTCTACTGTAGGAATACTGTGTCAAGAACTATATTTCCCAAACTTTTTAGCTATTAGACAGAGTTGAGTGAATAGTTTATATTGTTAGGAAAAAACTCTCCCACACCACAAATCAAACAAATAAATAAAGCAAAGAAACACCAGAAAATTAATATGATTTGATCTTTACTACCCACATCCACGACTTCGCTAATCAATCCATTAAATTAAATGCAAAATACAATCACTAATCTTAAAAAATATCTCTAAAAACCAAAATCTAAATACAACTTTTATGGATAAAGCTACAAACTCTCCACCAATACAACTTCTATAGACAAAGCTACAAACTCTCTATCTATGCAACTTTTGAACATAAAACTGCAAACCCTTTCATTAATGCAACTTTTGAGGACAAAGTTGCAAAACCTCCATTGGAAAATTCTTGTATCCTCCATCGAGAAAATTGATTCTTCCTGCACAAAATCATCTCAACCCTTGATTTTTTCCTCTTTCTCTTTCTCTCTCATTTTCCCAAGAAAAATTAAGGGTTCACATGCTATGTAGAGTAAATCTATTCTTCCTCCATGGAGGAGGAAAGTATGACTCCCCTCCATCAATGCAACTTGATCACACCAATCTAATAGCCTGAAGATATTTTCTTGGATGACACCTAAGTCGAAAAGCCAAAGGCCTTATTTATAGGCTACAACAATTTACATGGCAATCAACTAATTCCACACTCGATCCCAATCATTAATAATTTTCTATTTCATCTAACAAATCTCTCTTATATCTTTCTCCTTCAAATCTTTTCCAAGATCTTCCTTTCAAATCTCCTTCAAATATTTTACTTTTTCTTCAAATCTTCCAACAATATAAAACTATCAATAATGATCTTCAATTAGAAATTTAGATTTGGATCAAATACCAACAATGTCTACCTTGATCCAAATTCCATCAGAATCTTCAAAATATACAAATTTACCAATCTTCATGGATTCTCCACCATCATCACAAATCTTGATAAACTTCAATAATAAAAATATTTCAAATCATCAAATCTTGATCAAATTGCCATAAAAAACTCCACCTCAAATTTGACAATTCCTAAGTCTTGCATCTTCGCTATCAGAAATACCAGAAGTAGAATCACAACCCACTCTGATACTATTTTTTGGGAAAAAATTTCCCCTCACCACAAATCAAACAAATAAATAAAGCAAAGAAAAACTAGCAAATTGTGGTTCGGCCTTCACTGCCTATATTATTCAGAACTTCACCAATTAATCCACTAAATTAAATCCAAAATACAATTAGTAATCTTAAAAAATATCTCTCAAATTGAAAATTCAAATACAACTTGTATGGATAAAGCTGCAAACCCTCTACTAATACAATTTTTCAAGATAAAGTTGCAAACCTCTCATTAATGCAACTTTTAAGGATAAAATTACAAATCCTTTACCAATGCAACTTTTGATGACAAAATTGCAAACTCTCCATCAATGCAACTTGATCATACCAATCCAATAACCTAGAGCTATTCTTTTGAAGGATACCTAAACCAAAAAGCCGAAGGCCTTATTTATGAGCCACAACAATTTACAAGGCAATCAACTAATTCCACAGTCAATCCTAATTATTAATAATTTTCTATTTTATCTAACAAATCTCTTTCATATATCTTTCTCCTTCAAATCTTTTCCAAGATCTTCCTTTCAAATCTTGTTTAAGTCTGATCTTCTTCAAAATTTTTTCTTTTTCTTCAAATCTTTCAAAAATTTAAAACTATCAATAATAATCTTTAATTAGGAATTTAGGTTAAATTCGAACATATATATCTAACAATTTAGTTTTTCCCTCTTTCATAATTCTTTAATTTATTTTGTTTAAACTATATATAGATGATAGGCAACAAGAGAAAAAAAAAAGGGAAAACGAATAAATTTTCTTATTCGAGAGTTTAAATATAGGGGAGTGGCTATTGTGTCACTCCTAGCTATCTACTTCTCTTTTATCCAACTATTGCTTTTTCAGTTTCTCTAGAATATTCTTCTTTTTATTTATTAATCAAAATGGTAATCTTAACATTAAACATTTATTTTTAATTATATTTTTATTTTAATTTATTATTTTTATATTAATTAATAATAATTTATTTTTATCTTTAATATTATGAATTTTTTAAATCTTCAATTATTTTGAACAATTGCTTGAATTTAAATATTATATTATTTTTAAAGTTTTTCTTAATACAATAATTATCTAAATAATAAAATAGTTAGTATTTTAAAAAATAGTGAGCAAAAACTAAGTAACAATGAAGACAAATTAATATTAATATATTATAATATATACGACGCATGTATCCAATGTTTAATTTAAAAATAATATTTTCAATATGAAACAAAAACTTCTTTTAATATTTTATTATTTTTTCCTATGTTGTCTATTCCTTTTCAATTCTTTTAAGAATTTTATCTTTCACTTATTTTTTTCATAAAACATACAAAATTATATTTCTTATAAAAAATTGAGAAAATATGTGATTGTGACTCAAATAAAAACTTCTTATTTTTATACAAATAAATAAATAAATAAATAAATTTTGCATGTTTTTATGAAAAAAGAAGGGTAAATAACTTTTTTTGTTCTAACATTTTAAAGTTAATATCAATTTGGTCCTAAAAAATTTTTGACATCAATTTGATTCTAATACTTAGAAGTTGGCATCAGTTGGTCTTGAAGAAAATTTTAATATCAATTTAGTCCTAATACTTTGAATTTTGATATCAATTTAATCCTAATATTTTGAGTTTTGATATCAATTTAGTCCTAATAAATTTGTTGTAAAATCAAATTTTTCATCAAATCATCAGTATAAGACTAAATTGATGTCAAAATTCAAAATATTAGGACTAAATTGATATAAAAAATTATTTTAGAAGTAAATTGACATTAATTTTAAAATATTAGGAGTAAAAAGGATATTTACTCAAAAAATTACAGGATTAATCTTTTACAAAAATTTAAAAAATATATATATCACGAAGGTAGGAACAATAGAATATGTATATAAGAAGTCTTTTAAAAGTTCATATTTCGCTTATTATTTTACTTCATAAACCATGCTAAATTTGTATTTTTACATAAATAAGAAGTTTTTATTTGGTTAACAATCGCATATTTTCTCATTTTTGCATAAAAATATAAATTCAGTGTGTTTACAAGAAAAAAAAGAATAAATGAAAGATAATTTTATTTTAAAAAATAAAAAAATTAAAAGAGTACATGAGAAAGGAAAAAATAGTAGAACATTAAGAGAAGTTTTTTTAATACTAAAAATATTAATTTTAAACAAATAATTGATATGTGTGTTGTATTTTATAATATACTTATTCGTTTCTCTTTTACTGACTATTTTTTTTAATATGCACTTTTATTTTACTTGGATATTTATTATTTCAATAAAAATTTAAGAAAAAACTAATGAATATTTAAATCCAAATAATTATGTTAAATATGTTAACTACACATAGAAATAAAAAAATTGATAATGTTAAATATAAAAATAAATTATTTTCTATTAAATAAAAAATAATAAATTTAAATAAACTTATAAATTATTATAAATGTTTAATATTAGATTATCATTTTAATTAACAAATAAATAGATATGTATTTCAGGGAAATGAAAGAAATAATAGTTGAATGGGAGTGACAATAAATATTTAGGAGTGGCAATAGCATTATTGCTGTCATGATGTGTGATGTCACCCTCGGTGGGACTGTGGTGCAATGGGAATAGAATGTTGGTGGTGGGTTCTCTTAGTAGCTGCTAAATGGGCGACAATGAAAGAAAGGGGAAAATAGGGGAAATATGGTGCAAAATGATGTGTTTAGCGAGAGCCACATACTTAGTCGCACCGAGCCGCGTCTAGATGTACCCGAATACATATGGAAGTTGTATCCTTTTATTATTTGTTGAACAAACAATTCCAGGTCCAAGCCACTCTATGATCTGTTTGCAGTGGCAATATCTTTATTCTAAAAGCATCAACACAACTAACACCTTGTTTAGAATGATAAAGGTAGATGAAATTGAATGCAATTCTATTAGTAATTGAATTGAATTCTATTATAATTTGAATTCTTATATTTAGAATAAACCAATAAATTATATAATTGAATTCATTTACACTGTTTGAGATGTATATAAAAATGAATTGAATTCTTTATCTTGACTATTATAGAAGAGGGGAAGAGAGAAGAGTGATAATGTTAAAGGAATGAAACATTAAATAGAGTTGATGATTATTTTTGACATATCACCTTTTAATGTCAAATCCATAGTGATAGGAATTGTAAATCAAACCTATTTTAGTTTGATTTACTTTCAAACTTTTTTTAAAAAGTTAAATTTTATTTATATTTCAATTCCATAGCATTGGTTGGTTTCAAACCAAGAAATTGAATTCAATTTCTTTAATGAATTCAATTTCATAGATTTTCAAACAACCTATAAAGGGCCAAGTGATGTTTTCTACTTATCTTGCTTGTCCATCTATACCATTGAATTAGTCTTCAATCTGGAGCATAGTGTTGATTGTAATGGACATGACAAGGAAGTTTTTTTTTTTTTTTTGTCGTTCAAAGCAAGCTTAACTTTTTTTTAAAATATTGTTTGTAAGATCCACAAGGATCAAAATTTACTTGGAATCCCATTAGAGGATTTTTGGTTCTAAACTTTAATTGGGTTTTCCTAGTCTGACCATTAAAAACGAGGATCATGTTTGGGACTTGTGTCTATGTTGGCAATCATCAATAAACTTCACATAATTTTAGTAATAAGAGTCTAACGGACATGAAACTGATTCCATATAAAAGATAAGGAACAATACTATCAAGTATCAAAATTTTAGAGTTCTTCCTTATCTAGTTTGATACCAGTTTCCATTCGAAAATGGACATGCGTTAAACACAAATTGAATAAGGCATAAACCTTTATATAGATGCTCATATTATAGCATAGCTCTTTCAAATCTAGTATTACCTATTACCAATAGTACAAGGAGTAGTAATCGTTCTAGGATCCTTGCATTTAGTTGGCAGCTTCCTTTGAAGAATTTTCAAAACATCTTCTCCCAGTCTTATTTTTCGGCCACCTTTTAGCTTCCTTTTTGCGGTGCACAATTCTTTGGGGAATTCAACAAAACAGGGCACTGCACAGCATACAAGAAAGGTATCTTAACCTCAACCTCGAAAAGTCTTCAAATTCTCTTCGGTTTTGAAAATCAACTTTGTATGGTGGAGGCGTAACATCAATAGGAATAAGAGGCTTTGTGTTAGGGATGGCAAAAAAATCCACCCGTGCGAATACTCGCAGGTAATGGGGGCGAAGATTTTAAATAACTGCAGGTATTTAATATAAAATTACTATTTTATCCTTAATTTATTAATTTAAGCTAATATTATTGTTATTTAAATTGATTTGACTAAGGTTTAAATTTAAAAGTTAGATTTATTTATACTTATTACGTGTTATACTACTGGTTATATTACTGTTATGTGTTTATTTTTATTTTAAGTATTTTAAGTTATTACAATTTAGATTATGGAATTGAATTACTATACTTATTTTGTGTGTTTATTTTTATTTTAAGTATTTTAAGTATTTTAAGTTGTTGGAATTTGAATTATGGAATTGGATTACTATTTATGCTTATTTTTATGATATTAGAATTTCTTTATTTAATCCCTACTTAGTGTTCTCCTTGGCGGATGAAGTGCTTTGTTGAGTGGATAATTCTGGCCTTTATCTTGTGAGACTATTTCCTCTTATGACTGTGCAACGTAGGGTTCATCTAAGCTCTACCCACTTCTAAAAGTGAAAGCATCAGCATGCTCTTTTTAGTGTTTGAATTCAAAGGGTGCTTTTTCTATACAACTCAATTGAATGGATACTTCTTAAATTCTTCTATTCTTATTGGACCAAAATAGACTCGGCTAAATTAACAAAAGAAAATCTAACCAAACTAAGCCCTATGATTACCGTCAAACTTAGGGAGAGAAGGGTACTGTGCTCTTTGGCAATAGATTCTTCAACTAACTTAATCACAAAGTGTTAAATAAGCTTGACCGACGAGAAAGAAAGAACTAAGCTTTCGTTAATACGAAGAACTTGCAAATAAAAGTTAATGAACATAAAACCAAACTAATTCTAACAATAGTAAAAGCGAAACATAATGTAAAAACTAAATATGAAGACTAAACTTGCGAAGGAAACGAAGATAACATGTTTTGGAATGAGTGTTCTGATGATCTCTTCATGCACTTGAAACTCATATATATATATATACAGTTTAATTGAGATGCACCGACAGTGTAAAATTTTTTTCCACTGTTATCCAATCAAAACATTCCATTTGCATGATCATTCAAGTAGTCGGTGGTTATATAAAAAACTTTTGCTGATGTGGTAATATATAATTGGATGTCTGTGTAAAAATTTTTTACACTGACAGTATATTCAAATTAAATCCATATATATATATATATATATATGAGAAACTCGTTCCCATGTTCATCAATGCAAATGACAACCCTCGGCTATTCCTTCATGCACGATCGCTCAATAACCACCCCACTTCATGCTTGCAGACTGTTGGCAACAGCCCTAGTCATGTGTCGGGCCTTACCTCGGCTTCCAACAGCATTGGACCCTCGAACTTGGGCTCCAAGATGCCACTCAACCTAGCTTCCAGCTAGGCTTGTGCTTGATTATTACCTATTATTTTCTCAGCTACTCTAGAATTGGGCTTTAATTTTATTTGGGCCCCCTATACTCTAATAGCCTACTCCACAATTCTAAAGATGGTATTTGTGCTAAGTATAAAGTAGTGGGAGCGTGCTACGTCCGAGGATGATCCCAGTATGGATATGGGTGGATGCAAGGTGATGGAGCGCGGTGACAATTCTGATGTATCCAGGAATGTGGGCGGTAGAGGGCCCCACTTGCTCAGGGTTTTGTGTCTTGTCCATTGAGAAATGTTCCTATTAGCAATGACCCATCCATACAAAGGGTCCTTAATACTAGTTCACTTATTATGGCCCGAAGGGATACACATTATGGGCTATCAACAATGGCCCAACATTATGCCACTACTCCTCAAATTTCAACAGGGCCCAGCTCTAGAAATTCACCAATACTGAAGGTTATGAGTCCAATAAATCACCCAATAGAACCCACTCTAGTTAACACATTCCTGCCTAGAGTTATTCGCAAGGAGGAGTAAAGGCTTCACACAGGACACAAACAAAACAACCCAAGTTGGATGGACCATAATGCTCAGCATAATACTTGCCACTCAGACATGTTCCTAGGTAGTATTACCCCTATCAGTCAGCTTGAAGTTATTGATTATAGGTGCAAGGATGGTTTTAAAGTTGTTCATGGAGACTGTGCTTACTATGTCTAGCTTCCTAATGAGGAGAATACTAGTGCCCAAAGGGCAATGTCTGTAAATGAGTGTGGGGTGGAAAACAAATTAGTTAATATGTTTGCCTAGAATTTAAATCTTAAGAGGAAATGGGAGGAAGGGAATGTTCTGTTATTGGAGTACAACACTGTTCAACAGAACACAGAGGAGTAAGATGAAAAGAAAAGAAGAATTGAAGGTGCTTGCCTTGAAGTGTCAAGTTTGGAGACAATTCTCTCTATGGCTGAAGAGGTAGGCCAAATCATGCTCCACCCTCAACCATGAATATTATAAACTAGAATTGTCGAGGTCTGGCGGCTTCCTTGATAGGTCAAGAGCTTAAAGACCTTTGCAAATGGATAAAGCATGCCATGCTATTTCTTATGGAAACAAGGGATAAGAAAGATAAGGTGGATAATATGCGTAAGAGCCTACACTTTGATTATGTCTACTATGTTGAACCCGGAGGATTATCTAGGGGCCTCAGTTTATTTTCGATGAAAAAAGTGGAAGTTGAGGTGTTGGAAAGTTACAGGAATTTTATCCATACTTCTTGCTGAGCTAAGGATGATAGCAGTGATTGGGAAGGCACTTTTGTCTATGGAAACCCAAGATTTAGTGAAAGAAAGCATCTTTGAAGTGTGATTAATAGTCTTCATGTTGATTTTGATAGTCCCTGGTTTTGCATTGGGAACTTTAATGAAATCCTCAGTTAAGAGGAGAAAATTGGATTGCTTCCTCACTACCAAAATAAGATTAACTTGTTTCATGAGTTCTTGGATGTAGCGGGTTTGGTTGATATGGAGGTTAAGGGATGTCAATTCACTTGGATGAGTAGTCCTAGGAATGGTTTTGTTATTAAGAAAAGAATAAATAGGCTCCTTGTTAATTGGGGTTGGAGACAAATTTACCGAAATGCTATAGTCACTGTTACTCTTCCTATTTCATCTGACCATATTCCCCTTATTCTTAATTGCAAGCCTAAGGTGGGTGATGGGGGTTTGTTTGAGTATGAATTAAATCGGGAAGATCATGAAAAATATTTAAAAATCATTACAAATGGCTGGCATTCATCTCATGTTGATAAGGAACCATGGGTTAGTCTTATGCAAAAAATTGAAAATTACAAGAGCAATTTCACAAAGTGGAATAAGGCTATTTTCAAGAATGCAGTGCAAGAACTATCTAAGCTGGAAGAGCAGTTATCTAAACTTCTTAATGTAGCTAGCTCTATAGTTAACTATGATGAAGTGAATGTCTTGAAAGAAAAAATAAAGAAGCTTTGGAACCAAGAGGAAAAATATTGGGGCCAGCATTCAAGGTTAAAGTGGATTAACTGGGGAGATAAAAACACTCGCTTCTTTCATGCTTCTACTATTAAGAGGCAAGATAGAAATCGAACCCAATGGTTAAAAAATAGTGCTGGAGAGTGGGTTGAAGGCCAACTGAGGTAACTAAAGTTCTTTTAGATCATTTCCTAGAGGTTTATACTTCTAAGCCTACCCACAGAATTTAGGATTGTGTTCAGCTCATTTGTAAGGTTGTTTCTGATGATATGAATGTGGAACTCTGCAAAAATGAAACTAACTCTTAGATTAAGCTTGTTGCATTCAATTTGGGTGCTACTAAGGCACTAGGGGCTGATGGTCTAAATGGTTCTTGCTGCCAAAAACACTTGGATGTGGTGGGTAATAATGTTTATGCCGCTATCAAAAATTTTTTCCTTCATGGTTATTTTCCACAGGGTGTTAATGAAACTCAGGTTGTACCTGTGCCAAAAATATCTAAACTTGAATTGTAAGTCAATTGCGCCCCACAAGCTGTTGCACTTTTATTTATAAAATTATATCCAGGATTTTGGTGCTTAGATTAAAAAAGTTTATGAACTCGTTGATTTCACCATATCAAAATACTTTTATTCAAGGTCGATAGATGCAAGATTATATAATGGTTACTCACGAGATTTTGCATGCCTTAAAACAACCTTGTGGTATTAGCTAGAGTAGTTTTTATTGCCAAGCTTGATATGAGCAAGGCTTATGACCACTTAGAATGTGATTTCTTACATCAATGTTTGCAGGCATATGGTTATCACAAATGGTAGGTGGATAGAGTAATGACTTGTGTTAGAGGAGTCACCTACAAATTCAAGATTAATGGCATCCCTTCCTAACTGCTTTTTTCTCAAAGAGGCTTGCGCTAAGGGGATCCCTTGTCCCCCTACTTGTTTATCTTGGTAATGAATGTTCTCTCTCTACTATTGAAAAAGGCTGAAGTGGATAAGAAGATCGATGGTATCACCGTTACAAGAACAGCCCCTCAGTTGTGTCACATAGTTTTTGCTGATGATGTAATTCTCTATACAAAAGTAAGGGTGGATGAAGCTTTTGAAATGGTGCAGGTGTTGAACCTTTTCACTAATGCTTTGGGATAGAAGATAAATGTGCTGAAATTAGGCTTAATTTTTTGCTGCAAGGTCCTTAATATGCTCAAAAACCATATTTTTCAGTTGCTGAATATCAAGGCATGGAATGATCCAGGTAAATACTTGGGCCTTCTCGCGTAATGCGGGAGATTTAAATCTGGCTCCTTGTCCCGGATAGAGGACTCAATATTGAGGAAAATCGAGGTATGGAAAGAAAAACTCCTTAATCCTGCTAGTAAAGAAGTCTTAATTAAGATAATCATCCAAGCCACATCCACCTATGCTATGTCTATCCTAAAATTTCCCAAGAAGTTCTGTGATTCCATATGTTCAAGGATAGCCAGATTTTGGTGGGCAAATTTAGGGAAAGACCATGGGATTCACTGGAAGAAATGGAGTGTGTTAACTCATAGCAAGAGAGCTGGGGGTACGAGTTTCAAGGAGTTCTCACAAGTGAATCTAGCTCTCCTAGCCAAGCAAGCTTGGTGTATCATCCAAAATTTGAACTCGTTGTGGGTTTAGTTTTTAAAAGCAATTTACTTTCCTAACCAACAGCTATGGGATGCCAAAAAAAGCAGAAAAGTATATCATGGATAGGGCTTGTATTCTTCAGGGTAGAGACTTTCTTAAAGCTCATGGCAGATGGATTATGGGAGATAGGCAATCTATTCGTTTATGGCAAGATAAATGGCTTCCTGGAAATATCAATTTTTTCCTCGAATATGATTGACAATCATACTAGGGTGGTATACCTTATTGATCAGACCCAAAGGAAATGGGACATCTTGAAGCCAAGGCAAGAATTACCTCCCTAGATGACAATCCAAGCTATCCAACTTCCTATTAGCATAATGGGTACAAGAGATGAATTTATCTAGCCTCATACAAAGGATGGTGAGTATTTTGTTAAAACTGGATACGATGTGGCTTTTTCTAGTTCTCAGACACTTATAAAGTCCCCATCAATCTCTACTGTGCTATCCTCATCTTTTTGGAGCCAATTATGGAAAATTAAAATTGCTCAAAAAATTAAATTATTCCTATGGAGAATTTGTCATAATGCTATCCTGGTAAAGGAAAATCTTTTTAAGAGGAGAATAGCTATAGCTCACCTGTGTGTTCTATTTGTAACTCAGACATTAGAACAGTTGAGCATGCTTTGTTGCTGTGCCTTTGGACTAAACTTGTCTAGTTTGGTTCTCAACCCCAAATGACTCCATTAGTTAATAATGTGATCCAAATTGACCTCTGGTTGCAACAACTTTTTGAAACATTGGGGAAGTAACTTGAGTACAAGGAGCATGGATTGTCCCTGTTAGCCCATACTTTGTACATGATTTGGAAAGGTAGAAATTCCAGTGTTTTTAATCAACAGGATGCAAACCCTCACCTCACTATTCATTAAGCCTATCACGACTCTCCATGGGTCGTGAC
Source organism: Pterocarpus macrocarpus (assembly GCA_031439585.1). Classification (NCBI taxonomy): domain Eukaryota; kingdom Viridiplantae; phylum Streptophyta; class Magnoliopsida; order Fabales; family Fabaceae; genus Pterocarpus; species Pterocarpus macrocarpus. The sequence goes on along the minus strand of CM062516.1, from coordinate 15,346,284 downwards.
TGGCGCATAGGAAATTTCCATTCCCTAGCAAGCCTAACCAAAAATCTACGTAAAAATTGACAAAATTTCCCCTAAAACTAGGACATTCCTAATTATACAAAATCTGCAAAATCATCCAGACAATCCAGCACAGCTTAAACACAATTATACATATCTATGTACATACATATATATACGGTTTGGAAACCTTACATACATAAGACTATCAAAAGAGTTGTGTAGCTAAAGTAAGTTCAACAAAATAATACACATTTGCTTCACTAAGTCAAAATGAAAAACTAGATTGATACAACACAATTCTAATCCAACCCTGGACCCTGCTTGTAGTTCATGGAGCACTATATCAACACAAGCCATACATGGCTATACAAACAATTATCCAAAAGAGAAGCCAAGGCCCTTCCAATGGGCTCACCAAAATGGGACAAGCAGAAATCCTAGTGAGCAGGAGGAGCAGAACCTGCCTCAACGGCTAAATCTGAAATAGATAAGGAAACCACAGGGTGAGTTATAAAACTCAGTGAGAAATAATGTACTCATAGGTGGCATGAGACAAGCAAAAACATCCAAACTATACTTTAAATTATGAAGACAGAATACAAATATTTTCTCTCAACAAAAGAAGTTCTGAAATATTGAGTTCATATCATGATAAAACTTCAAGGGAGAATCCTATTCCAGAAATAGCTGCCTGACTGGGTGGCCCTGTGGCCTAACTCCAGTAGTAAATACTAACTTCACGCCTGTGCGTGTCTATAACCTTCAGGACATGTTGGCCGACATGCCGGGCTAGCAATCACCCTGCTAGCTGGGTTATATGAGGTGCACTAAGGCTAATGCTACTGTCATTAGCAAACAGTTCTGTTACAGTTTCCTCCCTTTTGGAAAACTTTACTTATAATAAAATCCTTGTCAATAAGTTCTTCTTTTAATCTAACTTATACGTTTGTACTATAGCATTAATGCATAATGAGAATTTAGATAACTTCCACATTCTAACACATGTAATTCTTAAGTCTTGTCTCATGCTCATAACATTTAACATACACTGAATGTAAATTCTAATTAGTAAACTAGAGTTTAACATAGTTTCATGAAGAATTAAATTCCAAACTAAAACAATATAAATTTGAATCATTTTTCAAAGTGGTTAGCAACATGAACTTGTATCATACATGTATAACTTCATATAAAAATTTATCTATGAGTACATTATTCACTCACAGCCAAGATCTCAATTCAACAGCTTAAGTGGGTGGTGCCTCTAAGCCAACTGGAGTCTCCTTGGAAGAGTCCAAAGCTACAAAACATATAAAACTAACATAATAAGCTTCTAGAATTCAAACTCAACCCCAATCAACACCCAAACATAAGATCCCTAATTTGAGCCCTAACTTTCTCCACCCCAAAACCATACTCCACTCCAAGCAACAAAAAAATTAACCGATCTATGGCTAAAGGAGGTAGAGAGTAATGATAATTTACCTTAAAGCCTTGGAAGGAGGAGTGGAGCAAGGGAGGAGTTTTAGGTCTCCTCCACCTTCCTCTTTCTCTCACTTCAAGAGGGTAGAGAGAGAGAGCTCAAGGAAGATGATGGTGATGGTGATGATGAAGAAGAAGATGTGAGGGGATGGATTTGTGAGGAAATCCAAAGGGAAAGATGATGGATTAAAGAGATAAGTGAGAGTGGAGGGTTTTTAGAGAGAGGAACCCAAGAGAGAGAGAGTTTGAGTGAAAATGAGGGAGAGAGAGCTGAAACTCACTCAAAAAGTCGAACAGTGGGCGCCTAGGCAGTCATCTTCGGGCGCCTGGGCGCCCAACAGCCTGAAACACTTTCAATTGTGCTGACAGCGGGCGCCTGGGCGGCGGTTTCTAGCGCCTGGGCACCTAAACCCCTGAAATCCAACATGCTGATAACACTGCTGGCACCTAGGCACCCAAAGCTGGCGCCTAGGCGTTGGCACCCTGAATTTTTTTTTTTCCACACACATTTCTAAACATATATCTAATCCAATAACTTCTAAATATACAAAAATACTAATCTAAAAGATTATATCAAATCCTAAGGCATGACAAAGCCGTTGCTTTGACAAAGGAGTTTTTGGAAGCCGATTATAAAGGTCCTCCTTTGTCTGCTAGCAGGGGACCTAATCTTTTGGCGTCTCATTGTCATCCCCAATCTGGTAATTGTTAGGGGTGGCAATGGGGTGGATCGGGGCGGATTTTTCAATACCCGTCCCTAACCCATTTACTTGTCTTTGGCCTTATTCCTCGCCTCATTCCTTAATGGATTTTTGTTTTTCGCCCCATGCTCGAACCCGCAGATTTAAATCTGCCCCTTGCCCACCCTGCCTTACCGCGATTTTCCTTTTATTGCTGAAAATTCCTTTTAATATTGCACTAGAAAAATATTATTTATTTGAAAAAAAATAAGGCTGCTCTTGTGAAAGCTTCCTACAACAATAGTCAAGCAAATGATTTTTTTCCAGACATTGAGAATCTAATATATGTTATCCATAACTTATCCATATTCCATCTAAAATTGGAAAATTTTAACATAAAATTCATCATTTTTCTTAAGTAACCCACATATTTCAACCATTCTAATTATTTGTTCATGAAAATAACTAACCTACATAAAAAAGAACACACAACAAACAACTTTGATAAAATCAAGTTATAAAGCTTGAAATTACTACAAAGCATCACAATACTAAATTAAAGCAACGTAAGTCTCACAAGAACAACTAAATTCTCATAGCAACAATAACTAAATTCTCGTCCGGTACAACATAAACTTCACAAAGAGATATAAACCATGTCCATAAGTTCATAATTAAGTTGTTTAGTTGAACCAATCATGATCAAGCATCTCAATGAGTAGCATTTGTATTTATTGGTAAAGAAAGCAAATTAGTGAGCATCCAAAATAATTAATTTTAAAAAGAATGAATATAGATTTTTATTTATATCTGGAGACATATCTTCTATATCTAAATCATCATGTATATTTGCAAAGCCATTTATGCCCAATATATCTACACCTACAAATAAATTAGTATGTAACAAACAAGCAGCACATATAAATATTTTTTTTAAAAAAGTTACAGCTATGTTACCTTTTCTTTTTGCCAAGAACCAATTTTGAAGACACATTAAAGCTTCTATAGTTTTTGGATGCAACCTATTACGATGAGGGCTCACCACCCTACCGCTTGTACTAAAAGCGGATTCAGAAACAATGGTAGACATTGGAATGGCTAACAAGTCTCTCACAATTGCTTGGAGAGTTAGATGTTTAAATCCATGTAGCTTCCACCAAAGCAAAATATCAAAATTAGTAGTATTCCGTGGCAGAACTTGTTCCTCCAAATAATTATCCAACTCAGTTCTTGTGACAGAGGTTCTAGATCTATTCATATTTCTCACAAACATATCAAAAGTATTCAATCTACTTGCTGTAGTCTGTGAAAAGTCTAATTGTTTGGAATTAGAAGAATCATTATCATCATCTTCTCCAGTTGAATTTAACTTTAATTGATACTTGTTGGACAAATCACAACACAATTTACGAATCCTGTCAACTTCATATGAAGAATCATCTCCATAAATTAGAGGAAAGTAAAATTGAACTAATGCCATATTATATCTTGGATCCAGAACAACTGCAACAGCCATCATACCATGAACCACATCCCAATATTTTTCAAACTTCTCTAACATAGATGATACCATATTCCTTATTAAATCAATTGAAGAATTTTGCCAGTCAATCAATGATAATTTAACCTCAAATTTGAGGGAAATACAGATTAGCTGTAGGATACTTTGTTCCTAAAAATAACTCAGTCACAGTGAAAAAAAAGAAAAGTAATTTGTACATACCTATCATTGACATACTTTGACACCCTCTCTCTATTTCTCTTCTCTTCCCTCTTGCTTTTTCATTTTTCCTTTTTCTTTCATAATTTTTTGTTTTGAGTAGATGTCTAATTGGACATACTTAAAGGTATGTACAAATAACACCCCTCGTGAAAAAAAATTTCAAATGGTTGCAAACTTTTCTTGCAATTTCCCATTCATTTTCAATTGGCAAAGTCTTATACTTGGAGTCTCTTTGTTTCAAACAGATAAAAACATATTAATACATTATGGCCACTTCAAGCATCAAGTAAGTTGAATTCCACCTTGTTGGATGATCAAGCACAAGTTCTTTTGTGAATGAAATTTGCAATTGTTTAGTTGTCTCCTCAAACTTTTCCTTTCGTTTAAATGTTGCACTCTAATAGAAAACACTTTCACGAATTTTTTCAATCTCTCCCTTAATAACCTCTAATCCATCTTTCACAATCAAATTCAAAATATGCGCACAATAGCGCATATGAAACAAATGCCCTGAACATTTTGAGTTACTTAGGTTGCAACTTTCCTAACAATATGTCAACCAAAGCATCATTAGTAGAGCAATTATCTAAAGTTATTGTAGAAAGTTTTGTATCAACATTCCAATCCAATAAGCAATCTATGAATGCGACGCATAACACATCATTAGTGTATGGACAAGGAACATAAGCAAACCTAAAAATAATTAGAAGAAATAATCAACATAATGTAACTTCATGCTTACAACCAAAGTAGGCTAAACTAAGTTAAGAAAAATAGCAAATAAAATGAATAATTATACCTCAATATATGGCTTTGTAATGTCCAAGAGCTATCAATGAAGTGAGTTGTGATGGCCATGTAGCCTTTCTTTTGGTTAGGAGTCCACATGTCAGTTGTTATTGCAATTTTTCCTTCATTTCCCTCCAATAGCTCCATCATCTTCACTTTTGTATTTTCATAAAGCTTTATCATGCCACCTTTGATGGTATTGCGAGATGGGATCTTGAGCAAAAGTTGGAGAGAAATTGAATACTCTTGAAATCCAGTATGTTCAACTATGGAAAGGGGGTATTCATGCATGATGATCATTCTTGAAAGTAACCTTCTTGAATTTTCTTAATCGAATATCCCAACCTTTAACTCTTTCTGACTTTTGCTGAAGTTGTTTGTAAGAATCATTTGTCGTAAGTCTTTCACCCTTTTTCTTTTGCGTCTTTGTAAATGGCAATGCAAATGCTTGGTCTGATTCCTTGTATTTCCTCCCAACAATTTGAAGCAATAATTACATTTTGCTTTGCTTTCTCCATTAAATTGTTGCCTATTGAAATGTTTCCATTCACTACTTAGTTTTGAGCTATCCTCTTGCACATCTTCCATTTGTGTTTCTTCAGTTGATTCACTCACTTGCGTAGGTGGTGTTGAAGAGTTGCTTGCATTGGAAAATCTTGCATCATTGGTTTGAGAATGAGAAATCTATTCTGCTCCATTTAAACCAAAGAAAAAAGGAATGAAACATAATTAAAAATCATATCAAACACATAGAAAGTGTAGGAAATAAACAACAATACAACATTCTCATCTCAAATCCATAAAAATCATTTTTCTTGTGGTGCGTTTTATTGCTACGTTTTGTTTATATCATTATTATTATCCATTTGATATTTTCAATTTGGATTTTATTTGTCTCGATAAACTGAAGTGTTTGCACGGTAAACTAATGAATTAAAAAAATAAATAAATAAAGTGTTCGCACCATTGAACATGCACAAAACATAGGTCCCTTATTTTAATGAAGCATCATAATTAAAATTCATGCAACAACAAAGGTTCTTAAAATCCCAAAATTCTAATCATAATTATTGTTCTCAATGTCTAGTATCAGTCATAATCCTCATTATAGTAAAATTAAAGGACTTCCATAAGAGATAAATCAAAATTGAAGGTACAAAAAATTTATTGAAGAAAGAACATACACATCACTAAAGACAGCAACATTGAAAAAAAATTGGATATATGCACATCACTGCGAAAAAAAAAAAAAAACAGCAACACGTCCATTCAAGAAAAAATAACTGAGTGAAAAAAATACAACAACACTTCCATACTCGCACCAGCAGAGAGGGCTGAGTGAAAAAAAATCGATGGCAAAGACCAGGGAATGGTGCTGAAAGGAAGTGCTTAACAGCCAAAGTGAAGTGAGATTTGAGTATGAGGGAGAGGGAGATTAAGATGCTCGGAGGCGTCGTTTTTGACTATTGGAGTATTTTAGAAGATGAAGGGAGGTGCAAAGAAAGGAACCCTAAAAGTAAGTATGCTTTGCTTACTACCTTACTTGTCCTTTAATGTTTTATTTTAAAAAATATTTGATTCTTACTCGCGGCCCCCCAAAAGACTTAGAATACTAGATCCATGGGCTTGTTTGTAAGAGACTCAAAGCTATTTTATTTGTGAATACCAATAATTTTTCTAATTGGTGTAAACTGTTAAAAGCCTACTAGAGTTTGGTTGTTCTCTTTATCAAAGAAAGGATGATGGAATCATTGAGTGGACTGGGGCCACTTTCGTTGGCTCAATGAAATAGAGGAACAGAGACAATGATGAATCAATAAATCAAGCACAGCCAAAGCCTATGAGAATTAGAAAAATGTTGTATATAAAATTTATATAATATATAATTTAATATATATAAAATAAATTTAATATATATAGGTTCTATATAATATGAATTTACTATATATATATATATATATATATAACATAACATATATTTGGGGCAGGTAATGGGGTGGGTCACACATGAATCCCCTGAACTCGAACTTACCCCGAATCCGCTCGAAAACTTGGTCAATATTGAATTACCCAATGCAAAAGGGTCGAGGCAAATTAGGATGGAGCGGGTCAGGGCAAATTGCTATACCTAGTAATCGTTTGAAGTGCAATGTTGACGCTGGGTTTAGTGAGGATAAAAAAATTGGGGCTATTACTGCCATCATTGAAGATTCTTTGGGCTTAGTCATTTCTAGATCTACGAGGAATATTTATTGTTCTTTCAGTTGAATAGCAGATGCGCTAGCTGAAAGGGAGGGCATTCACCTTGCTAGCAGTTTGTTTTGTCATGACATTATTGTTGAATCTGACAATTTGGAAATTGTAGAAGCTTGCCGTAACAATTGCATCATTAGGGAATTATCTGTGGTGATTGAACACATTCACAATTAAGGGGTCCATTCGATAGTACTGCTCTGGTTTGGACTCACCGTCAGGGGAATCAAGCGGCGCATCATTTAGCAAAATTCATGTTGATGAATAATCTACCTTGTGACTAGCTTGTTAGAACTCCTCAGGTTTTAGAGTCAGTTTTAGCTTGTGATAGAGAGGCTCTTTGACTTGCCTTTTACCCAACTAGTGGGTTTTCGATCTTTGGTTTTGTATTATCTTCCACTTTTAGTTGGGCTTTGTCTTGTGTGTTAATAACTTCACCTGACCAAAGAAAAAAAAAAGATGTTGTAGTGTCATGCCACCTTTTGTGAAGTCCTTGTATAGGTGAAGTTTTGTTGCTCCCTCCATCCTTGATTAGGCTTATGGAAGTTATAATCATATTTGCGTTCTAGTCTTGAAAATTTGTTCATCGCAATAACTTTATGTGAACATGGCAAAGCAATGTAAAGCCATTTTTTTGGCAAGTTGAAAAATTGGCACCTATTTATAGTGCAAGTTGAAACCGCTCCACCTCATGTGCATGTGTCAAACTTACATGTGATGGATAGAAAATACTCCACCTAATAGTTATGTGTCAAAGTATGGAAGGATTTTCTCTTGCTCATTCTCGATGCAGTGCAAGTATAAATAGAGGCATTCTTTGAGCTCTCTTAACAACACAACAACAAAACTTAGAGAGCAACCCACTTCAAGTAGAGGTAATTTCCTGGTGCAAGTTTCTTCTATTTTAAATAGAGTTGTATTCTCATAATGTAAGAAAGTGTTATTGTTCTTTTCTTATATTTAGAGAGAAGTTGTAATTCTCTTTCATGTAATGAAAGCTTATTTTGCCCGTGATTTTTCCCTCATCACTAAGGCAATTTCCATGTTAAATATTTTGCGTCAGTTTTAATTTTCTCGACTTTATTTTAGTTGCATTATATTGTTTCTATAACTTTAGTTCCCAACAATGGAATTGGAGCATCTGGTTATTGTACACGCTATGGTTTACTATTCACGATCACTGTTCATACGTGTAGTTGTATACTTTTACAGTATTTTAACTTGTATTGGATTTATTCCATATACAGTATATATATATAGCACTATTCACATATATGGTATTATTCATGGTGAAAAAGTGAGAATTTGTTAGAACAACTCTTTGTTAATGCAATAGTAGCAAAATTTGAGATTGAGAAATTTAAGAGGAGTAATTTCTTCTTGTGGAAAGTGAAGATAAAGGAAATCCTGAGGACAATTGCTTACTGGTTTTGAAGACAGACCCACTGGGATAACTAATGAGAAGTGGAAGGAGATCGATGACAATGTTGTTGCCGATCTACATTTAGCACTTATAGATTTAGTATTGTCAAGTATTGTAGATAAGAAGACAACAAAGAAAATATGGGATGTTCTTGTCAGATTGTACGAGGTCACATCAATTCACAATCGGATTTTCCTAAAGAGGAGGCTATATACTATTCGGACGAGTGAATCCATATCAGTAATGGATCACATTAAAAATCTAAATACGCTATTCTCTCAACTTACAACATCAGATTATAAGATAGCAAAGAATGAACGTGTAGAGCTTTTACTTCAAAGTCTACTTGACTCGTATGATCAGCTCATATCAACATCATAGATAATAATATTGCTAACTATCTATCCTTTGATAATGTTGCCGGTGCCATTCTTGAATAAGAATCTAGGCACAAAATAAGGAAAATAGATCGAAGAACTTAAAGCAAGTAGAGGCGTTATCGATGATGAGAAGGAGACCAATGGAGCGTGAGTCCAGTAGGAGTCATGGTCAGAGTAGATCAAAGTCATGAAGAAGGAAGAACTTTAGATGTTGCCATTGTAACATCAGAGGGCGCTTGAAGAAAGATTGTCTAAATAACAAGAAGAATATAGAAAAAGGTTCCAGAAGCAATAACCTCTCAAGGATGTGTTGCGAGCACCTTTGATGATGGAGAAATCCTATACAACGAAGTAGCAATTGGTTCTAATGGTAGTAAATAGCTCACTAATATTTGAATAATGGATTCAAGAGCAACTGGGCGCATGACTCCACGCCGTGACTAGTTTTGTACTTATGAACCTATTTGGAAGAATTTGTGTTCATGAGAAATGACCATGCCTTAGAAATTGTTGGTATCGATATTGTCAAAATAACAATGTTTGATGGTCCCATTCGCACAATTCAAAGGGTGCCACACGTGAATGATAATTACTCGGTAAGTGCACCGAATCGTTCAAGCAGTAAACACAATGAGTAAGTATCGTCCCATAAGGATTAATGTTATCGAATAATAATTCACTAATTAATGTCTATTTAGATTAGCACAAATTTTTTGATTAAAGGAAGTCCTAAAATTAAAACTTAAAACAAGAACAATAGCAAATAAAAATAGTAGGAAAACAAAAACATCAAATCAAATTAGCAAATGTTCAAAAGAAGCTAGGGGTTGGAGTTGTCTGATTTTTCTATAAGTTAATTGAATCCTCATATACTGGAGTTGGAACACTATAGATTAAAGGAAGGACTCTAAGTAATTGATTCCTAATTCTTTGATGAAACAAATTCTCCTCCTCACATAAAATATATCAATTCCTTAATCATGCTTTAGTAAAAAGAGGAATTAAGCAATCAAACCAATCTAAAATCCACATAATTTTAAGATAAATTCCTAAACCTTGAGAATTATGAAGTTTATCCCTAGAGCAAGAACATATATAAATTTCCCAATTTATATATGAACATTAAATCAATTCATGCAAAACCCATTCACAATTTGCAATAAAAACAAAGAATAAACTTTTAGGCCATAGAAACCAATACCAAGTCACAAGAAATTCATAAACAAGCCATCCACATCAAATTGCACCCTTATCTTAGCTATAGAGTCAAATGACTCATGCTACAAAAGAAAATAAAGAAGAAAATAGGAGAAGAAACCATAAAAACCCAAGATTTGGAGTGATGATTCCTCAAACTCTCTTCCTCTAGTTGTTCTTTGCCTCTTCCCATAGCTGGAGAATTTCTTCTCTTATTTCCTACCCTAAATTCCCCCAAATGAATGGTTTATTCTTCTTTTATTACACCAACTTTGTGCAGCACTAGCGCTTGAGTGCTAAACTTCATGCCCCTGAGCGTCAGACCTACTAAAGCAGAATCCTTCTTAGATGCGCTAGTGTTTTAGCGCCAGCTTTTGGGCGCTCAAGCGCCAAGTTGCCTAAAAGCTTCTCTTTTTCTTTGTTGCACTACTTGAGCGCTAGGACTATGGCACCTGAGCACAATATACTTGACGAGCACTTTCACTATCACTTCCCAATTAGCTATAGCGAACTCATATTCTGTAAATGCAACCAAAACCATGCTTAGACCACAATAAATCCTCAAACAAGCTAGAAAACAAATAAAAGCTTGAACTTCTAGAAATTCAAATAAAAACACTTTTCAAGTACTCAAAATAAAGGGATTTTATAAATTAAAAGCTCTTAGAAACTCAACCATTTGATGGAAGATCAGTGAAGGGCTTGAAGAATAACCTATTATCTATTGGGCAACTAAATGACATCCGGTGTAAGACCCATATCAAAGGTGGGATCTTGAAAGTTGTGAAAGGTGTCCTCGTGGTGATTAAAGCAGAGAAGATTGAGGTAAATCTATACATGCTTTTAGGAGATACGTTGCAAGAGGCAAGTGCATCTATTGCGTCAAGCATCCCAAAAGAAATGATGATGATGTGGCATCATAAATTGGGCCACATGTCAAAATGTGGCTTAAAGATCCTTGCAGAATGTAATCTCATTCTCGGGCTCAAATCGGTTAACTTACCATTTTGTGAGCACTGTGTTACAAGCAAGCAGCATAGATTGAAGTTTGATAGATCAACTGCTCGAAACAAGCACATACTAGACTTGATTCATTTTGATGTGTAGGAGTCACTAGGGATATCCCTAGGAAAATATTTGGTAACATTTATTGATGATTACTCCAGAAGATTATGAGTGTACCTAATCAAGAAAAAGTCAGATGTGTTTCCTATATTCAATGACTTCAAAGCAAGAGTAGAATTTGAATCCGGAAAAGGATCAAGTGTTTAAGGACAAATAATGGAGGAGAATATACAGATGAATATTTTCTCGCATTTTACAGGCTAGAGGGTATTCAAAGGCAATTCATAGTTGCACATACAACTCAATAAAATGGTGTGGTAGAGCGCATGAACACTCTTTTATAAAAAACAAGAGCTATGTTGAGAGTTGCAAGGTTAGCTAAGTCTTTCTAGGTAGAAGCTATCAAAACTACTTGTTACATGATAAATCAATCACCATCAATTACAATTGGTTTAAGGACACCAATTGAGATGTGGAATGGCAAGCCAGCAGATTATTCATCTCTACATATGTTTGGATGTCCTATTTATATGATGTTCAACTCATAAGAAAAAATAAAAGTTAGATCTAAAATATGGGAAATGTATATTCCTAGGTTATGTAGATGGTGTAAAGGGGTATCGCTTATGGGATCCCACTACCCACAAGGTTATTGTCAACAGAGGTGTAATATTTGTAGAAAATGAACTGCAAGAAGAACAGGGAAATGATGACACTATTAAAGAAACCACTACTGTTTAGATAAATGAAAAATCTGGAGAAGATGATTCTTGTAACACCCTCCCAAGTACAGTACTATGCTTAAGTCATAGTACCACACCCTGGAGTTGTTACGGTTACCTGAACGGACCTTATCTGACAGCAACTTCCGCTGCGCAACTCTGATACCTCTTGATCTTTCTGGAGACAACATGGAAAAATAGGAGTGAGTATTATAAATTCTCAGTAGGATTCTCTATGATACACATGTAATGTCATCGTTGTCATCTCCAGTTTGCTTCGGTTTATTATGAAAAAGGTGAACATGCTGCACAAACTGTTTAATTTTACATTTCAAAAAAAATGTCTTATCCGAAGCAAAGTTCATTTTTACTCATATACTAGTCATTTGGGGAAGTCTACACAACATTAATTCATGAATAATACCATGGATAATAACTTCAACATATAAAACGCACATAGCATTAATCTATTGGGAACATAACCTCTGTACATAACTTAACTTGCACTTGAATTCATACATATACATAAAATTTTACTTTTCTTTCATTCGACACACCTAGGCGTTACGTATCGCCGTCCCTAGGGTGCTTGCATCTATCTACACTTGAGCATTACGTATCGCCGTCCTCAAGTGCAGCATCATACCACATCCTAGAGTATGATCGCCATGTAATATCCCATCAGAGCGTGATCGCCATGTCACGTTCCTTAGGAATATGGTATCCTCATGCTATATCTCAGAGTATGATCGCCATGTCATACCCGTCGAGGCGTGATCGCCATGTCACGTTCCTTAGGAATATAGACTCATCATCATATCTTTTCATGCCACATTCCAGAGTATGATCGCCATGTCATACCCCGTCAGAGCGTGATCGCCATGTCACGTTCCTTAGGAATATAGGACCTTCATTCGGTACTTACACTAGCTGGGTCATGCCATGCCTCATGTAAGTCCTATCCCCCCATATACTCACACTAGCTGGGTCGATGCCATGCCTGATGTGAGTGGGGCATATACTTAATTCTTTGGTCTTTAAGTCTTTACTCTTTAACCTTTATCGCCTTGGGTAGCCTGGCCTTTGGAGCGAGCTTGTCACCAACTCGTGACCATTGTCACACCGACTCACCCACAAGGGGATTCACATCTTTATATTCACATTTAATATACTTATATCTTTTCATTCTCATGCGTTGTCAAGCATAGTCATGCTAAATGTACTCGTACATATGCTTCATCAGTATTTCTCATATACCTCATATCATACTGCTTTTTTATTTAGTCTCATATATCTCATATCACCCTTATATCATTCTTGCATATAAATATCCCTAGGTTCATAAACTTACAGTAAAATCGCAAAGATAACGGATCATATTCGTTTCCCCATGAATAGTGCCAGTTCCCACGGATAAACCAGTCATAGCAACATAAATCAACTTAACACACATATATATCAATGTCAAACTGGCAATCCTCAACTCAAACTTTTTATGTTTCCATAATACTTGTGAAATCTTCAATTGGGTCACTTTGTGAAACTATCACTTTGGCCATTTTGCTACCTTCTATTCGGTTCTGCCCGAATTTCATATGATCCACTTTTATTTCTATTCAACTCATTTATATCTGAAATTTGGATGTATCATAGCTCTATATGTCTACTTTCTAACCTCTTTGGTCCCATACCATTTTGATTTATATAACTCTTGATATTTAACTTTTACCTCAGCCTGTTCAGTCCCTAGCCCGAATTACACTCCTGGAATTATAAATTCACTAAAAATCGAAACTAGGCTCAAACTATATGAAATTGGTCTCATATTGAAGCTAACAGGACCATCTTTTATTTGCCACAAGTTTCACTCTATTTGCTTAAATATACCTCGAGTTATAAGTCCTGAAAGTCGACCTTCCTAAGCTACCCTGTTTTGGCTCGGTTTGGACATAGAGTAACTTCCTTGGATTACTGAGAACAATTGGAACCATAACAAACTCGGAATCTCATATTGGGATGTTCCCCTATGTGTAAGCTTTCTTACAAATTTGGTTTCACTCAATTTGGAGTTGCATAGGGTGAGTTATACCCTCCTCATGTCACCCTGCCCGGATGAAAATCCTGAACCCTAGGTCAAACTTCAAAAATTCGTATCTCCTTCAATACTAATCCAATAACCTTATATGATATATCTATGAAAATCCCTGAATGTCTACTTTCATCTAAAAATGGTTCCATCAGATTTGACCGATTGTAGGCGGAGCCGTACACTCCGCCGTACGGACTGCCGTGGAATCTCCACCAGGACAGCACCCTCATCCATCCATTTCTCTTAGTTTTCTTCTTCTAATTCTAATTCCCACTCAAGATTTCATATTAATCCCATATTAATCCAACATACACATCCAATATATCATCAAATAATCATAAAAAGGAATCTTTCATGCATCCTCAGTCTAGAGAAATTAAGACTAGAGATTGAATCCTACCTCTTTGGAGTATGACTTTGCTGAATTTGAGTTTGGATTGATGGAACTTTGCCAAAGCTTGGAGATTTGATGGTGTTGGATTTGAGAGAGGAAGGGAAGACGAAGGCTGGAGCAAAGAGGAGAGGGAGACGTAAATCAGCTGGGAATGAAGAGAGAAGTCTGACTTAAATAGATAAAAGTTATGGTGTTGATTGGCTGAAGTTTTGCGGTTGAAGTTCAGCCATATCTTTCACTTTTATGGCCAAATTGCTCTCCACGTCGCCTAAAAGTAGAACTCGTTTCCACTGCATTCTGAAATCGGAACTCGTACCACGTTGTTTGTAACTTGAGGAAATCTTTTTTACTTTGAGTCTTGGAATCAAACTCGAAAGTCGGAAGTCATGCAGCTGACAATCATAAAATCTCGGAACTCCCTATTTGAACTCGGGAATGTCAATGCTGGATGTAAAATAGGAGATCGGAACTTGGGAATTCGAATCACATGGCCAAACCCAAGTACTTAAACCCGGAAGTCGGGATTTATATACAGTGTGGTTGATGAGATCGGAAACCGGGTATATTTGTCCTTGAAACATGAAGTCGGAGCTCGCATGTATTTTACTTGAAACTTGGAGATAAGTTATGAGATCGGAAATGGGTCCATTTTCCTCTGATGTGAAATCGGACATCGGAAATCACTCACGTTGTTCGGACTCGAATGTTAAACTCGGAAGTTGTAGAAATAGTCCAGATTAAGTTGGAAGTCGTGGACATAGGTGAGACGAACTCGGAAATCGGAGAATATCATAAGATGAAGTCGGAAATCATGTACTTACGTAAGACGAACTCGGAACTCGGAATTTATCCCACTTTGTGTAGAATTCGAAGATGAAGTCGGGAATTGAAATTGATCAGTCCTGAGGGCGAAGTCGGATCTCGGAAATCGGGATGTTACAATTCTTCTGATATAGAACCAGAACATGATGAATAAGTACCAAATGAGGCCAATGACATGGAAGTTCGACAATCAACACGCCAAACAAGACCACCATCATGGCACACAAATTATCTTATGGCGAGCCATGATGCATATTGTCTTCTAACAGAAGAGGGAAAGCTATCAACCTTTCAAGAGGCTCTGAGTAGTCCAAATGCTTCTCTGTGGATGGTAGCAATGCAGGAAGAAATACAGGTCTCACATAGAAATTAGACGTGGGAACTTGTTGTACTTCCAAAGGGTTGAAAAGCCATTGGTAGCAAATAGGTCTATAAGATCAAATGAAATGGCAATGATCAAGTGGAATGAGATCATGCAAGACTAGTGGTAAAAGGATATGCTCAGAAAGAAGATATTGATTTCAGCAAGATATTTTTTCCAGTTGTTAAACTTACCACTATCAGAGTAGTCCTGGATATGTTGTTGCATTCGATTTACATCTTGAGCCACTAGATATGAAAATTGCTTTTCTTCATAGAAAACTTGAAGAGGAGATATACATACTCTAACTAAAAGGCTTTGAGAAACAAGGAAAAGAAAACTTGGTTTAAAGGTTAACCAAATCTTTATACAATTTAAAGCAAGCAACAAGATATTGCTACAAGAGATTTGATTCCTTCATAATTTGCCTCAGATACAACAAACTAAGATTAGACCATCGTACGTACTACAAGAGATTTGGTGACAATGATTTCATAATTTTGCTATTACATATGGATGACATGTTAGTGGTAGGCCCCAACAGAGATCGAATCCAAGAGTTGAACTCATAATTGGCTAGGGAATTTTTTATGAAGGAACTGGAACCTGCAACAAGATTTTAGGGATGCAAATTCACAGAGACAAAAGAGATAGGGAGTTCTAGCTTTCTCAGAAGAACTTCTTAAGGAAAATCTTGCAGTGCTTTAACATGCAAGATTGTAAGCTGATTTCTACTCCACTTTATGTAAATTATAAATTATCCTCAAGTATGTGTCTTAGCAATGAAGTGGAGAGGATGGAAATGTCTCGAGTACCATATGTATCAATTGTAGAAAGCTTATGTATGCCATGATCTTTACAAGACCAGACATTACTCAAGCAGTTGGATTAGTCAGTTGATTTATGACAGATCGAGGCAAGAAACACTGGAATGCCGTTAAGAGGATCCTTACCTACATGAAAGGAACCTTGGGTGCTGCACTATGTTTTGGAGGATTAGAGTTTGTTGTTAAATGATATGTTGATTTAGATTTTGCACGTGATCTTCTTAAGAGGAAATCTACCATAGGCTATGTGTTAACACTTGCAGGTGGAGTTGTGAGCTAGTTATCCAAATTATAGACTATTGTAACTTTGTCTACTATAGAAGCTGAATATATGGCAGCTACATAAGCTTGCAAGGAAGCAATTTGGATTCAAAAGTCAATGGAGGAACTCAGCTACAAACAACAGAAGATTACTGTGTATTGTGATAGTTATAGTGCCTTGCACATTGCAAGGAATCCAGATTTTTATTCTAGGACATAACACATAGGAGTTCAATATCATTTTGTTCGACAAGTAGTAGAAGAAAGAAGTGTGAATATGCAAAAGATTCACATAACCTAGCAAATTTCATGACAAAGCTAATTAACATTGACAAATTTAAATGGTGTAGATCCATATATGGCCTAGAAGAAATGTAAGCAATGTGGAACTAGCAAGATAAGAAAGGTTTTGAAAGCTTATCAAAACTAACTTTAAGTAGGAGATGATGAACATGGCAAAGAAATGTAAAGCTACTTTTGTGGCTAGTTGAAAAATTGGCACCTATTTATGGTGCAAGTGGAAATCATTCTAACTTAAGTGCATGTGTCAAACTTACATGTTATGGATAGAAATTACTCCACCTAATAGCTATATGTGTCAAAGTGTGGAAGGATTTTCTCTTGCTCATTCTCGGTGTAGGGCAAGCATAAATAAAGGCATTCTTTAAGCTCTCATAATAACAAAACAACACAACTTAGAGAGTAACCTACTTTAGGTAGAGGCAATTTCCTTATGCAAGTTTCTTCTATTTTAGAGAGAGTTGTGTTCTCCTAATATAAGAGAGAGTGTTATTATTCTTTCCTTATATTTAGGGAGAAGTTGTAATTTTTCTTTCACATAGTAAAAGCCTTCTTTGTCTTGCCCGTGGTTTTTCTCTTATCGCTAAGGGATTTTCTACTTTAAATATTATGTCAGTTTAATTTTCTCAACTCTATTTTAGCTGTGTTATACTATTTTTATAACTCTGGTTCCCAACACTTTAATCTTGTATTATTGGGCACATATTAGTTGCATGGCCTATCATTAAACAAATAGCGCATATTTTTACATCTTTTGTCTTTCAAAATGTGTTCTTCCTTTACTTGCTTGTGCGATAATGTGTAATAGCAAATACTGAATTATTGAGAGTTAGCCACCATATTTAAAGTAAGAGGTCTTGCATTTTGAAGTGTTTTGTCAACAAGAGTGCCTCCACTTGTGGTAACACTCATACTTCTATCCACAAGCATAAATGACTAGTTGTTCACCAATTTGGTGATGTGGACATAAAGGTCAAAGTGTCTTGAACTATTTCTAATTCATACATTGAGAATGGAATGACTCTTAGTTTGACTTGTTCCTATGGTACATGAAAGGATACAACATAGAACTCTTTAAAGTATTTATATGGGCCCTCTTCCAAGAAACCATGAAATTTTCGTAATGGATGCATCAAGCCCAATTTTAAACCAAATCTACTCTCAATCCTTATCGACTATGGGGCCAAAAATGATAGGGACTAGGAGCAAAAGAATGTTGGAAAGACATGCCGATGGACAATGTGGTTGATAGATTGAAGATTTGGATTGATTGCAAAGAGGGAGTGATTGTTATGAGTTCCACATTGAGCAAACAAGAAAGCTCAATGTGATACTTAAACCATGGAGCTCTTCCATCCAATAGGTTAATCTTTTGGATTAGGCTCTCTTGATGGGCTTGCGTCATAATAATTGGTGCTTTCATTGAGAGTTAAGCTATGGAAATGGTTACCTATAGCCCAGATTAAGGTGCAATAATGAGAATATTGTACCAAATATTGATAGATGAGTAAAACTCCCAGCAAGAAAAAGGCTACCATCGGGTCAGTGTCAATAGAATGAAGCCACCATAGATGTTGGCTCTTAAAGGGGGTGGCAATATTATGAGTCCCATATGGAGCAAACAAGTAAGCTCAATATGGGTACTTAAGCCATGGAGCTCTCCTACTCAATAGCCTAATCTTTTGAGTTGGGCTTGAGTCATAACAATGATGGATCTGCTAGAGAGAAGATGCCATTTAGGATGAATGAAGCCGCACTAGACAAAGACAGCTGCAAAGATTAAGACTCGTTACGAAACCCTAGTGGATCCCAACTCTACAAAAGCAATTCTATATTGTGGCCCCCTCATATATTTGTTTTACACTCATCCAATATTTCATTAAATTAGACTTGTTCATTACGCAATACGAAAACTCACCTCCCCTGACCCATGGGGTAAAAACATAATTAAATTCCCAATAAGTCTAGGCCTTTGCCGAGAATATTGACCGTGATCACTTTTAGTATTTTCTAAAAGAAAATGTTATATTATCGTTTGGTATTTAAAGTTTAAAATTTAGTGTTTTTTTCAATTTGCTACTGTGAAATTTTTAGATGATTCGTGACTAATTGCTTCCTTCTTTTCTTTTGGTACGACAATTGTTGAATTAGAAATAAGATATTACGAAAAAATTATCTAATAAATTTAAAATTGAGCTTTCTTTAATAATTGAAATATAAAATTGTCTTTAATTATCATAAGAAAATCTTAAAGTTCTAAAGAAATATTTTTAAAACTTTGAATAGAAAGTTCTGAGATTAAATAAAAGTTTTCAAATTTTGTAGGATGATGATACTTAATTAATATAACCCCATAATTCTTTCCTTGCTGGTGTGCTGGATTCTAATGAACAACACAATTGCAAACATACAATGTGTCCTGACTGTTAGATACAGAGAAAGGAGAGATACTGTAGAGAGCGTTTGTGATTCTGAATGAAAATGAGATTATGATTTCTTGATCTTTTCCCAATGTGTACAAGTTATATATATGTATACATTGAGGGTTGTTAACTTGCTCTTCAAGTAACCAATTGTAACTACTTCCAACTAACTAACTAACAACAGCTTACATCAGCACTAACTACTCTAACTATCATACACTAATAGCCCCCCTCAAACTTAGAGTGGGATCTTTAACTCTGAGTTTGGACTTGTAGAAAGGGAAATTGGTTGAGGAAATGGCCTTGGTGAGAATGTCAGCAGCTTGCTCTGAGCTGGGATGTGACTCACACTGATTTGTCTGCCAGCCACTTTTTTCTCTAACAAAGTGGAGATCCAATTCAAAGTGCTTGGTTTTGTTGTGAAGAATTGGGTTGGCTGTGAGCAAGACTGTACTTTGGTTATCATAGTAGATGGAGGGAATCATGGAAGGAAGGAGTTGCAGCTCAAAGAAAAGAGCCTTCAAAAACCATAATAGTTCAGTTACAGTGGAGGCTAAGCTGCTGTATTCAGCTTTAGTTATGGATCAAGAGACAATAGCTTGTTTCTTAGAAAACCAGCTGATGAGATTCTGACCAAAGAAGATGCACATGCCAGAGGTTGAACGCCTATCATCTAGGTCACAACCCCAATCAGCATCACAAAAGGCATAAAGGTTGAAGTTGGATAAAGGTCGAAGATGCAGGCCAAAGGTGACTGTGCCTTGAAGGTATCGTAGGAGTCTTTTAACAGCTTGCCAATGAGATTGAAGAGGATGATGCATAAACTAGCATACCTTATTCATAGAGAATACAATTTTAGGTCTAGTAATAGTGATGTACTACAGAGCTTCTATAATTGACCTTTATAATGTAGGATTTTCAAAAACATCAGAACCATCCTTAGACAATTTTAGACCACTAGTCATGGGTGTGGTTGTCGGCTTGCAGTCGGTCATATTGGCTTTTGCAAGAAGATTAGTGATATATTTGGATTGACATAAGAGTAAGCCACCCTCCTTGGTATATTTTGCTTCAATTCCAAGGAAATAGTGTAAGGGCCCAAGATCCTTGAGTGAGAACTTAGAGTTAAAGGAAGAGATGAGAGCTGAGATAGCATGCTAAGAGTTACCAGTGATGATCATGTCATCAACATAAACCAATACATATAAAGTGTAGTGAGCTGTGACCTTGACAAAGAGGGAGGAGTCACACTTTGCAGATGTGAAGCCTAAGGAAATAAGAGTTGCTTACAGCTTGCTGAACCATTCCCGTGGAGCCTGTTTGAGGCCATAAAGTGCCTTATTCAGCTTGCAAACAAGACGGGAACCACCATGAGAGAAGCCTTCCAGTTGAGTCATGAAAACTGATTCTTCTAAGTCACCATTTAGAAAAGCATTGTTGAAGCCTATTTCCCGGATTGGCCGCTTATTTAAGATGGCAATAGTGAGAACAATTCTAATTGTTTGTTGCTTGACAACTGGGATAAAGGCTTCTTGAAAATCAAACCCCTCCTGCTGGTGAAATCCCTTGGCAACTAGGCAGGCTTTGTATTTGTTAAGGGAACCATCAGAGTTATATTTGATTCTAAACACCCACTTGTAATCGATTGTAGTTCTGCCTGGAGGCAAAGGCATGAGGGTCTAAGTATTGTTTTTGATTAGGGCGTTATATTCCTCTTACATTGTAGCAAGCCAATTTGGATCTGTCAAAGCCTTCTTTGGGGAACTAGGCAATAAGGAGGCAGTGTATATTTTTGGTTTGAAGATACTTGCCTTGGACTTGGTTGTCATTGCATGTTAAGGAAGAGGTGCTTGTTTGGTTCTAGGAACTTGAGCCCGAGGAGGAAGAGCTGGGCTTGGAGCTGCAGCAAGTACTGAGGTAGAGATATTGTCAGCAGCATTGGACCTGTCATGGTCAGTAACATGTGCAGCAGAAAAAGGCAAAGGAATAGCAAAAAGAGAATTAGTAGAGTTGTCTATGTGTGTCACAAGCGGAGAAGGTGGT
The DNA here is from genome assembly GCA_031439585.1 of Pterocarpus macrocarpus. Lineage (NCBI taxonomy): Eukaryota > Viridiplantae > Streptophyta > Magnoliopsida > Fabales > Fabaceae > Pterocarpus > Pterocarpus macrocarpus. The sequence goes on along the minus strand of CM062516.1, from coordinate 15,325,050 downwards.
GGTTTGGGAATTAGAGGAATGGAAGGAATGGAGGAAGGTAGTGAAGTGATGGGAGGAGAAATAGGTGCAAATACTTTGAGATGAGGAAAAAAGGACTCATTAAACACCACATTTCTGGAAATGTACATTCTACCATTTTTGTTCAAGCATTTGTAGCCTTTGTGCTAAGAGAATTAGCCAAGGAATCGGCAAAGTAGAGGGGAGTAGGCACACCCAAATGTTTTGAGGATATTGTAATCAGGTTTATTGTTAAACAATTTTAGAAACGATGAGGAGAACTTTAAAACTGCATTAGGGATGAGGTTAATGAGACAAGTGGCAGTGTCAAATGCTTTACCCTAGAATGAGACAAGTAAGGATGCATTAGTTAATAGGGTTAAACCAGTTTCCACTATGTGTCTGTGCTTTCTTTCAACACTTCCATTTGTTCATGAGTGTGTGGGCATGATAGTCTATGGATAATACCATGGTCTTGCAGAAATTTGGTAAAAACTAAAAATTCCTTGGCATTATCTATTTGAATGGCTTTGACTTTTTGTGCTAGTTGAAGCTCAACCAAGTTTTTAAACTGGACAAAGATTGAAAATGCTTGAAACTTTTTGTTTAGTAGATAAGTCCACATGAACTTTGTACATGCATCAATGAAGCTAATGTAGTACCTAGCACCAGATGATGATGGCACTAGTGCAGGCTCGAAATATCACAGTATATTAATTGCAGTGGTTTAGAGTAAATAGTGGTGGAAGTAGTGAATGGTAACTTGTGGGACTTGCCAAGACAATAAGATTTGCAAACAAATGAAACTTTATTGATACCAGATGGTATATTACAAAGATTCAGAACATTTTGAACAATTCTACTAGATGGATGACCTAATCTGGCATGCCAAAGACTAAAATTGATAGAATTATTTTGCAAACAAGATGCTGTAAAGCTAGAAGGCTTGTTATCAATTTTACAAACAAAACTGATAAAGGAATTGTGTCCAGGTGTTGTTGAAGAAGAATGCAGGTCAGGAAAGACATATAAACCCTCTCTAAGGATGCCTTGGAGAATTGTCTCCTTGGTAACTTGAGATTTAACATTGCAGGAGTTAGGGTGAAATTCAAAATAAATGCCTTTATCTTTACAAAATTGAGAAACACTCAAAAGATTTTTGGTTAAGCCAAGCACATGTAGCAAATTACGTAAAGTGAAAGGGGAATGGGAAGAGTGACACAATAGATTGGAATGTCCAACATGCTGAATTCTCATACCTACTCCATTGCCAACTTGAGCAAGATCTATGCGATCATATGTGGATTTGGAGCTTAAATATGAGATATCTAGGGCTAGATGATGTGAAGCTCCTGAGTCTAGGTACCACAAGGGGTCATACACAGTATTAGGAGTGGCTACTAGGGCATTGGACACATCAGAGGTCTATGATGTTGGAGGTGCAACATATGCCACCTGAGTTAGGTGATGGGAAAGTTGCAGATGGCTTCTGAAAATGAGGATTGAATCGATGATAGAAGTCCCAAACAGAATGACCATATTTACTACACAATTAGCAATGTGGTTTGTTTCTAAAATGACCCCCACGTCCAGACCTGCTTCTTCCCCAAAAATTAGAGCCACCTTTACCTCTGTAGCGATAGTTGTTAGGTCCATTTTTTTGAGAATGATTTTGCCAATTCGTGTTGGGATTATGCTGAGCAACATGAGCTTGCACTGGAGTAGAGAGATTTGGAGATGAGAGATCAGTGTTGCATTTCTCAATCCGAGCCTCAACAGCAAGAAGTAAGGCCTCCATTTCATCAATGGAATATGGATCTAGTCTTGAGATAATGGATGTGATAAGTGGATTGTAATCAGTAGGTAAGCCATCAAGAATGATTTCAATATATTCTTCAGTTGAGACAGGTGCACCAACAACAGCTAATTGATCAATGATTTTCTTGAGATCAAGAAGGTAAGAGTTCATCGAACCTATTTTCTTTGTACCTTTGAGTTGAACTTTCAATTGACAAACCTTGGCTCGCGTTTGTGAAGCAAAGAATTTTTCAATCTTCTCCCAAACTTGATAGGAGAATACACAGCCAACCATTCTGATGCAAATTGATTCACTGATTGAGGCAAGCAGCCATGAAAGGAGGTGATTATCTTGTCATTCCTATTGGGCAAATTCAACACTAACTTTACCAGATTCAGCATCTTTAGTTGAGGCATACATCTGAGGAATTGCATCTTTGCGAAGGTGATGCTAGAGATCGTGACCTTTGATCGAAGCTATGGCTTCTTGCTACCACAATAGAAAATTTTCGTCAGTGCGTTTAAAAGACACTGGATTTGAGAAGGAGTGTGAAGAAAACGCAAGGGAAGAGAACATAGATGAAGCAGGTGAAGGTAGCGCAGAAGAAGGTGGAGCCATTATTGAGGCAAAATCAACCATTGATCGAAAAAAGAGCTCTAGATACCATGTTAGATATAGAGAAAGGAGAGATAGTGTAGAGAGAGTTTGTGATTCTGAATGAAAATGTGATTATGATTTCTTGATCTTTTCCCAGTGTGTACAGGTTATATATATGTATACATTGAGCACTGTTAACTTGCTCTTCAAGTAACCAATTGTAACTACTTCTAACTAACTAACTAACAGCAGCTTACAACAGCACCAACTACTCTAACTGTCATACAATAACACTGATGAAGCCAAAAGGAGTGCAGATCAAGGTTAGGAGTAGCAACATAACCATTGGCAATAAATGTTAGAGGTGCAAGGGGTGGCACCAGTGACATAGCCTTCAAGGTATAGTTGGTAGTATTGAGTTTAGTAGAAAGTTAAATAGAAGTATTTAACTCAATAAGGTCCAAGCGAAGGATTTCGAGGCCATGAGGATGAGTGGTGCGAGTTAGGGTTCAAGATCTTCTAATTACTTTTAATATTTTGAAGTTGTTCACTTTAATTCTTTTAATATTTTAAATTTTAATATCAATTTTATTTCCCATTAAATAATCAGTGACCTCTATTATAATTTATCGTAGTTGGCATATTAGTGCATTATTATATTATTTATTTATCTTTTTCGATAGATGAGGAGAGATAATTCCTGCCTCATCAACCTGAAAAAAATTAAAAAATAAATAAAATAGAAATTAAAATCTTATCATCTAAACCCCTAAATATCAATGTAAAATTGTTAGAGCAAGTGAAGTGCCAACAGCCAGCCTAACACTAAGCAATTCTGTACTTAGAATTCAGTTAATAGTTGTTAGCTTAGTTGAGATTTAGTTGAATTTCTATGGACATACTTAATGTATCTGGTATTGATATAAATACCAAATACTCTATGTAATTTCTCATTCAATCAATACAATTCAGAAGAGCCATTCTCAATCTCTTTTAAATTTTCTAATACTCTCAAGTCATTACTTCAATATGGTATCTGGAGCTCCAAATTCCCCAATGGGAGATCCTCAAGGCTCCACCTTCGAATCCCCGCTTTCGAACTCTCCTCCACCTAATCCCTGATTTCCTTGATACTTAAATTGGCAAAAAAGAAGTTGGAAAGTTACATATGATATTGAAGATGGGAAGTGATTGATTATTTGATGGAAGTATGAAATTGATGTCAAAATTTAAAATATTAGAACTAAATTGATGTGAAAAAAAAAAATTTTCAAGACCAAATGGATATTAATTTTAAAATGTTAAGATTAAAAATGATGTTTACTCAAAAGTTTAAATAGAAGAGTGTTCTTGATAGAAGGCTTGCATTTGAATTTGAAATGAGAGCTAACAAATGTAAAAAAGAATGGTAATAAATTTAAGGGTAAGCCCCCAAAGTGGTCTTTGTTGATTTTTATATCAGATAAATTAGTAGATAACAAAAATAAATTGACAAATTAATCCCCAACCTTTTAAACTGTTAGACAATTTAGTCTCTCCTTTTTGTTCTCTTCATTAAACACTATGATGTGTCCCATTAAGTAGTTAACATTGCACCATTATCTCTCATCCTACCATCCTAGTTACTTTCATTTATTAAAATGATGTCGTTTTTAGATTTCTAAGTTAATATTGCTACATTTTATGTTCTAATCTAATATGCAAATAATAGGAGCTTCGCCAAAATGACATCATTTTAATAAATGAGAGTGACTAGGATAACAAAGTGAGAGATAACAGTGTCATGTCAACCACCTAACAGGTTATATCATAGTATTTAATGAAGAAACTTGATGGAGAGATTAAATTGTCTGAAGTTTTAAAAGGTTAGAGATCAATTTATTAGTTAATTTTTATTAGGGACCAATTTATCTGATGTTTTAAAATATTATGGACCAATTTGTCAGTTTATTTTTATTAGAAACTAGTTTATCCAATATAAAAATCGATAGGACCTACTTTGGGGGTTTACTTTAAATTTAACACACTTTTAAAAGTTTGATTTTGTCAACACTCCCAGATGACAAAGGAGTGCACAATTTCAAAGTCTCTACTTAATTTCAGACCGCGTTTTCCCTCTATCATACTTATTTTATAGCATTTATTGTTTGAACAATTTAGACACGCATATAGAAGATATTCCTTTGTGAGTAGACACAACTTGTGTATGTTAAAGTACACAGCAGCTACCTTATGAGTATTTTACTAATTTAATGCATATACATACATACATATTTACTTCAGAAATTCTGATGACAAACACAGAGATTTGATGAAAAGTGATATTCTTCAGCCACTTGCAATGATAGGAGTGGGATAGGAACCAGCATCAGGGTCCACGGCAGCGGCTGGCTGCTCTTTTTTCTGAAGACAAGGGACGTGAAGCGGCCAAGAATATGATTACGCTATATATCTTATGTTTCCATGCTTTAACTACAGATTACGGAAGCCTTATTGAAGTAGTAAGATCCCCATAATAAATAAATAAATTCAGCTGATTGTGTTGAGCAACCATTGTTCGATACATTAATTAGACTTTGTTTGGTTGAGATAAAAACGAGAGTAAAATTGTTAGGGAAGCAAAATAAATATGTAACATATTCCCATGCGAGTGTAAACTATCATAAGTTTTGACTTTGTATTTTGGGTACTAGGGACGCACTTGTTGGGGAGCAATTTCCTTGGACAGTAGTCCAGTCCCTTTAATTCATGGAACTTAGGGAGGTCTTATATTCTTATCCCTTCAATTACGGGTTCCAGTGACATATGGGTTTATGTCTTCACTACCTTTGAAAAGATATTAATAATTTACTTGATAGGGTCGAGATAACCATTTATTAATTTGAGTTATCTTGCTAGCTGTAACGAGCCTAAACCCAAAACCTGCAATCTAAATTCCGAAAGATCACTTGAGGTCAACTACATTGTTTGTCTCGTACAAGGTGTCACAGCTATAGCTTTTAAGTATGGGACTAAGGGTGTGGTTGTCATTTGCTTAGAGTTTAGGATTTAGCTTTCAAGTATAGAAGTTAAAAAGAGTGGTTTCTTAAAAAAAAAAAAAAAATCAATTTTTAACTTTTTTTGAGTTACATATAAAATTTAAATTTTATAATAATTTTTTTTAAAAGATGAAACAAATACCCCTAAGAATGTCTTTGTTTCAATTTTTTTTAATAAAAAAAGATAATTTTTTGACTAAAAAATATTTTTTTATAAAAATTATCCATCTTAATTTCTACTTAAAAATTAAAAAAGAACTATTTTACACTTTTGAATAAACTGAAATGAGTAATTTTAATAAAAAATATTTTTTTAATATTTAAAAAATCACTTTCTATTGACAAAAAAAAAAAAAACCGAAACAAATGCATTTTAATCTTCATTAAATGACCAATCACGTAGGTTTTCAATGAAATTGAATTATTATAGTGTAAGTAAATTTGACTCACATGAAACTTACCTATTAGTCACATAGCTCGAGGTTAGATAAGACGTGCGAAACAATTTACTAATAAGTGTGTTAAGGGCCCTAATTAATTAAAAAAAAAAGAGTGAAAAATTTTAATAAAAAAAATAAGCCTTGTAAGTTTTTAATACATTAAAAACTTTAAAAAATTTTCACTCTTGATTTCTTAACTAATACCTTAGAGCATTAGTTACAAAATTCAGATAAAAAAATTCTAAAAAAATTTACATCATAAATGTAAATACTTTTTTTGGAGTAACAAAAATGTAAATAATGACTACAAAAATAAAATTTATTATAGATCTATATTATATGCACTTATTGGTGTGTATTACCTTTTTAATTTAATTTTAATATATTATTAGTATACAATTTTTATATTATAATAAAATCATATATTGTCAAATGATTGAAAGTATGGTTTATAATAATTATTTCAAAAATCATACACAATATAATCTATAATTAGTTGATAGAGTAAAAAAATATTGCCCAATAACATTGTCACAAAATTAAATTCTTACTTTTTATTTTCGATCTAAAAGAAAATTCAATATGAATTTTAAGCCTAACAACATTGATGTGCACACATCAAATTTAAAAAGAAAAAGGGAAAAAAAAAAAAAGAATACAAATACTACTACCTATAGCATGTTTGGTTGATATAGGTCTCAACATCAATGCCGGTTAAAAGAAACGAAGCAAAGAGTAGCTTTTGGTAAAATTGTTTCAGAAAGTGTTTTTTCTTATAAAAATTTTATTTTATCTCTCTCAATTATAAATTATGTGCACAATTTAGTCTTTAAATTAAAAAATTTTTACAATGATAATTCATCAAAATTAAACTAGTTTTTATACAAATGCCAAACCGTCAACTCACATTCCCATTAGCAGATTTGATCCGCAGCAAATATGTAAATTCTCTTATTCAAATTCCAATATGTTATACATACATATTAAACTGCCGGCATAGCAATGGGACCACAAGCACCATGCAACACAAAACCTTATAAAAGGCATAATTTCAGTTTTTAAGGTGTGAGAGGAGACACTTATGTGAAAGGGACAGCCCAACCAAACATGAAAATTTTCATTCAAAATTTTTCAAATACCATCCAATGCGTAAAGGATCGTGGCAGATGAGGACACATATTTATTTGGCCTACATCACATGCACGATGCACGCTTAAAGAAAACGAGAAATCATGAAGACTGCCAAGCAAATGACAATAAACATTTCACAACAAAATTGGATGAATAATGATAATCATGATTTGGTTCCACTTCCAGATGTCTTAATTTGTTCATACATCCGATAATGAAGCTCAACAGATAATAAAGTTGTGCTTCTTCCAACAAATGATGGATACGTTAAAGTAGCCATGCAACTACAATTATTATGAAACTTTTACCTGCCTCCAACGGCATATCTCATAATTTTGTTACACTTTCTCCCTTATTTAATTATTTAAAATCATGATAATTACCACGATGTATACAATTTAAAAAATATTACACTTTTTAAGTAATGAAGAAAAGGTGCTAAGAGAAAGCAAAACATGTTTGGATAGAATATTTTTAGAGGGTAGTATATTTATTGAGAGGATTTGAATTGATATTAAGTATAAAAATCTTTGTTTATAACTAATATAACAGCCACTAGGAATGGTCTAATGAGGAAAGATTTCGATATTTTATATGAGGTCCTAAATTCAAATATCATTACTACCAATATATATATAAAGGAATTTTAAAATTTCAAATATTTTTTTGAGGTAATTTCTACACTTCAAAAGAGTGAATTTCAATTTCTACCTCCTCACAAGGATTTTTGAAATTCCCTTTTCTTTACCCCTTGTCTCTTGAACCACTCCTCCTCCAAGCCTACTACCACTCACTGCCTATCATCCAGTATCTATTGTTTGTCATTCGCACTCTCCATTTGTCATTGTTGCTCATTGTTCGTTGTCTGCCACTCTCTCATGCCACCAGCCGCCCTTGTTTGCAACACACTACCTTTGCTTGCCATCCATCGCTCATCGCTTATGGCCACCGTCCACTATCCACACTCACTAGCCGTCGCTTACTGTCCACCACCTGTTGTTCTCCACCCATGCATGCCATCACCATCCGCCACCCTCTATCCACCAATCGACAGTTGTCTGATGTATGTATGCACACCATCCACCACCTACTATCTGCCACCTATTATTAGTTGCCTGTCACCCATTGTCTGCTGCTCCCTACCTGCCATCTAATGTCTACCGTTATTCGTTCGCAGTCTATTGCCTATCACTAGAGGTGTTCATGGGCCAGGTTGAGTCAGGTTTTGGGGAAAGAATACCTAGCCCAATCAATTGAGATTGGGTTGGGTTGAGTTGGATTTTAAAAATTTTGGCGCTCAACCCAAACCAACCCAACTTGATCTCTCATGGGTTGGATCAAGTCGAGTACTCGGGTTGCTTTTTTTTTTTTTTTTTGAAGAGAAAAAATAGCTTGAGAATCATGCCATAGAAAGTCATCTTTATAGCAAAAAGTTGTTCAAATATGCATTTTGTGCCAAGAATAATATCAACAACAAAAAATACTTTAGAACAGTTCTAGCTCCTCATACAAGCAGATGCCTACACCTATAAGGGATCACGTTGAAGACATTTGGCATCCAGGATACAAGCATGAAATAGAAAGAGGCATAAACAAAATATGGCTTCTCGCAATGGCAACCTTCTTCATGGTAGGGGCGGTGGAGACCAAAAGGGGGAAAAGGAATGAAGCGAATTGCAATAGAGCCAAAAAGAGAGATTTCTGGTAACAAAATTGGGAAGAGGGAATAAGAGAGCCAAAGGTAGTTGTTGATAGCAGCATGGCAACAATAATGATCAGAAAGGAGGCAAAGGGATGAAGGTTAAAAAAGATGAGGGCTAGTGTTAAGACTAAGAGCAGTGCTTACAATTTTTTTAGTTTTGGGTCTCACATCAGTTTAGGTTAGATAAGATTAATATCATGTAAAAGAAAAATAAGAGGGGGTTTGGGTCTACGAGTTGGATAATGGCTTTGATTTTTGTACTTGATACCCAACTCAAATAGTGGACAGGTTAGTTGGGTTTTATCCGAATAAACCTAAATACCTAACCGTTATTTATCACATGTCATCTGCAATCAAAAGCTAACATTTTTCAAAAATAAAATAAAATCTTTAGAAATAGGAGAAAGTTTTTCAAAGGATAATGTTTTAATGGAATTTAAAATAGAGTTAGATAGCTAGCTATAAATGCTTTTCTTAAAAGTTTCTTTTTGCTCATTGGAAAAATGAATTTACCTTTGTGAATTTTCAACAAGCTATTTTTTTTTTTTTGGGTTCTTGATTGGGGTATTCCTTGAGACATTATTATGAGACTAACTTCTCGAATATTGTTATGACTGAGATGGCCTCCCAATAATTCCTTCCCTAAGATTTGAACTTTGATCCTTTCCTTAAAATTGTAGCTTGTTTGTCAATAATGCACCTTATTGAGTCTCACATTACTTAGGACTATGGCTAAGATAACCTTTATAAGAAATTGGGCAACATTCCCTCATAATTAGCTAGATTTTGGGGTTGAATTAGACTCACTCAATTTTAAGATAGTATCAGTGTCAATCCTGTGCTTGATATTCCCCTACTGATAGATATCTAGTCTTACAAACTTCATGCTCCAGAAGTCTAGTCTTAGGTGTAAAAGGTGTGTGTTAAGTCTACCATTGCTCAGGCATTTGGCTAAGATAGCCTTTATAAGAACTTGGAGACCTTCTCTCCATGAGTTAACTTTTGGGATTGAGTTAGGTCCACTTAATTGTAAGGCATCTAACCTTTGTTGCGACCTTTACCATAAAGAATTTCAAGCAAGTTCTCCTGCTTCAAATCCACTAGAATACAAAGCTTAAATAACTCAATGAAATTCAACGATGTTAATGGTTCGAATTATCTTCATTTACTAATAGTGAAGATGACTCTAGTGATAACATTTTTAAGTAAATGATGTGATAAAAAGATAGAATGTGAAGATGGTTATACAAAATATGTAAGCATATGGATCTAACAAGTAATATATATTATGGATCTAACAAGTAATATATATAAGATCGTTCCTAGGAGTTGTGAGATTAATAAATCTTATGGGAACACCAGCATTTAAGAGATCAAAAACAAAAAAAGAAAGTAAATTGAAAAGCAAGTAAACCAAGAATCAAAAGCCTAGGACCAAGATTTTACTACAATTAACCATCATGAAGTGCATACAAATCATCTAAACTTTGAGAAATTCTTATATACTTCCATAGTAAGGAAAAAAAAAAATTCCTTTATAACATTCATTAGTTAACACATCAATTATTGTATTAAAAACAACTCACAAAGTTGATTTGCTAAGTAATGAATAGTACATATAGCAAAGCCTTTTTCTTGCTCTTCAAGCATCATCTAAGAATTTCTCACTATAAATTTACAAATTGTTACCACAGAATTTAGAATAAGGGTGCGTTTATTTAGGATTATTTTGGCAAATAATTATTTTTTTTCACCCAAAAAAATCAGTTGTCGTATATTTGAATAATTTTTTAAAAGTTAACAGAATTTCAAAAACATCTGTTTTCAGCTTTTTTGAAGAAGTTAAAAAAAGTAACTTCTGGAAAAAATCATTTTTCAGCTTTTTCAACTAAATATAAAATGTAAGTTTCAAAATCACTTTTTTTTAAAGTTTAAATAAACGCACCCTAAGTCTAATAAGTCCTTCAACTATAACAAATACCAATAAACCCTTCCATATACCCAACTTCATAAAGCACTAGATGTTATAGATAGTATAAGTTTTTATAACATATAATGTTTGGTGTGTTATATATCATTGTATAATTTTATCCTATCCACCAACAAGGTGTTAGTCAGAGTGAAAACGACTATAGTCCTTTAAGTATATGGTCATGGATTTGATTTCGAAATTTATGTGTATAGCTATTGGGATGGGTCCCCACTTAAGCATCTGATCGTACCTTAGGAGGTTAGCTTCTCACATATTAAGTGAGGGGATACTCTTTGAGAAACCAAAAAAAAAAGATCCTATTCAACGTATACTGTGCAGTCATGTAACTTCTGTAACATCCCCACTTTCGTAAGCAAAACGTAATGGGAATTTTGAATTATTTCTTTTAGGCAGTGTGAGAATTTCTCAGGCAGTATTTATGCCATGACGATTCTCACACTTGGAATTATAGGGTAGTGTAACGCTGCCATTGAAAATATGGCATTGCCCTATGTTAAAAATTAGGAAATGACAACAGTGCCCTTGTAAACCTTCAATAATTACAACGACACCCAAAATTTTTAGAAATTATATTTTGACCCCAAAGAATTATTTCCACAACAACCCTTGGACTTTTTATGAAATGACCTTTGTGTCCACTCCATAAATTTTCATAAAATGACCCTTATGTCCCCACATATATAGGATTAACAGAATAGGGTTTTAAACGGAGCAGAATCACGTGGTGAAAGCGTAGAAGTTTAAATCTCTGCCGATTGGGCCATGGAGGTAGTCGGGTGTGAAATGACGTGGGGTGCCCTGGACTTGTCAAAATTACGGATATGCCATTAGCTATAGAAAACAGAAAACAGAAAGGTTCGGAATTTTGCAAAACGTTTAATCTACACTATTAATCGATCTATTCGATCTTATTGATTAGGTAAGGCTAATTAGAAATTTATTAAAGGATAATTAGAGATTAATTAGATGTTAATTAGAGAGATTAGGCTTAAGATAAATTAAAATGAACACGAAGACATCTTACCAAAACTATTAAGTAACGTTTTACCCGTTTGGAGAAAATCGGTAAATATTCGGTGTTCTAAACCGCCAGAACCGAATCAGTAGAATTTCACTAGTTTGAGTGTGGTTTAGAATGATTAGGTATAATGGAATTAAATCAGAGCCATAGGAAACTTCATAGGATTCTTCTAAAACCGTTTTACTGATTTAAAGGAAATCGGTAAGATTAAGGTGTTTTAAACTGTCGGAACCGGATCAGTAGAATTTTTCTATGAGTGCCCTAGAATCAACGGCTAAGATTTAGCCAAATACTCCCCTCAAGTGGTGCCTAGACAGCCCTTGATGATGGGAGGTAAATCAGATTTTATGAGCAAATGGGATCCACCAATCAAAACCAAGCTAGCTTCAAATATCTCCTCTTTTCTCCTCATCCATTTTCGGCCTCCCCCACAACCAGCCTCATTTCCCCACTCTTCTTCATCTTCTTCCACTTTCTCTCATCCCCAACTCAAGCCCCAACCATCAACTTCACTCCAAGATCAAATTCCATCAAGATTTCACACCACCAAGGTAGGAATTCCTACTCCTTTTCTTGTTTTCTTTGAATTGGGCTGATTGGGACTCCATTTTCTTCCCAATTTCTTGCAAGATTCTGATGCTATCTTGAGTGATGATGATGAATTAAGATTGGTTTAAGGTGTATATGTGAGTTTGAGTTGAAGATTGGGTGGATTGATTAGAGAAAAACATGAATCCAAGGAGAGTTCAAGAAGCTGTTAGGGTTTTCTCCTCGACGGTCCGTACGGCGGAGTGTACGGCTCCGCCTACCGCCGTTTAAATTTGATGAAACCATTTTTAAATGAAACTAGACATCCAGGGCTTTCTATACATATAAAATATAAGGCCATTGGATTAGTATAGAATTAGTTATGAATTTTTGAAGTTAGATCTAGAAATCTGGGTTCTCACCCGGACAGCATGGGTCGAGAAGGGTGTATCCCACCCTATACAACCTCAAATTGAGTGCAATGAAAGATGTTTGAAAGCTAACACATGAGAGAACATCCCATAAAAATTTCAGAATTTAATTCGTTGTCCTTTGATCCCAGCACATCAATGAAGTTGGCTTAAGTTTAAACTGGCCTAGAACAGGACAGACCAGTAGGGTAATGTTTCGAGGGTCATAACTCAAAATCTACTTGGGCAAATGACATGAAACTTAACTCATTTTAAAGCTTGTTGTGTTAGCTTTAGTTTGATATAAAATTCGCATGATTTCACCTAGTTTTCAATTTTTAGTGAATTTTATTCTATAGGAACCCAATTCTGGCTAAGAACAGGACATGCTAAGATAAAATGTTTATATCTTGAGTCATACAACTCAAAATGAGATGGGACCAAAAAGGTTAGAAACTAGACACATAATGCTATGATATATCCAAAAATTAGACTCGAATAAGTTGAATTGCAATAAAGGTGGAGTATACCAAAATCGGGCAGAATAGGAAGGAGTAAACTGAAAACCTTATAGATGCTTGAATTGAACTTGATGAATGATTCTATGAATATCTATATAATGGCTGATCCATATTGAATTACAAGTTTGAAAGATTGTACTGGTGGTCTGGCACTATTCATGGGGAAGCGGACTCGATCCGTTATGCTGCCAAAATTCCGGCAAGGATTTATGAGAACTTATGCTATGAATGATTATGCTTTGAGTGTATTTACGTTTACATGTCATATTCATGAACATCATGCATGCAAGTATATGCTTAGAACATGATATGATGTATAAAGTATGAGACATACTCATGAATGCACCAAGCGTCTGCATGCATGACAAGATATGAAAAGGAAAAAGATAATAAGAACTTGCAAGAAAGACGTACCAAGCTACCACGTAAGGCATGGCATTGACCCAGCTAGCGTGGCCGAAGGCGATCTTGTCTAAGACTTGGGCCAGCCCCCGACCAGATTTAAGGGGAATGAACCGGTGTGAGGGTCGAGGAAAGTAAACCCGTCACTCATGTATAGGTACGAGCTCGGACTTGAAAAGTAGGCTATCACCCAGGGGTGAGAGAGGCCATTCACCTCCGGGGGACCAAGTACAGAAAAGAGCAAGATCAAGTTGCAAGTTAAAGAAAGATACGAATTAAGTCAAGTGTACTTGCATACAGACAAGTACAAGCATCTTTATGTGCATCTTCAGTTATCCCATTAAGTCATAAGGTTTTTAAGATTCTTGTTGAAGCATATTGCACTATTTGTACTTCTATGTTTGTCATATAATACGGCAAGTGATTGTTAAAACATAACCCGCTTCGAGAAAGATGTTTTCCACTTAAAATTGAACCATTGTTTGTGTATATGTGCTCATATTTTCATAATAAATCGAAGAGGCTGGAATGTTTATGATGGCACTATATGAGAATAGTTCATGTTTACCTACTGAGAACCTTAGGTTCTCACTGCCTGCTTGCATGTTTTTTTGTTCCGTAAACATTCCAGCACCCAAGTTGGAAACCAAGTACGAGGCAGAGTACAGGGCCATTCATGGAGCAAGCATCGGGCGTAAGCCAGGCCAAGAGATCATTGAAGCTAGTAACGACTAGTCAGAAGTAGACGCTGTGTATTATATCAGTCACAGTTTCTTTTAAAGTGTAACTATTTTATATTTTTCCATGTATCATAGACTATTAGTAGGTAATAAAGTAAGCAGTTAAAGGGCCATGTATTATATTTTCCATATTTTAAAGTTTTCTTAGCACAGTGACAACCTCTTAATATAACTCCATGACTCGAGCATGGCTTATATAATAGAGGGTGTTAGAACTTCATTCTATTATTATTGATTTATAAGTAGATACTTAAATTCTAGTGTTGACAAAAAATGATGTTATTAGGTATTATCGGGTCTGTTGATAACTATTAAATTTATCTTATAAATATTGTATATAGAAAGTAGATAGGATGACTTTATCCCAATCATAGGCGACATCAAATATATAATAAAATTAGATCATATAATATAAACTTATATTACAAAATTTTATATATGTGAGGAAGTTTTGGCTTACATTTAAAGTCAATAAAACCATGAGGAGTTTTACCTCTCTTGTGAAGTAACTACTAGGAACTTATAGGTGGATGGGAGTTGGAGAGTTGTGTTTAATGCAACTTGGTGGAGGTTCTCTATAAATAGAGACCAACATCCATTCATAAAAGCATCCCAAGTTGAAGCATTTTCAAGCAATAAGAAGAAGCAATTTGAGCTTCTTATAGTGAGTAAAAATAGAGAGTATGTGAGAAATTCCAAGGGTGTAGTGTGTGAGTATACATTGGGGATTTGAATATATTCTCTAGGTCTTTGTAATACTGCAAATTGTAGTAGAAGAGAGTCTCATTGGATTATACTATATTTTGTACGTGAGTGTAGAGAGAGGATATTGTAATTATCCTTAAATATAGTGAACATTTTCAAAGTTTGTCTAGTGGTTTTTTTTCCCTCATTATTCCAAAGGGTTTTCCACATTAAAATTCGGTGTGTAGTTTTTCTTGATATATTTTGTTGGTGCAATAGTGACAAGTGGGTCCCACTGTAAAGTACTATTTATGTGCTTTATTTTGTTTGTTACTTTCCATCGAAATTTGGGTGCACTTATAATCACCTCCATAAAGAATTTAATACACTTAGTTTTGGATCCCAAATGTTGGTGCCAAAATTTGAAGTGGAGAAGTTCAACGGGCATAATAACTTCAGTTTATGGAAGCTGAAGCTGCAAGCTTTGCTGGATCAACAAGGTATAGCAACAACATTGGAAGGCAAGGATAAATTACCAGAATCATTATTTGCCAAAAAAAAGAGGAGATGATGATCAAAGCATGAAGTACAATACAACTAAGCCTAGCAAACAATGTGCTATGAGAAGTTATGAAAGAAAGGACCGTTGATTCACTATATGGAAAGCTTTGGAGGAAACAAACTTTATCAAAGGAAGCGACTATATACATTCAACTATTCAGGAGAAAAATCAATTCGAGACCACATAGATGACTTCAATCGGATGATCTCTGATGTTGAAGCGACTGGAATAAAAGTAGAAGATGTTGATCAAGCTATGATCTTATTGACTTCATTACCTTCGTCCTATGATAACTTCTGTGATACTATACTATATGGTAGGTTTGATGTCACAATTAAAAATGTCAAAGAAGCATTGATGATAAAGGAGAAACATAAATTAGTATCTAAATCTGGTGCTGATAATGCTCCAAAGGGTTGTTTGTGACAAGGAGGTGTAGTCAAGAAAGAGGATCAGGAAGCAAAAGCAAGAGAAAATCAAAGTCCAAAAATCACAAGTCTATAAAGTGCTATCATTGTCACCAGATAGGGCATATAAGAAGAAATTTCCCAAAAAAGAAATAGAAATCAGGAAATTCTACCAGCATAACAGTTGCAATTTCTAATGATAGCAATGTTGGTTTTCCATTAACAATATCCACTAATGACTCAAGAATAAGTTTCACATGACACCTAACCGAATTTTTTTTTCTTTTCCTATAAAAAATAAGAAAGAAAGGTTAGACTGAAAGATATAAGTGAAGAAGAAGTGCGAGTCAAATTGGACAATAGAACTAAAAGCACGTTTCAGACATGGCATGTACAAGAGCTATGTAGAAACCTCATCTCGTTCGATGCCCTAGATAATTAGGGGTACAAGTTCTCAAGAGAGCGTGGTTTCTTGAAAGTGACCAAAGGCTCGATGATGGTAATGAAAGGAAGAAAGTGACCAAAGGCTCGATGATGGTAATGAAAGGAAAGCTACAAGGTAGGATCTATCTATTGCTAGGAGCATAGTGAATGGAATTGTTGTTGTTCTATCCTCAAAAAGAAGTGATGATGATGCTACATGATTATGGCACATATGGCTTGGTCATATAAGTGAGAAAGGAATGGTCATAATTGCTGGCAGAGGCCTACTGAAAGGTTTAAAGAATTGAAAACTTGGTTTCTATGAAAATTGTATTTGGGAGGCAGCAATGAGTGAAGTTCAACTCTGCTAAACACATCAGCAAGGGAATATTGGAGTATGTCCAGTCGAATGTATGGGCTTCAGGCCTTGTTAACTCCTTAGGTGGAGCTCGTCATTTTCTTACTATGATAAATGATTATTCCAGAAAAGTTTGGGTTTATTTCCTAAAGCAAAAGGATGAAGTGTTTGTCAAATTCAAGCAATGGAAGGCCATGGTCGAGAAGCAAATTAGGCGATCAGTCAAGGGACTAAGAGCTAACAATGGTGAAGAATTTTGCGGCAAAGAATTTACAGAGTTCTGTAGAAATGTTGGTATAGTGAGGCACCATACTATAATTAGAACACCATAGCAAAATGGAGTTGTAGAATTGATGAGTAGAATACTTCTGGAGGGTGTATGATGTAACATCCCCATATAACTTTATAGAAAATAATGAAAACGTCCTTGGGCAAACTTTTATTATTTATAGCCTTGCCCCTGAATATTTTTTGAAAATGACATTTAGGTCCTTATATCAATTGAATTAGCAGAATAAGGTTTTAAACGAAGCAAAACCACGTAGTGGAAACATAGAAACCTAATTCTTGGCCAATTGGGCCACGGAGGTGTTCACATGTGAAATGACGTGGGATGCCTCTAGACTTGCCCATAATTATGAAAATGCCATTAGTTACGGAAACCAAACAGAAAATATTATAGGATTTACGAAAAAGCGAAAAGATAACAATCCCAAAGAAACAGTGCAGTTGATTTGTGCTGTTAATCAATTTATTAGAAAAATAAGAGTAATTAGGGATGAATTATAAATACTAGAGCTAAAGGAAATTTAGATTGTTGTGTAAAAGACTATGAGAAATTATTTAGTATAATGTCCGGAATTACGCTAAGTTTAATATATGTTATTAATTGATTTATCTGACTTTATTGAATGTGTAGAATTAATTAAAAGTTAATGAAAGGTTAATTAGGAGTTAATTAGATGTTAATTAGAGAGATATGGATTAGAAACAATTAAAATAGAAACATAGTAAAACTCATAATTCTTCATAATCATTTTGCCGATTTGAAGGAAATCGGTAGAATTTCGGTATTTTAAACTGTTGGAACTGAATCAATAGGATTATATGATGAAAACCCTAGGATAAGTGGCTGAAATTCAGCCACCATTCTTCCACCTAAGTGGTGCCAAATAGCTATCCAAAGAGTGGAGAAACTTGGCTCACTCACCACCACCAAAGCCTCCACCAATCACAAGCCACAAAACCTAACTAACCATGTTTTAAAACATCAAAATCTCTCCTAACTCCCCTCATTTTCGTGCTCCCTCCATTAGCTGCCCATTCTTCTTTCTCTCTTCTCCAATTCCACTCCTTCTTCCTCCCATCTCCAAGCTCTACCTACTTCCTCCACCAAAAACTCAAATCTAGCTAGTTTCTACATCAATTTGAGGTAGGATTCAACTTTTGTTCTTGATTTCTATGGATTGTGGCTATTTGAAATTCTACTTTGCTTCATTTATTTGGTGATATATGGGATGTATTTGATGGTTTATGGTTGGATGATCATGAAATCTTGAGTTGGAATTGAAGTTAGAAGGAGAAAACTAGGAGAAGTGGAGAATTAGGATGCTGTCTAGGTGAGAAACCCTACGGCAGCTCATACAGCGGAGTGTACGGCTCTGCCTATAGCCATTTAAATATAATTAAATTATTTTTATATGAAACTAGACATCTAGGGATTTCCAACCATATAAATTATAAGGCCATTGGATTAGTATTAAGTGAGATACGAATTTTTGAAGTTTACCCTAGAATTCTAAGCCCGATTCTGACCAAACTGGAATTCGAGGGGCATAACTTGCCCTATACTCCTTAAAATTGGGTGAAACTAATTTTATTAGAAAGCTAAGACATAGATAAAAGTCCCACAAAAATTTTAGAATTAGATTCGATCTCAATTGCTCCCAATAGTTTAAGGAAGTAGCCCTAAGTCCAAATCGGGCTATAATAGGGCAACCCAGAGGGGTCAAATTTCGGAATATATAACTCAAGCTCTACTCAAGAAAATGAAATGGTACTTTTGTAAATGAAAGCTTGTCCTATTAGCTTTAATATGATACAAATTTCATATCATTTCAACTAGTTTTCGATTTTTAGTGAATTTTTACTTTTGAGTGTATAATTCTGCCTAGCTACAGGGCAGGCTAAGATAGAACTTAAATAACTTGAGCTACATTTATCAAAATTAGATGGGACTAAAGAAGTTTAAAAATAGACACATAACACTTCAACATATCCAAAATTCAGGTCTAAATGAGTTAAAATGAATTTATGGCCTAAGTTACAAAAATCAAGTATAATCAAAAGGAAGTGGCAGAAAACTAATTCAAGAGCAAGGTTATGAAACTTTATTTGATTATTGGAGCATCTATACCTTGCATTGATTTTTTTGTATGAATGACTGTTTAGTTGACTGGTACTATTCATGAGGAATCGGACTTGATCCGTTATGCTGCCAAAGTTTTGGCAGAATTTTATGAAATTATGATAGTTTCTGTTATGAATATTTATGATATGAACATGAAATTCTATATGCAAGGATATATGAAAGTAAATGATGAAGCATATATATGAGTGCATTCAACATGTCTATGCATGATTATGTATGAGAATGAAAGGATATGAACATATTAAATGTGGATCCCTTCACCTGGAGGCAGTTATGAGATCTTTCCTTGTGAAGGCAGTTGTATAAGATAAGATTGGGTTCCTTTACTTGGAAGCAGTTAATTAGGTCCCTCCCTATGAAGACAATATAAAACTATGAGATCCCTCTACCTTGGAGGCACATGGTTAGATGAGATCCCTCTACATTGAAGGCAAGTGGTCAGCTGAGATCCCTCTATTCTTGAGGCACGTGGCCAAGAGAGATCCCTTCAATTTAGAGGCACATGACCAAAATGAGATTCCTCCAAGACTAGAGGCATGTGGGTCCTTGCGGGTCAGTACTGTGTGATGAGGTCACGGGTAAGCTCACTCCTAGATCAGACTACCCAAGGGCAGTAAAGACTAAAGATTAAAACATATACGAGTACCCTAGGGACGACGAAACGTAACACCTAGGTGTGCCAAGAAAAGGAAGTCAAAGAAGGTTAAAGAAACACAAGCACATTTTGCATGAACTCAAGTGAACGTATTTGTATATGCATGATCTGTTCTATTTCTTCATTATATTGGAATTATTATATTTGAATATACTGCAACTATTATTTAAGTTATGAGTTGTAAATTTATTTTATAATAACTCTTATATCTTAAGTGCATGAATAAAAGGAACTCTGCTTTGAACAATATATTTTCAAACTGTAAAACTGAACAATTTATTTGGCATGATCACCTTCTTCATAATAAACCGAAGCAGCTGGAGATAATAACGATGACAATACATGTGATAGTTCAGAGAATCCTACTAAAAATTTAAAATTCTTACTCCTATGTCCGTGTTATCTCCAGATAGCTTGAAAGGCTTCGAAGACGACTGAAGTTGTTGTGAAATAAGATCCGCTCAGGTAACAGTAACAACTCTTGAGTGTGGTGCTATGACTTAAGCATAGTACTATACTTGGGACGGTGTTACATATGATGCATGCGAGTCAACAATGTACTTCCCAAATCATTTTAGGCTGAGGTAGTTAATACAGTTGTATACTTGTGAAATAGATCTCCATCAACTGCAATTGATCCAAAGATTTCACCAGCGGCATGGTTCGGTTGACCTATAAATGTAACACCCTCCCAGGTACAATACCATGCTTAAGTCATAGTATCACACTCAGGAGTTGTTACTGTTACTTCAACGGACCTTGTGTGACAGCATTCTTCGGCAATCTTCAAACTTCCAAACTCTACCCAGTATACTTATCTTCTAATTTTCCTTGAATATCTGGAGATAACATAGAAATATACATAGGAGTGAGAATTTTAAATTCTCAATAGAATTTCCTAGACTACTAGTTACCATGTCATTGCTATTATCTCTAGCTAGTTCAGTTTATTATGAAAAAAGTGAACATGTTACATAAATTGTCTTGTTTTATAGTTCGAAAACATATTGTCCAAAGCAGAGTTCATTTTATTCATACACTTGTTAAACATAGAGGGAATCTAAACATCAACATAATAACATGAAGGATAATTGAATAAGGTGCATAGATTCACAATGAAATAAGGCACAGTTGATTTTCATGCATAAATGAATGCATATGACTTCTTGATGTAAGTGTCTTTGCCTCTTTTAACTTTCTTTACTTTCTTTCCTTTGTACACTTAGGCATTATGTATTACCATCCCTAAGGTGCATATACCGATCTGGACTTGAGCGTTATGTATCGCCATCCTCAAGTGCACTCCCTTACTTATCTTTTGCCCGTACTTGGTTCCTTGGAGGTGATTGGCCTCTCTCATCTCTGGATAATAGTTTACTTTTCAGGACCGAGCTTGTCCTATATAGGATTACCAGATTTATTTTCCCCGATGCTCCCACCGACTTATTCCCTTTAAATTTGTTCAAGGGCTGGCCCAAATAACATGGAATTTTTATTATATACTTAATCACGAAGTCATGAATACATATGCTGGGGGAATCTTATTCATGATGCATGATTTATATGCTTCTGCCAAAAATTCAACAGCATAACAGATTAGATCCGCTTTCGCATGAATAGTACTAGCTTAATCAGAAAATCAGTCGCAACAGTGGAGTAAACATTACACATTAATGTCTCA
The DNA here is from genome assembly GCA_031439585.1 of Pterocarpus macrocarpus. Taxonomy (NCBI): domain Eukaryota; kingdom Viridiplantae; phylum Streptophyta; class Magnoliopsida; order Fabales; family Fabaceae; genus Pterocarpus; species Pterocarpus macrocarpus. Next base: position 15,303,531 of record CM062516.1, on the reverse strand, counting down.
ATATTATCACAGGTTTGCAATATATAACACCAATTGCAACTTACTCATGCATTAAGGTAGCCAATTACTAAATTAGCAATTCTCCTCATATCACTCAAAACTGCCTGTTTTTGTGTCTTATGCCATAATTTTTACTTAAGCTATTAAATTCTAAATTTTTACTATATTGAAGTGTTGTTTGTTTAATTTTTAACCTCTTTGGTCCCATTCAATTTTGATAAGTATAACTTAAGATATTGGGAGTTTACCTAGATTTGCCCTATGTTAGACAGAACAAGGGTCTAAAATATAAAAATTAGCTAAAAATAGAAATCTTATTGGATTTGAGTGAATCTTATATCATTGTAAATCTAACAGAACCATCTTTTATTTCCAAGAAGTTTTATTTTATTTAAGTAAGTAGAGTTCAAGTTATAAGCTCGCAAAATTTGGTGTTAGGACATTGGAAAACTTTGTTGAATTACTGGGAGCAAAAGGGATCGAATGTGACTCTGAAACTTTTAGGACATGTTGCCCTATGTGTAAGCTTTCTAACAAAACCGATTGCACCCTAATTGAAGTTGTATAAGGCAAGCTATGCCCTACACAATTTACCTTGGTCAAATCCAAAGGCAGAAATCTAGGGTAAACTTCAAAAAATCATATTTCACTCAATACTAATCCAATGACCTTATAATTTATATGATTGGAAAGATCTAAATTTTTAGTTTCATTTAAAATTAGTTTAATCAAATTCTGATGGCTGTGTACAAAGATGTACACTTCGAAAATACGGACACCACAGGGTTTTCTTAACTCAATCCACTCTGGTTAGCTTCTCTTTTATTTTTTCAATCAAGTTTCAATCCAAACCCAATAATTTCATGCTAATCCAACTATAAAAGATCATATAAACACAATACAATCTCAAATAAGGGAAGGGAAATAGAATCCTCATCAGCCACAAAATCATAATTATTAAGAAAGAATCATGAATCTTACCTCAAATTTATGTAGGAACTAGCTAGAGTTGAGTTTTTTATCAAAGAAATATATGAATCTTGAAGATGAAGGGAGATGAAGTGGAGTATAAGAAAGAAGGGAGAGGGTTTAGCATATGGGAGGGCGAATTTGTGAAGGAGTAAGGAGGAATTTTGCGAATTTTTATGAGACAAGGTAAGTAGAATGGATGCTTCTCATCGGTGGAGGTGTAGGTGGTGAATGTTTAGCCAATTCTCCTCCCTTTTGTGGCTAAATGAGGCACCATTTGGGGGTGAATGTGGCCAAATTTTTAACCACCCAATTTAGGTTTTTCAGTGTATAATTCTATTGATTTGATTCTGACAATTTGAAATATCGAATTTCAATTGATTTCCTTCAATTTGGCAAACTTTACTAACAATATTTTTAAGATTTTCCTACATGTTTATTTTAATTTCTCCTAATCCTAAACTCTCTAATCAATTCTAATTATCCTTATTTTTCTAATGCAACAGATAAATTGATTAACAGTGCTACTCAGACACACCGTTTCTTCAGGATGTTATAGTAAACATTTATGATTTGAAGATATTTAATTGTGCTGCATATGCCATGTGAGTCATAGCAAACTTGAGGCAAAGGTAAGAAAGTGTATATTTCTAAGGTCTACAGAAGGATGAAGGTCTACAGAAGGATGAAGGTCTATAGACTGTGATGTAAAGAAAAGGCAAGTTCACCCAAATCATTGTCGGCAAAGATGTCACTTTTGACAAGGTGACAATGATAAATCAAAAGTAGGAATCTAAAGTACAACAGGTAGAAACAGATCACGGTGCTAAGAAGTAGGTGGAGTTGGAGATTGATTGTAGGAAGATGAAGTAGGAAGAAGATGAGACAAATCAGTCGAGTACTTCAAGGATTGCTCAACTTGAAGTAGAATAAAAAGATGAACCTGATGACAGAGATGCTGGTGAAGAAAACAGAGAAGCAAAGCCATACAATATTGCTACCGATGGACAAAGTGATAACTTGTGAAAATATATTATTTTAACCCCATATTTGTGCATTAATAATTTCAAATTTGTTCTCAACATAATAATTTCTCTAATTATTTTCAATAAATTTATTTTATGAGTGCTATCTGTGAGAATATAATTATTTTGTGCTTAATAGATAAAGATTCTCACCATATTTGTTTGGATACAAGATAAAGATAGCATCAGTTGATTAGCATATAAAGGGAAAAGATTCTAATGAAGATTTGTATATTTGAATTTGTAGATTTGGAAAAGTAGGAGATAAAGATTTGATTTTTTTTCTTCTTTTAAAAATAATGGTAATTTTTGAGAAAAGGGAGGGAGCTGGAAAGAGAGGCAAGGAAGGATGGTTTTTTTTTTTTCATGGTTTAGGTTCTTTTCTTTTTTTATGTTTCTTTAGTTTTCTTTAGGTGTTAAGGTGATATAGCTTAGTAGAACAAGTTATATGTTCCTGACTTTTAATTTAATTTTCTTTTTAATTAATTGAGTAATTTTTAATATTCTTAATTTTTTTTTAGGAATTGGCCGCTCCTTTGAATGTTCCATGGTTTTGTACTGTTGAATGCCAATTCACTATATAAAATAAGTCAATCTAAAAATTGCCATGAATTAGAGTAGCTAGAAATGAAAAGTACTCACTTGTGTGGTTATAGGAATTCCTATTCTTCATCCTTAGGATAAGTTTAGAATAACATTAAGACATTAATTTATTCAATTAATCTCAAGAGAATTGCAATATTAAGCCATTGAATTGTGATTATAAGTTTTGAGAAATACAACTAACAATTTAATTGAATTAGGAATTAGATTTTAAATTAGGTAACGCATATTTTGGGAAACTAAGTGAAATCATATCCTGGCACCTATCTTTTTATTTATTATTTTTATTATTTGCTTATTTTACTTTATTTTATCTTTATTCTCAATTTTCATATTTTCAATTGCCCAAATAGTAATTATTTTACACGAATTGGTCTTGATTTACAATCATCGTGAGAATGACAATCCCATACTCTCTTTTTTTTTTTTAATTACTTGTGACCCGATATATTTGTCAAAGTTGATTTGCTAAAATTGGCTAACAAATTTTTGGCGCCGTTGCCAGGGATTATTTTAATCAATATCATTGGTAGTTTAGTTGTTGCTACCAACAGTTTAGTTGGTTCAAGTAATTCGCCACTTATTCCCTTTGAACAAGGTCTCAGGTTCGAATCTTGTGGATAGGAAAAAAACTAGTATTGGGGGAGCTTTAGCCCCATAGTAGGCTGACCTAGCTCGAACTACATTAGTCAGGGTCCAGTGGGCTTTCGGATACTAGTAGTCCATGCAAAAAAAGAAAAAGTTTAGTTGTTGCTAATTTGGGTAATTTTTTGTGTTTTTTTAGTATTATTTTTTATTTTCATTTTTTAAAAAATTAAATAAATAGAAAAAAATTATTTTATTTTATTTAAAACACCAAAAAAAAAAGTACTTTTCATTATTGTCTTTGATTACTCAGCTCCTTGTGAAGTTCTATTTTGTTGTTAGCTCTTGTTTTGATATCTACATGAAATGGAAGCTCTATTTGGTTCTTATAAAGGGTTGATTGGATATTTTTTTGAGTCCACAACACAAATCAGGCAAATGCATATTGGAGTTGTAGATCATCTTTCATAGAGATGTGACTTTTGTGGAGGAAACCATTTAGTTATACATTATGAGGCAGAATGTTATATACAATACCCATATTTGAAGCCACCTGCATACTCCCCTCCATTAGTATTTAACTTCTGCGAAGGAGATCATTTGAATGGAAGGTGCATGATTGAAGCTGCTCATCCATATCAACCTCCATCTCCTTTTCAAGAAAAGAAGGGTGACTAGGAGATAACCATTGAAAAGCTTGCCCAGCTGAATGCTATAATTATGGAACAGACTAGAGCAAACTTCAAGAATTAGGAGGCGTGCCTCTAGAATTTAGAGGTACAAATTACCCAAATCTCCAAGCAAATTTCTAAGATACCACAAGAAACTCTATCGAGTGATACTACTCCAATCCCAAATGAGCCATGTGGTGCTATTACTTTCATGAATGAGGGAATAGTGGAACAAGATGAAATTAAAATGAGTGAAGACGAGGAAGTTGAAGATAGGAGCAAAAAAGAAAAGGAGCAAGAAATAGAGCAAAAAGATAATCATGGAGAGGAGAAAGATGAAAAGACAAATGAGAAGAAGAAAAGGAAAAGGAACGGGATAAGCCACAAGAGATCAACCTATACATAAAAGTCCCATGTCCTAAGAAAGAGAAAGAGATAGATCAACAAACTTCTTAGTTCTGAATTGCTAAAATTGGCTAGCAGAAAGGCAACAAATTCGGAAACCACAATGATATCTAATTTCTGTTTCTTATGCTCGGACTTATCAAATGTAGATCCTATAGCCTTTGCGTTAGCTATAGAAAATGGTTCAGTTGGAGACGAACCATGAACCTATGGTGATGCAATAGACAACAAGGAGTTGAAGTAGTGGCTGAAAGTAATGAATGAGGGCATTAAGTCTCTTCAGAAAAATCAAACATAGGAGTTGGTACAACTTTCAGAAGGAAAAAGAGATGTTAGATGCAAATGGGTCTTCAAAAGAAAAAAAAGGAATCCCTCGCATTCAACCACCAAGGCTAAAGGCAAGACTAGTAGCAAAGGGTTACACTTAGAAGGAGGGTGTTGACTCCCATGAAGTATTCTCTCTTGTGTTGAAGCATAATTTTATTTGAATCCTATTAGCTAATGTCAATATGGTTAACTTAGGGTTGGAACAATTTGATGTGAAGACCATGTTCTTACATGATAAGCTAGAGAAGCATATCTACATGAGTTAGCCAAATGGTTTCATAGTTTCTAATAAGAAAGATCATGTTCGCCTATTAAAAAAGTCATTGTATGGCTTGACGCAGTCCCTAAGGCAGTGGCACAAAAGGTTAGATGCATTTATGATTGGTATTGGATACAGTGGAAATCAATATAATAATTGCTTCTACTTTAAGGAGCATCCAGATGGTTCATAGATTTATCTATTATTGTATGCAGATGTATGCCAATTGCAGCTTGCAATAAAGTTGAAATTAGTATGCTAAAAATTAAACTCAGTCGAGGAAAGAATTTGAGCTATAAGAGTTGGGTGTAGCAAGGAAGATTCTTAGAATAGAGATTCATAGAGAAAGGCATTATAGCAAGTTGTGCTTGACACAACAAAGCTACATTTTGAAAGTGCTACAACACTTCAATATGGATCAGCCCAAACCAATTGGTACGCCGTTAGCCACATACTTCAAGCTATCTTCGAAGGAATGCCCACAAACTAAGGAGGAGGTGGATCACATGTCTCGTATACCCTATTCTACTGCAGATGGTAGTCTCATGTATGCCATGGTGCGTACTAGGCCAAATCTTTCACATGCAGTAAGTGTAGTCAGTAGATTTATGAGCAAACTTGGAAAGGTGCACTGGGATGCTATTACTTGAGAGGTTCTACCAATGTCTGTTTGGTGCTTGAAGGTCAATAGAACCATGGAGTTGTGAGCTATGTGGATTTTGATTATGCAGGAGCTTTGGATAAAAGGTCATTGACAAGATATATCTTCACAATCTTTGGATATACTATTAGCTGAAAGATGACATTGCAATCTATAGTGGCATTGTCGATTACTGAAGTTGAGTATATAAAATTGATTGAGGCTATTAAAGAGAGCATTTGGGTGCATGGTCTTTTGGATAGTTTTGGGTTAAAGCAATAGGTATTAATCATACACTATGATAGTCAAAGTACTATTCATTTGGTTAGAAATCTAGTCTATCACGAAAAGACGAAGCACCTTGATATTATGCTTCACTTTATCAAAGAAAGTTTTAATAATGGCATAGTTGCAATACAAAAGATAGCCACAACCGAGAACCCTACAACCATGATGACAAAACCATTGCCGATTGATAAGTTTAAGTGTTGCTTGGGATTGATCAATATCTACAGAGCTTGAAGATAGTCGCAAAACGCAAGCCAAGATGGAGAATTATGGGGAGGTTTTGGCTTGCATTTAAAGTCAATAAAAGCATGAGGAGTTTTACCTCTCTTGGGGAGTAACTACAAGGAACTTATAGGTGGATGGGAGTTGAAGAGATGGAGGTTCTCTATAAATAGAGACCATCCATTCTTGAAAACATCCCAAGCTGAAGTATTTTCCAGCAATAAGAAGAAGCAATTTGAGCTTCTTGTAGTTAGTGAAAATAGAGAGTATGTGAGAAATTCCAAGAGTATAGAGTGTGTGTGTGTGTGTGTGAATATACACTGAAAATTTGGATATATTCTCTAGATCTATGTAATATTGCAATTTGTCGTAGAAGAGAGCCTCACTGGGATAACTATATTTTGTACGTGAGTGTAGAGATGATATTGTAATTATCCTTAAATATAGTGGATATTTTCAGAGTTTTGTCCCATAGTTTTTTCCGTCATTATTCCAAAGGGCTTTCCATATTAAAATTCAATGTGCAATTTTTCTTGATACATTTTGCTGGTGTGAATAGTAACAAGTAGGTTCCACTATGAAGTACTATTCCTGTGCTTTATTTTATTTGTTACTTTCCACATAAATTTGGATGCACTTCTGATCACATTTATAAAATACTTAATATACTTGGGATGTACCCAACTCTAATACCCCTAACAATATGTAACAAACACTTGATTGACCGCAATGGAATTATACTATGATCCTAGACAAACTTTATCTATAATGTTAGGAGTTCAAATATTAGGGTCACTTTGAGAAATACTTTGCATGACCATCACCTTAACACAATATTGTGTGTAATTATTAAAAACCACAAAAAACAGTGTCACATAACGAACAATATCTAAAAGTTACTAACAAAAAAATATTATATGGCTAAATCGAATCCCTCCACATTTATAAAATTTTAGCCATTCATTAATTTATTATTTAAATTCTAACTCTAGGTAAATCTTTAAATTATTTTCTAAATTTATAAGCGTAAATCCAAATATTTCATGACATTTAAAAATTATTATTTTAGTTTCTGTTATTACAATTTGTCAATTAAATCAGCCTCTATGTTAATATGTCATGAACTGATTTAACTTATTTGCAAGCATGTTAGAGACTAATTTAACTTACAATAATATAATGTTAGAGATTAATTTAGTTAAAATAAAATACCAAGCACTAACCAACGAGTGCGTAGGTTAGCTAGCGAGACCCTGTTTTAGCTTAATCAAAGGTTTTTGATTCAAATCCTAAATATATAATTATATTAAAATTTGGAAGTGAGAGTTTTACCATTTAGATAGTCCTGTTCGACTCAAATATGATTGCCTCCGGTAGATGGACATATATGGTATTGACAAAACAAAAAAAAAAGGCAAGCACTAAAATGATAATTTTTAAATATCAAGTACTTTTTTCTTTGACACTTACAATTTTAAGAATTAATGTGAGACTTTGCTCTTTTAATTTCACTTGTTTTTTATTCTTGCAAAGTAAATAAAAATTAAAAGAGTAACAATAGACAGGATCTAAGCCCCAAATTTCATGAACTTGGCCTCTCAGCTGCCATCTCGGCCATTGTTCATTTGCTTTTGGTAAATTACTTCGTTCATTGTTTTATTTATTGCATTCCCATGGAAGGTTATAAAAGCACTTGGAGATCATGAGTTTTTGTAACTTTTTCCTTTTAAAAAAAATGAGAGTCAATGTTGATTTTAATTTTTAGAGTTATGTGCCTGTTTTATTTTAATATTTAAAATTAAAAAATTAATAATTTAGTTCTTAAAATTATAAAATATAATTTAAGTTAGTTTTTAGGGTCTTATTAAACTAATTTAAATTAGTATTTTGTAACTTTAGGAACTATATCTTGTTTTTTAATGGAAGATTTGAATTTATTCAGAAGCAAAATCTAAAGATACAAGGTCTTCAACACAAATGGGGCATTCCCCAATCCAAAAGTTAGACTCAGAAAATTTAGCTATAGATGCTAGTTCATTAGCGACTGCATTGCAGTGTTGAGGAACATAGTATGCTTTAAAGAAAGAAAACCAAGATGCGATGTGGATAGCATCGAACATAATTGCCCCTATTCAAGATAGATCATTATTCCAAACTCCAAAATTGTCAAAGACTTCCTTCGCGTCCCCCTCCAAGATAATAGACTTGAAGCCCAATTCCCAAGCTAACAGCATCTCCTCCTTCGCAGCAATAGTCTCCGCTCTTCTTGCATCAACATCACCCTGCAGATGCTGAAGTTTCGCAGCCAGGACCTGACCTCTGAAGTTTCTGATAACAATTCCTATCCCAAATTCATGTTAGTCCGTAAATATGGATGCATCTGTGTTGATTTTGACCATATGCGCTGATGGAGGTTCCCATGAATTTGCATGTGCATTTAGTGGATCATTGATCATCTCGCACTTCTTTGCTTTAATGAAAGCTCTTTGGGCATTTGCAGTGTCAAGGCTAATGCATTCAGCTTGGATAGTCTCCTTGTTCTACCACGCCTCATTCCTCTAATGTAGACCATGTCGCAAATGATAGTGACTACACTTCCTTGGTCATCTTGCTAAGCTAATAACGCATTCTGAAGTAACAAGAGCCAGCCTTATTGGTCCTCAAGTTCATCATCCTTAGAGAGTTGAATGCCACCAATATTGCAGGCTATCTTGGTGTATTGGCATGAGAAAAGAAGATGCCATATAGACTCCTCCCTTGCTTCACACAAATAGTAGCCTTGACCTACATCCAAACCTTTGGAAACAAGTCTTGATCTAGTGGGAATTATGTCTCTCGCATCCTTCCAGATAAAAATCCTTTGCCTCTATTGCACATCTAATTTACAAATCAACTTCCATAACTTCTTCAACTCCCTCAACCTTCTTGGTGTGACTTGTTGATCTATTTCATCTATCATCTTAAATATCCCATTCCAGGCCACTTCATGTCCTTTCTTTACCGTAAACAGGCCCTTTTTGTCATAGGCACAAGAAATATCATCTTATAAGAGTGTTTGGGCTAAAGAAATTTGTTGAATTGCCTCAGCTATTGTTGGTTCAAAAGTGTCACATATCAAATTATCATTCCACCTCCTTGGCCGATTAAGGATTAGCTCTCTAACCATCTCAATGTCCACATGATGAAATTGGGTGAACCTGCTAAAAAATTTTCGGTAGTGGGGATCCAGGGGTCTTGCCATATGTTGATTTGTGTGCCATTCCCCACTCGCCGAACACAACCCATTTTAAGAACCTCCACTGCTTCGAAGATGCTGCACCAAGTGTAGGAGGGATTGCTACTTGTTTGTGCATTAAAAAGGTTAGTGTGCAGGTAATATTTTGCCTTCAAAATTCTTGTGACCAGATGCATCAGCCGCCAGCCTTGCTTAGCAAGCATTGCAAGGTTGAAAGTATGTAAATCTTTGAAACCCATTTCGCCTACTTCCTTTGGCTAGCATAATTTCTCCCAACTAATCCAGTGAATTTTCCTTGCACCTGTTTGATCACCCCACCAATACCTAGCCATTGAATTTCTTAATTCCTTGTAAAGATTGCTAGGAGTTTTAAAACATGACATAGAAGAGGTGGGTATGATTTGAGCCACTGCTTTAATCAAAATCTCCTTACCTCCTTTTAACAGTAGTTTTTCTTTCCAACCTTGGATTCTTTTCCAAACTCTATCCTTCAAAGATTGGAAAGTGTTATGTCTTAATCTCCCCACCATGGTTGGCAGCCCCAGATATTTTTCCATAAAAGCCTCTACTCAATGTTGCAAATCTGGGCTAGCCTGTTTCTCAGATGTACACTGGTATTAAAACTAAACAAAAAATAGGACTTATCAAAACTTATCTTCTTGCCTGATGTAGTCCCATTCATATTTAGAACATTTGTAATGGCCTGGCAATCATCTTCCACGGCTTTAGAAAAAATCATAGTATCATATGCAAAGAACATATAGGATACCTTTGGAGTCGCTCTACACTTCTTGACCCCTAAAATTCTTCCGTCATCTTCCTCACTTTGTATAAGTGATGAAGCCTTTCACACATATCACGCATAGGTAAGGAGATAGTGGGTCCCCTACCTTAGTCCTTTACCTGGACAAAAGGAATCACCTAGATAGCCATTTAATAATATAGAATATGAGACAAAGGAATTGCATTTACTAATCATATGGATCCATCTATCACTAAATCCCAACTTTTGCATAATGCTCAATAGAAAAGGCGATTCAACTCTATCATAGGCTTTTCTCATATCTAACTTCATGGCTAACTACCCTTCCTTACCAGATCTCCTGCATTTTAGAGCATGAACTAACTTATATGCAATGAGGATGTTATCGGATATATGTCTATTCCACACAAAAACACTCTAAGATTATAATATAATGCTTGGAAGGATAATCTTCAATCTATTAGTGTACACTCTGCTGACAATCTTGTAGATCACATTACACAGAGAAATTGGTTTGAAGTGGGTTAGGACTTCTAGGGCTTTGATCTTCAGAATCAAGACAATGAAAGTATTGTTAATTACCTCCAAATCACCTTCTCCATTGAGAAACCTAAGGACAGTGGCCATGACATTTTCTCCAATAGTGCTCCAATATTTTTTGAAAAATAAGGCTGGCAATCCATCCAGGCCTGGAGCTTTTGTTGGTCCCATTTGGAATAATGCTTTTTAAACCTCTAAAGCTAAGAAAAGGGCATCCAAAAATAATCTCATGTCATATGAAATGCGATTGTCAATTCCCTACAAAGCTTCTATGGACAAAGTTGAGGGAATTGAAGACGTAAAGAGATCCATGAAATAATGTTTGGCCATATCTTCAATTATTTTCATGTCACTAATCCACTCCCTATTTGGGTTCTTTGGTCTAATGATCTTGTTTTTTTTTTTCTTCGTGGATGAGGCTCTACCATGAAAGAATTTGGCATTTAAATCTCCCTCCTTTAACCATTCCACTCTTGACCTTAATCTCCTGTCTCTATATAAGCTCATTTAAATCCTTTTTCAGTTTGTGTAGGGCTCCAATATTTTCCTCCATAGGCCTCCTCTTCTAAATCTCCTCAATTTTGTTGTTTGCTTCTTTAATTTGGGAGTTCATGTTCCCAAAGGAGTGCTTGTTCCACATCTTCAGCTTCTTCCCCAAATTCTCTAGTACTTTTGCCATATCTATTGAATTTTCCTTCGGTCCCAAGCTGTTCCAAGCCAAGAAGATCAATTTCAGAAAATCCTGTCCTCTGCACCACATCTTTTCAAAATGAAAGGCTTTTCTTTTCTATTGTAAGAGATGTAGTTGGTTAAAGGAAAGGCATCAAGCAACACTGAGGAATGATTTGAATGAGATGAAACTAGATGAGTTACCTTTGCACTGCTCTAATTCTCCACCCATTTCAGGTTGCCCATGAATCTTCTAAGCGGCACTAGATGTTTTGGTTCCCTCCCCTACCATTTGATCATGTATAAGCATGCCCCACAAAAGATAGATCTTGTAAACCACAAAAATCAACCATATCTCTAAAGTTATCCATTTCCCTCTTTTGTCTTGGGAGACCCTCGTGCTTCTCATGATCATACAGAACTTCATTGAAGTCTCCCCTCACCAACCATGCCTCATCATTATCGCTGTGGAGGTTTTTCAATAGTTACCATGTGCGTGCTCTTTCTATTACCATTGGATGACCATAAAAATCGATAAAATGCATTGGAGTATTGCCAGCTTCTTCACATATCTTGATATCTATGAAGTGATCGTTATATGACTGAAGAGACACTTGAGTATTATTCCTCCATAATAAGCCAAGTCCACCACAATAGTCTCTATTATCAACTACTAAACCATAAGGAAAGCCCACTTTCTCTTTGACTTTGTCAAACTCATGCCTTGCAAGCTTTGTCTCACACAGGAACATGAGGTTAGGATCATAACACCTTGCTAAGAGGTGAAAGGATGGAATTGCCTGTGGTGTCCTAAGCCCATGGCAATTCCATATTATCAGCTTCATGTCCTTCGGCAGAGTTGGGATTCCACCTTCGTCGTTATTCTTAAGATCGTATCTATCGCATGCTCTTGTTGCCTTTGTACCTTTGTTGCCCTTCTTGAGCGTCCACATCCATAGGTTCCTGACCCTCCAAGAAAACTTCTAGTGACCTCTTTGTAGCATTGTAACGCTTTGGGTTTTTCTTAGTCATGTTCTTCTTACGTGCTAAATTCTTCCACTTCTTCCTTGCAATCTTCTTTTTTCCTGGTTGCCCACTACCTTGCTCTATTATCACCTCCTCTCGATCTTCCTTCTTGATCGTATCTTTCTTCACTGGGTCATCATGACTAGTTTCTGGAATTGTCAATGCCTTAGATGAAACCTCCTTCCTCGATCTAGGCTACCTACGCACTGTGTAACATCCCCACTTTCTTAAATAAAGAATAGTAGAAATCTTGAATTATTTTCTTTAGGCAGTGTGAGAATTTATCAGGCAATGCTATACCCTGACAATCCTTCCACTTAAAACTATAGAATAGCGTAACACTGTCATTGAGAATATGGTATTGCCATATGTTAAAAATTAGAAAACTACAAAGATACCCTCATGAACTTTTGTTATTTGTAGGGTTGCCCAGGACTTTTAAAAAATTTCACTTTGATCCCACAAGCATATTTCCATAAGGACCCTAGATCTTTTTAGAAAATGACATCTATGTCCTTTCATCTATAGAGTTAGCAGAATAGGGCTTTAAGCGGAGCAGAATCACGTGATGAAATCATAGAAGTTTAAGTCTCGACCGTTTGAGCCACAGGAGTAGTCAAGTGTGAAATGACATGGGGTGCCCCTGGATTTGTTCAAATTTACAAAAATGCCATTAGTTACAAAAACCAAACAGAAAATGTTAAAAGATTTATGAAAAAAGCGAAAATATAACAATTCAAAAAAATGGTGCGATTGATTTGCGCTGTTAATCAATTTATCAGAAAAAAAATAAGAGTAATTAGGGATGAATTATAAATACTTGAGTTAAAGGAAATTTAGATTGTTATGTAAAATACTATGAGAAATTATTTAGTATAATGTCGAAAACATTCTATCATTTTTTTAGCAAGTTATTCGGTTTTATCAACTACTTGAGATTAATTAAAATTCGATTAAATATTTACTTAGAGCCAATTAATTATCATTTAGAGAAATTAGATGTAAGGGAATTAGATTGAAAGTATACGAAACTTCATAGGATTTTTCCAAAAATCGATTTACCGATTTAAAGGAAATTGGTAAGATTTTGGTATTTAAAACTGTCAGAATCGAATCAATAGAAATTATCTTGTGAGAACCCTAGATTGGATGGCCAAGATTCAGCCACCCAACCCCGTCTAAGTGGTGCAACATTAACCCTTGAAGAGAGCAGCCACATCAAATTGGAGTAATGAAACAAATCCACTAATCATCTTCTAATTTCTTCCAAAAGTTATCAAAAATATCCTTGCTACTCCCTTGCAGATTTTCGTCCTTATTACCATCAGATACCTCTTTATTTTCTTTTCTTCTCATCTCATATTCACTCTTTCTTTATCAAGCTTCCAAGTTTCAACAAGTTCCAACAACTTTCCTTGCTCCAAGACTTGAATCTGGCATGCTTAACACCTAGAAAAGGTAGGATTTCTAATTTTGTTCTTATTTCTTAGGGGTTGCAGCTGTATGGGATTTCAGTTTTCCTCTTTTCTTTGATGTTTAATTGGGTGTAGATGATGGTTATTAGTGGGTTTAACTTAGGTCTTTGGGTTAGAATTGAAATTGGAAGGAGAAAATTTGGAAATAGGAAGAAGCAGGATGCTGTTTGGGTGAAAACCCTACAGCGTCCGTGCGTTTGTCTTATACGAACCAAAATCTAGCCAACAAAACTTGATGAATATATTTTTACATGAAATTAGACATTTAGGGCTTTCCAACCATGAAAAAATAATGCCATTGGATTAATATTGAGTAAGTTATGAATTTTTGAAATTTAATTTGAAATTTTGGGTTCTCTTATAGGCAGTATGAGTTTCGAGAGGTGTAACTCACCCTACAAAACTGTAAATTGAGTGCAACCAATTGGCTTTGAAAGCCAACATATACATAAGCATTCCATAAAAATTTCAGAGTTTGATTTGATTCCAATTATTCCCAGTAATTCGATGAAGTTACCTTGAGTCCAAACCAGACTAGAACAGGGCAGTCTAGAAGGGTCAACATACGGGGCTTATAACTCAAGCTATACTTGTAAATGAGACACAAATTCTTTCAAATAAAATTTTGTCCTATTAGCTTTAACTTGGCATAAGTTTCATATGATTTCACCTAGTTTTCTATTTTTAGTGAATTTTTACTTCTAAGAGTGCAATTTTGGCTAGTTGTAGGGCAGACAGAAGTAAACTTTGAATAACTAGAGCTACATAAATCAAAATGAGATCGGACTAAAAGGCTTGGAAACTAGACACATAGCACTATAACATATTCAAAATTCAGATCCAATTGAATTGAATCGAAATAATGGTGAATTTTACAAAATCGGACAGAATTGGGTAAAATGAGCAGAAAACCTAAGTTATGTATTTATGTTGACATATTATATGATTGATATTATTGTTATAAAACTTGATGCTCTATGTTGGTTTTGTTGCTTGATTGATCCTTCTAATAGTCTAGCACTATTCATGGAGAAACGGACTCGATCCGTTATGCTGCCGAATTTTCGGCAGGAGTTTATGAGGACTTATATTATGAATAATTGTGCTAAGATTATAAGGATACATGTGTTCATATGAATGCCGTATCTATGAAAATCATGCATGCAAATAGGATTGAGAAATAATATGAGATATATGCATGAACGCATAGAGCATTCACGTACATAATTATATCCAAGAGGTAGTAAAAGATTATAAGGACTTACAAGAGGGACGTACCAAATTACCACGTAAGGCATGGCATAGACCCAGCTAGCGTGGGCCAGAGCGGTACTGTCTAAAACTTGTGCCAGCCCTCAACCAGAATTAAGGGGAATAGACTGGTGTGAGGGTCGGGGAAAGTAAACCCATCACTCATGTATAGGTATGAGTTCGGACCTCAAAAACAGGCTATTACCCAGGGATGAGAGAGACCATTCACCTCCGGGGAACTAAGTACAGAAGAGCAAGATCAAGTTGCAAGTTAAAGAAAGAGATGAATTAAGTCAAGTATAAGCATCTACATGTACATCTCTAATTATCTCATTATGTCATAATGTTATTATGATTCTTATAGAAGTATGTTACACTATTCTTATTTCTATGTCTGTCACATAATATGCCACGTGGTTGTTAAAATATAACCCGCTTCGAGAAAGATGTTTTCAACTTAAAATTAAACCACTGCTTGTGTATATGTACTCACATTTTCAAAAGAAACCGAAGCAATTGGAATTTTTATGATGGTACTGTATGAGTAATGGATTGAGTTTATCTACTGAGAACCTTAAGTTCTCACTGTCTGCTTGTATGTTTTTCTTTTTCATAAACATTCCAATGCTAAGGCTAAATTTTAATAACATGGCAAAATCCTGGGGAATTCATCGTGTAAGACTCAGGCATTAGTCGGCCCAGGAGACTATGGAGATCGGCTAAAGTCAGTGAGGGCAACAGCTGCAGTGCGGAAGTAGTTTCTGTGTATAATGTTAGCTACAAAATTTTTTCTTAAAGTGTAATTATTTTATTCTATATGTATCAGAAAAGACGAAATTTATGAACCATTATTCAATAATATAGTATGCAGTTAGAGAGCCATATATTATATTTTTTGCATTTTAAAGATTTCATAGCACAGTAACAACCTCCTAATATAACTCATGACTCGAGCATAACTTACATGATAAGAGGGTGTTACACACTATTCACTATTTATTGTACGTTGGCTTGTTGACAAACTTGGAGCACCCTAAATCAATTGCATAGTTCCAGAATTCCCCCATGTATCTACATTCCCACCTTTGGCTCATAACCAGTTTCCATATTGATATTGTTTGTTTGTTTCAGTCTCAACCTCCTCTCCTATCTAACAATCTACTATGGAGTGTCCTAACAGTCCACGCGGATAACAGAAGTTTGGAAGTCTTTCGTATTGCACAGGGAACCACTGAGGCTTCCCTTCCTTTCTTATCACAAGCTTCACGACACAGCGGTTTTCCGATATCCACTAGCACTTGCACCTTCAGATTTGGCGCCTCGTGCACATCCCTTCGCATCTACATCAACTTTGAGGCATTGTCCCAAAGTATTTCCGATCAGCTTGCCTACATCCTCTTTCATGGCCACTACCGGAAGATCCAATACTCTCACCTAGAATGGCGAGTGGTCAAATGTAATCTCCGACGGTCACACCTTGTCAATTAGTTCTTGAACAATGAATAAACTCTTATCAAAACTCCATGGACAACCCTCCAATACTCTATCATAATCCTTCTCGTAAAAGAACTCAAAAAGGACCCAGTTTTCTCCCAATCGTTTATATTGCATTCCTTTTTGAGGCCACCATATTTTCTCCATCATGCATCCCATCGCTCCATGGTTGTAAGGTCTAACGGAGATAAGAGACCCTACCAGTGTATATGTGTCAGTTGAAGATGATCCTCTTTCCCCCTAGGACAACTACGATCGTTGCATCCTCCTCCTCCGATAATTTCGTTTTCTTCAAACATCCAACCAATTCTTTCCTCTAGCATGCCCTTGAACCTCGTCGTTTACAACAAGAAGAAGATGTCAGACCTTCCTAGGACAAGCCGCAAACCAACACAGTGAGGCGGGATCAAACTCTCACAAGGAGAGGCGCAACACTCTCATCCCAAGAAAATGGCGCATGGAAACCCTAGCAGAGCCGCTTCTAGGAGAGAGACCTTCTTGAATTATAATATAAACTTTAGAAACTATATCAGTATCTTAATTTTAAAGATTTAAGTGAAATTTGTACATAAATTCGTGACAAAAATAAAAAAAGGATAAAAGAGAAGAGTTATGTGATGCGTTTACCCATTTTCTGATATACTGTATCAACGTCCATCTACTCATCATTGGACGAAGTGTAAAACCCTCACCGTACATATAGCATTTTCCAAAAGAGAAATAAAGATGCGCGTGTGTCGGCCAAATTTCAAAAAGGTTAGGAATCGAATTCCCGCAGCTTACCATGTCCAAAACAAGGATAAAGGCTTGCGGAAAAGAGGTACCACCTTGCAACGTCAGTCAGAATCATTTAAATGTCCCATCACCCAAGAATGAAAAAGAACATTTGAATTTTCTGCATCCACAACTCCGAGTGACCTTATCAGTGCCCCTTGCGCATTCGTCGGTCGTCACAGTCACAAGCCACGTGCCGATTAATACAGATTATTTAAAATAATTCAAAAAAATATTCCATCGAAATCCCACCCCGATCGTGCTCGTGACCTTCCCCAATTAATCTCGCCATCTTCAACGGTCAACCACAGCCACTTGATAAAATGTATACAACGAAAAGTATGCAGTATACTTTAACCAATCGTCCATTGATACTTGCGCCGAACAAGTCCTTCACTCACATACATAGTCATAGGAAAGTGATACTTAGAAACAAAATTTCGCCATATTATGTGATACTATTTTTTTTTCATATTTTTTACTTTTAACTCTTCCATAATTTTACTTTATATAATTCATCATAATTATATATCAAAATGCATTACTTGTTACTTAAATCTTAAATTCTAAGGTATGGCTGCCAAAATTTGGCTCACTTGATAAGTTTTTTCTCATACATTATTATAATTTAAGTTTAATATATGCACTCAATGAACTCGAAAGCATACTTTATTCCTAATATGAGGCAAATATTCCCCTCAACATAAAATTTTCTTTACCAAAAATATGCCTTGATATATTTTTTTTTAATGAAAGAAAAATATGAGAATAATAAGTTAAATTGTATACAAACTTAGCTTAGGGTTATAATTTTTTTTTGAATTATAACTAAACAAAATTAATTTTGATATACTATTAGTATAAAATATATTACACTATCAACTAATTAAATGTTAGAATATATATAACTTTTAAAGTAGTAATTACAACAATGAAACACTTTCAATGATATGATAATATATAATTGAAAAACCTTGTAAAAATATTCTATACTAAATTAGATCCTAAATAAATATCTTCAACGTGAAATCAAAATCAAGATTTGATTGCTATATTTTTGTTTGTATAAATTTTGCATCAATTTGATTTCATTATAACTTTCACTCCTATTAGGGTAATAAATGTTAGTTGTATGCCCTAGAGCTGATATATATATATAAACAATTCCTATTAATAGTAGTTTATTATTCTTTTATTCATAATTTGTGTATGTTTATTAGAATAAGTCCATTAGATACTTGTTAGACACTTCATTCTCAAGAGTTGAGAATATAAGTGACGGAGTAGTCTAGTACAAGATCTTTAAAATAGTTCACTATCATAGGAATATTAACTGGGCATTATTATTCTGGAAGATTATCATCTCTATTTGTTTCCATGATTAGTAGAACGTACTAATAAAGATGGAATAGTGAGTCTCATGCTATATAACATTAGATGTCAAAATAGATATGTGGACACTTATGTGATAAGTGGGTCGAACGTGACATGTAGATAATGTTTATATAGTATTTTACTAATGTCAATGAAATATTATCTAGATTATATTAGTGCATATAATCCTTTGACCTAAGATGGCACGGTTATCTTGTACATAGGTAACTATAGTTTGCTACTACTTATATACTTATGTTATGTATTATTGTTAGGCAGTTTGTGGCTATAGTCAGTTACGTATGGAGATAGGTGAACAATCAAGAAGGAATTCATTATCTTGAGTAAACAAGGATAGGTCCTATGGATATAAGGTTATTCTTGATCATGAAATCCTTGGCCAAGGTACTTGGACTTAAATGAAAAGAGTTTCAATTTCATGTCCTATTGATCAAAGAATAAAACCTAGAAAGTCCATATGATCTAAGCTATAAGGTTTGACATTATCCATAACCTTGGCTGGATCGGGATGCTGTAATGAAAGGATTCGAGTGCATGGCAAATATGATTGATGGTTCATCAGAATATTTTAATTAATATATTTGTCCCTATTTGGGTGATCATGACATGCTGTGCTAGGTGTTACCCATGACTTATGAGAGCCGAGGGTATTTTGGAAATTTTACTTTAGGTACAGAAATAAGTTTTCCATAAAATCAAAAGGTTGATTTTATAATCTTATTACCAATTAGAGATGAACCTAGTTAGTCGCACACAATAAGAAATGTACTCGCCAAGAATGAATTAATTCTAATTAAAATAGTTAATTAGAATTTTAATTATTGGATTAGACTTGCAATTTGATTGCAGGGTTGCTAGCACATCCCGAAGTCAAGTCCAGGGTGAAGGTGGATCCTCATAAGGAAAGTTTCTATAAAATGGAAGGTCCACATTTTAGAAACTCATATCAAGACGTTTTTGGTCTTTTCAAATTTTGGGTTAATATAAGATATGAGATGACTTATATTTTAATTGGCCTATTTAAAATAAGAATTATTTGAGAAATAATTCTATTTTAAAATGGTTTATTTGTTTATTATGGGAATCAATTAGGAATTGATTATGGCATAAATATCAATTCGTATTTTGCAAAATTGTAACCCTAGAGAAAAGAAAAGGAAAGGTCACTATTGATTACAATAAATAGAAAGAGAAGGCTGAGGGCGAAGTAAGGTAGACAAAAACCTTTGAGCGTACAAAACTCTCTCTTTTGTTGAAAACTCTCTGACACCACCACCCACTCCAAATAAGTCATCTGAGATTCTTATTCTTTAAGAGGGCAACAAGGAACGGATCTTGGATTAAGAAGAGGAGTTCCTTGGTGGATCGTGTTCGTGTGGACGAGCTAGAGGTCATGCGATTGTGTGATTGTGTGTTCGTGAGACGAACATCAAATTTCTACGGGACATCGCTTCAAGAGGGAAATGTCTCATACGATCCTTTTATATTTCTAGGTGTTTACGTTGTTTAAATAATACGAGGTGATACCAAACTCATGAGATATAATTTCATGAGTGTTATTTGATCCTATATGAATGTGTTCATGTGATTAAAATTTTGTTTGATCATTCCACTGCGTTTATCTCCTATGTTTTCTAACAATAAGTCTCACACCATAAACAAAATGATTTGGGAATAATTCAATGGTAAAAGATTATAAAAAAATATTTGGCACTAGACTGAATATAAATCTACTAGGCCTTAGAGCTCAGCCCAGAGGAACTCGAAAATGGCCTTTCTAGAAGGAATTCCCTCCGGATAAGCTCAAACTGAATCTGCGCATGAAAGTAACTAGTCTGTTAACAGTAGTTACCAAGCATAAAGGAACTCCAAGTTAATAAGAGGTTAAGAAACCACCATGGAATTAGGGAAAGACATATCCACAACTAGAATATAAAGAGGGACTCGTGGAGAGCCAATGGTAAGTAATTGTTCATTCTTACTCACACTTGAGTGGAATAAAGTTTTAACTTGAGCGCTGAAGTCCCTTGCAGATCCCCCATCGGAGGAGCACATGAAGAGCTCGGACTTTTAGCAGACATCATCGAACGCCCTCAAAATTCAGGTTAGAGTAGGCACCAAAATTTTTTTTATATATTATATAAAAAAAATAGAGATTGATTTTAATACATTGACAGTGTAAAATAGTTTTACGTTATCATCCAATCATATACTTCTATTTATAAGACTTTTAAGATATATAATAAGTAATTGAGTCAAACACTTTTACTAATATGGTTAATACTACATTACCAAAATTTTTGACAGAAAACAAGAGGTGATTTTGGATGAAATAAAATAGTATAACCCATTTACTTATTCAAGTATCAACATATATACCACATCAATCTGGTAAATAAATTCAAGCAAAATTCTGGCTATTAAGTATTTTCCATGTACGTAAGCAATTGTTGGCAGAATTTGAAGACAACAACATAAACAACTATTTTGAATGGGTCTAGTTTAGATTTTAAACTAGATTAATAATTTTTTATTAGTTTAAGTTGAATTAGTTTAATCAATTTTTAATAAAGATATTTTAATTTTAAAATATATAAACAAAAAATAACTTAAATTATTAAAAAATAAAAAACAATTTCATTTATTATGCATAAAATTACATATAATTGAAAATAACACATTAACAATATATTACATAAAATAAATAAAAATTATTATCAGAATAAATATTAATTTAATAATAAAAATATATTGTATAATATTAATCAATTCATATTAAATTTAATCGATTTTAAATAATATTGTTTGTTAAAGTGTATTTAAAAAAAAAAAAAACTAGCTTAGGATTATACTGAGACCAGACGATAAATATCTTCAACATGATGTCAAAACCAAAATTTAATTGGATCAACCTTTTGTTGTACAAATTTTGCATCATTGTGATTTCATTTTAACCTTTCCTTCGCAACTTGGAAATAAATCTCACACTATAAGCAAAACAATTTCTTTTTGGTTTTTATACACAAAACAATTTGATTGTAAATAGTTCTTAAAAATTTTTGGTACCATTTGAAGAATTTCCAATATTTTTAGTGTATTCTTGCAATATGACAGAAAAAGAAAAACACAGGAAAAAAAAATCTTGTACAGTTAAACTACTTTCATATATAATTGCAAGAATACATAAGTAATAATTGGCACAATTTTATGGCAGCAGCATAAGTTACCTTTTAAATTGGCTTAGACGCTTAGTTAAGATTTTGAATCAAATTATATTCAAAACCAATTTTTATGAGTTAGAATTAGATTGGTGTAATAAATTTTTGATAGAAAAAATATTTTATGTTTAGAATAAAAGTAACTTAAATTGTTAAAAAGGAAAAAAAAAATATTTAATATACAATAAAAATTGTATTTAATTGAAAATAAGATTTTATTTTGATACATTGTCAATATAAAATTTTTTTTCACAATTATCTAATCATGTGTAAATTATTGCTAGAGTTATACAAAGGATCATATCTGATTAGTTGTCAATATAAAATATTTTACATAGTAATAATATATCAAAATTAATCTTTTTAAAAATAACTCTAAATAATAAAAATATGTAATAAATTAAAATTATTACAAGAATAATTATAAATTTAATAAAAAATAATATATTATATAATATAAATTAATTTATTTTAACTTTGTCCAAATTTAAAAATTAAAATTAAAATTAAAATAAATTCAATCATCTTTTAAAGAAAAATAAATGCACACTAAAATTTTTTAGTTTTAATTATTTTTTAATCTTTTAAAATTAGTCTTAAATTCTTATTCAGTTAAGCAAATCCGAAAATTACAAAAAAAGAAAAATCTTATTCAATTAAGATAATCATGAATCTGGATGGAACTTGAAAACTCTAAATAGTAGTAAATCTCATACTTTATATTATTACCTATTAAGATTATCAATAATGTAGATTACTACTTAAAAATATTGTCATATTTTAAATTACTAGTAATGTTAAATATAATATTTGGTATGTAAAAGTAATCTAAATAGCTATTTACATTACTCTGTCCGTATATCAAAAAAAATAGTAGGTAATAAATGTCTTAAACCAATATAATAATAATAATAATAATAATAATAATAATAATAATAATATTAATAAATAGTTAATTTTTATTAATATTAATTATTAGTTATAATAATACTATTAATTTTAATTATTAATTATGATTATAATAGTTAATTTTATTAATAATTAATCATGATGATAATAATAATAATAATAAATTAATAATAATAATTAGAATAATTAATAATAAATAATATTATTATTTTAAATAATAATAAATTATTATTATTATTATTATTTATTGATAATAATAATATTATTATTAATTAATAATAACAATAACAATCATATTAATAATAATAATAAAAAAAATTAACACATTAATAATAATTCATATTATCATTTTTAATGAGGACAATTTATATAAATATCTTAATAATAATTCATATTATTTTAAAATTTTAAAATATTAATAATATTATTTAATTAAATAAAATAATATTATAAATTAAAATAATTTAATCAAATATTACCTATAATCCCAATGGATTAGCCTATGCCACGCGCTTCATTTCGGCTATATATGCACCGCTACAACAAACCCCAAAATCCAATATCAAGGCCACTTCACGCTTCCACTCTCATAACTCTCTCCAAACCCACTCCTTCTTCTTCTTCTTCTTCTTCTCTCATCAATGGCTTCTCGACCCTTCTCTCTCCTCATTCTTGGACTCTCCATTTCCCTCTTCTTCTCCCCATCACACTCCCTCACCTGCAAATCCCAGAAGCTTCCAGCGAACCGCACCTACGCCAACTGCACCGACCTCCCAACCCTAAGCGCGACCCTCCACTTCACCTACAACGCCACCAACCGCTCCCTCTCCGTCGCCTTCGCCGCCACTCCGACCGTCGCCAACGGCTGGGTTGCCTGGGGCGTCAATCCCACCGGCGGCGGCATGGTCGGAACCCAGGCCCTCATCGCCTACAAGCACGACAACGGCCAGATCGCTGTCGACACCTTCAACCTCACCTCGTACGAGAAAATCGATCCCGTCAAGAAGCTATCCGTGGAAACGTGGGACATAGCGGCCGAGGAGTCCGACGGCGCCATAACGATCTTCGCGGTCGTTAAGGTTCCGGAAAAGGCGGACAACGTGAGCCAGGTGTGGCAGGTGGGTCCCGTGGTGGGGGGTAGGCCTAGCAAGCACGAGTTCAAGCCGGAGAACCTCGGCGCCAAGACGGCGCTGCCGGGGACCACGGCGGCCGTAAATGGGAACAGCACTAGTAGTAGTAGTGGCGGTGGGAGTGGGAGTGGGAACACCACTAGTGGTAGTGACAAGAGTGGTGGGGCTTTGGTGATGGGTGAGAGATTCGGTTTGGGATTTTACCTTGGGTTGGTTTTGGTTTTAGTGGGTTTCATGAGCATGTGAGATTCTTTTGTGCTGGGATTCGCAGAAGAATAACTTTCTTAGGTTGCTGTTCCTTTCAATTATTATTATTTTTTTATTTTAACTTCCTGTGGTTGTTTGTTGTAGTATTTTTTTGAAGTACATGTCATTTTTGGGCATAAATCACTACTAGTAGCTAGTGAAATCTAATTAATCTGGCAAGGTTTGCCTACTGTTTTAAGGTGAAGTTCTCCCATGGTTTTTCCATTTCCTCCACGTGTCATTTCTTATCTCTGTTTTATTTCTGTTCTTTTTTGTTTTTACTATTTCGATTTGGAGAGATTAGGTGATTTGTGCCCCTTAGAAATTAGAAATTCAGCTCTCATATTTATATAAAATCAACTTAAATTTGAAATACTTATGTAAATTTGAAATACAATGCCACGCCATTTGTGGATGAAACATTCTTCCCATAAATAACCCTCAAATCTTCAAATTTTAACTCTGGTAATATTCTCAAAGTATTGTCCTAACTATTTTTTGGCTCAAATAATTCTTAATCTTAATCTAATAACATGTATGGTTATATAGTATATATTACGTTTTATAATTTTATTGTAATAGTATAATATACCACAAGTGTTCGAAAATTTCTCCGAGCCGGTGAGACATTTAATTGCCATCAATTATTGGTGCGTCACTTTTTCCCAGTTTTATGCATATGGCGCTAGTGGCGTCTAGTAGCTTGTAAGCCTTTAATGTCACAGTTTCTCTTGCATCTTCGTGACAATGTCGTATGCTTTAAAAGGAGGAATAAAAGTCGCGTGTTGAGATTTGTCTATGCATGCTGGCGAATGCATAATATCATGCAATAAATTCCATTAAAAGTCCTCAACACGAATTTGTCCCAAATTTAATGGCGTTGAAAATTAGAAATAACGTAGATAGAACGATTGTTAAACTATTAAGAAATTAAAAAAAAAAAAAGGGTAGGACTGAGGTTGATTGCAATAGAATGAATTTAGCTAGTCTTTTGGTTGAGTTACGGAGTTACCAAGGGTTTCCTCAGAGAGAAACACGCCTTAATAACCGGGTTTCACAACTGGAATGGTACCACGGGCCCTGACTACCTATGAGTTTAATTTTGTGCCTTGTGCGTTCACATGTAATTGAAGGGATAATGGTTCAACGCATTGGTAGCAACTTAAGGGTAACGTCGTAATCCATTGAATCTAAATTATCAAAGGTCAATGTCAATTTCATATATAATTGCACTTTTTTCTTGACATATCTCGAAGTTTGCTTTCGTCATACATACTGCAAAACTACGTAGCCCTTTATTCGAAAAGGCATCTACATATTTTGCACTCGAAAAAAATGGTAATACTTTTGATTCGCTGAGACTCTTATGTGAAATTGTTGGATAAAATTGTGATCGGCTAATTTTTCTCTGAGAAAACTTATCTGAAAATAAAATTTTAAAGATTATCAATATTCAGGCAATTTCAAGTTAAGGAGGGTACTCTATCCCTTAACAAATAGATTCCTCAATTAATTCACGAAAACAAGTCTTTGAGTAAGATCGATTAATAAAAATTAGAATGGGAATTGAACTTGCATTAATCAACTAGAGATTTGATACAAGCTTGAATCTCAAAAATGAACCAAAATAGCATAATATTAAAGGTAAAAATCAACAAAGATAAGTAAAACCTAATAATCTAATAATCAAACTGACATCGTGTATCTATTCTCCTTTTTTTTTTCTTTTGTGTGCATGAGCCTCTATATTTGTTCCAGTCTCAACTTGAGAGTGGTGAGACATGGTGATGGAGAGCCAAAATGATAGGGGAATAGAGCTCTCCTAGAGCGAAAATAGGGTGCTTAGAGATTAAAAAGAAAAAGGGTTTAATATTTTGGGCTGAGATAAAGCTGCCTAGCCCCCTTTCCTTACTATGACATTTATAAGAGGTGAAGGTTGTATCCACCACTAGTGACGAGATGGGCTTGGGCCAGGTCAAATAGGAAACTCGGACAGATCACAAGCCCCCAGTCTTAAGCTCTAAAAGAGTGAAGAGGCTAAGAAATGTATTAAATCGGATAAGGATGGTTGTACGAGCAATTCAATAATAAACATGCAACCTTTAATTTCATGATTTGACCTCGGAGGTAGGTGGAGTAACAAACTTATGAAATCTTTTTCATGAGTTAACCCCCCTTTTTATGATTTGACCCAATAGTAACATTAATGTTATGTAACATTGATCAGTGGCAGAGCTTGAAGAAAAATCTTAGGGGGCCAAAGACTTTAGTATATAAAATATATAATGATAACTAAATTAAAATTAATATGTAAATATATAATGACAATTAAATTAAAATTAACTACATATTACATATTTAAAATTTGAAGCAAGTCACTAATACAACAAAATAATTTTAAAGATAAAGATTATAAAATACCTTGTAGTGCTGCTCTTCGCTCTTTCAATGACTTAAAATCATCAATAATTAAATCAGAACATAAGCTTTCAGCAATTTCTTTTTCAATGTAAATAACCAGACTATTTGCAAGAAACTCATCTTCCATTTTATTCCTCAATCTTGTCTTCATTATTTTCATTGCTGAAAATGATCATTCCGTAGTAGCTGTAGAAATTGGAAGAGTTAAAATAAGATGAATCAACCTATCAATCAAGTAGTAAACTTCTGATTTTTTTGTTTCTGCCAAGCATCTACACAATTCAGGAATAGTTGATAAATTTTTAAATTTTGGTTGTTGACAAGCATCAAAAATAAAATGCCGAAGTTGGAAAGGCAAATTAACCTTCTCCTGCTCAGCAAAGTCCATAGGATAATATTTGTCAACAAGAGTACAAATGCTATCAATATCAAAATTTTTGTAATTATCCTTAGGAATCAAAGCAGAACTTAGACTTAACAAATCTATTGCTTGATCATTGAACCTACTATTCAACTCTTGTAATTGCTTATCAATTGTAACAAAAAATATTTCCACTCTGAAGTGATGCTCAACTGTAATCTGATCTTTCTGATGACGAGAGCATCCTTGTCTTGCTATATAGGAAGCAGTAAAATCAGGAACTAGAATATTATGTTGTTCACAAAATGATTTCACATTTTTCAACAAATCCTCCCAACCATCCTCTCTCAAGTTTTGAATAAGTATTTTTGTAGATCGAACTAGTTGCACAGCATTAACTATATCTTGAGATTGCTTCTGCAAAGCTTGGCAAAG
This sequence comes from Pterocarpus macrocarpus, assembly GCA_031439585.1. Taxonomy (NCBI): domain Eukaryota; kingdom Viridiplantae; phylum Streptophyta; class Magnoliopsida; order Fabales; family Fabaceae; genus Pterocarpus; species Pterocarpus macrocarpus. The sequence continues at coordinate 15,276,195 of CM062516.1, read as the reverse complement.
AACATCCGTTATTCCCATGATTTCTTTGATCAAGTGCAAGATCAATATAAATTCAAATGAAGTCAAGGTATTATAAGCACTGTCGGCATCTCCACGTTGAGAATAAGTTGATTCGTCAACAATAATTTTTTGTAGAATAGAACAAGTTGCACCATACATGTTTATCAAACTACAAACAGAAGAGAAATGAGAACTCCAACGAGTATCCCCAGCTCGTTTCAAAGTGCCAACTTGATTTGCCCCTTTACCAGTTTCAAGTTCATCAATCTCTAGCAAATGAGCAATTTCATCTATTTTGGCAGCTTGTAACTCATCATGGCGCTTACTAGAGGAACAAATAATATTGACAATAAAAGTCAATTTTGAAAAAAATTGATGAACTGGAATAACTTCTCTAGATGCAGCAACCAATGCAAGTTGTAATCGATGGGCAAAGCAATGGATATAATATGCATATGGACAATCATTTAAAAATAATGCTTGTAATCCATTCCATTCTCCTCTCATGTTGCTAGCACCATCATATCCTTGACCACGAATATTAGAAACATCAAGACCATGTTGAGAAAGAATAGCACATAATTCTTTTTTAAGAGTCAATGATGTAGTGTCTCTAACATGCACAAGATCAAAGAAACGCTCTTGTATAAAACCATTTGTGTCAACAAATCTGAAAACAAGTGCCATCTGCTCTCTTTTGGATTCATCGCGAGCTTCATCAACTATAATACAAAACTTTGAATCCCCAATCTCTACACGAATATGCTTTCTCACCTTACTTGAGATGATATACAAGATCTCCTTTTGAATTTGATGTGAAGTGTACTTAGAATTATATGGAGCATTTTCTAACACAACTTTTGCAACTTCATCATTATAAGATGCCAAGAGTTTTATCATTTCAAGAAAATTACCTTGATTTTTTGATTCTAGAGTCTCATCATGGCCTCTAAAAGCACAAGCTTGAAATGTTAGCCAACGAATTGCATCAATCGAGGACTTAAGACGTAATCGATTCTTTTGAATTTGCTCAGAGCTTTGGACATGAATAACATTTTGGATATGGCCAGCTTGATTCAACAAGTCTTGACAAGCTCTAACTGCATTATTATGTGGTGAGCAAGGATCATTCCCAATATGCTTGAGAAAAGCACAATTCTTTCCATTATTAACCTTTTTCCAACTTCTAAATCCCGTAGAAATAAAAACATCAGATCCATGACGCCCACTAGGTTTCTTGCTAAACAAATAACAAAGTAAACAATAAGCAGCATCTTCGGAAGGTGAATACTCCAGCCATGAAGGAAAAATACCAAACCAAGCATATTGAAATCGCCTTGGATGATTTTTACCAGACAAAGGATAACTTTCAAGATGCTTTTGATATGGACCCCATTTTAGATAAGCCCGTCTAACCTCATCCATTTGATTTGGTGGATATTGCCAAATTTGAAGCCGTTTTCCTGGATCTCATTCCAGAGAATTAAGATCGAATTCATTATTTGTGACTCTTTGAATCTTAGAAGGTTGTTTCTCACTTTCTTCATTAATGACTAGAGTAGTAGAACAATCAACAATTGGTGACAATGTTGAAGATATATTTTCCCCCTCTTTGTACATTGGCTTTTCTCTTAAAAAATGGATCAATTCTTTGATTTTTCATCATTAGAGACTTGGAATTATAGAAAATAAAAAAGTAAGGGAAAGATTGAAAGAGTCAAAAATATGATAAGGGATTAAAGTGAGGTATCCAATTAAATACTTAAAATAAAAAAATACTACTTTTTAATATTGACATTAAGAAACCCTCTTAGACATTTTTATGTAGATGAAAATACAATAAATAATATAATAAAAATTAAATTTTTTTCCTAAAAATTTTCTAAAAACTGAAGAAAAATAAGAGAACATAAGACAGTAAAACTAGTATCAAGAAAAAGAATAGAGTAAGTTGTATTATTATTGTGTTGCCACTTGCTTGTCACCTATGCCATGTATATGATGTATGCCCTCCTTCATTTTGTGTTGGAAAGATGGACTTGAAGATTTTGAAAAAAAGAAGAAAAGGGAGAAAAAGATGGACTTGAAGATTTTGAAAAAAGAAGAAGAAGGAGAAAACATAAAATATGCATGCGGTGCGCCGGGACAGTTGGAGTGTTTTTTCAATTGATTTGGGCACTATAGTGGGCAGTCCATCGTGGGTAACACATTTAATGGTCCATATTAATTCTTACCATTAGTTTGTTGAAAGTTGAAAACTGTTGCAGTACACGGTGCGATGGGACGGTTTAAGTGTTTTTTCAATTAATTTGGGCACAGTCTACCGTGGATAATATATTTGATGGTCCATACTAATTCTTACCTTTAATTTGTTAAAAGTTGAAAACTGTTGCGGCTGCCTCTGGTTGAAGCAAAACTAAGGAACGCACATCCTACCATCTAAGCTATGCAAATCTTCTTACTAACATATGTACTACTAAAAATTTTATAAAAACTTTGGGGGGACCATGGCCCCCCATTGTCCCTATAAAGCTCCGCCTCTGACGTTGATTTGCTAACTCATTAGTTTGGGTTGTGCTAGGTTTTTTGGGCTTTTAGATGTTTGTTGTATGTCGATGAATATCAGGCTCTGCTGAATATCGGCGAATACCGGGTTTTATTGAATGCTAATGAATATCGAGTTTTGTTGAGCATCAGTAAATATCATGCTTTGCTATGTGCCAGTGAATACCAGGCTTTATTGAGTGCTGGTGTATACTAAGCTTTGCTGAATGCCATCGATGAATATTGAGCTTTCCTGACTTTTTTTTGGAGATTGTGCCAATATGGCCGGGTTTTGGAGACTACCAAATGGGCTGAGTTTTAGAGATCATGCTAGCGTGGCCGGACTTAATAACTATCAGCGATTGCTGGGTTTTGGAAATCAGATAATTAGAGTAGCTGTTATCTCCTTCTTCTTCCCTATAAATATAACTACAACAACAAAACTAGAAATAGAAATTCTACAATAACCAAATTATATAATCCTAATTTTTAGGCTATTTTCAAGTGAAAAGGAATAAATACAAAAAGAGCGCATTCAAAACTTATTAAAATGCAATTAATATGTCATAATTGCAAAGTCATAATATTATAACTGACTATAAATAAATATATATTGCAATGAAGTTATAATAAATAATTATGGTATTAATTCTGTTCAAAATTGATGACAATTATGATTAAGTAATTTTATAATTGAAGCTGTATTAAAAAAATATATTAGCCAAAATGAATCATTATTACATCATAATAACAAAATCGAAATATTAGCACTAGGGTCCTAATCAATATTTGAAAACGTGATATAATAAGAAAAACAAGAATATCAATGCGATTCAAAATATAAATTCTAATTAAAAGAACACCCTCATTAGAATTCCAATAAATGCAACATACTACTCTAAAATTATGGTTTCTTTTAAATACAATTTGTCGATCTGATGAACTGATACAAGTGGAAGGTTTTGGCTTTCAAATTGTAGGAGCCGATTTACGGTAATTCCTGGAAATCATGAAGATTGTTACTTTTGAAATTAATACCGATTATAAATGTCATATAAGAGTCGTTCTAATATTTGAGATTTGAGTGACTTGTGCATATGCCACATAATGAAAAGAACAGAATAATATATAATTTTAATTTCTTGTTATTGTAAAAGCAATTTTCCATTGTTATTATTTCTCCTTTAATTAAGCAAATCAATAACATATTTACGTAGTATGAGAGTCAATTAAATTTTATAAATTAATGTGCATCGATTTAGCCAACACATAATTTACGTTAATAACTGTTTGATTTTTGAATATCACCTCCTAAATTATTTATTTATTTGGAAAAAGAGTAATAATTAGGAAGCATACTTTTCATTTGTTTCATAGTATCCAAAACATTCTTGTCAATAGGGTATATATTAATTAAAATATTCGTAGCAACTTTTATAACTTGAAATTTAAATTAAAGATTAACTCCTATTTTGTAAATAAAATAATAAAATTTATAATTCAAGTAGGTTTTCAATCAGTCAATAAATCGTAAAACGAATATATCTGTAAAGTATTAACTGGTGAGTAATCTTAATGCTAAAATATCAAACACTACAACTTTCTTATTCTTATAAGACTCTTATATCAGTACGCAGGAAATTAAAGTGTATAATATCAATTAAAAACTTAAATTTAGGTAATACCAGTTTTGGTAAGACAACTAGACATTTCAAGGCACGACTAAAATTTTGCTGTAATAATCATTAAGACAATTATAAATCACTATAGTATTAAGTCATGAATAAAAATTGAAGATATTAAAGGTAATAAATCCTTTTGACAATTAAAACTGAAATTTAAATTTGAAGTTTAAGCTGCATTGGTGTAAATTGAATTAACAATGACAATGGTCCTCCCATATAATTCCCTCAATAAATCCCTCCTTCATTTTCCATCAATCTTCCCTTAATAACCGAAAATCACCTCCTTGATTGCCGCAACCAAATCATGCCAAATATTCCTCAAATAATCCCTCCACATTTAATTCCTCAACGTCACCATTCAGCCAATATTATATATATATATATAAGCTACTAAACAAAAGCTTCAAGTTCGATTATAATTCAAATAAAATTAGTATATTTCTGAAAGAAGTAAAATACCACTAAATAATACTATGTTATTTTATTTGTTAGTTTCGCATAAGTCATGGTACTCTTCTACTTCTTATTATCTTCACTCAGAGAGACAAAGGATATGCGAAAACAGTGGTTCATTTTTATTTTTTTTTAAATACATCTGAAAAGGCAAAACAATGGTTGATAGTTCTTCTTAATTAATTTGAAGGGAAAATGATTAAGAGCCATACATACGACACAAGTTGAAGTCAGGCGCCATGTGATTTTAATATTTGAATTCAGTAATTTTCTTTTTGGTAGACAAATATGTAACCGACCAAAAACTAGGTGGCATGCATGTGGCAAGTCATCTCCAGGGATAGTAGTACAATTCAACAGCGACTTGGTCCCTACAGGAGATAGCATTGCCCCGTGGATGCAATACAAGAGCAATTCTTTTATTTTATTTTATTATTACTACTTTTTTGGATTATAAGAATGCTGAAATAGAGTCAATCGTCCAAGAAAATTATCTAGATGGCACTGATGTAATGATAAAGAAAGATCATGAACAGTGTTATGATGTGTGGTGTGGGCAAATAAAATACAGATATTGCATATGCATACAAAAGAAACAATACATGGATTGAGATGGCGGCATTTTATACCGTGATTTAGCTTTGCGGCATTTGGGTTTTGGCTTTAGTTGTTGATATCCTGTGTGCTGCACATTGTGGCGATATTGATGGTGATCTATGTATAGCTTACGGGTTTTAGGGTATATAATGGGAACAATTTTACCTGATCTACATAGACAGGGCCAAAATATTCTAGTCTCAACCTGAAAGTGGTAAGATATGGTGGTGGAGAGCCAGAAAGATACGGGAATAGAACTCTTCCAGAGAGCAAATAGGGTGCTTGGAGATAGAAAGGGGTTTAGTATTTTGGGCTAAGATGAAGCCGCCTAACTCCCTTCCCTTACTATGGCATTTATAGAGGGTAAGGGTGGTACCCACCACTAGTGGTGAGATGAGCTTAGGCCAAGTCAAATAGAAAACCCGAACGGATCAATATTCCTCCTAAGTTTTTGCCACTTCTTAGTTGCATATACATAGTAGTCCTCGGCTCAATTCTATGCACCCACATTCTCTATTAGTAGTAATCATCACTCAATGTGGCACCAGTCTTCAACTACCTTATTTCCTTTAACAATCAGGCTTAATCATTGGGTCATTCCCTTCAACTAATGCACCCCCTTTTAGACCCATAATCACTTGTCAGCTAATGAGCATTTCTCAAGACCCAACTACTTTCCTTGGCCTAATTCAGGCTCCAAACCAATTCGGGTTATTTGTTAGCCCATAATTAATCACTCTTATCTTTTAACATTAACATTAACTTTTAATTAATTATGGTGCCAACATACACTCCTACCTTACCTAGCTAACAACTATTTATTCAACTAGATAATATATTTAAGATCATTACCATTACTATTCCTTTACCTTCCCTAGGTGAGCCTTTTCTTGCTTCTTTCTCATAGATTCATCATCGTCTCCTCCATTCTTCAACAACCTTTCAAATTTCCTTTTCAATTTCAAGCTCCCAGCCTTTCTTGCTTGCCTTTTACTTTTCATCTTCCAAAATGTCTTCTGAATACTCAGACTCACAAAACCCTAGTAGCTGGGCTGTTAGCAACTCATCTGAGAGCTCATCTTCATCAAGCTCTAAAAGCTCCTCGCTCTATTTGTCAGTCGATTCCCAACAACAATCAGTTGATAGAATCTAGTAATCAGCTCAAAACCTCAAGGCTCTTGTTGGCAAGTCGAAATCAACCCAAAGCGCTTCCTTGTGTCACCCAGTAAAGGATTCTTCTGCAGAAGACGCATGGAGTTGAGATTCTAATCTCTCATGACCAAGCTCACTACACTTACACCTTAGGTTTCATTTGTACAGAGCATCTCCTATTTTCCCATATTACTGAAACCTTCATTATCCCTGATGGATTCAAGCTCCCAATAGCTAAAGATTAGTTCTCTACTTCTCGACACCCAAAAGAACATCATAGCTGGCCAAAACTGAGTAAATAGTACTTGCAATGCCTTGCTAGGGTGTCCGATCAATGGAGGGAAGAATGGAAAACCTGGGGAATATTGTAACATCTCGAATCACAGCGTGTAAGATTAACACTATTAAATAATGAATTTTTAGATATATTATAAATATACAAGTAGGCAATTAGGAAATGTTAATTATATAATCAAGTGAATTCAAGTTTTCTCTGTAGAAGAAAATGGTAATGTTTAGCTCATTGAAGAAAAATATTTTGCTAGCAAAGTCATGTAGTACAAGAACCAAATCGGTAGGAGCCCACACTGTAGGATAGCATAAAATACTAGTTAAAAACCCTAAGATGTATGGTTAGAAATTAGCCACACTAAGGTGGCCAAATGAAGATCACATAACAAGAAGCTTAAGCAAATTTAAATTTCCTTTGATATCCACCAATCAAAACCCTTCATAAGTCTTAATAACTTATGAAGGAAGAAGGCACAAAGCCCCACTTTGTCCCCTCAAAATTTCAGCCAGCATTTGCTCTTCCTCTCCATTTCCATTTTCTTCTCCAAACCACTCACACTCACCCAAACTCTTGACTCTTGCTTGTTCTTGTTCAACACTTCAACCCTTTCTCTTGTTTGTCATCACAAAGCTCTAAGACTAGCTCAAATCCCTTTTCTCTTAATCGTATAGCCTCAGCCAATTGAGGAACAAGAAGAGATTTGCAACTATCCCAAGGCTTTAGGAGGGGTAGAGACACCAAAGCTTCAAGTTAAGAAGCTACACATCTTGATTTAAGGTAGGATTTGTTCGATTTGTGATCTTTTAGGGTTTTAGGGCTATTAGGGTTTTCCTGTATTCTCTTTGATTTATTCTTGTATGATGTTAATAAGGCTCTTTTTTAGTGATTCAAAGTAGAGAAACTTGGTTTAGATTGAAGAAGAGATTAGAAAACCAAGATAGATCCAAAATAGAAAAGCCGCTAAATTGAAACCCTAGGCATTATCCATATAGCAAAGCTTATATCTCAACCTACAAAACTCAAATTTGAGTGAAACTAATTTGGATGAAGCTACACTTAAAGATGAACGCAACCATAAAAATTATAGGTCCATTAGACTTGAAATAAAGGAGATATGATTTTTAGAATTTGGCTATTAGTTAGCATGCTTGGTCCTAACCAGTGTGTGATATGAAGGACGTAACTAACCTTATATAACTTCAAATTTAGTGTAACTAATTTTTTTAGGAAGTTAATACATAGCAAATTATGCCTATAAAATTTCAAAATTATATCATGAATAGATTGTTCCTAGTAATTTCTTAATTTTGACCTATGCTCTATTTAAGTTCAAATAAGATAGCCAAAATGAAGAACTCATAACTTGAGCCCTACCTACTCAAATTGAGTGAAACTTATTGGGTTTGAAAAATGGCTCATATAGTATCTCTTGGTAAAATTTCGAATCAAAATGATGAAAGGAGAAATTTTAGTGAATTCTAATTTTGATGTACAAGTTTGTCCTGAAGCAGGGCAGTCTTAAGTAAAACTTTAATAACTCAAGTTATACATCTCAAAATTTAGTCAAATCAAAGAGGTTTAAAAGTAAACCAATGTAACATGGCTACATTCTATTAAATTTTGAGGCTAAAATGAATTCAAATGGAATTTTGGTGCAATTTGAAACTTCAGGGCAAATATGAGAAATGTAGAACAACTTAAGGGTTTCACAGGAAGTTCCTTAAACCTTGGAAAATTTGATGGCATAAATATTTATGCAAATTTCACATTAAAATGATGTTATATTGGTATCTTGTTATGATGATCTTGGTTACTACAACTAGCTGGCTATATGTGTACTGTCTGTATATTGGGAAGCCTCATATTTGAGTTGTTATGCTGCTGATTTTTGATAGAATTATATGAATATATGAGCATATGATATGTACATGTGAATATGAATTTAGAAAGTATATGAATAAATAAGATAAGATTCCTTCACTTGGAGGTAGCTATAAGATCCCTCCATGTAAAGATAGTTATATGAAAACTATGAGATCTCTTTACCTTGGAGGTAAATAGCCAAAATGAGATCCCTCCAATTTAGAGATACATTGATCTCCTTGTAGATTAGTACTGCGTGACGGTGGTCACAAGCTGAGCTTACTCCTTGATCAGGTTACCCAAGGGTAGTAACGATTAAAGGCATATGCAAAGTAAGAAAGAAAATGAGAAAGTGCATCAAGTTGTATAATCATAAGCAAACAACACATTTATCTGTATTTGATAAATTTGATTTGTTAGAAAAATGCATACTTAGTAGTTGTATAATTTTTGCCATGCTATTCCTAAATGTATTAGTTAAAATTAATCTACTTCAGAAGGACACGTTTTCTAAACTTAGTAATTGAATCTTTATCCCTATGTATAGGATCACGTTTTTTGAATAAACTAAAGCAATTGGAATGGCAATGATGACATGGATTCCCCGATAGTCTAGGAATCCTATTTAGAATATAAAACTCCTAGTAGAGTTATTTATTTAAATTGAAAGGCTATCTTGTAATTCCAATACTTTTCTAATGAAAAAGGGATATTATGTTTACTTTCATGGAAAATAAATCGAATAATGAATTAAGGTCCGTTTAATTAATTGTAGCAACTCCTAATGTAATTTTATGACTTAAGCATAATATTGTATTTGGGAAGGTGTTATATTTTAGTATCAGTGTAGTTCGTCCTAACTAGACTTGAGCATTGGACTGACTATATTTCCAACACATTATGAAATTCTTAGTTAATGTCATGCAATGAATCTTATCTATTCAGATAGGATATTGGAATTAGATATACATGATCGCCAGACTATGAATGTAATTAGTTGCCATCACACTTAGCTCAGAATTAAGCTTGATTAGCTTAATGTCTATGTTGTGTATGATTAGGAACTAATGGCTTCTGGGAGGTATGGTAGGTCACAAAGAGAAACTGCCCCGAAAGATTAAATTTATGGGTACCTTGCGGGAAATGGCTTACGCAATAATAGAAAAGGCTGCAGTACTAGATGATGGAGTAGATAGGGAGGCAACCTAAAGAAGACCACGAAGGAAATCCTAATGGGCCGAAGATCGATTTGGAATACCTCAAGTTTGCAGAAGTTTGGAAAGCGAATCTACATGGTTTCAAAGTAGCCTTTGATCCAGACAATGTCGAAGAATAGATAAAGGCAATGGAGAAGGGCTTTTGAGTATTGTAATGCATAGAATACTAGAAGGTAATTTTTGCTACATATATGTTAGAGGTAGATGCGAAATTTTAGTAGATTAGTGTAAAGAGATTATTTGAAGGTTCCTAGATTGATATCACTTTGAGGTATTCAAAGCAGCATTTTATCCAAAATATTTCTCTGCATCTACGTAAAACCGTAAGGAGTTAGAGTTCATGAAGCTTCAATAGGGAAACATGAGTGTCTCAGAGTATATTTCTCTACATCTATGCAAAACCCTAAGGAGTTCGAGTTCGAGGAGCTTCATAAATTTTCCACCATCTACCAACAAAACCCTGATGAAAATTGGAAGTGCATCAAGTTAAGGGTGGATTAAGAGATGATATCTTAGCATCGATGGGACCAATGGAGATAAGAGATTTTGCTGCATTAGTGGACAAGAGTCGATTAGTGGAGGAATGCAACAAGAAGCTCGCTGACACCAGGTCAAATACTTATAGGACAAGGCTGGCACTTGAAAGCCAAGAATTTCAACATACCCTACCATTAAAGAAGCCATTTCAACTTAATGGACATGAGGTTAAGTAGCCACAGAGGCCATCCATGAGGCAAGGATGCCCAAAGTATGGAAAGGACCATGGATGTAGACCTTGTTTGGTTGGACAATACGTATGTTTTAGATGTGGTAAGCTAAGGCATATGGTTAGAGATTGCTTGCATAAGCACTAGCCACCTGCTTCGAAGCTGCAACACTATAAGAATTTTTACCTTGAATGTTGAAAAGACTACACCTCTAAAGGAGCTGAGGCAAGATTAGAAATAACCTAGGACAAGGATTTGACTTTTGGCCAACTATGTCATACTGGATTATTTAAATAGGTCCATTGTATTTTGTTCGACCTTACCTTTCGAATCTCCGTGTGTCTATATGTGAACTTTTTATTAAACTCTTATGGTTATAGTAGCTAATTTTGTAGGCGAATTTTGAAGACAAAATTCTTTTTTAAGACAGGTAGTAGTGTAACATCCCGAATCATAGCGTGTATGACTGACACTGTTAAATAATTAATTTATAATTACATTATAGATATATAAATAGACAATTAGAAAATGTTAATTATATGATGAAGTGAATTCAAGTTTTCCTTGTAGAAGAAAGTGGCAATGTTTGGCTTGCTGGAGAAAATTGTTTTGCTAGCAAAGTCTTGTAGTACAAGAACTGAATTGGTAGGAGCCTATACTGCAGGATATCATAAAATACCAGTCAAAGACCCTAAAATGTGTGGCTAAAAATTAGCCACACCAATCTTTTTGGTGGCCAAATGAAGGCCACACAACAAGAAGCTTAAGCAAATTTAAATTTCCTTTGATGTCCCTAATCAAAACCCTTCATGAATCTTAAAAACATATGAAGGAAGAAGCCACAATTCCCCACTTAGTCCCCTCAAAATTTCGACTAGCATATGCTTTTCCTCTCTATTTCCATTTTCTTCTCCAAACCACTCACACTTACCCAAACTCTTGACTCTTGCTTGTTCTTGTTCAAGACTTCAACCCTTTTTCTTATTTGTCATCACAAAGCTCTAAGACTAGCCCAAATCCCTCTTCCCTTAATCATATAGCCTCAACTAATTGAGAAATGAGAAGGGATTTACAACTAACCCAAGGCTTTAGGAGGGGCAAAGATCCCAAAGCTTCAAGTTGAGAAGCTACACATCTTGATTTAAGGTAAGATTTGTTAGATTTGTGATCTTTTAGGGTTTTAGGGCTATTAGGGTTTTCTTCTATTCTCTTTGATTTATTCTTGTATGATGTTAATAAGGATCTTTTTCAGTGATTCAAAGTAGAGAAACTTGGTTTGGATTGAAGAAGAGATTAGAAAACCGAGATAGACCCAAAACAGAAAAGCTATTGAATGAAAACCCTAGGAGTCATCCGTATAGAGAAGCTTATATCTCAATCTATAGAGCTTAAATTTAAGTAAACTAATTTTAGATGAAAATAGACTTAAATATGTATCCAAACATATGAATTATAGGTCTATTGGACTTGAAATAAAAGGGAGATGATTTTAGAACTTAGCTATTAGTTAGCACCACTAGTTCTGACCAATGTGTGATGTAAAGGGCATAACTCACCCTATACAAGCTCAAATTTATTGCAACCAATTTTTTTAGGGAATCATCCCTGTAAAATTTTAGAATCAGATCATGAGTATATTTTTCCCAGTAAACTATTAAAGTTGACCTATTTAGGGTTGAAACAGGGTAGCCCAAATAAGAAGCTCATAACTTAAGCTCTATCTACTCAAATTGAGTGAAACTTATTGGGTTTGAAAGAGGGTTTATATAGGTACCTTTTGGTAAAATTTCAAATCAAACTGATGAAAGGATAATTTTTGATGAATTTCTAATTTTTGATGTGCAAGTCTGTCTTGAAGCAAGGCAACCTTAAATAAAATTTTAATAACTCAAGTTATACATCTCAAATTTAATCAAACTAAAGAGGTTTAAAAGTAGACTAACAGGGCTACACTCTCATAAGTTTTAAGGTTAAAATGAATTCAAATGGAATTTTGGTACAATTTAGAACTTCAGGGTAGATTTGAGAAATGAAGAACAACTCAAGGGTTTTATGAGCTAGAAGTTCCTCATACCCTAGGAAACTTGATGGCTTGAATATTTATGCAAATTTCATTTGAAAATGATGTTGTATTAATATATTGTTATGATGACCTTGATTACTATGACTAGCTAGCTGTATGTGTACTGTTTATATATTGGAAAGCCTCATATTTTAGCTGTTATGCTGCCGGATTTTCGGCAGAAGTATATGAATATATGAGCATATGATATGTACATGTGAATGTGAATTCGGACCATATGTAAATAAATAAAATAAGATCCCTTCACTTGGAGGCAGTTATGAGATCCTTCCATGTGAAAGCAGTTATATGAAAGCTATGAGATCCCTCCAATTTAGAAGCACATGGATCCCCTTGTAGGTTAGTATTGTGTGACGACAGTCATGAGTTGAGCTCACTCCTTAATCAGGCTATCCAAGGGCAGTAAAGATTAAAGCCATATGCAAAGTAAGAAAGAAAATGAGAAAGCGCATCAAGTTGTATAATCATGGGCAGGTAGCATATTTATCTGTATTTGATAAATTTGATTTGTCAAAAAAATGCTACTTAGTAGTTGTCAGATTATTGCCATGTTATTCCTAAGTGTATGAGTTAAAATTAATCTACTTCGGAATGATACGTTTTCTAAACTTAATAAGTGAATCTTTATCCTTATGCATGAGATCATGTTTTCTGAATAAACTGAAGTAATTGGAATGGCAACGATCACATGGATTGCCCAGTAGTCTAGGAATCCTACTAAGAATATAAAATTCTTATTTCTATATGTGTTTCCGTGTCGTGTCTAGATAAACGTAAGGATCTTGAAGAGGACTAACCCAGAGGAGTGTAACTGAGACTAGATTGGTTGCTGACGAGATATATATATATATATATATACATGTTGGAATTTCATGGCTATTTCACAAGCTTAAACTCCTAGTAAAGTTATATAAATTGAAAGGCTGTCTTGTAATACCAATACTTGTGTAATGAAAAAAGGATATTGTGTTTACTTTCGTGGAAAATAAAGCGAATAATGAATTAAGGTCTATTTAATTAAGGTCCATTTAATTAATTATAGCAACTCTTAATATAATGTTATGACTTAAGCATAATGTTGTATTTGGGAAGGCGTTACAATATACGATATCATTATGCTTTTCCCCCAACAACGAGATGTTCCTCACATTCTTCCACTTTTGGAACTCCATGATCAATGCTTTTGTCTTCATATTTAAGATTATGTCTCCTTCTCTATTTGATGTAGTTGTCATGCTAGGCTTGCTAATTAGCAGAGATGACACCCCACCCTTTACGATGAAGGATTTGAGGAACCCGACTACCTTGTTTCTAAGGAGAATGTTACTTACAACAAATATATGGAAGAACAATGGTGCAAGCAAGGTGCTGTGAGTAAGACTGAATATAGTGCCTTCCTTTTCTTTTGGCTTTGTAAAATTTTCCTCTGTAGCAAATCCTTATCCATGGTGAGTGAGTTTTCCTACTATGTCTCGTCCATAATTTCTAGTAAGGTGATGAACTTAGGAACCTTGTTCCTTTCTTTATTTTATAAGGGCATGAAGTTGTGGATAGATCAACTAAAGGCCAAAGAAAACAAAGTTATTCCCAGTCTGATATGGTTTTTATTCCTATGGGTGAACGAGTGCTTCCCAAAATTTTATTATGATTGCTCTTTTACTGTTGAACCAATCTGAAATGCCTCATCCTACAGCCTCTGCTACAGGATTGTTCTTATACCTACCTTCTCAGCTTTCCAAGTGGTCGATTGACTATTTAAGATGCAGCCCAAGCTGCATTTGGAGATTTGTCCTTTTCTGTACCAATCCTATGGTCCTACTTGTGTTAAGCTAGACTTATTGATGCCTCCAATGAAGAAATAGTTGAGACAATTCCTTATTAGAGCAGTGCTTTAAATGGCAGAAACTTGCTAAATGGGTTCGTCCTAATGCTCGCTTCAACAATGCAATTACATAGGCTAGTAACAAACCAACATCCAAATCCCAAACCATTAGAGGAAAATATCTCAATTTTTATTCAGCTGATCCCTTATCACTTTCTCAACAATACCTAACATTCTTTCTTATGGGATGCAAAACCTCAGATTGTGGATAGAGACCCATGTTCCTGCTCAACTGAGACCAAAACCTACTGTGAAAAGGAGCCCAAGAAATCTTATTTTGGCTACTCCCTTCAAAGTTATAGCTCCAGCCAAGGTTTCAAAATAAGATAACTTTCTTATAAGGGTAAGTGCCTTTTATCTCAACTCCCATAGTGCCAATGCTTAATTTCTCATAAGGTTTACCTTTTTGTTTTTGTAGAAAGAAAGAAGAAGTAAGAGGAAAGCTGAAATGCAATAACCTCCAATCTTTTTACTAGCTAAGCCTAAATCTCATAAGCAAAAGGCTATCATGCCAAAATCTGAGGAGGAGGAAGAAGAAGAATGCCCCCTCAAGCGGCGGTCAAGAAGTGTCCTTCAACCGACTTCTTCATATCCCCTTGCCTCGACCAACATAGCAGACAAGCCATTTCCCCATGAACCAGATCAGAGTGGTGTGACCAAACCTGTTACTTGAGAGCTTCCCATCATGGCCATAGTATGAACAGCTCTTTCAGCTGATGAAGCTCAGGCTGATTAACAGCCAATGACTTAATTAGGAAAACTTGCAGCAACTGAAGATGCTCAATCGGGTCAAGTTTTGGAAGGAAACAAGACTTCCTCTCCACCAAATCCTATTACTTTAGCTACTCCAACTTTAGTACTTGATAAGGAGTTAGATAGCTACTTTAATTCTCCTATCATGCACCTTCCAAGTGGCAGTTCTTCACCTGTGTAGTAGCTTTTTCAATTTATTGAAAAAGAGCCATAAAAACCTTTTCCAACAAACCCTGCTAACTCGACTAGGTTAGAAAGATCCCTTCTAAGGGTATCTAAGGCAACTAATGTTCCTCCTCACCTTCGGCAAGCTTGTGCTATTATTGCACTCACCTTATCTGATGCTTTGTTAGATTATCAGATGTACAAGAGCCGCCAAGACAACAACTTCAAGGCTTTAGAAGAATTGGCTTCTCTCAAGGCTCAGAAAAGTATATACTTGACCCATTATCAAGTTGTGAAGTCCAACTGAGATCAACATCAACATCGATGAACCCAATTGACTAATAAGATTGGGTCAATCCACGAGGAAATTGCCAAGTTATAGGCTAAGTTGGGAATGTTAAAACCAAAATTAGCCACTGTTAATGTACAAATCAAAGCTAAAGATGCACAAAGACTTCAATTTATACTTAGGCTAAGGCTTTGGAAAACAAAATTGTCTCGCTTATTGAAAACCAAAAACCTTTTCAACATGCATTGGAGGTGGGAAATAAAGGTTTAGTCGAGGTTAAGGCTTCATAGACATTCACGTTTCATAAATTCCATGAAGCTTGGCTGCTAGCGTTTTCAGGTAGTCATATCATTTTCTTTGCTCTTTTCACAAGCTTTTTATTGCCTCTTAACATTTCTAACATCTCTTAACATTTTTGGCAGAAACTGCTCAATCTCCTAGTCTAGCTCTTGTTCCCTACGTGGGTGGATCTTCTACTCTTCTAATCCCTGTGCTTAGGCCTGAAGATCTTCTAGACAACATATTAGCTATAGTTGGAAATGCTTTGATAGCAGTTTTGGAAGAAGAGATGGCTACAGAATCGGCTGCCACTCAAAGCTAGGTTGAGTCAACTGTTGGACAAGATCATGCCACATCAAATGATACCCACAGCAGAGCTACAGATGCATCTTCCATAGATCCTATGGCTTAGGCTTAAGATTTTATTTTCTCATTTTCATGCAGTCAGAATATTGTCAAGTTAGATAGCCGACTTGTGGTTATTCTTTCTACTCTTTAATTAAGTTGAAACAATTTCCCAAATAGAAGCATAATATCTTTTTTGAAAATTTGCCATTTATGCTTTTGGATGATTCTTTTCCTTTCATTTCAACTAACCTGTATGCTCCTCCATGTATAACTTGGCTAACAATATAAGGATCTTTCCAATTAGGAGACCATTTGCTGAATCTAGGATCTTTAGTCCCAACAGGCAAAATTGCTTTCCACATAATATCAACCTTGGCAAAATGTTTCTTTTTCATTTTCCTATTATAAGATCTCGCAACCTTCTCTTTATTTAACTTAATATTCTCTAAGGTTATGATCCTGTTATTATCAGCTGATTCTAACTCTTGGAACATAGCCTGAGAATATACTTCAGGTTGCAAACCAGCTTCTTTTGCCACCTTTAATGACTTAATATTTATTTCCATAGGCAAAACTACATCTTGGCGATAGGTCAATCTAAAAAGAGTTAAACTTGTAATCTTATTTTTTGAATTCCTATATGCCCAAAAGACCTCAGACAATGCTTCATGTGACTTCCTCGACTAATCATCGATGGTTTTTTTAATCATGTCAATTAAGACTTTGTTTGTTGCCTTGGTCTGACCATTAACTTGAGCATAGTAAGGTGATGAGTGAATTAACTTCATTCCATATTCTTGCACTAATTATTTCACCTTATCTCCTATGAACATAGTGCCTTGGTTAGCCATTATAGTTTTTGGAATACTAAATAGTTGTATAATCTGTCTTTCAATAAATCTTATCACATCGACCTACGATACACTAGTCATTGGCTGGGTTTCCACCCACTTTATGAAGTAATCAGTAGCTACTACAACAAAGGTGTGCCATTCAGAATATGGATGGTATATTTTGCCGATAAAGTCCATTGCCTAACCTCTAAATGGCCAAGGTTTAACAATAGCATGCAATTCCTCAACTAGCACTCTTTGAATTAGTCCATGTAGTTGACAGGCTTCACAACCCTTAGCATAAGCAAAGTAATCAGCAGTAATAGTTGGCTAATAGTATCCATATTGACAAATTAGCCATTTCATATTAGAGCTAGATTTATGAGCTGCACAAACACTTTCATGGACTTCCCCTATTACCTTTATTGCATCTTCCTTGTTCAAGCATTTTAACAAAATACCTTCTTGGTTTCTTCTTAATAACTCACCATCAATTAACACATATTTTAAAGCTTGTTGTTAAGCTTGAAATCAACCTAAACAAATGGATTAGCCAAATATTGGATCAATTCTTGTCTCCAATTGATCGATGCCCTCAATTGATGGCTAATTATCGCTACATTACCATTTTCTATAGTAATTAGATCTGGTACCATGAGCTTATATCCAGAGGCATGCTGTACTAAATTATTTACTGCTTCATTAGAATTTTTGGAGATATGTGATATTATGACATTGGCAAAGTGTTCTAATAAAACCTTAGCTTCCTCAAGGTATTCTTCCAATATTGGGTTGTTACATGTATATTCTCCCAACAGTTGGTTGATCACCAATTATGAGTTTCCCATTATTTGCACAATTTTCACATCCAAGGATTTCAACAATTTTAAGCCGATTATGAGAGTCTCATACTCTTCTTGGTTGTTAGAACATTAGACATCCAGTCAATACATAAATTTCTTATCCATTCCTTTAGGACTGGTGATCACCACTCCTGCCCCAACCCCCTTATAATATTTTGAACCATCAAAAGCCAGAATCCATGGTTTAATTTACGCATAACCTTGGCACTCAGCTAATGAGTTTTGCACTTCTATATAGGTGTGTCGTGTTAAAAAATGGACCAACACCTATCTTTTCATGGCCTTTAATGGCACATATTTTAGAGTAAATGCATTTAATTTGATGACCTATTTCATTAACATTCCTTGAAGTACTGGCCAATTTAACAAATACTTGGCTATATCAATTTTGTAGACAATTAATACCTCCCTAGGTAGTAGATAGTACTCTAGTTTCGTACATGTAACATCCTCAATTTCATGTCGTGCTAAATTACCTTAGTAACCTTGAGTAATTAGGCATTTAATGAAAAATTATAGAATTAAGGCTTAATAAAAGGATTAACTCGGATGAGAAAAAGTCAAAAGAATGCTTAATCGAGATTAGATAATCTTTAATTAAGCGAGTCAGAGCCTTTATAGCTCAATTAAGCACTAATTGCCCTTAATTAGCTTAATCAAGTTTAATTAAGGTTAACTAAGCTTAATCGCAAGATTAATTTTTGTTAATCGTGTTCTTATATGTTAATCACTAATCATTGCTTAATCATCTTAATTAAGTTGTATGAGCACTTAATCACATGATTAAATTCAAATTTAGTCAACTAGACAATAAAGTAAAAAGTGATATCATAAAGGCCAAAAACATTAGACAAGACTACTTTATGTAAGAGTTTGACCATGCTTTGTCTCCCTATCATCCCATTTGTCCCCTTAATCACAAATTAACACAAGATAACACAAAATTAAGCTAAATATCTCACTCTCCTCCCTCTATGTTGGATGCCACTTTCAAGCACACACACACACTCACATTTTCATTTTCACTCATTCTATTCTCTCTTTTCAATGCCAAATCCTCCAACTTCTCTTTAAAACTCTCTTCATCTACTTCATCTTTTTCTTCCTTACTCCACCACCATTACCCAAAACCACTCACTTAGCCCTTCAAGGGCCTCATCTTTGGGTCTTTGGAAACAAGATCTAAACATTACAACCTCCATTTTCACAAGATCTCAAGAGCTTCTCCTTTCTCCAAACCAAAATCGCCACCATCATCACCAAGAGGAGCCATCATCTTCTTCTTCTCCTTCCTTGTTGTAGCGCCATTTTAATAAGGAGGTGGTGATCTTCATCTTTTCTTTTGTTTACTCAAGGAAGCTTGAAACTTGGTTCTTTCCATGACCAAGATCTTTGAGTGAAAACTTGAGGAAATCTTTCATGCTCTTTTTTTGGTTAAATGTGTTCTTGATGTTCTTCAAGTGTTCTTAAGTTTCTACTTTTAGAAAAATATGTTCTTGATGTTCTTCAAGTGTTCTTAAGTTTCTACTTTTGGCAAAATATGTTCTTGAATGTTCTTGATGGTATCTTGCTTAAAGTTGTCCCTTTTCTTATGATGAGTTGATGATTAGAAAAGCTTTATCTTTTTATGTTTTCATGATTTGATAAGACTATGAACGTTCTAAAAGCTTTAAACTTTAAAAAGTTTGCTTCTTGATACACAAAAAGTGTCTCAAGTTTTAGTGCCATCATAAAGCCTTCTTTTGTTTTGTTTTGAAGACAAAAATACATAAAAAAGTATTAAATTTTTAGAATAACAAGCCTTTTTGAGTTATAAAATGATATCTTATCACTTTATGTCTTAGAAATCAAACCTTAAAGAAAAGACCTTTCATAAAGTTTCGAACTTTAGTCAAAAATGAGACCTTTAAGTCATAAAAGTGTTGTTTTGTAACATTTAATTCATAAAGTTTAGATCTTGAACCAAAATAATGCTAAAAGGTGTTAACTTTCATGAAGATCAAGACTTTTTAACCTTGAAGTTAATGTTTCATATCACTAGTTGATAAAGTAGGAACCTTTTTAATTTAGAGACAACTTTAAGTCATAAAGTTGAGACCTTGATGGTCTTAGAATAATTAAAAGAGTCAACTTTCATAAAGAACAAGACTTTTTTGTTAAAAAGCTAGTAACTTGTATCATTATTTCATGAAGATCTAATCTTTAAGATAAGAGCTTAATTTTAAAGACACTTACTTTCATAAAGAATAAAACTTTGTGACTACTCTATAAGAATGATAACTTTTATAATACTTAAGGTAAGATCTTGTTATATTAGTGATGAAAGCTTGAAACTTTGTAACTTGGTTAAGTTAAAAATCACCCTTGGCGGTTAGTGAACATGGTGTTGTTGGGTTCATGATGTGGTTATGCGTTGTCATGACCTAAGGATTAGAGGGATCTCGAACTCCTTGGGAACAGAAGTATGATTAGGGCTTTTGAGCATACCATGAACCTAGGAATCACTAAGGGCACTATCGCAAGGAAAGGAAACAATCATTTAACTTAATTAATTTTAATAAGTGTTCCATAAGACATAAACTAAAGTAAAGAATAATTTCATATGAGAGCTAAGTAACTAAAAGACTATATACACATATCTTAACTATGTGATTCTCTCATTGGTAACCACGAGAAATTATATGATGATTCATAATATTCTTCACAAAGAATAACACAACTATGAACCCCCTTAGGGTATGAATGTATGATGCCATTCGGCATGATGAATGACAAGTTTGATTGAGCTTTGTCTTATGATTGAATGATGAGTGTGATGATATAATATAGACATGATGAACTGTTGGTTGAAAGTTTATGATTGGCATTTTAGGGAAGTTCCGGTCTAGCCGTTATGCTGCCGGATTTTCATCAAAATTATGGACTTAGTCATATCATTGCATATGTCTAGTCAAAGAAATACTATGCATGTAAAGTATAATAATAAGAAAAGAAACCATGGAATATGACCCCTCGATCACTTCTGGGAAGTGAAAGACGGTGATCCACAAGGAACCTCTATGAGGGAGGCAAGGGTGACATAGAGGACCCTCCAACTTAGAGGTAACCAATATCGGCTTAGTCTGATTTGGTTAGTACTGCATGATGACGGTCACGGAATGAGCTCATGTCCAAAAGCAGTCTATTTCAAAGGAAAGTAAAGATTGTTGAGCACGTGCTAAAAATGAAAGTAAAGTCAAGTATAACCATGGTTAAGTCTATGATGATGCATGTCTGTGCATGTATTTATATTGTCCATTTGCATTATGAATGTTTACTCTATGCTTTAGTATGTATGTTGAGTTAGGATGACGTAGTTATGATGTTAACTTTAAAAGCAACCCGCTTTGGGGTTTAAGTTTTCAAAATCATTAAAATTGAACTTATATCTGTCCACTATTTTTATGATTAAACTCGAAGTGGTTGGAATAATGACGATGACACAATGTTTGTCTAGTCACGATCCTACTGAGAAATCTTGTATTTCTTACTCCTACGTTTCCGTGCCATCTTCAGATGGAGCCGATGGCATCCATGGTAGCACTTTTGACGGTACCTGACTGGATAAGACGAGGAGCTGCCATGTTTCTTCACCTAACTAAGGAGGATCGAGATAGTAGCATAGCATTTTCATTTTCTCAACAGCCCTAGTTGGGCAGTTTATGTGTAATTAAGAGCATATAGGAAGTTATGTTGCTTAATTTGTCCTATTATATATGTGATATTTATTAAGTGTAATGATGACCTTGATTATCTATGATGAAGTTCTTGGTTTAATGTATTGTGTTATGTTGTTTCCATTTTGTCGTGTATCTTATTAGTATCTCAGCAATATGAAGAACAATGTTCATATGTATACAAGTAAGTAAGCGCTTAAAGACTCAGTTTTCAAGCATAAAGGTCTTATAAAAAAAAATTACATGCTATTTTCGTATATTACATCAATTTCAACGATAAGGACTTTCGCTAGTTAAAAGTAACAACTAGTAATGCCATAAAATAACTTAAGCATAGTATGGTATTATTAGGGTGTTACAGTACATGCATGAAACAATGATAAACACAGCTTTTCTATTAGAGTATATTTGGCTTCAACATCATTTAGTAACCTACTCAAATAATATATTGCCCGTTGAGTCCTATCCCCTGAGTCTTGAGCTAATAGGTTTCCAATGGAATCCTCAACGGTTGATTATATAATTTAAGAGGTCTTCCATGCGCCAGTGGTACCAACATTGGAGGTGTTGCTAGGCATTGCTTGATTTGGTCAAATGTGCTTTGTTATTTGCTACCCTAAATGAATTGCTCAACTTGCTTAAGCCTTAGCAAAGGGGAAAAGGCCTTCAGCTTGCCAGCCAAGTGGGCAATAAACCTCCTCATGAAGTTTATTTTGCCTATTAGACTTTGCAATTCGTTTTTTATAGACTGGAGGTTTTGCTTTCAAAATAGCTTTCACTTTGTTCTTATCCATCTCAATTCCTTTTTAATGGACAAAGAATCCAAGGAAGTTCCCAGCCGAGACTCCAAAAGCACACTTCACAAGGTTCATTTTGAGAGAATGCTTACTTATTTTGAGGAATGTTTCCTCTAAATTAGCCAAATGATTTTGGAAATCAATTGACTTCACAATCACGTAATCAATATAGAGCTCCATATATTTTCCAATCAAATCATGAAAAATTAAATTCATTGTCCTTTGATAAGTAGCCCCGACATTTTTGAGACCAAATGGCATGACCACCCACTCAAAAATGCCAATGGCTCTAAGGCAACGAAATACATTTTTGTGTACATAGTCCTTAACTAAATAGATCTGATTATATCCAGAATAACCATCCATAAATGATAAAATTCCATTACTAGTTGTGGCGTCAACTAACATGTCCGCAATAGGTATAACATACTTGTCTTTTAGGGTAGCTAAATTCAAATTATGAAAATTTATACATATCCTAACTTCACCATAATTTTTAATTACAAAAGTAATTTTTGAAAGCCACTATACATAACTAGCTGTCTTAATAAAACTTGCTTTCAATAGTCTCTCAACTTCGTGCTTTATCTTTGGCATTAATTGTATATTATTATTCTAGATGATTGCTTGAATAGCCTAAATCCTTCTTTAATGGGCAATCAGTGCTTAACTAATTTCCTAGATAGCCCAGGCATCTCATGATAATTCCAAGCAAAACAATCTTTATACTTCATTATCAAATGAATTTGTTGATTTCAATTACCCTAGCCAAGCAAGCCACTAATCTTAGTCTGCCTCAGCTCATCAACTGTCCTAAGGTTGACTTTAATTAAAGGATCTTGAGCTTCAAAACTCGGAACTTCCCTTTTGATAGGTGGCATGACCAGATCTGCTACTTGATATTTCCCATCATAATTTCCTATTTGGTGATTATTGCCCATCAATTCTTCATCCCCGGCTAATTTCTACCGAAATAAGCACTTCTCAAGTCTTGTCTTAGATGAATGTAGGGCTAGCCATTGTAGGACATCTTTTGCCACTATCTCGTGGCTATTCATTGACAATTCTTTGTTCAGGCCGTGTCTCAGCCTCTACCTCAACCTTAAATCCTTGATTGGTAAAATTCATAGCCTAAATGACATCCTGAGGGATCTCTGAAGGCCATGTTATTGGCTGGAATTTAGGAGTGTAGTACATAGCTTCAACCACTTTCACATCAACTAAAAAAGGTTTTTGGTTAGATGACACAACTTCTACTTTGCCATCGTTCCAAAACATAAACTACTAATGCAACGTAGATGGAACACACATGTTAGAATGGATCCACTACAAGAAAATGTTAAAATTCTAACCGAAATTAGTGACCGATTTTATCGGTTTCAATTTGTGACCGATTTTATGACTGAAATCAATTAAGCTAGCAAAAAACCAAAAAATTATGACTGACAATAAATCCGTCAAAAAATCGGTTAGTAAAATGTAAAAGTTTGTGACCGAAAGTAAATCGGTCACAACTTCGGTCAAAACATTTGGCGCCACTTAGAGGGGAATTAAATAGGAATGGAGGGAAATATGTTTGTGACCGATTTGTCAGTCAAAAAGAATTGTGACCGATTTGTCAGTCAAAAAGAATTGTGACTGAAATTTCGGTCAGAAAATATTTAGAATTGTGAAGAAAAAACATATTCTGACCAATTGTGCAGTCACAAATTTAATATTTTTATGTACTTTTTTTGTGACCAATACATCAGTCAGAAATTTGTAACCGAATTTGTGACCAAAAGTAATCATCATAGAATGAGAGGAAAAAATTGTAATTGAAAATCAATCAGTCAAAAATTCAATCAATAAATTATACAAATTTATGACCAAAAATATATCGGTCACAAATTTGGTTAGAAAAATTGGCACCATTTGGAGGGAAGATAAGTGGGAGTGGAGGGAAATATATTTGTAACCGATTTATTAGTTAGAACAAATTGTGACTGAAATTTCAATCAAAAAATATTTAGTGTTGTGAAGAAAAAATATATTCTAACTAATTATGCGGTAACAAACTTAATATTTTTTATTTATTTTTTTCGTGTGACCAATATTTCGGTCAGAAATTAGTGAACAAAGGCAATCATCATAGAATAAGAGAAAAAAAATTATAACTGAGATTACATCAATTAAAAAGTCGATCAGTAAAAGATGCAAATTTATGACCAAAAATATATCAGTAAAAAATTTGGTAAGCAAACTTGGCACCATTTGGAGGAAAGATAAGTGAAAGTGGAGGGAAATATATATTTGTGATCGATTTGTTGTCAGAACAAATTTTGACTGAAATTTTGGTAAAAAAATATTTGTTATTATGAAGAAAATTACATTATTTTTCTTTGATTAAAAATAAAATATTATAAACTAACCAATTATGGAGTCACAAATTTAATATTTTATTTATTTGTTTATTTTGTTGTGAGCGAAATTAATCATCGTTGATGAAGAAAAAATATATGATGGATAACAAAGCGATCAGAAAATCAATTAGTAAATCATAAAAATTTATGATAAAAGATATATTTGTCATAAATTGGGTCAAAAAATTTGGTGCAAATTGGAGGGAGATTGAAGAGGAATGGAGGGAATATATTTGTGACCAATTTTTTGGTTAGAAAAATTGTGACTAAAATTGCAATAAGAAAAATATTCATTATTATAACAATAATTATCTTCTAACTAATTATGCAGTCACAAATTTAATTATTTATTTATTTATTTTTGTGACCAATACTTTGGTCAGTAAATCAAACAATATAATTATAATATTTAAGTATTTAATCAAAATTTTTTGAACTTAAAATAAATTAATATAATTATAATGTTTGAAAATATGATAAATGACTTATATTTTTAATATAATAACTATTTGTCTAAATTTCTTTTGGAGTATTTTTTATATGTAATTTTTGTTACTTTATATGCATAGATTTTTTTTATGCACTAGCAATATAAAATAATGTTATATTACCATTCAATAGACATGCGCCTGAAAAGGACGGAACCACATGTATATATCTCCTATTGGAAATAATCTTATTTGAGTATTTGAGATCCCATATAAGAGGCACGACTCTCTCAATACTAATTACTCCATACCTAAGACTCGAACCCAAGACCACTTTATAAGGGAAAGAAGCATCTACCATTTCTATTGGCCAACAGTGTAAAGTTATATTATACTATCGATGCATACAAATTAATCTCTTTTACAATTGTTTTATTAAATTAAATTGTTTTAAATATTTCATGTTTTATTATATATAGCTATAATATATAATAAATATTATCTATTATTAAATATTATTATTTATTTACTATAATATTACTATCCTTTTATATAATAATAATTTAAAATATATAATTTAAAATTTTTTTACTGCATTTAATTTTGATATACTGACATTATAAAATTATTTTACACTCTTATCTAATTAAATCTTCCTATATATATAACTTTTGAAGTAGTGGATGTAAAAGTCAAATCTATTTACTAATGTAGAAAATATATGATTGGATGATAATGTAAAAAAATTTTATACTATTAATATGGATTCATTTGGATTAGCTTCTCAGAAAAATTATTTTTTAAAATTATCTTTTTTTTTAAGATCTCTTAAAAAAATAAAAGTTATTTTATGTTTGAGTGTAAAATTAATTTATGTTTGGATATAATATTAAAATATCTTCTTTTATTCTTAAATATTTTTTTATGTTATAAAAAGATATTTTTCTAGAAGATAAAAATTGTAGATTCTCAAAAAATCTTTTTATGTTTTTTATAGTGATTTTACTTTTACCAAAAAATTTTATCCAAACATATAAAAAAATATCAAAAGTACTTGTTTTAATAAAAAAAAATCTTTTTTAAAAGCACCTAAATAAGCACTATGTCAAAATTAAACTCTTTTTATATTTTTATAGTTTTCACATTAACATTCTTAACATAACACTAAAACCTATTTCACTTTTTCCTCACAGAATTCCCGCGCAGTCGCACTCCTCATACCCTCAAACCTCACAGCGTCCTCAAATTATCAGCCGCACACCCTCAAGTACTCCGCCAGTCTTGCGTCGTGCCCTCGCCAGGAAACTCCCCTGCCATTGGCTTATTACAGTCTTTTGATTCTCGGTAGGTCTTTTCTTATTAGTGGCTATGATTGCCTTTTGCTTTTGAATATTGGCGTCACTGCTTGTGGTTTCATGGAAGCCCAATTCACATGAACTATTTCTATGGTGAAATGCACTAAAAGATACAAACCGTGAATTGCACTAAAAGACAAAATAATGAACGGGCTTTGTTTGAGATTTATCTTTCGTGGACGGTGGTCCTTCATGTCAATCATATATATATATATATATATATATGTTGTGTATAATATTAAGTTTCATTTACATTCTTGTAAACAACATATAAAATTTCATTGATTTAAATAAATATTTTAATTCTATTGGAACTTACTTTGTCTGTCTCAAAATTTATTGAATAAAAAAATCTTGTGGATATAACTGTATCATACCCTCTATTTTGATTTATGTTTTTTCCTATGTTTATTATAACTTTGTCGCTTCCTCTTTTGCACTGTTTATGCTTTATTCTTTATACTTATTACTTGCTTACATATTTTGTGCTTGTTAAGTGGTGAATGTGTTTCATTTACTTACATTATTAGCTAGAGATAATAAAACTTTTCCCTTATCTATCTTTATACAGAGATGGAAGTTTCCAATAACCGCAGATGGATGTATAATAGATTAAACCCGGGTAGAAAGGGATACATAGATGAATTTTTACGTGGGGTGGATGAGTTTGTTTCTTTTGCATGTAGACAACCAATTTTCTTAAGTGAGGGAAAAATTAGATGTCCTTGTTCTAAACACAAAAATCAGAAATTCTTAACTCCAGACGAAGTCAAGGTTGACCTTTATCGGAAAGGATTTCTTCCTAATTATTGGTATTGGAAGTGTCATGGAGAGCATGAACCTGAAAATACTAGAGGGGTCGATATTGATAATGTTTCTTCAAGCAATTTGCAATTTGGTCATAATGAACATCTAAATAGGTACGAGGCTTTAGTACTTGATGCTGTTGGACCTAGTTTTAGAGCTCCAGATGCACGAATCAAAGAGCCTCCGAATTCGAAGGCTCAAAAGTTTTTTGATATGTTGAATGCAGCCCAACAACCATTATGGAAAGGATGTGAAAACCATTCTGAATTTTCTTGTGCTGTTAGGATGTTGAGTATTAAATCTGATTACAATGTGTCTCATGAATGCTTTAATGCATTTGCTCAGCTCATGAGAGAGATATGTCCGCTTGATAATCTTGTACCACAAGACTTTTATAGAGCCAAAAAGTTAGTGTCAAAACTAGGGCTTGCTTCCTCATGGCATTACTGGAACAATCAAGAGTCTTTATGATCAGCCTTATGAATCTTGGAAGAAAATACCTCCTAAGGTTCGAGAAATGTGGTTTGATGATTTTAAGGTACTTTATAACACCGATTCTTATTTTATTCTAATTTTATTTGTTGCCTTAACTGACTACTCATTTTAAAATTATTGTAGAATAAGTATTGCTTTTCTCCACCTGATCTGAATTGGGCTAGAAAGAACTTTGAGAAGCATTATGTATGAAGAGTTTACTCAGGATGCTAAATAAACATAATGAAAAGCCACCATGGATAGGAGATGAAGTATGGGATGGATTATGCACTCATTGGAGAAGTGATAAGTTTCAAGTGAAATCTACAAAAGCTAAAAGAAATCGTGCTTCAGATTGTGGCGGTTTTGGATCTGCACGTCATACTTGTGGTTCTATCACAATTTCACAACACAAACAAAATATAGTAAAAACTTATTTAGTTTATTTTTTCAAATTCTATTATTAATGTTAATTAATGTTTTGATAATATTAATTGGTAATTACTATTTTGGACATGGCAGATTAAGGAGACTGGTGTAGTTCCAACTATACAAGAATTGTTCAAGCATACTCATTTTAGCAAGAAGAGTAAAGCTTGGGTTGATGAAAAAGCAAAACACACTGCTGTAAGTTTAATCTTGAAATTGACGTTTCAAATATTATTTTGGCATTGAAGTGAATTTTCTGCTAAAAGAGACGATCCTGATACTTTAGTTGCATGATCTGATTTTGTGTGTTTGCCCATTCATCCCGATTCTCTTTGTATAGTACTTTCAAACTATAGCTTTTAGGATACATATTATGATAAATAGTACATACTTTGTGATACTTAAAGCTGCTTTCTTTATTTTATGATAACTTGTGCATATGGTAGAATCTTATGAGTTGATATAGTTATTTTGCTAAAATAGTTTATAATTATAGTTGCAAGAGTTGATAACAAGTCAAATATGTTGGTAACATGGGAAATGCTTGGAAGATGTGAAATGAGATACTTTTTAAATTGGACATAAATGTTAGACTAAGAACTCATGTGCGATAAAGTAATTGGCATTTTAGTGGATGTTATAATTGTTCTAGTTTGGTAGAATTGTAATGACTTATCATTAAATGTATTGTTTGATTGTAAGATATTTTAACTTTAATATTTCTATATTGCCATTATTATAAGTTGTATATGTTGTTTTTTTACAGGAGACATTTGATTCTGTATCACAAGAGTTACATTCTAGTAACAATGTTGCTGAGGGGTCTTCTGAGGTTCAACAATCACCACGGTGAGGAGTTAGATTTATGGATTAAGACTGTTGGGGGGAAGAATAAAGGACGTGTTTATGGACTTGGACTAGAGTCCACAGTAGTTGCTCGCCATCATGCCTCTACTTCCTCATCCATGCAAATAAGGTCATTGATTGACACTCCAGAAATTCAAGAGCAGTTAAAAACTTTAATTGATGCTGCAACATCCGGAACTACAGCCTGCTAAAAAGCGACTTGAGCAAGAAAGAGCAAGTTCAATGAGGCTCAAAATATCACAAAGCTGCAAAATAAGAACATAAGGTAGAGGAGTTGTTTCTTAAGTTTGAACAATTTACTTCTACTACACATCCTCCATCAGATGCTTCTACCCGTGTAGATGACGATGACAATGATGCTGATTTTGATTTTGAAGATTTTTAGATTTTACTTCTCTTTCAATGACAATACTAATGCTACTATTTACTATGACTTGTTACATAATTAGGATTTATGTCTTTTTCTTTTTTTTGTTAATGATGTTGATATTGATTATGACCACTGGGTTATATTTTGAGGGCAACAATGCTTATGCTAATGTTGATTATTAGATTATCTTTTGATGATAATTGAACAAAAAATTTTGATTTTTTCGGCAAGTTTTGAAAATACATTTATTAATGTAATAATTTTGTGGTAAAAAAACTACTTCATAAAATAGTGATCGAAAATATAGTCACAAATTAGTGACTGAATTTCTAACCATATATATAAAATAGCGACTGATTTTGTGACCAAATAAAAAATTTTATTAATTGGATTCGTTTGCAATTATGACCAAAAAAATGGTCCCAAAATAATGACTGAATTTCTAACCATGTATAAAAAAAATTTTGTGACTCAATTTATGACCATTTTATCAGTCAAAATTCGAGAAAAAATGGCCAATTTTCTACTTTTTTCTGACCAATTTTTTTGAAGATTGTGCGTCACAAAATTGGTCACAAAAAATTCTGACCATTATTTGTAACCAATTTTATCAGTCAAAATTTGAGAAAAATGACCAATTTTTTGCCCTTTTTGTGACTAATTTTCTGAAAATAATGTGTCACAAACTCAGTCACAAATATATTCTAACCGTTATTTGTGACCAATTTTGTTGGTCAAAATTCAAGAAAAATGACCAATTTTTTGTCCTTTTTGTGACTAATTTTTTTTAAAATTAATCGTCACAAAATCGGTCACAAATATATTCTGACCGTTATTTGTGACCAATTTTATGGGTCAAAACTCAAGAAAAATAACCAATTTTATGCCTTATTTGTAACTGATTTTTAATGAAAAAATCAGTTAAAGAATCAATCACAAATATTAATGACAGATAAAATCGGTCAAAAAAATTTTTCCAACCTACGAAATTATGACCGACAAAATTTGGTTAGAAATCGGTCAGTAATTACTTTTGTGACCGATTTTGTTATGGTTTGTGACTAATTTGGCGGTCAGAAATTTGCTTATTTCTTGTAGTGATCCAGTCTCTCCCTAAAAGCAAAGAATACCTTGGTTTTGCATCCACAACAAAAAACACAGGGCTAGATGTTTTTGTTCATACTGTCAGTTCAGCAATATAGAATCCTAAAGCATTTGTACTTTCTCTTGTGAAGTTAATCATTTTCATATTGGTCTCTTTAAGATTCATCTAAATTTTGCCTAATTTCCTCAAGATTCCCGCCAGCATGATATTCATGATTGTGCCACTATCTATCAACATTTGGCTGATTGACCTACCACCAATACAAGCCTTTATATAGAGTGGTCTTAAATGCCTTGCCAGTTGGGTTTTTTAAACCTAATGAATTCCCCTATGTCATCTAATTTCTCCTTTTCTAAATCATCTCCTACCGTATCTGTATCATCAACTAAAGTAGCTCATAGAACTTCCTCGGCTAAGACATCACCATCGAACTATATCGACTGATATTTTCTCAAGATAAATTTAGATGGCAAAATTCCTATAGTAGCCACTAAATTTACATCATCTTGAATATCGTCAATTAGAATAAGCAAATCATCATCATTGAGAATTTGGTCAATCAAATTTTCTGACAACTCAGCTTCTATTGCGTAAATTCTCTCAATTGATATCTCAGTCGTTTGAGCCTAATTCTAAATCTGGATCTGCTCTTGGATTTCTTACAAGATTTTGGCCTTTAAGTTAGAGACTTCATCTCTTTCTATATGTTTGGCTTGATCTAGCATAGCCACCATCTTTATCATCTTTTGGATAGATCTTTTCCTCCACATTCTTTTCTTCTAAGTCCTAGTCAACTGAACCGGTTGTGATTCCACTTGCTTTCTTTTATAATACTTGTTTAAGAACATTCTCCCTTGTTGGATTCCATCTTTAGTTCTATCATCCTAGCACCTCTTGGCAACTCATTCATCACAATAATTTTGAGAGTTGATTTTCTTTAGTTATAATTGACTTCCATGGCTCACTTAGAATCCTTAGGCACTAGGTAGTCTAAGATTTGTGGGACTCGTCTTTGTTCATACTTTCCTCCCCTCAACTGATCTTTCTGTTGAGGAAAGTGCAACCTCTGAAATACACTCTGCCAAGGGGGATGAAACTTTTTGACCTATTTTCAAGTTTAGGCCTCCACTCTTTCCTTCCATTCTTCCTTAAAGTGTCATGACTCAAAGTTCTGGTATTTTCCTTAAACACTATTGACTTTGGCCTCCAAACTTGCTTAGAGTGTTGACCAGGTTAAAAGGATGAAGCCTCCTTCTTAGCACCTTTGTTCTCGGCTGGGATGAAAACCATATTGATAGTAGCTGAAGGAAAAGGATTGGTATCTATGGTCATACTAGCCCCTTTTTTATCTGCAAGTTCAAACCTTCCTCCTTTCAAGGCCTGTTGAATAATGTTACTCAAAATGGTATAATTATTCGTATAGTGTGAACATGAATTGTGCCGATTGCAATACTTCATATTTTGAATTTGATCCATTGGGGGCAATTTATGTCCTTCTGGAAACTTAATCTATTTTCTTTGACTAAGAAGTCAAAAATTTGATCTACTTTTGAAATATCAAACAAATATACCTCCTTCTTGTCAATTTTGCTTTTCTTTTTCCCTTGAGTGAGGGTGAGAGCAGGACAAGTATATGGCTTTCCCCCCAACAACTCAGCAGTCATAATTTCTCTTTGCATAGTCCCTTCTTCATCCCTTTTTTCCCCATGAGCTGATTCATAATCAACCATGGCAATCAGCTGAGTGCCTCTGGGCCCCACTCTATTAGCTTTCCTTTGTTCCCTCTCTACTATGAGCTGCTTTACACAAGATGCTTTCCAAGAGAGTTAGGCCAAATCATAATATTCTGAGACAATAAGCTTTCCCCTCAACTAAGGATTTATATTATTCTGGGCAATAGAGGCACATTTAACCTCGGTTAATTGCACACTACATTTCCCATTAACTCTCTTAAATCTTTACAAAAATTCTGTTACAGGCTCATTGGCTTGCTGTTTAATACCTAATAGGTCTACCATAGAAGCCTCCGGCTAGGGCTTGTAGAATCTATCATGGAATACTAGTTCCATGTTGGCCTAGCTTTGTGCAGAATTTGGGGGTAATGATGAATACTAAGTGAATGCTTCCCCAGTTAGAGACAAAAGGAACAGTTGTAGCTTTAGGAAATCATTCTAGCTAGCCCCAGCACACTGAGCTATAAATTGGCTGATGTGCTGCATTGTAGACTTGCCATCTTCCGTAGAAAATATAGTAAAATTTGGAGTTCTAAAACCTCATAGGAATTGAACCTTATCCACCCATTTCTGGTTAGGGTTTCCTATATACTAGTCTCTTCAAAGATCTCAATTACACACCAAAATGCTTCCTCATAACTTTGGTTATCATATTTAGGTCAATCAGCTGAGGCATAGACCCTCTCAACTTAGTACACAGTTGAGACAGAATAGGTGCTACCCGCTAATTGACCCTTTATTTGATTCCTTGAAGCACCCCTATTATAGTGCTATATATAGGGTGGAGGATATATTGGCTATTGGGATACATTCATCGGTTATGAGACATAAACTAGTAGTGGTGCATACACAAGCTGAAATGATCCTACCGTCTAGGTTGTATATCCTCCAATTGGTTGAGTATTGGCTCCTAAATTGTGAATATTCTATTGCGTATCTCCTTAAGGCCAACTCGTTTAAGCCACTAGCTCAGCCATTAGAATAAGATTGGTATATACAGGTTAGTTCTAATTGTTATTAGAACTACTCCAAGAACTTGCATTGTTAGAAGGGAGTCCTAAGTTCCCTGGTACATTGGAGGGCCTTTTGATTAATGGCACTTAAATAAGTTGAGGCCCTTGATGCCTCCCAATATAAGCTATTGTTTCAGTAATAGCTTCAGGCCCATTCCCATGCATGGCCTTAGCCGAATGGCTATGGACTTGTGACATCTCCCTTTGTTGTTGCTAAACTAGTTGTATTTCATTTTGCACCATTGGCTTCACTATCTTAGCTAGTTATTTAGACACTTCAAGCATCAGATCATTTACTCTTGCTTCAATCTGCTGTCTGATAAAGGATGCAGACATTACTAATAGTTGCCTCTCCTCGTGTCCAGTCTGAGTTGAGTTAGACATGTTGGGAGATGCTGTTGAGGCCTTAGACAGGGAGGAGGTAGTAGCTATGCTTGACTACTTTGAAGTCACCCCATGGGGTGTAGTCAAGGCAGCCGTATACGTAGCTGGTTGCCCTCTACTTTCTCCTTTGAGGCCAGACTTGGGTTTGCTGAACTCATGTTGATGACCTTGAATCTTAAATTCATACGCAATGTTTGATCCAGTCTAGAAACAGGAAACTTTCACTAATCTGACCTTGGATGTCCCACCAAATTTTATGTTGGATAAATTTGTGATTGGCTAATTCTTCTCTAAGAAAACTTATCCAAAAACCTCATAATTCCCAAAGATTACCAATATTCAAGCAATTTTAGGCTAAAGAAGGTACTCTACCCCTTAGCAAATGGATTCCTCAATTAATTCACAAGAGTAAGTTTATGAACAAGATCAATCAACAAAAATTAGAATGGGAATTGAACTTGCATAAATCAACTAGAGAGTTCATGCAAGCTTGAATATAAAAAATGAACAAAAGGAAATAACATAGTGTTGAAAGTAAAAATCAACAAAGATAAGTAAAAGCTAATAGTCAAACTAGCATCATGTATCTATTCTCCTTTTTTTCTATTTACATGAGCCTTTATATCCCTTCTAAGTTTTCACCATTTCTCTATTGCATGTACATAGTGGTCCTCAGCTCAGTTACATGCACAAACGTCCTCTATTAGTGGTAACCATCGCTCACTGGTAATGCCAATCTCCAACTAACTTCTTTCCTTTAACAATCAAGCTTAATCATTGGGCTATTCCCTTCAGCTGATACACCTCCTTTTAGACGCATAATCACTTGTCAGCTAATGAGCATTTCTCAAGGCCCAACTACTTTCGTTGGCCCAATTCAGCCTTCAACTCAATGCATGCGAGTTATTTGTCAGCCCATAGTTAATCACTTTTATCTTTTAGCATTAACATTAACCTTTAATTAATTATGGTGCCAATAGAAATAAAAAGTATTGATTTCGATTTGTTGGATTTATGTAAAAGAACTTTAGTAGAACTTCATTAAGACCTTTGTATGACATCTATTTTATACGATTGATAGAAAAACATACTTTGATCATCTATTTTTTTTTAAATTCATCCTTTATTAATTTCTTGTCAAATTAATGCTTTACCTTCTTAAATTAACATATATTTTTTTTTCAGTCTAAATCATAAGAATTTGGAGTCTAGTGGACATTAAAGTTCTCACAACATTAATTATTTCTGTTGCTTAAGGAAACAAGTATAAACTACTTGAAGTAAGTAAATATTACTCCCTTTGTTTCAATATATCTGTTAGTTTAACCAAAGTAGTGTATTTGAAATTGGTATATTTGAAAATCAATGTATCTAGATGTCAATTTCAAATATACCACTTTGATCAAATTGACAGATATATTGAAACAGATAGAATATTAAATTAACATATTATCTTTTTAGAGGCTAATTTCATTAATACTAATAATAGAATAGTTGCTCTGACTGGCTTCCCCTTCTTCCCTCTCTCTCACACTCTCTCTATAATATACTAATATTCCACCTAAAACATAGCATTATTCCACCTTCACACAATGCATAAATGCTATGAAATGATGAACAAGCATTGATTTGTGTATGATGCTAGGAGTTTGTATTAGGCGCTGGCTTAGGTGGTGTTGCTTAGTGGATATTGGTGATTTTGTGGTGGCATAGTGGGTGGATAGGTTGAAGGAAGGTAGAAGGAGATTGCTTTAACATTGGCTAGTAAGTTTTGGGTGTTAGGTGGCTTGTGTTGTTGAAGTGCAGTGGAGCTCATAATTGCAAACTGTGATTGGAGTTGTCAAGTGCGGGACAAAGGGAAATTCAGCTGTGGTTATGGATCGAGTATTAGATTGAAAATATTTCAACCACTTATAAAATGACATTTCATAGTTAATTTTGGGCCTTTTCAACACTTAAACTAAAATATTATTTTATAAGTGGTTAAGTGTGAAAATCGATTGTCACACATGAAAATCTTATATAACCTTTGTCATGTGCCAATTTTTACTATTCGTTAAAAAGGTAAGGTCAAATATGATCCATAATATCTTATTATAAGAGATTTTTATATGAAAAGATCCATTCCCGATTAAGAGCATATTTAATTTAATATTTTATAACTACACAAGAATTTCTCGTGCTGAAAGAAGTGTGGAGATTTTGGCTTGTAGCTTGGTGTAGTTTTGAATGTGATGGTTCATGGTAGTAGCACATATTGGCTGATTGGTTCATTTGGTTTGGTTTCTGTTTGAAGCGGCAAGCGGTTTGCCATGTGTGCTAGCGATATTGGGGTATGGACTATCATCTTTTGATTTTGGCTTACACCATATCTTGTTACGTGATTTGGTTCGAATCAAGTGCTACATTGAGTACACTGTAATCTATATTGTAGCTTAGTTTTGGGGTGATGAACAGTCATGCATTGAGCTTTTAGTTCTCAGTTATATTATTCTCAAATAATTTATCTCATCGAGATCTGATACGGCCTAGTATGGTAAGAGAGAACTGAGATTGAAACTTCCTCTAAGAATTGTATTATTTTCAAGAAAATTGACTCTTCTACTTCCTTTCCCTTTGTTATGTATTTATTGTTTACATCAGTTTGTTACAAGAAGCTATAACAAATTATTCCTAACTAATTTCCAACTGTCTTCCTAATTGTCCACTTTTTCAGTTCTATCAATATCGAACAACAAAACTTGTATTTATACAAAGTGCATTAATTAAGTCCTCATAAATAATAATCAAATGAATGTTCTATTTTCCCGATCATCAGTAATTTCTTGATATAGTCAAAATTATCCCAAATAAAAAATTATAATTGATATCTAATAATTACTATCAAAACTCACATAACATAAATAAATTGCAAACTTTAAAAAGGCATGACTGAACTCATCTTAGATTTATTTATACTATCTAATATGAAAATAGAATAATAAGCATTAAAGATCCAAAGTCTATGTAATTATTCGATGATAGCTTATGGGAAAATAATTAGGTTTAATCTTCCCTTTAGTACAAGAAAATGTAATCACATAATAAGTTGACCTAACTTAAACCAAATTAATTAGGATCTAGTAAATTTTAAATATTGGTAGTTTAAATAACAAAGAAAAAAGGAAGTGTAACCACGTATATTGCATTCAAGGGATAGCATAAGCACTTGCCTTTGCTTTGCTCATTAGCTGCTTCTTTTACTGCACACCAATTTTTGTTATTTATATTAATTTTATTGTATCCAAAACTAAAATAAGATTTTTTTTTAAAATGTCATATTTTATTATTTTTATGCAATCACATTAAATGTGAAATACTTGCATAATAAGGAAAGTAGATTCTACATCTTTTGAAAAATCTCTCAAGGATATGAAGTCAACTTAAATCAAGAAACTTTTCTGCTATTGATATATAATATCTTCATTATATCTTTTACGGCAAATTACATCGAGTTTCCTTGAAATCAGTTGATACTACATTTGTCATCTCCTTATTTTTAAAATTATACCCAACTCCCTCGAGACTAACGGTGTTAATTTTCGTTAACATAATTTTTTAAATTCCTAAATTACCCCTAATGCCAACAAAATTCTAATATCCTATCTTCTCCCTTTTCCATGGTAGCCACCTTATTCCCCCAACCCCATCATCACTACCACCATAATCTTCTTCTCTTTTCAACTCTCACCCATTCCCCTTTCACCTTCAACCACCACCCTACCACTACCACTATCATTGCTATCACCATAATCTTCGTCCCTCTTCAACTCTCACCCATTCCCCTCTCCTCAAACACCATCCCACTAGGCCACCACCCCCTCTTTCCTCCATTTTCCCTAGCGGCATGTTCCTCTGCCTAATCAACTACCCCTTATTTCTTTGGTGCAAATCATAGAAAAATAGCCAAAAAAAAAAATTTCATTTGCAATGGTTGCAACAATGGTCTATGAAGAAGGGTCGCAAGTAAGTGACGTGGGTGTAATTTCAACGGTGGTTCATGACAGCGACATACGTTGTTTGTTGTGGTTGAGTGAGGAAGAAGATGACATTAGTTGAGTAAGATGATGATGATGGCTAATGTTATTTGTTCTCTTTTTTTTTTTTTAAATTCTATTCTTTGAGTTTTGTTTGGAGAGAAAGAATAGTGTGTTATCATCAATGCGGAAAAAAAGGTTAATTCTGATTTTGTGGCACAATAGTGGCATCCATTAGAAATAATTAAGGGCATAAAAGTTATTTTATATATTTTTAATTTTTTAAAAAATTAATTTTCCTGTTATCATTAATGGTATGTTATTTGTAAGGGATGCCCTATACTGATTTTTAAACAATTAGGGGGAGTTGGGTGTAATTTTAAAAACAATGAGAAGGCAAATGTAATATCAATTAGAGAAAGTCATTGTAATTTACCCTATCTTCTAAATCGTATAATTATTACAAAAATTTAATAATTAATACTCCCTCCATTATAAAATAATAGCCACTTTAGAAAAAAAATTTGTTCCATATTATTTTTCATTTTAGAATTCCAACAAGTATTGAAAATAATTTACCATCTAAATTATTCATCATGTGCACTTTTACCCAAAATTTTGAAAACGTGTAAATCGATTCCTAACATTTCCTAATCGTACAAATCGACCCTTCTATTAATGGAAATAGCATATATTCAAGAAAATTTAAGGTATTTGGTTACATAGTATTTTTAAGTTTAGGGAATAAAGTGCACATGACTCAAACTTCAGGGGGTATAATTCACTTATTTTCTGTTAACAATATATATATATATATATATATATATATATATATATATATATATATATATATATATGGATATGGAAATTTAACAAAAGGACTAAAGTGCATATTCAAGAAAATTCAAGGGTGGATTTGCATATTTTAAAAGTCTATGGGTAAAGTGTATATAATCTATAGTTCGGGAGATATGTCGTAACACCCGGAAAATTTTAATCATTTTTAATCGAAGTGTTCAGTTTTTAGCAAGTAATTGTGATTAATTAGGATTCAATTAGTATTCACTTAAAACTAATTAAGTGTGATTTAAGATGATTAGTTATAATGAAATTAGATTAGAACCATAGGAAACTTCATAGGGTTTTTCTAAAATCGGTTTACCGATTTAAGAGAAATCGGTAAAATTTCGATATTTAAGACTGTCGGAACCGGATCAATAACAATTATACTATGAAAACCATAGAATGGATAGCCAAGATTTAGCCAAGATACCCCCACATGTGGCGCCATTTGCAGCAATATAGAGTAGGAAGCCAAGCCAAATTGGAAAGCAAGGTGGGATCCACCAATCAACATGAAGTTTGCTTCAAAAATCTCCACCTTTTTCCTTCCTTCTCCCTTGGTAATTTCGGCCAGCATAAGGAGCTGACCACTCTCTATTTCTCTTCCATACACACTCATCCCACTCCATCTTCATCCCTTCTTCAAGTTTCATCAAAGGTTGCTCCCATCTACGGCACTAGATCAACAAGATTTCAACTAGGCAAGGTAGAAATCCTACTTCTTTTCTTATTTTTCTTAGTTTGGAGTTGTGTGTGGGTCTTGTATACTTTGTGCTACTGATGATATGTGGAGTGATGATGATGTTTTATGGCTAATTTTGCATGTGTGTTATGATTGGAAATAGAATTGGTACGAAAGAACTTGAAGAAAGGAGAAAACTCAAGAAGCTGGTAGGGTTTTTCCTTGGCATTCTGTACAATGGAGTGCATGGCTCCACCTGTAGCCATTCAAACTCCATGAATCTAATTTTATGTAAAACTAGACATCCAGGGCTTTCCATACATATATCATATAAGGCCATTGGATTAGTATTGAGAGAGATATGAATTTTTGAAGTTTGACCTAGAAATCAGGACTTTCATCCGAGCAGTATGAGTTGAGAAAAGTGTAACTCACCCTATACAACTCCAAATCGAGTGAAACTAACTTTGTTAGAAAGCTTACACATAGGGGAACATTTCATAATGAAATTTCAAGTTTTTTATGATCCCATTTGTTCCCATTGGTTCAAGGAAGTTGCCCCTATGTCCAAACCAGGCCAAAACAGGGTAGTTCAGGAAGGTTGAGTTTCAGGGCTTATATCTCGAATTATACTCATTCAAATGATATGAAACTTACTTCATTTGAAAGCTTGTTCTGTTAGCTTTACATGGATATAAATTTCATATGATTTCACCTAGATTTCTATTTTTAGTGAATTTTCCCTCATAAGGATGCAATTCTAGCTAGAAGTAGGACAAGTCTGGGATAAGACACAAACAACTTTAGTTAATGTCAGAAGTCGGGATTTAGTAACAGAAAGCTAGGTCGATACACTTAAGGATGAATTCGGAAGGGTATACTTAATGATTGAAATTAGAACTTAGTAGAGAGAGCTAGATCGGGTATATTTGACGTTGAACTCGGGACTTAGCAAACAAAGAGCTAGATAGGGTGTACTTAACGTTGAACTCGAGGCTTAGTAAATAGCAAACCCAATCAGGTATAGTTAATGCCAGAACTCAGGACTTGGTAAATAGCAAACCCGATTAGGAATTGTTAATGTCGGAACTCGAAGCTTAGGAAACATTCATAAAAGTGTTGAAAGACTGATTGTGGCTTAAGGTCAAATGTCGGAAATCACTTGAAATCTAGAGTCAAGGACGAGAGTATAGAACCTAAGATACTTAAACTCGGAAGTCTAGGGTCTTCAATACAACCCCGGAAGTCGGGAATCAAGACAATGACCTTACATATGAGACTAATATTATCTCGGAACTCGGAAATAAGTCCTGAGCTCAAACTCGGGAACATCAGTAGAAGTTAAAAGCTTGCGAGATAGGTTAAGGCTTAAGACCCTAAAACTTGCACCTAATGAAATTGCTATATTCTTGGTATGATTACAATGTCTATCTTGGGTTTGCTGTTTGATTAAAGTTTCTTGGTCGCCTAGCACTATTCATAGTGAAGCGGACATGATCCGTTATGCTGCCGAAGTGTTCGGTAGAAATATA
This sequence comes from Pterocarpus macrocarpus, assembly GCA_031439585.1. Classification (NCBI taxonomy): domain Eukaryota; kingdom Viridiplantae; phylum Streptophyta; class Magnoliopsida; order Fabales; family Fabaceae; genus Pterocarpus; species Pterocarpus macrocarpus. The sequence continues at coordinate 15,235,237 of CM062516.1, read as the reverse complement.
AGGAGGTTAACAATATTGATGTGTTAAGAATGATTTAAGTATGATATGAGGTATATGAAAATAAATGATGAAGCATATGTATGAGTAAATTTCGCATGTCCATGTAGGATTATGTATGAGGTTGAAATAATATGAACATATTACATGTAAATCCCTTCACCTGGAGGCAATTATGAGATCCCTCCTTGTGAAGGCAGTTAAATAAGATAAGATTGGGTCCCTTCATTTGGAGGCAGTTATTTGAGATCCTTCCTTGTGAAGGCAGTTAAAAGACAAAGATGTGGGTCCCTTCACTTGGAGGCAGTTGCACATTGGGTCCTTCCTTGTGAAGGCAGCTAAAACTATGAGATCCCTCTACCTTGGAGGCACGTGGTCAGATGAGATCCCTCTATATTGAAGGCACGTGGTCAGATAAGATCTCTCTATATTGAGGCATGTGACCAGAAGAGATCCCTTCAATTTAAAGGCACATGACCAAAATGAGATCCCTCCAAGACTAGAGGTACGTGAGTCCCCTTGTGGATTAGTCTGTGTGACGACGATCATGAGTTGAGCTGATGGGCTCACTCCTAAATCAGACTACCCAAGGGCAATAAAGAATAAAGAATAAAGCTTAAACATATGCAAGCACCCTAGGGACGGCGATACGTAATGTCTAGGTGTGCCAAGGAAAGAAAGAAAAGTAAATTTTATGTATCTATATAAATTCAAGTACAAGTAAAATCATGTGCAGATATTATGTCTCCAGTATATTGATGTTATCGTATTTTAATATATTGCAGTTATCATCCATAGTATAATTCATGAATTGACTTTATATAGGCTCTCCCAAATGATAAGTGTACGAGTAAAATGAACTTTGCTTCGGATATTATATTTTCAAATTATAAATTAAACAGTTTACATAACATGTTCACCTTTTTCATAATAAACCAAAGCAAACTGAGATGACAACGATGACAGTATATATGATAGTTAAGGAATCCTACTGATAATTCAAAATTCTCACTCCTATTTCTATATTATCTCCAGATAGTTCGAAAAGTTACAAAGACGGCTGAAGTTACTGTCAGTTAAGGTCCGATCAGGTAACCTTAACAACTCCTGAGTGTGGTACTATGACTTAAGCATAGTATTGCACAAAAGAGGACATTACATATGTAATATATAATAATTTTATTCTTGTATTCATTAATTGCAATTGTTTCACTCTCTCGCATCAACTCCTCCATTGGCCTATGATAAAATGTGGCTCTTCAATAAGTCAAGATTTTTTATTTTTATTTTGATAAACCTTCAATAAGTCAAGATAGTTTAGACTTTCATAAGGGAGAACCACATTTTTGACACTCAAAAAATCACACTCAAAAAATCAAAACACTGACAAACTAGTCTTTAAAATTTTTTTGTATTAGTTCATAGTACCTCAATGTGGCTTTTCATTTTAACAAGTTAGTTCTTAAAGGATCAACTTGCAAATAAATTAATTCTTAAAAATCAATATGCCGACAAATTAACCAATTTAAAACAAATGAATACCAATCCAAACTAAAAAAAAAAAGAAAGTTTTGATTATTTATTCTTATTTTATGAAAACTACTTGGTTTGGTTCAATTTTCAATTTTACTTTTGAAAACAGATCCAAACCAAATTGAACCGATAATTTATCATACACACATATTTATATACATATGTATGAGAAATATTACATATTATACATTATCTTTTTCGCGTAATATGGGGATAAAACTCTCATAATATTAGTTTTTTTTTTTCCATTTATAAAATTCGAATTTGAGGGCTTATTTAAGAGAAACAAGTGCCAAATCAATCAAATGAGCACTAATACATATTATACATAAATGCATATGCATATACATATAAATATATTTATAATATTCTAATAGTAAAATTACTCTTATATTCTTATCATATCTTAAGTCTCTTTTTTTTCTTTTTTTTTTTTGTTGATCTGAAAGCCAACTTTATTAAGCACCAGAGCCATGAACAAGGAAAGCGTACAAAAAATCAAGACGCGAATGGGTCCACGTTCCTGACATTCCTTGCTTAGATTTATTTCCTAAGCAATCAACTACACAGTTTCCAGACCTTGCTACGAAACTACACTCAAAACCAAAAAACAACCATGAAGCGTATGGTCTAATGTCTCTTATTATGAAGCAATTAGAGGAAAGGTCTTCATCCAAGTTTGCTATGCTATTTATCACGTTCCTTGAGTCTCCTTCAAGGTGAATCTTGCGTATTCCTAGATCCCAAGCAAATTGGAGCCCCTCCTTAGCTGCAAGCAATTCTACCTTATAAGGACCCATGCAGTTTAGTATAGTTATCGCCTTTGCTGCCAGGAAGTTCCCTGAGCTATCACGAACCACCAATCCTAGACCAGTAGATAAGAGCTCCATGGAGATTCCAGCATCAAAGTGCAATTTACACAAATTAGCTCTAGGAGGAAACCAGTGAGAGCTTAAGGGGAAACTTATCCTGTTTAGAGTAGCAGCTCTTGCGGCCTTGAAGGCTTCATGTTGTATTTTTGCTGAGTTTCCAACTTCCGTAGCCCTTGGAATTGATTTGCCTTGCCAAACCAAATTTCTAACCAAACTTCCTGCCAAACCACTATTACTAGTTCCAGTTGTTCATTTGACATGTGAATTGTTGCATTTATCAAATTATCCAGCCAATCCTCACTCATTGCAACCTGACTAGGTGACGAACTTGATGCTGCTGATATAGTCATAAACAGTAAAGGGACACATTAAGAATAAGTGATGTGCATTCTTCTCGTCTTCATTGCATAGGTAACATCCTCCCTGTATATCCACTCCTTTAGTTCTCAGTCTATCCTTTGTTGGTAAGATGTTCATGCTCAAACGCCACCCAAAAGCCTTGATTCTTGGTTGAATTTCAAGCTTCCATAGCTTTCTCTACCAACCTGCCCTGCTTTGAAACAGATTGTACTTTTCATAACCTTGAAGCCCTGCTGTTATTTTTGTTGCACAGTCCTTTCCCAAAGGAATTTATAAGCACTCTTAACCGAGAAGCAACCTTTGCTCTCAGGGGACCAGTGTAAGGTATCTTCTTGGTTATTTTGGCTTAAGGGGAGGCTCAATATAGCATAAGCATCTCTACCAGAGAACCATTGTTGTATAAGAACTCTATTCCATCTAGTAGGATTTTGCAGTAACAATTGAGAAACCATTTGAAGGTTCTCCGGGACACGATCCACATCTTGAACCTTCCCTCCTCCATAATTTGCAATCTATTTATCCCCCCTTATGTGTATTTCTTTGCCGCCTCCAACCCACCAAACAACACCAGATTCTATGACCTCTCTTCCTTCGAAAATACCGCGCCATATTATTTGTTAGTTCTTTTAATTTACTAAATAATTTGAAGTCTATGTATAAGTTTTATTCAAATCTTTTATTATATATACTTAACGGTGCAGTCTTAAATGCACCATAGTTTGTGATACAACTTGAGTGCAGGTAGACCCTAAATTGAATCTAGAACGTTGGTTTGAGATAGGAAAAATCGGACGGCTATAATACACGGACGGAATATTCATATTATAATATCCCACTCCACCACCTCTTTCGCCGATGACGACTCTGCGTCGCACTCCGGGCTCCGACCTTCGGCTTCAACTGCCTTTGGGACCCAACTACAGCCGCACGGCAACCTCGCGACGGGCCGCTTCCAATGGCAGCGATGAATGAGCTTTGCAAGGGAGGAGCAGAGAGAGTGCACAATGGACTGGAGCTCAGAGTTGAGGTCAAAGAGGAAGAACTTGAGGCCGTCGACGTCAGAGGCAAGCGATTGGAGGTTGTTAACAGTGCGAAGCGTGAAGCACGATGCAGTGTAAAGTGAACGTGAACGTCGACATGGCGGAGCGCAATGGAAGGTCGGAGCCGGGAGCTAGATTATGATGGAAGGTCGGAGCCCAGAGTTGTAGAGCGAAGTGGAAGGTTAGAGCTGGCATGTGGAAGAGAAACAGGAGAGGGGGAAAAGAAAATAGCAGAGGGAAGTACGATGCACCCAACTTTGTGCGATGCACCCTGCTTTATAGGGTGCATTGTAGAGCGCACCTTACTTAACATGGTAGTGTTAGACATTAATATAACTTTTGATAATTAGTTTAAATTTTAAATTTATAAGTTTTATAAAAATTTTAAAATTAATTTAATTTTATGAATATAAAAAATATTTTATAGTTTTTCAAAATTTAGTGAAAAATCAAATCTAAATTGATTTGCATTGGTTTAATTTTTCAAATAGAAGTAAATTGATTCAAATCAAATCAAAGTAAAATCTTTTTTTTTTTTTTTTCAAAATCAAACCACATCAAACTGCCAACGCCTATTTCACCCCTTTCTTTACATTGTCTAGCTTTGCACTTTTGCCACCAAATCAAACCATGACAAACCGTCATTTATTTTTGTTAATGGGGTGTGATTAGGGATGTCAAAAAGAAAAAAAAAATAGATGGGTGGCTACGGAGATTACCTAGGATGAGGGCAGGTAGAGGAATGGTATTGGTCTCCGTGGAGATAGAGACAAAGTGCTCATTTACTAAATAGAGGTGGGCAAGAGATGAGGCTTCCTCTCTATGGAAACCTATTAGGTCCCATATATACACAAAAATCCTAGCTCTTCATTATTAAAATTATTGGATTTTTATTATGTACTTTCATTGTTAACTTGGATTGTATTAGGGGTGCATTTGTTCTAGATTTTAAAAAAAGTGATTTTAAAATTTAAATTTTGGGTGTATTTGTTTCAGATTTCGAAAAAAAATATGATTTTGAAACTTAAATTTTATGTATAACTAAAAAAAACCCATTTTTTCATTTACTCTTTCACTTTTTCCAAAAAAGCTAAAAATAGATATTTTTGAGAATCTGATTATTTTTAAAAAATTATCCAAATATATGAAACTGATTTTTTCAGTAAAAAAAAGTGATTTTTTATCCAAAAAAAAAAAAACACACAAACAAATGCACTCTTTATATATAACAGAAAAAACTTAAAATTAATTTTTTTATAAACTACTCTTTTCAGTTTCTCCAAAAAAGCTGAAAATTAATTTTTTTGATAATCTGATTATTTTTAAAAATTTATCCAAATATATGAAAACTGATTTTTTTAATAAAAAAATAATTTTTTGCTGAAAAAAGTATAAATAAATACACCCTATATTAGTAGTGTTGTAATGAATTATAATTATTGTGTATAATTTACTCAAGTTTAAGAGTGTTTTTATGAAATTTTTTTATATACTTTTTATATAAATCCATAGATATCCATAGGTGTTTAAATCCCTCTGAAAAATGGGAATTGAAAATCCGTGACAGGAATGAGACAAAGACGGGGTGAATTTTCCAATGGAAATAGAGGTGGACATATTTCCACCTTATGGATACCCATTTATCATCGCTAGATGTGATCATCCTCAACTACCTGGGAAGGTTCAATATGGGGAAATATGGCTTCCAAGTGCATACTATAACATATTCGCTGTCCGTGATACAAATCGATGTGTGTGCCAATTAATTATACTACTACACAACTTTTTTTTTTTGTCACGTTATACTATTATTGCTATTATGCTCTAGCTACTGGAACCCTTACTATGAATCTGGACCAATATCCAACCTGATTCACTTCCATTGCCACATGCTGTGGTGTCTACTGTAGGTTTGTTTACACCGAGAATAAATCTGAGCTTGTGTTCGTTATATCAGTTTTCTTTTCTTTTCTTTTCTTTTTTGAAAATTTATTAGTTCATTCAATGCAGGGTTGTATCGTTAAAATTACTTGGATGGAAATTTAGTCTAGTTAATGAAACATTTCATTTGAAGATAATCACCTGACAGTGTAATAAAATTAATTATACAATCAATAACAAAAAAATTAATTCTAAAATGTGATGCTGATATTACTAGTTTAATCATCCTGAATAATAACTAATTTAAATAAAAATCATTAGATACTTTTTGGAGTAAAAGAAACTTCTTGTTTTGTATTAAAAATACAAGCCATTTTAATTTTATGTCAATTATATTTTTAATATTATATTTAATTTACTCATTTATATTTAATTAATGATACAAAAATGATAGTATTTATTAATAGGGGTGTTCAAATTCAATCTAAGTCAAAAAAATCATTAAACCAATCCAATTCAAACCAAACACTAATTAAAACCGCAAAAATTTAGATTAAATTGGTTCTTATATTTTATAAACCACTTGGATTATATCGAATTTCAGAATCGATTTTTGAAACCAATTCAATTCAATCCAAATCTAATAATATTATATAAAATAAAATATTTTATTATATTTATAATAATTTTAATTTATTACATAATCTTTATTATTAATATATTATTTTCACTTAAATAATATTTTATAAATATTAACTGAGTTATTTTTATTTTTTATTTTTATTTATTTATTTTATTGACCTAAGTTACTTTAATTTTATAACATTTTAAACTTAAAATTTTATTTTTGTCAAAAATCTATTAAATTGATCCAATCTAAACTAATGAAAATTGAATTGGATTGGATTTGATTCAATTAAATTAAATCGATCCTATTTAAATCATGACAAATTATATTATTTGCATTGAATTAATTTTTCAATCAAAATCAATCCAAATTAAACCATAAATACCTCTATTTAATTACTAGTAATAGAAAAAGTACTCCTATGAAGTTGACATTCAATTATGTGTAATTATGATATCGCAATCTCCTCGTTAAGGGTACTCCTCTTCCCTTTGTATGGTTGTAAGTCTTACAATTTTCTGTACTCTAAATTCTTTTGTACCAAATAGCGGTATGCTTCTGGCACTAAAAAAAATAATTTTTTTCAATTCTATTTAAAATATTTATAAAATTTTTAATATTATTTATTTGTGTTTTTAAAAAATAGAAGAATTTTTTTATTTTTTTGATAAGTTTATAGGGGATTATTTTTCCTAAAAGTAGAAGCAATAGAAGAGAAAGATTTTTGTTCCATGAATATCCTTAAAATATTTTTAAAAAATACTACTCCATTTTCACTCTCATTTTGTCCCTCCATGTTCTTAATTATAATTTTATTATATTTATTATATCTAAATAATTTAACAATTTCTAATTTTAATAAAAAATACTCATACAATTACATCCAAATGATAAATAATTTTCTGTTTTTATTTCTACTTCTATTTTTACTTTTACTTTTATTTTTAAAAAAATACTTCTCCTAAAATCTTAATTAAATGGACCCATTACGCTACACAAAATTCTTAGCTTAGAATCTTCAATAGCAGATCTTTGGGGAGAAATACTTGGGTAGTCCTAGAATATCATGTTGCTGTGCTCATAACTAATAATATAATGATATTTTAAATGAGATCCACCACTAACTTAACCACTAACTTATACTGTAATCTAAAATATCATTATATTATTGACTGTGAGCATAGCCACGTGATGTTCCAATACAACCCAAGTATTTCCCAATCTCTGGGTCCATTGAGCTTGTGGACCAACCAATGTTGGTCTACCATTGAAATTGCTAAAAAGTCACTAACATTTTCTTATTACCACCCATCTCCTTCCACCTTTCTCTTTCATTTCTCCATGGCTATGTTCATCACCACCAAACCAATCTCCGATGGATCTGGGCTCCGACACCGCCACTGCTGCTAGAACTAGCACCATAAAGTCACCTCTCCAACACATTTGTTCTTCACCAGAAGCTATCTCCATTACTCTCTCCATTTTATCTAACCAATAAGCATGTCATAATCCCATTCCTCTTAGAAAGAACTCAGGCACCAATAAAACCTAGAAACCTCATAGCCAAATCTCATCATTTCAATCTACTAAAACAATGGCAATCAGTTAAAAATCAAACCAAACAAAAATCAATAGAAACCAGTTGAGACCCTCCACTGTTCTAGATTGCAAAGCCACCACCGGCAAGCACTCTGCCTTGTGCATCCTTTATCCTCCACTATAGAACAACCATACATCGCAATCACCGCATTTGCTTTCAACTCCTTCCCGTATGTGACATAGCACCGCAACTATGCCACTGACATGTTGTGACAGACCCAATAGGCCCAAAGGGACACATGGGGCCCAGAATTGAAAACACAAAGGGAAATTCCATTGCTAGATAGGGACACATGGAGGCAGATCCGAGTGAAGTGGGACTAGGCAAAGGGAAAAGAGTGAAGATCCCGAATAGGAGGCTCAAGGAATACATGAACCCAGGATGAAAGTCTATGAAGAAGTGACTCATTAGAGGACCTCAAGTCTGGTATGAAAATCTACCTCCATCTTGGACAATCTTCTCTTCTTTCTCTCTGAGGCTCTCTTACAACTCGATCCTGATTCACAATTGTAACCTCTTTCAGGTGTGATAGTCACTGGTGTTGCAGTTGGAAGCTATTATTGAACTTTACCCTTGTTTCTATTTTACTCATACTTCTTTTCGAGGATTTATTGTGTGTTGTAAGATACTTTTGAACTCTTGTTATTTCCTCAGTGTTAAATACAAACTACAACTAGATTCCATTACACATCTTTGTCCCGTTCTACCATCGCGCCATGTCGCCACTGGCGTTGTTACCCATCCTTGTTGCAGGTTGTTGTCCTTCGACCATTCTCCACTGTATAACTAGCAACCACCATCCCTGCCATAAATTGTCACCACCAAGCCAGCAACCGCGCCCAACTTGGGAGCCTCTGTCTTTCACCACACCACAACCTTTGTGCCTCCTTTGCCAGCACTACATGAATGAGATGCTCGCGTTCGCAGTTAAGGGCAATGGGTTCATGTACGACACCATTTCATAGGAAAGGAAGGTTGAGGTGGACTTCAACTATGAGCCCCTAGCAAGGTTCAAAGGAGAGTTTGGCGCGGTGGCTATGGATAAGCACAATGAAGCTACATGGTGGCGGTCGGGCGATTGTGAGGTAGTGGGTAAAGAGAGAGGAGGAAGAGGGATGGATGAAGGGATAGATTTGAAAATTCTTAAATTTATTTAACCTTTTAAATTAAATTTATTTATTTTATCTATTAAACCTAAATCATTCATTTATTTTAATATTAAATTTAAGGTTAAATAACATTAATCACCCTTGAGGTTTGGAGTTATTGCGCTCCACTACATTCTTAAGCAAAATATATATATAGTTGAAGGTGTTCAACATCCAGCTCAGCCCGATAACCGATCCTAGCCCAAAGCTTATTGGCTTGGGTTCGAATTCTAAAATTTGACTTGATGCACTTTCTTGGGCCAAATTTGAGTCATACTTTGAGTTGGCCTAACCCGGCTCGAAGTTAGTGATTAAGTATAGTTCTTTGCAAATCAAGTATGTCTGTGATGAAGTTGGGTTTCCTTGGTATGGAGTAGAGAGCTATACTGAAGAAGATGAAAATGGCTTCGACAATGCTATCTAAGGGTGTTCAAAAGATGGGTTTGGTCGGGTTAGATGAAACCTAAACTCAGTCTGATTTTTTGACCATGTCATTTCTTTATGCTCGAACCTGATCTGATAATGACTCGATTAGTGATCAAGTCATACCTGGTTAACCCAATGTTTAGACAATATATAAAGATTTGGATATTATACATAGTAAAATCATAAAATTTTAAAAGTAAGAAACAAAATTCAAAAGACATTTTATAATAAACATTTTAAAATAAACTATATCAATATAAAAATAACATCAAGTTATATAAAATATATTAATTGAATTATGAAATCTTATAATTTATTACTAATTACTTTAAAAAATATAATTTATAAAGAATAATTTTAACTTTGGGCTGGGGTGCAGCCAACTTGAAGTATGACCCGAACTCGATTCCAAAAGTGTACTAGGTCAAATTTTAGAACCCAAACCTGACCCAATAAGCTTTGGGTCGGGACATGTTATTAGACTAAGCTGGATCTTGAACACCCCTAGTGCTATATTCAACTATATATATATATATAGGAATGGTTTACTATGAGAGTGAGAAGAATAAATCTTGACCATTGGATCTTACGTGAATAGTCAAGATTAAAATATAAAGTTACATGACTTTTTTAAGTGATCATGTGACATTTACACTACTTTAAATCTTGATCATCCATATATGGTTATATGATCCAGATTTGCTTATTTTATTCTTATAATAAATCACTCATCTCATATAATACGCTCTCATATATGTAGAAAACATGGGGTGGAGTGCTATTTTTGCTTAAGAATAGGGTGGAGGGCAATAACTCCAAATCTCAAGGGTGCTTAATGCTATTTACCCTAAATCTAATGATGCCAAAAGGAGTGGACTAATGTTAATCCACAATAAGGGGTGGATCAACAAATTCTTCACCAAGTCTCCAATTTAGAATGCTCACAGGAAAGGGATTGTTTAAAGACTCCGTTAACTTCATTAGATTTTTTTTGATAATTGAAATTAAAAGAGGCTCAACACTATGCATCAAAATAGGAGTGAAGCAAAGTCTCATACAAAGAAAAATATGATAATTGAGGGAATCTTAATTAATGGAAAAAGTGGCACCATTGTTATCTCATTGTTATGTAGTTTAGTTTATTTAAGTGGTTTAATATTATTTTTTATGTAAAATTTTAAGTGTGGATTTTATGAATAAAAAATTAATACTAAATTTATATAATAATGAGTTGATTTTATTTGAATTAAATTAATTAAAATTTAATAGATTTTAATTATTTAAAAAAATTAATATTCTTACTTAAAATTAGTTATCTAATCAACCTTATTTTAATTGAGAGCATCTCTAAAATTTAGGGGGAGTTTTTTCATGAACTTAAATCTTTGGTCCAACAACGATAATTGGGTTTAATAAAAAAAGGTTAATCTCTTATAAAATAGTAAAATATGATTTAAATCTTAATTAAAAATTATATTTATATTTAGCATTTAACTATACCTAAATAAAATTACCTTCAATTAAAAAACATCTATGTAATAAACCAAAAAATCTTTGATCCATAATGGACCATTCAATATCAACCAGTTTATTGTGGACATCGATCGTCACAAGTTCCCTTCTCCCCACAACCTTCCGCTTACACTTTCATTATTCCAACCTCTTGTTGCTTTTTCTTAATGATGACTTCGTGCTGTGAGATTCCCATGTGATGTGATGTCCACATGGGGTTCACCCTCATTACTTGGAAAAGGGGCTGGCCCGCTTTCGCCGAAACTTTATTACGTCTTCTCACTGAAGAAACATATCCTTTGGCTAATGAATGCGAAATCACTAGTATCATGGATTTCAATTTGTTTTGAAAATATTATTAAATTTTTGTTTTGTCATCTTTAGCAGGGCAATGGCTCATCTACTGAATGTGCTTTTTACATATCATTTTGTTGCATACATTATTTTATCATTTAACAATGTTCTATGTCTAAATCATTAGTATTTATTAGACTCTAATTATTATGTGTCCAGTTTGCTCTGCTTCTTAAAAAAGTATTAAATAAGTTCTATGTATAAAACATATATGACGGAAACACATGGGGAAAGAAAAGAGGTGTGCAACAAACAATGCAAAGCTAATATTACTCCTTCAACAAGAAATATGCATTATTATGATCTCCAAGAAAAAAAGGAATATGCATTGTTATAAGATTAATTTTAATTTTAATATGAGAATAATTTTTATATACAAACTAAATAAAATTATTTTATATTATTATTCAATAGAAACCAAAGAAAGCACTCTACTGGCTTAAGTTTATGTAACTACCTATTATAATACGATTTTTTTTTTAAATGATAATGTAAAATAATTTTACAAGAGTAAATTTGGTATAAGAGTAAGTATAGAGAAGAAATTTTGATGAAATAAATTTATATATAATTTTACACATAAATCTAATCCATAAAAGTTTTTCCCTTATTTTTACATATGAATCTAATTAATGAAAATTTACCCCCCAATCTTTTCTCCTCTACCAAATTCACCCTCAAGATGTGTTTGATATAGGAGTAATAGTGGGGATGAAAATTTCGCAGAACAGATCCATAAGTATTTCTCTCGATGTATCAAGATTATTCTCTTTTAGTATAAAGTTTAAAATTTAGGATTTAGAGTTAAAATTTAAATTTATTGTAATATACCATAAATATAAAACTTTATATTGTCAATAAATTAATTATCTTCTATATGATTTTTGAACTAATTATAATATGAATAAACTATTTTTTTATAATGTAATAATATATATAATTTATATAAGAAGGTTTTATATTAATAATATATAAATTAAATACCAATGTTATTGTACTATCTCTAACAGGGACAAATCTAGAGAATGAGTGTTGCAGGGCCAAAACAATATAAATATAAAAATTTTAAATTAATTATATGCATTTTTAATTTCATAATTTTTACTTAAAATTTATTATTTTATTCATATATTTTGAAAAACATATAAGTGTTTAAAACTTTTAATGATAACTAAATAGATGTAAGTTGGAATTTTGATACAAAATTATTAAAAAAATAGTGTGAAATAATATTCAATTAGTTATAGATTTCACATTAAAACCTAGTTAATATGGTACAAAATAGAACTAGTTATGTTAATCGGTATACAAATGACTAGTTTTGTATTGAATGTTATTTAGTTCAACAACTTAAAAATTAGTTTTAACATATGTATTATTTTTCTTCTTCATCTTCTTCTATACCTCATTCTTCTTGATTAAGTCATTAAAAAAAATCAATTTACTGGATTGTGGGGTGATGGTGGATAGTGGGAGATAGCTGTGGCCAATGGCGAGGGGTGGCGGCGGTCAACAGCAATGGGCAGTGGCAGCTAGTAAGGACAAGTGGTGGCAGCCGTCATCGATAAACAAGGCGGGCGATAGAAACTGATGGTGGCTAACGATGAGGAACAAGGCAGGTGGTAGTGGCAACCAGTGGGAGACAGTGGTGGACGGTGTGGTCGTCGGTGGCAATCAACAGCGGTTGATGGTCTTCGACGGTAGTTAGCGACAGACGATAGGGGATGGCAGCGGCGGACAATGGTGGACAATAGCGGCAGATTGTTTTCAAGGTCAATGGAGAAAGAATTATTTGGTATAAAGTAAAAAGAATAATAGTGAAAAAAATATAAAATAGAAAGAGAAAAAATTGAGACGAAATAAGACCAATTTAAAATTGATTTTTTTTTAGTATTGGTTTTAGGTTTAAATTGGTTCAAATAAAAACTAATTTTAAAATATTTAGACAGTTATCAAACAATGTTTATTGAAAACTAGGTCCCATTGTACCTAATTATCCAATTTTTCTAGTTTGTCAAATACTCCCTAAATTATCAAGTTGGCCTTGTACATGTCTAATATGTAGGAAGTTTAATATTGTTTATATAACTTGAAAATAAATAAATTCAAGATATTATTTTAATTGCAGAATTCTCAATTTATATATTCTAAATTTAAAGTCAAAGTATTTTATTAAATAACAAGTAATTATATATATATATATAAGTGCGGAAGGGGAATAGGACCCTTACTCCCCCAAAAAAAATTCGTCTATGATGATAACAAGGCTGCAACAGCAAAGTAGAGACTAACTTTCTATTAGTGTAAGTTATTACTCCAAAAATAATAGAGAAACTCCATTTGGCCTAGTCTTAACGATGGGTAATTATAAGAGGCGACAGAGTCCTAAATATATGAATTTTGGGGTGGGGCAAGTTATTATTCTCGCATTTAACCAAAAGAAAATAGCATAGAAGCGACCATTAGTTGCATACTTTAAACGTGAAGGACTCTTAGTAGGTTCAATCGAAGAACCCACAAATTGGTTATATATTTTAAACATGAAGGATTCTCAGTAGGTTCAATGGAGGACTCCACAAATTGATTATGGTCAGGGGGCATTAGCTGGAATGAAAATCAAGTTCCTTAGAATAAGAAACATGTGCACTGAGGGCACATTGAGTGTTTTGGGGAGGAGATTTAAGAAAACTTACAGTGTAATAAGATGTTGATGGATTGTGAAGAGATTGTTGGGTTCATAAACATGTGAGACATGCAAAGAATGAGAACTTCAACTACAGTGACTTAGGCAAGAACGAATGAAGCACTCATGATAGAATTTTGGGAGGATGACTGGACCACCTCTGCTCTTGTAATTGATCAATTCGAATGCTCGTCCAACCTGGTTCAATGCTTGGGAAAGAATAGGATAGCTTAATGTTTCTCCTTTGCTCTACTTTCATTCTTTCCCCCATTTCACCATGAACTAGTGTTTCTTCTTTATTTTTCCTCTAATTCTCCTTTCTTCCTCTTATGTGTGTTCTTGTAACTCTGTTTTCTTCTTCTTTCATTCTTTATTGCGTGCTGTTGTCGTTTTCCATTTTCTTATCCTTCTTTGTTTCTCTAGGGGCCATTTTTAGGGGTTAAGTCACCTTAGAGAAGACAAAATTATTTATGGTGATAGTTGTTTCCTTGCAATTCTGAATCGTTGGCCTTTTCAATTTAGCTAAACATGTGTTTCTTCTATTCTGAAACACAGCTTCTTTGCAATGGCCATTTCCCTTTTCAAATACGAAACCTTCTTATGTTGGCATTTCCTTTTCCTGGAAAAGGTAGCCTTTTTGACATGACATGGCTAATGCTTCATATAGCGGGGCAACAAATTTAACATGTAAATTAAATAATGATAATTAAATTAAAATTAAGTATATGATATCTTAAATTCAAATTTTATTGCTGCCAATATACCAAAAAATTAAAATTAAGTGTATATCATGTATATAAACTTTAAAACAAATAATTAACACAACAAAATAATCTTCTCCTGTTTATGGTGTGTTTATTTTAGATTAATTTGCCAAAAAATTATTTTTTTCATCCAAAAAAATCACTTTTTGTATATTTGGATAATTTTTTAAAAATAATCAGGTTCTCAAAAAAATCTATTTTCATTTTTTTTGGAGAAGTTAAAAAGAGTAACTTCTAAAAAAAATTAATTTTCAGCTTTTTCAGTCATATATAAAATTTAAATTTTAAAATAATTTTTTTCAAAATCTGAAACAAACACACCCTTAGTGAAGTTTGTAGGGTAGTATTTGTCAACAAGAGTATAAATGCTAATGTGTTTGAATTAGTTGTGAGATTATAAGTAGTTAAAAATAAATTTTATATTTAAATTTATTGACTTAAAAAAATTTTAAAGTAGTGTGTTTTATTTAAATTGCATGAAAATAACTGATTTTGTATGACAAATTACTAAAAAAAGATATAAAATGATTTATTTATATTTTATAATATTCAATATTTACTGTTATTTTAGTAAAACAATTATAATTCTAAAATAATCAACTTTTATTTATAATAAAAAACTTTAAAAATTTGCTTTCATTTATAAGTAGATTTTAAACTTAGAATTAGATTATTTTTTGGTACTTATAAACCATTAAAATTGTTTACTTAAACATGTGAAATTATTTTAAAATAATTTTTATTGAAAAAAAATATTTTCATGTATTCTCAAATACACAATTAATATAAAAATTTTTGTAGGCATCCTTAGAAATTAAAGCAGGTTTTAGTTAACAAATCTATTATTTGATTATTGAACATGCTATTCAACTCTTGTGATTGCTTATCTATTATAACAAATATTATTTTCATTTTAAAATGATGCTCAAATATGATGTGTTTTTTTCCTTTTTTTTAGTTTTTAGTTTTTTTAATCAAAACTTAAGGTAATAAACTTTTAAATTGAAGAAGCATCATTTATATAGAATAGCATCTTTAGAATCAAGCTTATTTATCAGACAAAGTTTCTATCTATATATATAAAAATATTTTGTATGATAAATAGACTTGAGTTAATATATATGTATATAAATTAATTTTTTTCTTGTAGATTTAATTTTTTGTATGTATGTACATTATAATTTTTTGAAAATTTTTTGGGGGGGGGGGGGATGGCCCCATTGTCTTCCCGAAGCTCTACCACTAGCTTCATGAATCAAATTCATGTGACATATAACCTTTTGACTTTTCCTTTTTGAAAGTCCTAAGATACCAGAGTGGAGATACCAAAAGCAGGATGTACATGGGCTTACCTAAGCGGCCATCCCTGGCTGAGCATACCAAAGCAGGGTGCTCCTGAGCGGGGCATATCTATCCCTTTTCTAGCATGAAGGCAGATTTTGAGGTATGAACACCTTAGGCACTTCCTTCATCCTAAAGCCTTCCAAGGAGCAATCAGTTTAGTTTCCATATTAAGAAGGCTCGATGGTGTTTACCTAGGCATTGTTCTACACTTAAGCGGCATAACCCAATGAGAACCTGAATAGTTTGTTATTTTATTCTTTAACATATTTGTCCTTAACAAAGTGTTAGAGCAGCATTTTCCATATCTCCATGTTTATAAATGGGTCTCTTAAGGAACAAAGAAAGGTTCAAGGCTCAAAATCAACTATGTTTAGGATTGTAAGTTTTGGTTTTTCTCATCATCTTTCAATTATTGACAGCTTTCTCTCCATGTTTCCAATTATTTTACCACTTCCTTCATAGCTTTCGAGTTACTTTCAATCATTTTATCGTTGCTTAGTATTTATTAGGGATATCATTGTGTTTTTTTTTTTTTTTTTTTTTGGGTATATAAGTTGCATTGAATTTAAACCTAAGACTTTGTGCAAATTATCTAAGCCTTTCACCACTAACCCACTCTAAGTGGCTTAAAGGCATAATCATTTTAGTGATTATTTGGGATAGTTAGTAATTAGTTACAATACATGTGATTAGGTATTACTTAGTTACTTTCCTATTTTGTATATAAGCTACATTATTATCTTGATATACTTATGCTCGGAGATAGGTCAATAGATCCTAGAAATGAGATGCTCCAAACCACAGATGGAGCTTCAAAGGCTGCTATTCATGATGGTGACTAGAGAATGGGTTGAATTCCATAGCAAGAAGGGGTACTTACAAGGACTTTGTCGCTCAAGTCGATGAGTGCAAGAGGTACAAATTTTAGGAGAGCATATGTATACTTGATTTGAGAGTGTGTAGTCATATTTATAGGGGAGGTTTGGTAATAACAGTTAATATAATGGATTTCTAAGATTCTTTTGTAATGGCCTTAGATTCATAATGGCTTCCTGCACATTACAAGATCCAAGTTCATGTGTTACCGAATTTGGATTAAATGCATATGTAACTGAAATGGCATCTGTTACCTTGTCTTCACCAGTCTTCGATTTGGGCCTTTGGGCCCTATGAAGGTTGGGCCTTAATAGGCTATCCATGACATTGGGCTTTTGGATTTGGTCTAGAACAATGCTCCTAACTCAATTTCCGAGATGACAACATCAGGTGCTGAGTTTCTTCAAATTCGTAAACTCTCAATTTTGACCTCAGAGAACGGGCGACTACCTTGCGTTTGATCCGACTTTTTCCTGGGGATTCATCCCTTTCTTTTTTACATAGGGCTCATCACCTAGAGGAGACATGTGGTGTTTTGGTGCCTCATTTCATGCGCCCTTATCATTTTGAATTAAAGCATCTTCTCTATTTTGCCCCCAGCTTTATGGTGCAAAAGGACACTTTTGCCCTCTACGACTTTTGAGTTACGTAGTAAGAAACACCACAACCCTTATAACTCTCCCTTTTCTTCTTCTTTTTCATTTTCTGCTTTTGAATACTTTATTTGCTCAAATGGTGTGTGAAAGAGTCATTCGAAGGAGGAGATTTTGCATCGTCTTCAAGGCTTCCCATCGTCCTTCCATTTCTATTCTAAAGGTATGTTTCCTTTCTTTGCTTTCTTTCAACACTTGTCATCTTGCAGAAATGATAGCATAGTTCTATGGTGGTTTTGTCCACCACACCTTTCTTTTGTTTTACGCTGTTCGGATGTTACTATCCCTGACATTCCTTCTCCTTTGCCCTTTTCCAAAGGTGCGAAACCTTTAGTGAGGGAAAACACCATGGGCTTCTTTTTTGCTTTCATTTTATCCTTGGTTTTCTGAGTTTGGTTTTCCAACTTTGGTAACTTTAGAGGTGGTTTTCCTCTATAGGTTTGCCCCAATGGCAAGGAACTAATCACTTATATTTTCGCCTTCAATCATTGGATATACAAGTGGGTAGATCTCGAGGTAGTAAGGAGCCCTTCAAGGGCAAGTTCCGAATTCCTGAGGTCATTAAGGAAAGAGCATTTGATCATATTGGAAGCCGAGTATGAGGAGGATTATATCTTGGAGGCACCATATGTTAACGAGAGGGTTTGCTATGTCAACCATGGGAGAGGCCCGAACTAGATGTAGATGTATGATGTCCTAATCTCCAATTTTGGTGTTCGCATTCACTTTACCCACTTTTAGTTCATCATTTTCCAAACTTTATCCAAATAGTTAGGCAATGATCCGAGGTTTTGAGATCATATGCCAGTACCTCGAGGTTCCGCCTACACCAAATGCATTCTTTTATCTTTTTCTTTCACTTGTCCCAATGGTGAGGGTTTAACCACGGGCTGGCTGTCTTTCCGAGCTCGTGCGAATCGGAAAGTATTTCTGTTGTATGAAGAGTTTTGTTTATCATTTCAAACCGTTCTACTTCAACATGTTCAAAGCTCCGAAGATGGTTCCATTTTGGAAGACCTTGGAAGGAGAATTGAAGATTAATTGCTTCTAGGATAAGCATTTTGAGATTCTTTTGGTAAATAAGGATGACTTCTCATATGAGGAATGGGCTGTAATAGACTTCTTCTCGACAAATTTTGGGGAGAAGCATCTCAATTTGAAATGTATAGTTGGCGTAGATGCTGAGGCTGCTAGGAGGCATCTACATTATTACTATTATGTTGAGTATTCCTTTGCACCTTATTTTGTATGCATGACTAACTTCTATTTTCCTTTTATAGAAAAAATGGCTCCAAAGTCTGCATTGACCGAATTCTGACACCATATTCTCAAGAGGCCACTTGATGGAGATGGAAGCAACAACCCTGGATTTGGAGGTTTTGGGGATTTAAATTTAAAATTTACATCAACTCCAAATTCTTCTACCCCCGAGATCCACCTTTCGAAAAAATAGAAGGCGAAGAAAGCATCTAAGGAGAAAAAGATTATCCAGGTTAACCCTGAAGATTCTCCAACTTTGGAGAACAATTTGAAAATCAATGTGTTGGCAAAAGATTTCCTTTATCCAGAGCTTATGAATAAAGACTTGATGACCTTAGCTTGCCTTGAGCAATTTTGGGGTGATGATGATGGCTTGGTGGAGAAGTTCCAGTAGGCCGGCCGTATGTTGTTAAAGTCGGTGGCAACATTCAGGTACTTGGAGCACATGATCTCTTCCAATGTCTGAGCTATCCAAGAGGTGAAAGACATGGAGGAGAAAGTACCCTTTCTCCAAAATGAGAAGCTAGCCTTGGAGAAGGCTAAGCAAAAGTTAAGCTCCGAGGTTGTTGAGTTAAGGAGGCAGGTGCAGTTGAAGGACCAACAGCTGGAAGAGTCGAGGGTCTAGTTGTCAGAGCTCGAAAAGGTCCATGCTAAGTCGTTCGAGGCAATTTCCAAATTAAAGGTTGAAATCAAATACATAGAGTAGTAGTAGGAGAAATCAGACATTGAAATTAAAGGGAATATCTTGGTGTAGTGCCAAGTCATTTGTCCTGAGGCAAACTTTGGTGAGGTCGAGCTTGACAAGCATATTGTAGACAGGCACATTGAAGTTTTCACTGATGACAATGAGAAGGAAAATGTCAAAGGTCCAAGGTCTGAGCCGACCAAGCCTACAACTAACTCTTGAAGCCTTCTTCTTTTTAATTTTTTCTTGTAGTTTGTTTTTATTTTGTGCCATTTTATGGGATTTATGTACTTGACTTTTTCGGGCTTTCGAGTTTGTTAATGAAACTGACTTTACCAATTGTATGCACTTTTTCTTTTCGCCTATGTTAAATAACTTGAAAGGATTATTAGTGACATTTTAATTGGTTTGTCAATTTGCTTAACAAATTATCCGAGGTTATGGAGAAAGCCTAATTATTCCGAACTCGTTATAACCGAATTGTATTTTTCGAAGTTTCTAATAACCAATTTGTAGTTTCGCTCAAGTTTGAGACTAAAGAAATTTTAATTTTTGTTAAGTTAAACTCAAGGGTTTAAATGGGTGGGTTCGAGAAAAAAAACCTGGACTTTTCCGAGGTAATGATAAACTTGGATTAATTAAGATTTTTCCTTGGTCTTTTGGTGACGCGGATTAGAGTTCTGCTTAAGTAGGTTATTAACTCGGATTTTACACATGATTGTTCTCGAGGTGTTGGACCTAGGTTCTATGTGTTTCTTGACTAAGGGGTGATAAATTCCTTAGGATTACACAATAATAAATAATAACAAACATACTAACAAATAGAAATGAAGACATGATCTTATTGATAATAAGTGGAGAAAACTAAGTGGCAGTGTATAGGTGTATTGCTTGGCCCATGGAAATCTCACATGGTTAAAACCTTGAGAAAAATCCATTGGGAAAAAACCTGAGGTAGGAAAAAGAGTACATCGACTTGGCATGGTTTATACATTATACATAGAATTTCCTCAAGTTCAAGCTATTCCACAATCTCCGAACCTCGAATCCAGATAAAGTTGAGAGCTTGTATGCATCTTTTCCTAAAACTTCAATTACCCGACAAGGGCCTTCCAAATTTGCCGAGAGCTTCCTTTACCCCGAGGTTGGTGGTCCGATATTAGCACATCGAAATACCAAATCTCTATCTTCAAACTACTAGGAACCACTACGGAATTATATCTATTCATAATGCTCTATTTTAATGCCTTTTTCTGGATGTGTGACATCTCCCTGGCTTCATTGGAAAGATCGATTTCTTCTCTCAGTGAATCAAGACTCGTAGCTCGGAAGATAATCCTTGGGCTTAGTTCTTCAACTTTGATTGGGATCATGACATCAACCCCATAAGTGAGCTTAAAAAAGGGTTTCACCCGTAGTTGACCGGGGCATTGTTTGGTATGACCATAATACGCTTCCGAGTTCATTAGCCCATGCTCCTTTCCTATCGTCAAGTCTTTTCTTTAATCCTTGGAGTATAACTTTGTTGGCTGCCTCAACTTGTCCATTAGACTGGAGATGTTCAACCGACATGAAGTGATGTTTGACCTTGTAACTCATGAGAAAACCTCGAAATTTTTGGTCTTTGAATTGTGTCCCATTGTCTGTCACCAGGGATTCAGGCATCCCAAATCAGGTGAAGATATTCATCTAAATAAATTTCTGGCTTATGCTGCCATGATAGAGGATAGTGGCTCTGCTTCTATCCACTTGGTGAAGCAATCAATCGCTACGATCAAATATTTCACTTGTCCTGAAGCAAGGGGAAATGGACCTAAAAGGTCAATTCCTTATTTGAAAAATGGCTATAAGGACATTATCATTGAAAGCTCTTCAGTTGGTGCAATGTGGAAATGGGTGTGTTGTTAGCACTTCGGGCATTTTTTTAATGAAATCCATTGCATCTTTTATCATCGTGGGCTAATAATAACTAGCTTGTAAAACTTTTAACACCAAAGCCTTTCCTCCGGGATGGCGGCCATACAATCCCTTATGAACTTTTTCGAGCATGAAAGATGTTCAATCTGGACCAAGACACTTTAATAGTGGTTTGAAAAGACCTCTTCTGTATAACTGGCCTCCAATGATAGTGTAGTAGGAGGCTTCTTTTGCCATTTTCTTCATGTCAATAGGATCATGGGGGAGTATTCCATTCAACAAATACTGTATAATCGGAGTTATCTAGCTCAAAGATTCTTCAATGGCTGATATCGAGACTAGATTTGCTATGGATGGAGTTTTCAAGATTTCCTGAATTAAGCTTTTGTTGTTTCCTCCTGGTTTTGTACTAGCCAACTTGGAAATGATATCAACTTGGACATTCTTTTCTTTAAGTACATGTCAAACATTGTACATATTGAACTTCCTTATCAACTCTTTCACCTTTGCCAAATATTTTTGTAGTAACAAGTGTTTGGCTTGGTATGCTCTAGTTACTTGTGATGGAATCAATGCAGATCGTAAGTCTAGTAACGCCGATATTGAAAGGTAGCTGAAGTCCTGCCATTAGTGCCTCATACTCAGCTTGTTGTTAGGGAGTAGAAAATCGAATTTGATGGACATTTCAACCATAACGTCACTTTTTTTCCTCCAAAATGACTCCAACTCCACAACCTTTGGTGCTTGAGCACCGTCAATGTACAACATCCAACTCAGATCCCGAGTTACTTTTTTATCTATCATTTCTACAAGAAAATCTGCTAAGGCTTGAGTTTTGATTGCAGTTCTAGGCTTGTATTAGATGTCAAACTCAGAAAGTTCTACTGACCATGTCACCATTCTTCCGATGAGATCTGGCTTCTAAGGCACTTGTCGAATGGGCTAGTATATTCTAACCACTATAGTGTGGGCTTGAAAATATTGTCAAAGACATCGAGCAATAAACACCAAAGCAAAAGCAACTTTCTCCAACTTCTGATATCTAAGTTATGATCGCTGCAATGTCTTGCTGACAAAATATACTAGATGTTGTTGCTTCGTGTCTTCTCAAACTAAGGTGCTGGCTATGGCCACATTGCTCACCTAGAAATATAAATATAATGGATGCCCAAACTCGGGCTTGCATAAGATCGGAGCGCTAGAAAGATAATTCTTGAATTCTTGGAACGCAGTTTTGCATTCCAACATCCACTTAAAATTGTTCTCTTTCCTTAATAATGCAAACAAGATAGTGCCTTCCGAGCTGATGTTGCTAAAAACATGGAGAGGAAGGCTATCCTTCTCGTCAATCATTGAACTTCTTTGACATAAGTAGGACTTTTCATTTCCAAAATTGCTTGATATTTATCGGGATTCACCTCGATTCCCTGATGTGTAAGTATAAAGCCTAAGAATTTTCCAACTTTAACAGCGAAGGCACATTTTTGAGGTTCTAACCTCATTTTGTGCTTATGTAGACACTCGACCAATTTGACAAGAGCTCCTCCTTTACCATTGTCTTGACCATCATATCATCAATGTAGACTTCCATTAAGATTCGATATGATTAGCGAAAATCTTGTTCATCAGCCTCTGGTATGTGGCTCCTACATTTTTCAACCCAAAAGGCATGACTTATAATAATAATTAGTTGTTGGGGGGATGAATGCGATTTTTTTTCATCAAAGGGGTGCATTAGAATTTGGTTGTATCTCGAATATGCATCCATGAAGGAGAGAAATCAGAATCCAGATGCTGCATCGACCAATCCATCTATGCTTAGTAAGTGGTAAGAATCCTTATGGCAGGCTTTGTTGAGATAGATATTGTTGACACACATTCACCACTTCTCATTGGATTTTTTTACCATGACAATGTTGGATAACCAAGTCACATATATCATCTCCTTGATAAAACCAGCATCTAATAAAGCTTAAACCTGTTTTTGAACTTCTCGAGCTCTGTCTAGGTTCATCTTTCTTCTCTTCTAGGCCACAGGGCGAACATCAGAAAAGGTAGCCAAACTATGGCTCATGAACTTAGGGTCAATCCCGAGCATGTCAGTTATAGTCCAAGCAAACAAATCCAAATTCTTTCTTAAGAAAGCCATGATCGAGCTTCTCTTTCAAAAACATGGGTAGATTCTATTTATTCGGGTTGTTTGATCATTTTCTAACCCGATTTGCACAACTTCAAGCTCCCCATCAGGCTTAGGTCTTTTCATTTCCTGCCATCCCCTTACATCTAGGTCTACCAACATGACCTTCAATGAGCTCGGAGGTCGGACTTCTTTTTTGTTGTCCTTCTTCTTCTTAGTTACTTCTAAACTTGCATTGTAATATTTGTGAGCTGCATCTTGATCCGCCCTTATAGTAGCTATTTCTCCATCATTTGCGAAGAACTTCATTGTCAAGCAGCCTATATAAACTATGGCCCCGATTTTATTCAAGGTTGGTCCTCTGAGAATGATGTTGTATGCCGAGGGGCAATCGACAACTAAGAAGTCAACCTTAACTGTCCGAGTTTGAGGCCAGGTTCCTAAAGTCAAATGAAGGGTGACAAACCTATTTGGATGTACTTTTTTGCTGGAGAAACTAATAAGCTCCTCATTGTAAGTCTAGAGATCAAAATTCTTCAATCCAAGTTTGTCAAATGTTTCTCGAAAGATGATATCAGCAGAACTTCCCTAGTCATTGAACACCTGTTTAACTTCAGCATTAACCATCATTGCCGAAATAACCATAGGATCGTCATGGCTAGGAACAACTCCCTCTAAATTAAATCTCGAAAATATGATCTCCAAAGTGGACGAGGGCTTGTGGACTTTCTTCATCTTCGCTGCAGATAAACTTAAAATCTCTTGGAGATATTTCTTGCGGGCCCATTTAATTATTCTGCCTCTTGCAAAACCTCCGCCTATAACATTGATTGTTCTTATAATTGTCTCTTCTTCCCGATCTATAACCTCTCTTCCTTCTAAAATACCATGCCATATTATTTTTTAGTTTTTTTTTAATTTACTACATGATTTGAAGTCTATGTATAAGTTTTATTCAAATCTTTTACATATATACTTAACATGGTAATGTTAGATATTAATATGACTTTTGATAATTAGTTTAAATTTTAAATTTATAAAGTTTTTTAAAAATTTTAATAATTAATTTAATGTTATGAATATAAAAATTATTTTATATTTTATCAAAATTTAGTGAAAAATCAAATCTAAATTGATTTGTATTGGTTTAATTTTTCAAATAGAAGTAAATTGATTCAAATCAAATCGAAGTAAAATCTATTAATTTTCTTTTTTCAAAATCAAATCACACCAAACCACCAACACCTGTTTCACCCCTTTCTTTACGTTGTCTAGCTTTGCACTTTTGCCACCAAACCAAACCATGACAAACCATTTATTTTTGTTAATGGGGTGTGATTAGGGATGTCAAAAAAAATAAAATAAAATAGATAGGCGGCCATGGGGATTACTTGTGATAGGGACAGGTAGAGGAATGGTTTTGGTTCCTTTGGGGATGGAGACAAAGTGCTCGTTTACTAAATGGGCAGAGCAAGATATGAGGCCCTCTCTTCATGGAAACCAATTAGGTCCCCATATATACACTAAAACCCTAGCTCTTCATTGTTAAAATTATTGGTTTTCATCACATACTTTTGTTGTTAATTTAGATTGTATTATGTTAGTAGTGTTGTAATAGATTATGATTATTATGCATGCTTTACTCAAGTTTAAGAATGATTTTTATGAAATTTTTTTAAATTTTTTTTATAAACTTTTTACATAAACTTGCATATATCCATAGGGATTTAAATCTTCGTGAAAAATGAGGATTCAAAATCCATAATAGGAATGAGGCAAGGACAGAGGTGAATTTTGCAATGGAAAAATAAGGCGGATGACATATTTCCATCTTATGGATACCCATTATCATACCTAAATGTGATCATTCTCAACTACTTGAGAAGGTTCAATATGGGGAAATCTGGCTTCCAAGTGCATACTATAACATATTCCCCGTCCGTGATACAAGTCGACGTGTGTGCCAATTAATTATACTACAACATTACTTTTTTTGTGTTATACTATTATTGCTATTATGCTCTAGCTACTGGAACCCATACTATGAATCTGGACCAGTATCTAACCTGAATCACTTCCATTGACACATACTGTGGTGTGTACTGTAAGTTTGTTTACACCGAGAATTAATCTGAGCTTGTGTTCGTTATATCAGTTTTCTTTTCTTTTCTTTTCTTGAAAATTTATTAGTTCATTCAATGCAGGGCTGTATCGTTAAAATTACTTGGATGGAAATTTAGTCTAATTAATGTAACATTTCACCTGAAGATAATCACCAGACAGTGTAATAAAATTAATTATACGATCAATACCAAAAAAAATTGATTATAAAATGCGATGCTAGTTTAATCATCCTGGATAATAATTAATTTAAATAAAAATCATTAGATACTTTTTGGAGTAAAAGAAATTTCTTGCTTTGTATTAAAATTACAAGCCATTTTTATTTTATGTCAATTATATTTTTAATAGTATATTTAATTTACTCATTTATATTCAATTAATGATACAAAAATGTTAGTATTTATTAATAGGGGTGTTGGAATTCAATCCAACCCAATAAAACCATTAAACCAATCTAATTTGAACCAAACACTAATCAAAATTGCAAAAGTCTAGATTGGATTTATTCTTATTTTTTATAAATCGCTTGGATTGGATCGGAGTTCAAAATTAGTTTTCGAAATCAATCCAATTCAATCCAAATCCAATAATATTATATAAAATATAATATTTTATTATTAAATTTATACTTTTACTTATAATAATTTTAATTTATTACATAATCTTTATTATATATATTATTTTCACTTGAATAATATGTTATAAATATTAATTGAGTTATTTTTATTTTGTACTTTTATTTATTGACTTAAGTTACTTTTATTTTATAATATTTTAATCTTAAAATATTATTTTTGAAAAAAATTGATTAAATCAATCCAATATAAACTAATAAAAATTGAATCGGATTGAATTCGATTCAACATTTAAATTAAAATGATCCAATTCACACCATGATAAATTATATTATTTGGATTAAATTGATTTTTATTAAAAATCAATCCAAACTGAACTGCAAATACCTCTATTTAATTACTAGTAATAAGAAAAGTACTCATCTGAAGTTGATATGAAATTATGTGTAATTATGATATCCCAATCTCATCATTAAGGGTACTCTTCTTCCCTTTGTATGGTTATAGGTCTCATGTCTTCTTGTACTCTAAATTCTTTTTTACCAAATGGTGGTATGCTTCTAGCACTTAAAAAAATAAGAACTTTTTCAATTTTTTAAAAATATTTATAAATTTTTTAATATTGTTTATTTGTACTTTAAATTTTTCTATTTTTTTTAGAAGTATATAGGGAATTACTTCTTCCAAAAGTAGAAGCAATAAAAGAGAATGAGTTTTATTCCATGAATCTAAGAACCATTACTTTCTTATTCTATTATGATTTGAGGAATGTTATTTTGACATTCTCTTCATTGACATATATCGTGTCCACCGTATCTAAAGGTGGAAAACGACAAAACCCACTATATAGAGAGCAAGCATACGGTAGACACGATGCAAGCATCCATTCAATAAAATTGAAAGTAAAAATGAAAACAAAAAAGTGGGAAAACTTGAAACCCGCATCTCCTCCCTCCTCGCCCCTAAACCACCCTGTAAACTCCAAACCCGGTATGAACTTCAACCTCTACACCCCAAACACTCACTTTGAAATTGAAACCTCCGTCCCCACCCGCAAAATCTCACTTTGAAAGCAAAACCCCACACCCACACCCACACCCGCGAGAACCTCTCTTCCTCCCCCTTACCCACGAGAACATCCCTTTGCACTGTTGACTCACTCCTTCTCTCACTCTGTCTAAAGGCAAAATCAGAAGAAGCAAAAGGTGTCTAGCTCTGTCTCTCACTCTGAAGACTCCGAAGGCAAGCAAAGGTGACACATTGGCATGGAACTCTCCCATTCTTATCTTACTCCTTCTCTCACTCTCTCTGAAGGCAGAATCAGAAGAAGTAAAAACGTGTAGCTCCTTCTCTCACTTTGAAGACTCCGAAGGCAAAAGCAAAGGTGAAACAATGGCGTGGAGTTGAAGACTCTGAAGGCAGAAGCAAAAGCTCACACACTCTGCTTGAGTTTACAGTTCCAACTCCATGCTCACTCTCTCTTCCCTCTAGTAAGCTTTTGCTAATGTTTCTTCTTTCTTTGGTTTATAGCTTCTCTTTGCCACGAAAGACCATGGATCCAAACAAGCTACTAAATTTCTGTATGATTATTGTTGAAAACCCATTTATCCCTGAAATGAAAACCCATTGATGAAAACCTATCCGCTCAACAAATCCATTTCTGTTGATGATTCTTCTTCTCTTTGATGTATGTGTTTTCTTTTGGGGATTATGCAAAATATGAGAACTTGCTTTATCATTGGTAGTTTGAAAATGAGCCATCATCACTAGAGGAGTTTGTGAAAATGACTTCCCATAAATGGATAAATCTTAAATTTGGGGAGGTTGATTTGCTTTGTTTACTACAGTGGTCCTGCTACTCTGCTTTTTCACTTTGAGTTGGTTAAGGTTCACTATGTGTTGCAGTTGCATAATGTCCTTATTGTTATGATTGTTAAAAAGAGTCCTCAGTATTAGGGATTTTCAAAGTGATAGCTATATTTCTTGCCAACAATAATTTTGGGTAACATAATAAGTCTCATTGAGAGTCAAATTTGGTAGTTACTTGGCATGCCTTTCTGCAATCTATAGAAGTACTAGCAAAGATTGTCTTGATTATTGGTTATAAGATTGTTTATTGAACATTTGTCTTGCTTTAGGCAAATTAAGTAATTTGCACATTTGTTCATGAATGAAACATCTTGTTACAAACATAGAAGACCGTAATTGTTTCACTCTCTGTATGATAAGAGATTCAAATGAAAAGGAGACATATAGCATGTAGTGAAGTAAATAATTTTGGACCTTTATATTTTGGTAAGCTGCTTGTGAATGTGTCTAAAGAGAGCAAAGTATGAATAATTGAAAACATGTAATCTAGCTTATATATACTTTGTGATATTGATGGAAAATGCCAAATTGGGAATAGAACCAAAACTCAATACATGAAATGTTTCCAGCTTTTTAAAAAAGTTACTAGCTCATCGAACTAAAGTTACTAGCTTTTTAAGCGTAGTTACCAACCAAGTGCAAGTTCTTACTTAGGCATATCAAGTCACTCCCCACATGGGAGTAAAGCTCCCCTCACCAACCTAGCATGAAGGGGTGTGATCTTAACTTGTTTGGATGCACCCATCCATTCCCCAAGGGCAATAGAACCAAAACTTAGTACCTGAAAAGTTACCAGCTTTTTAGAAAAGTTACTAGCTTATTAAACTAAAGTTACTAGCTTTTAAGGTGTAGTTACCAACCAACTGCAGGTTCTTACTTAGGCATATCAAGTCACTCCCCACGTGGGGATGAAGCTTCCCTCATCAAAATAACTTGAAGGGGCATGGTTTTACCTTATTTGGATAGACCCATCCATTTCCCAAAGGCAATAGAACCAAAACTCAGTACCTGAAAAGTTACTAGCTTTTTAAAAAGTTACTGCCTTATTAAACTAAAGTTACCAGCTTTTAAGCTGTAGTTATCAACCAACTGCAGGTTCTTACTTAGGCATATCAAGTCACTTCCCACATGGGGATGAAGCTCCCATCACCAATCTAGCATGTATATACTTTGTGATTTTGGTTGAAAATGAGAAATTCATGTAATTTTGCTTTATATATACTTTTATACTCTATACTTCCTATGTAGCATGTTTTTAGGGTGTTTCTAATGCTAAAGAAGCAATTGAATGTTTGAAGCCTCTCTTTCTTTACCTGGTACATATTTTTAGTCATTTATGCTTTGTTGATAATGATAAAGAAGTTTTTCCAGTTACATTATTTGCTTTGTGCTAGTGCCACTTATGTAAATAGTGTTAGCCATTCCAAAGAATAAGTTCTATTATACCAACAGTAAGTTATCAGAGGATTATGAAATTGTAATGAATTATGATAATGACTTTTTTTTTTTTGGATGAATTATTCAATAAAAATGAAAGAACCCAAGATGCAAAAGAGAGTACTCTTTCATATTGTAGTAGAGCCCAGTTAATTTTCTTTTCATATTTTGTGTAGGTTGGTCCATTGTGTACAACAAAATTCCATGGAAGATACAAGTAGTGGTGATGTGGACCGAGTTGTTGGATCCGTATTGGAAGTTGATAACTTTAAAGGCAATATTGAAATAGTTGAGCTAAGTGTTGGGATGATATTTCATTCGACTGAAGAAATAAAAACTTTTTACAAAAAATATGCAAATGTGATGGGCTTTGGATGGAAAATAGGAATTCGAGAAAAGGAGATGATGGGGAGTTGAATTATCTGATGCTTGCTCACACACGTGAGGGAAGCCGGGTGTCAAAGATTCCAGCAACATTGAAGATGCTACCTACACAAGTTGCAAAATTTCGTGCGAAGATTACTGTAAGTAAGGCATCAAACGGTTTATGGTCTATAAAGTCAGTGATTCTTGACCATAGTCATGATATTAGCCCCATGAAGTTAAGAATGTATAAGGCAAATAAAAATATCAGTCTGCATGTGAAGAGAACTATCGAGCTAAATGATGAAGCAAGAGTGAGGATCAGCAAGACATTCCAAGCTCTTGTACATGATGCAGGAGGGTACGAGAATCTTTCGTTTGTTGAACAGGATGTAAGGAACTACATTAATAAAGAAAGGCATGCAATTAGGAAGGAAGGAGATGCCAAAGCTTTGGTAAATTACTTTGATAGGATGAAGGAACTGAATTGTAATTTTGGGTATGACATTGATTATGATGATCAGTTTCGTGTAAGAAATATATTTTGGCTAGATGCTATGAGTAGAGCTGCATATGAAGCCTTCGGAGATGTTGTTAGTTTTGACACAACATATTTAACAAATAAGTATGAAATGCCATTTGCTGCATTTGTGGGTGTAAACTATCATGGCCAATCGATCTTGCTTGGATGTGGTTTACTTTCAGCTGAAGATATGGAATCATTTGTTTGGCTTTTTGAGTGCTAGGTTAGATGCATGGCTGGGAAGTGACTGACCAATTCAAGGCTATGCAGAAAGCAAGTAGGATAGCTTTGCCCAATACTCGTCATAGGTGGTGCTTGTGGCACATAATGAGAAAGATCCTCGATAAACTCAAAGGATATGCTGCATATAAGGGAATCAAATATGCAATGAAGGAAGCCATTTATGACACTCTGACAGAGGAAGAATTTAATGAGAAATGTTGTTTGTTTGTAAAAGAATGTGAACTTGAACAAAATGAATGGCTGAGTGGATTATTCAATAAGCAGTATAGGTGGGTTCCAGTTTTCCTGAGGAAGGATTTTTGGGCAGGGTCATCCACCACCCAACACAGTGAGAGCATACATGCTTTCTTTGATGGATATGTCAAGTCTAAAACAAGCCTACAACAATTTGTTAAACAGTATGAAAATGCTCTTAGGAGAAGGGCAGAAAGGGAGTTTGAAGTTGATTTTCGCTCCATGAATACTACAATTCATTGTGGGTCAAACTCCC
This sequence comes from Pterocarpus macrocarpus, assembly GCA_031439585.1. NCBI lineage: Eukaryota > Viridiplantae > Streptophyta > Magnoliopsida > Fabales > Fabaceae > Pterocarpus > Pterocarpus macrocarpus. The sequence continues at coordinate 15,203,943 of CM062516.1, read as the reverse complement.
TCATTGAAAAATAATTTCAAGCTGAATACATGCATGCAAAGTTTAATGAAGTGCAAGCTAAATTCATAGGGAAAATGAATTGTGGCACATCCATCAAATGTGTGGAGGGGACAATTGCCACTTATAATATGCTTGAGGAGGTTTTGGTTGGTAGCCATGTGAAGGAGGCTTTGTATGAAGTTAAATTTAATCATGGCAACCATGATGTCAGCTGCCAATGCTTGTTGTTTGAATTTAGGGGCATTATGTGTAGGCATTCACTTTCCGTGCTTGGTCTTGAAAGAGTAAAGCATGTGCCTTCGAAGTACATTTTGCCGATATGGAGCAAGAAGATCAAGTGGAGGCATTCATATATCAGGAGTAGTTATGATGTGACTGAATTAAAGCCAAGGTTAGAGAGATTTGATAAGTTGTTCAAGCATTTCTATAATGTGGCAAAAGAAGCTGCAGAATCTAATGATGCAAGCAATCTCCTCCATAGTGCGCTCGATAAATTCCTTAGTGATATGCATGGAATGGCTTCTTCTCATAACAAAATGAATGCAACTTGTAAGGACACTTGCTCAGAGGCCAACATGGGTGAGGGGTGTACGGATCACATGATTCAAATTCGTAGCCCTTCTCGTGTAACACGTAAAGGTCGACCACCCTCAAAGAGGAAAATCTCTCATGGCGAGAAGGTTGTGCAAAAATATAGAAAGCAAAGCATGGATGGTGCCAAGTTGGTTATGAAGGTTAGTTTATTAGATCATCTATTATTTTTTGTGTTTACTGAAATGGTCTAAATGGAGATAAATCTTAATGTTTGTTTTCAATTACAACTTGTAGGACTCCATTGATGGACCTATCATCCAGCAACATGGAAACAACTTCTCCATAGAGTCCTCAGTGGAGGTTGGACCAAAAATGAATGTGACTAATAGTAGTTTCATGTTGTGTGTGCATGGATTTAACATTAAATTTGTAACTTCGGTTTGGTCTTAGGCTGCATGCGCAAATTAAAATTTTTTTTTTCCACTTTGTTGTTAGTGTTTGATGTGAATTGTGAGATAAACTGTACTAACCAGATGAACTTTAAATTCGGGAAATACTTTGTTATGTAGGATGTTGTGCATCTACTATTTGAATATGGGAAAATGGTTCAATAGTGTAATGATTGCTATGATGCATTTATGGATTTATGCAATGCATAACTAATAGTACAATTTTTTATTCATATATGAACTTAGTGAGAATGTTAGTTTTGCGAGCGAAACTCATAGGAATGGATAGTTAACAATGATTAAACTACCATGAGTGTGGTGTGAAGTGACCACTAATTGTTACTTGTCTAATGTTGTTTACAGCCAGAGCAGGGGTGTTCATGTCAATGAAACTATTGCAGTTCCCAGTTATAAAGAAACTTGTTTGGTTTCAGAATTATCAATTGTACAGCAAGGTGGACTTGTGTCATTGCTTGAAGGCTTTAGTGCTGATGTTGGTCTATGTATGCAGGCATGTAAACAACTTGGCTATCTTTGAGTCTAGTTTGGATTATTTTACTTATACTATCCTCTTATACTAATCCGCAGGAACATCTCCCCAATCCTGTGTGTGCTAAGGACCATTTTCAAAATGTTGCGGAATCATAGTAACATTAGTTAAGCATTTTAACTTTTTGACTGATGACATTTGCTATATGTAAGCAATACAAATATACTAGCTAACGTAAATGGAGAATGATGCCTTCCTTTTTGTATAGGTAAGTGGATTATTAGTAGTGCATTTGTTATTGATGAAGGTTTGTGAAGTTTGCATGTGGACTTTAAATAACAAATTTTTTTCCCATTTCTTCCTTATGTTTTAATTTTTTATGTGCAGGACCAGGATTATAAGTGTACATTTTGCACAGCCATTTCTTGTGCAAGGAAACTGACAGTCACTTTGCACATCTTTTTTTTTTTACTATGGATGTGCTTGATAACAAGACAAGGGAAGTAGACAAATGGGAAATCACCCAAGATTTGGAGCATATGGGACAATATTAGGGAGGACATGGATCAATGCTATAAGATTTTGATTTTTTTTTTTATCTTAGTTTTTTGTATTTGGAAGGCCAAAAGTGTAATAGAATAGACAGTTTATTTGGTGGCACATGAGTTATTCGCAATTATTTGTTCTTGGTAGTACCATGTGGTGTAGGAGAGCTTTGTGGTCGATGTTGCATAATATTCATGTGCCTTCAAATATACTATTTGCAATTTCAATTGGGTCTATAATAAACATGAATATTGTATAACAAAGTATGATTTGGATTATGAAGAATTTGTTGGTATCTTGTTGTGGGTTTGTACATGGCATGTTTAATTTATTTGCTACCTGAAAGAGTAACTTTGAAAGAGTAAAATCAGATGTAAGCCTACAAGTCAGAGGAAAAATGCTTGAACTCTAGTCCAAATAACTGCTTATCGAAATATTGATCTTATTGTTTGTAACTTTCCTGAATTAGCTGCCAAAGCACGCCCATTAGGCTGGCAATTTTGAGTGTACTTAACTGTTGAGGTTATATAAATTTACGAGGGTTATAGCTTCTTGGCTAAATTTATGTAAGGATAGGTTGAGAGATATCATTTGTACTATATATTTTCTTAAGAAGCTGGTAAATTTTTAGATGGTGCAAAATTGTGAAAGTACGTTCATTTGTAAATAAACTTACCTCATCGAACAAGATTTGAGAACACTTTTTTTACAATTTACAAGTCACCTCTATGTGGGGTTGACGCTCCGTTTAGCAATATAACTAAGGGGTGTGGTGGTAAGATGTTTGGATGCACCAAACCATTCCACAAGGCCAATAGAATCAAAATAACAATTAACTGATAAGTTACTTGCTTTTTACAAAAGTTACTGGCTTTTTGAACTAAAATTATCAGCTTATTTGCTATAGTTACCAATCAAGTGCAGGTTCTCCCTTAGGCATATCAATTCACTCTCGAAGTGGTCATGAGGTTCCCCTCACCAGCCTAGTATGAAGGTGTGTGGTCTTAACTTGTTTGGATGCACCAATCCATTCTGCAAGGCAATGAAAGAAAACTCAAAGTAACTAAAAAGTTACTAGCTTTCAAAAAAAGTTACTAGCTTCTTGAACTTAAGTTGCTAGCTTTTGTAGCGAAGTTACCAACCAAGTGCAGGTTCTTAGGCATATCAAGTCACTCCCCACAAGGGAATGAAGCTCCCCTCACCAATCTAACATGAAGGGGTACAGTCTTAACTTGTTTGATGACACCCATCCATTCCATAAGGGCAACAAAACCAAAACTAAGAATACTTGAAAAGTTACCAGCTTTTAGGAAAAGTTACTAACTTATTGAGCTAAAGTTACCAGCTTTTTTGTCGAAGTTACCAACCAAGTGCAAATTCTTACTTAGGCATATCAAGTCACTCCTGAAGTGGGAATGAAGCTCCCCTCACCAACCTAGTATGAAGGGGTGTGGTCTTAACTTGGTTGGATGCACCCATCCATTCCCCAAGGACAATAGAACCAAAAATCAAAACTTGATAAGTTATCAGCTTTTTTAAAAAGTTACTAGCTTATTGAACTAAAGTTACCAGCTTTTTATATGTAGTTACCAACCATGTGTAGTTTTTTACTTAGGCATATCAAGTCACTCCCCACATGGGGATGAAGATCCACTCACCAGCCTTGCATGAAGGGGTGTGGTCTCAACTTGTTTGGATGCATCCATCCATTCCATAATGGCAATAGAACCAAAACTAGAGTACCTAAAAAGTTACCAGCTTTTATAAAAAGTTACTAGTTTATTCAACTAAAGTTATCCTCTTTTTTGTCAATGTTACCAACCAAGTACAAATTCTTACTTAGGCATATCAAGTCATTCCCTGCGTGAGAATGAAGCTCCTTTCACTAACCCCGTATGAAGGGGTGTAATCTTAACTTATTTGGATGCACCCATCCATTCCCTAAGGGCAATAGAACCAAAAATCAAAACCTGATAAGTTACCAGCTTTTTAAAAAAGTACTAGCTTATTAAACTAAAGTTACCAGCATTTTAGATGTAGTTACCAACTATGTCTAGTTTTTTACTTGGGCATATCAAGTCACTCCCCACTTGGGGATGAAGCTCCGTTCATCAACCTAGTACGAAGGGGTGTGGTCTTAACTTGTTTGGATGCACTCATCCATTTCGCAAGGGTAATAGAACCAATACTCAGAGTACCTGAAAAGTTACGAATTATTTTAAAAAATTACTATCTTATTGTGCTAGCTTTTTTATCAAAGTTAACAACCAAGTTTAGATCCTCACTTAGGCTTTGCAAGTCACTCCCCACGCGGGGATTAGGCTTTGCTTGCCAATCTAGCATGAAGGGTGTGGTCTTGACTTGTTTGTTTTTAGATTTAAGTCAATAAATAATTATAGGACTCTTCCAGCAAGTTCAAAACATTTTTAAATGAATCTGTTGTCGCACCCCTAGTGGGTGTTGCATCAATTGCAATCACAGGAGCCAGGCCCCAATGTATGGTAATGGCGTAAGCCATGATCATTGGTTGGAAAGTACTCGATTCAGGGAATCTTTATGAGAAAAAGAGATGGTTGATGATGTGCCTCGTCACCTATATGAATATCTAAACTAGAATCCTTATCGCTTAGTCTATCTCCAGGACAAAGTAACATATGGTCGACTACACCATTACTAGAAGATTCCTTTCCAATTGATCCTTCATTACCAGTTGGACTCATAAATTATAAACATCTGCAGCAATTATTTTTCTGAAGTAATTGAGCTCATGGATTACGGTTGGTTTTAGAGAAATAATTAGAAGAGAATTTTTTTCATTGGGGTTTTGGGTCAAGATTTAACCATAACTACTTATTACAGATCAAAGAATCAGGAAATTTGGAACCAGAAGCGTCCAACATCTAGTAGGGTCCTAAAATGGCCACAAAAGCATAAAGAGAAGCCTTTAATTTGAAGGCATATTTGAATGCAAAGTGGTAGTTTATTTGTAAAGGAACGTGGAAAAATAAAATGTTGATTGTAACTAACAAAGGAAAATTTTTACTGGTAAAAGCACAATCAAACAGGTTGTGTAACATCCCTACTTTCGTAAACAGAACGTAATAGAAACTTTGAATTATTTCTCTTAGGCAGTGTGAGAATTCCTTAGGCAGCATTATGCCACAACGATCTTCACACTCAGAATTATAGGGTACTACAGCACTGCCGTTGAAAATATGGCACTGCCATATGTTAAAAATTAGGAAATGACAAAAGTGCCCCTATAAACTTTTATTAGTTATAGTGATGCCCAAAAATTTTAGAAATTATATTTTGACCCCGAGGACTTATTCCCGCAATAATCGTAGAACTTTTTATGAAATGACCTTTATGTCCCCACATCTGTAGAATTAGCAGAATGGGATTTTAAACAAAGCAAAATCACGTGGTGAAATCGTAAAAGTTTAAATCTCTGCCGATTGGGCCATGGAGGCAGTCTAGTGTGAAATGACGTGAGGTGTCCCTAGACTTGCTAAAAATTATGGAAATGCCATTAGTTACAGAAAACAGAAAACAAAAAGGCTCCGAATTGGCGAAAATGTCTAATTTACACTGTTAATCTATTTATTCAGTTCCAATAGTAAGTAAGGGCAATTAGAAGTTAATTAAATATTAATTAGGAGTTAACTAGATGTTAATTAAAGAGATTAGGATTAAGAAAAATTAAAATAGAAACATATAAAACCTCACAAAATTCTTCAAAACCGTTTTACCGATTTGAAGGAAATCAGTAAGAATTTGGTATTTTAAATTGTCAGAATCGAATCAATAAAATTATACAATCAAAACTCTACATCAAGTGGATGAAAACTTAGCCACTTAACCCCAAAAAAAAGTGGCACAAGACAACCACAAAGAATGAGGAAGGTTAGCTGAAATTAAGCTACAAGGTTCTACACCAATGGGAGGCTTTCATTTCAACTCCCCCACAAATTCTGCTTGTCTTATTTTCCTTTTCTGCCCAGCAGAAATTCGCCCCCTCCAGCAGAATTCTTTGTTCTTCTCTTCATCTTCTTCATCTCCTTCTTCCACTTTCAGCCTCCCTCAAGCTTCTTGCACCATATCCTTCACTCAAGACTACCTAGTTGTTGCATTAAAATGCAGGTAGGATTTAATTTCTGTTCTTGATTTCTTCGGACTATGGCTGCATGAAATTTCATTTTCCTCATTTGTTTGATGATGTATTGGATGTATTTGATGGTTTATGGTTGGATTAACATGCAATTTTGAGTTGGAATTAAAGCTAGAAAGAGAAAACTAGAAGAAGTAAAGAATTAGGATACTATCTAGGTGAAAAACCTACGGCAATTTGTACGGCGAAGTATACGCCTCCACCTACAGCCATTTAAATTTGATGAATATATTTTTATATAAAACTAGACATTCAAGGCTTTTCATACATATAAAATATAAGGCCATTGGATTAGTATAGAGTTAGTTATGAATTTTTGAAGTTTGACCTAGAAATCTAGATTTGCATCTGGGCAGTATGAGTTGAGAAGGGTGTAACTCACCATACACAACTTTAAATTTGAGTGAAATGAACATTGTTTGAAATCTAACATATAAGAGAACATCTCATAAAAATTTCAGAATCAGATTCATTGCCAATTATTCCCAGTACATTAATGAAGTTACCTTAAGTTCAAACTAGACTGGAACAGGGTAGTCCAGTAAGGTCAAGTTATGGGGCTCATATCTCAAAACATAATCATGTAAATAAAATGCAACTTCTTTAATCTGAAAGCTTGTTCTGTTAGCTTTAAATTGATATAAATTTCGTATAATTTCACTCAAATTTCTATTTTTAGTGAATTTTCACTTATAGGGGTGCATTTTTGGCTAAGTATAGGGCAGTCTGAGGTAAAATACTAATAACTTAAGTTATACAAATCAAAATGAGATGTAACTAAAAGGGTTGAAAACTAGACACATAGAGCTATGACATATCCAAAATTCAGGTTTAAATGAGTTGAATTGGACTAAAGGTGGATTATACAAAATTTGGGCAGAATAAGATGAAGTAAGCAGAAACTCTACCGATGTTTGTATTGAATTTGATAAATGATATTGTGAATATATAATTGTTACTTCATATTGATTTGCATGTTTGAAAGATTTTACTAGTAGTCTGGCACTATTCATGGGGAAGCGGACTTGATCCATCATGCTGCCGAATTTTCGGCAGAGACATATGAAGTTATGATAGCTTGTGTTATGAAGATTTAAGTTATGAATATGAAATTCTAAAAGCAAGAGTGTTCGAATGTAAGTGCACTATAATGCATATAAACATTGCATGATGATATCATCATGATTCCTTTTATGAAAGGCGGCATCCTTGCATGTAAAGGAAGAGATATATAAATATGTGAGGATGGATCCCTTCACTCAGAGGCAGTTATTTGGATCCTTCCCTGTAAAAGCAATTAAATGATATGATGAAGGTCCCATATTCTTAAGGAGTGTGACATGGCGATCACACCCCGATGGGGTATGACATGGCGATCATACTCTGGAATACGGTATGATAAGCACACCCTAAGGAGTGTGACATGGCGATCACACCTCGATGGGATATGACATGACGATCGTACTCTGAAATATGACATGATGAGCACACCCTAAGGAATATGACATAGCGATCACACTCCTATGGAGTATGACATGGCGATCATACTTTGGAATGTGCATGACAAGTAAAGGAAATTAAGAAAAACTGCACTCTGAGAACTGCGATACGTAACGCCTAGGTGTGCCAAGAAAAGAAAGCAAAGAAAGTTAAAGAAATATATCAGTACATTTGCATGAATTCAAGTATGAGTATTTGCATAATTATATCCCATGTTTTATTGATGCGAAGACTGTTCTATCTATTTATGCTGTGATTATTATTCTAAATATGAAATATTGCCAATGTGACTCAAGTGCATGAATAAAATGAACCCTGCTTCAGACAATATATTTTCAAACTATAAAACTGAACAATTTATTTGGCATGATCACCTTCTTCATAATAAATCGAAGCAGCTGGAGATAATAACGATGACACAGCATATGGTAGTTTAATGAATCCTATTGAGAATTTATAACTTTCACTCCTATGTTTATTTCCGTGTTATCTCCAGATAGTTTAGAAGTTCCGAAGAAGGTCCTCTGAGGCGGAGTTGACTAATAAGATTGAAGGTGGCCGAAGGTTGCTGCCAGACAAGGTCCGATTAAGTGACAGTAATAACTCCTAGGTGAGATATTATGACTTAAGCATAGTATCATACTTGGGAGGGTATTACAAGCTGCATGTGTTAAAAACCAATTTTAGGTGAAATTTTAGTTATTAAATTGTTGAATACTCCAAATCATGGCTCTGCTTAACTTGATGTATTAATGCACTCATAGCAAATGATAGCATTGTGGAAATTAAATGAGTCAAGTTTTTAATTTCACAAATTAAAGTGATGGAAGAAAATTTTTCTAAATCACAATTTTAGCTAAATTTTTTTCAAAGTGTGTCAACCTTATTACACATTTAAATTTTCAAGTAGAAAGCCTGAAACATCTTAAATCAAATAATATTTCCAGCCCTCTGTGTTTCTACTTATGGATGCTGGAATAAATACATATTACTTTTGTTCTAACATTATTAAAGGTCATTCAAAAATATACAAGTTGACAGGGGAAAGCTACCAAAGCATGGCAGCAGCAAAATGTGGACTTCAATCCAACTTGAGGTGAGATGCTGAAGAGGTTAACAAACTCCTGTGTTTCTACTTAGTAGGACTCATGTTTATTCTCTCATTTTCGCCTATTAGGTATTGTCAGCTTAAAGTGTTCATAGACCACCTTCGTCAAGTCTCCTGGCATATTTAACGAAAATATAGTCCTAGCCAGTTTATAAGCTTCCTTTGAAGAGAGTTCAGTCTTTTCTTACACAATTTACGCGCCTAGATGCATCGCTCCAGGTTAACACCAATTCCCCAAACCTCCATGTCAGCAACAACATTCAACTAACAGAGAATTGATGTAGCATCAAATACTTGGTACATGTGAACACTTAAGTGAACTGAGAACATAAAACCATAAAAATTAAAAAAAAAAAAAAAACATAACTTGATATACACATGCATACATATTCTCACAAAATATCCCACTGCATTGAATGTTTGTACCATGCATCATGCCTGCAAAACTCCGAGTTTTTCCTTTTAGAAGAACCAGAGCACCATTTTTAGATGATTTTATCAAGTCTTCTCTTTCATTTTCAAAAGCAATTCTATTAGAATTATCAATTTGGTCTGCATAAACAAAGCTATGACTTTTGGAGTAGACCATTGGAAACCTATCATTGTATATATGCCAGCCACACATAAAATTGCTCCACTAAGACAGTCCGGTCAGAGGATAGGCTAGCTTCATCATTCAAAAAGACCAAAGTAGAACCAATGGCACTATTACTTTCTTGGCCTCAAATGACACAATGGTATGTACAAGGTTCTCGTTCTAGGTGCAGGCTTTCGCTTTCTTCCGTAAGTCTTAACCCTTGTCACAACGGTTGATTTCAGCTTCTCCTGGGTATTAACTCTCCCAGCATCTTCACCATCAACACCTTTTAACATACACAAGGAATATTTAATAATCAAATTGACATACTAACCACATGCTCAGTTTTTGAATCTTGATTCATCAATCTATGCACAAACCTTTGGCATTATCTTCATACACCGCTACATCCCGATTGGCAGTGCTAGTAGAGACATCTGCACCTGATGGGGTATGGGCAGGGAATAAGGATGCCGTTGATAGCAGCACATCAACTTTTGCATCGTGTGCAACTTTTGCTCTGCACACATTTCTCTTATCTAATACCCAACTGGTTAGCAACTCTTGCCGTAACCTTTCAGCCTCATCTTGTGGCAATCACAGTTGTAATTTTAGATAATGCAAAACTAAACTACTATAGTTCCAATATACGGACCAAACAATAGAAAGCTCACCTCAGTCCAATCAGGCATGGTGCTGCCTACCTCATATGTTGTGACCCTATCCCATATCTCCATGTACTTAATGGTGTACAAACCACAATCATCACTTCACAAGAAACATACAAGGCGAAAACCCCAAATACCCAGTTATGCTAACATGATAGATCCAATTGATAAATATAGGAGAGTAAATTTTATAAATAAAACCGATTACAACTCACCTATTCTTTTGTTTTGGCAGCGGAACACTATCAACTCTCAATTCCACTTCATTAGGATTCAATGTGGGCACCGTTAATGCCAACATCTCCTTGACACGAGTGGCCTATAGGTTGAGAAAATGAAATAGATTCAATAGAATTTCAGCAGCACACAAAGTATGCATTTTTTAGTTTGCATTTTGTACTAGTCATTTTCACATTCAGAGCATGCATTTTCTAGTACCAAGGAAGACAACAATTTCATTTCTAAATGCTATTAATCAATATCATCCTAATGGTAATATAAGATTACTACTAGACACTCCCTGTTCACTTCTTGCTCCATTTTCCTTAACTTGACTATGGTTTCATCCTCACATGACATCCCTTTTATTCACTGACTTACACAGTCCACTATTGACCATTAACTACCCTTTTATTTTGTACAAGGTTTACCAAAATGCATGATGCTATAAGGCTACTAACAACTTCATTGCTATTGTACAATCCAATTTCAAGAGGAGTAAAAACTCAATCAAGGCTTCAAGTCAAATACAAAGAACTCAAAAAGGTTTAGATTTTGTTCCATCAAATTTTTGTTGGATTGCTACTCAATTCATCAAACATTATACAAAGGAGATAAAAGGTGAATCAAGTGATTACATACTATGCCATCAACTCTACAGGTTCAAGAAAAAGAATAGATTCAATGGATTTTTTAACAATCAAATATAGAGGATAAGTATAAAATTAAGTAATCAATTTATTTGTAGCACAATACCGCCAATTTGTCAAGATGAGCCTTGTCACCCTTGTGCCTCCCCTCCAAAGAGTCTAACACATATAACCTCTTCTTTTCCCAGTTGAAAGCATAGCACCACTAGTGGTGATTGAACATAATAGGCACAAAGACCTTTGCAACAAAGTAGAAAATAGCAATAGCCCATAATCATATTACATAAAATGGACTGACACAAAAGATGAAATTGAATACCAGGTTGCTAGCGGCAATGAAAGAATCAAGGTCCGTGAAACCAATCGGTAGTGTATCCCATGGTTGGTGACAACGTTTCCTAAAGGCTTCAAACCATGTGCGACCTTATCCTAAATTCAGAGAAACAAACATAAGCACACAGAACAATTTCTGAATTAAAATATGCATATCAAACATATACAAGTTAGATGGCATCACCATGAAATAGGAAGGCAAACAATGACAGCCCCTCGCCTTTCGTCCTTGCTTAGACTCATTAAAAATCGCTCACGCAAAAGTAACAACCTGGCATAACAATTGAATATTCATTACTAACCAGTTCACTCCGAGGCAAGCATGCAATTCAGAATAAAACACTGATATTAAGAGTCATTATTACATAATTACTAATCTACCTGCCAAGTCCCAGTGTCTGAGCATCATCTCGATTCAAATACTGCCCACACATGCTAACCAAATTCCTGAGCCACAAACCCAAAGTAATTAGAGAAATATCATATCAAGTAAGTTTATTCATTGCAAGTATCTAGATTGCATCAAAAGGAGTTAAAGTAAATATCCGTACTCGCTTCCAACCCATGGCCGGGTGCATTACATATAAAGATCAAGTAGCATTTTGTTTGCCTTTTCCTGGTCGAGTGAGAAGGGTCATCCCGAATATCAGAATCAACCCCTTCCACTTTCTTCTTATTCTTCTCATTAGCAGCAAGTTCAACCTCTTTGAAACTTGGCAAATTAGGCACGAAACAGCACACATCATACTTGCCTGCCAGAATGGCATCATCTATGTCCTTGAGCACCTACAAATGCACCACAACCCAGTCCTACACAATCTGCATACACATGATTACATCAACAATAATAAAAAATTTGCAAATGGGCACAATTTGTAATAGAATGTTGATAGAAATAACTAGAAAAATTAAAATCATCAATTTTAGGAAACAAAAATCAACTTCGACTAAAAATCCATCCAACATAAGCTCCTAATTGCTTAAAGGCATCATTTGAAATGAAGCTGTTCGTGCACATGTTTGCATCATCAAGGATGGTAATGGTAGTGAATTGGTGTCTCCTGACTTCATGATTCAATTCAAGAGTCCGATCGCTAAAGGGAAAGCTTCCTAGCACATTTAATATTCTGACCACTCTGCCTTCTATTATTTTTTTCCTCAGCTACACATATGATGTGCTTTCTACTTATTTGAACAATATATATAATTTTTTACTCACCTAAACAAAGAAAACTTTTATATTAATAACCATCAAGTCATGACACACTCAATTATGCACAAAAAACATATCGGATGCTAGCATCCGAATCAAGGTCTTTAAATTGCATATAATCACAGATGATATTAAGAATCAAGGTCTCTATAATACCAATTTTGGACTTCTTAGTTGTGCAAGAAAAATCAATAACAAATTCACAAATAAAATTAAAAAAATCATAAAATCATAGTTTTAAATAAACTATTGACCTATCAAAAAGTTAATAAATTTTTGTGAATAAAATAAGGAAAATATGCTTAAACCGTAAACCTTTTAAATTACTCAAGCATTAAATAATCCCCATTACCTCTGTCTTATAAGTCTTTTTTAACCACACTTCATCATATAGCTCACTTCGGCGCCGAATGCGATACAACATACCCCATCAAAAAATTCAATGAATGACATAAACAACAGCGGTGGAAAATACATAATACCAACAGCTTCGAAATTAAGTTATTGACCTTAATCTCATGAAATAAAGAAGAACCACATAACTATTTTTAAAAGATTGTAACCCTATTTACCCGAGTTACCTGTTTTAAGTTTCTCTCCTTTCAAATCCGACTTCACACCATTTCTTTATCCCAATATGCGACTAGCAGACCAGTGGATGCCGGATCCCCATCGCCAAGCGGCCGACAATGAAGCTATATAATCTGTGCAATGTCAAGTCAACTCACCAAATTAGGTTACTAACACCTACGTATATACGGGCAATAGACAAGTATACATAAGCATGATAAACTATCAGTAGAAAGGCTAGGAAATAAGCTTTAGTGCAGCAAAAAAATAATGATGCATTACATAACATCAGGAAGAAAAGGCAACTGCCTATGCTCTCCGTCTTCCGGTGACCTGACTTGTAGCTTGTGATCTGAACTACAAACCAGTCGAAAATGAACCGGCTCCAATTATACTTTTGCACATTTTGAACATCAACAATGGCACCAAATAACTTTGGACTAGGTGCCATCTTTGATGCTAGCCAAAAGAACCTGGACATAACATATAGAATGAAGGATCGCCTGAAGCTGTCATCAACTCTGCCTTGCCGAATCATCTGCTCTAACCGACCATCAGTGACCCCTTCAAAATCCTTCAATAGAAGCTTCTACTCTGCGGTCAGCGATGTAGGAATCTCCAACCCCAATATTGCATGGTTAGCATGCTTACTCATCATGTGCAAAAAGAAATAGCAATGACAAATAGGTAGGATGTAATACCTGAAGCCAGCAAGCTAAAAACCATGCCTACATCATGGTATGTAAGTGGGATCGACTCACCCTTGACGAAAATGAACATGTTGGTTACATCTAGTGCGTTCACAAACTCCAAGCATAACACCCACTCAATCCGGCACTTGATATCGAATATTGTGCCAAATCCCATCTCCTTCACAAGGTCGACTTGCTGTTCCGTCAGAATTTGGCACAGCTTGTGCAATCTGAAATGCGAACACCACGTAGCAAAAGCAACCTAAAATTCACACGCATTGCAATCAATACATCCAAGTTTACAAAATCACTATGGATGCTGTGTAACATCCACCGAAATTCTTTTATCGTTTTCCGTTCAATTGTTTAGTTTTTATCGAATAATTGAAATTAATTAAAATTTGGTCAAATAATTATTTAGGATCAATTGAGTAGCAATTAATTGAGATTAGGTACAAGTTAATTAGGTTAGAAATATAGAAGATTTCATAAGAATTTTCACGAAACCGATTTACCGATTTAAAGGAAATCAGTAAGTTTACGGTATTTTAAACTGTCGGAACCAAACCAATAGAATTTCAACTCATAAACCCTACTTTAAGTGGCTGAGAACTCAGCCACTTAACCCTTAAAAGTGGCGCAAATAAGGCCACAAGACGGGAGGAAGCTTGGCTGAATTTCAGCCATACAAGAAGCCACCAATCACAAGCCAAAGCAAGCCAATCACCACCACTCATGTGATCAGATTTTTCCACCCTTTTATCACCCATTCAAACCCCTTTTCTTGTGCCACTTTCTCCCCTCCTTTCAGCTCTTTTCCTCTTTTCTTCACTCACATAACTTCAGCCAACATCAAGCCTAATCAAGCTTTGCTCATCCAAGCCTTAAAAAATCCAGCAAAATCACTTATAACAAAGATAGGGGTTTAATTCTTGCATCATTTCTATGGTCTTGGCTGGCTAAGCTTGGATTATTTTCACAATCTTTGATGTTTTAAATGAATGATTATGATGATATGTGATTGGTTTTGGGCTGTTTGTTTGATTAAAACCGAATTGGAAGCAAGAAAGAATGGAAATAGGAAGAGCTGAGGGGCTGGAGAATCAAAACCCCTCGGCAGTCCTTACGGAAAAGTGTATGGCTCCGCCCACAGCTGATTAAATTTGATGAAATCATTTTTATATGAAACTAGACATCTAGGGATTTCCATACATATATCATATAAGGCTTTTGGATTAGTATTGAGAGAGATATGAATTTTTGAATTTCGACCTAGGGTTCTAACTCTGATTCTGGGTAGACTGGGTTGTTCAGGGTAAAAATCATCCTATACTACTTGAAAATGAGTGAAACTAACTTTCTTAGAAAGCTTACACATAGTAAAATATCCCATAAAAATTTCGGAATTAGATAAGCTCCCAGTTACTCCCAGTGATCCAAGAAAGTTGTCCTATGTCCCAACCGGGTCAGAACAGGGCAGTTTAGGAAGGTCAGAATTCAAGGCTTATAACTCGAGCCCTACTAAGTCAAATGGAATGAAACTTTTTGTAAATGAAACCTTGCCCTGTTAGATTTAATATGAGACCAATTTCGTGTGATTTGAATCAGTTTTCGATTTTTAGTGGATTTTTACTTTTAGGTGTCTGATTCTGGCCAGCCACTGGGCAGACCGAGATAAACTCTAAATATCTTGAACTATAGATATCGAAATTAGATGGGACCAAAGAGGTTAAAAAATAGACACATCACACTTTAACATACCCAAATTTGAGGTCCAAATGAGTTAAATAGAAATTATGGCTTGAATTATAAAAACTAGGTTGGTTGACTATGCTAAGGCAGAAACTCTGTCTTGATGAGTTTAAGGTTATTATGAGTTCAATATTGATATATATGTGTAATGTTGTGATTTTTATAATAAATTGATGTTCTGATCTACTGGCACTATTCATGAAAAAGCGGAAACGTTCCGTTATGCTGCCGAAATTCCGGTAGAACCCATGCATAAGTTATGAATTACATGTTAATGCATGTGCATTTTTAAGAAAGTTATGAAAGTCATGATAAGGATTATGTTACTATGAGAGTTCCATGCTACTTGGACCAACCCCGGATAAGAAGTTAAGGGGAATAGATTAGTAGGAAGGTCGGGAAAAGTAAACCCAAAGATTTCAGATAGGAACCAGCTTGATCCCTAAAAGTGCATCTATTACCCAAGAGTCTAAATGGCCAAGAACTCCCAGGGGACCAAGAGATGGAAAATGATGAAAGGAAATGGAAAGACTTACGAAGAAAGGTTCATGATTAAGTTTGCATGACTACATGAATGCATGGTTACATGAAATAATTATGTCAAGATGGATGCAGTGCCTATTAAGTTTATTTTCTACCATTTATTTAGTTATTTATTTATTTATTCTGTTCATTATTCTGTGAAATCTTATTAGTGAGCTATTCTGTTTCCTATGCCAACTAAAGTAAAACTGAACTTTGCCTCGGACCAGACTTTTCCTTAAACTCAATAAAATGGATAACTAGCTTGACCACATGTTTTTATAATTAAATAAAATCCGAGGCAACTGAGAATGCATGTGACGTCAGATAACCACTAAACACAACCCTACTGAGAATTTCTTGAAATTCTCACCTCGTTCTATATTTGTCGCATCATTCTCAGACGCTAGCGAAGGGCTCAACCGCCACTCTTTTCATTGAGATCCCAGACTGGCAACTTTACCATAACTCCAAGTTGGACTCGTTACACACAGCCTGCTCCTGCTAGTTCTGCCTCTGCTTTTTAGCAATAGAAATTTTGTTGTTCCTTTATTTCATATGCTGTTAATATATATTTATGTATAGACGAAAGCGTTGACTTCTGACCTACATATGTACGTATACAGTTGATAATATATCACTTATTTGTATCTTTTCTGTTATGTTATATTAAACTTTATTACGTTTTATAATGTTATTCACTTCTATTATATGACAGCGCGCCGTTTTGACTGTTTTGTGATACTAATCACGAAATTTAAGCAGAATGTTAACACGGTAACACAGATTACCTAATTTCATGCTATGATTTAAGCATAACATTAAATTAGCAGGGTGTTACATGCTGCAAGAGAAAATTATCTAAATAACTGCATCATAAAGCAATACAAGAAGTAGGGTGTGATTTATGCCTCCATAACTAGACTACCGAGAACCTTTCTCACCAAGAGACTTGCCATTCTTATGCAAGCTCCCCTTCTTATCCTAACCAAAACAATGCAGAATACTCACATAGTCCCTTATTTTAATTGCATTTATTACATTTCAAATAATTTTATCACTTAGCACTTACATTTGCATCATTCTTCATACTATGCTTCTTTGGTCATCCAGCCACACCTTTAGCTCCCAAGTTATCGGGATCACTAGACCATTCTCTACTATCACTTCTTTGATCTGTCCACAACATTGTAGGATAAGTATATAATTAAGTGTTCCACTAAATATAACTATAATTAAATTTTTCTAAAAGACATTATATGGACTAACTGATCCCATCATCACCCACTGCATGAGGATCAAACTTAGGGTCAGATCCAGAATCTCCACTTGCCGATACATCCTTCGCATGTTGGCCTGTCAATTGAAAAGATATCTAGGGTTAGAATACATTATGAATATTATAAAATTGTACATGGAACAGTGTGTATTCCAAAAGAAGGATTATAGGGAAATGCAAATCCAAGTAAAGGGAACAAAAAAGTTACCACGACAAATTAATCAAATAGAAGAAATGAGGGACTCACAAATCATTTCTTCTAAAATGTAACATAACTGGCTAATTTCATGAATTAAAAAAAGCATTTATAACAGAATCAGAGGTGGCAAATACAAATTATAACTAAACAGAAACATGAACTAGCAAATAAAAAAAGATATAACTTCTTACCAATCCCATACTAAGGTGAAGGTTGTACAAAAAAATTTATCACCAAACAAAATGTGCAGAACAAATTAAAGTTACTTCAACAAAAAGGGTTCTCAATAAAGAAAAAGAAATAAAGCGACAATAAGAAGTGTCTTTGTGGTGGACTAATGAAATTATTAGGTTTCAGCTAAGGGTTGGATTGCTTTGGTTGTGAAATTGGTTTGGTCCTCTACTTTATTTTAACATCATAATTGTACCTATTATTACGAATTATGACAAAACAAGCATTTCCAATTGGCCCTTAGGTCAACTACATCACATCATTATAAAGTTTACATAACCCCCAATCTTCAATAAAGCGCTATTTAATATTACCTATTAACTTTAAGTTGAACCCATGCATATTATCTGACCCCGCCTACTAGGGGAAAGCTTGGTGTATTGCCAACTTTCCTAATATTCAACCCTTCCCAAACCAAACAAGCAATAATAGCATGACATACCTGTAGCAGGACTTCTAGCGTTTGCTTTCCCTCGCCGCATTTCAATCTGCGTATCAGTTGATATTGCTCGAACTGTTGAGGTTGACTCACCTACAATAAACCACCAAATCTTAATTACCATACATTCCAACACACTATATATTATCTAAGCCTAATAACAATTAACACCACAGGGCACACATGGTTAACTAGGTCAGTAGAAAGTTAATTTGCTTGATCCTATTTCGAAATTATAATTCTCATACCTATCTTCCAAGTCATATTGTCAACAAAAAAAAAAAAAAGAAGGAAGAAAGCATTGATGATGGGAATAGAAATAGCTTAACTCTGATTATAATTTAAAAAAAAAAATTGAGTCATGCTTATAGGCATTCATGTGTGTGTTTGGTAGAGGAGACTTGGCCACTCATGGAAATCCATTAGATAGCTATTAAGATTTCATAGCTAAAGCCACTATTTGCAATTGGTTTTGTTAAGGAGTTATGATGAGGGAACGAACACAATTTAACAAACAAATTTAAGAAAAGATTAGCAAAACCAAGAGGAGTTGTGCTAAAGGAACGAACACATTACATATTTCAAATCCTATAGTGATCGTCTTAGACCCACTCCCACCCATCAACAGAATATTCATGAAGCACCTTAAAAAAGTAGATCTTATGCTTGACAAATGCAAATCAAGATTCGTCAACAAAATATTCACAAAAGCACCTTAAAAAAGTAGATCTTATGCTTGACAAATGGAAATCAAGATTCGTAGACAAAAATCCACCATGTTATGTTTTTAGTCTCATCATTACTTTTTCATCCTGAACAATTTCAACACTTAATTAACATAGGTAAGGATTTCAAATTGCACAATGTCTACTTAACAAAAGCATCTTTTTCACATAAATGAGCTAATTAACCTAATGGACCAATGAATAATCACACAAATAGACGAAATTCCAACTTTTCAATAAATTCTCTTACTTAGCTCAACTACTCTACAATTGGCTTCAGCTTAACAAATTGTGACTTGTAAGTGTATCCTTTACACAAAAAGAAAAAGAGAAAAATAAGATAAAACTAACCCGTATGCAGGGCCTTTTCTGCCAAACGAAAATAATAGTATGAACAAGACAAAATAATTGTGATGAGGAGAGAAAACTCATGACACATGTCTTCTCTTCATAAACATCAAGTACCCTTCACCTTTTGAACATTCACCTAAGCTGGTTATCAGGAGCTGAACATGTCACTGTGGTTCTCGTTATATCAAGATAGCTGGAAAGCAAAAAAAGAAATGTGATGCATATTAATATTCAAGAATACAATGAAAACGAGAAGATGAACTACCACATAGGAGGTGTAACATCCACCAAATTTTTTTATCGTTTTTCGCCTAGTTGTTCGATTTCTATCGAATAATTGAGGTTAATTAAAATTCGACTAAATATTTATTTAGGATCAATTAATTACCAACTAATTGAGATTAGATGAGAAAGAATTAGGTTAGAAGTATAGAAGATTTCATAGAAATTTTCCTAAACTGATTTACCGATTTAAAGGAAATCAGTAAGATTTTGGTATTTTAAACTGTCGTAACCGAATCAATAGAATTATATACCCAGAACCCTATTACTCAAAGGCTGAATACTCAACCATTTAACCTTCTATGGGTGGCACCACCAAGGCCACAAGGAGAAGGAAGCATGGCTAAAAATTGGCTACAAAATCTCAACCAATCAAAACCCACGATTCCAACTACCTCTTTAAGCCTTAATAACATATTCCTTTCCTTTTCCTCTCAGCTGATTGCACCTCCCTCTCTCCTTGTTTCAGCCTTCTTCTTCTCTTCTCCTCTTAACCAACTCCATCAAACCTTCAAGCTTTGATAAGGTTCCATCAATCCAAACTCTAAAATCTAGCAAGATCACATACAAGGAGGTAGAGATCCAACTTTGTTCTTGTCTTCTTGGATATAGGTGGCTAATTGGGGTTTTTGTTTTCTCATTTCTTGATGTGGTGTTGGATGTATACGATGATTATTGGCTGGTTTGATGGCTGTTTTGTGTTTAAAATCGATTAAGAAGTAGAAAAGGATGAGAATAGAAAGAAGTGAGGGGCTAGAAAAACAAATTCCATCGGCAGTCCGTACGATGGAGTATACGGCTCTGTCTACAGCCATTTAAATTTGATGAAACTATTTTTATGTGAAACTAGACATTCAGGGCTTTCCATAAATATATAATATAAGGTCATTGGATTAGTATTGAGAGATATATAAATTTTAGAAGTTTGACTTAGGTTTGGAGATTGATTCTGGACAGACTAGGTTGTTTAGGAAAAAACTTGCCCTATATAACTTGGAATTAAATGAAACTAACTTTGTTAGAAAGCTTACACATAGGAGGACGTCTCATAAAAATTTTAGAGTTAGATATGGTCCCGTTTATTCCCAGTGTTCAAGGAATTTGCCCTATGTCCGAACCAAGCCAAAATAGGGTAGTTCAGAAAAGTCAAATTTCAGGGCTTATAACTCAGGCTCTACCCAAGCAAATGAAATGGAACTTATTGCAAATGAAAGCTGGTCCTGTTATCTTTAATATGATGCCAATTTTGTATGATTTGAATTATTTTTTGATTTTTAGTGGATTTTTACTTTTAAGTGTGTAATTCTGGCCAGCTACAGGGTAGGCCGAGATAAAACTTAAATAACTTGAGCTACATTTATCAAAATTAGATAGGACCAAAGAGGTTGGAAAATAGACACATAACATTCTAACATACCCAAAATTTAGGTCCAAATGAGTTAAATAGAACTTGTGGCCTGATTTACAAAAATTGGGTTGAATGAAAGTGCTGAGGCAGTAACTATGTTCTAAATACAACAATTGTTCCCATGAAATTGATGATTGAATTGTGAATGAAGTGTTATGATTTCTCCATAAAATTGATTTTTTTAGTACTAGCACTATTCACAAGGAAGCGGACTTGATCCATCATACTATCGAAATTTTGGCAAAGCCTATGCATAGGTTATGAAGTACACTTTTATACATATACATTCATAATTACGATGAAAGCTATAATAAAGATTCTATGACGAAAGATATGATGATGAGTCCATGTTCCGAAAGAATGTGACATGGCGATCATGCTCTGATGGGGTATGACATGATGATTATACTCTAAAATGTGGCTTAATGATTCCACACCCTAAGGGATGTAACATGGCGATCACACCCCGACAGAGTATGACATGGAGATCATACTCTGGGATGTGGAAGGATGAACATATTCCTAGGGAGTGTGACATGGTGATCACACCCCTACGGAGTATGACATGGTGATCGCACTCTAAAATATGTATAACAAGGAAGATAAAGGAACGAAAGAAAATTATGTGTATCTGCATAAATTCAAGTACAAATAAAGGCATGTGCAGATTTTATGTTTTCAGTATATTAGTGGTATTATATTTTAATACGTTTAAGTTATTATTCATAGTATAATTCATGAATTTATTTCGTATTGGCTCACCCAAATGACAAGTGTATGAATAAAATGGGCTCTGCTTCAAACAATATATTTTCAAACTATAAAATTAAACAGTTTATATAACATGTCCACCTTTTTCATAATAAATCGAAGCAGCTGGAGATAATAACGATAACACGGTATGTAATTTCTTAGAGAATCCTACTGAGAATTTAAAATTCTCACTCTTACTTCCATATTATCCCCAGATAGTTCTAGAAGTTTTCAAAGACGGCTGAAGTTGCTGTCAGATAAGGTCTGTTTAGGTAATAGTAACAACTCCAAAGTGTAGTACTATGACTTAAGTATAGTATTGTACAGAGGAGGACATTACAGGAGGTAAGTGTGATGATTGCAACTAAATAGCTGCATTAGCATAGAAAATAAAATAATAGCTCATACTCCATGATACACAAAATCTTCAAATGTAAACAACAACTTTTGAAGACTACATCACAACCAATGCAGATAAATATAAAGGATATTGAATAATATTCATGCCTAAAGTCAACAAAAGATACTTGTGTGTGAGCTCAAACAACAAACTTGGCTGATTCCACTCTACAGTCTTTCATCCCAAAGTGACAATGGACTCAAACAAATAGCAGCCAGAAAGTGGCATACATATTACAGAGGTTGACATACATGGACCAAAATACAAAGAAGTCAAGAAGGTAAATTGGTATACAAATTAAAAGGTTGACACAGTAAAGAAGTAGTCTTCCATTTTCATCTTAATGATTTGGTTAGCTCAATTGAAGAGCCACACCACCTCAGCTCAATTATATACAATTCTATGTTTACACATTTAGCATAAACAACAAGGACTTTATGCCAGATGAACATAAAGATCAACAGAATGAATATAAACAACTAGTCCATGCAATGGTCAACTTAATTGCCTCACGCCCACAACAAAAATATTAAAAAGAGAGAAAAGGAAAAAAAATTTAATTCTCTCCGACTTCCCACTTTACTAATCTGAATGGTGAAAACAAGAGAAAAGTCTAACAGTTCAAGCAGCATTTTGAGATCACTTACCAGATTCCATTACAAGAGGCCTGAATTCATAGGGCAACAAACTTTGAGCCTTGTCAGACAGGTTCAGCACGGAATCGAAGCAGGAAAGGATGGGGTGATCGACGACTAGGAGGAGGCAGAGCTTCACCTCGATGTGGTCGCCGAGCACCCGGAAGCTCGCCGACAATTCCTCGTTGACCAACGCCCTTGGAATTGGAACCCTAAGTTTGAGTGAAGTACCATCAAGAGCGTCAGAGTCAGACCAGGTCACAACCAGGAGAGAGCATGAGGAATCAGGGATATGGTGGTGCTTGTTAGGGATGAGTTTGCAGGGGGGAGAGTTTCAGCTGGGGGGAAGTGGGAGAAAGGTTCAGACAGTGAGTGAGTGGGTAGTGGAGAGGGTTAGGGTTCACTAAGCGAGATTATGAGCAGAGTGAGTGAGCAGTGGGAAGGGTTTAGAGAGTGACTGAGTGAGCATGGAGAAGGGGTAGGGTTTCGCGGGTGTGTTTTGTTTTTGTATTTTGTTTTTGAATTTTTCACATGCCTTTTCTCCTTTTACGTTTACCACCGTCTTTACTATCGTTTTGTCATTTTCCTCCTTTTCATACGGTCTCAACCGTATATGTCGCCCAACCGTGGGCAAAATAACACTTCTCTTATAATTTCATCCTTAATTTTTTAAAAAAAAAAATACTACTCCATTTTCACTCTCATTCTCTCTTTCTGTCTTTCTCTCTCTCTCTCTCTCTCTCTAATGTCCTTAATTATAATTTTATTATATTTATCAAATCCAAATAATTTAACAATTTCTAATTTTGATGAAAAATACTTATACGATTATATCCAAATACTAAACAATTTTCTGCTTTTATTTCTACTTCTATTTCTACTTTTACTTTTAAACAAATACTTCTCCTAAAATCTTAATCAAACGGACCATTTATACTACAAAAAATTCTAAAACTCGAGACACCTTAGAATCTTCAATGGTAGATTTAGAAATGACAAAACGGGCTCAACCTGCCGGGTTAACTCGCCAAACCAGCCAAAAATAGCGGATTGCATTGATATATTTAGCCCGCCAAAATTTTTTGACCCGCCTAACCCGCAGGCTTTAATGGGTCGGGGCAAATTGGCCTACGGGCTTGTGTCTCTTCCTTTTTTTTTTTGCATACATGATTTTTTTTAAAAAAAAATTGGGATTTTTTTATACACTATATTGTTATGTATTGTTCCCCTACAAAGTATAATTGCAATTTGCACTTTTGCACATGCCTCAATTAAGGGGTCAGCGACCCCTATCTTGCATGTATGGGGTCTTTGGCTCTAATTAATTTCATTATGTCATAGATCTTTGCATTCCTAAGTCACTTCATATAAAGCTAATTGAATCTAGCTTATGATTCAATATTAGATGCTTAAGGCTTCTACCAGTAGTCATTAGATTGTGTTTCGTAAGTGTAACTACTAATCATGATCACTTTCATTGGTTTGGTCTCAGATTTACTATTGAACAAAAAAGGATTATTTATTGCCTAACCCTCCTCCACTTGAGTCAAAAAACACCCTGTTATATTTGTTTTTTGATATGTTAAGTGCAGAATGCCATTCATATGCAAAAGCCATGCAATGCTACCTTTGAGTAGGGAGGAAGCGAAATTCAAGGACGATAGAAAAGTCTGAAAATGTCTTATGTTATAACCTTACGAGTAATTATTATTTGTGAACTTTTTATTTATACATCTTAATTAGTTTATTATGTTTGTATTTGAGTTAAATTTGGATATAAATTATATAGTTTAATTATTTTATTCTATTTAATTTAAGTGAATTTTTTATTCAATATATTTTTTAATTTTTAAAAATTTTTAGAGATAATTAACTCATTAAAATATTAAAATAAATTTATTTATATTTTTTTATTTTTTCCGGGCCCAACCCGCCAACCCGTCCTTAAATGGGGTGGTTTAGAATATTGAATCTATTTTTAGAGCAGGCCAATCTGCTTTGCCATTACTAGGCAGATCTCTAGGTCCATTGAGCTTGTGGACCAAACAATATTGGTCTACCATTGAAATAACTAAAAAGTCACTAACATTTTCTTATTACCACCCATCTCCTTCCACTTTTCTCTTTCGTTTCTCCATGAGTTATGATAAGTGAACTCATTCTGCATGGGACATCATGCCAACTCACATTCCATCTACCATTGGATAAGGTGTAGGTCCAATTTAAGTGGGGTCCAGTGTGTGGGGGTATGAGTCGGCACAGTGTCCCATGCAAAATTAGCTTACCAAACATTTCTCTTTCTCTGTGGCTATCTTCGTCACCACCAAACCAATCTCCAATGGATCTAGGCTCCGACATCGTCGTTGTTGTTGGAACTAGCACCATAAAGCCACCTTTCCAACACACTTGTTCTTCATGAGAGGTATAATCTAGTATTAGCTTAAACTTGGAACTCGGTCATGGTCTAATATGGGAGACCGATAATAACTTAAATTCGGAACTCAATCGCAAACTTAAACGTGAAACTTGGTCACAGTTTAATATCAGAGACCGATAAGAACTTAAACTTGGAACTCGATCACGGTTTAATATCAGAGACCCATAAGAACTTAAACTTGGAACTCGATCACGGTTTAATATCGGAGATTGATAAGAACTTAAACTCAAGACTCGGTCATGGTTTAATAATGGAGGCTGGTAATAACTTAAACTTGGAAATCAGTAACAATTTAAATCGAATATCTATCAAGAACTTAAGCTCGGAAGGTGGAAACCCAGGAAACATAGAACTCTTATTCTTATGATCTTGGAACTCAGCAGTCAGTAAACCAAACCAAATTAAGTTAAAAATTTACAAGACAAACTAAGATTAAAGATAAGTTTTGAATTAATGGACATAATCCTTCTACAAGGGAAGGTGATCCCCAATCCACTTCCTTTCTCACATAAGGGAATTTTTGAAGATGGTGGCAACCACAGTATAGACTCATTACCATCTAAGAGGCACAAGGCCTAAAAGGGTGGACCAAGTAATAAGATTGTAAAGAAGTCAAGAATGATCAAGAGGCACAAGGCCTAAGTTCAAGTACTAAAGTTGAATTAAGCATTTGCATATATTCTTTATTTTACATCATTGTTTATTTACGCACTGTAATCATATGATGATTGCTCTTTATTATTCTATATCTTAGCATTAAACAAAGTAGTAAGACTAAAAAGAATTAACTTCAGCTAATCATGATTTCGATCTAAATTAAATGAACCGAATGTATGTATACCTTTTTTTAATATACTCAAGGTGGCTGGGACAATAACGAAAACATGTCAATTGTTGATTTAGAATCCTACTAAGATCTTTGAGTTGATTTCCAAGTTGTACACGAGTTCTGATCTTCGAGTTTATTCCCAAGAGCTTTCCATTTCTGTTGGTGTTCCCGAGTTTGAATTGGGAGTTCCGAGATTATGTAAGTTCCCAATTTTCAGTGCTATGCTTAGAATTAATCTCCGAGATTGATTTGGACCGAGTTTTAGAATTTCATATAATAAGAGTTTTAAAGCGTTCTAGTTCTCGACTTCCAAGTTTACATTAACATCCCCGACTTTCGGGTTTAAGTATTTTAGGTTTCACATTCTTGTCCTTGACTTTCGATTTTAAGGTGATTGTGTGTTGTATGATTTCTGACCTCCGACCTTATGTTTCAAATAAGTTGTGCATGATTTTCAATATCCAACTTTGCTTCCAAGTTTCGAATAAACCAGACAAGATTTCCGATATCTGATTTCATCTCCGAGTGTCAAATAAATGGCACGAGTTCGACTTTAAGCAAAATCAAGATGTTTTCCGATTTGAGATAGAATGGAAGCGAGTTCCACTTTTGGGGCGACGTGGAGAGTAATTTAGCCACAAAAGTGGGAGACATGGCTGAACTTCAATCACAAAATTTCAACCAATCAAAACACACAAAGCCAACTACCTCTTCAATACTTAAATCAGATTTTTCTCTTCTCCTTGCTGAATTACGTCTCATTCTCATTTGGGTTCAGCCTTCTTCTTCTCTTCTTCTCTTCTCCTCTCAACAAACTTCATCACTCCTTCAAGCTTAACAAGGTTTTGTCAATCCAAGCTTCAAAATCTAGCAGAATCACACCCAAAGGAGGTAGGATTCCATTTCTGTTCTTAAATTCTTTGAACTATGGCTGCATGAAATTTTACTCTTCTTCATGTATTTGATGATATATTGGATGTATATGATGTATTATGGTTGGATTAATATGAAATCTTGAGTTGGAATTAAAGTTAGAAGAAGAAAACTAGGAGAAGTGGAGGAATGGAATGCTGCCTAAGTGAGAATCCCCACGGCAGTCTGTATGGTAGAGTGTACGGCACCGCCTACAAACAGTTAAATCCGATGAAACTATTTTTTTATGAAAGTAAATATTCAAGGCTTTTCATACATATATAATATAAGGTCATTGGATTAATATTGAAAGAGATATGAATTTATGAAGTTTGACCTAGGAATCAGGACTTTCATCCAAGTAGTGTGACTTGAAAAAGGTGTAACTCACCCTACACAACTCTAAATTGAGTGAAACTAACTTTGTTAGAAAGCTTATACAAAGGGGAACATTTCATAGTGAAATTCCAAGTTTGTTACTATCCTATTTGTTCCCAATAATTCGAAGAAGTTTCCCTATGTCCAAACCAAGCCCAAATAAGGCAGTTCAGGAAGGTTGAATTTCAGGACTTATAACTCGAGCTATACTAAAGCAAATGAAATGAAACTTCTTGCAAATGAAAGGTGTCCTGTTAGCTTTAATATGAGACCAATTCCATATGATTTCAACTAGATTTCGATTTTTAGTGGTATTTATCAAAATTAGATGGTACTAAAGAGGTTAGAAAATAGGCACATAAAACTCCAATACATCCAAAATTCAGGTCCAAATGAGTTAAAATGAATTTAAGGCTTAATTTCTAAAAATAGGCAGGGTTGCAGAATATAAGCAGGATTTCCAAAGTTAAAGGATTTGGCACCTTAATTCACATATGAGTTCAAGTAAAGCCTAAGTGTTGCAATTCCATGTTGATGCTTGAAAGATGAATGCATTATATTTAATCTCTTACTGTGACTAGCTGTCTGCTGAAACTGGCACTATTCATGGGAAGGCAGACATGAGCCGTTATGCTGCCGAGTTTTCGGTAGAATAGTAAAGAGGCTATGAGCATTTGTATGTTATGAATATACATGTGGAAATTCTATATGCAAGAATGATTTAAGTATGATATGAGGTATATGAAAATAAATGATGAAGCATATGTATGAGTACATTCAGCATGTCTATGCATGATTATGTATAAGAATGAAATAACATGAACATATTAAATATGAATCCCTTAACCTGGAGGCAGTTATGAGATCCCTCCTTGTGAAGGTAGTTAAATAAAATAAAATGTGAATCCCTTCACTTGGAGGCAGTTGTACATTGAATCCCTCCCTTGTCAAGGCAGTTAAATAAGATAAAATGTGAATTCCTTCACTTGGAGGCAGTTGCACATTGAATCCCTCCCTTGTGAAGGCAGCTAAAACTATGAGTTCCTTCTACCTTGGAGGCACGTGGTCAGATGAGATCCTTCTACATTAAAGGCACGTGGTCAGATGAGATCCCTCAATTCTTGAGGCACATGACCAGAAGAAATCCCTTCAATTTAGAGGCATGTGACCAAAATGAGATCCCTCCAAGACTAGAGGCACGTGAATCCCCTTGTAGGTTAGTCTATGTGACGATGGTCACGAGTTGAGCTGACGAGCTCACTCCTAGATCAGACTACCCAAGGGCAATAAAGACTAAAGAATAAAGATTAAAGCATATGCAAGCATCCCACTCACATGAGGCATGGCATCGACCTAGCTAGTGTGAGTATAGGGGATAGAGCTTACTTGAGGCATGGCATGACCCAGCTAATGTAAGTACCGAAAATTATGGTGGCATATAAATATTCACGATAAAGGATATGATGAAGGTCCCATATTTCTAAGGATCGTGACATGACGATCACGCTCTGATGGGGTATGACATGACGATCATACTCTGGAAGATGTGTAATAAGTAAAGGAAGCTAAAGAAAGAAAAGTAAATTTTATGTATTTGCACAAATTCATGTACAAGTAAAGGCACATGCATTTTAATATGTTGCAGTTATTGTTCATAGTATAATTCATGAATTGACTATGTATGAGCTCTCCCAAATGCCAAGTGTATAAGTAAAATGAACTTTGCATCGGATAATATATTTTTGAACTATAAAATTAAATAGTTTACATAATATGTTCACCTTTTTCATAATAAACCGAAGCAAACTGGAGATGACAACGATGACAGTATGTATGATAGTTAATGAATCTTACTGAGAATTTTATAATTCTCACTCCTATTTCCGTGTTATCTCCAAATAGCTCGAAAAATTGCAAAGACGGCTGACGTTGCTGCCAGTTAAGGTCCGTTCAGGTAACTGTAATAACTCCTGAGTGCGGTACTATGACTTAAGCATTGTACTGTACAAAGGAGGACGTTACATTAATGGTATCAGAGCAGTTCGATCCTCCCCGGACCTGAGGATTTGGACTAACTACGTTTCCAATGCACTCTGAAATCCTTAGAAAATGTCATGTGACAAATCTTATCTGTTCAGATAAGATATAGGGAATTAGATATGCATAATTGCCTAGCTGTGAATATTATTAATTGCTATCACACTTAACTTATTGTTGAGCCTAATCAACTCAATGTTTTGTTGTGTGTGATTAGGAACTAATGGCTTCTAGGGGACGTGGTAGGCCACGAACTGTACCCACTCCAGAAGATCCTGCTAATTTTATGGACACGATACGTGAAATGGCTTATGCAATGCGGGAGCAGGCCACTGCAGCTCATCAGATGATGGACCAGTTGGGTAGGCGGCCCGAGGCTGGCCACTAGGGAAATCCACATGGCCTAGGAGCAGACCTGGACTATCTTAAATTTGCTGAGTTTAGGAAAGCGAATCCACCTAGCTTCCGAGGAGCTTTCGACCCAGATAAAGTCGAGGAATGGGTCAAAGCAATGGAGAAAGTCTTTACTATTTTGGCCTGTACTGATCAACAGAAAGTGGCCTTTGCCACTTATATGTTAAAAACGGACGCCAAGTTTTGGTGGAACGGCGTGAAGAGGCTGTTGGAAGAACCCCAAGTTGATATCACATGGGGCATATTCAAGGAGGCACTTTATCAGAAGTATTTCCCGGCATCGGTGCGAAATGCTAAGTAATTGGAGTTTATGAAGCTTCAACGAGGAAATATGAGTGTTTCAGGGTATATTGCTAAGTTCGAAGAACTCCGTAAATTTTCCACCATCTATCAGCGCAACCCTGACGAAAATTGGAAATGCATCAAATTTGAAGGAGGACTAAATGCGAACATTTTAGCCTCGGTGGGGCCAATGGAGATAAGAGATTTTGCTACATTAGCGAACAAAAGTCAATTAGTTGAAGAATATAACAAGAAGCTATCTGATACTAGGATGGATGTTTGTGGGAAGAGGCCAGCACCTGCAAACCAGGAACTTGAATATGCCTCACCACCAAAGAAGCTGCGTCAATTTAATAGACGTGGAGATAAACAATTTCAGGGGCCAAGCGTAGGGCAAGTATGCTCTAAGTGTGGAAAAGGCTCATGGAGGTAAACCTTGTTTAGCTGGACAAAACATATGTTTTAGGTGTGGGAAGCCGGGCCACATGATCAGAGACTGCTTATATACACATCAGTCGTCTAACCCTAAACCGCAATGACCAGGACGGGTCTTCACCTTGAATATTGAAGAGCTATTTCCCCAAATGAGCTGAAGTGAAATCAAGAATAACCTAGGACAAGGATCCACTTTTTGCTAAACTATGTTATGTTAAATTATATAACTAGGTTTACTGTATTTTCTTTGACTATGTTTGTTCAACTTCAGTGTACTTATGTGTGAGCTTTTTCTTCAAACTCTTATGATAATAAATAGTTAGTTTTGTGACTGAATTTTGAGGGCAAAATTCTTTTTAAGGAGGGTGGTAATGTAACATCCACCACGAGTTCCAACTTCACCTTCAAGTTTCCATGATTTCCGACTTCCGACTTCATCTTCGAATTTCACATAAAATAGGATAATTTCCGACTTTCGAATTCGTCTTCAAATTTTAGCATCATTTCTGACTTCTGAATTCATGTTTCAAAATAAAGTGTACATGGTTTCCAACCTCCAAGTTGATAGTTTAACAGAATGGTTACAAGTACCGACCTCCGGGTTGAATGTAACGAGTTCCGACCTTAGAGTTGAACTCAACTAGAATGGACACGAGTTCAGATCTTTGAGTTGATTTCCAAGTTGTACACGAGCTCCAATCTCCGAGTTTATTCCTAGGAGCTTTCCATTTCTGTTGATGTTCCCGAGTTTGAATTGGGAGTTCTGAGATTATGTAAATTCCCGATTTCTGGTGCTATACTTAGAATTGATCTCCGAAATTGATCCTGGACCAAGTTTTAGAATTTCTTATAATAAGAGTTTTAAAGCATTCTAGTTCTTGACTTCCAAGTTTACGTTAACATCCCCGACTTCTGGGTTTAAGTATTTTAGGTTTCACATTCTTGTCCTTGACTTTCGATTTTAAGGTGATTGTGTGCTGTATGATTTCCGACCCTCGACCTTATGTTTCAAATAAGTTGTGCATGATTTCCAATATCCGACTTTGCTTCCAAGTTTCGAATAAACCAGACAAGATTTTCGATATCTGATTTCATCTCCGAGTGTCAAATAAATGGCACGAGTTCCGACTTTAAGCAGAATCGAGACGAGTTCCGATTTGAGATAGAATGGAAGCGAGTTCCACTTTTGAGGGGATATGGAGAGTAATTTAGCCACAAAAGTGGGAGATATGGCTGAACTTCAATCACAAAATTTCAACCAATCAAAACACACAAAGCCAACTACCTCTTCAATACTTAAATCAGATTTTTCTCTTCTCCTTGCTGACTTACATCTCATTCTCATCTGGGTTCAGCCTTCTTCTTCTCTTCTTCTCTTCTCCTCTCAACAAACTCCATCACTCCTTCAAGCTTAACAAGGTTTTGTCAATCCAAGCTTCAAAATCTAGCAGAATCACACCCAAAGGAGGTAGGATTCCATTTCTATTCTTAAATTCTTTGAACTGTGACTGCATAAAATTTTACTCTTCTTCATGTATTTGATGATATATTGGATGTATATGATGTATTATGGTTGGATTAATATGAAATCTTGAGTTGAAATTAAAGTTAGAAGAAGAAAACTAGGAGAAGTGGAGGAATAGGATGCTGCCTAAGTGAGAATCCCCACGATAGTCTATATGGCGAAGCATACGGATCCGCTTATAGCCGATTAAATACAATGAAACTATTTTTATATGAAAGTAGACATTCAGGGCTTTCCATACATATATAATATATAGCCATTGGATTAATATTGAGAGAGATATGAATTTTTGAAATTTGACCTAGAAATCATGACTTTCATCTGGGCAGTGCTACTTGAGAATGGTGTAACTCACCCTACACAACTCCAAATTGAGTGAAACTAACTTTGTTAGAAAGCTTACACATAGAGGAACATTTCATAATGAAATTCCGAGTTTTTTATCATCCCATTTGTTCCCAGTAATTCGAAAATTTTTCCCTATGTCCAAACTGTGCCCAAACAGCATAGTTCAAGAAGGTCGAATTTCAAGACTTATAACTCGAGCTATACTAAGAAAATGAAATGAAACTTGTTTCAAATGAAAGGTTGTCCTGTTAGCTTTAATATGAGACCAATTCTGTATGATTTCAACTAGATTTCAATTTTTAGTGGATTTTTACTTTTAAACGTGTAATTCTCGCCAGCTACAGGGCAAGCTGGGATAAAACCTAAATAACTTGAGTTATATTTATCAAAATTAGATGGGACCAAAGAGGTTAGAAAATAGACACATAAAACTTCAACACATCCAAAATTCAGGTCCAAATGAGTTAAAATGAATTTAAGGCTTAATTTCTAAAAATAGGCAGAGTTGAAGAATATAAGCAGGATTCCAATAGTTAAAGGATTTGGCACCTTAATTCACATATGAGTTCAAGTAAAGCCTAAGTGTTGCGTTTCCATGTTGATGCTCGAAAGATGAATGCATTATATTTGATCTCTTACTGTGACTGACTGTCTGCTAAAATTGGCACTATTCATGGGAAGGCGGACATGAGCCGTTATGCCGCCGAGTTTTCGGCAGAATAGTAAAGAGGCTATGAGCATTTGTATGTTATGAATATGTATGTGGAAATTCTATATGTAAGAATAATTTAAGTATGATATAAGGTATATGAAAATAAATGATGAAGCATATGTATGAGTACATTCAGCATGTCTATACATGATTATGTATAAGAATGAAATAACATGAAGATATTAAATATGAATCCCTTCACCTAGAGGCAGTTATGAGATCCCTCCTTGTGAAGGCAGTTAAATAAGATAAAGTGTGAATTCCTTCATTTAGAGTTAGTTGCACGTTGAATCCCTCTCTTGTGAAGACAGTTAAATAAGACAAAATGTAAATCCCTTCACTTGGAAGCAGTTGCACATTGAATCCCTCTCTTGTAAAGGCAGCTAAAACTATGAGTTCCCGTTACCTTAGAGGCACGTGGTTAGATGAGATCCCTCAATTCTTGAGGCACGTGACTAGAAGAGATCCCTTCAATTTAGAGGCACGTGACCAAAATGAGATCCCTCCAAGACTAGAGGCACGTGAATCCTCTTGTAAGTTAGTCTGTGTGATGACGGTCATTAGTTGAGCTAACGAGCTCACTCCTAGATCAGACTACCCAAGGGCAGTAAAAACTAAAGAATAACGATTAAAGCATATGCAAGCATCCCACTCACATGAGGCATGGCATCGACCCAGCTAGTGTGAGTATACAGGATAAGGCTTACATGAGGCATGGCATGACCTAGCTAGTGTAAGTACCGAAAATTGTGGTGGCATATAAATATTCACGATAAAGGATATGATGAAGGTCCCATATTCCTAAGGATCGTGACATGGCAATCACGCTCTAACGGGGTATGACATGGCGGTCATACTTCAGAATATGTGTAACAAGTAAAGGAAGCTAAAGAAAGAAAAGTAAATTTAATGTATCTGCACAAATTCATGTACAAGTAAAGGCATGTGCATTTTAATATGTTGCAGTTATTGTTCATAGTATAATGCATGAATTGACTGTGTATGAGCTCTCCCAAATGCCAAGTGTATGAGTAAAATGAACTTTGCTTCGGATAATATATTTTCGAACTATAAAATTAAATAGTTTACATAACATGTCCACCTTTTTCATAATAAACCGAAGCAAATTAGAGATGACAACGATGACAATATGTATGATAGTTAATGAATCCTACTGAGAATTTTATAATTCTCACTCCTATTTTCGTGTTATCTCCAGATAGCTCAAGAAGTTGCAAAGACGGCTGAAGTTGCTGTCAGTTAAGATCCGCTCAGGTAACTGTAACAACTCCTATGTATAGTACTATGACTTAAACATAGTACTGCACAAAAGAGGGCGTTACATCTCATGCCCCGGTAGCATAACCTCTTTCAGCATTAGACTCATCTGAGTTCGATCCTTCGAAGGCATCTTCCACAATAGCCAATCGAGTTTCTTGATGCAGTTTTAGATATGGATGTACTTCCAATGCCAGTTGGATACACACTTCGATCATTCCCCATGGATGTGATCATCAAGGGGTGGTCATTGATATTGTGCTTGCCAAGCTTATGGAGGAACTATTTTGCTTTGGAATTTTTGTAGTTGTGGTGATGTTGATTTGGATGCTTCTAATAGTTGGGATGTTTGTTCATGGATTTATTTATTATTGTGATGGATTAGTAGTTTTATTTAAATTTGAGATTATTAGTGTTATCATTTATGTTGCTTAGCCTATATTATCATTATTATAGTTCATTATTTCTACGCTTTTATCAATGTTTCTCCACGTTTCATTGCATCATATACACTCATTATTCAACAAGTAAGTTTCACTTTTTCAAAAAAGAAAAAACACCCATTATTTTTAAATAAAGTAATTTAAAGAAAATGCTTAGTTTTTTCGTAAAACTAAAAGGTAACAACTATAAAATCCAAATGCAACTTAAGCTTAAGTTGCAACTACTAGGGTATTACATTCAACATATTGTGCTACCCCGGAGCAGTAACATAGACATCATGATGAAAGTGGATCACATGGTCATGTTCTGCCTCATGACAAGAAGAAGAATCAACTTAGTTAGATTGATTATGGATTTCATCCTGGCTACTATAAATATTCCTTCCGTACAACAATGTTCTTGACTAGGGTTTCCATCAGGGCCCAGTCGCCATTGGATGCATAGGGCTAATAACAAGAAGGCAACCACCACGATGAAGACCTTTTTAGCATTGGGATTGAAGCCCTAAGCCAAGGAAGTGGTGAAGGAGAAAGAGAAGAAAGACAAGAAGAAGAATAATTCTTCTGTCAAGGAGGGAAGTGCCCAAAAGCAGAAATCCAAGCCTTCTGGAGAAGGCAAGAAGAAAAAGGAAAGAGAGAGAAGCCTCTCACCTATCCCTGAGGAAAAAAGGACAAGCAAAAGAAGATTACTGAAGCTTGTTGAAGAGTCCTCTTCCTTATCTAAGGCCAAAGATAAGGTGTTTGCAATTGGTGCAGAACTAGTTAATTTTGTAGACTCTACTGCTGCTCCTACTACACAACCTACTACTCGAGCTACAAGACCAACTTAGAGGAAAATAATAATTAGGGAATCAATGCCTCATAAAGAACCTACACAAGAAAATGTTCCAAAAGGAAAGGGGAAAAAGAGAGTGAAGAATGCCCCCATTGTTCCTACTCAAGAAACACCTTCTCCCCTGAGAAGAGCTCGTAGAGAAATAGAAGAAAATAGGCTAAGAGAGAAAGCTTGGCTGCAGAAACAGAGAAATGTTGCAATTGGAGTTAGTGCTTTAGAACCCAAAATTCGAGTTCATTTCTTGCATTTCACTGCATGTGCTCTGCTGCCGCATGGGGAACAACAACATAACACTGAATTTGGGTATTCGAAATCAGAACTCGAATGAGAAAATCCACTCCAAGGACTAAAGTGTTTAATTTTTGCAATTGTTAGAGACCTTGAGGTTAATTTATTTTTGAAGTAAACCCCCAAATTATTCCCTGACAAAATCATCAATGGACAGATTAGTCCTGAAAAATAAAGAACTGATTTTTGTCAAGGACCAATCTGTACATTGATGATATTGTCAGGGACTAATTTGGGACACTTAGATATTGAATCACGTCTTTCCTTGGATAATTGATGATTCACTTTAGGTCAGGGTTTTTTACCAAACTGCCATTAAAGAATCTATTTACCAATATGCCATACTTTTGAAACTATTCACCAAATTGCTCCCCTTTCGTCCATGCTGGCTTTTTTTTTTATTTAATTTGAATACACTGTCAGTGTAAAAAAATTTTACACAGACATCCAATCATATATTGCCATATCAGCAAAAATCTTTAATATAACCATCCACTACTTGAATGGTTATACAAATGGAAGATTTTGATTGGATGACAGTGTAAAAAAATTTTACACTGTCAGTGCACTCCAATTAAACTATTTTTTTTTTAACTTTTTCCTGGGTCCACGAGTTCCGAGTTCTGAGTTTAATCTGTCACTGAGAGTTCACTTCTTCCTTCCGAGTTCCGAGTCAAAAGCCATTTGCTAGACAAGATATGTGCACCGATGGTGATCCATGTTTCCAAGTTCAAAGTTCCACGTTCAACCTCTCTCACTTAATGTAAGAGTTCACTACTTTCTTTCAAGTTTCGAGTTCCATGGTTAGTTAAGATGAAGTTGACTAATTGGGGGCCCATACCTCTACCCGTCTTGCAAATGGGCTAGTGACACCTAAACTCAGAACTTATAACTCAGAACCCATGATCTATGAAAAAAAAGAGAAAAAGCCAGCGGGATGAAAAGGGAGTAGTTTAGTAAATAGTTTCAAAAGTGTGATATATTGATAAATAGTTTTTCTAATGGTGGCAATTTGGTAAAAAAGCCAAAATGTAATTGTTTATTGCTGATTAGGCTTGCCATTTGCTATGTAAGCACTTAACGGCACGGAGTTAACGTTTGGGACTAACATTGGTAATATCTTAAAAATGAGAGGCCAAAACCAAGCAAAAAATTTTATAGGGACCAAATCTGAAAAATTAAATATTTAAAGGGACTAAAAATATATTTAAGCTAATGTAGGCAGTTGAGATGCACATTTTTAAAATGTATAATGTAAAGTGGACATTTGCTAAAATACAGGGGATAAAGTGCATTTGACCCTTAAAAGATTAATGTGTGGAGAAACAGGACTTATGGGGGACAGAAGTGGTCTCTTTACAAATGGATAATCTAATAGTTGAGCAGTAATTAGCTATTTACTTGGGTTAACTTGTAGGAATCAACTCCAATGCACCATTTTTTATAAAGTGGACAACACATCTTATCATCTAACGGTTAGGATATGATAGTATATATCATCTATGATATACCATAAA
This sequence comes from Pterocarpus macrocarpus, assembly GCA_031439585.1. Taxonomy (NCBI): domain Eukaryota; kingdom Viridiplantae; phylum Streptophyta; class Magnoliopsida; order Fabales; family Fabaceae; genus Pterocarpus; species Pterocarpus macrocarpus. Next base: position 15,166,577 of record CM062516.1, on the reverse strand, counting down.
ATTATTTGTGTCGACACATGTTTTCAAGTTCCGAGGTAAACATTCCTAGATTCCAAGTTCACTTCTTCCTAATTACTGAGTTTCAAGTTGAATATCCCTAGTTTTCAAGTGCAATTCTTCCTACTTTCCAAGTTCCTATTTAACTTGAGTTCCGAATTCCGAGTTAAATGCGTCACTCAATGTTAGGCTTCATTTCTCCTAGGATCCAGGTTCCAGAGTCTAGGTTCAATAGTAGTTAACTAATGACTATGAGTTCATTTTTTATATTCAAATATCATTAGCTAACTATCCATGAACATGAAATCAGGAACTTGGAACCTAGAAGAAGTGAACTAGCGTTAAGTAACAAGTTGAACTCTTGGAATGGTATGCACATACAACTAGTTAACTTAAACTCAAAATCTGGCAATTCAAAAAAAACTCAAAATCTGGAATTATAAACTTGGTTGAACTCAAAATTCGAAAGAATCAAATACCCCATTGTCACTTTCCATTTATTAGGGGTGTTTGCGGTTTGGTTTGGTTTGATTTTGGGGAAAAAATCAACCGATCCAAATAATAAATTTTAGTTCGGTTTAGTTTGATTATAATTGAGAAGTCAAACCAAACCAAATTAATTTAAATTAGTTTGGATTGGTTCGATTTTCAATTTTTTAATAAAAAATTTTATGAAATATAAAAAATAAATTTTATTATGAATAAATTAAAAGAATTATCAAATAACTATAAATTTAAAAAATTAAGTTAAGATATAATAAGAATATTTTAATAATTCTAATATTAAAATATTATAAAATATACTTATATGAATATTTATAAAAATATAGATATAAATAAGTAACATATATATATATATAGTGTAATAGATTATTAATTTTGTTTGGTTTAGTTCGATTTTAGAAATTAAAATTTAAAACCAAATCGAATTGATTAATTTTTATAAAATAAGAGTCAATTAAAATCAATTTATTTCAACTTTAATCGATTTTTAATTTTTTTGGATCGATTTTTGGTCTTTAATTCGGTTTGAACCGATTTTGAATGCGCCCCTGCCATTTATGCCACGCGCCAATCCGCACCGTAGACGTGCATATGCTTCGCGGTGAAATGCGTCCCCTGTATGATTGCTGTAATTCAAAATCCTGCAAAGCTCAAACGCGCAAAGACTGAGAGGGAGCAAAGAGAGACACGAAGATGGAATCGGCGACCTCAGTCTGCGACTCGCAGATCCCTCTTCAACTGCGCAACATCGATGCCTTCTCCGTTTCCTACACCAAATCCCTCCAATCCCTCAAATCCACAGCGCAACAAACTGCTCAATGTCAAGGTCTTCACTTTACTTCACTCACTGATTTTCCGTTTTTGGTTATCATAGATTAGGGTTTCATCTTCTTACTTTACTTCCCCGCACCAAATCCCAATCCTAGTTTAGGGTTTTAATTGAGTAATGTACTATCTGTCTCTCTTTTTCCAGGGCAACTAGAAGAGGTTAAAGGTAAACTGAGAGTGGCAGTGGATGATTTGGTCAAAGCAATCGCAGGTACTCATCATTATCTCTTTCTTTCAGCTACAGTTTTCCATTTTATTTTTTTTTGGTGTGGTTCTGTGTTTGTGGTTTTCAGTTTGAATTGAATTCCCCCATTTAGTTGCTTCCTAGTTTCTAATAATCGAACGTGTTAGCTTTTGGTAACATAATTGATAATTCTATGTTACCTTTTTGCAACTCTTTAATTGCATTGCGTTGTTGTCGTTTTTTCTTTTTCTTTTTTTTTTTTTTTTTGGTTTTTGGGGGGGGGGGGGGTTGCAGTTAAGACCCACAAAGAGGCGAAGCGGATGGCCTTGTTGGAAGCTGTTGCGTCTGCAAAGGGCAGAGTTGAAGGCCTTAGGATAAGTATTCAGCAGCAGCAAACCAAGAAACAAGAATTCCAGGAATTTCTGTCTCAACCGTCTCTCGGTAATGACCTTGTTTGTATGCGAACGCAACTATTGATAGATGTCTTGTTTGCATTGTTCAGTCTCGTATAAGCTGTTTTTGTTTTTGTTACTGTGGAGAAGAGAAGGTGATTAACATTGACTATACAACATTTTTGAAGAATTGTATTAACTAAACATTGTTAGTTGTTCTGGCATTCCCATTGGAATCAGAAGTGGTTGTAGATGGTGATTTTTTGTGTCTATATTGTTTTTTGTTTGTGGAGGGATATCTTTCGAGATGGTTTAATCCATTTGAAGTTATATGTAAATTTGCACACAATTTATGTGGTAAGGTATCAAGTTGTCCAAAACCGTATATTTCCTGAGTGTTGAAATAAAATTAATTGCAGATGATGAGACTCATAAGATTGCTTGATTTTGCTTTACGCAATGCTAAGCTTCTGATTGCGTGGTCATGGAGAGATTAAAGTAGCCCACTGCCATCTTGCATCATCATTGAAATTACATTTAATCTGAGGTTTTCTCTCCTATCCACCAACTTTTTTTTTTTTTTTAATTAGCTAATTCAACTTGTAATCTAAGTTCGGTTTCCTTTTTCTTGAAGCAAAAAACGATCAGGATAGGGATTATCATTCATTCTGTGATATCATTTTTGAAGATTTCTGGTTGCAACTGTGATGAAAGAAGTTTTGAAGGATATTTTCCAATGGTTTTGTCATTTGTGCAACATTACTTGCTTGTACAGAACATGCTTTGGAATTATGTTTCTGTCTCTATTTTCCCTTTCCTTTATTTGTATTGTTGTACTTACTAAACTTGAAAATCTGCATTATGAGACTTATGAAGTATGAACTACTCTAAGCTCCTCTTCCCTTCCCCCTCTTCCCTTTTCTTCTGTTCAAAAGCTTTGGCAGCATCTGAAGAGAAGTCAAATGAAAGCATTGAACAAAAAGATGAAATACAGGAAGCCATCTCTTGGTATAATAAGGTCCTTGGTTTTCATGTCGAAGGTGGACGTGGTAATTGATGTTAATCTTTTTGTCCAAGGATTATTATTCTTATTAAAATTAATATCCTCACTAGTTCTTCTGCTCTTCAGGGGTAAAGTTCACATTCAAGAATATAAATATGAACAACCCAAATGAGGAGTACACGTTTACCATCCGCCATGAAAACAATACTTACACATGTAAGCAGGATATCTGGTTTTGTTTAAGATGTTAAAAGTAAACTGATATACTACATGAAATCTGAATTTTTGTCCTTTATATCAGTGTTAAGTTGTGAACCTTCCCTCGAAGACACCAAAGAGTTGATCCATGAATTAAACAAGACAAATGGGTTATTCAAATTTGTCAGAGTAATGAGGAAAAAGCTCCAGGAAGCAGTGGAACAAGGTATAGTCATATATCTTCCTGTATTTTAGATGAGCGAATTCATGTGATGGGGGATCCTGTGTATTTGAGACCGGAATGACCAGTTCAATCACAAAACAAGTGAACTGGCCCTTTGTCCAGTCTGATTATTATTCGAAAATTGAAACCTTGATTTTACCAGGAATGAACCAGCTGGTTTTATGTCAAACCGGTAAGCCCCTGCCGATTCAGCAGGTTTATCTGGGCCCAAAGTTGTTGATATGGCAGCCCATGTCTGGATAAAGTATTTAACCTGGCTCCAATGCATGGCTATAAGGTGTAGCTACCATTAACCCAAGTTAAACCTTTGGTAGTATGAAAGCAAAAAACTTATCTATTGAATCCTAAATATAAGTCTAAAATATGTATTTTTTTCATAAATAAATAATTAGAAAAAATTATATGCATATTAGTTGTTTTAAAGACATTCATGAAATTGATATCCAATCAAATTAGCATCTTTTGTAGAGAATGTTATGAAAAAAAAAAAAAATAAGTAGATATTTCTAATATTATACATATTTATTAATAGTGAGATTTTTTTTAATTGAGGAAATTAATGTATTGAATGTGTATATATAGACTTATATTTTGGAGTTATTCAGTTATCATTTTAAAATATCTGATAATTTTCTTATTGTTTATGTATTATATGAGTACACGTATATCTATTAAAATAATATTATGAACTCCGGTCAGCTGCAGTTCAATCTATGTCAAACTCTAGCCCCTTACCCATTCCTTAACCGGTTCAATTACTAGTCTTGCATTTGGACCATTGATGAAAAAGGGACTTCTTATCAATGCTAGTTTCCAAATTTACAACAAAACAGGGAGTTCAGTTCTGACAGCAGTTGAACGTGAAGAATCTGCTTTTATCTCTGCATCTGCTCCAGTTTTATCAATGTCATCTGCTAGAAGTGATTCTACAACTGAGGAAACTGACAATCGTGTTGAAGCCGCCGAAGGTAATACACATATACAAAAAAAACATATTCGAAGAAGGGTAAAATCAGCGGTTCTATCTCCTGGATCTACATCATCTGTTCGCCAGTCTCCTCGTTTGAAGGTATGATACAATTAGTTTGATGTTTGGATACATTAATTAAGAAGTGATTTTAAGATAATGTATTATGTTTGTATTGCATTAAAGAAAACTGCCTTTGCATAATAATTTATTGAAAAGGGTATGAAATGATTTATTTATATATATAATATATTAATATTTGATATTATATAATGGATAAATTGATAAAAGTGCTCCCACAGTACAAAATATAAGCAAAATGTTGAATATATATCGTTTGGAAAAGAAGTGATTTCGTAATGTAAGAAAAATAGTCCTTTGATTATAAACATTTTTATCCATTTTTGCCGAACAAGATATAATCAACATAAAACGGCTTTTATCCAAAAAAAAAAAAAAATTCTATAAATAATTATATATCGTAAGCACCCACATAACGGATTGCAAGTGGTGAAAAATAAAACGTTACAAAAAGAATGGTAAATATGCTTTAACAATATCAGCTGTGCATAAATCAAGTTTTAGATATTGGTGATGTTGCATTACGTTGCTGCCGCTACAATCTGTTTGAGGTTATATCTTTCATGCATTCTTGGGGTTCGATGGACCAATGGTGCATTGCACATGTACCAAAAAAGGGGATGGGGGTGTCACCATAATCTTTTTTCTGGGCTTCTTGCATCACTGAATCGTAAACGAATTTTAGTGGCAAGCATTTTGGCTGAAAAGAAAAAAACTGTCTATTATTTCTTTTCTTTTTTTTTTCTGACGTGAACTGTATTATTCTTGCACATATCTATTTATGAATACAACGTCAGTTAATGCTGAGGTCTCATATATGACAGGCTATGAAATAGAGCCAAGTGGAGGATGTTTGCCACCTCATTTGGTGATACATGCTGAGATCGCTAACTCTTGTAGGCATAACTCATGACTAAGGTTGCTTAGTGCTAACAGATTGACACTCACTTCCAGACATTTACGCATTCTGGATGTCTGGACCTGTATATAGCAGATCAGAGGATCTCCACAAAATGGGTTTGTAACTTGAAAAAATATTGGGAGACGAGATATTCGTTGTAAGTTTTCTGAAAAGGTTCATGTATCTTCTATGATAATTTTGTGTTTTCTTATTGTTCTTTCTTCTTCCCTCCCCTCTTGGCTTGCTAAACTTGCAGAATCATTCAATTAAACATCATTGATTACGGTACCGATATCTTGTATTGGCATTGTAAATGAAGCAGTGTATTAAAAGTAGATGTCCATGATCTGTTTATTTTTTATTTTAGAGGTGGTGTCTTGCGATAAGATTACCTTGTGACCCGGGGGTTACGAATGTCAGTCATGGAAATAGTGTCTATGCTCTTGGAACGACTGTACACGTCTACCTATTCTTAAACACCACAATTGTTAAAGAGCCTTGTACACCGGACACCCTTTATTAGATCAAACTTCCAGATGAAGTTGGAAGTGACCTCATGTCACTCACGTAGGCTGCAGTTTGATCTGTCATTGTTTTACTAAAAATGAACATTACTTTTCCTTGAGAATTCCGCGATAACAGTGATTTATTATTGTGAAGGTAGCCTTCGTTTCCATGTTTGCACCTTGGTGTAGGTCAACTATCACTTTTAGTATATTGAGAGACAAAGATTTTATGTTTTATGCTCTCTTATTTGTACAGTGAACAATCTAATAGCTACAGAGAATGGGATTATTCTAAAGCCCCTAGATTATGATGTCCTTTTGGGTTGCCTTTGAAAACTCTCTAATGCTTGCTCTACATGATGTCTAGACTACTAGGTCTAGAAAAGGAGGAACAAATACTTCAAGTTGCTGCTTGACGCAGTCGTTTGAGAGGCAAGGCATAAGTTTTGTTGCAAAGCTTTTGAGTTTCCGATTCATCATTTGCTAGACTTGAGCAGTTACTCTCGTTGCAATCAATAAAGTATTTCCTACTCACCCCTTCTGTTTGTGGGCTTAGAGCAACATAACACGTCGTTGCTGCGACCTGTGCTATCAATTTGAATAACTTTGATGCAATGAAAAACAGGGAATCTGCATGGAAGTTTTACGAATATTTAGTAGCTTCAACTTTAGATAAAAGAATAAAATAACTATACGAGTTACCAAATTAACTAAGCTTTGTTCTTACCCGTTAGTAAGCCCTTATGAGCTTTAATAATTCCCGTCTTCACAATGCCCGGATGAACTGCATTGATGGTCTCATACTCCTATTGCTAACAAATGCTATAAGAGAAGTTCAGTGTAGTTTAAGCTATTTGCTCTTGGTTTTATTTTTTCACTTTTGCTTATTCACCCCCAAAAAAAAAAAGGTTTTGCATATTATATTTATTATGTGCACTGAACTTAATAACATGAAACCCAGATCAACGTAATCCATACTGGCCAAGTTTAAAATCAAAAGTTCAAACTTGAATTATTACAAGATTAACCATGCAAATCCATAATCCAGCATGAACCATGTCATGGACCCAAAAAACAGAGGAGTTAAACACAGAAAACCACAGGAAGGTTCAAAATGACAGATACTTCCAGCTATAAAGATTTATGCATGCACAGCTTCCAATTATTCTCGATCAATGCCCTGGGGTGTCTGAACGAATAGCTGATAAAAAAACAATAGAACACTTTGATCAGAATACATCCAATACAAAACCAAATAAACTCCACATTAAATGCAAATTATTATTGACAACTAATAGAGAAAGGCCATTTACTCAAACAAATAATTGTGAACAAGCAATATATATTCATATACATCCCCTCTTCAAAACAATCACTAGGCCAGTTGCAAGAACATTCTCCGCTACCAAGTGCAATAATTTTAGCCACTAGGTCTGCTTGATAAATATCAGCACATGCAGAAAATCTTGTAACAACAACAGTGTACAGACTAGCAGTTAAGGATGTCATGAGCAATGTACATAGAATTTAAAATTAAACTATTAAATGAAGTTTGGAAATCACATAAAGATAGCTTATCGGTTAAAAGATAAATATATAAATGCACAAGCAGAGACATGGAGCATGTTGAGGGAATGGCATGTGTGCACACTGCACAGATGACGCAGCCTCTTTTAAGAAAGAAATATTTTTCCCCCATTTTTTTCTCTAGTGTGAGAATTAATTGAGATATGCAAAATTTAGCCAAAACACTTATATTATCCTAATAGTAATATCGAAAAATAAGATATCATTGTTGAGGGTGAATTAGGGTTCAACATAGACAATTTGACAGAACAAAAAGCTGTAAAATCTGAAATTTGGGAGTGAAGCATAGAGTTGAAATTTAAAATCTCTGATTAGGAAGCAATAAGAGGATGAAGGAAAGTGTGAGGCATTCATGAACAGATCTAATTAGATTCGGCATTAATCTGAATGGATTAATAAACAGCAAAGTCCATCATATCACCGACGAAAAGAATAAAACATGAGATTTCATAATGAAAATCATAATTGAATGGTGGAGAAAGAGAGAGGGGAGAAAGCATGCATACTAGGCCTTTCGGGCTTGCCATCAATCCACTTGGAGACGGAGAAATGGACCTTCTCACGAGAGATGGCTTCGGTCTTGTAGGGTTCCTTGAGGCAGTTCCTGACAAGGTTGGCGCATATGTTGGAGTATGTTATATAAGTCATACCCGCCGCCCTCCAAAACGGCACCGCTCCTCCTGCTGCGCTTGCCATCTTTCCTTCTTTCGATTGCTAATTGCTGATGCTTTCAGTTTCACTGCAGCTGCTGATTCTCTTTGCTCTGGCCTGTTGCCCGCTACAACCTTTTTTATATAGAGTAAACCCCCCAAATTAATCCCAGACAATATCACCCGGGTTTAATTTAATAAGACAACTCGAACAGATACGAAGCAATTATTCACGACAAAATCAATTGCTCCTTACGAAGGTTTGCATCGCCAGGGACAGATGAATCAAAATCAAATAACCACAACAAAATCGGACAAATCGTGATTTAATCAAACAAAATTCAAGAATGGATCTGAAAATTTTCCATAAGAATATCCGTTGATTTGTATCTATGATTTATGAACCACTCATAGCTAAAATAGCGCACAGATGAAACTAGTCGATGAATTACATTAACAACAGAACCTATATAAAATCAGATGTAACAATAATTCTGGTTCAATAGAACAATCAAGAACCTATACTTCAATTTCAAATAGACCTCAGCGATCGTGAAAAGAATATTCGAAATTCTTCTGACGTCTGACCTAGCAAAAACTCAATTATGAATATAGATTAACAATAGAAGCAATAAAAAAAAGACCAGATCTAACAACAATTATGAATCCAAAGAACAATCAAGAACTTATCAATTGAATCACATGTAGATCTCAACAATACCTATGTTGATTTAAAAAAAAAAAAAAAAGAACGAATCGAGAAAAATATTGGAAATTATTCAACACCTACGCAACTGAACCTACCTTGATGAAAGAAAAAGAGCAGATCAAGAAGAAGAAAAGGAGTAATTGAACATACCTTGAGAGAGAGGTATTAGGCGACGACGAGAGAGGGATCTAATCTGATTGAAATTGTACTGCGAAGAGAAGCATGGGCTTAGGGCAAATCTATGGCGAAGGTGGTAGGGACTTCGCCAATCATTTATTAACGCGTGTTTGAACGACGTGTCGTTTCAGGCTTGTGACACGGTGACGTTTGGTATTAGATGCGTTTCGTGGGAGCGCTTCTCGGAAACCGATATTTGCAACTTAGCAACTTAAAATAGAGAAATGATACGGGGACGTATTTTTTAAGCTGTACTATTTGATATATACTGCCTTTAAGTAAGTGGGAGGGGCATAAAATATAAGCAAACAAAAATCTTATAGACATACGAGGAAAAATATTGAAGGTAAATGAAAAGTTAAAAAATTAAAATAAAAAAATTATTCTTTATTTTTCATTTACTTTCACTGCTTTATCTCGTATACGGTTTTGATTAGGCACAGGTGATTATTATAATATAAAATTATAAATTAATTATAATTATAATTATAAAATTAATTTAAATAAAAATTTAAAATAAAATAACTAAAATATAACAATTTAAAAAAAATGATTTAATAAAAATATAGTATTTATAACATCTTAAAATAAAACATTAACATAAATCTATAATATGGACGAAGAGAAAATATTTTTAGTTCAAAATTTAAATTAAAGAAATATATATTGATTTAAATAAAATAATTTCAATATATTACAGTAAAAAATTGTACTAAATCAAAAATTGATAATTAGTTAATTTTCTTTAATATTCATAAAAAATAGTGAGAAATTAAACTCTTGTTGAACAAAATATCAATTTTAAATTAAAAAGCAATTATAGCTCCATAGTTGAAATTAACTTCGTTTGAATGTATACTATGAATTTTCATGTTGCAATTTAACAATTAAAAAAAATTCTTATCTTTTTTCATATATCTTGTACATAGTTATATTGTATGCAATGCTCATAATATCATAAAATGTAATAAGAAGTTCAAATTTGACAAAATAAAACGTATATTTTTATAGAAATAATTATGTTAAAATATTTAGTATAATAATTTAATTTTGTAGTAATAATTTTGCAGATATAAATATTTTTTATGAAAATTTTCTAACATATGCGAAAGATTCAAGTATTCAATTATAAAATAGTAAAATTATTAATTTTTATATTACCATATCTCCAAAAATAAATTATTTGACATGTTATTTTTTAAATCACTAAACTCTATATTTACTTGAATGACTATTTTAAAATAATTACTTTTAAAATTTATATATAAGTTGACGAAATTAAAAAATTATCATCTTCAACACATTTATAAATAAATATATTAATAGAACACCCAACTCATACATGATATAATATATTAATCAATTTATCATTATAATAGTTAAAGTTAATTAATAAAAACCCAATAAAAATATTTATAGAAAAATATTTTACTTGTCTAACCTCTCAACATCTATAACTGCTAAATCAAAATTAACTTCTTAATAAATAAAATAATATTAAAGATAATGATTAAAGGACAGTTGGAGTAAAAAGAAAAAAAAGAATAAATTAAGCTCTAGTAATGATAATAGTAAGTAAAAATTAAAGAATTATTTTTAATAATGCGTAACAATCTTGAAATTATTAATTTGGTAATGAAAAGAGAAATTTCTTCCTCTTAATTTTTTATTTGAAAAGTTTTAAGTTTTTTAAATTTAAATAACACAAGTGACTTTTTGTAAAAATTTATTAAAAAATAAAATCAATTAATAGCTTTTCATGAAATGTTGGTATATAAAATAATGACCTATTAGTTTTTCAAGAAAACTATTTTCAAAGTAAGATATATAAGCTAAATCCTAAAATATTAGTGCCCACTTGGGTTTTAACGTGCTCTACTAGGGTTTTTGTGCTTCTTGCAAAGGGAACTGTCGTTTATCTTTTGTGGATTTCAAAGTGTGGCCTACACCACTGTAACTAGCCCTAACAAATTTACGTGGCCAAGCATGGAGACTAGCTCATTAAGAAAATATGATCAGGATGTGGAGGAAGACATATTGTTTTTTGAGGCAAAAGATATAAGGGAAGGAGTAGAAGAATGCTCAAAGAGTCTAATCAGAAGGATATTAGCTGATAGGCCTTTCAGCTCAGGTACGATGGAGGCAGCTTTGGGAGCAATACAGGGAATTCGGAGGGGTTTAGAGTTCTTGATCATGGAGACAATGTTTTCCAGATGTTCTTTGCAAAAGAGGTGGATGTATTAAGGGTAGAAAAGGGGGCTCTATGATTGTTCAAAAATTTTATCTTAAACCTATGGAGATGGAGAAAGGATATGAAGGTAGAAGAGGAGGATTTCAACCTTGTTGCTATTTGGTTACAATTATGGGGCATGCCAAAACACTACAAAACTACAAATTTAGGATGAAAGATTGGAGAGAGGATTGCAGAAGTGGAGGAAGTGGCTCTTTTCAACATAAAAGGAAATGAGTCACGAATAATCAAGACCAAAGTTAAACTAGATGTGACAAAGGTGCTGAGGGAGAGAATAAAGATAGCAGGGCTGAATAAGAAAGTCATAGAGATCATTATGAAATATGAGAGAATTAGTTGTTTTTGCCATTATTATGGTTATATAGGACATGAAACCCAATCATGTTATGAGCTTCTGGAGGATACAGCAAGAAGGGAAATAAGGGCAAAGAAAATTGGGCCATGGGTGAAAGCTGATCAAGCAGGGAGAAGGGTTGAAGACAATAAAGAGAATGCTGATCCAAACAACACAAAAGAGAGATTCATGAGCACAGAATGGAAAAAGAAGCCTAAACCTATTAGTCTCTTACATTGTTTCTCTAATTTGTCTATGAATGAGAATAATGTAGGTACTAGTAGGGAAAGGGTTATGAAGAAGAAATAGAATATTGTGACAACATTAGTGCAGGTAATGGAAAACATAAGGAAAGAAGTAATGAGTGCAGATGAAGAAGGGAGCAGTCTAAAGGATTTAGACGATGATGATTTGTCTATGAATGAGAACAATGTAGGTACTAGTAAGGAGAGGGTTATGAAGGAGAAATAAAATATTGTGACAACATTAGTGCAAGCAATGGAAAACATAAGGAAAGAAGTGAGCTATCAATTAGGCCCCCTTATGGCGGGTTAGCCCCTGGCCCTGCTCCATCTTGTCAGCCCACAGCCCCATCATATTAACAAGGGGGCTCAGTAAAGCCAACCTCAAAAGCCTCTTTGAAGTGGGCCAGGGATAGGAAAACCCATAGATCGGCCCCCATCTTAGCCTAAACTACCTGATAAGGAGTAATATCCATCGTCTTTGGACTGAACTTGCTCGTTCCATTTCAATTTCACTAAACAAAAAAAAACAAGAGATGTCGCTTGTCGTGACTGGCTTGAATCTGGCGGGGGGAGAAGCTTTTACATGCTCAAGGAGGAAATATTTTTCTTGAACCATAAGCACATCCACCATTCATATATGTTATTTTATTAGTTGTGCTGGTCACCTAGTTTTGATTTAAGGGTGAGATATACGCATGGAAAACTTTGTTGAGCACGCAAGAGAATTTCTTGGGAGGGGTGCGTGGGTGAATTTGCTTCCGTTTATTTATTACTTTATTTTTATAATTTAATTTTCAATTTTAAATTTATATAAAAATAAAAGATATGTTAACGTTATCAAGCAGGGAGCATAAATCTCAAGTCTCGCATTTATATGTTTGTTAATTGTATTGCGTGATTGAAATAATAAGACATTCCAATGATGGCTAATTCATTTAATTTTTTATGTTGCGCTTTTTTAAGAAATATAATAAAAATATTTTTGTTTTCAAGAATTTATCATTGAATACACAAATTTTATATAAAAGTAGGTTCTTTTAATGACATGGTACGCTCAAATTTTTAAGAAATTTAAAACTATTCATTAATGAAAAAAATTATCATAAAAAATTAATAAAAAATTCTAAAAAAAATTAATTTCACATTTGCAAAGGAATTATATTAAAATAATTTCAGCAAAAGAATTCTTCTTTTGTCAAATCTTGATTTGCATTTTGTGCTTATTAAGAATGTGAACTTAAATGACCAACAAACAAAAAATGTGAACTTAAATATTCTTTGAGTTAATTCAGATGATATATAATATCATATAGAAAAAAGAAAGTTAAAAAAAAAAAATTAAAGAGCAAATTACACTCTTGAGAGATGCCATTATTATATAATCTTCTCTCTATTTTTAAAATATACACTTTAGTCTAAAGTACTTTATTAATTAAAATATATATGCAAATTTACTAAACTACTCATTATGCACAATATCTTATTAATTAGCATTAATATATTTTTTAAAAAATTTATTACTCTTTTAGTTATTGATTACTTTTATTATTAATTATTTATTATTTAACATTATTAAAATTATTTCATCTTCATGAATTCTTGAGAATTCTCTGCCAAAGAAGTCTAAGTCTAACCCCCAAAAAAAAACTCCACAATTGATATGTTAATGTTAACGAAGAATGACAACATATTTATTAAGATTATTCAATCCTTCTTTAATAATTTTTAAAAAAAAATGTAAAACTCACTAGTCAACTTATTCTTTTCATGTCATAATGATAGAAATTCTTTTCTTTGTTGTTTACATATGATATCAAGCACGTTTTACAATGCACCCTACAAAGTAGGGTGCATGATGCACATTGTGTATAAAGTCGGATGCACTGTATTTCTCCTTCCCTCGACCATTTTCTCTTCCCCTTCCCTTGTTTCTTTTTCGCCGCCCAGCTCCAACTTTCGCTTCGAACTCCAGCTCCGGCTCCAAGCTTTGACCCTCCATCGCACTCTAACTCCGGGCTTCGACCTTCCATCGCACTCTGTCATGTCCGCGTCTGCCTCCTCTTCGCGCTCCATCGAGACCCAACTACAACGGCTAGATCTGAGACACAAATGCAGCGGCACGACAACCTCGAAATGGGCCACTTCTGATGGTGGCGACGAATGAGCTTTGTGAGGGAGGAGCAGAGTGGAAGAACTTGAGGTAGTCAACGTCGGAGACAAGCAATCAGAGGCCGTTGACAGCGAGGAAGATGTCGGATTCTTGTGAGCGCCCTAGGTTGCCGGAGCAAAAGCGCTACAGATGAAGGGGCAGAGGTCATCGTTTTTGCAGTCTTGCAGACGATGGAGGAAAAGAGGAGCGAGGGAAGGGAACCACGAGGTTGGAACCAGGGGGGAGGGAGACAAGGCTCATTTAGCCACAACTTCAGCAAACATTTAGCCGCATTTTCTGGTGTGTTTAGCCACATTCCCATATCATTTAGCCACACTTTTTGAATGTGGCTAAAAGAGAAGTGCACCTACACAAGCAAGTGCATAGTGCTCCCTACTTTATAAGATGCATTTAAGATAGAACCATGATATCATTGACGAAACTAATCTCTTTTACTTGATAGCATTATTTATCTTAAATCTTAATAGAAGTTTGTTTCTTAAAATTATAATGTTTTAGTGAATTTTTTCTGTTTTATTATTGTCCTAAAAATTGAAAATAAAAGTATTTTAATATATTATTCCATAAGTCGGCTAGGATGGGTGGGGCCAGCCCATAGGTGGGCTAGAATGGGCCAAATTTCACCCAAGTGACTAAGGCCAACTCATTTAAAGTGTGGATAAATTTTTAAAATTTTGTAAGTGGATTGGCCCATGGGCTAGCCCTGACCCACTTGGCCCACATGGACTTTTGGGCCTATGGGCTTTTTACAAATATGGGCTTTTTGGCCCCAATCCCATATGGGCTAAGGCCTAATAGGGGTGGACCAACCCCTTTGACACCTCTCAGTAATGAGTGCAGATGAAGAAGGGAGTAGTCTAAAGGATTTAGACGATGATGATATACTCTCTATTAATTATAATGGGAAGACCAAGAAAAAAGAGTTGGAGATCTAGAAGTAAATGTTGGAAAAGAAGAAGTAGGAAAATACAAGAAACAGAAAATGAAGCAAATGGCCAAAGCCAATGGAAAGGAATTATGCAGTATAAGTGGAGCCAAAAGAAGAACATTAGAAGAAGGAATAATTGATGGGAAGAAACAATGCTTGGAAAAGGAACCTATGACTGGAATGGTGGAGGGTGCTAGCCCACAAATAGCACCCCACTGCCCATGAAGATGCTGATGTGGAATTGCCGAGGATTGGGGAGACCCCTAACAGTTCACAACTTAAAAGGGATTAGTAAATCCCACTCCCCCGAGATTGTGTTTTTATGTGAAACCAAAAACTAACCTTTGTATGTGAAGAAGGCATTGAGGAAGTGTGGTTACAATAAAGCTTTTTGCATTAATCCAAGAGGTGTGGCTGGGGGTTTGGCAATCAGTTGGAAAGAGGAAACAAAGTTAATAATGAAGGATCGTGATGATTTCTTTATGTACATAGAAGTTGAAGATCAAGAAAGAAAGCTAACATGGGATGTAATTATAGTTCATTTGCACAGCAAGAAGAGAATTTGTCAGCCTCAATATGAAAGAATCCTCCAACAAATTGCTCAGGTAGGGAATAATTATTTAGTGCTGAGAGATTTCAATGCTATATTCTCCATAACAGAGAAGGAAGGCGGAAGAATTAAATCAGCTGAATCTATTGATGGCTTTAATAATTTTATCAATAGTGGAAATTTGGTGGTTTAGGTTTTGTGCGGTATGAATTCACTTGGTCAAATAGAAGCTATGAAGGACACCTAATCAGAGAGAGAATTGATAGAAGCCTTCCATCAATAGATTGGTGTGCTAATTACCCTAAGGCCCATCTGTTACATTTAGAAGATATTGGATCTGATCATTGCCCCATTTTGCTTAAAGCAAACCCACCAAGTCAGAGAAAGAAGAGGCAATTTAAATTTCAAAAAAGATAATGTGATATAGAGGAAGTAAAAGAGATAACAAAGAGAGCTTGGTCAGTAGATGTAGTGGGCTCACCAATGATCCAATTGTTCCACAAACTCAAACACTGTCGGCATGAGTTAGTGAAATGGCAAAAAGCAGGCTCAATGAATTCAAAAGAGTAAATAAACCTGCTGAAAGAACACCTAGCAAATTTAAAAGAAGGAAGGGAAGAGGCTAGTAGTGGTGAAATCCTCAAACTCGAAGAGGAGCTGACAACAGCATATGAATTGAAAGAACGCTATTGGAAAGAAAAATCAAGAGTGAATTGGCTCAAGTAGGGAGATTAAAACACTAAATTCTTCCACACAAGGTTCCAAGCTAGAAACAGGAGAAATAAGATTTGGAAACTAGAAGATGGGAGGAGTGGCTGGTGCACAAGTACAGAGAAAATTGGAGAAAGAGCACAAGAATATTTTGAAGATCTGTTTGTCACTAGCAACCCAATGGAACTGAATGATTTTTTTTGAGGATCTAAGCAGAAAAGTTTCTAGTTCAATGAATAGAAACCTCACAAAACCAGCAACAGAAAATTAAGAGGGCAGTCTTCTCAATTAACCCTCTTGGTGCTCTAGGTGATGATGGTTTCACGGCTAAATTTTACCAATCCTTTTGGTATACTATTAAGGAGGATATAGGCCGTGCAATGAGAAGTTTCTTTATAAAAGGAAAAATGCTCAGGAATTTCAATCATACCCAGATATGTCTAATCCCAAAGTTTCAAAATGCCTCTTCAATGACTCGGGCGAGGCCAATTAGCTTATGCCTAGTGTTTTATAAGATTCTCTCAAAAATTCTAGTGCATAGGTTGCAGAAATTTATGAACAAGATTATAAGTGCTAATCAAAGTGCATTAATTAAAGGGAGGCTAATAAGTGATAATATCCTAGTAGCTCATGAGTGTATGCATTTTCTCAAGAACAAAAGAATGAGTAACAACTTTGATTTAGCCTTAAAACTTGATATAAGCAAAGTGTACGATAGGGTGGAGTGGAGTTTTGTTTGGTTCATTATGGAAAAACTAGGGTTTTGTGCTGAATGGATAAATTGGCTAAAGGAGTGTGTCTCTATGGTATCATTTTCTATTGTAGTAGAAGGTCAGCCAACTGGTTTCTTTAAACCAAATAGAGGTCTCCAGCAAGGAGATCCTCTATCTCCATATTTATTCATTTTGTGTGCAAAAGGTTTGTCCTATCTGCTCACACAGCATAACAGAATTCAAAGGTTCAAGGATTGAAAATAAACAATAGATGCCCCTCAATTAGTCATTTACTATTTGCAGATGATTCCATCCTATTTTGTAAGGCAAATACACAATAATGTGAAAATTTGCTAGATGTGCTGAATACTTACAGTAGGGTGAGTGGACAGGTGGTGAACCTAAACAAGTCGTTAGTTTTCTTTAGCTGTAACACATCTCTACAGATTTGGTCTCAGCTTGCAAATCTAATCTAGGTTCCACATATTGGCATTCAAGATAAATACTTGGTGCTCCTTGCCATAATTCAGAGATCAAAAAAAGAAACTTTTAGCAGCATTAAAGAGAAAGTAAACCTGTGATTAAGCCATTGGAAGAGGTCTTTACTATCATCTAGTGGAAGGGAAGTGTTGATTAAAGTTGTTGGAATAGCTATACCAATCTATACTCTCAGTTGCTTTAAATTGCCAAATACTCTTCTTGAGGAGCTGCACCATATAATGATAAACTTCTAGTGGGGTCAGAAACAGGGTGAAAGGAAGATGGCTTGGATTGGCTAGGATAAGCTATGTAGGGAAAAATGGAGGGAGGCTTAGGATTCAAAAATTATTAAATGACTTCTTGTAAAAAATTATTAAAAAATAAAATCAATTAATAGCTTTTATGAAGTGTTAATATATAAAATAATGACTTTTTAGTTTTTTAAAAATGCTGTTTTCAAAATAAAATATATAATATCCACTTAAAATATGATAAATGTCAAAATACTTTTCTGAATAACATAATCAAAATCAACATGGTAAAGTCAACCCAAAATTCTACTTTTATATATTATATTAGATTAGATTTGCTCCTCGGTTTTGCAATCCAGCTGTAGATGAAGTAGCTAGATTTGCTAGAGAAAACAATCTTGTTACGTGGGTTGATCAACCACCTGGTTTTCTCACCCTCCGTATGAAGTTAGGCAATTCTCCTTGATTCAATAAAGCTACCTTCCACTTTAGAAAGAAAAAAAAGCCAATGACAACCAAATCAATCATGTAATAAGAGAGCCATGGAAAGATAATTAAACCATTGAAGGAACATCCATCTATACATATATAGAGAGTAATGAGATTTGAATTTAGGATATTACATAAATTATTTAAAATTTTCATCACTAAATCAATTCTGGTGGCTTGAAGAAACATTTAGTTTCAAATTATTAATTTAGCTTAAGAAGCATTAGTCTCTTGCAAAAATCGTACTTACTGAAAATTTCGTTTATTTTTTGCTTAAAAAATTTATTTTGATATACAATCAATTTAAAATATTTTAGAATTTTACATAATTAGATAAATCTATAAAGTGTGACTTTTGATATAATTTCTTATATGAGATTTTTATACATAATTAGATATATTTTTGATATTTTTTATGGACTTTGGCTGTGGTGTTAACCAAAAAATATTTTTTTATATCTTAATACATGAGTAGATTGATTGTATAAAAATAATTTGTATATTGATAGTAATTAAAATAGGATTTAACTTTTATATATATATATATATATATTGTTAATATAAAAGAATTTTGTATAAATATTTAATCATATATTATTATATCAATGAAAATATTTGATTTAATCATCTACTATCTTATAAATCTTATAAATAGAAGTATATAATTAAGTGATAATATAAAATTTTTTCATATTATCAGTACATTAAAATTAATCTCGTTATAATATCATTCAAATATTATATGATACATCTAATCTAATAATTCATAGTAATATGCAATATTTCATTATTTGTGGCCAATAATTTCGCCTCTAATGAAAGAAAAAAGAAAATAATTCAAAAATTATAAGGAGGCTAGCTAAACAACCATAAACAAACAATCCCGAAGATATGATGGAACAGGGGAGAGGATACTCTTATGTTGAAATTGCACATGACATTAACCATTAATTTAGTTACTTTAAAATGGTAAAAAATAAAAAAAGGTAAAAATATGCAAATTAGGAATAAGTCCCAAGGCTCAAGGAGCGTACATGAAGCTAGGATCGTTTTATGTGTTTCTGTTTTGTTTTATGTTTATGCTTCGACTGTTTCCTCCTGTTCTGTTGTGCTCCTCACTGTGTGAGTCGAGCTTTGAATAAAACTCATCGAAAAATTAAAAAGATAAAAGATTAATGATAAAATGTACACATGATAGAATAATATGTAATTTCATCTTAAAAGAATCTTTGTCACGTGTAATTTCAACTTAAGAGGACCGATGGTACAGTGCCTTACACCGAGTCTCCGTATAATTTGGGGAATATCCCGGGTGGTTAAGAAACGGAACTGTGACGTAGACGTGAGTTTTCTCCTGCACTCAACTCCCCACCAAAAAAAAAAAAAAAAAAAGATTTTTTCCTGTTCTCTTTTTCTTTTATTTTGCTCTTTCGTTTCTTGCATTTTCCGTTAATCCAACAAGGGGTATTACCGTATGATTATTATTATTCCAAACCCCAATCTCGACGAAAGCGTTCTGCAGCAGCAGCAGCAACAACAATGGACTTTATCCAGAGCCGCGTGGAGCCGTGGATCAGGGACCAGCGAGCGAAGCTCCTGAAGGTGTCGTGGGGCCCGCTCCAATGGCGCATGAAGTGGCCGTGGAGCAGCCACCGCGAGCACAAGAAGAGGATCCAGGAGGAGTACCAGCGCCGCAGGAAGCAGCTCCACGATCTCTGCCTCGCCCTCAAGGCCGACTCAGTCTCCGACTTGCAGGATCTCCTCTGCTGCATGGTCCTCTCCGAGTGCGTTTACAAGGTATTTTTGTTCCGTCGAATGTTTCTTCGGCAGTGAGATAATATTGGGGCTTTCTCTTCTTTTTCTTCTATTTGTTTCTGAGAAATTGTTCATGTTGAAGTTGAACGGAGGTGTAAAATTTTGGGGTTCAATTAGGATTTGAGTGTCATATGGAAAATTGTGGATTGGGTGTTTCTCTTTTCGATTGTCTTTCATATTATTTAAGGTTTGGGGTTGGAGTCTTGTGAATGGAGGAGAGCTTTACCCGACAGATAGTGGACCAGCCTGCCTTGAGCTAGATTAGTTGGTGGTTGAGACCAAAAAGCTGGAACAAAATTATAGGGGTTATGTTATGTTTTGTTTTTTTCAGTTACAAAGTTAATTGATGTGCGGAAGGCTTTGCTTCAGTTGCAAAGAAGTGGCTTAAGGGATATTATGAATTGGCTGTTTGGGTTTATTACATTTCTTTTGAGTTCTTTGAGTCCTCTCGATCACCTTCGGAACCCATAGCTGAGGTTCTCCCTATATTAAGTCCCACATTGCTTAAGGTCACAATAGCCTTTATAATCACTTGGCAGCCCCTACCCCTTGAGCTAGTTTTTGGGATGGAGACGTGGAGTCAGGCAATCTTAAGATGGTATCAAAATATACCTTGTGATTGATAGCCACCCATAGATGTCCATTTCTACAAACTTCACACTCTAAAAGTCCAGTTTTGGACATGAGGGTGGTGTGTTAAGTCCCATATTGTCTAAGGATATGGGCAGGATAACCTTTATAATTACTTAAATATCCCTTCTCATTGAGCTAGCTTTTGGAGTGGAGTTAAGCTCACAATCTTTAGACCTTTTACCTCATCTTCCTGTTCTGGTTGAGTCTGACCCCCCACATCTTCTTCTTGACCAGGGTCCTACCTCAATTTCGTGCCCTCTTTAGGTCTATCATTGCCATCAACCTCCACCACTAGAACCTATCCCTACACCCATTGTGGTCAAAGTCCCATTAGATTCACATATGGATCCACCTCCTTTACCAACTCTAACACCACCTCCTGAGCCTGACCTTTCCACTGCTCTCAGAAAAGGTATATGTTCCACTAGTAACCCTTCTCCTCACTATGTCGTTTGAGTTATTACCGTTTATTTTCATTGCACTAAGCTTTTCTGACTTTTTGTGTCTTCTATATCTATTCCTAAATCTCCAAGAGAAGCTCCCAGTTATCCTAGGTCGAGACAAGTTATGATATATGAAATTCGTGCCCTACAAAGCAATGGTACTTGGGGACTTAGTGCCTCTTCCTCAAGGGAAATCTGTTGTAGGCTGTCAGTGGATCTATACAGTTAAGGTTGGCCTTGATGGCAATATTGAGCGCCTTAAAGTTCGGCTAGTGGCCAAAGGATATACCCAGGTCTCTGGGTTAGATTATGGGGACACATTCCCTTCAGTTGCAAAAATGACATCTATACGACTCTTTATTTCTGTGGCAGCTATTCTTCATCGGCCTTTTTACTTGCTAGACATAAAAATGCCTTCCTCCATGGTGACTGAGTTCAAATGAGTACTTTTATCGTCCCTTTTTGTTGTAGTTAATACAAACATTTGGGTTATTATTTTAGGAAGGAAAAAGTGGACTGCAAATTGGGAATTCACTATATATAACTTTTAAGTTGTTGTATGCTTTAGAAAATGGAAAAACAGTATGCTTGTTCCAATTACAACCAACATATAATGCTACTCTGAATGATATTGTACGTAATAATTGCTACCACAGATATTCTTCTGTATTTCGTAATGCTGGATAGGTCTATTATGTTGTTTTGTTAAGTGGTATTAGCATTAGAAAATATATTGGTAAATTGAGAACTAAGAATTATCAGCGTAACAAATCCCCTAAGAGTCTCACCCAAACACATAGCTACTTTGAAACCTTAATAAGTTTTCATGTGTACTATGCTTGCATGAATTTTAGTTAGCTAGCTTCAATCTACAAATTAAATACTCACATTTATTTGTGACTTCCTTATGTCATAGAGACCTGCCGCTGACATGATTAGAGCTGTAAATAAATTTAAGGCTGATTTTGGAGGACAAGTTGTTGCTTTGGAGCGGGTGCAACCTTCATCAGATCATGTTCCTCATAGGTTTGTTATTCTTTATAGAATTTAATCATTTCAAATTATTTGGTGTTGTTACCTCTGGCAGAACTCTCTTCTAATATTAATATTAATTTCATAAATGCCAGTAAATATTTGGATATCTGGAAGCTTTTATTCTTTTCTTTTTAAAGTTCACCTTTGGTTTCTTGAATGCCAGCAACAAAACCTTTGATTCTTGGGCATATTAGAAATATATTTGAATTTTTTGGGATGAAGGAAGAGGTTGTTTGGAAGTTATGATATTCATAGGTGATGTTCTTTATTTTTAATTCTTGCTTTTTAGTGTAGTTGTTTTGGTTTGTTTTATTTAGTTCCTTTCTCAATATAGTGTGGGAATTCCTCAAGAGGTCACATTGTTAAGAACCTATTATTTAAAGGTTAAAATACACTTTTGTTCCCTATACATGACACTTATTTTTAATGTTAAAACTAGTTTTTGGTCCTTGTATATGTCTCAAATTTTGGTTTTAGTCCCTATACTAAAAAACTTTTGGTTTAGGTACTTACACTAGTACTCTATTAAGGAATTAGTCCTTGCTGTTAGAAAGTCACCATACAATATTATTTTTTGCTGATGTATCTAACAAGATCTAATATAGATGTAGTATATTAATGTAGTCTTGAAATGACCTCTTTTAGGCATTTTTTAGCCCTAAAATAGTCTTTTTAAAAAATTGAAAAGGAAAGCTAAAAAGTATCAAAACGATCTCTTTTTTAAGTCGAAACGATCTCAACCAAGTTTCACGATGTTTCATATCAACTACCATTAGCCATGTAAGCAAAAATTAACATTGTTTAGTAGTTTTCTAACAAAAGGGACTAACTCAATACTATTGTAGGGATCTAAACCAAATTTTTTTAATGTATAGAGACCTAAACAAAAAAAATTTTAGTATAGGAACTAAAATCAAAATTCACAACATGTATAGGGACCAAAAACTAGTTTTAATCTATTTTTAATTTGGTCCAAAAAGCTTTCAATTTTGTCCCTATAAGTGAAAGCATTTTCAATATTGTCCCTGCTATTTGTTGCCATTGTAACACAATCTATTGGGGTTATAACAAAGTGAAGTATCGAGATCAAATTGAAAATGAGTGTCATATATATTTTTCAATATGCCACATTAATTTTCAATTAATCCCTATACGTAATATGTATTTTTCATTTGACCCTTATGCATCACAATAACTTTATGACAAGCTTCAATATTATAACAATAACAAACAATGAGACAAAATTGAAAATAATTGTATGTATAAGGACTAAATTGAAAATGTTGTTCATATAGGAAGCAAGTTATAAATGAATAACTTGAAATATGAAAAAACTTGAAATATATTTTCTAGTAAATCTGATATACAAATGGTTTACAATATATATAGACATTTGATAATTATTACCTAATACTAATAAGCCTAAATTAAGGTCAATCAAATTTGTCCAAATAAATGGAAATGCAAAAATACATCTATACACAATAAAATACATAAATACAAGATATCTCAACACTTCCTCTCAAGCTGGTGAATGGATATCTATCATTCCTAGTTTGCAAGTAAGTTCTTGAAACTGTTCTATCGAAAGCCCTTTAGTCAACACGTCTGCCAGCTGGAGCTTTGAAGGAACATGTGCTATGGTTATTAATTCGTTGTCCAACTTTTCCTTGATGAAGTGTCGGTCAATCTCAATGTGCTTAGTTCTGTCATGTTGGACTGGATTATAAGCAATGCTGATTGTTGATTTGTTGTCACAAAATATCTTCATAGGAGCTTCACACTTTACTCTCAAGTCATCTAGTATGATTTTCATCCATAATAGCTCACACACTCCTTGTGCTATAGCTCGAAACTCCGCCTCAGCACTTGATCTGGCAACCACATTTTGTTTCTTACTTCTCCAAGTCACCAAGTTTCCTCCTATAAACATGCAATAACCTGATGTTGATCTTCTATCAACAAGCTAACCGGCATAGTCAGCATCAGTGTATATTTCCATAGATAGACTCCACCCTTTTTAAATAACAATCCCTTTCCAGGTGTGGCCTTAAGGTACTGCAAGATCCTATCAACTGCTTGCATATGTCTCACCCTCGGGTTATGCATGAATTGACTGAGAACACTAACAAAATATGCCAAATCTGGTCTAGTATGTGCTAGGTATATCAATCTTTCCACCAGCCTCTGATATAGTCCTTTATCAACTTTAGGACACTCCTCATTGCTTCCTATTCGATGATTCCGCTCAATGGGAACACCTGTGGCCTTGCAACCAGGTTTTCTAGTTTCTTTGAGAAGATCTAGGATATATTTCCTTTGTGAAATGAAGATACCTTGTTTGGAGTAAGCAACCTCAATTCCAAGGAAGTACTTTAGTTTCCCAAGATCTTTCATCTCAGATTCAGCTGGTAATTTTTCTCTCAAAAACTACTTCTCAATCAAATCATCACCCGATATGATAATATCATCAACATACACAAGTAGAATAGTCAGTTTTCCACTTAGTGTATGTTTAAAGAAGAGGGTGTGATCTCCCTGACTTTGTTTGTAGCTCAATGATAGCATTGTCTTTGTGAACCTTTCAAACCAAGCATGAGGGGACTGTTTCAGTCCATATAGTGCCTTTTTCAGCCTGCAAACTTTGTTCTTTTCACCAGTGGCCTCATAACCACGTGGAATTTCCATGTAAATCTCTTCTTCCAGATCTCCATATAAGAAAGCATTCTTCACATCAAATTGATGCAACTCCCATACAAAATGAGCAGCAAGAGAAAGCAAGATTCTCACTGTGTTCATTTTCGCTATTGGGGCAAATGTCTCCTCGTAATCAATCCCATATGGCTATGGGTACCCTTTTGCAACTAATCGTGCTTTATATCGGTCTAATGTACCATTAGATCGATATTTCACTGTATATCCACCTGCATCCTACTGGTCTTTTATCTCCCAATCTCTTAACAATCTCCCATGTTCCATTCTTTTCTAATGCACTCATTTCCTCATTCATGGCTTGAACCCAATTCTCATCTTTTAATGCTTCCTGTACTGAGGTTGGGATTCGTATGGAATCAATGGCTGCAATGAAACTCTGGTGCTGCAAGGATAGGTGTTTAGAAGAGGCAAATTGAGAAATAGGATACTTGGTACAAGTCCTTTTTTCTTTTCTCAATGCAATAGGCAAATCATCTGGGTTAGGCTCACAAACATTCAAAGGATCATTATCAAGAACAGGAGAGCCAATACCTTCAGTACTTACAATAGGTTCAGATTCTTGGAGTTGCTGTTGGACCACTTTAGGTTTCCTTCTCCTCTGATACACCCGAAGTGGTATCTCGATGTTTTCTTTAGCTGGTTTAGGTGGTGCAAGAGAAGATGCTAACTCTTGGATAGAGTTAGATGGTGAACTAGAGGGAGATGACAACTCATGGGTGAAGTTAGATGGGGAACCAGAGGGAGGTGACGACTCTTGTGTGGGTAGAAGAGGAAGGAAAGACTTAGGGTTAGGGATAAATGACTCAGCTTCCGGAAGAGACTCCCCCTAAAGCTGAGGACAACCAAAGAAAGACTCAGTTTCATGAAATGTGACATCCATGGAAACAAAAAACTGATGACTTGATGGGTGAAAACATTTGTACCCTTTCTTGTCAAGATCATAGCCTAAGAAAACACATTTCACAACTTTAGGATCAAGTTTGGTACGATGTTGACGATGCACATGGACAAAGGCCACACAACCAAAGACTTGAGGTTTTAAACTTTGCATAACAGGGGCAAAAGGAAAGTGAGACATCATAAGTTGTACAAGACTTACATTACCAAGAATTTTAGAAGGTATCCTATTAATCGAATATGCAGTAGTTAAAATAGCTTCACCCCAGTATGAGCTAGGGACAGACATTTGAAAAAGTAAAGCCCTAGTGACTTCAAGTAAATAACGATTTTTCCTTTCTGCAACACCATTTTGTTGTGGAGTATCAACACATCTAAGTTCATGAATAATACCATGTTCTTTAACAAAATTTAAAAAATGATGATTCACATATTCCTTACCATTATCTAAATGCAACTGCTTAATAGATTTTCCAAATTGTGTTTGAATCATATGATAAAACTGGACAAACAATTGAAGAACCTTTGATTTATCTTTCATTAAGAAAAGCCAAGTCACTCTAGTGAAATCATCAATGAATGAAACAAACCATTTTTTGCCAGTGATGTTAGGAATAGAGGCAGGGCCCCAGACATTTGAATGAATAAGTGCAAAAAGTTGTTGACTTCTATTAGTTAGAAGGAAAAGTCACACGATGGTGTTTTGCAAATTGACAGACATTACAATGAAAAGACTCAACTGGCTCATTTAAAAATAAGGATGGAAACATAGACTTAAGTAATGAGAAAGGAGGATGACCAAGATGCTTGTGGTATAACCAAATTTGAGAAGAGGCAGACTTTGAACTTGACTGGTGACATGAAGAGAGCAAGTTCTGACTGAAACCACCTGCAGCTTGCATATTGAGGAGATAGTACAACCCTCCATGTTCTTTAGCAACTCCAAATGTCTTCCCTGTAGCAAGTTATTGAATGACACAATGAGACTGGAAAAAGATTATTGCACAATTTGTATCTTTGGTAAGTTTATGAATGGAAATAAGGTTATGGGAAAGTTGGGGAACATGAAGCACATTTTTTAAGTGGAGGGAAGGATGGAGGGCAATAGTACCAGAACCTGTAACTGAGATACAAGAGCCATCAGCTACAGTGATATGGTGTTTACCCGATAAAGGACGGTAAGATAAAAAATGTGGGGAACCAAAGGTCATATGATCAGTCGCACCAGAGTCCATTATCTATACATCCTCAGGAATAGTACTAGATGCATTAAAAGAGTGAGAAGATAAATTCTTACCAGACGAGGGTAGAGAGCGAGAGTTAGAAGGCTCACTGAGAGAGCTAATGAGAGTCTTGGCTTCCAAGGATTGTGTTGTTGCAACTGCTACCATGGCTTGAAAGAGTGGGAAGTTTTCGAGTTCTGTCATGGAGGGAGGGTGGCTGGAGGTAGGTCGGAATGAGTTGGCAGTGGTCGAAGGCAAAAGGGCGGCTGGAGAAGAAGCTACACGTGCCGTCACACGCGTTGAGTGTGCCGGCGTGTGGAGATACTTGCAGGAGAAGGTTGCCGTACATGAGGCGCGTCCGAAGGCAGATGGGGCTGAGCTATGGTGGGCAGGCCGGCCGGCCTAGGGGCCACAAATCTGGTGGTGGTGGTGGGTGGTCGGAAAAGTCGGCCGGTGGTGGTAACATTGGCAGACAGCAAAAAAACCGAGGAGAAAAAAAAGGTGAAAAATGGGAAAAAGAGGAGGGATGACTAATACAGTAATTAAGGCTGGGGGCAGTGAAATGTGGTTAGGCTCCTAGATCGGAAGCTATGATACCAACTTGAAATATGCAAAAACTTGAAATATATTTTCAAGTAAATTTGATATACAAATGGTTTACAATATATATAGACATTTGATAATTATTAACTAATACAAATCAGCCTAAATTAAGGTCAATCAAATCTGTCCTAATAAATGGAAATGCAAAAATACATCTATACACAATAATATACATAATACAAGATATCTCAACAGAATATTATGTATAGGGACCAAAAGTATATTCTAACCTTATTTAAATAAATGCAATTACTTTATTGGTTTGGTTTTCTCTTAAAGTAGTATTGTGCTTGCAAGTATTTGTCTGTAGTTCTTACTAAAGAAGATTATGTAGTGTAGGGTTTGAGTTTGATTATGCTGTTGCAGGTATTTGTTGGCTGAGGCAGGAGACACTTTATTTGCTTCCTTTATAGGAACAAAGCAGTACAAGTGAGTTTTTCAGATGATTCCTTGTGTAATCCTTTTAAAAATCATTACAACTTCATGAGTATGATTTTTCTTTACCTATTTTCTTGAAAGGGATATAATTGCTGATGCAAATATACTTCAAGGTGCAATCTTTCATGAGGATGCTGTTGAGGAATCTGACGGATGTGCAACTGCTGAATCCGACAAGGGTCAAAACCAAAATGGAAAAGAATACATGTGGAACCCTTTGGAGTCAAGGTCAAAACAATTGAAGAGTAAATCTAAACCTGCTGCTCATAGGGTAAATAAGCTTGTTTTCCATCAAGTTGGTGGTTCTTATACTTTTTGTTAATTTTTAGGTAGAGCCCTATAATTTGAAAGCTGTAATTGGATCTCCAGATACAAAAAATTGTGCTTATGGAATTAGGTAAAAATATGTATATTTATCAGCCCACACATATGGATATTTATACTATGCACAATATTAAATACAAGAGTTATGTACACAAGACACTAAACAAGGAGCACTAGAAACTAAGCTAGTCAAGGAATATGTGAAAGCCATACGATTAACATGTGCTTAATTTGAACATTGTTTTATGGTTCCTTGAATCCAGCCTGCCATTTGAGCCTATAAGGGACCCAATTGAAAACATTTTTTGAAATTGCAGGGATAATTACAACTTTTAATGGAAAATTTCTGAAGAGTATGGGGGTCTATAGATTAATTTAACCACTTATTATTATTTATAATTTATAGATTGTTGCTGCATTATATGGTCAATTAATATTTGTAGTTTAGTCACCATGATATATTTCCTATATTTCTTAATTTTTCAAATTTCAACTTTTATATTCTTGATATTTCAATCGAGAATATGGTTCAACCTTAGCTCTGGATATTTTGTGATATATCAATATCATACATACATGTAAATACGGTGCCTTTAGGTTCTATTAACTTCCCTGGTATTTCTTCTCAGGGTTTCATGGCTCGTGCTAAAGGAATACCTGCTTTAGAATTGTATAGGCTTGCTCAAAAGAAGAAACGCAAGCTTGTTTTATGTGGCCATTCACTTGGTGGAGCAGTAAGTTTGATTCGTCCTTCTGGATTTCAAAACATTGGTTTAGATATATTTGAAGTTTTGAACAATTTGCGTATACTAAGTTCCTCATATTCTACACAGGTTGCTGCATTAGCTACTCTTGCCATTTTGAGAGTAGTTGCTGCTTCATCTCCATCAAAGGAAAATGAGAGAGTCTCTATCAAATGTATAACATTTTCTCAACCTCCTGTTGGAAATGCTGCTCTGAAGGAGTAGGTTTTCCCTGTATTTGTCTACTCCTTATCTAAATTGGTTAATTTCAGGCATTATTTTTCCAAACTTGAAAAGTTAAAATATTTATTAGGCTGTTTTCCATTTTTTTTTCCAGCTATGTTAATAGAAAAGGTTGGCAGCATTATTTCAAGAGTTACTGCATCCCAGAGGATTTGGTTCCTCGTATTCTATCTCCTGCTTATTTTCACCATTATAATGCTCAGCCTCAGTCATTGCCTTCTGAAAATGAAACTAACGGGTTATTATTGTCAAAACATGAGCAAGGGGTAGGGAAGCCCAAAGAGAATGATGGAGAGCAGTTGGTTTTGGGGGTAGGTCCTGTGCAGAAATCCTTCTGGAGACTTTCAAGGCTAGTCCCTTTGGAAGGATTACGAAGACAATTTAGTAAATACCGAGAAAGACAAATCAGTTCTGTTGAAACAACTTCAATGCCTGATTCTCTTGCCAGTACTTTGATTGAGGAGGAAGTAGTTGAACCACAATCACTTGAAATACAAGAGGATTCTGATGGCATATCACTCAAGCCTTTTCCTGACACTGATAAATGTTCATTGGAGTTGACAAAAAATGGGAAAACAGATACAAAAGGCAATATCATAACTGGAGATGAAGGAAAATGGCGCAGAGTGCCTTATTTACCTTCATATGTGCCATTTGGACAGGTAGATACTACTGACTGATGATTTCTTTTTCAGTATTGTTTTGCAGTCGCTGAAGATGCTGAAGGTTTTTTTAATTCTATTTTTTATTTTTAAATTTATTAAATTGTGACAGGTTACTGGTGTTTTACTTTGGCATGTTAATGTTAATGTGATTGATTTGTTCTATAAGTGATCCATTGTCTTCTTGTGTTGGTTTTTAGTACTGTTCGGCCTGCCCTCCAGTGCTTTACCTTTTTCATGACTGCTGTGAAAGTAGTGCTGCTGTGTCTCATTTACATTTTAAATAAGTAGGAAATATGGTTAAATGCTGGATTCTTGGAGTCCTTGTACTACATGTTTCCTATTTTTGAATTCTGGGCCATTAATTAATTTGTAAGTTGTGGGCCTCGAGCCTATGTATACCAGAGAAAAGCAAGGAAGCAGGGAGTTGGGGTGCATTATTAGGCCCAAGGGACGAGGCCTGAAAGTTTATGATAGAAGGAAGTGAGGGAAGGTCAAGGACAGAAATGCAAGTGTGCTGGAAAAGGTAGTGGAGGATTTTGTTGTGAAGGAGAGAGCAGTGTCTGCATGAGTGGACACCTAGCAAGGGAGGGTTGGTATGGAGGGGAACATGAATATGGAAGGGGCAGTGGGTGGTGAGGGTGGCATTCTGTCTGGCTGGGTAGTATGGGGTGGTTTAGGCCATTGGGCAGAGAAAACTTGCTTCTCTGATTTTCTGCTATCTCATTTAATACTTGTCTCTGCATATCTATTTTCCATTGTTGATACCGAATCTAACATAAAATTAGTAATTACCAGCCAAATTATTATTAGATTAGACCATAATTTATAACAAGATAGGTGACTTTTTCTTGGTTAAAACACACTAATTTTAAAGATAGTTAAAAATAAATTCCACTAAATGTACAAAAGACTCTGATATTGATTTTGTCACAAATCATGTTTATATTCAAATCATTAAAATCTTTTTTTTATATGTCTCCCTCTACTTCTATCTATTGGACTACCCTCTATTTGATCTACTCTCTTTCCTTGAGCTTGTACAGGCCTTTTCCGCACATGCCTAAACCACCTATGTTGAGATTCTACCATCTTTTTTTTCACAATAGGTTTCCTACCCAACTTTCTCTCAAATACATCCATTCTTAATCCTATCTTGTGTAGTGTGTTTACTCATCTAACGCAACATTCTCATCTCTACGACATTAATCTTATTTTCTTGTTGGCTTTTTTCCACTTAACATTTCAGTCCCATACAGCTTCCCTGGTCTTATAACTATGCAGTAAAATTTTCTCTAAGGCTTCACTGGTGGTACCCTTTTTATTTTTTTATTTTTTGTCACAAATAATACTTGAAGCACTCCTCCATTTCATATATGGTTAACATCTCTCTCTATTTCCCCATCATTTTAGATGATGGAAGATGGATCCAAGATGCATAAACTGTGAGACTTGTATGGTATAGTCATCAATTTTCTCCTCTAAGCCAATAAAATATTTTATTAAAAATTACTATAGTATGCTCCATATAGCTCAAAGTTTCTTTTGTTTTCATTTTCTGATTCAGAAAAGTTATTTTTCTTTCTTCAATCTGTTTTCTAGGATACGAAGATCTGATTTCTAGCACCATCCATATATGTTATATTTTTGGGATAGGACGATATATTTTTCAATTTGTTCATCATCTTCATATGAAAGATTGAATATGATTTTCATGTTTCTGGCAAAAAGTCACACCTGCACTTACCTGGTTTTATGATATGTAATTTGACTCTATGGAACATAGATTGAGCAATCTGCAAAGCATGTTTCAAAGTGAAACTGGTAAACTAACCAAGTAGGAGACAACTATTTTATGTAGCCTGGAATCATAAATTTGTAATACAATGGCAGTTAATTCTATAAAATAAATAAATAAATAAAAATACAATGGCAGTTAATGTTGGTGCATGACAGGCAGTAAGCTATTTGACCTATCGCTGCTCCATTTCAGTAGTAGCTACTAACCCTTACTGTGCGGATGACATCATCAGCATAGATCACAGTGTTATCCGTGCCATGCTAGATTCAATATTGACATCATCATCATACATGCTTTTCTTTGTATAAAATTCGATTGAAAAAAATTCAAGAAATACAAGGGAAGTAACCTGATAATAGGAATTAGGAAAGAAAAAAGAAGTAAAAGTAAAACATCTCATATCATATCTATTCCCAGTGAAAGGATGACACTACAACACCGTCTGAAACTGGTTCGTAGGTTTAGTAAAGTAGCTTGTGATAACCCCAAAAGCTAGCTCAAGGGGAGAGGGATGCCCAAGTGTTTATAAAAGGCTATCTTGGCTATATTTTTAAGCAATATAGGACTTAACACATTCCTATCACACTTAGAATTGGACATCTGGAGCATGAAGTTTGCAGCATTGGATATCTACGGAGGGCTCAATATTAATCACAAGATAAACTCTAATACTATATTAAAATTATGGGCCTAATTCCACCCCAAAAGCTAGCTCATGGGAGGAGGGATGCTCAAGTGTTTATATAGGCTATCTTAGCCATATTCTTAAGCAATGTGGGATATAATACACCCCCTTACACCCAAGACTGAACATTTGGAGCATGAAGTTTATAGTATTGGACATCTGCAAGTGGTCCAATATCAATCATGTTGGTAATTAGCGTTTATTTTAGGAAGGATTTTCTGATCCAAATTATTCTGTTTTGTACAGATTAGGAAGAATAGAATATTTCCTTTATTAGGTAGTCAATACCTTTGATTTTATTTTTCATTTAAGAGGAGATTATTTCCTTCTTTATTTTAGGAATAGAATCAGATGTACAGATTCTACCAAGGCCTATTTATTTGGCCTTTTGTAACCTCTTCCAGCATATAGAAAAATACCTTTTCTACATGGTATCAGAGCTCGATCTGAACCATCACTACAACATCCCTCTGTCCCATGGCTGACAAAGGCAGAAAACCAGAAAGAGAGGCCAAGATGGAGATTGGCAGCGCTGTCCTAGCCAGCTCAATCGAGGCAATCTCCCAATCACAGGCCATAAACTGAATGGCCACAACTACACCCAATGGGCTAGATCGGTTCGTCTCTTCCTTCAAGGAAAGGGAAAGGAAGAGTATATCACTGGTGAAGCCAAGAAATCAGGAGAGGATGAGGCCAAACTCAAAACCTGGAAGCTGGAAAACAGCCAAGTGATGTCATGGCTGCTAAACACCATGACTAATGAAATTGGAGAAGATTTTATGTATTTCAGCACTGCAAAGGAAATATGGGATGCAACGCAAGAGACCTACTCAGATGTGGACAATACCTTAGCCATCTTTGAGATCAAGAGTCTCATTCATGACTTAAGACAAGGTATCTCAACTGTTACAGAATACTTTAATACTCTCACTCGATATTGGCAGTAGTTAGACATCTACGAGGAGACTAAATGGAGCTGCATAGAAGATAATATACAATACAAGTCCCTTGTTGAAAAGGAACGAATCTATAAGTTCCTTCTTGGTCACAATAAAGACCTTGATGAAGTACGTGGAAGGATACTTGGGAAGAAACCACTCCCAAAGGTCCGAGAAGTTTTCTCTGAGGTCAGAAGAGAGGAAAGCCGAAGGAAGATCATGCTAGGAGGCCCCTCTGCGGTCCAAATGTCTGAGAGCTCAGCCTTGGCTGCAAAGGGGTCACGGCCAAACCATCAGCAGAAAAAATCCAAGCCTTGGTGTGAACACTGCAAGAAGACAGGCCATTCCAAGGATACATGCTGGTTTCTCCATGGAAAACCAGCAGATGGTAAGCCCAAGAGCAGAGAAAATAGGGGCAACACAGCCTCTTTCCACACTCTAGAGGATGCCACAGAAAATGTTGCACTTGAAACCAGTCCCTTTAGCAAGGAACAAATAGAAATGTTACACAAACTCCTTCAGCAAACCATGAAAACAGAGAGTACCAATGAATCGCTTCTTTAGCACAGAAAGGTAACTATCTAAAAGCCTTATCAGCATGCAAAGGGAGAACATCAGATTGGATTGTGGACTCCGGAGCTTCTGACCACATGACAGGGGACATTAATACATTCAGCAAGTATTATCCTTGTCATGAGGATTCCACTGTCCAAATTGCAGATGGAACTCATTCCAAAGTGGTTGGTAAAGGATCAGTCATTTTGTCTAAGGATATCATCTTAAAGGATGTTCTCTATGTCCCCAAACTTGACTGTAATTTGCTGTCCATAAGCAAACTGATCAAAGATCTGAATTGTGTTACTAAATTTCAACGTTATTTGTGTGAATTTCAGGCTTTGGACTCGGGGAAGACGATTGGCAATGTTGAAGAATGTGCGGGGCTCTATCTCCTACGGGTTAATGACTCCAAGAGTAACCAAGAAGTGTCAAAATCTGCTTGTGCATCTACCTTACCCAAAGCTGAGTCTGTAATGTTGTGGCATTATCGCTTAGGTCATCCAAATTTCATATATTTGGAAAAGTTGTTTCCTTCCTTGTTCAATAAAAATAAACAAAATTTTCAATGTGAAGTGTGTCAAATTGCTAACCATACGCGAAACACTTATACCACACAACCATACCAACCATCTCAACCATTCTCCCTAATCCATAGTGACGTGTGGGGGCCTTCTAGAATCAACAATGTCACAGGTTCTAGATGGTTTGTCACATTCATTGATGACCACACGAGGACAACTTGGGTGTTTCTCATGAAGGAAAAGTCAGAAGTAGGGAAGATTTTTGAATATTTCCACAACATCGTGAAGACATAATTTCAAGCAAGCATCCAAGTGCTCAGAACGGACAATGGACGTGAATATTATAATTCTACCCTGGGTACCTACCTCCAGAAACATGGCATCATTCATCAGAGTTCATGTGTCAACACCCCACAACAGAATGGAGTTGCAGAACGAAAGAACCGTCATCTTTTGGAAGTTGCTAGATCCCTATTGTTGGCTACCAACGTCCCATCAAAATTTTGGGGAGATGCTGTCCTCACAGCCACCTACCTTATCAACCGAATGCCCTCCAAAATCCTAAACTATAACACTCCTCACTCCACCCTTCAAACCTTCTTCCCAAACACTCAACTTTTCACACATATCCCTCTTAAAATATTTGGGTGCTCTGCCTTTGTCCATAACCATCAACCGAACCGCAGCAAATTTGACCCTACATCAATACCTTGCATTTTTCTGGGCTATTCACCAAACCACAAGGGTTACAAATGTTATTCTCCCTCCACCAGAAAATTCTATCATTCTATGGATGTCACCTTCTATGAGGACAAGCCATTTTTCTCCAAATCTGAAATTCAGGGGGAGAGAAGACAAAATGAATTTCAGTTCTGGAAATTTAGGGACACTAGCACTCTTGATGTGGAACCAGGCCTGAAAACCCACTGCTCGGCTGAACTTGAAGCAACAATTGCTGAACCAGCAGAACCAGTAAATGAAACAGCAGAATCAGAAACGACTATTGCTGAAATTGTTGAACCTGCGACAGCAAATAAAAGGCCCATTGCACCAGTAGACAAGCCACTCCTTGTGTATTCAAGGAGGCAGAAAACCCAAAAGGATCAAGAGCCCTCCGCACTTCCAAGGCAAAACCAGGAATCTAACCGAATGTCAAAGCTTGGAGAAACTCACCAAGGTAACACTTTTCCCGCTTCTTCACAGTCTGAAATGTTTGGCCAAGAAAATGTTGATCTTAATCTGCCCATTGCTGTTAGAAAGGGTGTGAGATCTTGCACTCAACATCCTATTGGAAGATTTGTGTCTTATGATAAATTGTCACCAAACCATAGAGCCTTTGTGACAACACTTGACAGCATTCAAGTACCAAGGGACATAGAAGAGGCATTACAAAATCCAAAATGGGCAGCAGCTGTAAAAGAAGAAATCGAAGCTCTAGAGAAGAGTGGAACCTGGGATTTTTCAACCTTGCCAGAAGAGAAGAAAACAGTTGGGTGTAAATGGATTTTTTCGATCAAGTACAATGCTGATGGAAGTGTCAATAGATACAAGGCACGTCTAGTAGCCAAAGGGTTCACACAATCCTATGGCATAGACTATGAGGAGACCTTTGCTCCAGTGGCAAAGCTGAATTCAGTCCGAGTTGTTCTATCCTTGGCAGCAAGCCTCAATTGGCCTTTGCACCAACTTGACATCAAGAATGCCTTCCTCAATGGCGAGCTGGAAGAAGAAGTCTACATGAACATTCTCCTAGGACTTGAAAACCCAAGAACAGCAGGCAAAGTGTGCAGACTACGCAAGTCTTTGTATGGCCTCAAGCAATCATCCCGCACATGGTTTGAAAGGCTAACCCAAGTTGTCAAAGGAAATGGTTTTGTTCAATGTCAAATAGATCACACAATGTTTGTCAAATACTCTTTAGAAGGAAAAATAGCATTGTTCATTGTGTATGTTGATGACATAGTGATCACAGGTGATGACCATAAAGAGACCGAACAGCTCAAGAAGCTCCTGGCTAAGGAATTTGAAGTAAAGGACCTAGGAAAACTAAAGTACTTCCTAGGAATGGAGGTAGCTCGCTCAAGAAGTGGAATTTCTATGTCCCAGAGAAAATATACCATGGACCTCTTGAAAGAGACTGGTATGTTGGGGTGTAAGCCTATTGACACTCCAATGGATCCAGTAAAGAAAGGTGGGGTAGAAGACGAGAGTCCTTTAACCAACAGGGACAGATATCAAAGACTTGTGGGAAAACTAATCTATTTGACTCACACAAGATCTGATATTGGCTTTGCCGTGAGTATGGCGAGTCGATACATGAATAATCCCACTGAGTATCACATGAAAGCTGTAAATCATATTCTCCAATACCTAAAGGGAACTCCAAGCAGAGGACTACACTTTGCAAAGAATTCTAATAGAGACATTGAGGTGTACACTGATGCAGATTGGGCAGGGTCAGTCACTGACCGGAAATCCACCACAGGTTATTGCTCCTATGTTTGGGGTAATTTGGTCACATGGAGGAGTAAAAAGCAACCAGTAGTTGCAAGAAGCAGTGCTGAAGCAGAATTTAGAGCATTGTCTCATGGTATTTGCAAAGGGATATGGCTCCAAAGAATGCTTAAGGAGCTCAAAATGTCCTCAGACTACCCTATGAAGATCCTATGTGACAACAAAGCTGCCATCAGCATAGCCAAGAATCCTGTTCATCATGATAGAACCAAACATGTGGAAATTGATCGCCACTTTATAAAAGAAAAGATTGAAAATGGGGTTGCTAGTCTAGAGTACACACCATCAAGTCAACAAACTGCAGATATTCTGACTAAAGGCCTCCCGAAAAACACTTATGAGACTCTAAGGTCCAATCTAGGCATGGTAGACATCTACCACCTAGCTTGAGGGGGAGTGTTGGTAATTAGCGTTTATTTTAGGAAGGATTTTCTGATCCAAATTATTCTGTTTTGTACAGATTAGGAAGAATAGAATATTTCCTTTATTAGGTAGTCAATATCTTTGATTTTATCTTTCATTTAAGAGGAGATTATTTCCTTCTTTATTTTAGGAATAGAATCAGATGTACAGAATCTACCAAGGCCTATTTATTTGGCCTTTTGTAACCTCTTCCAGCATATAGAAAAATACCTTTTCTACAAATCACAAGATAGGCTCTAATATGATCTTAAGATTATGGGTTTAACTACACCCCAAAAGCTAGCGCAAGGGGGAAGGGATGCCCAAATGTTATCAAATCTATCTTGGCCAAATTCTTAAGCAATTTGAGACTTATCACAACTCTCTCATGTGTAATCTTAAAATTGTGGTCTAACTCCCACCCCAAAAGCTAGCTCAAGGTGTGATATTAGAGTTGACAGTTAGTGCCAGCTGTATACCTAACATTTTGTAGCTAACTCTCTCCCTCTTTGATGTAGTATATAAGCATACTTGTACTCACAATCATTCAGAATGAAAATACCTCAAGTTTTCTCATATCTCTCAAATTCTCTCTCTTATCTCTCTCTCCCCCCTCCCCTTTCTGTTATGGTATCAAAGCTTGAAGAAGCTCTCAGCTATGGATCTTGAGGCCACTCCAGTTGGTGAAACCACCATTCCTGTGCTGAATCATTCTTCTTCAACCTCACAAGTTCCACTGAATTCTCAATCACCTCTTCCACCACCGCATCGTGTTACCTTCACACAACCATTTGCAATCAAGCTTGATGACAAAAACTACTTGTTATGGCGTCATCAAGTTCTTGCAGCCATCAAAGGCAACAATCTCAGCCACTATATCGATCACGTGGCCAAAACATTGCCATGGTATGCATCTTCGGAAGACGCACTGCAAGATCGAGTCTGTGAGAAGTTTCTTATGCGGGAGGGATGCCATTTATAGGCTATCTTGGCCATATTTTTAAGCAATGTGAGACTTAGCACACACTCCTTCATGCTTAGGACTAAACATCTAGAGTGTGAAGTTTTTAGGAGTAGACATCCATGGGTGGCCTAATATTTATCACAGGATAGACTTTGATACTATTTTAAAGTTGTGGGTTTAACTGCACCCCAAAAGCTAGCTCAAGCGGGGAAGGATACCGAAGTGTTTGTGGAGGCTATGGAAGGATACCGAAGTGTTTGTGGAGGCTATCTTAGCCATATCCTTGAGCAGTGTGGGACATAACACTAATGACTAAGTCATTTTTATTTTTTGTGTATTTGCCTCCACAAATCATGTTTTAATATATAGGATCAACTACACAAGAGTAAACTATCCTGAAGTTTGTGATTTTTCCTTGATAAATGTGCCATTTTGTTCAATTTGTTTTTATATCCTACCCAAGCTTTGTTTCTTTTTAAATATTAAATTTTGAACTCATCAGAAATTGTTTCATGTAAAACAGCTTTATTTATTGGGAAATTCCTCTGTAGAGTCATTATCAGGTGCAGAGTACTCAAAGCTGACATCGGTATGAGCTTCCTTTCATTGCTTCTTGATCTTTGATATAGTTCCACTGTCTCTTTTGGGGCTGATAATTTGTCTTTCAGCCATATCTTATTTATGAATACAGTCATGGAAATTCTCTCATTTTGTTTGCTTTCTTTTGGCAAAGATATTTTCAGGTCAGATCAGTGATTGCTGAATTGAGGGAAAGATTTCAATCACATTCAATGAAATCATATAGATCTCGATTTCAAAGGTAACTGTTGTACAAGTCATGTTATATATAATAGAAACTGTGCTTTTATAGTTTTCAAAATTATTACACTCTTAAATGACCCATTTACTTACATTTTGTCATGATCTTGTTAATGGTCATGCCTATTGTATAGATTTTCGAGTATATGTGCTCCTAGCTCCTTGAATCCCCACCTACTAGAATAAGGATTGGTTGTTGAAGCATATGACAATGCTTGTTTACATGATTAATTGAAGATATATGAGATTAAATAATTCTTTTTCTTTCACCGCCTTTTGTTGCAGAATCTATGATTTGTATATGAGTGATAGTGCATCATCTTTCTTAGGGATTGACCAATGGCAGCAGTTTCCTCATCTACAACAATGGCTTGGACTTGCAGCTGCAGGGACTGTGGAGCTTGGGCATATAGTAGAGTCTCCTGTTATTCGTACTGCAACTTCAATTGTTCCTCTGGGATGGAATGGTGGGGCTGGAGCCAAAAATGGAGAGCCTCTGAAAGTTGATATTACTGGTTTTGGGTTGCATCTCTGTACACTTGTTCATGCTCAAGTGAATGGTAACTGGTATTGACTTACTGTCATTACTCCGTAAAAAATTGAATTTTAAGGCTTATCTTCTAAAGTATTTTTTCTGGACTTACTAAATCTTATTAGATTTGTAGTGGTAGGATTAGGGGCAGGCCCACGGTGTAGTCAGGAATTAGTATTTAATAATGGTCATAGTAGTTAAGTTATTTCAATAGTGATGGATACGTCAATAGGTTTCCTGTATTTCACTAAGAGATCTTAGAGAAGCATGAGGGAGTACATTATTTAGCACTCATTTATCGATTCTAAACATAAACAAGAGATGTTATCCTGGACAATGTATATACTACCATAGAAATGGGATTCCTCCCCCATTTCATATCCATGTTTTCCTTTTCCAAAAGCCCAGTACTATAATTGAAAAGAGTGATGAAATTGTTGTTTTAAGTAAATCACGGAGGCCAACTATTTATACTTACCAGTTGCATCTTTACTGGATCTTCAAAACATTAAGTGTTTTATGTAGGAACTGATACGTTGTGTGATTTCCATATGCATGTAACATATCTTTGAAATCTTGGTTCAATATCTTATTATTATGTAACGACAGTGTCCCTCTTGTTACTCCATCTCTAATGATTCATGTGGTTTCCAAATTTATTATAATTTGCTTTGATGGTTAATCATTTGATTTGTTGAGACATATATGTTTTCTTTCTATGTAGCAGTGTATTTAAGTAATAATTTTATGAGCACTTAATCTTCTGAGGAAATCAGTATGCCTTGAATGTCTGCATGCAGCCAATTGAAAATTTACTTATCTTGTCCGATTGTGATTAATCTTTTGCTTTAAGATGATTAGTTTGTATTGAAAGAAGCAATCTTTTCTTGTCCAAGTGCAACTATTAATTTCTATGGCAATAAGATTATATGGAAAAATTAGTCAAGTGTCTCTTTCACTTAGGCTATGTGAAGTTTCTGAGGGGAAGGGATTGAGTGGTTCATAAAAGAGTGGAGTGGGAGGGGAAGAAGGTGATAGTTGAATTTCAAAACACTCCTTATCAATGTAATATGTTTAACAAATATCACATTGTAATATGTGAGGTGGGAGGTTTGTTGTAGACCTACAAATGAGAGGTGTTGAGTCTTGTAAGAGTAGTTGAGTGTAAGAGAAAATGAGGGAAAATAAAGGCAAGTTATAGAAAGTAAGAGAGATCTTCCTTAAATGTATCAAAAAATGCAAGAGAGAGCTTCTGAGAGAATTTTCTATTCTGAATTCTGAAATCTGAGAATGAGATCAGTGAAGTGTTACAAGTTTATATAGCTTACAAGACTGAACTAGCCCATCTAACTCCATAACAGCCTTAGGCACCTACAGTTAACATGCGGCTTGGCTTGCCACATCAGCAGTGAGTTTTCACTGCTCACTCTAACAGGTCTTGGCAATTTGGTATCCAAGAATATTTTCTTTGTTAGCTAAGTGGCTTTGGTGGTATAAAGTTACTTGAAGCAAGTGTGGTTTGCATTTGAATGGGTGGGACACCTATTCTGCGAGAAGAGCTGCTCATGCTAGTAATGCTAACCCAACCTCAGTGATGTGACGTGCTTCTTCTCAACTACCCTGTTTTGATGGTGTGCATGAGGACACTGTTGTAAAATTAGCGGAAGTGAACGAAAAATGGAGTAAATATAAGAACAAATGTGATATAGTTGAGAGCTTATATCCACATACAAAGGTGACAACTATTATGAAATAAGGTGATTATAAGGAAGTAATCTCAAAACACTCAAACCCAAATCCCATATACACCCAAATACGTCATAGTATTATCTTCAATGGTGTATATTCTACAAAACTCTCAATAAACAAAGAGAAGTAAAAACAAAACCAAAACTCCTCTGCGAGAGATGGGAAAATGTTTGAGAAATGACACGATGTTTGTTGTCGTTGTTAATGCAAAAGGAGGAAGACTGAATTTATAGGCATGCCTCATAAATGTTGACCATTCTTTAAACAGTGGAAAAGCGTTTCATTCTCCTAACCTCCCAATTAATAGGAGTCTAAAACCGAGGAGAGCTTTTCCATTTCAAGCCACAAAACTACAGACAGCTTAATTGATGTAAGATACCAGATTTCTTAAGACAATCAGTGAACACCCTAAATTCTCCACCCCAATCAGATTGAATGGCTTGAATAGGAAAGCATGGCTGAAGCTCTACCATAGCTTTGAATTACTTGAGTATTGTAAATGCTTCAGGTTTCAACTTAAG
This sequence comes from Pterocarpus macrocarpus, assembly GCA_031439585.1. Taxonomy (NCBI): domain Eukaryota; kingdom Viridiplantae; phylum Streptophyta; class Magnoliopsida; order Fabales; family Fabaceae; genus Pterocarpus; species Pterocarpus macrocarpus. The sequence continues at coordinate 15,124,749 of CM062516.1, read as the reverse complement.
AAATTAAATCACATAATAACCGGAGTATGCTTCCACAAAAGAAATATAATACCAATATCCGTTTCCAGCACTAACAAGGGCTGGTCCCCATGTGTCCGTGAACTCCAATTGCGAAGAGCAGTGTAAACAGTATCTGAAGTAGTGGAAGACAATCTATGTCCTTTCCTACCTTTGCTATGGCAAAAAGTTGTGCACAAGTCTGTGGTTTTATTCATTTGATAAATAATACACTTCTCTTAAAGAGAACTTATGCACGATGTTTATTTTTCCCAGTTGATCTGCAAAATATAGCATTCATAATCTAGACTACTTGATTAGTGACATAGGATGGCATGGAATTGTTATTTGTGCTGTGCTCAGATAACTGCCCTACAACTTACTAATTAAAGTGTATAACTTGATGCCACTTTTAAAGTAGCTGTTTCTCATTCCATATATTTCCTAGAGAACAACTTCAATACTCCTAGAGGTATATGATGTGCATTTATATCTTAATTAGGTGTTCAACTACAGTTGAATCCTTTCCTTCTGCACCAAACTATTCTTCAAATCATGGAGTCCAGCCCGAGTTACAGAAGATGAGAATATTAGTTGGTGCTCCACTAAGAAGGCCTCCAAAGCATCAAACTGTGTTAGACTCAATGGTGCCTTTGTTTACTTCTGTTGATTCTGAGACTGCTAGTAATTCAGCACCTATTGACAAGGATAAGTTCATCTGTCCAGAAAGTTTAAATAACTTTTTAATATTCTGCACCAGTGATTTTTCAACTGTTTCCAAAGAGGTTCATGTCAGAACTCGTAGGGTACGATTAGTTGGGATGGAGGTATAGACAAATGTTGTTTTGGGATCAGTGTTTATAATTTATTATTTTTCATCTTATAAGATACATGAGTTGGCTTATGTGCAGGGTGCTGGTAAAACTACTCTTTTAAAGGCACTCTTGAATAAATGTAAACCAAACATTGCCTCCAAAGAGGATGCAATTTCTGAGGTTGGTGTGCAAGAAGGTATTGCTTATGGTTTGTGCTATTGTGACTCTGCTGGAGTAAATATGCAGGTTGTCCATTTTTCTCTCTGTCCTTGTTTTTTTCCTATTTTCCTTTTGCTTTCCTTTCAAAGTGGCCTCTTCTTTACTCACTTGGTTCTTTTCAAATTACTTACATTATTCATGAAAAGAAAATCAAATAATTCTTCAACTCAATTGCCTACTTTGTGGGTCAAGCTTATTGTTGTCCTGCGGGTGACTTTTTATAGAATACTTTGTTTGGTATCTTTGGTGAGTCTTAGGTGTGCCTGCAACCTTAGATCAGTTCCTGTTGACTAGTTATGCTAGTGTTAGGAAAAGGAAGGAGGCCAAATCTTTGTGGCAATATGCTATATATGCCATTGTTTGGAGTATATGGTTGGAGCATAATTCTCACACTTCAATCATAGATTTTCAAACAAGCAAATTTTGTGGGATAATTTTCACATTTTCATTTATTTCATTATTTATTTCTTTATATAAATAGGATTATATTATTATAAATTATATTCTTACAAATAGGGAGTACTATTTTGTCTTTTGTAACACAGTACATCACATCTAATAGTACAAGTTTTACATTATTCTCTAGCTTATTCTCTCCTTTTCTCATTCCTTGTCTAAGTGTATAATCTCAAAACGGTATTAAAGCGGTACCATCTTCTGTGACTTGTATCATCACTATTCTGTTGCTAGGTTTCCCAAAAATTCAAAACTCTATTGTTCAGTATGCCCTAATATGTCTTTCTGTTTGCTGTAAGAAACACCAATCATCAAAACCCTACATCTTCTTCAATCAAAGTCACTTTCTCTTTCATTTTCTCAATCTTGGGCTATTTCCCTTTAGGAATGCTAATTTCATCACCCTACTGCCAGTTCTGGTCTCCACACCCTCGATCATCATAGTAAGGGTGCAAATCAACTCAAAAGCCACTGACAAGTCTTCTCCCCAAGCACCATTGCCGGAACTTGTCTCACATGCCTCCATGCACATTCTTGTCTATTGGTGCATGAGAGCCACATGCTGTTTTCCCAATCACCGTTTGTGATGCTGCCAAAGCAATCCTGCTTGTGGGCACTCCCTGGTCCTGTTTCAAGGCTTAAAAGCTCCACTGTTTGTTGTTTGAGTTTTTGGTCTGTTACACCCAGTGTTCGTTGATGTCTCAGATTTGTGTTCTTGAAGCCCAAGTCACAATTCAAGCTTGTGGAGGAAATCTCAGATTGTTCTTCGATCAAGACTTACGAAACTCAGATTTATCCTCTGCCACCTCCAGACCCCCAAACAAGGGTCTCGTCTCCTTTGTTTTCTCAAGAACTCCCACTATAACGTCTATCTAGCCTCTTCTCCTCCTATTGCACCCTGAGTTGACAAGTACATCTTCACAAACATGGTTCAACTATGTCTTTTTTCTATGTCAGTGACTTTTTTAACTTCTTTAGTTGCTGGTTTGTGTGTTTTGGTGTTCATCTGACCTTTTATACTCTATTTTGGGTTCTATAATGTCGGACCCGAATTTTGGTCCTTATTTTGGCTACTGTTTGGCTTTTTTCCAATGCTAGCATAGCACTGAGGGAGAGAAAGTTGAAAGGTGTTTGTCGTGTCGTTTTCTTCCCTATCGAAGATTGTTCCAGCGGTGACTTTTCTATTGATTGGTAGTCCCAGGTGCTTTGTCTCTGGCTTTGTTTTAGTCTTAGACCCAGTGAGTTGTACATTGATGAATGTCAGGTTGTGAATCCGTGATTTCTACCAGCCTCCCATTGTGCATCATACTGATGGTAATTCCTCTATCTCACTGGTAGTCATGCCGGTAATGAATGTTCCACGGCTGTGATATATACCAGACCTAGTTGCTGTTATGCTGACAATTTTTCTTTGTTAAGAAAATTTTTTGTTTATCATTCCAGTTAAGTCCTTTCTTCCTAGGTCATGCAATATTCCAACCAGCTCTTTTGGCTGATGGTCATTCCATTCCATCCGTCTTGCCAAGTTATCTTTCCAGTTTGACGTTTCAACTGTTGCCTTGCACTGTGGCCAGTCATGTTTTATGGTGTCCTCTTTAGATTTCGTTATTGTTAAGGTTTCATTTGTAACAAACTTAATAAGCTTTACCTTGGGGAGGGATTGTTAGAAATCAAGAAATATCTAATAATATCTCACATTATCCTAGTTATATCTTAGAATATCATAGGGTACGTTAGATGGTCTTATAGGATTAGTTTTCATATTTTCCTTTATTTCATTTTTTCCCCCTTATTTAATTAGGATTAGGAATCTAGTATTATTATATATAGGGACTAGTCTTTTGTCTTTTGTAACACAATACATCACATCAAATAATATCAATTTTATATTATTCACTAGCTTATTCTCTTCTTTTCTCCTTTCCTGTCTAAAACCCATAATCTTAACAACCACTTACAGTCAAAAGACATATGATGTCAAAACTTACTGTTATTAGTGCTATCAATAGCTTAGTAATCATGCTGCATGCAGATACTTATTAATTGAATTCTGAAGAAAAATATTCTCATAATTAGGTGGTGTCCAATACTGTAGTTAAGCAAGTGTGGGCATTTATGGTTGATTTGAAGAGCTGGGATTTAGACATGTATGGCTTTCTCTTCAATAGCGAGCTAGGTTGCAAGTAAACTCAGTATGTGCATTTGAATTATTCAAGTATACCTTGTCATGTTCATTTAGTTTTTCTTTTCTTTTAATTGTTTCACAGGAACTTAACATGGAAACATCTCGCTTCAGGGATGATCTATGGCTTGGAATCCGTGATCTAAGTAGGAAGACAGATTTAATTGTTCTTGTTCATAACCTATCCCATAGCATACCTCGATATAGTAATCCAAATAGCTCTCAACAACGGCCAGTCCTTTCACTTTTCTTGGATGAGGCCAAATCACTTGGAATTCCATGGGTTCTTGCAATAACAAATAAATTTGCAGTTAGTGCACACCATCAAAAGGCGGCGATTGATGCCGTTTTGAAAGCTTACCAAGCATCTCCTAGCTCAACCGAAGTTATAAATTCCTGTCCATATGTTATGCCTGGTTTTGCTGGGGCTACTCTGTCATGGGATGCAACCAATGCAGATTCTATTAGAAGGATGGGTGCTCAAAAGCTTTTATTGGCTCCTATTAACTTCGTTAGGAGGCCCTTTCTGAGAAAGGAGATAGTTCTTCCGGTAGAAGGTGTCGACTCTCTTTGTCAGCAAATCCACCGCGTACTCCACAGTCATGAGGAGTCTTCATTTCAGGTGAGAAAATCTTAATTTCATGGTATCATACTTCTATCTTATTTTGGTTTGAGTAATTCTAGTAGTACCTCTATTTTTGGGAGTACGCTTGACTTTTGACCTGTGAACTGCCTTTTGATGTAGAAGTTATCATCATAGAACAGTGTGTTTCATGCTCTGTTGAATTTGTAACTATTCATGAACCTTCAACTCGCATATATAAGCAAAATAACCTTAAAATCAAAATTAAAAAATGCGTAACAAACAAAAATAAACCCAGCAGCTTTGGATAATACTGTGACAGTACCAAAAGGCAGGCAGCACAAGTAAACACAGTAAAAGCAGCTGTCAAGCACAATTGAAGCACTAAACCAAGAACAGAACACAGAACGAAAGGAAAAATTGAGTAATGAAATGAGTAAAACAGAAGTCATAACAGATTTAGAGAAAAACACACTAGGTCCACATATGGCTGTGATATGTTGGTTGGCCAGAGATGATTCCGGCAAGGTGCTGATGGTGTCTGGCTGTTTGAATATGAAGTGAAGGTTCTTTCTGTTTCGTAGTCTTTGTAATGCATTTAATGGGATTGTGGTTTGAAGACTTTGGACGTCGGTAAAGGACCTCTTTTGTTTTATTGGTTGCTATGATTCCCAACTCAGTGCCTGCACAGGTTTCTAGAGGTCATCTAGTTTCATCGCATCTGGTCAGGTTTCTTTTCCTTAGTGCCTTGTTGGAGGCTTTTCCAGATCTGGTCAAGGAGTGTTTTTTTTTTTCCCCAACTTGTATTGATCACTTTCCGTTATCTTTGGAATCTAGCAAAATTAAGTAGTGCCCCACTCCTTTCAGATCTGAAAATATGTGACTTGATCATAGTGCTTTTACCCTTTTTGTTGGAGTTGTTTGGGAAAATATTGTTGTTCAAGGATGGAAAGGTAAGTTTATGAGGAAGTTAAATGTTTCAATGATAAATTAAAAGAGTGGAATGGGATAGTCTTTGGTGACGTCAAAATTTAAACATTCTTTGCGATTGAGATTCTTCACAAGTTGGAACAAGAAGGGGCTTTGTGACCAACGAATACCGGGGTAGATGGGCTTATTTGCTAAATGATTATTAAGAAATCATGTTAAAAGAGAAATCTAGTTGGAGACAAAAGTCAAAGTTTAAATGGGCTAAGGAAGATGATGCAAATTCAAAGCATTTTCTTATGGTGGCTACAAGGACGAAGAGGGAGAGTTTAATTGAGGAGTCAGAGGGCTCTAATGGCGAAGTTGCGTGGGATAGGAGCGCAATTGTTGAGGAAATTACTCAGTTCTATAAGGATCTCTACACAGAGGAGAGTATATCAAGACTGTTTTGAGGATTTGGATTGGTGCACTTTTACACAAGGGAAGGTTTCTTTCTTGGAGAGACCCTTTGAAGATTAAATTAGTTTTAAATTGAGAGAAAGATAGGGCTCTAGGACCTGATGATTTCACACTTGGTTTTTGTCAAGGCTCATTAAGAACCACCTTCTAAAGGTGTGTGCTGAATTTAATTGTAATGGAAAAATTTATGTTGGTATCAACTTCAGTTTTATCTCTCTGATTCCTTAGAAGGATAGATTTGTAAGAGTTATTAAAAGAGATTTGGATGCAGATGGTTTAAATATAAATATGATTTATGATAGAACACTATGCCATTGTCTTATCTATGTAGTTGGCCTCACTTAGTGGGATAAGGCTTAATTTGTATGTTTTTGGTTGTTGTTGTTGCTGTGCTGACTATAGACCCATCAGTCTTGTTGTTAGTTTGTGTAAGATCGTTACAAAGGCTTTGTCCTTCTGTCTAAATACGGTTTTTGGGGAATACTATTTAAGAAAGTCAAAGTGTTTTGGTTGCAGGTATACAGAATTTGGATGCTGGTTTAGAGGAGTAAAATATGTTATTCTAAATGTGCATGATACAAATCAATGTTCATTAACACCTATTATACTAATATTGTAGGTCAAGTATCCATGTCATGAAGATTCAATAAAATTTTACGTTGGTTGTAACTATCTGACCTGATGGAGAAGAATATGTTGTTGCTATTGAGCAAGTATAAAAGCCCAGCTCAATAAGCTACTAAAATACAAAACTCTTTAACCAGTGAAAACAAAGTATTCATAGCTAGTTCATTTTATAAAAATTCAACAAGTAAAATATTAGGAGATGCTATTAAAAAAAAAAAAATGACTTATTCTAATTGCTTTACTTGAAAATTTGGATTTTCATGGAGCTCAATTAATTTGTTTGATCTATATGCCTGATCCCACCTATTGGAATAATGCTTCATTATAGTGGCTAAACCAGTTATTTATGGTCTTCAAGATTATCCATATGAAGTGATAGTTAGTTACTTTATCAATTGACATATTGTCTTGGTGCTCAATTTTTGTTCATTGAGCAATGTCAAGATATATTTGTTATAATAATGCCCACTAAGAACTTTTATTTCTTCTTTAATGATTTTATCACAGGAATTTGCTAGAGATAGACTAATGATGGAGTTGGCGCGAGAACAAGCAATGTCAAGTGATGCAAGTCGAGATGCTCGAGCTAAGGCAACTTCATTGAATTCTGCTGCTGTGGGTGCATCTGTTGGGGCTGGTCTTGGCATTGTGCTGGCCATTGTAATGGGGGCAGCATCTGCCCTGAGGAAGCCCTAAGTACCCAATTCCTCTCTTATAAATGAGTTGGTTATTGCTCGGTGGGAGTTGGATTGTATCTGCCCTGTGTTCAAATGTTATTAGGATTTTTCATTCTTTTCTTAGATAACTGATAGAAGAGACTTATATGAGGGCAAATTTTAATTGCTTTTGTCACACAACATATAATTAATCATTTGTTTATTCAACCATAGATCCGTAAGTTATCCATGTCTGTGCTATTGTCATGCTTGATATAAAGAAATTAGATAGGAATACAGATGAATTTAAAAGAAACACTACACAAAAGCATTCTAATAGATATTGCCGCCTTAGGTAATCAAAGCCATTGGAATGACTAATTAGGGCTTTTAATACAAGGCAAAAAGGAAGTTAAACAGACAAAATTTATCTTGTAATCCTAAGCCGAAACCTCTAGTCATCATGAGGTTACCAATAATATTTTCTGTGAACCATCGATTCAAGCTAAAATCAAGCAGGGAAATTCAAAGATGTCTCTAATGTTTTGTTGGTTTAAATAATTTAACACTTATTTTTTTTTAAAAAAATTTAAGTTTGAGTTTTGTGAATAAAAAAAATTAAAATTGGAGAGCTTTACTTTTGGAGTAAGTTGACCTGGTTTGAATTAAATTATTTGGATTGTAATACAGATCAAATATTGGAAGATTAGACCCTTGAAATTATAAGAATTATTTATATAAGTTCCCACAATTAGAAGATTAAGAGCGTGTTCATTTTAACTTTTAAAAAAAGTAATTATGAAATTTAAATTTTTATATATGGTTAAAATTGAAAATAGATATTTTTGAGATTTTGATTTTTTTTAAAAATTATCTAAATATATGAGTAATGATTTTTTTTAATGAAAAGAGATTTTTTGACAAATAAACACACCCTAAAATTGTGGTCTCAAAGTATACCATACTGATTATTAAATCATAATATTATAAGAAAAATTCAACAAAAGCAAATTAATTGTTTGTAGCATATCTTTAAAATTCTTTTGCAACTTTGAAGACATGCATAAAAAACTTATAATTATGACAAAGATTTAGGAATTGAGATAATATTCTTTAGATGATAACTAGAATCGCTCTCCAAATTTCTGCACAATATTCTTAGTCTTTCGAATTTCTCTTTTTATTACAAGTCTGCAAATGAGTAAAGGTTTCAAAAAAAATTTTCTAGCTTTTTTTAGCTACTAACTTTTCTACTAGCATACATATTTGTGAAGGGCAAAACAAGATTAAGATTTTAGAGAATGAGGTATTAAATTTTGGATAAAGAATAATTTGCAAAGTTAGGGTTTTAACATCTCTTATATGTCTTTGAAATCAAACACGACACTTGACAATCATGCAATGAACAAGAATTATGGGACTATGAAAACATGGTTAAAATTTCATTTTACCATACAAACTGCATTTCTTTTTATAAGAACTATTTTTTTCTTTTGTAGATAAAAATTTAGGTTAAGAAAAATATTCTTTCCCGTCTAAGATGAGAATATGCCTCTAAGTTCAGTGTGTGTTTACTGATGCATTTATAGATGATCAATGAAAGAACATAGAAATCGAACCCAAGTTATGGTGATATATGGGCAAAAAATTAAGTGAGTTAACCCCTGTTAATTTTGTTGGAACTAATTTGACTTAAAGTATATATATTCTAATAACTAATATGACAAAAACTTATCACTTGAGATACCTTAAGCTTAGTTTTCTAATTTCAGGAACTAATACTATTTTAGCTTATACTTTTAAGAACTAAAATAATAACTTACTCAGCGAAAATGGCATGAACACGCCATAAGATCAAATCTTCAAGTTTGAAGCAATCTTACTCTCGGATGAAATTGCAAATACTAACGTAAAAATTCGAAAACACAAACAACAGAAGATGATAAATAAACACAAAGCAGACAAAGTTAAGGGATCAAATATGGGATTGAAGAGTCTCAAAATTATGTTACCTCCAGGTAGTGCTTGCTTGACTGTCATCAGTCTGACTTAAATGCATGTCCTTAATCATCGCTGCTTCCTCCACTTCTTTGCTTAAGAGTCTCTTCACGTTTGGCACCTTAGGATTCTTTGCTTTGACATCATCCGCACAAAGCAGCGTTCTCAATACTAAAGTAGCATATGGCATAATATTGCTGACATGAACCATCTTGCCTTCCCGTTCCATGGTGAGTATTCCATTGTGCACATTGATAAGAGTATGAACGGTCTTTAAGAAGGGCCTAAAGAGACATTTGAACTGAGAAATTTTTGTATGGTCATAGAATACTATGGTGGATTTTACTCTATCCAATGATATAGTGATATTTCAAATAAAAATATAGGTCCTGTCATAATAAAAGTGTGTGATAGAGACGTATAAATAATTTTATATCTTAATAAATGCTATACAGAAAAATTTGTCAATGTAGATAACAAGTATTCAATAGAAAAGCGGTTGACAAACCAACTACAACGGACGCTGCGGGCCATGTCAAAATTGACCAGTTCATAAGAATGAATCTAAACATTATCGTGAATAGTGGAGAATGTGAATAATTTACTAAGAGAAAAGAGAAAAAGTCACTCACAAATCCATGTTCTGCGGCATTTTCCCTGTAATAATAAATATAAAAATTTAAATTTTCACATGCTCACCACTTGGCAGCATGATAGGATATCTACGAAAAATAGTTGGAATAACGAGCTAGTCCATCCCCTTGGAGACATTTATATGGTTCTTATGGTTTCTAGGTCCTGCTAAACAGGAAAATAGTTTCTAAATCCCTAGTGTAACACTAACGAATTGATGGATTAGAGTTAAGTATGACAGTCACTTTATACTTCACTTGTTTATTGATCTTCAACATTTTTATTATGCTTTCTCATCTTTACATTTTGATCAATGTATTTTCATTTCATTCAAGTTCTTAATTACACTTGTTGTGAGTTCTTCCTTTCTTTTTGATTCCATTCGACTTTCATTTTAACAAGTTACATGCTTTCATGGTTAATTTTAATTTTCCAGTTATTTTGGATAATGATGGACCCAAGGCATTTAAAAGCATGACTTGTGGTATGTTATGATCTCCAATTTTCAATTTCAAGTTAGAATTAGCACGCCTCTCGCTTGCAATTCTTATACTCTCTTTTCTACTTAAACAAAAGTCATGTGCTTCTAAGGCAACACTTGTCTCTATATCTCTAACTTTTTATTTATTTCTTCTCCAGACTCTCTAAAGAAGACCCTATCATAGATAAAAAGAATATATAATGGCATGTTTTTGAATACGCTTTAGTAAGCACATCCAAGACCAAGCTAAAGAGATAAGGGCTTAAAGTGGACTCTTAATATAGTCCTATATTAGGTCTTCTATCACCACAACTTTTGTTCTCACACTTATCTTGATCTCATTATACACAAATTTAATTGCTCGAGTATGGGCAATACGGTCTCCTTTCTTTTCCCAAGCCTTCAACAAAACCACTTTTGAGACCCTCTTCCTATGTTTTTTCCAGATCAATGAAGCCATGTGGAAATCTTTTGGTTACCTCCCAAATCTTCTTTCCAATTGCCATAACAATTAGATTGTTTCTGGTTAACTTCCCATGCATAAAACCGATTGGCTCCATGTAACTAGAGTTTTTTGGTCTTAATCTCAAACAATGACTCTCTCTCTCTCTCTCTGTCTCTCTGTCTCTCTATAGCTTTATAGTTTATTTTTAATAATATTTTCTTTACAACGTGAGATGATAATTGCTTTCTATATATATATATATTTCAGACATCTGCTTTATTCATATTCTTGAAAATTAATCATGTAGACTAAAAATTAATTATAAATGTGAAGCGTAAGTAGAAAGTTAAACAAGGATTTAATAACCTTATGTGGAAAGAAATCAAACCTGCTGCAGAATGGGATGACCAATCTCATCTCTTTTAGTGGGAATGATGATTAATTTCCAATGTGTGCTACGGTGCACCTTGTCAAGTATGGTGCATCACACAGTGCTTAATCTAATGGTAAAGATCTAATGTGTATCAGTACAACTAATCTCTCAAGATGCACTATAATAATTGTCACCTCTCTCATAACCCCCCCTCTCTGGCTCAACTGTAGTGACCTCATTCCGACACCATAAAAAGCCTTCATCCATGGCGACGCCCTCCTTCCAGTGCCTTCCACGGCCCGCAATCAACGCAACCAATGGCTCCAGCACAAAAGGAAGAGAGTTTCATGGGTTTTGTCTTTCCCGAGTTACACAAATTCACTTGCCTTGCGCTAGTTTCATACTGCTAGCCATACAAAAAACCTATTGCTTTGTGGTAGATTTGCATTTTAACATTTGCAATGGTGCAACTACCATAATCAAGACTCCAATTATTGCCACATAAGCCATTTTAACTTTTCAACTTCACTTTCATTGTTGATCCTTGCAAATAAGTTTGCTATAAAGTATAAACATTTCGATCATGGCATATCCAAAAGCATGGTGCCATATGTTCCACCACTTGCGATAACCCGCTTCTTTACTTGCTCTCATAGAAATGGAAAGCATCTGGGTGACATTGAATTGAAATGTTAGACCACAAAAATGGATGTGTCGGTTGCAAGTGGCAGAGAAGGAGGGGATTAGGTGAGGAGGAACGCTGCTGCGGCCGAAGATCTTTGTGGCAATGGAAGGCACTAGAAGGAGTGCAACATTGTCAAGGGAGGCATTATAAAGCGGTAGAATGACGCCAATGTAGCTGTGCTAAGGGGAGGGGGATTTGAGGGAGAGGGAGTGACGATAGTTATAGTGCATCTCAGTAAATTAGTTTTACTTATACATCTCATATCTTCACCATTAGATTAACCCACTATGTGGTGTACCATATTTGGCAAGGTGCACCACAACACGTTCCTTAAGTTGGAAGTGATGTGGCATAGAATGAAAGACAAGGCTTGGCAAGGTACTTCAAGCACCTTGATATCCAATGGTACATATTTGAATGTGTATACATAGACCAATTATTGATGATACATTGTAGTAGAGGCCAAACTCTCTCCCCATACCCGAAGCCCCTTCCCGCTGCGTTGTACCACTCCTCCTCACCCCCAACGGTGCCCCCAATCCTTCCACCGTGAGATATAGCACGCCTTCCTCAGAAGTCCCACAGAAGTCCCACCAGCTCGTAACCTCAATGCCGTTGCACAGTGCTGCCCCAATGTCGACCAAGACCCTCATCCAGTGCCACCGCAAGATGTAGAAGCAGATCCAGTGCGCTAGGTCCCTCCTTATCACGTGATTCAACTCCTCCTGGGTCATCTTCAAGCTCATGGATGCCATGGACAAAGGTCCCTCCTTTGTCAAGCTAGAGAACAACAACTTCGATAGCCACGATGACAACAATGATGATGAAGGTTGGGTGGAGGAATAAGCACTCCCACTATCGCATCCTTTTGCCAAATCGGGGAGCACTTTCTCCAGCGCTGACGATAGCAATGGGGGTATGTTAGGGTCGAGGTAGAATAAGCGGGGAGAGAAAAAGGCATGGAGGAGTTTAAGTGAGTTTTAGAGTGTATCATAGATGTGAAAAATATGGATGCACCATCATATCTTAACCTTCAAATTACAAGATATGTGATGCATTTTGTAAAATAAGGTGCACGAAAGCCTTCACCATGAAATAGTTTTTCTCTGCTCTTTTTTACTGTTAAACATAATGAGACTCATTTCATGAAATCAAATCAAATATAGAATAAAAATAACCGTTCGTCGTACCAAACATTAAAATATTGTTTAACTGATATATTTACTTTGTGGACTTGTAAATATTTTTAATGAAAAGAATACCTTACTTTGTGTTCGGATAATAGAAAATTAAAAGAAAATGAAATAGAATAAGGATAATGAAAATGGAAGGGCATTGGTACCCTTAACAAGTGGACAAATCAATAAAAGACACTTGGCCACATGTAATAAAATTGAGTTGCTGACATGGAATAAATTTTTTTTGGTATTTCCTTCAATAAATCCATGATTGGGTAGTTTTGAAACATATTATAACGTGGTTAATTTTTATTGGTCTTTTCATCTACGTTAACATATAGCCAGCATATTTAAAATATTACATTTACTAATTTTTTTATTTATAATATTGTTCCAATTTTTTTTAACACATATTCTTATTTAATCAAATTCCCAAATTATCCCAACTTTGAATTTATCCAATTTTCAATTTCCATAACGCTAATCTAATCCTAATTTTCCATGAATTAATCTATTCTTCTTTATTTGTATCTCACAAAACCCCATCCGTTAACTCTATCGTGTTGGTGACATGAATCACGACTCGATCACTTTCCTTAATACTATGTGTAATGTTGATGAAACAAGTGATAAAAATTTGTAAATAGGAAAATGGGAGAAAAGGAATATGAATTATTAGCGTTGGTTGTACTGCTTAAAGATTGTTGCACCGCTTAACTAGAACCAGTAGTGTCACGTAGTAGCGTTCTTGAAAAAAGAAAATGAAGCCCACATAAGAAAATTGAAATTGAAATTAAAAGACCATGTGACAGGACAAAATGAGCGACTCCAATCAATTCCATGGAGGCATGAGATGTACCTGTGTCATAGAGGGAAGCCCTCTCCACATGCAATGAAATTGTTTTAGAATAATGTTAATAGACATATATACTGTATTTCAGACTATAGGAAATTATTTTAATGGTCCCTTTGATTATGCCAGATGACTAAACTGAACTTGTAAACAAGAAGAACGATGGGCGGCGATTCACTATGGCAATGATAGAAAAGTTGGCGGTGAGGCTTGCAAACTTGTTGATAAAAAATTAGGATTAGGGTTGTGTAAATTAGGAATTGGAATAAATTAGAAGTTAGGATAATCTGGGGAATTTGATTGAGTTAGAATATTTGTTAAAAATATCTTGAAATTATACAGAAAACAAAAATTAATAGACACAATATTTTAAATATGTTAATTAGGTGCTTACTAGATGCTAATATAAAAAAAGAAACCAATAAAAACTCACCACATTCTAGTGTGTTTCGGTACCATCTAACTACTGGATGTATTGAAGAACACCAACTTTCTTTCACTTTTGGAATGTGCCAATAAAAACTCTCCTTGCTGGAGCTTTCCTTTGGGATATGTTTGTGAGTTTTATTTTGAAGAAAAAGGGAGACAAGAAAACATATTTAAATAATAAAATAGACTCACAATTATTCTTTAAAATCCTTTCTTTCCTCCCTCCTTCTCCAAAATAAAACTCACAAAGGCACCTTTGTCTCTACCTCTGTCTTCAAACATCTTGATACTTTGATCAAAATTATACCCATCCATGATGCTTGGGTCTACTACATCCAATGTTGTGGGTCTATCCCCTCACATGTCACCCTTTTTTTGGGCGTGTGATGGGGTGCTAGGCAGGCAGAAAAAACATGAATAAAAAAAGCATTATTGGGCCCCTCTGGGAAGCGCTATACGCAAAGCATGATGAATACTGAGGTCCTGGAATCTAGTGACCCCGAAATCCAGCGTATGACCAAGGTTGGCCAACAAATCCGCCACATGATTCACTTCCCGAATCACCCTTCCGCTTCTAGCCCCCGTTCTTCCTAAATCTTTTCTTTTTGTCTTCTCCATTTGTTTAATTTTCATTTTTCACCAAAATTTCTTTCCTTGACATGCATATTCTGTTGTTACTTGTTACTGTCATGAGTCCTTTCTTTTTGTATTGGTAAATTATACTTTTGTTTGCGGTTGCTTGTTTGCTCCATTTTATCATGGTTATGTCCTTTTGTGATTGTATTGGAAAGCATAGGATTTTCAATCTACGACTGTGGTCTTGGATGATGATTTTTTTTATTAATATTTCATTTCTACTGTTGTTTTAACATGAGAGAGTCTAGATCAATTGGTTGTTTCCAATCGTTGCTACTCGGTAAGATTTTTGAACACAGGCAAGAACTTAGATGCAAAAGAGAAAGTCTAATCCAAAAGTGGAAGAGAGGGAGGAGAGGGGCTACAGTCCATTCCATGTCAGCAGCCTAATCATATTATATTGTCCAGATATCTTTTACTAATTTATCGAGTTGTCAAAGGCACCAATGCACTTCCAAATTAATGTCACTCTAGAACGCACCCCAAATAAAGTTGTAGAAAATTAGTTCTACTTTCTTATCTTCAACTAGTCAATTTTTTTTCTTTATATTTTTTTACATGTATTTTTATTCTTCGTAATATGTGGTGAAATGTCAAAAAAAAAAAAAAAAAGAAGCTTTCACAAACTAAAAACTATTATTTGATATTTTATAGATTTAATTTAAATACACTATTAGTGTAAAAATATTTTATATAAACATCCAATCATATATTGTCACATTAATAAAATTCTTTGATATAACCACCCACTATTTGAATGATCATATAAATAGAATATTTTAATTAAATGACAATGAAAAAAAAATTTTATATTATCGATACACTTAAATTAAACTCTTATTTTATAAATTAACTTTTAATAAAATAATAAAATTTCGTACTCTTTATTTATTAATCTTTCAAAAGAGAGAACTTTGTTTCAATTCATTTCCTTTCCTTTCTTGCTCATTCTCGCTAGTTTCGTTTTGTTTCATTAAGGACAACATATCCAAACATAATGTTAGCAATACTTAAGAACGAGGCATTCTCAAGTGAAGTTTGTTAAAAAACTTCAACATGAAGTTCTTAGCTGTGTCAAATTGGTAGAGGACATGTATATTGATTGGAATCTACAAGAAATATGCCTTAGTTTGTGATTAAGGGACATTTGGTAGATGGAATGAATTTTTATTATTAGGAATAAGATTTTTAAAAATGTTATTTTAATAACTTTAAAGTATAATAATTTAAAGTGTTTAGTATATAAATTGAATTCTCAAGAATATTTAATAAATTTTTGAAAATACCTTTGATGAAGGTGGTGGCAAGTGGCTGGCCGGCAGCAGTATTGGCGGGGCTGGCAGTGGATGGTGGCCGGCTCCAGAAGGTGGCGCCTGGCAGCACAGCGGCGAGAAGGCGGGCGATGGCGGCGGCGAGCAGCGAGGCGGCGATGGGACGATGGACGTCGGCGATGGTCGGCACTGGAAGGTGGCCGACAGCGGTGGTAGGCAATGGACAGTGGACGACGGTGTTGTCGGCATCGGAAGGTGGCTGGCAGCAGTGGCGGGTGGTGGCCAACAGTGGACGACGAAGGCCGGTGATCGGTGGCGGGTAGCTTTGGGACGGTGGAGGCCTTAATGAATGACTTTAATTATCCTAAAAATACTTGCTCGAGTGCTACTCTGATCTCGACTTCTCAACACCTTTGTCCATCAATAGCCTTTGTCATCGTCGCTTCACCCTAACTGCCCGCCTCAACTCCACCCGATCCGCTGCCTTTAATGGTCTGTCTACGCTCACCTTTTGCTTCCCTCTCAACTTTCATTGCTAGCTCAACGCCAAGACTAGCCGCAAATACAGCAACATCAACATCGACATCACCCAAATCATCACCACCAGCGAGGACGTTTCTGTTGTTGGAAACAGGGCGGTGCATGTACAATTTACGGGTTTGGTGTATGATGGAGTGGTGGTGAGTTTTGCTTTTCCTTGAACAGAGCCATAGCTTCTGCTTAAGAAGCTCAATGTTGAAGAAGATACATAATTTCCTAAATTAAATAAATTTGGAGAAGAATTAAAAATTATAGATCTTAATAGTCATTATAATGCTTGGTCTAAGTATCTTTCCATTTTGAAGGAATTGCGTCATATCTCTAAGATAGTGTTTGGATGCATGGCAACTAATGGAATGATATGACATAGCATGGTGTGGCAATTTTTATAAAATTTAAGTTTGGTAAATATTAGTTAAGAATGATTAGAAGAGTCAATAATGGCTTAAAAAACCCCTTCTTGCCATCAACACTATGAGAATTGTTATTCCTCCAAACTAGAGCGTGTAGGAGAGACAACAATAATTTATTAATGAAATTACTCTTATTTTATTTTTCTATTCCATTCCTAATTATTGCACTTCCAAATAAAAGTACTAAACAAAGTATGACAAATATATATCAATTCTATACTATTTTTTTTTAATTCCATTATTATCCGTTCTTTGTTATCACAAATAAATCTCCAAACAGACCCTATGATGGTGCTGAGAACTGTGAAGAGGAATTTTGAAATGTTTTAACGCGTCAAAGAAATGTGTTGTGTCTGCTGATCGTCCTATGTGCAAAGAAGATCGATGAGCATCATTGACTCAGAATGAGTATCAGTGCTGGCGGGAAGAGGCTTCGACAATGGGGTGGAAGAGATGTTCATCTCACATGTCTCAGAATCAAAATAAACACATTTTTTTCTTCAAATTTAAATTTAAACAGAGAAGCAACAACACGGTATTAAGCTCTTCATTAAGCTTTAGCTTACAACGACCCACACCTCCAAATGTAACACGTTTGAATCATGTAAAGACTTCAACATGAATTTCAAAAATCAAGCTTCACCAATACACTGCAACTCTCACTGTACCTGTTTTATGAGTTTTAACAAGAAAAGTATAATCACTTAAAGTGTACTTGGAATAATAAAAAATAAAAATTGATTTCATTTATAAATCAAATTTTGTGTTTGAATATTTTAAAAATAAGAAATAATTTTATTTATTAAATTTTATAAATTGAATTATTTTATATTTGATATCCTATCAAAATTAAAAAAATTTAATAAAAATTGATTTAATTTTAAAATTTAAATACAAATCAAATCAAATCAATTTAATTTTTAATCATTTCAAATACTATTAAATATATTTTAAATATAAGAATATATTCCTAAATTAATTTAAATTTTATTTTATATAATCATTTCAAATATAAAATTTAACTTATAAATCATATAATTTAAATCAAATCCAATCCCAATTTTAATACTTCCAAACACTACATTGCCACTAACTTTGTCTTGGTTTGCTATTGACTAAACCATCACCGTGAAATTTTCGTGACCATGTCAAACTCAATCAATTACATTATAGAAATCCAATTTAAAAAATCCCCTTTCTTTCTTATATTGAACAAGTGTATAGTCTGTACAGACACAACTCAAAGAACGAAAACTATTTTTTTGTTTTTTTGAAAAAAATAAAAAAATTCAAACCTGCACAATCAAATGCACCAAAAAAAATAAAAAATAGTAATAACAATCACCGTGGGATGATGATGATATTAACCGTCAAAGAAATCAATGGTTGTGGCCGACTCTTCCGAAATCCGCAAGCTTCCTCGACCGGTTGGCGCAAAACGACGCCGCAGTGGATATATGATGATGGGGCCCACCCACCGGCGCACCCAATTCCTGCGCCAAACCCTTATGGCTCCAGTGCCGGTTGGGGCTCGCCCTAACCAAAGGGCTCAAGCAGAACGCCAACTTCATCACGCTCTTCTCGGCGGGTCCCAGCCGCGACCGCCTCGCCGGCGCCGCCTGACTCCGCCGCCGCGGCGACGATTCCGAAGAAATTGCGCTCCCTGCCGAAGACGATTTATCGTGTCCGTCGATTTCGTTGCCGGACTCCTCCGTGTCCCGATCCGATTGCCGTTGGTTTGAGCCGGCGTTATCGTCGTCGCGGTTTTTCCGGAGGATCGTCGAGAGCCACGCCGGAGACGCCGACGCCGCCGACGACGACGACGGCGCGCACGACGATTCGCGAGGCGAGGGTTCTGGCTTGTTCGATCTGATCCGGAAGAGGCTCGAGAGGTTCCAGAACCTTCCGAGCCTCCTCTTCGTCGTTCTGCCGTCGCATCGCGCGGCGGCGGCGGAGAAGGCCGGGCCGACCTGCGGCGTGCTATAGAAGAGCCGGTCGAGGCGGCGGTCGCGGCCGTTCCGTCCGGCGAAGTCGGATTTCCGGCGAGAGACGTGTGGCGAGGCGGAGTTGGGAGCGTCGGGCGGCGGAGGGTTGGGCTCGGCGGGCTTTTTCGGTTGATTGTTGTGGTCAGAGGAGGAGGGAGCTGCTGCGACGCGGGCTGGTTGGGCCTGGGCTTGGGCCTGAGCCTGGGCCGCGAGGATGGCTTCGAGGCGCTCCCGGAGGCAAGAGGCACAAACGCCGATGTTGCTTGTTGAGTCCGGTACGTGTTTCTTACACCTCATTTAACCTTCTTCGTGTTACACGATTGATCCCTTTTTGTTTGTGCTTTAAATTACGACACCCTCTCTTTTCCTTTTTTTTTTTTCCCCCTCTTTTTCCTTCGTTGTGTTGCGTGCCTCCGAACTGTGAGTTGAAAGAGATCGAATGGAGAATCCAAAGGGGAAGGTTTGTCTTCTTGCTGCCAAAGGGGAAAGAGAGAAGGGGCTGTTGCTGAGTGGCAGTTTCAATGTCTGAAGGATGGGAATTGAAGAGAGAGCATATTAGTGGTGCGAAATTTTGGAGAGGGAGGGGGAAAAAAAAAGGATGAGAGAGGAGTGGGGCAAGGGTACCTACTTGGCTTAAGGGAAAAGGCTGGAGGGGCCCAGCTTTTGGTAACAATATGGATAAGGAAAGCGTTTGCTGGAATTCAACGCCTCTTACGGTGTATTTTATTATAATCCACTATTTTTGGCATGATTAGTTAATTAGTGAAAACTGAACAGATAGAGAAAACTGTACACAGCTAATTTGTCTCTAATTAATAAATTGGTCATAAGAAACATTCTGGGAAGGAAAATCTGAAATGGTTTAAAGTTTAAAAATTTTAGAAAATCAATTAGTGGGGTGTCGTACCAAATTTTAAAAAAATAGTGGGGTGCTGACTTTCGAATAGATAATCAAATTAAGATAATTATAATGATTAATTGATGTAATGTTTTGCCTCGCCGGGTTTCTTGCGTTGTCCACAGATCATTATTGGTTCGTTGTATCTTTGTAGGGATGTTTCTTATGTTTACTTTTTTTTAAAAGTAATTATTTATATAATTTTAAGTTAAAAGTGTCAATTGAGCAATTTTTATAGTTATACTTTAATTGTGGGACTTAATTTTCAATATATAAGTAAAATTTGTTTGAAGATATAATTTATTTTTGTTGTGATTAATTAATTATTCCTGATTTTTGTTTTATTATTTTTTTTACTATTTTTAGACTTTTTCTTTTCCGAAAAACTTCATTGTCCAGTCTGTTTTGTACCGATGACACGTACGTTTTCTTCTGTGTAGATTAAATTGAGATTAGGGTTAACAGAAATTATTGTACGTTTTTATAGTAGTACGTAGGATTGCTTTCGCCTTTTTTATAGGGTGATATTTTAATTTTAGTTAGTAATAAAATCTGGGTAATATATTTATTATTTTTTATTTTTAAAAGTTAAAAAATATGGTTGAAAAAGAAGAGGTTTAGTTATGTTTTGGTTCTCAAAATATCACATTTGAGTATTACCATATCTTACTAATAATTAATCTAAAAGAAAATTCTTTGAGTTTAAAATTTCACTCGTATAATGATATGAATTATAATTTATATAATATTTAAAAACTATTCAATAGGTGCAAGTAAGATTTTGAATTAGGTTGCTTTAAGCTCTTTACTATCAAAGATATAATCATTTATTTCATTAATAATTTCATTTGAAGAGTGAGTATTGCTCTTTCTCTAATATAGTTGATCTTGATCTAGCATGCATTGGTGTAAAATTGGATGTGTGTTTTTAACAATATGTTTGTGTTCGAATGTGATGGTGACGATTGCAATGCACTTGTTCACCCCGAACTTAGATAGGGAGCCCTTCAATAGCTACACGACGGAAATGAGTGGTTGCACCAGGTTGTCCGGTGAGGAGGAGTATACTTGCAAGGACTCCGACGCTCAAGTCAATCAAAGTAAGAGGTAAGAGAATCCAAAAGACGCGCGTACCTGTTTCATGGGTGAGACCGTTATAGCTGCATGATTTACAACGGTTTTCGAGATCTCTGCGTAACGGTCTTGGATCACTTACGTTATGTAATCCGGTTTCGCAACGTTACGGAATCTGGAGTAAATACGCAATGAATGTAATGGTTTCAATTGATGTCTTTCAATCGGGCCATTATTGAGAGGCTTTATTCATCTTTTATGGGCATTTGGGGTTAGTCCGTAACAGTGCCCCCAAACCGGTTCAACGTGTTAACATCGGGTACCGGTTTTGAATTCAAAGTCATTTGTGACTAATTTGGATCTTCGGGAAAGAAAATCCCGACTTTATCTGGCTGGACATCAATCATAGCTAGCCCATGCCTACCTGACCTGAAGGGATTGCTCCTGCCACGACTTTATCGAGGGTCACATCCTCGTTCCCTAGATAACACGTGTTGTTTATGGCACCTCGTAGTATGCGCCCTCATGATTCGAATTGATGTGAATTTCCAAGTTTATCCTTTATTTCTAGGTGTGATAAGACGTTTTTGCCCTTCGTGACCTTTGGGTTACGCGGTAGGAGGCGTGTGCTTGCCTTTAAATCCAACTGGTTCGTTTTCTCCCAAACTCTTCCATTTCCTTTGCCATTCTTCCTTCAATCTTTTCACTTTCTAAATTCTCGAAGAGCCATCGCACCATCGTTTGCTGCACTTCCCAGGGCTTATCTTCATCAAAGAACTCAAAGGTACGCTTCCCTTACATTGATGTTTGATATTACTGTTGCCTTGGTGCTATAGTATTTTGTTATTAAGTCATTTCACCCTTTTGGAGGGAGTTATTTTGTGCCTCCATCGTTTTCCTTTTGTCCGCCTAACTCTGGCTGTCCTTTGCCGCTTGCTATTGGCGGTTTTTCATGCCTCAAAGGGAAAACCACCATAAGATTGCTTTCCTTCATTTCCTGAGCTTTATTTCTGATTTTATTAAATGTAGAGGTAATTTTTCCTATATAGGAAAATTTCGATGGTAAAGAAGCAAGCGCTCGTTTTTCCTTCTGCGATTCCACCAATATATAGATGGGTCGACCCTGAGGTCATGGGAATTTCATCTAGGGTGAACAAAGACAAAATCACTTCGGGAAGAGTATCTGCTAAAGCCGGAAGGGGAATATGAGGAGGAATACATCCTAAAAGCTCCGAGTTTCGATGAGAGGGTTTGTTATATCAACCTCGAGGGTGGTCCGAGATAGCTGTGGATGTCAGATGTCCTGATTTCCAAATTCGGCGTTCGCATCCCTTTAACTCACTTTCAATTTACCATTCTTCAGCGAACTGGAGCTGCCCCCTCTCAGCTTCATCCAAACAGTTGGGCCATGATCCAAGGGTTCGAGATTATATGCGACTACCTCGAGGTCCCTCCTTCTTTGCAGGTGTTCTTTTTCTTGTTCACATTTACCTGAACTAGTGGTAGTGGTGTAACATCAGGGTGGCTATCTTTCCGATCTCAACCAAATCGGAAAGTGTTTTCGTTGTATGAGGAATCCTTCCATCATTTCAAACCGTTTTACTTCAAGATATACGGAGCTTCAAACACAATTCCTTTTTGGGAGGACCTTCAAGGAGATTTGCGGATCAATTGTTTTTGGAACAGGTACTTTGAAATTCCTCAAGTTAATGGGGACAAGCTATCTCCCGAGGATTGAGTGTTGGCCACTTTTCTTTTAGTGAGGTTTGGAAAAGAAAACTTCAATTTGAAACTTATAGTCGGAGTTGACTTGCCAATAGCTAGAGCCCACTTAGGTTGGAGCCCAAAATTTTCTTCATCATGTCTATTATCATTACATTTACTAACCTCGGATTCTGACCTTTGCAGAAACAATGTCTCCGAAATCTGCCCTTGGTGTTCTTCGGCTCCGCATCCTGAACAAAAGGCCCTACGAGGGTGAAGGTAGCGGAAGTACACAACCTGCTGACCTCCCTAACTTGGGTGTAAAATTTGTTGATATTTCCGCCCCTGAGATGCCACCCAAAAAATTTGCTCCTGAAATACAACCTTCAAAGAAGCAGAAGGGGAAAAAGGTTATGAAAGAGGTGATCCGAGTTGACCTTCAAGGAGACTTACGGATCAATTGTTTTTGGAACAGGTACTTTAAAATTCCTCGAGTTAATGGGGACGAGCTATCTCCCGAGGATCGAGTGTTGGCCACCTTTTTTCTAGTGAGGTTTGGAAAAGAAAACTTCAATTTGAAACTTATAGTCGGAGTTGACTTGCCAGTAGCTAGAGCCCACTTAGGTTGGAGCCCAAAATTTTCTTCATCATGTCTATTATCATTACATTTACTAACCTTGGATTCTGACATTTGCAGAAATAATGTCTCCGAAATCTGCCCTTGGTGTTTTTCGGCTCCGCATCCTGAACAAAAGGCCCTACGAGGGTGAAGGTAGCGGAAGTACACAACCTGATGACCTCCCCAACCTGGGTGTAAAATTTGTTGATATTTCCGCCCCTGAGATGCCACCCAAAAAATTTGCTCCTGAAGTACAACCTTCAAAGAAGCAGAAGGGGAAAAAGGTTATGAAAGAGGCGATCCGAGTTGACCTTGAGGAGAATACTGCTTCGGATACCGGATTAGAAGATAACGTCCTTGCGAGGTCTTTCCTCTATGAGAAATTTATGGACAAATTGTTGGTGACCCCTCCTATTTTGGAACAATAGGCTCCGATGATGAAAGTATTGTGAGTAGGATGCAGTGGGTGGGCTGGATACTGTTGAAGTCGGCCACTATCCTTATATGCTTAGAACTTGCTATTGCTGCAAGTCTCCAAGCTTCGAAAGAAGCAAAGGAACTTGGAGATAGCCTCCGCCTTCTCAAGGTCAAAAAGCACGCCATAGAAGAAGAGAAAGAGAAACTGGCTTCCAAGGTTGCTGAGTTAAAAGACGCAATATGGTTGAGGAACTAGAGCCTTGAAGACAAAGATTGTCAATTAGTAAAAGCATCCAAACGAATATTTGAGTTAGAGGGACTCGATGCTTTGGCTTCTGAAGAGATAAGCAAGTTGCAGGCTGACGTGAAGTTCGTCGAGCTGCAATGGGAGAAGTCAGCTTTTGAAATCAAAGATAACATCTTATCTCAATGTCAGGTGATTTGTCCTAAGGCCGACTTTAGTGAAGTCGATTTGGACAAACAGGTGAAAGATGGTTGTATTGAGATTGCCCCCCTTCGGATGATGAAGACGGCGCTGATTTAGATGAGGGCGGTAATGTTGCCCCATAAATTGGTAGGTTTGGATGTAAAACATTTGTAAAATTTCTGAGTTTATGGAATCGACTTTAAACTTGCAAAATTCTAGAGCATGACAATTTTACCGGTTATGTTTGGCTTTCTGACTATGTAAGTCTTGCCATAATTTTGACTATAACGAAAAATTTGCCGAAGTTATAGATTTGACTTTTTAACTATATAAGCCTTTTGTCAATTTCGATAACGATAAATTTACCGAAGTTATAAATTTGACTTTTCGACTATATAAGCCTTTTGTCATAATTTTGAATAACTTGGTTATGGCAAAATTCCTGAATTTCATAATATCCGAGAGAACTAAACTCGGGCGTGTGCTTTTCGATTAAAGAGTGATCAGTCTCTCAGGATTGACACAAATAAACTTTCAAAATTCTAACATTTATTTATAAAATTTAGAAAAAACCAAGCAGCAATGTATTGATGTATCACTTGGCCCATGAAAACCTCGCCTCATTAAAACCTTCCCGAGAAAAATCCAGTGGGAAAAAACCTGAGGTAGGAAAAAGAGTACGACAGCTCATGGTTTATACATAAAATTTTCTCAAGTTTGAGCTATGCCATGATCTCGGAACTTGAGAGCCGTCAAATGTAGAAAGCTTATATCCCTTTTGCCAAAGACTTCGACAACCTTATACAGGTCTTCCTAATTTGCTGCGAGTTTCCCATTCCTTAGAACAGGTTGTCCGATATTAGTTCTGCGCAGAACCAGATCTCCTATTTCAAATTTTGGAGGCATCACAGAGGTATTATATCTTTTTGTCACCCTTTGTCTGAGGGCTTGTTCCTTGATATATGCCATTTCTTTGGCTTTATTTGATAGGTCAATTTCCTCCCTTACGGATTGGGGACAAGTATTAGGAAAAACCACCCTTGGGCTTGGTTCGCCCACTTCGACTGGGATCATAGCATCTACCCCATAAGTAAGCTTGAATGGGTTTCCTCCGTGGTGGAATGAGGAGTTGTTCAATACGACCATAACATGCTACCGAGCTTATCTGCCTATGCTCCTTTCTTGTCATCAAGCCTCTTCTTCAATCCTCGGAGTATCACCTTATTGGTTGCTTTTACTTGCCCATTTGCCAGAGGATGCTCCACCGATGTGAAATAATGTTTGACCTCGTAGTTCGAAAAGAAGTCCTGAAATCTCTTGTCAGTAAACTGCATCCTATTATCCGTTATTAGTGACTCCGAAATTCCAAACCTAGTGAAGATGTTCCGCCATATAAACTTTCGAGCTTGTGCGGTTGTGATGGAAGATAATGGTTTCGTCTCAATCCACTTAGTGAAGTAATCGATAGCAACAATTAGATACTTTACTTGCCCTGCGGCTAGGGGGAAGGGACCCAGAAGGTCGACCCCCCATTTAGAAAAGAAAGGAAGTCATTCAGTCAGCTTCTGTCTCACCAAAGCAAAATCCCAAATCTCCTAAATCATAGCCATTTCCAAAGAAGACCCAAACACCAAATATGGATCTTGACACAGTACCTCTATCTCAAACCATGATGGCCTCACACACCTACCAAAAATAGATAGATAGTGATGACCAGAGTGTCGAAGTTTTTGTTGAAACCTTTACTGAAGATGAATATGCTGACATCACTAAAGTCCTCATGGCCACATCTTTAGAAATCGAAACATCTAGAGGGGCACAGTTGATATCTCAAAATCCCTAGGAAATCAATACTCCTCCTCCATCTGAAAGACCATTGTTCATTATAGACGATATCCCACTATCTCAATAGAGAAAAAGGTTTTTAAATTTTAAAGTCTAAATGGATGCTAAAATAATTTTACACGATCTTTGATTGATGCAGGAGTCATTGAAATGCATTGCACACACAAGCGGAGTTCTCAAAGAATGGTATAGTAGTTTTGGTCCTGTAAGACTAGATGAAATTACACAGAATAAAAAGTATTGATACTGTCATTACAGCACTCCATCATGAATTTCTCGGTGACTACAGTCTCGTTCAAAAGGAAATCATAAAAGAATACTTTGACATGAAGTATTGTTCTTTGAAAAAGCCAGATCTAGAATGCCATTTTAAAAAAATGGCCCAAAGATTCTATCAGCTCGATGGTTATAATGATCCAAGTCTCAAAAATACTTATGTCATTTCTCTTCCTGAATAACTTCAAGCAAAAATGTATCGGATGATCACTGCTATGCAAAGAGACGTCCTAAGTATGTCCCTCGAATAAATCCATCAAACCTGCTTGGCTGCACTAGACAAACTATGTAGTTAACAAGCTATCTTTGAAAACATTCTCAAGGATAGGAAAAAATATCCCAAGGCTTACAAAGAGAACTACCTGGGGATCAAATGCAAAGAAAAGAATTATAGCTGCTGCTATAAACCATCCATCAAAAGACAGAGCATATTCTTCTAGAAAAAACAAGGAAAGAAGAAAAAAGTCAAGTTCTTCAAAACAAGGCCTTACCGAGGAAAAGATGGTAAAAGATGCTTCATTTGCGACAAGAAATGCCATTTTTCAAAAAATTGTCCAAACAAAAAAGAAAAGGTTTCCAAGCTGATTCATTCTCTTAATTTAGCAGCAGCAGAGGAAGACATTCAATCTTGATATGATGAACAAGAACAGCCAAATGCGTCCATTGTTTTTGGACTTGAATACACAGATTCCAATTGCAGCAGTGAGTTAGGCTTATTTGACCTTGAAGAATATTTTCCTGTTATGCAAGCAGAAGAAATCAAAAGACCTGCAACCTCAAATTCAATTCATTTGACCAGATTCTACCATTACCGAATATTGAGGTCCATATTCTTCTCTTTAAATATGACATACCAATCAAGGCCATCACATTCATAGACACAGGAGCACAAAAGATCTTGATGAATCCAGTCATCCTCCCTTCAGCAGCATGGGAATCCAGTGTTCATTTATTCAAAGTTGCAAATGGAAAAATTTTCCAAACAGATTTGATTACCAAGCACAAAATTGGTATCAATTTTTTTCCATGATGCATTATTTGAACCAAAGTTATTGGAACATATCTGCCCAATAAAGATATTGTTATTAGAATGGATTTTTACACCCAAAATCACAAACTTCAAATCCTCTCTCAAGTAATCAAATTCAAAAGAGAATTTAAACCTTATTTTACCATTTCGAAATTATTTGCCCTTGCAGATGCACCACCAGGATATAAGGATATAAGAGACAAACTCCTCAAAATGAGTATTGATAGTCATGATATTTTTAAACACCCATATCCTCTCTGGAAGAATAAGGAGTTCTTTGTAGAACAAGAGTTCTTTGTAGAACTATCATTCAAGTTAAACAAAGATATCAATCCAACAAGGTAATTCATCCTGAAATGTCAACATCCAATAGGGCAGCAGCATTTGAAGAATGTTAGTAGTTATTAAAACAAGGGTTGATTGAAACAACCAAAGCTAACTGGGCTTGCCAAGCTATCTATGTAAACAAGAGATCTGAACACATTTGACGAAAGAAAAGACTTGTCATTGACTACCGGCTATTAAATCAACTCTTTAAAGTTGATAAGTTTCCTCTTCCAAAAATCTATTTTCTTTACTCTTTTATCCGCAATGCCCACATCTTCTTAAAATTCGACTTAAAGTCAGGATTTTGGCAATTGGGCCTTAATACAAAAGAAAGGCCAAAAATAGCATTTTGCATCCCTAATATCCATTACCAATGGACAATATTACTTTTTGGATGCAAAGTTGCCCCATCACTGTTCCAAAAGGCCATGACCAGAGTCTTTGAATCACTTTTTGATAGTGCTCTACTCTATATTGATAACATACTCCTTTTTTTTCTGACGAAAATAGTCACAAACAACTTTTAAAAAGCTTCCACAAAATTTGTGATAAATATGGAATAATGTTGTCATCAAGAAAATCTCATATTGAAACTACTGAGGTAGATTTTCTGGGAATGCATTTTGTTTAAGGAAAATATATGCTTCAACCGCATATTGCTGAAGAACTTCCCAAGTTTCCTAATAAAAATATGTCCACAAAATAGATTCAACAATTTTTTAGAATCCTGAATTATATACGAGATTTTATTCCTTATATTTCTAAATACACCACCAAGCTCTCTAAAATCCTCAAGAAAAATGCTCCTCCATGGGGACCAGAACAAACTAAAGCTGTGAAATTTTTAAAACAAGCATCCAAAAATCCACCTCCACTAAAGATACTCGGAGAAAAGAAGCAAATCTTACAAACAGATTCTAGTGACCAATACTGGGGAGTAGTTATTATAGAAGAGCTTGAAGGACAGAAGTTCTATTGTGGACATGCTAGTGGACAATTCAAGCTTGTTGAACTCCACTACCATACTACATATAAAGAAACGTTAGTAGTCAAATATGGAATTTAAAAATTTTATTTCCATCTGAGAGGACATTCATTTGAAGTTCATCTTAACGATTCTTCATTTCCAAAACTGATTGAATTCAAAAATAAAGTTCCACCAAGTCCTCAATTTCTCATAATGAAAGAATGGTTCTCACGATATGATTTTTCTATTAAACATATAAAGGGAACCTAAAATCTTATTCCAGATTTTCTCTTCAGACCAAATCAATCACAAACCAAACACATCACCATATTTGTCTCTCACCATAATTGCCTCCACTCACTATTATCCATTAATCATGATGAATACTTACTCGTCCACCTACTCTGAGGAAGAAAAAATTCAAAAGACTTATCCTCTTGAAATTCCTCTTGGCACTAGTCTCACTCTAAAATATTTATAAGAATTTGCCATATCACATATGTCCTTTTATCTTTACACTTATCAGCCTACTTAATTAGACCCTGTTACACCATACCTCACTGTATTCACCATCTTCATGGGAACACCATTCGTAGAGTTTGACATGTGGCACCTATGGTGTGTTTCTATACTATATTCTTACTCCATCCAATGTCTTGCTTTTCAACTGAGACAATTTCTCTTAGAACCTAATAACCGTTCTTCACTCCTATGGAACACTCTTCAATGGTTTTTACCTATTAATTAGTGGATCAGAGAACTTGACAGAGAATTATCCAAATTCAATATCTGAAAATTAGATAAAAATCAAGTTAAAGATTTTATCTCAGTTTTTATTATCCATCGTCCATACTTTCAGCACCCACAAACAAAACTCTTGTGGACACAAAATCATGTCAGATTGTATACACTGCTTCCTAGCCTAAAAACACTTGTCTAAGAAAATGATCCTCCTTTTTACAAAGAAAATTTAATTTCTCATATGTATGAAATCAATGGTGTAGATGAAGATTCTGCCTGTATCAATTCAAAGCCATTGAATATTATTGACCCACTATCTGCAATAAATTCACCAGCTAAAATTATTGAGAGGGTTCAGGCCGGTAATGCAACTGACAAAAATTCAATGCAAGATCTTATCATGCAAGATTCCCAAGACCCAAATGAGGACATGCAAGAGATAGATATTGAGGTCGTACTAAAAGAGATAGATCTGAGATAACACAGAAAAAGAGAAAGCAAAGATGAAAGAGCCAACTTGTCACCTTCTCACAAACCTATCTTCAAGAACTGGTAAAATAGGACTAGGTGTTGTGACATTCATCATAAAAGCACAGAAAGGTTAAATCATGCCTCAATAAGTCATCAAGTCCATCTAAAACAAGTCAAGACACGTGAAAAGCTCATCAAGTCCATGTGCCCAGTATGTCATAGCAAGTAAATATCGTAACAAAAAGTCTTGATAAGTTTTGAACTAAAAGTCTAGTTTAGAGGTTTAGGCCTTTGTCTTTTGTAAAAATAAGCACATGTAATAAGATAAATTAAAAGTCAAGTTGTTAAAACTATGAAAGTCTATAAATGTTGTAAAAAAAGAATAAACAAGTTTATAAGTCTAGCCTTATCTCATGTTAAGACTTTGTAATCTTCAAGAACAACGTAGAAGAAAGCTGTTATATGCTTCTCTTATAAATAGAGAGGCTCTCCCCCTTGTATAATCATCGAGCTTTCCAATAATACTACGAGTGTATTTTTAAAACTATGTGTTTCTTGTAACATCCCAACTTTCGCAAATAGAACATAATGGAAACTTTGAATTATTTTCCTTAAGCAGTGAGAGAATTCCTCAAGCAGCATTATGCCATAGCTTCACACTCAGAATTATAGGGTACTTTAGCACTGCCGTTGAGAATATGGCACTGCCATATGTTAAAAATTAGAAAATGACAAAAGTGCCTCTGTAAACTTTTGTTAATTACAGTCATGCCCAAAAATTTTAGAAATTATATTTTGACCCCAAAGACTTATTCCTACAATAACCCTAAAATTTTTCATGAAATAACCTTTATGTCCCCACATCTGTAGAATTAACAGAATGAGATTTTAAATAGAGCAAAATCACGTAGTGAAACCGTAGAAGTTTAAATCTCTGTCGATTGGGCCATGGAGGCAGTCTGGTGTAAAATGACGTGGGGTGTCTCTGTACTTGCTCAAAATTACGGAAAATACCATTAGTTACAAAAAACAGAAAATAAAAAGGCTCCAAATCGGGGAAAATGTCTAATTTTCGCCGTTAATCTGTTTATTCGGTTTCAATAATAAGTAGGGGCAATTAGAAGTTAATTAAATATTAATTAGGAGTTAATTAGATGTTAATTAGAGAGATTAGGATTAAGAAGAATTAAAATAGAAACTCTTACAAAACTATTTAGTAATGTTTTACTGGTTTGAAGGAAATCGATAAAGATTCGGTATTTTAAATCGTCGGAACCAAATCAATAAAATTACGCATCGAAAATCCTAAACTTTTGTGGCTAAGAATTTAGTTACTTCACCCCTCAAGTGGCATCATTCGTACCATAACATAAGCATTGTTGGCTCACTTATGAGCCAATTGAGGTAGCAACCAATAGGAATCAAACGAGCCAACTACCACCACCATTAAATTAGATTTTTCTTTCTTTCTTCTCCCATTTTTTCGTGCTCCTTTCAGCAGCACTCTTTCTCTCCCTTTTTCTTCTTCTTCTTCATCTCCTCAACCTCATTTCTTCACCCCACTTCCTTGTCTTCACCAAACTTTGCTTTCTTTCCACTACAACCTAAGTTTTGAGATAGTTCGAGAAGTTGTAAAGATGGCTGAAATTGCTGTCAGTTAAGGTTCGCTCAGGTAACAGTAATAATTCTTGAGTGTGGTACTCTGACTTAAGCATAGTATTGTACTTTGGAGGGTGTTGCATTAATGGTATCAGAGTAGTTCGTCCTAACCGGACCTGAGATGGGCTGATTATACTTCGAAAGAGGGATACTCTGGAAGTTTAAAAAGGCCGTGTTTTATGTCCTTGCATAAAAAGAACATAAATGTTTGTGCATGGCAGCTCTGTTGTGTATTGTAGCTTCTCTATCGCACTTGACTGTATATTGAGCATGATCACCTTAATATGAAGTTCGGTGTATGTGGAGATCTTTGGCATTTAGTTGGCTTACTAGGAATAAAAGAATTTTGAGGGCAAAATTCTTTTTAAGGTGGGTAGAATGTAACATTCCAACTTTCGCAAATAGAACGTAATGAAAATTTTGAATTATTTCCCTTAAGCAATGAGAGAACTCCTCAAGCAGCATTATGTCATAATGATCTTCACACTTAGAATTATAGGTTACTATAGCACTGCCATTGAGATTATGGCACTGTTATATGTTAAAAATTAGGAAATGATAAAAGTGCTCCTGTAAACTTTTGTTAATTGCAGTGATACCTAGAAATTTTAGAAATTATATTGATCCCAAAGACTTATTCCCACAATAATCCTAGAACTTCTCATGAAATGACCTTTATGTCCCCACATCTATAGAATTAGCAGAAGGAGATTTTAAATAGAGCAAAATCACGTAGTGAAACCGTAAAAGTTTAAATATCTGCCGATTGGGCCATGGAGGCAGTTTGATGTGAAATGACGTGGGGTGTCCCTATATTTGCTCAAAATTACGGAAAATGTCATTAGTTATAGAAAACAGAAAACAAAAATGCTCCGAATTGGAGAAAATGTCTAATTTTCACCGTTAATTTGTTTATTCAGTTTCAATAGTAAGTAGGGGCAATTAGAAGTTAATTAAATATTAATTAGGAGTTAATTAGATGTTAATTAGAGAGATTAGGATTAAGAAGAATTAAAATAGAAACTCTTACAAAACTATTTATTAATGTTTTGCCGGTTTGAAGGAAATCGGTAAAGAGTCAGTATTTTAAACTGCCGGAACCAAATCAATAAAATTACACATCGAAAATCCTAAACTTTTGTGGCTAAGAATTCAGTCACTTCACCCCTCAAGTGGCATCATTCATACTGCAACAACATAAGCATTGTTGGCTCACTTATGAGCTAATTGAGGTTGTAACCAATAGGAATCAAATGAGCCAACTATCACCACCATCAAATCAGATTTTTCTTTCTTTCTTCTCCCATTTTTTCGTGCTCCCTTCAACAGCCCTCTTTCTCTCCTTTTTTCTTCTTTTTCTTCATTTCCTCATCCTCATTTCTTCACCCCACTTCCATGACTTCACCAAACTTTGCTTCCTTTCCACTACAACCTAAGTTTTGAGATAGTTCGAGAAGTTGCAAAGACGGCTGAAATTGCTGTCAGTTAAGGTCCGTTTAGATAACAGTAACAACTCTTGAGTGTGGTACTCAGATTTAAGTATAGTACTGTACTTGGGAGGGTGTTACATTTCTAAATCCATTTTCTTCCTTTTTGAAAATTCTCTTCTTTTATTTTAATATGTTCCAATAGATTTAAAGGAGAAAAAGGAAAATAACAATGGCCATATTCGATAAAAAGTATGCTCTATACTTGCCTCTATCAGAGGAATTTGTATATCAGAAATGTATCTGACTAACGATCTAATCTTTCTGGTCCTCTTTAATTTTGGTATATGATCCTTATGAGCAACTGGGGCTGGATAAGTAGGTTGCTTAGTTAAAGTCGAAATACTCGCCTTGCCAAAATAAGGATTATATATCAAGACTTTTTGCTACGACATTTACTTGCTATGACATAGTAAGCACATGGATTTGATGACCTTTTGAGGCGTGTCTTGACTTGCTTATGATGGATTTGATGACTTGCTAAAGTTTGTTTATATGTAGTATGGTCATGGAGTTCGGCAGGCTTGAATTATTCACTAGCATATCTATAATAGAACTTTTGTCCTTCAGTCTCTTCTATAAGAATTGCTCTCCAGTATTGGTCACTGGCATTTGTTTGTAAAATTCACTTCCTTTCTCTTGGTATATTTAGTGGAGGTGGATTTTTTGCTGATTGTTTCAAAAATTTCATAGATTTAATTTGTTCTGATTTCCATAGAGGAACATTTTTCTTAAGAAGCTTAGAGAGCTTGGTGGTGTATTTAGAGATGTAAGGAATAAAATCCTGTATGTAGTTCAAGATTGTTAGATCTATTTTGTGGACATATTTTCATCAGAGAGCTTGGGAAGTTCTTCAGCAATGTGCGGTTGAGGCACATATTTTCCTTAAGCAAAATATATTCCCAGAAAATCTACCTCAGTGATTTCAATCTAGGATTTTCTTGATAACAGCATTATTCCATATTTATCACAAATTTTGTGAAAACTTTCTAAAAGTTGTTTGTGACTATTTTCGTGAGGAGAAAAAAGGAGTATGTCATCAATGTAGATGATAGTACTATCAAAAAGTGGTTCAAAGACTCTAGTCATGACTTTTTGGAACAGTGATGGGGCAACTTTGAGTCCTAAAGGTAATACAGTCCATTGGTAATGGGCATTAAGAATGTATAATGCTATTTTTGTCTTTTCTTTTGAGTCAAGGCCCAATTGCCAAAATCCTGACTTTAAGTCAAATTTTGAGAAGATGTGGGTGTAACACCCTCTATTATATAAGCCATGCTCGAGTCATGGAATTATATTAAGAGGTTGTCACTATGCTAAGAAAACTTTAAAATATAGAAAATATAATATATGACCCTTTAACTGCTTACTTTATTATCGACTAATAGTCTCTGATACATGGAAAAATATAAAATAATTATACTTTTAAAAAAATTGTGACTGATATAATACACAGCGTCTACTTCTGACTAGTCGTTACTAGCTTCAATGATCTCTTGATCTGACTTACACCAAATACTTGCTCCATGAATGGCCCAGTACTCTGCCTCGTACTTGGTTTCCAATTTGGGTGCTGGAATGTTTATGGAAAAGAAAAACATACAAGCAGGCAGTGAGAACCTAAGGTTCTCAGTAGGTAACTCAAAACAGTCTTATAATGTCATCATAAACATTCCAGCCGCTTCGGTTTCTTATGAAAATATGAGCACATATAAACACACAATGGTTCAATTTTAAGTTGAAAACACCGTTCTCGAAGCGGGTCATATTTTAACAACCACTTGCCATTTCATATGACTGACATAGAGATACAGATAGTACAATATGCTTCAATAAGAGTCATAATAGCATCATGACATAATGAGATGATTAGAAATGCACATATAGATGCTTGTATTTGATTGTATGCAAGTGCACTTGACTTAATTCATTTCTCTCTTTAACTTGCAATTTAACCTTGCTCTTCTGTACTTGGTCCCTCGGAGGTGAATGGCCTCTCTCACCCCTGGGTGATAGCTTGCTTTTCAGGTCCAAGCTCGTACCTATACATGAGTGACGGGTTTATTTTCCCCGACCCTCACACCGGTCTATTCCCCTTAAATCTGGTCGGGGGCTGGCCCTAGTCTTAGACAATACCGCTCTGGCCCACGCTAGCTGGGTCTATGCCATGCCTCACGTGGTAGTTTGATACGTCTTTCTTGCAAGTTCTTATTATCTTTTTTTCTTTTTATATCTTATCATGCATGCAAACGCTTGGTGCATTCATGAGTATGTTTCATACTTTATATATCATATCATGTTCTAAACATATACTTGCATGCATAATGTACATGAATATGACATGTAAACGTAAATATATTCAAAGCATAATCATCCATAGCATAAGTTCTCATAAATTCCTGTCGAAAATTGCAAAGATAATCTGAATCGTCCGCTTTCCCATGAATAGTGCCAGGCAACCAGTACAAATATACAAACTTGCAATTTCAGAATAGACCAGCAATTACATACATACATTCATAACATCATTCAATAATTCCAAATCAAGCATCATTAAGGTTTCAGTTTGTTCCTCCCTGTTCTGCCCGAACTTGGCATGCCCAAATTTTTATTCAATTCAACTCATTTACATCTCATTTTTGGATATGTTACAGCCTTATATGTCTAGTTTCTAATCCCTTTGGTCCCATCTCATTTTGAGTTGTATAACTCAAGATATAAACATTCTATCTTAGCATGTCCTGTTTTTAGCCAGTATTGAGTTCCTATAGAAGAAAATTCACTAAAAATCGAAAATTTGATGAAATCATGCAAATTTTATATCAAAATAAAGCTAACACAACAAGCTTTAAAATGAGTTAAGTTTCATGTCATTTGCCTACGTAGATTTTGAGTTATGAGTTTCGAAACATTACCCTACTGGGTTGTCCTGTTCTAGGCCAGTTTAAACCTATGCCAACTTCATTGATGTGCTGGGAACAAATGACAACGAATTAAATTCTGAAATTTTTATAGGATGTTCTATCATGTGTTAGCTTTCAAACAACTTTAGTTGCACTCAATTTGAGGTTGTATAGGGTGAGTTACACCTTTCTCAACCCATGCTGTTCGGGTGAGAACCCATATTTCTAGGTCTAACTTCAAAAATTCATAACTAATTCTATACTAATTGAATGGCCTTATATTTTATATGTATGGAAAGCCCTGGATGCCTAGTTTCATTTAAAAATGGTTTCATCCAATTTAAAAGGCGGTAAGTGGAGCCGTGCACTCCGCCGTACGGATCGCCGAGGGAAAATTCTAACAGACTCTAGATTTGTCTTCCCCCTTTAAGCTACTTGCCCTCAAATTCGATTTTAATCACAACATATATGCAAAATCAGTCATAAAATATTATCATCACTCTATAAAACACCAACATCTTAGAGTATACATGCCACACATGCAGCCCCAAATCAGAGAAACAAGAGGAGAAGTAGGATTTCCTACCTTGTCTTGTGTAATCTAGGCTGATTTTGTGTCTTTGATGAAAGCAACTTGTGATGAGACTTGAAAATGGATGAGAATGGAGTGGAAATGAGAGTAAAGAGAAGAGAAGGAGATGACCTTCAGCAGCTGGAGAGGGAGGACGAAAATGATAAAGGAAGGGAGGAAAAGTTAGAGATATTTGGAAGTAAAGGCATGTGATTGGTGGATCCTTCAAGGCTTTCCATTTTGGTTGAGCTCCCCATCATCAAGGGCTGCCAAGGCGCCACTTGAGGGAGCTATTTGGCTAAATCTTGGCCGTTGATTCTAGGGCACTCATAGAAAAATTCTACTGCTCCGGTTCCGACAGTTTGAAATACCGAAATCTTTCCGATTTCCTTTAAATTGGTAAATCGGTTTTGGAAAACTTCTATGAAGTTTCTTGTGTTTTTAATCTAACTTTCTCATATCTAATTTCTCTAAATGATACTTAATTGACTCTAAGTAAAAATTTAATCGAATGCTAATTAATCTTAAGTAGTTGATAAAACCGAATAACTAGGCGAAAACGATAAAAATCTGATGAAGGTAAAGCCAAGTTTTTCCACTATCTTGAGCAACACTTGGCGCCACTCATACGTGGTAGGAGATGCTGAATTTCAACCACTTAAGTGAGGGATTCCAGTAGAAAATCCTACTGGTTCGGTTCTAGTGGTTTAAAATTCCAAATCTTCGCCGATTTTCTCCAAACCGGCAAATGTTACTTAATAATTTTGTAAGATGTCTACATGTTCATTTTTAATTTATCTTAAGCCTAATCTGCCTAACTAATACCTAGTTAACTCTTGATTAATATTCACTTAACCTCTAATTGCCTTTACATAACTATTGAAACCGAATAAGTGAATTAACGGAGTAAATTAGACAATTTCGTAAATCCGAAGCCTTTCTATTTTCAATTTTCTGTAACTAATGGCATTTTCGTAATTTTGAGTAAGTCCAGGGGCACCCCACGTCATTTCACACTCGACTGCCTCCATGGCCCAATCGACAGAGATTTAAACTTCTACGTTTTCACCACGCGATTCTGCTCCGTTTAAAACTCTATTATGCTAATCCTATAGATGTGGGGACATAAGGGTCATTTTATGAAAAGTTATGGAGTGGACACAGGTCATTTTATAAAAAGTTCAAGGGTTGTTGTGGAAATAATTCTTTGGAGTCAAAATATAATTTCTAAAAATTTTGGGTGTCATTGTAATTGATAAAGGTTTACAAGGGCACTGTTGTCATTTCCTAGTTTTTAATATAGGGCAGTGCCATATTTTCAATGGCAGTGTTACACTACCCTATAATTCCAAGTGTGAGAATCGTCATGGCATAGCGCTGCCTGAGAAATTCTCACACTGCCTAAGAGAAATAATTCAAAATTTCCATTACGTTCTGCTTACGAAAGTGGGGATGTTATAGTGGGCATTACAAATATAAGAGTAAAGAGAATAAATTTTCGAAAGGGGAAACTTATCATCTTTGAGGAATTGATTTAATGGCCGGTAGTCAATGACAAGTCTTTTCTTTCCCCAAACTTGTTCAGATCTCTTGTTTACATAGAAAGCTTGGCATGCCGAGTCAGATTTGGTTGTTTCAATCAACTCTTGTTTTAGTAATTGCTGACATTCTTCAAATGCTGCTACCTTATCAGATGGTGACATTCCAAGATGAACTGCCTTGGTTGGATTGATATCTTCATTTAACTTGAATGGTAGTTCTACAAAGAACTCCTTATTCTTCTAGAGAGGATATGGGTGCTTAAAAAGATCGTGACTATCAGCACTCATTTTGATAAGTTTGTCTCTTATATCCTCATATCTTGGTAGTGCATCTGCAAGGGCAAATAATTTCGAAATTGTAGAATAAGGTTTAAATTATCTTTTGAATTTGATTTCTTGATAGAGGATTTGAAGTTTGTGATTTGGGGTATAGACATCCATTCCAACAACAATATCTTTGTTGAGCAGATCTGTTCCAATGACTTTGGTCCAAATAATCCATCGTGAAAAAATTTGATACCAATTTTGTGTTTGGTAATCAAATCTGTTCGAAAATTTTTTCCATCTACCACTTTGAAGAAATGAACACTAGATTCCTATGCTGCTGAAGGGAGGATGGCACGATTCATCAAGGTCTTTTGTGCTTCTGTGTCTATGAATGTGATGGCCTTGATTGGTATGTCATATTTAGAGGGAAGAATATGGACCTCAATATTCGATGATGGTGGAATCTGGTCAAGTGAATTGACTTTTGAAGTTGCAGGTCTTTTGATTTCTTCTGCTTGCATAACAAGAAAATGTTCTTCAAGATCAGATGAGTCTAACTCACTACTGCAGCTGGAGTCTGTGTATTCAAGTCTGAAAACAATGGAGGCATTTGGATGTTTTTGTTCATTATATTGGGATTCAATGTCTTCATTTGCTGCTAAATTAAGAGAATGAATTAGCTTGGAAGCCTTTTCCTTTTTGTTTGGACAATTTTTTGAAAAAGGGCCTTTCTTGCCACAAATGAAGCATCTTTTGCGTTCTTTTTCTTAGTAAGGTTTTCTTTTGAAGAACTTAAGGGTACGTTTGGTTTATGAAAATATTTCCTATTTTCATTGTCTGTTTTTATTTTTGGAAAATGATTTTCATTTTCAAATTTTCTGAAATTAGAAAATGTGTTTGGTTTGTCTGTTTTCAAAAAGGGGAAACAATGAAAATATGTTTGGTTTGCCTATTTTTAAAATATGTTTTCAAAATCAGATTTGAGATAATAAAATTATATTTATTATTAAATAATAAAAATGTTATATATATATATATATATATATATATATATATATATATATATATATATATATTTTACACATTTAGATAAATTTTGTTATTTGTAAATTTGAGATGAACTAAAAATATTTATTAAAATAAGATAACTTTATAAAATTTTAAGATTAAAAATAAAATAAATTACTCACTTTTAAGTAATTTTATTATTATTATCAATTATTATATAATTAAATACTTCAAAGGAAATTTTTACTAAAAAAATTACTTGTAATGAGAAAATAAGTTTGGAATATATTTAATTTATAAATAAATTATAGTCATACTAAAAAAAGACATAATTAAACAAAATAACTAATACTATCACAAATGATATCTTGCATTATGAAATGGAGCAAGATAGCCAGCTATATGAGGAAATCCAAAATCAACAAGATAAAATTGATCTGCCATAGAATCCGAGAACATATTAGATAACTATAACTAATAATGAGAGAAGGAAAAAAAAAAAAAAAGACTGGTTGAGGGAGGAAATACAAGATATTCATCATCAGCTACATTATATAGAACACCTCTTATGTAGAACACAAAGGATGGCAATAGCTAACTAGAGCTTATCTTCATACGACATGGTAGGACTAGGCCTTGCTGTCCACATGCATATAGATTATTACCGCATGGATAAAAATCAAACATTGCATTGATGTGTTCCAACCTTATTAATCCCAAAAAAAAAAAGAAAAAGAAAAACCAAAACAAATCACCAATCGAATATAAATCAACAAATACAAAGAGTAACAAAGAACATCAAGTATTGGCAAAACTCAAACCAGCAATACAACAAGAGTACCACACATTTCCTAATCTTAACCAATATTATATTTATCACCAACAGAACAATGCAAAACAAGACATATAAAGATATTCCAAAGCAAAACAAAGGATCAGGGATGCAATAATTATAACCACAGCAGCAGTATGAGGAAGTTTGATTTAACATTGAACGCATAACAAAAATAACAACGGAATGAATAGATCAGATCCAAAAATTACAAAAACCCTCATCTCTCAAATGAAGTTCCAATTTTTATTTATCAATAAATTCACGCCAACAAAAATAAGAACAAGCTAATCAATGGTCTGCATGATGTCCTCAGAGGCGAACTTGGTGCCCTTCTCTTATCAGCGGCGGCGCGGCCCTTGGCCTTGCAGTCAAGAAGCGATTTGCGGTCCTTGTCGAGGTGGAGCTTGGTGATTACCACCTTGGAAGGGTGGATTTTGATGTTGACAATGGAGCCATTGACCTTATCGCGGGTGATGTGCTCGATGTGGATCACCCACTTCCGGTGGTACACCTGCATAACCTTCCCCTGCAGCCATTGTAGGTCCCACGCACAATTTGCACCTCGTCCTCCTTGCGCACCGGCATGGAAGGGATGAGGGAAGGGAAGCGTCGAGCGGTGAGCAGCGGAACACTAGTTGAGGGAAGGGAGGAAGGCTTAATGGAATGATTGAGATTGGAGGGAGGGGTTCCTGCTTTTCCCTAATTAGAGAATTGGGGGAAAGAAAAAATGCATTTCACTTTCCCATTAGATGGTCTTACAAAAGAAAGAGAAAACTGTGTAAAAAAAAATTGCACCTTCGCTTGATGCAGATTCGAACCCTAGACATCGAACCAAAAACGAATAGAAGTTTTGTTTATTACAATTGTGCCACCGCACTTTGGCTGAAAATATTTTCACACAATCAACTGAAAAAGGTGAAAAGGTGGATTTTTTGTTTTCAAATTTTCCTTGTTTTCAGGAAATATTTTCTGCTCATATTTTCAAAAATCGTATAACAAACATATTTTGACTTCTATTTTCTATTTTTTGTGGAAATGACAATAGAAAATGCCAAACCAAACACCACCTAACTTTTTTCTTCTTTCCTTGCTTTTTTTGGAAGAATCTGCTCTGTCTTTTAACGGATGATTTATAACAACAACTAATATTCTTTTCTTTGCATTTGATCTCCAGGTAGCTCTTTTTGCAGGCTTTGGTTATATATATATATTTTTTCTGCCCTTGAGAATGTTTTTAAAGAGAATTTGTTGACTACATAGTTATTTAATATAGCCAAGCAAGTTTGATGGATTTCTCCGAGGGTCATACCTACGGCGTCTCTTTGCATATAAGTGATCATCCGGTACATTTTTGCTTGAAGTTCTTAAGGAAGAGAACTGACATAAGTGTTTTTGAGACTTGGATCATTATAGCCATTCAACTGATAGAACCTTTGTGCCATTCTTTTTAACTAGCGTTCTAGATTTGGCTTTTTTAAATAACAACACTTTATGTCAAAGTATTTTTTTCTGATTTCCATTTGAATGAGACTGTGGTCACTGACAAATTCATGTCAGATTGCTGCAATGACACTATTAGTACTTTCTATCTTGTGTAATTCATCTTGTCTTACAGGACCAAGACTGCAATACCATTCTTTGAGAACTCTGGTCATATGTGCACCAAATTTCTCAATGACTTGGTCCCTATCAACATCAGGTGAAATCATTTTAGCATATATCCAGGCTTTAAAATCTAAAAACCTTTTTCTCCATTGAGATGGTGTGATGTCATCTATAGTGAACAATGATCCTCCAGATGGAGAAGGAGTATTGATTTCCTAGGGATTTAGAGATGATAACTGTGCCCTTCTAGATATTTCAATTTCTAAAGATGTGGCCATGAGGACTTTAGTGATGTCAGCATATTCATTTTCACTAGGAGTTTCAACAAAAACTTCAACACTCTGGTCATCACTATCTATCTGTTCTTGGTAGGTGTGTGAGGCCATCATGGCTTGAGATAGAGGTATTGTGTCAAAATCCATATTTGGTGTTTAGGTTTTTTTTGGAGATGGCTTTGATTCAGGAGATTTGGGATTTTGCTTTGGTGAGACAGAGGTTGACTCAATGACCTTTTTTTTTTTTGGATTTTCTTTGGAGGTTCGAGACCTTTCTCCAAAAAATGTTGTTCTTCGTGGTAGGGTTGGCGATAATAACGGGGGAGGCTTGTGTGGTTGTGAGGATGGTAATAGGCTAGGAAATATTTTTGGTGGTGGAGTAAAGAATGGGTCTGACTCTGGCTATCTTTGGAGGCTTTGTGTATTCATAAAGTTCTTCAATGCGATGGCTGAGATTTTGAAGTTCTCTTTCTCTTTGATCGAAAGCCTGATCATGGATATTCCGAATAGGAAGTTGTTGGATTTCTCTTTCTAAGACTTCAATTCTGGCCTTTGTTTCTTTGTAATATTTTTGTAGTTTTCTTTACAATATCCCTACACTTTGTTCAAGAGCAGGTATAAAATTATCAACCTTTTGGTTGATTTTGGCCAGCAAACTATTTTGGGCCAAAGAGTTTTCCGTTTGCCAGTTGAGAACTTTTTCAGCTTGAATCAGAGATTTCATTTTTCCATCTGGTTGGACTTCTGTGGGCTGGACAAATGGTTTGGAGTGTGTTTGGGTGGCAGGATTAGTTTTTCTTTCCAAGGCTGGAAAGTCAGCTCCATATGTGGCTGATGAGGAGGCAAACATCATGCATGGAATTTGTGGTGTTAACGGGACAGAGGATGCTAGTTTTGAATCTTTAGATAAGAAAAAATTTGAAATATTTTCAGGAGGTGGCCAAGTACTGAGACTAGGATCCTCGGGAGGAGGAGGATACTTTTTTGCCATAGTATCTTAAGTGCTTCTTCATAAATTGGCAAAGGTTCCTTTCTTTTCCGAATTCCGACACAAGGGCTGTTATCGGGATCAAATCTTCTTTGTGACTTAGGAGGAGGCTTGCATGGAGTAGCAGGATGCTTACAGGCTCTTGTGCAGGCCCTTCGCCATTCGTCACTTCCTAGCATGGGATAGAATCGTGAGTTGCAGTTGTAATCGAGTTCACACATTCCTGATCCAGGAACATCCCATAGAAAATGGACATCAATTTTATTAGAATAAATAATATATCCATTTGGCTCAATAGCATGGATCGGCAGTTTCTTTTTTGCTGCTCCAAGAGTGATCATCATTGTATGAAAAACAGGAGGGTTCCCACTAGAGTGTTATTCTTCGTCTGGC
Organism: Pterocarpus macrocarpus; assembly: GCA_031439585.1. Lineage (NCBI taxonomy): Eukaryota > Viridiplantae > Streptophyta > Magnoliopsida > Fabales > Fabaceae > Pterocarpus > Pterocarpus macrocarpus. The sequence goes on along the minus strand of CM062516.1, from coordinate 15,081,580 downwards.
TTTTTGAAAATGGTTCTAACAGCTCCATCAATAGATCCTCGGAAAGTTGCCTCAGTAGATACAACAGGGGTGTTGTCTTTTTTGAAATTTTTACAGTTGCTTAACCACTCAAGTGGCATAAGCTGTAGGAGGTCTTTTCTAGGGATCTATTTTGGAATTTGAACAATGGATGGTATTTCATCATTGGAATTGGCAATAATCATCAAAGCATTTTCATTGAAGTTTCTGGGAGTAGGCAGATCAAAACAATGATCTTGAAGCCTGTAAATGAGTTGGTGCTATAAGGAGGCTGTTAGAGCAACACCATCTTGTGGAGCTTTGATGAGCTGAACTTGTACCTTGAACCTTGTAGATAGAGTAGGATCTCTTACGTGGACATTGAAATTAGGGAACATAGTTAAAACAACACTTCTTACATGTAGTGTTGCTAGAACAGTTCCAATGATAGTGTGTTCAAAGTTATGGAATGTAGTGTCCAAGAGATTGACTCTGGCAGTGATAAGAAGTCATTTTCTCCCATGGAGGGAAAGAATTAGTCTGATTGCTCTAAGGTAGAGACTGATGTATCATTCTCTCACTAAAGCTTGATGAGAGTAGGATTTATCTCCAGGTCAACATACTGTTCTGCACTGGTAGCCTGAAGACCGCATTCATCCATTTTAGTGATTTGGATGTACTATTTTACACTAGGACAGGGAGTAAAGATGAGTTTTTTGCGAAACTATCTGAATGACCCCTTTTCTCTTCTAAAGACATTATAAGGATTGAGAAGAAGCAGAATGAAACTTTTAATTTGAGCATCCTCAGGTACATAAGAATACTCAATAAGATTTTCAATTTTGGAGGAAAGGGTTTTCAAGCAGGATTCTGGTATAGAAAGTCTGGAGGTTAAAGTTATAGATTTTTGGAGGGCAATATCTGTGGAGGTTGTCATTTATGAGAGCTTTCCTTCCTTACTTATCCTTCTCTAATATTTATAACATGTTCCTCTATTTTCAGGAATAAAGGGAAATAACTTGGCTGAACGTTTAATAATTAATAATTAGTAATTATATAAAATAATAAAGTTATTCTCCCCTACTACTTTTGGCTGCACCTGTAATTTAGAGTTTTTTTTTACACTCCTTAGATTTTGCAAAAGAGTTTCTCTATTTATGTGTGGTATGGGTGATTGAATAGGAGGGGGGTTCAATTTAGGATAAATAAGAATGAATGGGAGGGGGTTCGATTTAAACTTATGATAAAATGGGTTATCAAGTCAATTCATATCTCAGATATTCCCAAAATATTTCAAACTTGCTATTAATGATCATGTGGGACAAGATGCATTTTTCATCACCAAGGCTAGTGGATTGTTAAGTGGTTGGGTGGCCGGTGTAGTAACTAGTTAAGTTTAGGGACCTTTAGTGTCAACTTTGCAAATTGAAGGGTGTCAGGTATAGTTTTACTAAACTTTAGAGGAGGTTAGTATGATTCTCCTCTAAAAATATTTATTAGTTTTAGGAGATAATTATATTGGGAGAATAACAAGTAAATGAGTATATTTATATTTGAAATTTATGTAAATTATTAATGACTCATCAAATTATTTTTTATTATTTTTATTTTTGAAAATTTTAAATGATTAATAAAATATTTTTTCATTTTTCTTTGGATTTTTAAACAAGCAATTAATACCATTGATTTTAAATTGCATTCAATTTCGTTACGACCAACTTTTGCTTAGTTGCTATGCTAAACGTCAAATACTTTCAAACACCAAGGAGATTTAACAAATTATGTATATATAATTACTGTTATATATATATATATATTTTTTGATATATTAGCAGTAATATGGTTTGAACTTAAAACCTCATATAAACTACTTAAAACCTCATATAAACTACCTAAATCCCTCGCCACTAGACTACTTGTAGGGACTTATTATTGTGTTATATTTGTAACAATGATATTCTACCCGACGTTGACCTGCCCTAAGTTAGTGCCAGATGGTGGTGGTTGCCTTTGATTTAGTGCTGTGAGTGCACAAAGCTTTCTATCATGGCTACTCAAGTTATGAAATTTCAACCAAAATCTAAACTTTGCTTCAAAGTTCGAAATATTTAGTTATAGGACAGCCATGAGGATTTACAATGATGACGATGATGAAAAATTCAACAGAAGTGAAAGCACTACAGATTCAAGAAATGATACACGACAGGGATCATGGAGGAGGGAGCCAAAAAAAGGTGAAAGCAACACGGGAAATTGATTTCATTCGGTTAGTTAAAGTAGAGGTACTATTACTTTTTATCAATATATCTTATTGCTAAAATTAATATTAAGGACCATTAATAATGATTAGTTAAGAAAAAAAATTAATTATATTAAAATTATTAAAAATAACCTATTAAACATTATTTGAGAAAAATGGCAATTTTTTTTGGTTATAAATAGACAATAATATCTTTAAACTATTATTTTCATTTTTTAATATTTTTTTTCTTTTGCCATTCACTTTCTCAACTCCCTTTTTCTAGTGTTTCTTGAACTTTTATCCTGGATCGCTCGCATGTCCTCGTCTGTGGCTCTTGCAATTTGAAGCTTCATAGACATATAAGGTCCAAGCACATTCCTATTGAGCATTCTTAGTAATAGGTGATAATTTAATAGCAAAAGTAGCTAATACCTAGGCTTTAATCGGCCTGTTGGGTTTGTACTTGATGATAAATTCAAATAATTCGACCGACCAGAAAATTATTCTTTCTGCTAACTTTGCCCTTCTTGAAAACCTATTTGGTTTGGTGCTCGATTTTCACAATAATATGGTGGCTTTGGAAATGTGGTCAGAGTTTCCTGGCTGTGATCACCAAAGCATAAACTAGCTTTTCAATTCTCTGGTAACGAACTTTTCGTCTTTGCAATACCTTGCTGACGAAGTACATGGTCTTCTGGTCTCTTCCATCTTCACGTACCAAGACCAAGCTTATGACTTGATTGGTTACTGACAAGTAAACATTACTAATGTTCTCCTATTATTGGCTTAAACAAGATGGGGGACTCGCCAAGATTTTCTTTAGCTCTTGAGTTTCGCATTCTAGGGTCCATCGAAAAGTGATTTGTTTCTTAAAGCAATTGAAGATCGGGAACGCCTTCTCAGCAAGGCTTGACAGGAATCTAGATAATGCTACAATCTTCCTGTGAGCTGAGCTATTGTACTTCCTTTATGGTTCTCAGGCTCCTTATCTCTAAGATTGTGCGACATTAGTTTGGATTTGCTTCAATTCTAGGTGAGTTAACATAAATCCGAGAAATTTTCTACCTTGAACTCCAAAGGTACACATTTTTGGGTTAAACCTCATGTTATACTTTGAATGTAGCACTAAATTGGTTATCCAAGAATTTGCCTTTTTTTTTTAAAACTACTTATTTCTTTCATTGAAATTCAAATATAAATGCATCTATTTAGATTTAGGACATGAAACAAAAAAAAAAAAAGAGTCATTAAAAATCTAGAAAAGAATTATTTTTTTTTTTTTTTCATTCTAGTTCTAGATTGAAGTTAGAACTACCAAGTTCCAACAGTGCATTTTGTTTTTCACAAAAAAGAGAATAAATTATGAAAAAACCCACTCTCCATTGTTACATGTTAGAATTGAAACTCAAAATAAATAAATAAATGAAGAAGAAAGAATATTGATTACACTAAAGTTTGAACTTATGATCTTATATAAATTATCCAAGTTTCTCACTATTAACTTACTCCTAGTGGCTTAAAGAAAGAGAATGCAAATAAGAATTTTAAAAGAAATTGAAATGTTGGATTTAAAAGATAAAAATATTTTTACTTAAAAATTGATAATATCTATATACAATAATAAAATTTTTTAATATATTTATATATATTAATAATAATTTATTTATAACCTATTATTATTACAACTTACTAGCGCCTTGATTGGTGTAACACCCTTTATTATATAAGTCATGCTCGAGTCATAGAGTTATATTAAAAGGTTGTCACTATGCTAAGAAAGCTTTAAAATATGGAAAATATAATACATGACTCTTTAACTGTTCACTTTATTAATGATTAATAGTCTCTGATACATAGATAATAAAATAATTACACTTTAAAGGAAATTGTAACTAACATAATACACAAAGATTTACTTGTGACGCTTTGCTTCAACAGTCTCTTGGTCTGGCTTACACCCGATTTTTGCTCAATGAATGGCCCTCAGACTCGCCTCATTTGATTTCCAACTTGGGTGCTGGAATGTTTACGGAAAAGAGAAACATACAAGCAGACAGTGAGAACCTAAGGTTCTCAGTAGATAAACTCAAACCAATCATACAGTGCCATCATAAACATTCCAGCCGCTTCGGTTTATTATGAAAATATGATTACATATAAATAAATCGTGGTTAAATTTTAAGTTGAAAACACCTTTCTCGAAGCGGATTATATTTTAACAACCACTTGCCATATCATATGACAGACATAAAAATACGGATAGTATAATATGTTTCAACAAGGATCATAATAGCTTTATGACTTAACTAGATAATTGAAGATGCACATATAGAGGCTTATACTTGAATGTATGCAAGTGCACTTGACTTAATTTATCTCTTCTTTAACTTGCAACTTAACCTTGCCATTCTGTACTTGGTCCCTCGGAGGTGAATGGCCTCTCTCACCCCTGGGTGATAGCATACTTTTCAGGTTCGAGCTTGTACTTATACATGAGTGATTGGTTTATTTTTCCCGACCCTCACACCGGTCTATTCCCCTTAAATCTGGTCGAGGGCTGGCCCAAGTCTTAAACAGTACCGCTCTGGCCCACGCTAGCTGGGTCTATACTATGCCTCACGTGGTAGCTTGGTAAGTCTTTCTTGCAAGTTCTCATAAATCTTATTCTTCTTTAGACATGATTATACATGCATTCCTTCATATACTTCATATTATACTTAAATCATTCTTGCATATATGAATCTAATGAGCATAACATATAAATGTTCATAACAGTCACATAATTCACCTATTTCTGCCGAAATTTTGGCAGCATAACGGATCGAGTTCGCTTCCTCATGAATAGTGCCAGACAACCAGTACAATTGTACAACTTGCAATTCAATATAAACCAGCAAATATGTATATATATTCATAGACTCATTCCTTAGTTTCAACTCAAGCATCAATAGGGCTTTCAGTTCATTCTTCCTTATACTACCTAGTTATTGTATACTCCACCCTTATTTCAATTTAACTCATTTAAACCTAATTTTTGGATATGTTGTAGCCTTATGTGTCTAGTTCCTAATCCTTTTGGTCCCATCTCATTTGGAATTATATAACTCAAGATATAAATGTTTTACCTCAGCATGCCCTGTTCTTAGCCAGACTTGGGTTCTTATAAAAGAAAATTCACTAAAAATAGAAAACTAGGTGAAATCTTATAAATTTTATATCAAATTAAAGCTAACATAACAAGCTTTCAAATGAATTAGGTTTCATATCATTTGCCTAAGTAGATTATGAGTTATGAGTCCCAAAACATTACCCTACTGGGCTGCCCTGTTCTAGGCCAGTTTAAACCTAAGCCAACTTCATTGATGTGCTGGGAACAAATGACAACGAATCAAATTCTGAAATTTTTATTGAATGTTCTCTTATATGTTAGCTTTCAAAAAACTTTAGTTTCACTTAATTTGGAGTTGTGTAGGGTGAGTTACACCCTTCTCAACTCATGCTGCTTGGGTAAGAATCCAGGTTTCTAGGTTAAACTTCAAAAATTCATAACTAATTCTATACTAATCCAATGGCCTTATATTTTGGAAAGCCTTAGATGTCTAGTTTCATATAAAAATATATTCATCCACTTTCTACGGCTGTAGGCGGAGCCGTACACTTTCGCCAGTACAGACGCCGTAGGGTTTTCTCACCAAAAACAAATTCTGCTTAGCTCCTTTTTGAGTTTTTGATAAATTCCTCATCTTAAACCAAGTTTCCTCACCTCAAGTCACTAAAAGAACATCAAAGCACCATCATACAAGTATGGCATAAGAGGAACACAGCAGCCACATTGTCACATGATATATCAAATAACTAAGAATTTGAGCTACCTACCTCAAAATCCTTGAAACCATGGATGAAAGGAAGGTGAGAGCAACATCCTAACCTTCTTCCCCTCTCATGGCAGCACCATAAATGGTGGTGGAGGGATACCACTTGATGCTAAATCATGAAATTGCTAGAGGGTTTTTGTAGAGAAGGAGGTGAGGATCAATTTTCATAAAAGGAGCAAGAGGATTTGAGGTTAAGAGGGCTTCCAATCTTGAGCTTGAAGTTCTTGATCATGGAGGTAAGGAAAGAAAGGAAGAAGAAGAAGAAGAGATGGAAGGAGGCTGAAACATGGTGGAGGGCACAAATTAAAAGGAGATGGGTGAGATTTTTCTAAGCTTTATGACATAGATAAGGATAGCTTTAGATATTTGGCTTTAGTGGTCATGATTTGGCCAAATTTCCCCATCATATGGCTGCCATATGGCGCCATCTATGGTGGTGGAGGTGGCTGAATTTCAGCCATTCCATCTAAGGTTATCAGTGTAAAATTCTACTGATTCGGCTCTAGCAGTTTAGAACACCGAATATTTACCGATTTTCTCCAAATTGGTAAAACATTACTTAATAGTTTTGTAAGATGTCTACATATTCATTTTAATTTATCTTAAGTCTAATCTCTCTAACTAATATCTAATTAGCTCTTGATTAATATTTAATTAACTTCTAATTGCCCTTACATAACTATCGGAACCGAATAAATAGATTAACGGCGTAAATTAGGCAATTTTGCAAATCTGGAGCCTTTTTGTTTTCTATCTTCTGTAACTAATGGCATTTCCGTAATTTTGAGCAAGTCTAGGGATACCCCACGTCATTTCACACCAGACTGCCTCCATGGCCCAATCGGTGGAGATTTAAACTTCTACGGTTTCACCACATGATTCTGCTCCGTTTAAAACTCTATTCTGCTAATCCTATAGATGTAGGGACATAAAGATCATTTTATGAAAAGTTCTAGGGTTATTGTGGAAATAAGTTTTTGGGGTCAAAACATAATTTCTAAAAGTTCAGGGTATTACTGCGATTAACAAAAGTTTGCAGGGGCACTTTGTCATTTCTTAATTTTTAACATATGGCAGTGCCATATTTTCAACGGCAGTGTTACACTACTCTATAATTCCAAGTGTGAGGATCGTCATGGCATAGCGCTGTATGAGAAATTCTCACACTGTCTAAGGGAAATAATTCAAAGTTTCCATTACGTTCTGTTTACAAAAGTGGGGATGTTACAACTGGCAGTCAAGGCACATTTTAAGATGGGTGCAAGTGATAAGAGGAAAGAAAAAGAAGTGGGATAAAGTGGAGTTAATAGCGGGATGGGCAATTATATCATTTTTTTTAATTTGTTTGTATAATTATTTTATAAATAGTTTTTTTGTTTCATAAAAACTATAGAATAAATGTCTATAGACTTGAAAAAATATTTAAATAAAATAAGGAGACACCAAAAAATAGTTATTTGGGAGAATTCTCTTTATTAACAAAATAGATTATTTCATATTTTATTTTTATTTATTATTAATTATTATTAACTTTTATAATAGTTTCAAAAATATAATAATCAATTTTATTATGTATTTATTCAAATAAGAATATGTTTTATATTTTTTTAGTACATTAATATTTATTCTTAGTAACATTAAGTAAAATAATAAAAGAAAAATATTAAAAGAAAACACTAAATATTTTGAAATATAGCACTCATAGATTGTGCCAGATCAGTAGGTTTTCAGTTAAATTAAATGGAAGGACAAATTTTGAGAATTATTATTGTTAATTTAAGGATTTAATTAAAAAATTTAAAAGTTAAGCGTGTACGGATTTAATTGAAAATTTTAAAAGTTAAGGTTGACTATTTGCAATTGGCCAAAAATTTAAAGGGCTCGTATAAGATGTACTCTTCCCTAAAGTTTAATATTATTTAATTCTATGCTTCTTATTTCCATTACGTTCCATCTATTCAAATTAAATAAACACAAATTTCTCTATGAGTCAAATCGGTTTAGTCGGGATTTTGTTAATAGGGCTTAGTGAATTGGTGGATTTCAACCAAAAAAAATGAACACAAATTTTCAGTACATCTACCTATCCTACCTTTGTCGTATCCTACTAATCAAAGTTTGCTAAATAAGGTTAAAAAAAAGGGCAATGCTACGAAATGCTCAAACTTCTCTACTCTCAACCATTTTTTTTGAAAAATAGAAATAATTAAAGTCCCAAACCTCTTCCTCCCCCCCTTTATTCTACTTAATGCAATGGTGAATTTACTGGAGTATTTTAGCTTAAGATAGTATAGCCCTTAAAATAATACATTTATTAAAAATTTACAGTCCTTGCAAAAAGAATGAGTTGAGTGAAGAGACATAATCTTTATGCGAAAAATACATATGTTACATTATGCTGTGTGCATAATTTTTTGGTAGAAAAATATGTTAGAAAAGAGAGTCATATATCTTTGTGCAAAGGTGGATAGATAAATAAATTGATTTTTGGGTTGTCGTATGGGAGCAAGGCACCATGATTCATTACATCTAGATATTATTGAAGTGCTTACGTGAATAATCATAAAGAAAGAGAGATCCTTGTTTTCTTCTTGCCTTACAGGTTTTAAGGCTGTTAACTCCATAATGCTCTTGATTATTAGTGCAACCATAATTTCTCTAACTTGATTTTAGCCTTGAGAAAGGAATGTGTGTACATGTATGATTGCAAGTAATATAAAGATTAGGTGTGTTATGCCATGCACCTCACTAAGTAAGATGTGCCATGCACCTCTAGTGCACTGTGTTTTGTGATAGGAGAGTAGAGATTTTTTGACCCTGTAGCAGGTTTTATGATAGTTTTATATTGTTATTTTTTTTGTCCATTTTGAAACCTTTTCCAACAAAAAAAAAAATGACAGAATTCCAAACACCCTTTCCTATTTTCCCTTAGTAGAAATACTTTGACATGTTCGAAGTAGTGTATTGAGAAAAACCTAAACTAGTAAATCGGCAAAAGCTGAAGCATCTTACCCAGATCTCCGCTTGACGTTCGACGAGGTTACCTGTGAGTAGGTTGTCGAAGTTTAGGTCACCTTTCACCCTTGAGATCTTCGAAGAAGACTTTTGAGAAACACAGTTATGAGTCGGATGAGATCCGAGCAGGGATTTCTTATGTCTATTTGAAATCAGAATAGTAATGGCTTAGGGGCTGATTTGGCCCAAAGGTACTAGTGGGACAAGGCTTGGTCAGCATGTTTTGGTTTCCAAGGTACCTATACTTTGCTATGGTGTTGGGACATTTCGATGTTTATTTTTTTCTACTATGAATAACTGTAATTGTTAGTTTTATATTGATTACAGGAGGGTGTGGAAGAGGGCAGGGTGTGGTGGGTTGTTAGTTTTGTCTAAAGAGCCATGACATTAGGTGATAATTGTAAGAAAATAAACATTAACCGTCGATGATGGTTATTATGGGAAATATATTGTAAGGTTAATTAAGTTGAATTAGCATTTAGTATAGTTAAGTAGTAGTTATAACAAATAGTAAGAGTAAGTTTTATTAGCTAAATAGCTGGATGCAATTTTTGTACTAACATTTCAGAGGTTTTATTTTTCTTTTTTAATTGTTAGGCTATGTCTTTTGTGGTTTAGACTTCATTTATCGAAAAACTTAGATTCTTTACAATGTGGATGTAGCAATTTATCATTGTGGTTGGAGAAAAGTGTAGAAATGGCTAAACCAAATGAAGGTGCATCCTCAAACCACCTTCCAAATATGATGATTGAGGCAAATGTGGCTTATTTCAGAAGTAAAGGTTATTTGATGCTGTGATTTGTTATTTAGTAATGCGTCAAAGTGGTGAAGAGAATGAGGAGGAAATGTTCATTGATAGCATTGAGAGCATTGGAAGAGTTGACTTTAATGCTTTGAAAACAGGGGATGTTGAAAATTTTGAATTTCATGATTTGGAAGTGGCATATGAATTTAACAATTTTTACTAAAAAATCAATGGATTTGGAATTCACAGGCATAAGCTAGATTGAAGTTGATGTGCCAAGAATACCATACTATGGCAAACATTTGTTTGTTGCATACATGGCTATAGAGAGATGAAATATTTGGACAATATTGATTAGAATGGGAGCCTAAACCGTTTACCAAGTGTGGATGTCAAGCTCAATTGTGTGTGCATGTTGATGGTGTAAGGAATTGTTGGTATGTTGTACTACTTGATAATAAGCATAATCATGAGTTATTAAGTTTGAAGTTTTGTGGGATGTTGAGGTCACACAGAAAAATGAAGGAAGGTAATGTAATGACAATGACTACCATGAGGAATGCTGGTATTAGTACCCTTATGATTTATGGCTATATTGCAAGTCAATGTGGTGGTTATAACAAGGCCAATTTTTGAAGAAAGGAGATGGTTTTGATAAGGAAAGGTGAATACTAGATAGAGATGCAAAAGCAGCTATAAAGTACCTAGAAAACCAGTCAAGGGTAGATCCTTTAATGTATTTCAAGCATGAAGTTGACAAAAAGGGTGCATTGCGACACCTATTTTGGGTAGATGGAAGAAGTCAGTTGACTACACAATTTTTGGAAATGTGTTGGCTTTTGATGCTACATATTGGAGGAATAAGTACAAGTGTCCTTTGGATATATTTTCAGGTGAGAATCATCATCTCCAAACTATTGTGTTTGCTTGTGTTATAATTTCTACTGAAAATGAAGGGACCTATGTATGGCTTCTAGAGAAGTTTGTAGATGTAATGAAAGGAAGGTGTCCAAAGTCAATGATTATAGATGGGGACTTGGCAATGAAAAATGGAATTAGCAAAGTTTCCCAGAGGCACAACATCGATTATGTGGCTGGCATCTACTAAGGAATGCAACAAGTCATGTGTCAAAGCCGAAGTTCACCTAGGAGTTTAAGAGGTGCATGTTAGGTGATTATGAGGTTCATGAATTTGAGGAGAAGTGGGCGGCAATAGTGAATAAGTTTGGGGTGCATGATGTTGGATGGGTTAAAGATGTGTATAAGAAGGAAGATATGTGGGCTCTAGCACACATGAGAAGGAAGTTCTTTGCTTGATTGAGGACCACCTCGAGGTGTGAGGTTTTGTACTCCCAAATTGGTAGGTATGTCCAACTGGTTATACATAATTTAATAGAATTCTTATACCACTTCGACCGTTGCTTGGATTCTGTGTGTAATAATGAGATGGAGGCCGACTTTAGGCTGTGCAATAGTTTTCCTATCATGCAAATCCATTTGTAAGCATTGGGGCAGTCTGCTGCTAAATTGTATATGTAGGATCAAGTATTTATTATTAGACCAAAAGCTATAACTAGTGGCAAGGGTACAACTTTATTTCCTTATAATTTCTCAGAACTGCATATAGCATAAGGGGCTGCACCTATTACAATTGTCATGGGCTGGGATGTAAAGCCTATTGAATCCTAAGGGTGACAATGGTCAAATAAAACCCACAATCTCCCCCTAGTGTTAGCCAAGGGAGTCGAACCCATAATCTTGCTTTAATACCACTTGTAGGATCAAGCACTTACCATGAGGCTAAAAGCTATAGGTATTATCAAGAGTATAACTTTATTTCCTTATAGTTTCTTAGAACTGTATCTAGCATAAAGGGTTGCACCACTGTAGGCACTATGGGCCGAGATGTTAAGCCCCTTGAGTCCTAATGGTGACATTGGTCAAATAAAACCAACAATACACAAGAGAGGTGTTCTCTATATTTCAATCGTTGTTGTTGAAGGTAACGAATGTAAATGTTTTACAATGGAAAGAAACTGCTATTATTATGATTTATATTGTGGGTAAATACCATGATCATAATAAGGTTTGGCATGTGTCTTTTTGCCCCTCGAATAATGAGCTTAGATGTTTATGTGAATGGATGGAATCATTTGTATTCCTTGTATGCACATAATATGTGTTTTGGTGTATCATGATTTTGAGGAGTTGCCTGAGTGTTTGATATTGAAGAGATGGACCATGAAAGCAAAGGAAGGAATTGTTGGCAAAAGTTCACAAGGTTCACATTTTGGAGATAGTTGCTATATAAGTCAATTTGTTTCAATGAAAGATAGTTGGCAAGCTTTGAATAATGTTGCATGTTGATGGCTTGATGAATATAACGATGTTATGGATTGGGTTGCCAATAAAATATCACAACTTAGGGTGAGGCTTGAAAGGGAAGTCCTGTCAAGGCATGATGGTGGGCAGGCCTCTAATGCTAGCCTTAAGAACCCAAAATGAGGTAGGACAAAAAGGTGTAGTGGAGCTCCCGTGTCAACTAGAGGAAAGACGAAGTGAGTAGTTCGGTGTGGCCTTTCTAGGGTAGAAGGTCATAATTGAATAAATTGTCCTAAAAGGTGATTTGCAAAAAGTAATGGTTTAGTTGATGAAGATGATATTGGAGACTTGGACGAGTATGATGAAGCTAATGCTTGGGATGATGATGATGAGATGGTTAGTTTTGTTTACTAAACTACTATAGTAATTTTTTGTTCTTGTGTTAATATAGTTATTAAGTAACCAAATTGATAACTTGAAGTAATTTTATGTTGTACGCTTTATTAAGCAAGATTATCACATATCAGAGGGAGATAGGCTTGTTGATGTTTCACCATGTTGATGATCAAGTGTGTAGGATCCTAAGCTGAGGAAGCATTGTGAAGGTTGAAGTAGGTGTAAGTATTGTGTTGTATGGTTTCTATAATTTGTTATGGGAGTCTAAGTAATCTCCTGCTTTAATGGATGCAGTAAACATTGAATTGTGCTTTGTTAAACTTTTAAATTGGTTGTTGCATGTTTGCATTTGCATTTGCATTTTGAACTTCTAGGGGGGCGATGATTGTCTATAGCTTGTGCTGGTAGGCGCCTTTTTTGTTGTGTTATTATTTTGAGCAATTGTGTAAAGTTAGCATTGTTAGATTGAATTGCTTATAATGATGCTGAAGTGTAGAAAAAGCTTTATGGCGAGCACCCAATTATCAGTGTTTTAATGACAATCATTTGGAAAAAAAATTGTAACTCAATATCATGTATCAAAATCAATAGCAGCTTTGATAATCTCGTTTAGTTTTAGCCCTAAGAAATGGACAACCCATATGGGTGTTAACTGGGGCATAGGCTTGTAGAAGTGAGTGACAATTCAAGAAATGGACTAACCTATCTCTGAAAATTTGCATTAGTTTGTTACACCTATGGCTTGGAGCCAAAGGCAAATATGTTGGCTTGTAAGCTTTTGGGCTGGGGTGTTAGGTTTATTGCATAATTTATATTTCCATTGGTTGATGCGGTAGTTTTTTCCCCATCATTTGCTATTGGGGTAGTTTAATTGAGAAAGGTGAAAAAAAAATAAAAACCTTATCCTGTTGATTAACTTTCATGCAACCCAAGGTGTGAGTCGATAGTTTGTTTCTAGGTTCCATTTGGAATTGTCCCCAAGGCTAAAGAGGCTAGTTTAGTGGCTCACATATTATTAACAAAAAGTAATCTTTTAGGTGCAAGGGGTGAAGGCGAAAAGGTGATGCTCAACTTGGGCAACAAGGGTGTAAAACTAATGAGATAAAGAAAGTGTTTTTTTTTTTTTGCATGGCTATTAATTTGGCTATTGACCTGTGCGATTATTCTTTCAATGCCAAAGTTAAAACAAAAAATAAACAACTCCACAATAAGAGAGGTTGGCCTAAGCAAAAAATGCATACAGTCAGGAAATGCATATTCAACATAGCAACACAAACAATATAATTAAGTCATATTCACATAATTAAATCTTGGAAAACATCTAATGGGGTCTATAAAAAATAGTGACACACAAGTATATGAGGTGACCCAATACATAAGCAAGATGATTGAATGCATGCATAAAACATCAAGTTAGAATGCATAAGACAGTCATGATATCATGCATGAAAATAGTAATTATAAATGCAAGGGGCAATTAGGATATAATGCATGAGCATCAGAGGGAACGGGCAAATCCTCCCTCAAGATTGACGAACAACTCCTGTATCAAAGCTGATGGGCCCATACATTTTCAAAACTAATGAACAGACATCCATTAGAGTAGCAACATCATCCACCAGGAGCTTACATGCAGAGATGATGCACTTTGTTTTCTTTGTCTTTGCACTTTTCTTAGCTCTGCAGGAGGGAAATTCACTAGTGGCCTCTACTCACCCTATGCCACAATTTGACCAAAAACCCTCTATTAGGGTATCCCTTGAGTAAGATCCTCACTATAAAATTCTAATCAATTTTCTACTTACTTTATGCATTACGTAAGAAATAACTGGCAAGGTTTTATTATAAACTAGTGTTTTGAAACTTATTATCAAATTTATTTCATTCGCCTCTCCTACCGTTTTATGTAGTCAACTAATAATCATTTATTAAAACCAAACTAAAAAAAAATACATATTAATCATAAAATCTAAAATTTTGTTTATAGTATATTCTTGTATTACATGGGTGTGAGCTGTATGTAATACGTATAATATGATTTAATGCAATATAGATTGTCAAGAATTTATTATACTAATATAATTACAATAAAGAATTATAACTTTATATTAAGAAATGGTTATATAGGATAACTTAAATGTAATTAAAATTTAAAAAATATAGAATAAAATTATTGTAGAAATGAAAGTGTAATTTTACAAATTTTATATTCAGAAAATAAATAATGTTAAAAAATTATATAAATTTATCTCTAAAACGTCTTATTATTGATAGTGCAATTCGTTTTATTAGATTTTTTTTTTTCAATTTTTAAGTAAGTCCAGAACAATTGAACAAACAAAATCCTTCTTCTTACTCAAGTAATTTTAAAGGAAAAGTTTTATAGAAACATGTCACATAACAAATCAATATTGAAAGTATAATTCATTTTATAAAGATATTTACGTCTAATTTTAAAGTGAGAAACAAACAATTAAAAATGTCATTCAATTTTTTCTGTCCTTCACATTTTTTTCAACCTTCTAATAAATTAATTTTAAAGAAAATATGAAATAATTTTATATAGCTTGAATTATTTTAATTTTTGAGAGGTGATCAAACAACTAAAAAAATTGATTCACTTTTCTTCTCTATCCTTTTTCTTCAATCTCATAATAAAGTAATTTTTATAGAAAACGTTATGTAATACCCTATTTAAAATAAAATATTTGTTTGAAATAAAACATTAGTAATAGGAAATTTTAAAATGTACATAACTTGAGCCTTGAGGTTATTTTCTCTATTCACTTTAAATTATATAGTAAGTTAGTCTATGTGGAACACACCAAACCCCCCTTGATTTTTTTTCCCTTCTTCATGGTTTGAGAACCCTCTCCCCATTATTTTCTGATTTCAAACAACACACACCACTTCCACTATGCATCTTCTTCCTTCTTCCCCTCTTACCTTTGTTCTTCTCCTACAGCCCACCGCGGCCAACCTTTCCTCCACCACCAACGCTGTCACGCCTCTCTTGCTCACTCTCTCCTTGTCTTTGGCGTCACCCTTGCCTCCGCTATCTCTCATTTTGATTCCCCAAGCGATCGACTTGCGAGTTTAGTGGCCCTAGGATATAGACTGGACGTTTCCTAACGTTCTATGAGTGGATAATGCCTTTATGGTATATGTTATTTTTTTTATGCAATTAGTATTGGTTTGATTTTAGTATATATATTGACAACTTATTTTTATATATCTAGTTAATTATGAATATTTTGTTTAACAATGCGATTGTCTTATAGTTTGATATATCTATTTATTTGTGGATATTTGTTTTTTTTTTGAGAAAATTTTATTAGTATGCAATGGTTAAATGTTCTGAAGGCTTTTTTGGAATAGACTACGAATTTTATAAACGAAATGATAAGATCTAATCTTTTGTTTAGATCACTGAATTGATTTATTGAGTAATTTATATTTTGGATTTTCAAACTTTGATGAATACTTTGTTCTTCGAAAATTTGATTTGATATTTGTTACTTAACTTTTATTAATATCTTTTACTTTAGTTCCTATATACCTTGAGGGAGGATTCTTAGTTAATCGGTAATTAGTGGTCGCTAATGCTAGCTTTGGTGCACCTTGATTTGAATCTCAGCTAGCAGGGATGTTACTAGCCCAGAGTATTTGGCCAACATGTTAGGATCTATTACACTCACGTTAGGGATGGCGTATGTAACGCCCAGACGTGGTTTCATTATAATTTAATTCTGATCTGTTATGCTCACACTAGGGACGACAATATGTAACGCCCAAACATGGTTTCATTATGTGGTTTCATTATAATTTAATTCCAATTTGTTATGCTCACGATATGGACGGTGATACATAATGCCCAGACGTGATTTTATTATGATTTAATTCTGGATTGGAAGCCTCTCCACTTTGGTATTTACATTTGAGAAATATATTTTCAAGTTTATGAGATACTGTTAATTCTATCTATATTTGAGAAATATATTTTTAAGTTATGAAAATAATATAAATTCTTTATATACATGAATGGTTTCTAATGTTGTTTTTTTTTTCCACTTATATATTAGTTATAACAATGATTCTTTATTTATGCTTAATTCATGCTATTAATTCTTTATTTAAGCATAGTTACTTTACTTTTAGAGCTTGTCCTCATATATTATAGTTTTATTGCCCCTCACTGAGTTGGTTAGACTCATCCCATTTTCTTTTCTTTCCTATTTTAGACTCTGGCAGAGCACCTAACTCGGTTCCTCTAACTTCTTAGAATTGCTCCACCAGGCAGGATCTTGCGACCTGATGCTTTATTTTTTTATAGGATATGTATATATAGGCCTTATGGTTTTGAGGAATATGTCTTGGTTTGTGAATATAAATATGAATTAGTGGAGAGTGCTTCTAGAGTCTCAAACTTGTAATTGTTGATTGATTGCCTAGAATAGGTTTGGTTAATTTGGGCAAGCTAGAAAAATAAAGGAAACTCCATTCGTTTTCCGTAAGGCATAGTAGGATTGCTAAAGGTCGGCTACGTCTAAGTGCTGATCACGACTCCGCAATGGGTCATGACACGTTATAATTACTTGTATAACAACTCATTATTAAAAGTGTTATTCATTTATAAAAACATTTACTTTCAATTGTAAAGTGAAGATGGAATAATTAAAAAAATATATATTTCAATTACATGTCCCTCACATTTCTTTAAATTCCTTCTAAAGTATGTATAAAAAAATCCCACTCAAGTAATTTTATAGGAAAATGATATAAAAAATCCATAAAAAACCGTATTTAAAAAATATAATTCTTTTTTAAAATGTACATATTCCAAAATTTTAAGTTAGGATTGAACAATTAAAAAGCAAATTAAAGTAGTTGAGATATATAAAAATAGCAGATATAGTGTATATTATTGAGATACCACTAAAATAATCAAGTTTTTTTTTAACTCTACAATAGATTTCATTTATTATTTTAATTATAATTAAAATTAATTCTTAATAGCTAAGATTCAATCTTGTGCAAGAATGACTTTACATTGGCTTAGGAAATATTGAAACTAAAAAAAAGTGACTACTAAATGCATGTGTGAAATATCAGCATAGAAAAGCAAAAAATTGTAATAAATGCAGAGCATGAATATAGATAATAGAATAAAATTATTTAAATCATTAACATAAGAATTTTAATACTCCCTCCATCCATTTATAATTATCATTTTGCAATGTATCTAGATATAATTTGTATCCAGATAAATTACCAAAATGACATTTATAAATAGACGAAGGAAGTAAATCATTTCAAAAAACTGTTGCTTTCTGAAAATAGTAAGATTTTAAAATATCACTTATTGAATAAGTTTTTCATTGACAGCCACTTGCTAAACTTTCAGGAAATTTATGTATAGATTCGACGGAGGGAAGCTTGCTTAAGAGAGGGTTATACTTGACTAAAAAAATTATTAAACATTTTCAATTATATTTTAAAAAATCCACAATTATATTTCCACGCTTAATTCAATTTCCACCCGTAATTAAATTTTCTACACTTACTTATATTTCCACAATTTCCACCATTATATTTATATTTTTTCTTATATCGTAAAATAAATAATTACAGCTTCTCTAATATATTTTAAATTTTGAACAATTATATTTCCATTTTTACTTTGTTACCATACTTCTTGTTTTGATGTAACAAAATAATTCACGCTTGTAATAGTCATTTTTTATAAATATATTCAGACTGGGGAGCCTATAGTTATTTTCCGCCCATAACAGTATTTATGTTTGTTGTTTGGGCTTTAAAACAGGTCACATCTCCTGCCCACAGAACTAGGCCAACAATCATTTTATTACAAGCTAAATAACCCTACCAGCTAATTTGCCTACGACCCATGCTCCCAGATCCATCGCTCCGCCTGCTCTCCCTACTTAAAAAACTCATACATGCAAAACCTACTGTACAGGTTGCTATTCACAATCCCCAGTGCCCAATCATTGTGGACCTCATCGGCTGGCTACTATTAAACCTACATCTATTATGCATTCAAGCTGCATGACACACTTACTTTGTGACGCGTATTTAATAACCAATCCAAAGATCATAATACACAAAGAAAATATTCAAGAACATGCATTTGCTGGAAAAGCGTAAGATGAGCTATTTAACAAGTAATAAAAAAATTATCACCATCTATTTATAATATATTAATTCTAATACCCCTATTATGGCACATTGAGAGATAGATATTTAGATATTCTATAATATTATCATATCAATTTATTATTGAAAGTGTCATCTTTTTATGTAATCCTTATAACTCTATGAAGCCACATTGATACAATCATTCCACTCCTCTTTTCCCATAACCCCCTCTCCAACACCCCACACCTCCTTTTCCTTTCCCTTTTTCATTGGTATAACCCCATCCAACAACAAACACTCATGCTCTTGTTTGTTCTTCCACTATACAAAATTTAGTGACGGCAAATTTATATCTATTATTTATGCTTATTTAAACCAAAATTGATACAATAAATATTAAATTGTATTTAATATCTATATTATTTATTTTAAAAAATTCAAATTAAAAAAATATAAAATCATTATCATTTTTATGCTAACATATTGCTCATTTATGTCCAAAAAATAGTAACAATAATTATAAAAGTACATAAAAACAATTGTTTTGACATAAATCATTAATTGAATTTTTTTTCAAACATGTCTCCATTACTCTTTTCTCTTAGAAATAAAAGAGAGTATAGCTTATTGCAATTTAAATTTTTCCAGTGACACTCTACTTCGTTGTTTCAAAACTACAAAATTGCAAGGAGTTGCAAAATTGATGTTTTTTTTTTTAAAACATGTCTCCATTACTTTTTCCCACACCTTTGTTCCAAAATTACAAAATCAAACAATAACATATAGAAAGCATAATTACCTTCACATGAAATAAACAAATTTAAACAACATTTATCCCTAACACAAGGAAGCACAGTGCAACAATAATATCATCCAATAAAGAGCACATGTCTATGTATAGAGCTCAACCAAAAAGAAGCACAAACAAATACAAGAAACAATATTAGATGAAGAGAACATCTTTAAAAAAAAAAAAAAGGAGTAAGACATTTATGAAAATAAAGGACATAACAACAACACATGAAGAGTCAATATTAATTCTAAATTTCAATAAAACAAGACCTATAACCAACCCAAATAAAAACATTGAAGCAAGTGTGAAAAAAGATGCAAATACAACCATAAGTAAACCCAAATATGGTATCAAAAGGATGAAATATATTTGAACATTAAATATCCATACAATTTCAATACATTCCAAATAGACATAAATAACATATATCTTTGTTATATTAACAAAAGCTTTCACTTGTTCATAAAACATTAAATTTTAATTTTAATTTTAATTTTATCACATAGTTATGTTGCTTCAAATTATTGCTATATTTACTAAATAATTTTTATATTTTATCCAGCCGCGCAACCAGCGCGACTCCTCCCAGTAATTATAATTGTATAAATTAAATGACAAAGGCGCACACTCATACCCTTGAGAAGTAAACTGCAACATGTACTTATTATTTCAATGTGTTATTTTTAGTGACCAAATAGTTTTTAAATTGAGTTGGTCGCTGTTCCCAGTGGAAAAAGGAAAGATCTGTATAATATTAATACATTTATCTTCAATTTTATTCTTAATTAGATGGAGCTCTGTACTCAATCATATATGTTTTGTTGGGTATCTATCATTTTGTCAGTCTATATTTGAAATTTTAAAATGAATCCAGAAATTAAGATAAAAATGTTTGACGAAATGTTTTAAATTATCAATGAATTAAATCTGCACGGTTGATTCTACCCAAAGCAGTGTATTGGTGAAACTGATCGAAGCATATACATGTGCCACTGGGGAAATCGTAACCATCAACCATGTATAGATTACTCAATCTTGCTTGTAAACTAGTGTCGGGTACTCTGGACTCCACATGTTATTCTTCACATATTCCACGATTTCATCCTGCAATTCCCAAAAAGAAGCATCAATAATAGTATTTTGATATATAAATACAAGAATTTATGTTAAATGAGTTGTGAAATACTTCATAATGAATTTTGCAGGCTAGCAAAACTTTTAGCTCAATTCGTATTATACTATGGGAGTATCAATGCATTTGAAGGTAAAAAACCAACTTGATGATTACCAAAAAGACAATGGAATCCAAAGAAATAATAAGTCAAACTCAAACTCAGAATTCTGAAAAGAAGCCTATGGAAAGCTCACACTAGACTCACCAACGGAGAGATAATTGATCTGTTGAATGCCAGTAGGTCGACTAATATATCCAATGCCTTAGAGAAACTGAGAAACATATCTAGGTTTATAAATGCAACTTTATTTCTTAACTGCCACTCATGAAATCAAGCATAGCTAAACCTTCACATCTTCCTGCTTTTCTAAATTGCCAACAAAACAACCATTTGATGAAGACAGATTTGCAACTTTTTCTTTTAACTTTAAACGGATAGAAATTTGTAACTTCTTTACTGAAAGGAATTCATATCTTAAACAGATGGGTTGACATCATATTGTTCTCTGTTTTTTGCAAGTAAATTTGACCATGAATAAATTTTTGCAAAAGACTCTAAAAATAATAGCTAAAGCAAAAAGCTAATCTAAAGTAGTCATGCAAATAAATCAATTTCCTGTGCTGTAGACAAGATTGATTGTTAATGAATGATTTTTGTAACTTGGTCCAGACTGACAGACTGCAATTAGTCCTCTCCTGACTCTTGCAAGTGTCTTCTCATGCAAAAGTCAATTTCAACCACATTATAGTGGAGATTACAAATTTAAAATGCTACGTTGACACAATTATCAATACATAAAATCTCTATTATCCCCAAAAACAAATGAAAATCACCTGACTTAATTTGCGCAGCTCTCTTGCATCCATTCCATGATATCCTTCAGCTAGATCCTCCTCCACAGCTTCTTTTATAACAGCTGCAGCTACCTCTTTTGTAATATCTCGAATTCTGCATACATGTATTAGTTTTGAGAAAGTTGCTACTCCTTTCAAACTAGCTCTTTACAGCCTAAACAGAGCAAAGAAAAGCTAATTGATACCTGGATATTGAAGGGAAAATAATCCCTTTGAGGACCTCCTCATCACTCATATAGGCTGCCAGTCTTCAGTTTCCGATCATCAGCCATACAAAATAAAATAAAATAAAAATCTGATAAACATTTGATGCACACATCAATAGTTATGCACGACATGACAATAGTTCTGTTATGATGCATAAATCAGTTTTTTTACCAACAATTTTAAATTTTAAAGAAAAAAACAAATTCATCAAATTTCAAATAATCTAGCCATAGAACAAAAGACAACATATTCATTGGTTTTATCAATTCCTTTATCTTTGCCACTAGAAGAAGGAAGATAAACCCATATGGTAAGTTCAATTTGTTTTTTGGGACAAAACAATAGATTAATTAGGACAAAAGAGAAGATGACTACAAAAGGTTAGGAGGATAAGAGGTCATCCTTAAAATAAACCACCGAGAATGTAGAAAATATCAATGAAGTAAATGCTACTCAATCCCTGAACATATTTGTAAAGGAAACCCTTTACAAAGACCATATGCTCTACACCAAATAGAAGCCAACCACCTAATCTTATCCGAAAGTAGCTGATCATCCAAAGAAATCTCCTTAATGATGCAAGAGTTATGATCCAACCAAATGCATCAAAGTGTAGCATCAATTTCACATTACCACAAAAATTTGGCTACTTTACTTCTACCAAACCACTAAAGCTAGTCATCAAAAATTGGTCTAAGGGCCGAGGGGCCACCTAACATTCGCCAATAATGACAAACAAAGAATTATATAAGATACAACAGCAGAACAATGATTCTAAGCTTTCACATATAACACAACTATAAGGGGAAATGGGCATATGGCCTATATGCAGCATGTCCTTGGCATTAATTTTACTAAGCACTGCAGCCCAAATAAAGGACTTCAGCATAGACAGAGCTTTTGACTTCCAAAGAAGCTTAACAAGATTGAACATTAATTTATTCCAAAGATGGAACATTACCTCTGATGAACTCAAATTTAACTATATCATATTAGTTTGATGGCTCCAGTTAGTTGGTAGCAAAGACAATTTATTTTCAACATTTCCAGCTTAAAGTACATTTTGGCTTACAGGTCTTTCATATTTGTATTTTCAGATATTATTGAATGTAGTAAAACATACCGCTCAGCAGCAGCCTGTAGCATGCCATCGGAGATGACTCTAGAACCAGACAAAAGAGTTCCAAGACCAATGCTGGAACAAGGAGATATATTATTAAGAAAATGCACTGTATTTGTAATTCGATATAACAGCACAACATAGATGAAATTTTAGTTCATATGTACAAACCCTGGAAAGAGGTACATGTTGTTTCCCTGGTTGCAGTGGCCAATCCGACCATTTCCTGCATACAAGAATAATGCGACGTAAGTTGCAGTCTTAAGTTCCCCTAAGATGAGAGAGAAATAAAAGAAAACAAAAGACGTTTTTGTGGTGAACTAGTGCTTTAAAAGGTATAGAAGATTTTCATATTTCACGTAGATGGTGGAACAAAAATCATACAAACACGGTGAAATAAAGTACAAGGCTTGCTTTGAAAGGAACATGAATTGTTAGAATATCTTAATATATGGTAGGATACCATATCTATATTACAGAATTAATAGGAGCAATGTTAGGACTTATTTATTCATTACATATCTTTATAATTATGAGGGTGAGCCTCAATGCAAAGGTAAGGTTGTTGCGTAACCTAGAGGTTATGGGTTCAAATCCTGGAAATTGTCTCTTTGCTTGTGGGGATAAAGCTGCATACATCTACCCTTCTCAAGCCCCACAGATGGGAGTCTTGTGCATTGGACTGCCCCATTTTTTTTTTTTATATCTATGTAATTAGGATTGTATCAATATATGGAGAACTAGTGTGGTCAGTCAAGACACAATATTCAGCTCTAATCAGATTGTTCTTGATACTCTTAAGTCGGTATTAAAGCGGGCTTGGACTTTTCTCTTCCAACAAAACCCTAATCCACTGCACCTGCCAGTAAACAGCATCTTCAACCCCATGCTTCAAAATTGATGACAATCAACTTTCCAGCAACATCAAACCTTTAGATCTGGTCCTGAAACTCATGGGATCAGAAGCGCAGACCATCCAGACTTTGAAGTTGGGCTACCATCAACCTCTCCACAAGCTGCCAAGCTCACTGCACCTGAACACCTTCGCTGGCACAAGAGGGAGCATAAGCCTCTTTTCTGGCACCATTCTTTCACTTATTCGTGCAAATTGCAAAATCACCTGCATAAGGCATAGTAACCACTTTACTTTGGGCTCCTATTTTGGCCATTTCAGGGGAGTTTCAGATCATGGATCCTTCAGTTCTAGTGTTCTTCAATGATTTCTTGCATATTCTTGCTCTGCCTTGTTGCTTCCAGAGTACCCAGTTCTTTTGGGCATATTCCAGGTGTTCTTTCATATTTTGGTCATTTTTTATTTCAATAGACGACAATATTACTGGTGTTTCAGATATCTCCAATTTGTTTCCTCTTATTCAGCCACCAAAAACTCTGCTGTGTTAATGAAATAAGTACAATAGCATTTTCTACCACTTGTCTTCAGTATGATAAGCATGAGCAAACAGAGGATACTTGTACAGAACCCTTCATTGGGAAAGTATCATTCATGCAAAGGGTTTCTCTTCCTCTCTTGTTACTTCTTTTTACTCACTTAACAACAATGTTAAACTTATGTTAGATTCTTTCTTAGGTTACTATTTATAAAACCACAAGTAAATCACTAAGTCATCAAGGCTGGTACCAAGCGACGATAAATGAGTTTCCTACTTTGCAATCTAATGGCACATGGGATCTACTTCCAAAACCAGCAAGTAAATATATTGTAGGTTGTCAATGGGTGTTTACTTTTAAAGGCCATCCAAATGGATTCGTTAATCGATTGAAGGCTCATATAGTTACCAAAGGCTACACTTTAATCTTTGGTCTTGATTTTGATTATAGTGACACTTTTTCTCCCATTGCTAAGATTGCCTCTGTTTGGCTTTTCCTCACCATGGCATGGGTGCTACGTGACATTAGCCTCTCTATCAACCGGGGCATAAAGAATGTTTTCCCTAGAGGAGGAAGTTTATATGGACCAACTCAGGGGGGGAGTCTAGATTGTTGTGCAAACTATGCAAATCTTGTATGCTGTAGCTCAGTTATCCAAGCATTTGACATTACTTATAGTACAGCTAATCATTTAATTTTCCATCAACATCAATCTTCTTACCAATGCGTCAACCTTGTTTATGCGGAGGACATTTTCGTTACTGGAAATGATCGAGTTGGCATTGAATGCTGAAAACAACATTCATTGAAGAATTTTTAGGCTAAGGACCTAGTTAAACTCTGATATTTCGTAGTTATCGACGTGGCATACTCGAGACATGGCATTTCTATCTCCTCGAGGAAGAATAGATAGGCTTGAAAGTTCTCTCCTCATTTCCTATCATAATCACCTGTCATTAAGTTCTTTGCAAAAGAGCATACGAAATATATAACAGAAAAATGACAAGAATTGATGTTAAGCCAAAATAATTGGGATAATCGAGAAATCCAAAATTGCAAGGATAGAATCATCATTTAGTGATAAAAGCATTGTACATGGATGCAGACTGTAGACTGCGATTGTCTGTAGTTGTTGGATAAGACATAGGGGATATTTTCACTAGATATGTCCACCTGCTATAGAGTATTTTTCCTTCTCGGCAAGTTTTTTTTTTTGGGATAAAAGAGGTAATTTTATTAACAAGAAGAGAAGGATATTACAAAATGCATGGAGGACAAGAGATTCTCAATACAAAAAATTAAAAAATTAAAAAAACAAAACAAAAGAATACATCAAAATAGCAAGGCTTTCCAATCCCTCAGCATATCTAAAAGGGATACCCCTCTAAAAAGATCATGTGCCTTGCACCAAGAAGAAGCAAGACACCATATCCTATCCCACAAGACCTGCTTACCCGAGTGCCTGCTGTTAAAATATGATAATTATGCTCCAACCAAATACCCCAAACAATGGCATACCCAACAAACTGCCACAAAGATTTGACTTCCTTCCTCCTCCCAAAACCAACAAAAAATAATCAATAGGAACTGATCCAAAGCTCTACAACACATCCAGCACTCATCAAAGATACCAAAGCTATCCATAAAAAATCAGCCATAGAACAATGCTAAAAAAAATAAAATGTGTAGTTGATTCTAAACTAGCATTGCACACAACACATATTCCAGGGGAGATAGCCTTCTGAGATCTTCGAACTTGCAATAGCCTTCTGAGATCTTTGAACTTGCAACATATCGTTGGTATTAATTCTATTAAGCACAGTTGTCCAAATAAAGGATTTGACCTTTGATGGAGCTTTGGACTTCCAAATGGACTTATCAAGGCAAAAAGAAGTTTCGTTCAAAGAATGATTTAAGAATTGAAAGTAAGATTTACAAGAAAAAACTCTAGAGGATTCAAGAGGCCAAGACCTTTTATCTGGAGAAGACAAAATGATGGAGTCAAGGAGACCCAAAAGGATAATTAAATCTGAAGACTCTATCATTTAAATTTCTTAAAAATGTACATGTTCTAGGAGTAAGTGGAATCTTGCACAAAATAAAATTTCTGAATCAGGGAATTGTGAGGAGAAGATAAACGATAAAGATAAGAAAAAGCTATCCTAAAAGAGGAGTCTTCTATCCAATGGTCCTTCCAAAAGTTGACATGGGAGCCAATGCCTACCTTCAAGGAAAGCAAGGTCTGAAACGTAGAATAGCCTTGGGAGATGAATTTCCACGGCCTAGAATGAGTAGCATGAAAAGCTGTTTTAGCATCCCGCCGGTTCCTATCAGGGCCTTACCTACTTCTGGGCAAGGTAAAAATAAATGGGCCATTTTTTCTGAGCTAGAACCATTGAATCTTACTTTAGAATATAGTTAATAATGAATATATGTGTAATTTACTTACAATGCTTAAGATTTCATATATCACAACATATTAATAAACAAGCCATATGAAATTTGAATTCCCTACTTTCCAGAAAGGAAAGAAAAGGTTCTCTAGGAACAGTAGGAATTGTAATATGTCTGTATAACATGTGTTTGTAGACAATTATCATGGTTTTTATATTTCCAGCAACCATTAAAGAAATAATTACATCAGCAGTTTTCATGTAGGAACCACTATCACTGAAATGTGAAGATTTAAAATAAGAAAATTAGTCCGTGTGGAGTTCGTAAACTTGTAACATACCTAGATCCACATCACTGAATGGACTTCCACTTGCAAATATAATGTTGTCACCCAAAATGGAGAATGCTTCTTCAGGGGTGCATTCAGCTGTCAAAAGATGAGGGACATGATATACAAACTATCATGAATCTGTGTTGTCCACTGCCATGGCACAAACCAATTAAGAAAAAGAAAGTAGAAAAAAATATCCATACCGTTCTTTGTTGGATTTGACATGGCAAATATGGCTGGTCTCGTTGATGTTGAATCTCTGAGGGCCTCTAATACCTAAAGACCAGAATTCCATCATCAGTATCTTGAAGGAAAGAAAGTTAACGCAAATAATGTTGAATTCTGAACTCTATCCCTTGAGTTAAGGAATCAGATCTATTAGTAATTATTTGTAGTTTCCTTTTTTCAAGTATTCTTTTCTTGTTTGTGTGGAAAAATAAACTATTTTAGGAAAGATTTTATAGCACAGACAGATTGTATCCCAGGAATTAGGCTGATTTAATTATTTTTCCTTTCCAGTTAGGACATCCCACAAATCATGGGATTTAGCATTTAATTTATTTTCTATTCTATTTTAGGTTTTCTTGTATATATATCACCCATTGATGTAGTATTCAACAAGGAATGAAATCCCTATTTTCTGACATGGTATCAGAGCAGTTCTTTTTTGGGACTGCCTCTTACTCTCCTTTCTCCTGAAACCTGTACGTTTCTACCACACATCTGACCTTCATTGCTTTGGTTCCTTCTGTTTAAAGTAGTTGGGCCTTAATTGCCTAGGGAGTGCAGCAAACAATGTCGAGCAAAGATCAGCAGCCTGAGAATTGCGAACATTCAAGCTGCATATAGTACTGGAAAAAACTACCTTAAATGGTCTCAACTTGTTAGCACCATACTCAAAGGCAAAGGGATGATTAGCCACATCAAAGGTGATGGGCCAAAGAAAGGAGACTCCAAATTCAAAGCATGGGACGAAGAAGACTCCAATATTATGGCGTGGCTGTGGAATTCTATGGTTCCTGAAATTACTGACACATGCATGTTCTTGAATACTGCCAAGAAAATCTGGGATGCAATGTCACAAACCTATTCCAAGGCCAAGGATGCTGCTCAGGTATATGAGGTCAAGGTGAAAACAATGGCAGCAAAACAGGGAGACAAGACAGTCACTGAGTATGCCAACCAATTGAAGTCCTGTATGGCGAGAACTTCGATCATTTCAGGGCAATACAAACCCAATGTTCTGATGATGCAGCAGTAATATAAGAATTCATCGAGCTGGATAGAGTCTATGACTTTCTTGTTGGACTCAACCCAAAATTCGATCTGGTGAGAATACAAATTCTTGGCAAGTCAAAGGTCCTAGATTTTAATGAAGTTGTAGCCATAGTTCGGAGTGAAGACAGTAGGAGGGAGTTGATGCTTGAACCAAAAATTGGTGAGAGTTCTGCCATGGTGGCTGGTGACAAATCAAATACTGAAAAAGGACTAGGGTTTGAACAAGAAAAATCTGGTCAGTCCAAAAAACAAAACCGTGACAACTTATGGTGCACTTACTGTAATAAGCCACGCCATACTCGTGAACAGTGCTGGAAGCTTAATGGAAAACCACCAAGGCGAGAATGGGGTCAACGAGGAGAACAGTCAAGGAACAACAGCAAGGCCCATGTTGCTGCAGTATCACAAGGAGAAACATCATCACAAGAACTAGGCAGCCTCAACCAAGAAGAGATTGAAAGGGTGAGATCACTCATTATGACCTTGAGATACCTTCAGGAACTTGTTCCTTGGCCTATTCAGGTAAGTTTCCTTTTTCAATTGGACTAAGTGCCTTGGGTACAAGCTTTGCCAATTCCTGGATCATAGACTCAGGAGCTACTAATCATATGACCCACACATGCAATAATTTTTTAACCTATTCTCCTTGTTCAAGCGATAAAAAAAAATAGCCACTGCTGATGGTTCTTTGGCTACTGTTGCAGGCATAGGAGATGTAAAAATAAGTCCATTAATGACCTTAAAAAATGTTCTTCATGTCCCTAAGCTATCCACAAACCTTATCTCTATTCACAAACTCATTCAAGACCTATATTGTCTTTGTGATTTTTCACAACAATTACTATAATTTTCAGGACAAGGATTCGGGGAGGATGATTGGACGTGCTAGGGAAAAGGATGGTCTCTACTACCTTGAAACACCAAGCCAGAATAGCCTTCCCTATTCCCTTAGTTCCTTTAGTTCAGAACTTCTCTTTCCAGCATTAAAGAGAAGATTTGGCTCCAGCACAACAGGCTTGGACATCCATCTTTTAGAATTATTAAAATCCTTTTTCCTTCCTTATTTAAAGGTCTAAGTGTAGAAGATTTCCATTGTGAAGTGTGTGAGCTTGCAAAACACAAGCGTGTACCTTTTCCCATTAATAATACAAGCAGTTCTGATCCTTTTTATCTCATTCATAGTGACATTTGGGGTCCATCTACCATTCCTAATGTTTCTGGGGCAAGGTGGTTTGTTTCCTTCATTGATGACTGCACCCGTGTTACTTGGATTTTTTTACTCAAACACAAATCTGATGTTAGCACTGTCCTTCCAAATTTCTGTTCTATGATAAAAAATCAGTTTGGGGTTAGTGTCAAGAAATTTAGATCAGATAATGCAAGAGATTATTTCAATCAAACCCTTAACTTGTTTTTCCAAAAAGAGGGAATTCTACATGAATCATCTTGTGTCAATACTCCACAACAAAACGGAGTGGCAGAAAGGAAAAATGGTGACCTTCTTGAAAAAATCCGAGCCCTTCTATTTCTGAAAAATGTTCCCAAGTCCTTTTGGGGGGAAGCTACCCTCACTGCCACCCATATCATAAATCGTTTGCCCACCCGACTTTTGGGATTCAAGAGCCCAATGGACATACTCTCCACTTTCTATCCTGCCCTACACACTTCCAACAATCTTGTCCCAAGGATTTTTGGGTGTGTTTCATTTGTTCATATCCACAATCAAAACAGGGGGAAACTTGATCCTAGGGCCCTAAAATGTGTTTTTGTGGGGTATTACGCAACTCAAAAAGGTATAACTGCTATCATCCCCCATCAAAAAAATTCTTTGTCTCAATGGATGTCACATTCCATGAGCAGGAGCCTTACTTCACTAAACCTTATCTTCGTGAGGAGAATTCAAAGGGAAGATAAGGAGAATTTTTATAGTTTGAGCTTATCACCCTTTGCACCGCCATCTGCTGAACTTGAACCTATCCATACCCCAAAAAATTCTGAACCTGAACTACACCTGAAAACACTTACAACCTACTCTTCCTGACTAGACCTATGCACAGACCCACTTGAACCTGAAAACACTTACAAACTTGGGCTCCAAAATCCACAAACTGACCTATCCTAAAGAATCTGAGATTTGGCAAAGGCAAGGTGTTCACAAGGAAGAAGATGGCCATCCCAGAACCTGGACAAGTCCAAGAATCCAACTCAGAGTCTTTGAATGAGGTAATAATTTCCAACTCTTCATTGCAAGATGAAACTGATATTCATGTGGATAGCGATGACCAAAACCTAGCCATAGCCCTTAGAAAAGGAACAAGAGAGTGCACTAAAAGACCAGTATACCCTCTTGCAAACTTTATGTCCTTTAATAAGTTCTCACCATCACATAGGAGCTTTCTAGTCAACCTAAACACCATTACCATCCCTACAACCCTATCCAGGGCTTTGTCCAATGAAAAGTGAAACAAGCTATGAATGAGGAAATGGAGGCATTGGAAAAAGAACAAAACATGGGAGTTAAGTGAACTCCGCCGAGGAAGAAACCTGTGGGGTGTAAATGGGTGTAAACAGTGAAGTATAAAGTAGATGGGTCAATAGAAAGATATAAAGCAAGGTTAGTAGCCAAGGGCTATACGCAAACTTATGGAATTGACTACTTAGAGACCTTTGCTCCAGTTGCAAAAATGAAAGCGATGAGTTTTATTGGCATTGGCAGCGAATTATGGTTGGGACATACAACAGTTTGATGTAAAAAATGCATTCTTGCATGGAGACCTAGAGGAAGAAATCTACATGGAGGTTCCACCAGGCTATGGGAAGAATTTGAATGCCAACATTGTGTGTAAGTTGAAGAAGGCCTTGTATGGTCTTAAACAATCACCACGAGCGTGGTTTGGAAGATTTGCAAGAGCCATGTTGGCTATGGGATATAGACAAAGCCAAGGGGACCACATTATTTATTAAACACTCCTCTTGAGGGGGATGTAACACTCTTGGTGTATGTGGATGACATAATAGTGACAGGAGATGATGACATGGAGAAACAAATTCTAGGTCAGAATTTGGCTAAGGAATTTGAGATCAAATCATTAGGAAGGCTAAAGTACTTCCTTGGAATTGAAGTTGCCCACTCTAGACAATAGTATTCTTATCTCCCAAAAAATATGTTATAGATTTACTAAAAGAAACAGGTAAAACAGCCTCAAACCAGCAAGCACTCTCATGGACCCGAATGTGAAACTTGGAACATGCGAGAAGAAGATACTACGGGACAGAGAAAGGTTTCAGGTCACGGTGGGAAAGTTAATTTATTTATCTCATACGACCCGGATATTGCATATGCAAAGTGAGTGTAATCGGCAGTTCATGCATAGGCCAAAAGAAGTCCACCTTCAAGCAGCCTATCAGGTACTTCAGTACCTCAAGGGAACACCAGGAAAAGGTATTCTGTTTAAGAGAAATGGAGGTTTAATACTTGAGGCATATCACGAATGCCGACTATGCCGATCACCGATTGATAGAAGATCAACCTCAGTTATTGTACCTTCCTTGGCGGGAATCTTGTGACATGGAGAAGCAAAAAAGCGAATGTGGTAGCACGATCTAGTGCAGGCGATCGAGCTATGGCACAAGGTGTGTGTGAACTACTTTGGTTAAAGATCATTCTTGAGGATTTGAAGATCAAGTGGGATGGACCTATGAGACTCTATTGTGACAACAAGTCTGCAATTAGCATAGCCCATAACCCTATACAACATGACAGAACAAAGCACATAGAGGTTGTGGACATTTTATCAAAGAGAAGCTGGAAAGTGGACTCATTTGCACGCCGTATGTAACTACACAGGGTCAACTTGCTGATATACTCACCAAAGGGCTGAGTAGTACACTATTCCATAATATTGTATCCAAGCTGGGAATGGAGAATGCCTATTCACCAGCTTGAGGGCGAATGTGGAAAAATAAACTATTTTAGGAAAGATTTTATAGCACAGACAGATTGTATCCCTGGAATTAGGCTGATTTAATTATTTTTTCCTTTCCAGTTAGGACATCCCACAAATCATGGGATTTAGCATTTAATTTATTTCCTATTCTATTTTAGGTTTTCTTGTATATATATCACCCATTGATGTAGTATTCAACAAGGAATGAAATCCCTATTTTCTGACAGTTTGTTAGGTCAATCTGTTAATATGGAGATTAGGAAGGCTTTTTCGTAAAATATCTCCAGCTCGATTTATTTCCTTGATTTAGGAGAAATTGCTGGAATAATGTAGATTCAAAGTCAGGTCTGTTGCCATGTTTTCTCCTATATATATCCTCTGTTTATGATTTTTAAACATGAAGTGAATCAGAGTTGTACCCTTGAAAAAACAAAAACAAAAACAAAAAATTATGTATACGAAGCACACATTAACATGAAATTTTTTCTTTGAATTTTCCTTTCAGTTCTTACAGAGAAAGCAATTGGTTGTGCTGCTAACCCATAAGATGTAAATCTGTGGAATTTTCTTATATCTACAGCTGAGCGATCATTTACTGGAGTGGAGATTGAAATTTAGAGGCAAGCTAGTGCACAAATGAAATGACACAGAGATATTATGAAAGGGACCAATATTTCATAAGCTCAACAAAACCACCCCAACATTGACCAACAGATTGATAGAAGCACAAACAGAAAATACATCATGGTCCTCTTTGATACTTTTGAGGACCGTTCTTACCATTTCAAGGTTCTTTTTCTTTACATTCAGACAGAGAATGCCCCAGTGAGAATTGGATGGTCAAGTGTGTTATGAGGTATAAAAGGATATAAATTTATTATACAAATACAATAACTACCGTAGTCTCAGGAAAACGGATTTGCAGTGATGTTCAAATAGACTCTGTCACAACACAATATCAAATCTTACAAGTCTAAACCAGATGAAACTCATAATCATTACATTCAGCATCAAAATTTCAAATTGCTCATATAAGAAAATTATGAACATGGCCTAATGCACAAAAGTGCGTGACAGGAATAATGTATTTGGTGTTGAGTTTGGCCTTGTAATTAATATATGGCATTGGAAGCATATAGAATCTTAGGAAATAGCTAAGTATGAATTATCTATTCTTAAAACTATGCATGTATTTATTCTCTAATGACTATATATAGTGCTGCTGGGTATCATTACCTACTCAAGCATTGAACCTAAGGGCCCAAGCATTTTCTTCCACACATCATTGTTTCATGTTTCCTTCTCTTTTATTTTCTATAAATTCAACAGTGTCAAATAGTATCATTTGATCCACGTAGTCAATCCCAGTTAGTAGGAAAAGGCATAGATGTTGCAATGCACAAAACTTTATTCCTAATTTCTAATATCAAATAGATAGAGACCATATTAATTCAATAATCTTACTCAACAAAATCAGTGCAATGAATAGTGAAATCAATGTACCAGA
Source organism: Pterocarpus macrocarpus (assembly GCA_031439585.1). Taxonomy (NCBI): domain Eukaryota; kingdom Viridiplantae; phylum Streptophyta; class Magnoliopsida; order Fabales; family Fabaceae; genus Pterocarpus; species Pterocarpus macrocarpus. The sequence continues at coordinate 15,047,833 of CM062516.1, read as the reverse complement.
TATACATACCTCTTTCGAGAACAATCCTCCAACAGCAGATAATCCCAGGAGGACATCAGGCTTCACTTGCTTGACCTGTTACCGAAGTTCAGCAAGGATGTATTAAGGAAGCAGTTTACCAGTTAAAAAATCATGAAAAATGGAAAATTCAGAGAAAAGAAGTAATGCAGATGTATGTTGAAAAAAATTACATAAGGGGTTTTCCTAACAGATACGAAGAGGGATTGGAGAGCTTTGTTATATAGATGTTTTATTTATTTATTTATTTATTTATTTTTTAATTGTGTTTTTCTTTTGAGCCATAGAGCATTCTTATCCTCCAAACTTTTTGTAAATTATGTATATTTATATATATTAACCAGAGGCAGCAGTTATTTTTATTCAAGAAAGAAAATTTGACAGTCAATAAAAAAACTAAGTAATATGGTGTGTGTGCGTGCATGTTCATATAAGTATAATGAAGATAGAAGCCAAAGCAATTTATTCCGTAATATAAAGGACTTGTGAATAACTGTTTAGTTTTTACAGCTGAATTGTGTGTCTTGTGAATAACTGTTTCACATTCATTCTTAGAATCAATGAATCATTATCAGATTCCTCTCAAACACAGATCTCAGATTTTCTCTCACTTTCTCTAATTTTCTCCCAGTTTCTGACAGCTCACAGACTTGTAACAGTTCCTATCATGATAAACATGACATGCTACCAAATTTACACGATAAGCTAAAGATATATCTAGGATATTTAACAAAAAGTTTTCCTTTAAGAATTTCCCTTAGATATATTATTTAAATTTGATCAATATACATTTTTAATAAAAGAAAGTTTATTATGGTTACAAGTTAGTAATTCCCACAGTAAATGTTAACATGCAATCAAATAAATACTATGCATTCTTCATTCTTCAATCTTATGGCACCTTAATTGAGTCATGAGACACAACAATTCATTATGATCATCATAGTCAATGCTAAGAATTTGTCCATAGAAAATTGGGTAATATTAACTAAAGATTCTTCAGAAAAAACTGAGTATATTCATTTTCAATTTTGATCTATCTCGTAATATGACTTTCATAATTATCAGGTAAAGTGATATTTTTTACATACCACTTCCACAAGGCTTGCTCCTTCCCTCAGTCCTTGACGACCCATTTCTTTCAAATTTTTTGCAAAAGGAAGGGCATCTGGATCAATATTTTCACGTCCTTCAGTGATTAATCCCTGTGTTTGGAAAAACAATAAGAAAACTGACTATCACATGGAGATCAATTACTAAAAAAAACTAAACTACCCCTAATAAGTATCCATTGAATTTAATTACTAAAAAGAACTAAACTACCTCTTATAAGTATCAAGCAATACAATACCTTTGCATCAACAACCCAAAATTGACTCTTTGCACTCTCAAAAGCAACTTCATTATTGCCCAACATCCTTGCCATTGTTTTTCTTGCAGCATTAAGAACCCCAATTCCTGCACTGCAGCAGTAAAAATATAACCAAAGAAACCATAACACAATGCCATGAATATAAATGTCAGTGCTAATGGACTTGGCTTACAATTTCATTAAAACCCAAGTTCTTCTTTACCCCCAAAAAAAAAAAAAGTGTACTTTTCAATTATATCAAGAATCACATGAAAAACAGTGTAGACTTTACCATACAGGATTACATAATGAATCAGATACAAACTCAATTTTTAAATTATTTTGATAAAGAAATCGATTATGGATTCCTATGTAAACCAACTGGGTTTGTTACTTGAGGAGTTGTTTGGCCTAGCCTGCCATCTTCCTCACAAGTCCCCACAAGGTCTCAAATATTCTCGTCAAGCTTAGTTTGGTCTACTCTAGTACAGTAATTTTATATGATTCAGAGCAAAGCTGACCGATTCAATTTGGGGGACTGCATAAATGACAATAATTTGTGATAACAAGGCTACTTTACACATAGCCTCCAATTCAATCTTCTATGAGAGGATGCAAAACAATACATTGAGATAGGCTATCATTTTATGAAGGAAAAGATCCTATCAAAAGATATCACCATGAGCTTTGTCAATTTCAACGGTCAACTTCTTGATGCTTTTATCAAATCTCCAAGAGGTCCACGGATAAGTTATATTTGTAACAAGTTAGTGTATATGATTATAAGCTCTAGCTTGAACAGAAGTGCTATAAATTCGAAACATGTATATTTGGTTTGCCAGACGAGCATTGGGTGTGCCCATCACTTTGGAGCAATTTCACTCGATTTATCCTTTCACAAGAGAAGATGGCTAACTAACCTTCCAGCACCAGCAACAACAATCTTCTGCTTTGGGAAGTCAATCATTGGCCTCCCTTGCGCTCTTACAGCACCTAGAAGTCCAGCAATTGCAACACCGGCAGTTCCCTGCATGGAGAACTTCACTTATCAAGCTATGAGGGTACATACAATACCATGAAAGGACCTATGCATAATTCCCATTTATGCATATATTGGTACATTGATAATAATTCACATAACTTGCAACATTGAAGATCCTCCTCTTCAAAAGCTTCAAATTATGGTATACTTAAGAGAAAAAATGATAGATTTACTGAATTGCTCAAGTGTCCAACAATTAGCATTCATAATATTCATATACATCTAGAGTACATCAATTATTTACAATAAGAATGCATATTTCCTATATACAGTTGTTCCCTATGTACATTAACCTACATAATTATTATTTTCAAATTTTATTTCCAATACTAAGAATGCACATTTCCAATGTACAGTTGTTCCCTCAAGCTAGATAATATATGTCATGCCTCCAGCTTGTTACATATATATGAGATCCATGGACTCAAAAAAGATTTAGTGAAGATATCCACCAGTTGATCATTAGAGTTCATAAAGGAGGTAATGATTTCTCGAGAGAATCTTTTCGCAAATAAAATGACAGTCAATCTCTAAATGTTTGGTCTTCTCATGAAAGACCAGATAGCTTGATTGTCACCAATGAGTTTCCTAGGACCAATCGTACAAAACTTTAAATCTTTAAGTAGATGTTTCAACCAAACAAGTTTATACGTAGTAAGAGCAATAGCTTGATATTCTACTTATGCACTTGACTTTGCAACCAGTGTAGTCAGAATCGCACGAATCGCGATTCGATTCAATGCGATTCTTCACGGCACTTATGCAGATCGCACGCTGTATCAAAATGGAACTTCTATCACAGCTGAATCGTGCATATCGCACTTCATATCACCTTTGTGCGGTACACTTCGCAATGGGGTCGCACACCACTGGGTCGGGTCGTCATGACCCAGTTTTAAAAAATCCCCCCTTTTTTTGCATTTTTCCTGTGAGAGAAAAGAGAGGGAAAGGCCGATTTTGCCTGTCTCTTCATTACCCGCCCATTTTCAACTCATGAAAAAACCCCAACGAGTGATTCTGCCAGTTTCTCTTCTTTATTGACTGTATTTGCTGGTATTATAACTAAGCGACTCCTCCATATTCTGTCTTTGGTCTATTATTATTATTATTATTATTAGGGGGTTGCTCAGATGCAGATGGAAAAATTATCTGCATATGAAAATGCTATGTGTATCAAATGATTATATGACATGTGTAGATAATGGGTCCACATATGGAGTCCATATGACAGAAAGGTCAACTTGTGATTTAATCTAATTATGTCATTTGGGTTAACATTAAAAGTGATATAAAAAAAAAAAATTGCATTGCTTAATCAAAAGGAAAAAATTGTATTACAAAAAAAAAAATTTGCTGGCCCTGTTCTTCGCTGCCCATCTCCAGCTGTGGACCCTTCTCACGGCAACAGCCCTTCATCTCCGATGATGGCATCCCCAACACCCGCAGCTGCATCCTTGGCAAGTACAGCACCATCAGATCCACCACAGGTATATTGGGGGATGTAAAAAATGTAGTTTTGGAAATGCAGATCGGACTTCAGATAATAGATGCCCATCGCCGCTCTAGGCCACGACGCCACCAACAACAGCCCGAAAGCTAGATACCCAATCAATCACAACATCTGCGAGTAGTGGTGGATGGGTCGCAGATGTGGAGGAAGATGCAGCGGCGGTTTGTGGTGGTTGGGGAAGATGGAGGTGGTGCCCACCTTGTGTTGTAGTTGCAGTCACCGTTGCGGGGGTGATGGCGGTGGTTAGGGGATGGGAGGGGAGGGGTGGCAAAAGTCGATTGCCTGAGACGCCTGGGTTCCTTTGAGGCTTTGGGGAAGATGAACTAATGGGTTTTTTTATGCTAGTATCTACATGGAAAGAACAGGAATGGTCCTTCTTGTTTTGACTCTTGTATTATAAATATATTAATTTTAAATTATTTCTTTTTAATATCCAATGATAAGAGATAGAAGTTCATGCTTGGACCTTTTTATGCACGTCCAGCATAAACACTTCTGAACCATTGGTTTAGTGTTCTCTCCAATCAGAATCTTCATATTAGAGCAAGTTGACCTTCCTGTTATGTGGACCCCATTATCTACACATATCATATAATCATTTGATACACATAACATCTTTATATGCAGATGATTTTCCCATCTGCATCTGAGCAACCCCCTTATTATTATTATACTATTATGCTTTATTTTGTTATTGTGTTCACCGCTCAAAAGCAAAGAACACAGCACATGTTTTCAAATCTTTTCATTTTTGGTCTTCAGTTTTATATTTTTTTTGTTAGTGAGTTTTATTCTATTTTCTTTATCTATTGTCTATTGTTTCTCTATCTATTTATATATACTTTAGTTTATTAGTTATAAGATGAGATATTTAATTTTAAAATGCTAATATATAGTTATTTTTTATGAAAAATATTTTGAATAACTTACTTATTCTCCCTACTAATACCTATAATATGCTTCTTTGTCTTTAAGAAATAAAGGAAATAACTTAGTTGGGCGTTTAGGCTTTGATACCGCTCTGCCGGGAACCTCCTTATTCTTAATACATAATCCTTACTTTGGCAAGGCGAGTATTTCAGCTTTAAGACACTAGCCTACTTATCTCACTCCAGTTACTCATAAGAATCATATACTAAAAATAAAGATGACTAAAAAATTGGATCATTAGTCGGATACTTTTTTGATGCACAGGTTCCTCTAAGAGAGGCCAGTGCAGAACATACTTAGTATTTTCTATAGCCTAGTTATTTCCTTTATTTTGTTTCAAAATCACAAGGGCATACTAAGAGCAGGAAAGTAAGAACTTTCAGGAAGAAAGAGAGGTTTAGAAACTCATGGATACAGAAATACACTCGTAATATTATTGCTGATGTTTTTTCGATGATCCTTACAACAACGAAACTTCCGTATTTATAGAAAACGAAGCCTTTTCATAGTTTCATTACATTTATTTTAACAAAACTATATTCTCCTATATTTATGATAAGAAGACAAACACTATTTATGACTATAACTTATTTATTGCAAAGGACAACTCATTCAAAACTTTGCAAAACTTCTACAGCTTTGCCACGGTAAGACTCTACTTTTATCATGATATGACTCCACGCGGATATTATCAAGTACTTCTTTTATTACAAAGTACTTGACTAAGGACACTCCATTACTTCATAAAAGACAAATGACTTGTCTACGGAAGGGTTATACTTATTACAATATTCATGACAAGTACAAAGATGTGTCTTTTGTGCACAGAAACTGGTTTCTATGTGGCTTCTTCTTTGATATCTTCGGATTTTGGTCCTCCTGTGTTGTTGACTCTTCTACTTTTTAAAGATAGGCTCATGACTTGATGACAGGTTGGCTCTTTCATCTCTGCTTTCTCTTTTTTTGTACTCTCTCAATTCTGCTTCCAACAGTATTTCCTTAAGGTCTATTTCTTTTATATCTTCATCTGGATCTTGAGAATTTTGCATGATGAAATCTTGCATTAGATCCTTGTCAGTAGCTATGCTAGTCTGACCTGTTTCAAATCCTCTATCTGATGCCTCTCCTGTATGAGTGATATCAAATGATAGACAAATAATATCTAATGATCCGAGTTGAGTATAGATGGCATCATAGAACGATCAAATAAGATCTACGCCATTGATTTCATGCAAATGAAAGATCAAATTTTCTTCATAGAACGAAGGTTCATTCTCTCGAACAAGTGCCTTCAAGTTAGGGAGTAGGGTATATACCCTGACATGCTTTTGTATCTAAAAGAGCTTTGTCTGTGGATACTAGAAGTATGGGCGATGGATAATAAAAATTGGGACGAAATCATTAACCTAAATTTTATCTAATTTCTAAATATTAAATCTGAATAATTCTGTCAAGTTCTTTAATCCACCAACTAATGGGTAAGAAGTATTGAAGAGTGTTTCACAGAAGTAAAGAGCAGTTTTCTGATTCCGAAAGGAATTGTCCTAGTTTGAAAGCAGGATACAAGATAGAATAAAAATATAATATAGAAACACACCATAAATATCATATGTCAGATTCTACGAATGATGTTCCTATGAGTATGGTAAAGATGGTGAGATAAGGTGCAGCAGGATTTAGCCAGGTAAGTCGCAAAATAAGTTTATGTGTTTGGATGGATGTGTTGAGGTAAAGAGACATGTGTGATTTGCAAATTTCTGCAAATTTCTGGAAGTGAGAGGAGTGCCAAGAGAAATTTTCGGTGGAAAAGTTCTTTGGGCTTTGCTTTAACTGTTAAAACTATCTTCAAAAGGCCAGATCAAGAAGAACCCTCTGGTAGAAATCCTACGGCCTTTCATACAATGATAATCACTCTTGGAGCAGCTGAAAAGAAGTTGCCGATCCATGCTATTGAGCCAAATGGACAAATCATTTACTCTGAAAAAATTGATAGTCACTTCTTATGGGATATTCCTGGATCAGGATTGTGTGAACCAAGTTGTGACTACAACTTATGGTTCTATCCCATGTAAGGAAATGATAAATAACGAAGGGCATGCACAGAAAATTGTAAGCATCCTGCTACTTCTTGCAAGTCTTCTCTCAAACCACAAAGAAGATTTGATTCTAACAGCGGTCCCTAGGTAGGGATCCGAAAAAAGAGAGAGCTTTTGCCAATATATGAAGAAGTCTTTAGGATACTCCGACAAGAAAGATATCCATCACCACCAGAAGATCCTGATCTTATAACCTGGTCACCGCCACAAAATACTCTAAACTCTTTTTCTTGTAAAAACACAATACCAATACCTTCTGTCCTTCTAACACCAGAAATCTTATGCATAATGTTTGCCTACTCTTCAGCCACTTACGGAATTGATTTTCCCGCTTTGGAAAGAAAATCCAATCCTACCACCCAAACATATACCAAGCCATTTGTCCAACCTACTGAGATCCAACTAGATGGAAAATTAAAGCATCTGACTCAAGCTGAAGAAATTCTAAACTGGCAACCAAAAAATTCTCTGGCTCAAAATAGCCTGTTGACAAAAATAATCAACAGGTTGATAGTCTCATGACTTTCATAGAATAATGGCCGGAGATATTGTCAGAAAAATTACAGAAGTATTATAATCGAAATATTGGAAATGAAAATCCAACAACTTCCTGTTCGGAATATTAAAGACCAAGCTTTTGATCAAAGAAAAAAAGAAATTCAAAAGTTTAGCAATCGTATTGAAGAATTTTATAAGTATACAAAAAACCTTCAAAAATAGTTAGAATCAGACCCATTTTTTACTCCACCACCAAAAATATTTTCCAATCTTCTACCATCGTTACAACCACACAAACCTCTACATTTATTACCACCAGTCCTACCACCAAACAACCTTCTTTGGAGAAAGGTCTCGATCCTCCAAAGAAAACCAAAAAATGAAAGAAGTTGTTGAATCTGCCTCTATTTCTCCAAACAAACTTTTACAAAATCCAAAATCCAAAACCCAAATTCTCCTATGCCTGAACCATCCCTAAAAAAGGCTCAAACATATTATACTGATCCTAATACAGTACCGCTGTCTCAAGCCATGATAATGTCACATACTTACTAAGAACAAGCAGATAGCAACGACCAGAGTATCGAAATTTCTATAGAAACTCCTAGTGATGATAAATATACTGATATCACTAGGATTCTGATGACTACAACTATAGAAACTAATGCAGCCAGAGAAGCTCAATTATCATCTTTAAATCCTAAAGAAATCAACACTCCTCCTCCTTCAGGAGGACCACTATTTACCATAGATGAAATTCTTCCGTCTCAGTGATAGAAAAGATTCTTAGATTTCAAGGTCTGGATCAATGCTAAGATGATAGCACCAAATGCTAATCGATATGGAGTCATTGAAGAATTTTGTGTCCATATGACCAGTATTCTTAAAGAATAGTATTGCAGTTTTGATCCTATACGACAAGATGAACTGCATAGACTATAAAGTACTGACATTGTTATTGTAGCACTCCACCATGAATTCCTTGGTGATCATAATCTTGTTCAAAAGGAAATTTGAAAAGAATATTTTGACATGAAGTATTGTTCCTTGAAAAAGCCAAGCCTAAAACATCATTTCAAAATAATAGACCAAAAATTTTATCAGTTGAATGGCTATAATGATCCTAGCCTCAAGAACACTTATGTCAGTTCTCTTCCTGAAGAACTTCAAACAGAAATATATCGGATGATCACTGCTATGCAAAGAGACGTGCATAATTTGTAAACATGACTCTTGGAGAAATCCACCAGACATGCTTTACTACATTGGACAAATTATGCAGTCAACAAGTCTTTTTTTAGAATATCCTCAAAGATAGAAAGAAATATATCAAGACCTACAAAAAGAATTACTTGGAGATCAAGCGCAAAGAGAAATATTGCAGCTATCGCTACAAGCCGACTGCCAAGAAGAAAAACAAGATCTTCCTAAGTAAAAAAAGGAAAAAGAAAAAAATCAAATTCTTCAAAAGATAGCTTTATTGGGGGAAGGACGGCAAAAGATGTTTTATTTGCGGCAAAAAAGAGCATTCTTCAAAAAATTGTCCAAATAAAAAAGAAAAAACCTCTAAACTAATCCATTCTCTTGATCTAGCAATAGATGAAGATCTTGAATCCTAGTAGGTTGAACAAGATCAGCCAGACGCCTCCACTGTTTTTGGACTTGAATACACAGACTCTGATTATAGCAGCGAATTAGATTCCTCTGGTTTGAAATAACATTTTCCTGTCCTGAAAGCAGAAGAGATCCCAAGACCTTCAAATCCAAAAATTGGTTCACTTGATCCTATTCCACTATTGCCAAATATAGAAGTCCATATTCTTCCCTCAAATTATGATATACCAATCAAAGCTATTGCTTTCATGGACACAAACACACAAAAAACTTCGATGAATCCAATAATCCTCCCATCTTCAACATTGGAACCTGGTGTTCATTTCTTTAAAGCTACAGACGGAAAATATTCCGAACAGACCTAATTATCAAACACAAAATTGGCATTAAGTTCTTTTCTAGATGTATTATCTAGACCAAAGTTATTGAGATAGATTTGCCCAACAAAAATCTTGTCATTGGCATAGAGGTCTACACTCAAAATCATAGACTCTACATCCTCGCTTAAGGAGTCAAATGCAAAAGAAAATTTAAACCTTATTCTACTATCCCAAAATTATTTTCTCTGACAAATATACCATTGAGATATGAAGAAATAAGGGACAAACTTCTCAAAATGAGTGTTGACAGTCATAATCTCTTTGAGCACCCTCGTCCACTTTGAAAAAATGAAAAATTCTTAGTAGAATTACCATTCAAACTGAATGAAGATATCAATCCGATAAAAGCAATCCATCCCGGAATATTACCATTTGACAGAGCAACAGCATTTGAAGAATGCCAATAACTGTTGAAATAAGAGTTAATTGAACCAACTAAATCTGATTGGGCATGCTAAGCTTTCTATGTGAATAAGGGATTTGAACGAAATCGAGAAAAGAATAGACTTGTCATTGATTACCGTCTGTTAAATCAATTTCTTAAAGATGATAAGTTTCCTCTTCCAAAAATTTATTCTTTTTATTCCTATATCCAGAATGCCCACATCTTTTCAAAGTTTGACTTGAAGTCAGGATTTTGGCAATTGGGCCTCAACCCAAAAGACAGGTCAAAAATCGCATTTTGCATTCCTAATGCTCATTATCAATGGACCGTATTACCTTTTGGACTCAAGTCGCCCCATCATTGTTCCAAAAAGTCATGATCAAAGTTTTTGAATCACCTCTTGACAGTGCTCTTATTTATATTAATGACATATAGTTTTTGAATCACTTCTTGACAGTGCTCTTATTTGCATCGATGACATACTCCTTTTCTTACTTGATGAAGATAGTCACAAACAACTCTTAGAAAAATTCTATGAAATCTGTGACAAGTTTGGAGTAATGCTCTCAGCAAAGAAATCTCATATCGGAACCACTGAGATAAATTTTATGAGAATTCACTTTGTTCAAGGAAAGTATGCCTCAACCACACATTACTGAAGAGCTTTCCAAATTTTCTGATAAAAATATGTCCACAAAGCAAATCCAGCAGTTTCTGGGAATCCTGAATTACATACATAATTTTATTCCTTATATTTTCAAATACACTACAAAATTGTCCAAACTTATCAAGAAAAATGCTCCTCAATGGGGAATAGAATAAACTGAAGCTGTAAAATATTTGAAACAGACAGCAAAAAATCCACCTCCTCTCAAAATATCTAGAGAAGGAAATCAGATTTTACAGAAAGATGCTAGCGAGCAATACTAGGGAGCAATCTTCACAAATGAAGTGGAAGGTAAAAATATTTACTGTGGACGTGCCAGCCAACAGTTTAAGCCAACAGAACTCTATTACCACACAACTTACAAAGAAATTCTGGTAGTTAAATATGAAATTCAAAAATTTGATTTCCATCTTAGAGGACACCAGTTCGAGGTACATCTTGACAATTATTCATTTCCAAAACTACTTTAGTTCAAAAATAAGGTCCCACCAAGTCCTCAGATTCTCAGAATAAAAGAATGGTTCTCAAGATATGATTTCTCTGTAAAATATATAAAGAGAACCCAAAACCTCATTCCAAATTTTCTTTCTAGACCAAACCAAACCCAAACAAAGCCCATTACCATATTTGCCCCTACTCACTGTTATCCATTAATAATGATATACACCTATCCGTCCACTTTCTCTAAAGAAAACAAAGCCCAAAGAACTTTTCCACCAAAAGTTCCTCTTGGCACTCCTATCACTCCGAGATACTTGCAGGAATTTACAAAATCACATATGTCTCTTTACCTCAACACATCCATCCAAACACATAATCTTATTCCACAATCTACCTGGCTAAATCCTGCTGCACCTTATCTCACCATCTTTACCATATTCATGGGAACACTATTTGTAGAATCTGACATGTGGTATCTGTAGTGTGTTTCTATATTATACTCTTATGCTATCTTGTGTCCTACTTTCAAACTAAGACAATTACTTTCGGAACCAGAAAATCACTCTTCACTTCTGTGGAACACTCTTCAATGGTTCTCACCCATTAGTTAGTGGATTAAAGAACTTGACAGAAAATTATCCAGATTTAATATTTAGCAATTAAATGAAAGTCAGGTTAATGATTTCATCTTAGCTTTTATTATTTACCGCCCATACCTCTAGCATTCACAGACAAAGCTCCTTTGGACACAAAATCATGCCAACGTATATACATTTCTCCCTCACCTGAGGCATTTATTTGAGATAATGAACTTCCGTTCTATAAAGAAAACTTGATCTTTTATTTGCATGAAATTAATGGCATATATGATGATGCCACCTATACTCAATTCGGATCATTAGATATTATTTATCAACCATCTGGGATCACTCATACAGGAGAGGCACTAGCTAGAGGATTTGAAATAGGCCAAACTAGCACAACCACTGATAAGGATCCAATGTAAGCTCTCACCATAGAAGATTCTCAAGATCCAGATAAAGATATGAAATAAATAGACCTTGAGAAAATACTGTTGGAAGCAAAATTGAAAGAGTACAAAAAAAGATAAAGCAGAGATGAAAGAGCCAACCTGTCACCAAATCACGAGCCTATCTTTAAAATGTAAAAGAGTCAACAACAAATGAAGATCAAAACCCAAAGACGTGAAAGAAGAAGCTACGTAGAGACCGGTCTTTGTGCACATAAGACACGTCTTTGTACTTGTCATAAATATTGTAATAAGTATAGCATCTTCTGTAGACAAGTCATTTGTCTTTTATGAAGTAATAGAATGTCCTTAACCAAGTACTTTGTAATAAATGAAGTACTTGATAATATCCCCGTAAAGTCATATCATGATAAAAGTAGAGTCCTACTGTAGCAAAACTTTAGAAATCTTGCAAAATCTTAAATGGGTCGTCCTTTGCAATAAATAAATAGGTCAGTCATAAATAGAGTTTGTCTTCTTGCCATAAATATGCCAGAGTATAGTCTTGTTAAAATAAATGTAATGAAGCTACAAGAAGGCCTCCTTTTCTATAAATAGAGAAGCTTCGTTGTTGTAAGGATCATTGAAAAAAATATCAGCAACAATATTACGAGTGAATTTCTGTAACCATGAGTTTTTAAACCTCTCTATTTCTTCCTGAAAGTTCTTACCTTCTTACTCTTAGTATACTCTTGTGATCTTGAAACAAAATAAACGAAATAACTAAACTATAGAAGATACTAAGTATGCTTTACACTTGCCTCTCTTAGAGGAACCTGTGCATCAAAAAAATATCCGACTAATGATCCAATTTTTTGGTCCTCTTGATTTTTAGTATATGATCCTTATGAGTAACTAGGGCTGGATAAGTAGGCTGACTATTGTGTTAAAACCGAAATACTAGCCTTATCAAAATAAGGATTATGTATTAAGAATAAAGAGGCTCTCAATAGAGTGGTATTAGAGCTTACGATTCATGATTTGAATCCCAATTTGACAACCATGTTTGCAACCACATTTTGCTTTTTTTTTTTTTTCCCCCAAAAGACTAGATTACCACCAACCAGACTCTAGTTTCAAAACTCAACAAAGCATCTATGGCCTTAAGCAAGCCCCTCACGCTTGGTTTGATAGGTTGGCCAAACACTTGTGAGTTTTGGTTTCAAGTTTAGCTAGTGTGATCCCTCACTTTTCATTCATATTAACTTTGGTTAATGCTTCTATGCCCTACTCTAGGCAGATGATATAATTATTGTTGAGATTGTGGATTTTAGATAGGAAAGGAAGAAAAGAGAAAATAAGGACTCCGAATAAAATGACAATATATTGCTGGTTGAACTCTTCTACAAATCATATCAAAGAGTTTATTATATAGAGATAGTGGTTACAAGAATAACTTATTAGATAACAAAAAAATAAAGATAAAGATAAAACCTAATGATAAGATGAAACAAACTAAATCTAAATCCTAACTAACTAAATCCAAATCTTAAGAGATCATCTAAGATACTCTTTAACATTTTAAGATATGATATGAGATATCCTATGATACTATAAGATATATTGGTGATATTACAAAATATCTTCTTTGTTTCTAACACTCCCGCTCAAGTTAAAGCTTACAAAGCTTATGTTTGTTACAATTAAACTCTTTTTTCTTTTTCTTTTTTTATTCTTTTTTTGTATAAAAGAAGAATATTATTAAGGAGAAGAGAAGAAAAGTACAAGATGGTGGGAGAACAAGAAATCCTCCTAACAAGAGCAAAAACAACCAAAAGAAAAATGTTTTAAAAAAAAAAGAAAAAACACTATCTAGCGTAGCTTTCCAATTTTTGAACATGTCTGAGAGGGAAACTTCTCTAAAAAGATCATGAGCTTTACACCAAATAGAAACCAAACACCTAACCCTATCCCACAAAATAAACTTATCCGAAAATATATCATTGAAGGTGTAAGAATTACGCTTCAACCAAATACTCCAAATAGTGGTATATATGGCACATTATCACAAAGATTTGGCTTCCTTCCTTCTCCCAAAACCAGCAAAACTAGTCAATAAGAACTAATCTAAGGTTGCAGGGCGCACCCAACACTTCCCAAAGGTGCCAAACAAAGAGTTCTATAAAAAATCAACCACAAGACAAATGTAATACTGATTCTAAATTTGCACCACACATAACACACATATCAGGGGAAATACCCTTATGTGGCCTTTGAACCTGCAAAATATTATTGGTATTAATTCTGTGAAGCACAACTCTCCAAATAAAGGATTTGACGTTAGAGGAAACTCTTAAAAAAATATAACGGACCAATTTCAAACTGCCAAATAACAAGCCAAACTGGGATTGACACAAATGAAATGGGGCCAGATCGAGATTACTGCAGATGAAACAAGGTCATGCGAATCGGTCGAGAACTCACCAAAAGATTTTCTCAGGCAACAACAGATGGCGGCAATTATAGCAACTAACAATGATGGATGATGAATGATACTGATGAGAGGTTGCCAAAGCAACAAACATGACAACACTACTGACCAGCCAGAGCGACAACACAATTGGTCAAAAACAAATCTAGGCCATATGGGACTACCAAAAATGAATCAAGGCTATATGGGAACGGCAGGAGTGGCTTATAGTGATGGCTGATGATTGATATTGATGAGAGGTTGTTGGAGTGATGACAAGGCAACACTACTGAGCAACCGGAGTGACAACATGATTGACTAGAGATGAATCAGGGCCACACGGAACCATTAGAAAACAAATTGAGGCCATACAAGGCTACCAAAAACGAATTGAGGGATATATGGGATTGCCGGAAAACAAAATGAGGCTGTATGAGACTGCCAAAATATAAGAAAGGGCTATATGCGACGGCCACAAAATGAATCAAGGTTAGAAAATAAAAATCCGTGGGATGGCCAGAGAAAACAAATTGCAAGAAGAAGAGTGTTGGGTAGGCAAACACATGAGAAACAAAAGAAACATGAACATCAAAAGAAAATAAAAGAGCTCCAAATTGTAAGAAACTCTGCAGCAAAATAATGGACACATAGGTCATGGAGAATGGAACTGCTCTGATACTATGTTGAGATTGCAGGGTTTCAGATAGGAAAGGAAGAAAAGAAAAAATAAAGACTCCAAATAATATGACAATATATTGCTCGTTGAACTCTTCTTCTATTAGCCATATCGAGGAGTTTATTATATAGAGATAGTGGTTATAAAGATAATTTATTGGATAACAAAAAGATAAAGATTAAACTAATAATAAGATGAAACAAATTAAAGCTAAATCCTAACAAAATAAATCTAAATGCTAAGAAATCATCTAAGATACTCTTTAATATTTCACGATATGATATGAGAAGTACTATGATATTATAAGATATAATGGAGATATTACTAAATATCATCTTTATTTCTTACAATTAAAACTAGCAGCTGATTGACTCTCATCCAACAACTAATTTCTAGGCTTAATTTTGTTTTGGCTCTCAAACAAGTTAGAATATTTTCTTGGCATTAAGGTCAAGCACCTTCCTAATGGCGCTCTCTCACTCGATCCAAGTACATTAGAGACTCACTTACTAGAACCAATATGAGTGATGCTCAGGATATTTCTATACTATAGTTAGCAATTGTAACTTTCAAGCTCTCTTAACCCTGTGTTTGGAATGCAAGAAAATGGAGCAATAGAAAACTTGAGGAAAGAAATTGGGTGGATTACATGCTTTTTCTCCATTTGGTTCACAACAAAAAATGGAGAGAAGGGACTGAGATGTGGGACCCACGGCCATCAGTTTTCTCTTTCCCAATGCACCGAAAACTAGAGCTAGAAGGCAAGAGGGGCTCAAATTACAATAATGTCCTAAAGATTGAGAAACTTTATATATAAATAAAGTGACATGAAAGAAACGTTAAACAGATATTTTTAAAATAATTTTTATAACTTAAATGTTAATAAATTTAAACATTAATAAATATAATTTTTAATTAATATTTATTATAAATTATTTATTTAATTCATAAAAAGTATTCAAAAATTAAATAAAAATAGCATATCTTTTATTCTTTATTATGATAATGATATATATGTTATTTTAGTATAACTCTCATTTCCTTTCTTCTCATTTTCTTTTTATCAAAACACATAAAAAGAAAATACACTTTTCTCTTTGTTTTCTTTTCTCTTCATTTTCCCTTTTCTCATTTTCTTTCCCCTCATTTTCTCTTCTCATCCAAATAAACTATAAGTTTAGTGATGATTATTTGCCTAATTCTTATTTATACTCATTTACAGTAGGAGCCTTGCAATGTGCCAGTATTACTAGACTTGAAATAAGTTATAGTGTAAATAAAGTTTGCATATTCTTAAAGTTAGTCAATTCTTGTCTCAACCTCTTGCAGGGCATTGGACACACCCAACACTCCCCAAAGGTGCCAAACAAAGAGTTCCATAAAACATCACCTGCAAGACAATGCAAAAACAAATGTGATACTGATAGTGATTCTAAATTCGCTCACACATCAAAGGAAATAGCCTTATGTGGCCATTGAACCTGCAAATTGTCGCCAGTACTCATTCCATTAAGCACAGTTGTTCAAATGAAGAATTTGACCTTAGAGGGAGCTTTGGACTTCCAAATAGGTTTATCAAGGTGGAAAGAGGTTGCATTTAAAGAATAAGTTAGGAATTGAAAATAAAACTCGAAAGTAAACAATCAAGATGGATCAATAGACCACAACCTTTTATCTGAGCTAGAGGAAAATAGAACAGTATCAGGGAGACCCAAAAGGACCACTAATTCAGAAGACTCTATCATTTAACTTTCGAAAAAAGTGGAAATCCCAAAAATAAATAGAGCCATGCACACTGTAAAAATTTTGGATAGAAGCATTATGTAAAAATGATAGGCAATAAAGGCGAGGAGAGGCTAGCCTAAGAGGAATCTCCTGCCCAATAGTCCTCCTCCAAAAGTTAAAATGAGAGCCATTACTAACCTCCAAGGAAAGCAAAGATCTAAAGGTAGTACAACCTTGAGAAATGAATTTCCAAGGGCTAGAATGAGTAGCTTGGGTAGCAATATTAGCGTCCCACCTATTCTTGTCCAAGCCCTCTTCCTTCTTAGGACAACAACAAACTTCCCAACTCACCAAGTGAACTCAATTCATCTCCAAAGCACCCAACCAAAGAAAATCCCTTATAACCTTTTCAATAGTATTAGCCACCCCCACCAGTATGCAGAAACATGGCTATCTATTATAGTGAAACTAACTCACTACTACTTTAAATACAAATAAGACCTACAGCAGCACTTTAGAGAGTGTGAGTGAATTGCTTAAGAGAAACACACTCTCAACCCTAGTATATATAATTACTCTCATAATAGTTAATTCCGCGCTATAGCGGTGCTATCGCACTGCCGCACCTCGTCACGGAGGGTGGCCACAAAGGGATGTGGATCACATTGCATTTTGCATGTGCAGCAATTGCGGCCACGAATCACACCAGTTCGTAGATGAAATCACAGTCTCACAGTTGCTTTTTGTTGTGCTAGAAAAACCCTATGTTACCCCCGATATTCTACTGTTGCCGAGTTAGTATGGGGGCATAAGGGTAATTTTCTCCCCCATTTTAATGTGCGAGGTTGTCTTCCTCCTTTCGTTCTCATAGTCGAACTCCTCACCGACCCAACTTTTCTCTCTTCTTCTTCTCTCAACACTAACTTCCAGCAACAAGCTTCTGGCAATGGCAACCAGTTTCGGCGACTCAACCTCAACCTCCAACGGCCATATTCCTCCCTCTCTTTCTCTATTTCTTTTCTTCATTTCTTCTCCTTCATCTCTACTTTTATCTCATGGTTTCTCTGTTCTTTTTTCTTTTTTTTTTTGGGCCTTTTCTTTTTTCTTTTTTCTATTTTTTACTCTTTTTTTCCCAAGTGGCCTGCTACCACTCCTCTTTTCAATGTCTCTTCCAGTTTGGTGTTTATTGGCTCACTATTTTGAACTGTTATAGCTTATATAGTTATCAAATTTATTTAATTTAAGATTTTAGCCATGGCAAAATCATCATCTCAATCAAAGAGAGCTTCAAGTGTTTTTTAACTTGTTATTTAAGTATTAGATTGATGGTAATTACCTGTTTTTAGAGTATGGATTATGACTTTTGATTATTAATGATGAATGAGTTTAATTGTAAATATTTTTTTATTTGTGAATATTTGTATTATGTTGTGTAAATTACATATTAGTCCTCTATATTAAAATAGCGACCATCATGTTATCCGCTATCCTGCTATACCGTTTTTGGGGTCGGCTGCCCCATGCTGCTATTCGGAATTGACTACTATGATTACTCTGTACAATGAATTTAAATCTCTTATTTTGGGTGACTATCTATGCTAATCCTAATACAACAAATATGATTAGATTACGTACAAAATAGACAAATCAATGGTTTTTATAACTCTGGTTCTAAGATATAGGATTATTTATAGTTGAGAGATTGGAAAGCTATGCTTCATTAATAGTTTTTTCTTTTGTTTGTTTTTGCTCTTGTAAGGAGGATTTCTTGTCCTCCCATCTACTTGTATCATTCTTCTCTTCTTCTTAATAATGTTTTTCTTTTATCAAAAAAAAAAAAAAAGAAGAAGAGAGAGATACTAGGATTATCGGTATTGGGTTTGGGCTTGTAGTACTAGTACTAGACTAAAAAAGTAATATAAGTAGGTGCATTAGGCTATTGTATTTGTGTAACATCTTATCAATATTGTTAGCCATCATTCTCTCTTTTCCTTTTTCCTTGCTTAAACCTAAAGTTTCAACAACTCTCAACGGATTAATGTGATAATCTAGTAGTGTCACATTTATTATAAGTGAAATCGATTCAAAAACACTCATTTTTTGAAATTCCCAAGTACAAATAAGTATTAAAAATATTTCCTGAGAACAATAAATGCACCCTGGAAAATTGAAAACAGCTGACATTATATGATCTTATACCAAGAAATTTATACCTGCACATCATCATTGAACATTCTATAGGTATTTCTATACCGCTGTAATAACTTAAATGCCCACTTGCTTTGGAAATCTTCAAACTGCATCCACACAAAAAAATTAGTAGCCTTACAATAAAAAACCATGGGCCATATGAACAAAGTGCAAACAAGTTCAAGCCACTAATTCTATTTTAAACTTCACTGCTAATACCTGCACAATCACATTTGGCCACCGAGTAAAGACAGCCTCCATGAATTCATCTACAACATCGAGGTAGTCATCCCCATCAAGACGGTGTTGTTGCAACCCCAAATCTGACAAGAAAGAATAAAACATGTTTGATAGAGTGTCAATTCATTTAGAAAGCTTATGATATAAAAGCTGATGACCAGCATTAGGAGTTGTTATAGATATAAAAATACTTGGACTTCTACTTAATGGCTTAAGCATTTAGCATTAGAAAGCTAAAGCAGATGACCAGCATCAAGAGTTGTTATAGATATAAAAACACTCATGGTTTTGACTTGTTATCAAAGTCTCTTTATGTCCAATTGGTTAGGAGCTGGATAGTTAACAGCATCCATTCACAGCACTATTGCACTGCAGTAGCACAATGCACAGCCTCCCCATGATTTCTTGGCATCACGTCTTGGTTCCACTTGGTGGCCATTGTGGCCCAATGTTGTGCACTATGAAGCACGGACAAACCAATTTGGTGGTGTGTCCATATGTCCAACACAGATGGGACACAGACTCTTGTGGCCATTGTGTCCCAATGTCCAGATAAAAAATATTTTTTTGACTAGGATATGCATCGTATGTGGCTGGACACAACTCAAATGCAACACAGACACGGCCCGAACACACCTAGGATTCGGCCAAACACAATTCTTTTCTTTTTCGTTTCATTTGTTTGATGGACCAACAAAAAGTAAAAGGCCCCATGAACCTAAGTTTAGTTTTGACCAAAACAAGAAAGAAAAAAGTTCAAAATAATAAAAATAGAATGTTGAGAATACATCTTTTTTCTTTTCATTTCAAACAGTTCTAAATCTTCTTCATCTCTCCTTCCTCTACACAGCAACGACAACCTGCTATTTTTTGAAAGGGGCTTAGAAATACAAAGTGCACATAGCACATACCAAGAATGATCCATTTTTTTGAGAGGGGTAAAACATATGAAATTTAGTATTTTGATGGGTCAGGATCAAGTTACACCACTTAATAACTATAAAATATACTTTTTGTCAATCCAACCATTGAATTACAATTATCAATCATGAAGATCATTTGTGCCAAATTTTATAAAAATTAAATATCAATAAGAATGTAATCAATTAACTCTTATTCATGTACATTTTAAACATATATATTACATCAATTTTAATATATATAAAAAGTATATCAAACGATTTTAGATTAATATGAAATTTTATAGAGATGATCTATAAGATATAAACTTTTAATTCAACAGTGGATTTTGTAAAAAATTACACCAGTAAAAGGTTATTCAATTGTGTAACAGTGGCTGAAAGTTACACCAATATAACTTGATCCTTCTGTGTCTTGTGATTTTATAAATTTGGTTTGTCTGCGTGTCCGTATCCATTTCATGTCCCATGTATGTGTCAATGTCTGTACTTCATACTTGCGGCTGATAGCAACTTGTTTCATGGCCATCAAAGTTGCTAATGCTAATTAATTAATTAGTTAATGCATTACAGCCAAGTGGGGGAGGATGTATGGATCATCAACTCTTAAGTTTGCAAAAATTTGCCATTAAAGTATTGATATTGGCTTGTAGTGCATAAGAATATCAGCTTAATTGAAGTACTTTTGATTATCTAAGTAGATTTCAAATGATTCTACTAATGGAGTTTCATGCATTGATTGTGAAACTAACATTTTTGCTTGTAAATTATGTAATAGATTCAAGAAAAGAAGCAAGTTTGAGCATCAAAGGCTGCAACTTGGTTATTGTTCAGTATAACCACAAGAGAAATGGGCGAGGAGATGGATCATGAACGGGAGAGGAATTGGTTTTCGATGATGACACTTTGACCTAGGACAATGTTACTCATGTAATTGGGGTTGGTGAGCGTACAATATAGTAAACACACAAGGCAGCAACACATGGGAATGAGGAAGAAAGCAACTTCAAGCTCTAGAGAAAAGGAACCTATACAAGATGAAGAGCATGAAGAAGCCAATAACAAAGGAGTAGGAGGAAGAGATCTAAAGGTCTAGCAGTGGTGGAAATGACATGAGGAAGAGAACTTTGAAGATGTTGAAATGATTCCATTCATAGTAGTCAATTCTGGATCGCGGCGCAGAGCAGCTGACCCAAAAATTGCTATAGCGGGATGGCCGCTACTTTGAAAAGTGCAGGTAATTATTATGCAATTTATACAAAATAAATATAGATACTCAAAGGTAAGACAAAACAGAGGCAATAGAAGGGAAGCATAGTATGATAGACATAGTGAAATAACTAATAATAGTAAGTCAATAACAGTGGTGATGACATGGTTACTGGAGTCTAGATAAGCTGAGAAACATTAATGAACTTCGCTAGAAAAGCTTGAAACAACCTAAGATAGAGTAATAGAGTGTGAAGTGTAGCATCCTTTGTGGGGACTGAGAGCTGTAACAGGTGCCAAACAAAACAGCCATTGTGAGGGGAGAATCTTGAGATATCTTCTTTGTGAAATGGGTTTGCGCAAAAGGTATGATGTGTTCCATTGTTTTCGGAAACAGAAGGAGCTGCTGTAAACTGAAAACAGGGGCCAGTAGGTTAAAGACAATGAGTTGAAGTGAGGGGCATGATAGAGACTTCGCCAGTTTAAGTAAGGGTAAAACAGAGATTTCCTTAGTTCAAGTGAGGGTAAGAAAGAAACTTCACTTGTTTATATGAGGGCAAAACAGAAACTTCACAAATTTAAGTGAGGACAAAGAAGAAATTTCACTGGAAAAGAAAAGAAAAGATAGGGTTTTGGTCTTAGGAAAGCATTGCGACCGCCATGCTGCGATTTTGGCCTCCATTTCACTGCAATTCGCACTGCAACCACCGCTACTAAAAAGCGTGATGCGAACTGAGTCTTGGAGAGGCCAACCTCTGCGACACAAATGCTCCACTGCTATAGCACCCAATTGACTACTATGATTCCAATTAAGAAAGAACTCATTTATGTTTTGAATTGAATGTTTAGTTACTTTTAAGCCTCTAAGGCTTAAAC
Source organism: Pterocarpus macrocarpus (assembly GCA_031439585.1). Lineage (NCBI taxonomy): Eukaryota > Viridiplantae > Streptophyta > Magnoliopsida > Fabales > Fabaceae > Pterocarpus > Pterocarpus macrocarpus. Next base: position 15,025,625 of record CM062516.1, on the reverse strand, counting down.
TTAATTAAAATTTGGTGCAGTACTTTTCCTATTTTACTTATGCTCCTTGACTTTTGTTGTCTTTGACTTGTTAATTATGCTAAAAGAGATCTAGATTTTAATCGTTTAAATGTAAACATGATTTATGTTAGGACACTAAAGCGTTATCTGATCTATGTAGCTGACCAAACCTAATGGAACGAAGCTTAGTTGTTGTTTTTGTTGATGACTTGTTAATCATGCCTTAGATTGATGGTTATTGTGTATCTAGACTATGAATTTTGATTATTAATGATAAAGGTGTTTAATTTTTGGTTTTTTTTTTTTTTTGAACAGTTATGTGTTTATTATAAATTGCATATTTTGTTCCCTTTTCTTCATTATAATGGCCATCTGACTATAGTGTTTTTTGGGTCATCACTCCATGCCACTATCCAAGACTAACTAATATGGTCAGGAGTTCGATCCTTACTGCTCCCCTCTTTTTAATTGTAGAATTTAAGCACAAAACAAAAAAATGGGCATGTGCACACTTCAAACCCAAAGGGTTCTTGTGTAAAGGAAGGAGCATGTTAGAGATATATTACCATTCACGGGCTTAGACCTAACAGCTTAAGCTTTTAGAAAAGTTTCCCTTTGACAGGCAAAACGTAGAATTCATGCAAATGTAATGATTGGAATATTTTAATGAAACCATGTCACTTCTATTAAGTCTTGTACAACATCATTCACTAAACGGATACAGAAAGACTTACATAAGGGATCTTTGAGTAACTTCTCATTGTTAGTACCAACATCAATCATGACAGGAAGTACCTATAGCAAGAAAAGAAAAAAAATTAGCAGAATTGCAAAGGGCATGTACTGTGTAGAGCACACTAGAAGAATGATGCGATATATCAACATCATCATCATCATCATTGTCACAATAATAATAATAATAATAATAATGTCAACAGGGCAATACATGGCATAAACTTAGAATGTCAATGGTCACCACATTTATCAATGTTCTTATGATCCAATTAATGTTGCAAATAGCTACAACTAGACAAGCTAGTGGAGCTAGAAACGAAAAGTTACGAGACAATAAAATGTAATATTAGAAATGATGCATCGCTTATAATACTCCCCCTCAAGTTAATGTTAGAAATTATGCATCATTTCTAACAGGTAAAATAAACTACTATAAGCCATAAGAAAATTCGTATTTTTATAGAAAATTAAATTTATTAAGGAGTAAGAAAAGAGTACAAAGAACGAAGATAACATATACTCACAAGAAGAAACTGAAAGAGACCACCTTGGACCTGAGAGATTAGGTCATGTAACCAGGTATGCCAATCTTTTCGCACATCTAATAGAGAAACACCTCTACAGCGGACACCACAAAGTAGGAAAATAAATAAATAACCTTATCTCAAATGTTGTCTAAAGCTGAAGAAGTTCCCTCGAAAATACTAGCATTCTTTCTAGTGAAAGACACTAGGTAATTCCCATCCAAAAAAAAAAAAAGACACTAGGGAATTGCAAGTACCAAGGTCTACCACATACCTTAGCTTCTTTATGAAAGGAAAAAATACTAAATTTAATGAGTTTTGATATAGCTGTGCTTAACAGATTAGTACCAATGATACCAATGAGATGTTGCAGGTTCAGAAGCCACATAAGGCTTCTTCCCCCAATATGTGTGTTATTGTGGTGCAAATTCAGAATTGTTTTTGCATTGTTCGGTGGCTAACTTTTTATGGAATACTTTGTTTGGTATCTTTAGTGAATGTAGGGTGTGCCATGCAGCCTTAGATCAATTCTTGTTGACAAGTTTTGCTGGTTTCTGAAAAAGAAAGGAAGCCAAATATTTGTGGTAGTATGCTTTATATGCCATTTGGTGTATTTGGAGTGTAATTCTCGCACTCTTCAATAACATTTTTCAGACAAGCAAGTTTTGAGGCATTTGGCCTCTATTCAGTCTAAAGCACATAATTATTTTAGAGGAATTTTCCTCCCAAATATGTTGAGTGATTGGAAAGCTCTACTTCAATAATAGTTTTTGCTTTGTTTGTTCTTATTCTTGTAAAGAGGATCTCTAATCCTCCTATCTTTGTATACTTCTTCTCTTCATCTCAATAAAATTCTACTTTTATCCAAAAAAAAGGAAAAAAATCTAGACCAAGTTTCAACCCCTTAACAAATCCATTATTAATAACTGTAGACATCGACCTACTAATAACATCAACTAAAATGATAGAGGAATGGAAACATCAGATCAGCTTGCCTAACTCCGTGCTGGCCCTTAAACAAAGATTTAGATTCACCATTCACTATCATTACAAAAAGTGGACAAGGATACACACCTAAAACCCAATTTCTCAACCTAGACCCAAACCCCTTTCTATGCAAGAATTATCCAAAAAAAAGAAGAAAACCCACAATTATAAGACAAGACCTTTTTTTGGATAGAAAAAAAAAATTATTAGAAGTGAAGAAAATAGTACAAAAAATGATAAGAAAATCATCACAAAGATACAAAAATAACAATTAAGTCCTACAAGGATAAACTGTGCAACAAACCATGTCAATCCCTTTGTATATCAACTAAAGGAACATCATTTAATAGACCATGTGCAGAGCACTAAAGAGATGCCAAAAAAGTAATTTTGTCCCAAATAAAATCAACAATCGAAAAGGAATCATTAAAAATTCTAGAAGTCTTTTCCAACAAAATACACCAAAGCACTGCAAAAACCGAGGATTGCCACAAGATCTTTGCTTTTTTCACAAGGGCCAAAACCTCTAAACTTAGTGAGAAGAAACTGACATAAGTCCATAGGGCAAATCCACAACTCCCCATACATTCCAAAAAGCCTATTCCAAAGAGATCGTGCCATAGGGCAATGCAAAAGAGATGAGCCCCTGATTTAGAATCTAAATCATACATTATACACATATTTGAGGACAAAGCAATGAGAGGCCTGTGCTTCAAGAGTATGTCATTTGTGTTAATCCTATTAAGAATAGCAGTCCAAATGAAGGCTTTGACTTTTGAGGGAGATTTAGATTTTCCAATCAGTTTATCCAAGAGAAATCTTTTTATGTTAGGAGAAGAAGTAAGGAATTGAAAATAAGACAAGACCTTGTTTCCTTTGGGTTCTAACATCATCCACCACCACCACCACTACCTTATTAGCAATGATAGCATAATCAAGAACTTCACCAATAATAAAAGCAAGTAAGAAAAGAATATCAAAATTCAGAACTATTGTAATGGAAGAAACATCTAGTAGAATGACGGAAAATTTTCAATAAAGGAGAACGCTGTCAATACACAAGAAGCAAATTAATGGGGTACTTAGAATAACGCACAGGCAAAAGAGAATAATAAGCATATGAGGAAAAAAATGATTTCAGTCCAATAAGGCTGTTTAAGCATAACTCATCACACATTTATCAAACTTAGATATTTCCTTGCAAACAATTTCAAGATATCAACCTTATCAAAATTTGAACAATTTAAAAGCAAAAATAAAGAAAAACTGAGCAACAATGTACCCTTTGTGGATTTATCCCAGCAGCCGCAACATACAAATCCAGCTTCCCAATGGCAATGCCAATTCCCTGAACTCCAAGATCTCCAAGTCCCAGAATTCTGCTCCCATCAGTAACAACAATCATATCAACCTGAAAAGAAGAAGTGAGATGTCCCAATTTGATAATTAAATAAGTTGCCATTTATTATCCAAAGACACAAGTCATTATCTAGAAAAGAATCCAATGAAAGAAAAAAATTGAGCATCAAGTTTTCAATGCAACATGATATGCTAGTGACAGAATTTTTACCATGCAAATAATATTTAAAAAATAAAATGCTTTTGTCATCATTATTTTGTTAACATAAATCAATCAGCAACATCTGATGAAACAGGAACCAACAGTGACACCTTGGTGATAAATGTCAGATGTGCCAAAAATATTCCATGGGGATAACAATATGAATAGAAAGTATAAAGAAGCAATTCACTTGAGAATACCAAAAATTTTGTGTGCATCATTAAAGTCTAAAATCCCACAATCTCGCTAACTTGTTTTTGCTCTCTTAATGTCTCTAACCCAGAGTAAAATCAGAAAACTAAGAATATTTAATTGGCCACCAACATAGACCCTTCATATAATATTGGAATACTATCAATAGTTATAACCTTCAATCCAATAGATCCACATAAACACAAGCAGTGATCCAAGCTATAATAAAGAAAATGCTGCAGGCCCAGAAAAGTTTGCCAGAATTGAATTGCCAGAATGATGTGGTATGCTATTGACTCTTTGATAAATGAGTCGGTCCCAGCACCTTATTTCATCCAACAACCCCTTGATTTCTATCAAGGATTCTAACAAAAAATTTTTAGAATCCATTTTGGTTCCAAGATGTGGTTCTCTCCCCAGCAAGCAAAAAATTTAAAATCCATTTTGGTCAAACACAAATTAACTTGACTAATTGAAAGAATGAACTCCAAGCTGTCAAAGTACATTCTCTCCATCTGCTAAGCTTGCTTCTATTTGAATATTTATCTAGTCATCATGGGCATTGATTAATTGGGTATTAAAAACACCTTTGTTCATGGTGACCTATACGAGGAACTGTATATGTAGCACAGACCCGAGTTTGTTGCATAGTGGGAGAGTGTTAAGTAGATTTTATATGTTGCCTTCAACAAGCCCCAAGAACTCGGTTTGGACAGTTTAGTCAGACTACTACAATTTGGACATCAAAGAAGCAATTTTGATCACTCCATCTTCTTCTGCTGCTTTTAGAGTGGCTGTATATTTTTTGTGGTGCATGTTGATAGTGTAGTCAGTAGCATACACTCTTATGCAGAGGATTTCACTCCTCAAGTGATAGCTGTGCTAGCTGTCATTGGTAGTTATATGTAACTGTTTGCAACTACCTTTCCTGCCTATTTTCCCAGCCCGTGGGCTTATATAAACCCTGATGTACATTCACACAAGTCATAATACAGATTATTCACTTTCAAAAGCTCTCATATTCTCTGATTCTCTTTCTCATTGTCTCCCAAACTCTATTATGGTATCTAGAGCCTAGAAAGCTCAACGGCCATGGATCCTATGAATGATTCTCTGATTCAACCCCCTTCTTCTAGCTTGCAACCGCGCCATGAAGATCCTCCTATTAATCCTCAATCTTCGCTTCCCCTTGTTCATCGAGTTACCTTCAACCAACCTCTTGCGATCAAGCTCAAGGACAAAAACTACCTTCTCTAGCATCGCCAAGTTCTAGCGGCCATCAAATGTCACAACTTTGGCCATTTTCTTGATCGCACTACAAAGACGCATCCTCAGTTCGATTCTCCAAAAGATGCACTCAACAACCATGTCTTCGAAGAATTTCGGCTTTGGGAGCAACAGGATCGGCTAATCCTGTCATGGTTGATGGCGTCAATGTCCGATTCGATCCTTACTCTGGTTGTGGATTGTGACTTTACATGGCAAGTGTGGGAGAAGATCCAAACATATTTTACATCTCACACCAAAGCTCATGTTCAACAGCTGAAAACTGAGCTCAAGAACATGTCCAAAGGTGTGCAATAAATTGTTGAGTATCTTCTTCGTATTAAGGCGCTGGTGAATTCGCTAGTGCCAATTAACTGTGTAGTCTCATAGCAAGAACATATCAAAGTGATTCTAGTTGGACTCTTCACTGATTATAATGCATTCATCACCTCCATCACACAGATCCATACTCTATTGTTGAAGTTGAAGCTCATTTGATAGTGCAAGAGGCTCAGATCGAGAAAGCCTCTCTAAATTCCAGTTCTCAGTAGATGCAAGCACATGTAGCTAATCCAGAAAATGCACCTTCAGTGATTGATCAATCTGGATCTGCTTCTTCTCAGCCATAATAGGTGTTTCATGGCCTCCACGGTGGATGCAGAGGCCATGGCAGTCACTTCTCAGGGCGCGACTCTCTAATCTATTAGCTGTGCCACAAATCGAGCCACACAAGTTTCAACTGCTGGCATCGGTTCGATTAGAACTTCCAACCTTCTCCTCCACCATCACCTCCCTATGCTCGCTTCACTGCAACGTATCCTCCTTCAATGGTATCTCAACTTTCATCTTATTCGTCATCCCTTTCGCCTACTCATTCTAAGATTCCTAGTCCAGCAACTTCTTTGTTCTCACACTCTACCTCAGTAGCAACACCTGAATCCGTTAATGATGCGGCTTGGTTCCCTGATTCAGGTGCTTCCAACCATGTTACTCAAGTACAACAATCTTATGCATGCATCACCCTACCATGGAGAAGATCAACCCCATATAAGCAATGGTCAAGGCCTTTGCATCTCTCATATAGGTCATTCTAATGTTATTTCCTCTTCCTCTCCCTTTGATCTTTGGCATTTGCATAATTTACTTTATGTTCCTTCAATAACCAAAAACTTAGTTAGTGTAAGTAAATTTGATCGTGATAACTCTGTTTTCTTCAAATTTCATCCTTATTCCTATTTTGTGAAATCACAGGCAACTAGGAGGTCCTACTGCAAGGTGTTCTAGGCAAGGATGGGTTATACAGGCTCAATAGCTTCAAGCTACAACATCTAACACCATCCTCTCCTACACCTAGTCGTGGACACACCACATCTTCCAAAATTCTCAATTGTCATGTATCAGTTTCTGGTTTTCCTAGTTCTTCAGTAAAATCTCGTGTAATAAACTCTCATGTAGTTTCAAATAATACAGTGCCCAATGTATTCAAATTATGGCACAATAGATTAAGTCATGCATCTAAGCATGTTGTTTCTCACATTTTACAACATTGTAATGTTTTGTTTGCAAATAAAATGACAAATGATGTTTGTAAAGCATGTTGCTTAGGGAAGCCACATCACCTACCCTCCATCCCCTTCCCCAATTCCTATAATTCTCCTCCTGAACTCATATATACTGATCTGTGGGGACCTTCCCCTGTTACTTCATCCTAAGGATATCGATTTTATACAACCTTCATTGATGCATTTTCAAGATTTACATGGGTTTATTTTCTAAAATCTTAGTCTGAGCCTTTTCCAGCTTTCTTACAATCTAAAGCCATGGTAGAACTCCAACTTGGTGTACCTATAAAGTCTGTACAATTTGACTTTTTTTTTTGGGAGGGGGGGTTGAGTTTCGCACCTTGTCTAAATATTTCCAATCTCAGGGCATTGTGCACTGTCTCATTTGCCCTCACACTCATCACCAAAATGGCACCGTTAAAAGAAAACATCACCATATCACTAAAATTGCTCTCACACTCCTTGCTCAAGCGGCTATGCCTCTTCCCTACTAGGATGAGGCTGTGGCTACTAGCACACATGTCAGAAATTGAATCCCACCATCCTCCTTACAAAGTCCATCACCTTTTGAGGTATTGTTTCACAAACCACCTCTCTATTCATCATTTAGAGTGTTTGGCTATGCATGCTACCCCTATCTCAAGCCATATAATAAACACAGATTCAACTATCATTCCTCTGAATGTCTGTTTCTAGGGTATAGCTCACATCATAAAGGTTATAGGTGTTTAGCTACTGATGGCAGAATCTATATTTCCAAAGATGTTGTCTACAATGAGACAAAGTTTCCCTTTAAGGAGCAAGGTTCCTCCTCATCACAATTTCCTCCCACATCCTCTCACAATTATCCTCTCACTATCCTACATCTGATTTCCTCACCAGCTCCATCTATGTCTCCTCGTGCTTCTTCTTCCCATCCACCCTCCCTTCCTCTCACCCCAAACCCCACGCCATCCACACCATCATACATTAACCTCCCCAATAACACTCTTCTTTCCACTCCCTCACTCACAGACCTATCACACATCTCTCCCCAATTACCTACTTCACACACCACTCCCTTATCTAATTCCTCTATTGTTCCCTCCAACATCTCAACTCCCAGCTCATCCACTACTTCTCCCAGTGAGTATACTCCCTCCTCTAACTGCTTTTCTTCTCCACCAACCCTTCCATCTCATCCTATGCACACCGAGCCAAAAACCGTGTTAATCCCACTCCACACCAAGCCTAAACCATCACCTCTGAACCAAATTCAGTAAGTGAAGCTTTGGCCTCACCTCAGTGGTTTGCAGTTGTGACAAAAGAGTTTGAAGCGCTCAAAAGGAATGGTACTTGGTCTCTAGTTCTCCTACCCCAAGGGCGGCAGCCATTGGCTGCAAGTGGGTCTTTCAAGTAAAGCAAAACTAGGATGGCTCTATCCACAAGTTCAAAGCTTGGTTGATAGCAAAAGGTTTCCACCAACAGGTTGGGTTTGACTACTCAGAAACCTTCGCTCCAATTGTAAAGCCTGTAAGTATTCAGGTTGTTCTCACCCTAGCCTTGTCAAGAAACTAGGTTATCAGACAATTAGATGTGAATAATGCCTTTCTCAATGGTATTCTTAATGATGAGATTTATATGATACAACTTGAAGGTTTTTCTACTAGGTCAACTTTAGTTTGTAAGCTTCATAAGGCACGCTATGGGCTCAATCAGGCCCCAAGAGCTTGATTTGAACGACTACCAGCAGCTCTTCACAAGTTTGGTTTTGTTGGGAGCAAGTGTGATCCCTCTTTGTTTCTCTATTCTTAAGGAGCCACTACAACCTACATTCTAGTCTATGTAGACAAAATTATCATCACAAGGAATTCTTTTGCACTCATTGACACTCTTGTATCCAAGTTGAAAGCTGAGTCTGCTCTCAAGGACCTTGGTCCTCTACACTATTTTTTGGGTATTGAGGTAAATAGGTTGCATGATGGGTCCCTAGTTCTATCCCAGCATAAATACATTAAAGATTTGCACCACTATGAGCAAAATGGACAAGGCAAAGAGCATAGCAACACCAATGGTCTCAGATATTAAACTTTCTAAGCTTGGAAGTGATTCTATGTCAATCCCTACTCTCTATCACTTGGTTGTTGAGGCACTTCAGTATGCCACTATGACTCGACTAGAGATTTCATTCTTAGTAAATAAGGCCTGTCAGTTCATCTCTAATCCTCTTGAATGTCACTGGAAAGCGGGTAAGTACATTCTCAAATACCTAGCTAGCTTTCTGCACCATGGCTTGCTCCTATCTCCTTCAAGACAACCTTTAGGTCCAAAGGGTTTCTGTGATGCTGACTAGGCTGCTGATGTGTATGACAGAAGATCCACATCAAGGGCTTGTGTGTTTCTCAAACCCAATTTGGTATCTTGGTGGTCAAAGAAACAGCCTCTAATGGCACGTTCTAGCACAAAGGCAGAATATCAAAGTTTAGCTAATGCAACAGCTGAAATCATGTGGATTCAGTCTCTCCTTGAAAAGTTGAAGGTCCTAGTGGTTCAGCCAGTGGTTTATTATGATAACCTGTTAGGGATCAAATTCCTAAAGGAATTAAAGTCTATAAAAGAAAGAAGTACAGGGGTAGTTTGGGGAGTGGGAACATTGAGGCAGCAGGGTCTAACTAACTGCTGACTTGGATAGTGTGTGAGTGGGTGCTGAGGGTGCGTGCGTGCGTGCATGAGTTTGTTTGGGAAAAAGTGGATATTTGTATGCTTGTGAGGGAGGTTGAGGTGGGATGGATTTGGGAATAGGCTGGGAGAGGCTAGACTGCTGTAGTGTCTAAAAAGCTCTTCTCTCTTTTTCTGCGTTGTTCTTCGTTACTTCCCTAATTCCTTGACTGATATTTACCTACATTGGTCAAGAAGTGCTAATAATATTCTGCACTTTTCTTTCCTTCTTGTTTATCACTACTTGTGGGTTCTATCATTTTGGCATCAAAGCCACTTTCTTGGGGCTATGGGGGCCAAACATTGAAGCTGCAATGGAAAACAAAGTGGAGGAATTGGAGAGGAGATTGGAGCAAGTAGTGCAGCTCTTAAGAGATCAACCGTGAACGCGAGCCAGAGGACGCTCTCCCCCCAGGAGAGGAAACCACCAGGTGGCAATGGAGGACCGATGGGATGGAGGTTCAAGAGAGTTGAGGGGTCATCAACACTCTCCTCCCTTTCACAGAGAGCATCGCGACTCACGGTCTTACCACTGTGAAGGGTGACACTCCCCCAATTCTTGTGATGGACCTTCGCACCATCGGGGTGACTCTCCTTGGAGAAGTCGACCACCAGACTCAACGCACAGGAGCCCAATTGCAAGGCATCACATACGCGACCAGAAAATGGAGTTACCCATCTTTTCCGGTGATGATGCCATGGGGTGGCTGCTGCGAATTGAACGGTATTACACCGTGAATGGGATCGAAGGCGACGAGAGGATGGAGTTGGTGTTAGTTGCCTTGGAGGGAAGAGCTCTTAACTGGTATCAAGCTTAGGAGGAACAGGTGCTCTTCCCTACTTGGAACCAATTTAAGGAGGCGGTGCTGAGGCACTTCTAGCCAAGGGTGGCGAAGGATCCGTTCGGTCCTTTGCTGAGGGTGAAGGAAACTGGGTCTGTAATGGACTACATTGAGGAGTTTGAGCGGATCTCAAGCTCGATTAGAAATGTGGACAGGGAAATTATGAAGGGGCTTTTCCTTAACTGGCGGAAATCTAAATTAAGAGCTAAGATTAAAAGCTTGGAGTTGGGGACCTTGGTTGAGATCAAGGACAGGACTCTCATGCTAGAAGAAAGGAACAGGGAGTGGAGGGCTGGTGGAGTGAGCCCGCTAAAGAAGGGAATGGGTCACAACCGAGGCCCAAACCAACTCAGAATTGGAACCTCAGGGAATAAGACTGGGACTGTAAGGAGGGTAGCAATTCCAGACCCACTAGGGTCAATTCGGGAGAAAAGGTTGCCAGGAAAGACTTTCCCAATAGGAATTACAAGGGAGGAGCAGGAAGGGATTGTGCTTCAAATGTGGGGAAAGGTGGGGGCAAGATCACATCTGCAAGATGAAGCATTATTGACTCATGTTGACAGCAGACTCAGAAGGGGAATCATCTGAAATAAGTGAAGAATCCGAAACTAAAGAGGATCAAAAGCTAGAGATGAAATTCTTCAAAATTTCCTTCAACAGTCTCAGGGGTTTGACATCTAACAAGTCATTTAAGGTATGGGGGCGGTTAGGCAGAAGCATGGTAATAATAATCTTGATTGATACTGGTGCAACCAGTAATTTCATCTCCAAGGTTCTAGTTCAAAAGCTGAAGATTCCCATCACAAACACCCCAAAATATATTGTTGAAGTGGGAACAGGATAGCAAACTACTAGTAGCGGAATGTGCAAGGAGGTAATTCTTGAAGTGTAAGGAGTGGAGACTAAGCAATCATTTTTCTTACTGGACTTGGGGGGTGCAGATGTGGTGTTAGGGATGGATTGGCTTTCAAGTTTGGGAGACATAAGGGCCAATTTCCAGAAACTATTCATTACTTGGGAAGTAGGAGGGCGTGTACAAGGAATTCAAGGGGACCCTTCCCTATGTAGGGCTGAAGCAACTTGGAAGACAGCCCTTAAGGTCCTTAAAGATGATGGTGAGGGGTATCTAATCACCCCAACAAGGAGCAATGAAGAGTTGCAGTTGAGTGATGGGCTCACAGAAGAGACTCAGTAGCTGTTAGAGGAGTTTGCAAACATTTGTCAACCGCCCCAAGGATTGCCACTCCATAGGGAGCATGATCATGCCATCAACTTAAAGGAAGGACGCACACAAGGCCATACAGGTACCCTTATTTTCAGAAAAATGAGATAGAGAAAATTGTTGATGAGATGTTGGGGCCAGGAATTATTAGGCCCAGTATAAGTCCTTACTCCAGTCCAGTGATTTTAGTTAAAAAAAAAAAAAGATGGGGGATGGAGCTTTTGTATTGACTATAGAGCCCTAAACAAAGTAACAATACCAGATAAATTTCCTATACTAGTAATAGACGAGTTACTTGATGAATTAGGGGGGGCTAAGATTTTCTCTAAGCTAAACTTGAAATCAGGATACCACCAAATCAGGATGAAGGAGAGAGATGTGGAAAAAACTAAATTTAGAACTCATGAAGGGCATTATGAATTTCTGGTAATGCCCTTTGGTTTGTCTAATGCACCTTCAACTTTCCAAGCTTTAATGAACAGAGTCTTGGGGCCTTACTTGAGGAGATTTGTGTTAATTTTTTTTTATGATATCTTGATTTATAGTAAATCGGTGGAGGAGCATCAGATTCATTTGAGAAAGGTGTTGGAAGTGTTGAGGGAAAATAGCTTGCACATCAACAAAAGAAAATGCAGCTTTGAGCAGACCCTCGTAAAATTGATGCAATGGTTAATTGGCCCTCTCCCACTGATTTAAAAGGCTTAAGGAGATTCTTAGGCTTAACGGGGTACTATAGGCGGTTTGTAGAGGGGTATGGAAGGATAGCTTGGCCTCTCACTCAACTTCAAAAGAAGGACAAATTTCAGTGGAGTTTAGAAGCCCAGTTGGCATTTGAGACATTGAAACGGGCCATGACCACCCTCCCTGTTCTAGCTGTACCAGATTTTGAGAAGGAATTTGCAGTGGAGACAAATGCTTCTAGGAAAGGACTAGGGGGAGTGTTAATGCAAGAAGGGAAACCTGTTGCTTATATGAGTCATACCCTCTCTAACAGCTCAGCAAAAATCTGTTTATGAAAGGGAACTCATGGCAATAGTGCTAGCAGTCCAGAAGTGGCAGCACTACTTGTTGGGCAGAAAATTCACAATACATATAGACCAAAAAAGTCTGAAATTCCTAGTTGATCAGCGAATGATGGGTGCAGATCAACAAAAATAGGTGGCTAAGCTCCTTGGCTTTGATTTTGAGATTAAATACAAGCCGGCGAAGGAGAATAGAGTTGCGGATGCCCTCTCTCACAAGCTTTACTATGCTGCCATTTTATCAATAACCTTCCAAGATTGGGAGAGCCTAAAAGAAGAAGTCCAACAAGATGTGAAGTTGAAGGGGATTATGCAGAGCCTGTTATTGGGGGAAGAATCTCCTCGAGGATTTGAGTTGAGGGGAGGGAGGTTGTACTGCAAGAACAGGTTGGTGATTCCCAAGGGATCTCCGCGGATCCAATTGATTTTACAGGAATTTCACGATTCTGCCATGGGGGGGCATTCAGGGTTCTTCCGCACCTACAAGAGAATTTCAGGGCTGCTGTGGTGGGAGGGAATGAATCGCTCAATCCAGCAGTACATTAAGCATTGTGATGCTGTAACAGGAGCAAGTATTTGACTCTTTCACCTGCGGGGTTACTTCAACCCCTTCCTATACCTTCGCAAGTTCGGGATGAATTAACAATGGATTTTATTGGGGGATTACCTAAGGCTTAGGGGCTAGATACAATTCTGGTGGCTGTTGACAGGCTCACGAAATACTCCCACTTTATTGGACTCCCTCATCCTTACACAGCTCGAGATGTTGCTCATTTGTTTGTAAAAGAGGTAGTTAAGTTGCATGGGTTCCCCTCCACCATCATAACAAACCCGGACAGAGTGTTCATGAGTTCTTTCTGGTCAGAGTTATTTAAGCAGGCTGGTACTAAGCTCAAGTATAGTTCGGCTTACCATCCACAAACTGATGGGCAGATGGAAGTAGTAAATCAATGCTTAGAAACCTATTTAAGGTGTTTTGTGGGTACCAAACCCAAACAATGGCCAAGGTGACTGTGTTGGGCAGAATTGTGGTTTAACACAACTTATCATGCTTCAACACATACAACTCCCTTCAAGGCTCTTTATGGCAGGGACCCCCCACCCTGTTCAAGGGAGATATTGCAATTTCTGCAATAGAAGAGGTGAATCAGTTACTTGCTGAAAGGGATGCAGTTCTGGAGGATTTGAAGTGGCACTTGAATTTGGCTCAGAATAGAATGAAGACTCAACTAGATAAGAAACGAAGGGAGGTGGAGTTTGCTGTGGGAGATATGGTTTAACTCAAGATTCAACCATATAGGTTGAAATCTCTAGCTACCAGAATCAATCAAAAGCTGAGCCCAAGATTTTATGGGCCTTTTGAAGTGGAAGCACGAGTTCGTGCTGTTGCCTAGAAGCTGAAACTGCCCCCTGGTTCAGCTGTGCTTTGCATCCAGTTTTTCATGTTTTGCTACTTAAGAAGTGTGTTGCACCCAATGTAGTGAGCCAACCCTTGCCTGTGGGACTCACGGACGCCTGGGAATTGAAGGTTCAGCCCTCAGAGGTGTTGGCAGTTAGGAAGAACCCTCAAGGAGAGCTCGAAGTCTCGATTCGGTGGTTAGACAGGCCAGAGTTTGAGAGTTCCTGGGAACTAGCGGAAGACATCAAGCTGAACTTCCCAGACTTCCACCTTGAGGACAAGGTGGTAGTTCAAGAGGGGGTATTGTTAGGGACCGAATTCCTGAAGGAATTAAAGTCTATAAAAGAAAGAAGTATAGGGGTAGTTTGGGGAGTGGGAACATTGAGGCAGCAGGGTCTAACTAACTGCTGACTTGGACAGTGTGTGAGTGGTTGCTGAGGGTGTGTGCGTGCGTGCATGAGTTTGATAGGGAAAAAGTGGATATTTGTACGCTTGTGAAGGAGGGTGAGGTGGGCTGGATTTGGGAATAGGCTAGGAGAGGCTGGACTGCTATAGTGTCCATAAAGCTCTTCTCTCTTTTTCTGCATTGTTCTACGTTACTTCCCTAATTCCTTGACTGAAATTTACCTACATCGGTCAAGAAGTACTAATAATATTCTGCACTTTTCTTTCCTTCTTGTTTACACTATTTGTGGGTTCTATCACCTAAGCACTGTAACGCTCTTACACAACCCAATACTTCACTCCAGAACCAAACACTTGGAATTAAGGTTGTTCTTTGTAAGGGAAAAAGTCATGCAAGGGAAGTTACTTATTGCTCATGTTCCCACTAATGAGCAACCAGCAGATTTACTCGCCAAGGCTGTGAGCAAGGGAAAGTTCCTGCAGCTAAAGGGAAAACTAAAGGTTCAAGACTTGCATCAAGACCAGAATGGAAAGAACACCCCTGCTGGAATTGAGGGAGCATGATAGTGTAGTCAGTAGCATACACTCTAATGTAGAGGATTTCACTCCTCAAGTGACAGCTGTGCCAGTTGTCACTAGTAGTTAGATGTAACTATTTGTAACTACCTTTCCCACCTATTTTCCCCAGCCCTTGGGCTTATATAAACCCTAATGTACATTCACACAAGTCATAATACAGATTCTTCACTTTCAGAACCTCTCATATTCTCTAATTCTCTCTCTCTTTCTCATTCTCTCCCAAACTCTATTATATGTGGATAAAATTATTATCGAAGGTGAGTATTGGCACAATAGTAAGGTTGCTCCTTGGTGAACTAGAGGTCACGAGTTCAAATCCTAGAAACAGCCTATCCGCTGCGTATATCTATTCTCCCCAAACCCCACCAAGTGGGAGTCTCATGCATTAGGTTGCCTCTTGATGTGGATAAAGTTATTATTACAAGGAGTGATGAGTTTGGAATTAGAAACCTCAAGACTTTTCTTCAAGCACACTCATACCAGGGAGTTTGGTGCCCTAATGTTTTCTTTGGTATTGAGGTAATAAGTAGTAAAAAGTGTATTTTTGTAACCAAAAGAAAGTATGTTCTTGATATGCTCTAAGAAAAATGTCTGCTCAGAGCTTAACCGATTGAAATTCTTATGGTCAATGTCAAACTCTTAGCCGATAATGGAGATTTCACTTCAAATCATAAACAGTACAAAAAGGTGGCTGAGCTTATAGACATCATATTCACCCATCCTAATATTGCCTTCTATTTCTCTGTCAGTGTGGTTAGTCAGTTCATGTCATCCCTCCAGACCACTGAATGAGGGGCTGTTTTTCAAACATTGAGATATTTTAATAGGGCTCCAAGTCATGGGGTCTAGTATAGAGATCATGGACATACTTTAGCAGAGGGTTTCTCAAATTTGAGCAGACCCAATTCTAGACTAATTGTCAAAAACCAATTAAGTTCAACTTTAGCAGTCAAAACAATATAGTCATATAAAATCCATTAATACAAAGCAAATGAGCAAAGACATTAAGGACAGATATATACATAAATGTACCAGCTAAATGTTTACACAGGAAACTGTGATGTGGATAGTTAAGGACCTGCTCAGCGGGCCAGTTATAGACCATAGACATCATTTCTCCACGATCCTCAGCACTAAAATACATTCCTCTTGGCCTTCTAAACAATCCACTATAGTTCTGACATACAAGACCTACTGTTGGAGTATACACTACTGGTGCATATTCTTCAATGTTCGCAATCAAAACCTGAGAATATAATACATGTCATTGAAGTTCAATCATTCTTTTGATAAAAGAGTATTCTTAAGATGCATGAGAACATCTGCAATTATTTACAAAAAGAAGTAAACAAAGCAAGTTTAATTTTCCAATTTATGACTAGAAGAAAACATACAAACAAATGATACAGCACAAAACAACGTGATGTAGTATAAAGCTCCTACTCGTTGTATGTTATGTGAACTGAATTCCAGTCAAAAAATGTGGTTTTGACACAAATGTAACTCCTAACAACTATAAGTATCATTTTTTTAACCTAACTGCACAACTATAACAGATGCATCCCTATCATGTGATTTCAGTCTCTATAAATAATAGGGAAGATCTCTTCACATCCATGGTGCTGTCAGTTCAACTAAACCACATTAAAAGTTGTTATTTTCATTGGTTATATATTTGTTCCCGAAGAAACCTTCGGTTTCAATCTAATTTCAAAATAGCTTATCTTCCTTTTCTTGTTGATAAAATAACCTCATTCATAGCAAAGAAAAGTAGATAATCGGAGGAAAAAAATCCTCAACAAATAAGAGAAAAGCATGAACTTATGAGATCCTCTCCAATCCATCTGTGCAATACAAGAAAGAAACCATCTCCCTTCCACACACAACACACAAAAATACTATATTAATTATATTATACTGTATTATATTTTGTGTGTGTGTGTGTGTGTGCGTAATTTCATTCGTGGACAAAAGGAAAAAATGCAAGAAAATAATTAACTCAGGATATATCCAATCCATCTGTACTGTCCAACAGAAAAATTCCCCCTCCAAACCAAAAGCCTTAGCCCAAGTTGCATCAAGTCCCTTTGGGGCCTGATTGAACACAGGATCAAATACCATCATGGTTGCTTTGCCTATATGTTTACCCTCCCCCTCCCAACACAGGTCTAAGAATTTAAAAATAAAAAAGAAATTCCCCCCTTACATGCATGTACGCGCACACATGCATATATGGGTAATGATCTATAGCATAAGCACTACTAAACTTACCCCGTCTAATAACTTCTTGTAGAAAATGGTTTTAGTCAACCTATACATCTGAATTATCTGTAGTTATCAAGCTAATGTTGCACAAAATTTCACAAAGTTTAAACCTTCACATATATGGAACAGCTTGCCCCATATCCCAGAAAACCTCAAAATGTTACTAAGTGTGGATGAACCAGAGACACCTAGCCATTGAACTCCAAAAACAGATAAAAGAAATGTATATAGTAAAAACCTGCTGAGAATCAAGAACCAAAGAGAAAATGAGAGAGAGCTAAAGAAAATGAGAGAAAAGGGAACGAGAGTCTGAATCTCAGAATTGAAAATTGATGATTAATGTGATACTGAGTTGAATTATTCTGATCCGCTCATTTCTGCTTATATAGGGCTGAGTCTGTTAAAATTGATATATCTGAATGTGGGATCATTTTCTAACTGCTCATAACTGACTCTAACAGTCAAACTAACTCTGCCATCTGGGCAGCGAGCCGGCACAGTTCATTCAGCCAGTTACTATGCCCCCTGAAACTAAGGTGGGGTTTCTGCTAGTGAAGTGCAGTGACATTATGTCTTTTGACAAAAAATTGAATGTTAGTTGATAACATATCATTTTGTCATAATCTTCTATGCAATTTTACATTCTGCATGTTATACAGGCCTAGATCAATTTCTTTGTCATTTTGTAGGCACTGGAAGAGATTGAAACCTCAATCGTCATCAAACAACATTTCTGCCAAGAATTGTTGGTTATCAAAGGAATGAAATAGAAAACTTTGAGCATACCTTATAGTACATAGTCTCATTTCTATCATGCAAACGGTTAAGTATCCGCCACTTGGCCAGTGCATTAGGATCAGAAGGTCCATCTCTTGCTTGAACTTCAAGCCTCTTCAGATCAACCACTGTCAACTCAAGAATTTTAGCAATAGTTAAATTATAAAGCAGAATAGTGCAAAATTCATAATTTTTTGAATTTTAAAAGAAATACTATTGCATACGAAGGGGAAATTACAAGAGATAAGTTATCCTACAAAGCAACCACAAAGCTAAAGGAGAACAAAACCCACCTAGGCAACCCTCTCATAGTTGTTAAACTCTCGAATTAAAAACCAATTTACAAGTTTTGGTCCTTAAATCGAATTAACTCGCTCGAAAACTTGGACCTAAGTAAACTCAGAATAAACTCATGAGTTCACTATTTTAGTCAAAATTCGGTCTCTCAAGAACCAAAACATAGTATTTCACAAAGAGCACTTTAATCAGAACTTCCTAAATTGAAGATCTTGACATCTTGACTTTTTTTTTTTTTTAATTGGAAGTATAAAGAATATAAAATAATTATGAATTTTGTTTAAAAGATTTACCAAGTGAAAAAAATACTTTTTAATCCAAATGTATTTCTTCATAAGTAACTTTTCATGTTTTCAATTATAAAATAAGTACTTTTATATTTGTTATATCCAAACAGTATAACAACATCTGATTATGATAAAAAAATTCTTTTATAATTACACCCAAATGTAAAACAACTCCCTGCTTCTGTTTCTACTTATGAGAAAGTACATTTTTAAAAAAACTTCCAAATGCACCCCTTATCAACCCATTTGCCTATCTTAAAATTGGGTTTACCAGGTTGGATAGACCAAGCACTTCGTTTGCCATTTTTTGTGTACGGAGTCTCAAAAACTGGAACACATTAACCAATATCAGATGTTACATAAAGCAACAAATTGCTATGATTATGATAATTATTAGGCTAAGAATTCTTTAATTAGGATGCGCAGGCCTTAAACCCTATCAATATGCCAATCAGGCCAATCATCACATTTCAAATTCAGAACAAATTGGAACCCTGAATATGATGCCAATACTGGATCCGGGTCAACACATTTCAAATTGTCAATTACATTGACAATTGAATTTCCTGGTTGGCTTGACAAATGAATGTTTCTTAATTGGACTCTGATTCTCTAAAATGCCTTACAAAAGGTTGTCTTCTTTGTAGAGGTTTTTAAGGCCTAATGGCAGAAGGCACTCATCAATTCTATAAGAAAAAAAAAATTGGTAATAATATCTATAAATAAACAGGAATTTCAATCAAAAGCTCCCCTGCACTACCAGTAACAGAATGTGGCACTTTATGAATATCTGTGCTCACCAAGACCTATGCCAAATGACAATCATTGACAGAAGGAGCATCCACATCAATATGCAACAACCCTCCCCAATAATCAGCGACAAAACCAAGAAGACTGGAACTCCAAAAAAGGGAGGTAAACCGACCAAACAAACTCAAGACCAATTTTTCATTGACAGCAAGTTAATACAACCTGCTGTAGACACCCACCAATTTAGAAAAACATGAGAACCTTAAAACCATCACTTCTTTTCATATAATACCCTTCTTGCTTCTTGTTCTGACTTGGAAGTAAAGAGCAACAGAGAATCTTTCAAACATGGCACCTTCAAACCAAGAGCTTTCCAATGCCAATCCGACCAATCTTTAATCCAATCAATCATCGCTTGCCCCTTAAATCTACCAACTAAACACCTAAAAACAAAGTGATAATTGCCTCAATGACTACTAAAATCTAGTGAAAACCTCCCTTTCTCATCAGCAACCAACTTGAACTTGCCATTCTCCAGCCAAAACTCCAAGAACCTCACCTTTTTCCCATTCATAAACTACTGACAGAAAAAGGATAAATATTAAAATGGATAAAATACCAACAGATAATTAAACATTGGAAGAAGCTCTAACTTGAATCGCCTAATTCCCATTTAAAGGCTAGGTGAACCTCAATCATTCACTAACTCCACCACCAACCACCATTCGCAAAAGTAATGTTACTACCAAATAACATTAATTCTATACATTCAACATTGGCATGAGACCAAGGAAGGTACAAGAACGTACTGAAGCGTTCAATCTGTAGGTCAGGAGACATAACATTTGGAGGAAGCAGTCCACGTAGATCAAGACGATCTCGTTCTGTCATGGAAAAGGCTGTTCCCTAATGTTAAAACACCAATGTTAATATGTATTACTTAATCTGATTGAATTTGAAAGTATAAAAGAAATGATAAATAAATATCCTCCAAACGAAGAGTAAGTGGTACAAGAACTTAATAGCAAAAGTACACATTCATCTCCTGTCTGGCTCTTAAAGACAGACTAGGAAGAAATATCAGAATGAAGAAAAGGGAATCTGCTGGAAATTCCATGTGCATTTTCTAGCATCACATAAAACAAGCAGAACACAAGGATAATTTATTTATGGATTGTATTTGTAGCTTCTGAAAAAAAATTGGGAACCAACCTCTAAGAAAACTACAGTGCATACAAGCATTGGGAGCAAGGTAAAAGAATTTTATTGGATGAAAATTTCCTTCAAGGATGTAGGCTATGAAAAAAGATCATTAAAATGGCATCAGATTTACTGTCTCTAAATTGAAAGGTATTTAAGAAGCAACTGAGGAATCTCCTTCAAGGATTTATTTGTTGAATGTAGATGATGCGAAAAGGAATTTCAAGCATAGGCAACACTGCATGAAACCTGAACATGTATATTGTAGTGTGTATGTAGTTGTTTCCATCAAAAAACCTACTCATTTATTAAAGAAAACATTAACCACGGCTGCGCACGCACAGTGGGGGAGACAACCCAAGGATATACACAAACTAGATTCTGATATCAAACAGAAAGTGCATTTTTGTATTAACAAAACAAATCAAGAAAAACAAAAAAAACCATGAATAAACTTTGCACTTAATTCGCCAAACAAAACAATTCAAAAAGTTGAAATTAAGATTAAACAAACACTAGTAAATTACTAACGCATTCAATCATTTAAAAAAAAAAAGTAAACCACATGCAGTCAGCGAAGCCTTAACTAGACTATAGTGATTGGACTTCTCCATTATAACGATTGATAAGCAAGCACTGGTGAAGCATTTTATGCCTGCTTGGATGAAATTATTAAAACAACTTCTGAAACTCATATAAACTGAAAAAAGAGAACAAAATCGCACGATTCACCACAAACAGTCCATTTCTAATGGCTTACAAATCAATCAATAACTATTACAATCATATGCATATAGAGATTAATTTTAATATAATTTTACATTATAATCCAATCATATGCTATTATATATAAGACTTGTAAAATAATAAATATAAAAATCAAATATTTTTATAAAATAATAATATATAATTGAATATCTAAAATTCTTTTATGTTGATAGTACATCAAAATTGAATTTATGCATGTAAAAAAATAAGTAAAAAATTGCTACAGTGCCAGAATTATGATATATTGTTAGTATAAAAGGAGTTTTATATTATATGTGAGATTAAAATAGTGGATGCGAAAATTAAGTATTTTTATTGATACGATGATACATAATTGAATGACTGTGAGTATATTGAAATTAAATTCCAAAAAAATAAATAAATAAATAAACAGAACTAGTGAAGGAATGAAGAAGTGAACGGAAGAGTGGTGTATACTTTGTTGAACCAAGGATCGTGGAGAATGTCGAGGCTGCGCTTATGGACGATGGTAGGGCGGTGGCCTTCTGTCGTGGTGAACGATCGGGACACCAAGTAGGCGGGATTGCCGCCGGTCACGTGCCGCTTGAGCCGTTTGAGGAGCGACGACGACAGCCTCACGTGCTTCGACAATATCGCCATTTTTTTATTCCCTTGTGAGATGGAAGATCTAAGTGCTTTTGCCTCGGCTGGCTGCTCGCTCGCTCGCTCGCTCGCTTTCTGAGTCTCTCGCAGTTCAGAGTGTGGACTGCGAATGCGTTGATGTTAAGTGGGAATCACAACCAATAGTGTGTTTCTATTGGTTTTTATATTTGCTCTGGGGTGGGTGTGAGTGGGGTCGTAGCCTTCTACTACTTGATTGCCGCTGGGGACGAGTAGCTGGAGGGTACGGTTTTGGGGGGTTTTGGAATTTGACTAATACACTTATTTTTGGGTACTAATTTTTTTTTTAATTTCATTTTGATATAATGTGAATTTTAAAAAGTTTCACAATAATGTATTATTATATTAATAAAATTATTTAATTCATCTATTTATCTTTTTTGAATGATTATAGTACATTAAAATTAATGTTTTTTAAAATAATATATTATTAAATAAGCCATAATTTAAGATAGTAAAATAGTATCACGTGTTAGAAAAGTTACAATAGAGTTTTTATTAGAGTTTAATTGGAGTGCACTGACAGTGTAAAATTTTTTTACACTATCATCCAATCAAAACACTCCATTTGCATGACCATTCAAGTAGTGGGTGGTTATATCAAAGATTTTTGCTGATGTGACAATATATGATTGGATGTCTATATAAAAAAATTTTACATTGACAGTATATTCAAATTAAATCCTTTTTATTATAGCATAAGCTAAAAAGCGTGTAATTATCACATATTTTTTCAAAACCTACACTTTAACAAATATATTAAGTGTCGTCGCTTTTTGATTATATGCTATAATTTTTCTATCCCAAACTATAATATGTAAAAATATATACATAGCATATTATCGTCACAAAGGCTTGTCTCATAATATTATAATTTTTTCAAAATTACTTAAATCTTTAGACCCTTTAAAGGCTATTATTAAAAAGTCATATATTTAATAAAATAATGTAAAAGTTGGTTTTAATAAGTAGAAATCGTAAAAATAATATTTCATAAAATTGCTTTTAAAATCTAAAATAATTATAATTGACATAAAATCTTAAAATCTAAGCAGAAGCCATTAAAAAGTAAAAATTGGAGTTTTATTAAAATTTAAGATTATATTAGTCTTTTAAATTTTAGAAAGTATAAGCTAACTTTAAAAAATATCCCATAAGAGCTCTTAAGAGCACCCTCTAATTCTTAAAAGCTAGAAGCAAAAGTATCCAAATTTTTTTATTTATCAAATAGAAAAAATTGATTTGTATTTTTTATAAGTGGGAGCACTCCCTCAAAATGCACTACCAAACCAGGCTAAAGTAAGATACTTATTTTCGGTACTGTGTTAAGCAATCAATCTCTAGGCTAGGAATACGTTGTTAAGGTTTCTCAATGTAAGAGTATTGAAGTTAAGTTTGGAACATATTTCTCTTTACCAATCCTTAAAGATTTTATAAGGACTAGTCGAGGGCTCTAAATTGAATAGTCAAACAAGTCATAAATCCATCTAAATGTGATGACTAGACAATAAATGCGCCGACCAGCATTCAAAGGAGAAAATGGTTACAACTGGAGCAAGAAAAGATTTTGGACTTGTAGGCCGACTAGCTCAAAAGAGTATGCATGGTTTGTAAGCCTCCCTCCTTATAAGTCAATAGAGTTGACTTATTCTATTGACTTATTGAGCTAGAAGTTAATAAATTTAGGCTATTTGGATATTACTTTGCCTATATTAGCTGGACTTTTTTGTGACATGAAAAAGCCCTTTAAAATATGGTTAAGATTTGTATAATTCGGCAAAGCTCTTCAACATGAGCAGTTAGAATTTGTTGGTTTATACCAAATGGTAAATAGTCAGAAATTTAATGAGGAACCCTTTTTATAATGCTTTTTTGAGAAGACTTTCAAATGAGCAGTTGGAATTAATGGTGTGATACTTTGGAGTTCTAGACTTTGTGCCATACTGTGTGTTGTGCACTCCAGCGTAGTATTTTTTTTCCCGTACATGAAATGTCGTGACTAATTATTTGTTTCCAATCAAATATTTGCCACTTGTTTGGCAATTTCAATAAGTAACTTGAAGATATTTGTACGATTTTAATGGAATTAGAAATGGTATTTCCACCATACATAGGTGAGTAACTTGCATACATGAATAGTCCGATCAAATAGATGTGATACCCCGTGCAGGTGATTATCTTATAGACATCACATATGGGCGTAATTGTGAATGCAATGCACATGTTATGATACATGATTAGGAATAATTTGTATAGGAGCTTCCAAATGAAAATAATTTGTGTCGATGGATCTCCTCATATAGGAATATCCGATTGGAGCTCGTTGACACCCCATATGGGTTGATCTACTCAAATAGGAGCTTTCAATCAGGAATTGTCAACACCACTATAGGTGGATCTCCTCGAATAGAGCTTTTGATCAAGAATCGTCAACAACCCCTATGGATTGATCTCCTCGAATAGGAGTTTCCGATCAGGAATTGTTGAACCCCATATGGGTAGGTCTCCTCAAGTAGGAGCTTCCGATCAAAACTCATCAACACCCCTGCATAGGTGGATCTCTTTGAATAGGAGCTTCCAATTAGATATAGTCTACACCTTATATGGGTGGATCTCTGATAGGAGTCTTCGATCAGGAATATTTAACACCCTATTGGGTGCCTTCAATTATCACCTCATACAACTTGAAAAGGTTAGTCAACTAATCTAGAATAATCTTGAATAAGTAATCTTGAAAAAATGAATAATCCAATTAAGAAGTTACCATAAAATAGATACAGTGTCAATATATCATAATAATTATCATAATGAATTAAGGCAATATATAAAAGGAATCTTAGCATGTACAGCGAAAGTAAAACACAAAAAATATCTATTCCTATTCTTAGCAATATACTTCATGTGGTTTAGAATTTAAAGAGATTAGTTTTATAGCAGACCTTCAAAATGAGCAATTACAATTATGTATGACTCTTCAATTAGATGCACAAGTATGCGCCCTCCATATGGTGATCCACACCAGAAAAATATTTGTAACCCTAATCACGCCAAGAGAAAAACTTATGTCTTACTAAATTTTTGTCAACTTGCATGGCTTCTATAAAAATCCTTTCTCTATATCTTACTTTTCAGTTTTTCTACTGAAAAGCCACACCCCCAGGTCCTAGTTCCACTTTCATTTTTATCCAATAATGATATTTTTGTTATCAAGATCAAATTAATCAAATTTTGAAAACTAGTTTTGTATTTTAAGGGAACTAACAATATAATGGCTTTAACCCATTCAAAGCCAAATCTCATGAATAACTGCCACGTACATATATCCACATATACATATGTGTTTAGTTTATTGAATCTTATTTAATGTGATCGATACAGTTCGTGTTTGGTTCTGCTTTTGTAGAATTAATTTTAGATAAAATTGATTTTATTAGAATTGATTTGGTTAGAATTGATTTTGAGATAAAATTATTTATGTTTGGTACTTCTTTTAAAAGTGATTCCCACAAAAAGTAAAAAATTTTCACTTTTCTCAGAATCAATTCTAGGGCAAGAATTTATTATAGGAGTGGAAAACCAAACATCATAAAAAAAATGGTTAGAATCAATTTTGGCATCCCAAAATCAATTCTACTCTCCCCCATTGCTGATCCAAACACACTAATAGACATATTTCGTGTTAGAGAAATTTACTTATTCTATTCAAAATTTATAAAAATAAATTTCATTACAAGAAAATCTTGAATGTGTGTGACCCATTAGGCTCCATATTAAGCTGGCAATGGGTCGGCCAATACATACCTCGCCTGAATGTCGGCAGATCTTTCTTGACTAGCCTTAATTTTTGGTTGAAGATTTTGCATAGCCAGTGTTGATTCAACCTAATTGTACCAAATAAAATCAGCACTTAATGTAGTCATGGGAAGCATATGCTGAATTTCATATAATTGAAAGCTAAAATTCAATTATGGTTTTTCATAATGTTTTGAAGAAGAAGTATCTTAATATCAACCTTGAAGAACAAAATATTCCAATTACTTCAACGTGAAGGAAGAAAATTATTCTTTTAAAAAGATCAAAAAAATGATTAACATGATTTAAAGGTATTAGTAAATTTGCATTCGATAATTTGCTATGGAAATTGTTGTACGTAACTTGCACCACCCTGTTGCTTTGTCAAGGGAAGTGTAGCAACTTTAATTATAACAGTGGGCAATATAATAGCAAATCGATATGCATAAGGCACATGCATAGTGGCCAGACCATCCTTTAACACCTAAAAACACAAAACAATAACCACTGTTAGAAATAAAGAAAGCATTTAGTAGTATCTCTATTATATCTTATAATATCATAGAATATCCCACATTATATCTTAGAATATTAAAGAGTATCTTAGATAATCTCTTAGAATTCATTTATATATTTCATGATTTTTTTTCTTTATTTAATTAGGATTAGGATTCTAGTATTATTATGAATAGGGATTAGTGTTTTGCATTTTGTATCACACCACATAACCTCAAAATATATCATATCAATATATTTTCATACTATTTGTAGTCTTTGTTCTCTCTTTTCTTCCTTCCTACCTAAAACCCATAATCCTAACATGGTATCAGAGCAGTATTATCCTTTGTGACCTATGTATCCATTATTCCACTGTAGAGTTTCCAACAACTTGGAGCTCTTTTATGTTTTATTTTTTGTCCTTTGACATTCAGGTTTCTTCAACATTTCTTCTATGTTTGTCTCCTATGGCGCTTCTCCTATCGTTTGTCTTCTCTAGTGCTCTTCCTACAATTTATCTTCTATGATACTTCAATTACAGTTTATCTTCTCTAGTGCTCTTCCTGTCGATTTCGTTTTTTGGCGCTCTTCCTTCAATTTGGCCCTATTTCATTATTTGGCAATCTTAACTTGACCCTGTTTTGTTTCTGGCAATCCCAACTTGGCCTTGTTTCATTTTTGGCAGTCCCAACCTGGCCTTGTTTCTTTTGTGGCAATCCTAGTTTGGTCTCGTTTTATTTATGGTAGTCCCAGTCTAGTTCCATTTCTTTCATAGCAAACCCAATCTAGCCGCATTTCTTTTGTGATAGTCCTAATCTGGTCCCATTTCTTTTGCGAATGTCCCAGTCTAGCCCTGTTTCATTTGCGGCAATCCCAGTCTGGCCTGCTTTTTTGGCAATCTCAATTTGGCCGTCATATTTCTTATTTTAAGGGTTTAATTGTAACAAGGTTAAAGCTTAGTAAACTTTAACTTGAAAGGAGTATTAGAAATAAAGAAAGTATTTAGTAATATCTCTATTATGTCTTATAATATCATAAAATAGATGATATCTTTGGATTGATTTATATATTTCCATATATTTCATGATTTGTTTCTTTATTTAATTAGGATTAGGATTCTGGTATTATTATTAATAGGGATTAGTGCTTTGCATTTTATATCACACCACATCACTTCAGAATATATCATATCGATATATTTTCCTATTATTTCTAGTCTTTGTTCTTTGTTTTTTTTCCTTTCCTACCTAAAACCTACAGCCTCAATAACCAACATATAAAATCTAAAACAAAAGTACCTAAATAATAACATACAAAATTTCCAATTATGAAATACTAAGTCCATAGAAGCTATTTTCACTAGGTGGAAGACAAAAATAGATAATTGAAGCAAATGTGCTTAAAAACAAAAAAAAAAAAAGGGTTTAAATATGTAAATTGGTCCCTGTAGTTTATCATGATTTTCGGTTTGGTCCCTATACTTTAAAAATTTTGTTTTAAGTCCCTATAATGTCCTGCCATTAAGGAATTAGTCTTAATTGTCAACTTGTCAAAGATGCCATTAATTTGTGTCAAGTCTGATCTTTTATCACTTTTTCACCAATATCAAAAGCTACAGAGGTTTAAATGAAGTGGTTTCAAAGGCATTGGAAAACTAATTTGAAGATCTATGATGTTGAAGTCAAAGCCTAAATCACATTGTAGCTCCAAGAAGTGACCGAGTTACATGCTATTTGGACATTGCACGATCCCCTAGTGCCAGTTGCATGAACCCATATCATGTAAGACAGAAAACATGATTTGGGATAACTTTGGCCCAGAAGGGTGCGAAATTGAGAAAGATGTCCTCCTTCATGAGTTCTAAGACAAAGAGATCCATACCAAGAGAGGAAGGTATTATAGGAGCCTAAAAACATCATTAATACTATAGATTAGTGATAAAACAAGGGAAACTAGAGGATAATAAAATTTTTTGCATGAAGCAGAAAAGGAAGGATTGCTAGGGTTCTTGGCAGCTCATGAAGAAAAGAGGATTTGCACTCAAAGATCAATAGATAACTTTCTTCTTTTCTTTATTTCATGTATAGAATGTTCTCTTTTTCCGTGGGATTGGATATTCTTAACATCAGTGGCTAGATTTCTTTTATGCTAAGGTGAAGATGTAGTCTAGTTGGATGATGATATTGACTTTTCATAATTTAATGAATATTTTTTCTTCTTTAATTGAGTTTCTATTCTCTATTCTTAATGCTTTTAATGGCTTGATCACCCAAAGAATGATCATAGAGTTACATGGGCAATTGGAAAGTTGGTCTATGACTTAAACAATGAGTTAGGAGTCTTAATCATTAATTGTCTAGAAGTAGAGTTTAGAGGTTTCGTGGGGATAATTAAAGGAATTCATAAATTGGTAATGCTTTAGACTTAGGATTCATGTCAAGGAATTACTTGGATTCTAGGACCTAGGGAGAATTGATATGCTAGAGTAATCAAGTGTCAATTAGATTAGGAATTTCCCTACTAATTGAGTAGATAGATTTATTTAGATTAGGATTGTCAATACTCATCAGATAAGTAGATGAAATCAAATCTCTAGTGCTCTTTTTCATTGTTGTTTGCAACCCTTGTTTTAAGATTTCTTTTCTTTATTGCGCTTTAATTATTACAATCTTCTTTAAGTTTTCTTTATTAATTGCCATATCACTCTCCCTTTTCGTGCCTAAATAGCTTCAAAGGTAGAAAATAGTAGTTAACTAAGTTAATTCTTGTGGAGATGATCTCTTTTTGTATTACTTGTATGATCTAGTATACTTGCTAGAACTGCCATCAAATTTTTGCGCTATTGTTGGGGGTTAACTTTTAGTTAATATCATTAGTATCCAACAAAGATACTGATTTAGGTACAATTTTTCTATTCTTCTTTTCCATGACTATTTTTAAAATTCCTTGATCTTTTCCATTTAGTATTTGTGAGTGATTTTCAGGTTCTTGTTGGATTTATTCCAATTTGATCCAGAGATCAAGAAGACTTTGAGAAAGTAAAGGAAACTAGCTCGATTGAAGAAAGAGGAGGAATTAAGCACCATGTGTGATAATGGAAAAGGTGAGGAGGACTATGGGCAAGTATGCCACTCCCATTGCATTAGAAGCATCGCCTGTCTTCCTATTCAGGCAAATAATTTCAAGTTCAAGCTAGACTTCCTCAATCTAGTGCAACGAGATTAGTTGGAAGACTCCTATTAGAAGACGCTAATCTTCACATATCTAACTTTTCTATAGTTGTGTGACACTATGAAGCTAAATGGACTCAGTGACGACTCTATCTAGCTCATATTGTTTCCATTTTCTGTCAAAGATAAGGCCAAATCATTAAAAAAAATCGAATTACAATAGTTTGCAGTGAAGGGTGCAACTCGGGTCGTCTCCCAATGATGACAATGCTATATGATCAAAACTTTGGGGGAGCAATTTTTGTTTATAAATAACAAAATACGAAATGAACAAAAATTGAAATAAAATATGAACAGAAATTGAAACTCTAATCCAAGAACTAAGAAAGTCAGTGGCTATTCTATCATCGGATTCTAAAAATAATTCCACAAACCAAATCAGTGATTAACATTCAATCCAAATGAAACCTCAATTTGGATACAACATTACACATGAAAACTTTCATGCATTCAGTTAACACAAAAGTGATTAAATTCAGAAACCTCTAGAACCTAATCAATTCATGTTAACTTCAAGCACCAATGCAGTTAATCTTATATTCAAACCTGAAACATGATTCTACTCATCAAGTAATTGCATTACAAAATTATTCAACCGAGTAATATGCAAGCAATCAAATAATTAATCACAATTCTGAATTGAAAACCTTCAAACCTGAAATTGGATCAAGAACAATGAAAGAAAGGGAGTAGAAAACCGATTTGATTGGATGAAATTCGGCTTCACCAATCCTCAAGATAGCTAATGCTTCTCTGAATCCTTGGATTAAATAGAAAGCTACTTCTCCATAGATGGAGGAAAACGAAAATTTAGAGGTGAAAGGGAGAGGGAAGTCGTGAGAGAAGAGAAGGGAAGAGAAAAATCGAAAAAATCTCTATTCCAAAATCTATTCTAACAAAAACTATTCCAATAATTTGGCATCCTTTTTTTAGGCCATTACAAAATAAAAAAGTAAAAATTGAATCAATAACAATTTATTACATTAATCCCCTATCTTTCAGATGAATCTGGACACCTTATTTGAAAAATTCTAAATTATAGAAAGAAAGTTATGCTAGAAATATGTAATTAGGTTCTCTAATTCAATCAGTAATGTTCTTCTATTGTTTGGGCTATAAAAACGCATCCGTTTGGATTTGTGGTCTGATGATGAGTTGTAGCCTTGGGTGTCAGCTTTCAATTGCCACTGGAATGAGCTCAATTGGGCTTCTGGAGATTGAGATATGGCCCAAACACTACACCTTGCTTAGAATTCATGACTGCATCCCTTCAACTCATTTTTAGGCCTATTTCATCTCCTTAACAGCAGAATTGGCCTCTGACCTCTTCATAAGAGTTGTAAGCCTATCTCTAGGCGTTCCTACAAACCAAAAATCACAATGAAATGAGGTCTAAAAAATCACAATGAAATGAGGTCTATAGCTCGATTTATGGCCCAGAAATGAAAACAGTGTCAGAATTGGCCTAATGTTGGAAATTTTAAATCAAGCCCAACCAAAATCCAATCAACACAAAATGGTCCAAATAAATCTAATTAGGCACAAAAGAAGATTAATGAACTAAATATGAGGGAAAATAAGTATATAAAAATCCAATTAATCAATCATGCCTTTAGGCTCAAACTATTGGAAGCATTTCTACCTAGGAGGAGTTGTCTCAGAAGTTTTTGTTTGAGTATTTCTCTCCTTCCAAGTATGTGAAGATAAGGAATGAGATCATTTTCTCAACGAGAACGGGAGTCACTATACGAAGCTTCCCAAGCTTCAATGATCTATTGAGGACAATGTCCAAAGCACGATTTTGAAGACTAGTAGCAAATTCAAACTTTCTACAATGGTTTGAATTATACTACTAGGCAAATGATTGATGCCTCAGCTAGTGGATTTATCAATATAAAGACTCTCGATGAAGCACAAGAATTGAGTGAGGTTATGGCCTCAAATGACTGTTAGACCCCCTTTGAGAGGGTCAATATGAAGAAAGGAATTATTAAATTAGATACCTTAAATGCCATCTTAGCTTAAAATGCCACACTGACTGAACTAATGACAAGTCTTACCAAGTAGACTAGTAATGTGTATCTTAACTTAGTTGCTAACATACAACCACCCTTGGCATGACCCTAATGGCTATTGTGAAGTTACTACACACTCAGCACATCTAGAGCGGGTGAAATTCATGGGGAATCCTCCTAGACCTCAAAACAATTCATATTCAAATACGCACAATCCAGGTTGGAGGAATCACCAAACCCTAGAAGTTAGGTCAACAGAACCACAGGCTAGATGAGATAGTAACTTTCACCATCATAAATCTCCTTAAACAGAGAAATAGTTCTATTTTTTAGATAATTTTGAATAATAAGGATGCGTTTGCTTGTAGGAATGACTATCATTTGTTTTGGGTATAATTGCCATTCACTTCTGGCAACAATTTTATTTTTCTTATAGGTACAATTACCACTCATTTTGAAGTTGATATTATTTTGATTCTAAAAAAAAATTTGACATCAATTTAGTCTTAACACTATAAATTTTGACATCAATTTGGTCTTGAAAAATTTTTGACATCATTTAGTCCTGATACTTTGAAGTTTAACATCAATTTTATCATTATAATTTATTTATTTCCTTGTATTTTTGTTATTTTCAAGTTGATAAGGAAGAAATTACCTCCCCTCATTAGTTAAGGAAAACAAATAAGTAATGTAATAGTACACGAATATGCCAACTAAGATGAATTAACGAAAGTTACTGAAAATGACAAAAGGATGAAATTAATATCAAAATTTAAAGTGATATAAAAAAATTTTCAAGATCAAACTGATGTTAATTTCAAATTGTTAGGACTAAAAAGGATATTTTTGTCATGTTGTTAGTGATTTGCTCTAAAGTTTATATATATAATGTACAATTGGTTTTAATTTAGTTATCATAATCTAATTTACATGTCAAACTCTTTAGGCCCCTAAAAATTTTCTTCAAGCTACACCATTAATTGGGCAATAAACATACATACACGCATACAAATATTTAATTGATTGATAAACCATTTTATTTGGTGCAATAATAGGATCATTTATAAATGGTCAAAATTGATAAAATATAAACTTAAAAGAATTGATTGAATTTGGAGAGCTAGATGCTCCCTTTTAGTTAGTGGTAAAGGCTGGGATTCATATGATCTTTTAAGAAGAATTTAGTGCATAGTGACAGATATTCAGTGTAGTATAGCTTTCTTTGATTGGCCCAATTGTTCAGTGCAATAGGTGCATTAGGCATTCCTACCCAGTAACTTCTTCAAGTTGAATGTCGATAGGAGTGTGCAAGGAACACCATGCATGCAGGCCATGGTAGGTTACTACAAAATGATGTTGGGGAGTGGGTTTGTGGCTTTTCTGGAATACTTGGGGAGCCTTCTGTACAGTATACCAAATTGGTGGCTTTGAAAGTAGGTCTTCGGTTGGCTTGGGACACGGATGCACATCAGCTCATTGTGCATTCAGATTTAAAACTTGTGGTTGATCTCATTTACAAAGGAGTTGATAACTATCACCATTTTGTTGCGCTAGTAACGGACGTTCGTTTGTTGATGGCTAGAGATT
Source organism: Pterocarpus macrocarpus (assembly GCA_031439585.1). Taxonomy (NCBI): domain Eukaryota; kingdom Viridiplantae; phylum Streptophyta; class Magnoliopsida; order Fabales; family Fabaceae; genus Pterocarpus; species Pterocarpus macrocarpus. The sequence continues at coordinate 14,992,521 of CM062516.1, read as the reverse complement.
AGGATGTTCGCGTAGAGCACAACCTTGGGGAAGGAAACTCACATGCTAATTGGCTGGCTCGAAGGGGAGGTGTTGAGGATGATCCCTTCAAGGCTTGGGCTACTTCTCCTAAGGAGCTTAAGTTGTTGCTAGATGGGCATGTGATGGGAGTCACCTTCATGAGGCATTAGTTTTTATTTTCTGTTTGTGTTCTTTCTTTCGCTTATACCAAAAAAAAAAAAACACATACATGCCAAAATAAAATACATGTATATATAGAACAAGGTTAAAATTGTGAATCTAAATGAAACATGAATAGATAAATTTTGTTTTAGAAATCCACATTAACAGTGATCAAAAAACATATATTAATCAAACATAATATATGAAAAGTATAATAAAGGAGGAAAACATAACAATGCAAAAACTAATGTCAATGAGAAAGAAATATAAGTGTAGCAATAAAACATATATCAATGAGAAAAAATTGCCTCAAAAAATCCTCAAAAAAAGTTGATTAATTGAACTTCTTACTATTCACCTCAAAAGCAAAGTCGTGCAGATAACATGTTATAAAATAATTGAGAAAAGGGAAGATGGAGATAAGAATAAGGGTGACTGATTCATTACTCCACCCTATGTTGTGGAGTAATGTTAGTCCCTTTTTAAAATTATAAAACAAACCCCTAATTGTTTGTGTAACATCCCAAAATTTTTAAACCGTCTAGTCTCGCCGTTTGTCAATTTATTCGGTTTTAATAGTTATGTAAGAGTAATTAAAGATTAATTAGAAGTTAATTAAAAGTTAATTAGGGAGGTTAGAATTAAGAAAAAAAATTGAATAGACATGTAGACTGAACCATAGAAAGTTATTTAGAATTGTTTTGCCGATTTAAAGGAAATCAATCGAAATTTGGTATTTTAAACTGCCAAAATTGAATCGGTAGGATTTTATACTGATAAAACCCTCGATTGGGTGGCTAAAATTCAGCCACCAGCCTCACCTAAATGGCACCATATTATGTAACGACCGAAAAATTTACCGTTAACAACTGAATTATTCGGTTTTTAATCAAATAAGTGAGTTTAATCAGAGCTTGATTAAACATTTACTCGAAGTCAAATTAAGTGTGATTTAGATGGATTAGACTAGATAGAATTAGATTAGGAGCATAGAAAAACTTGTGCAAAATTTCAAACCGATTCTGGGATTTAAAGGAGATCGGTGAGATTTCTAGATATTTCCAACCGTCATTGAATCGGTAGAATTTTTCATGAGTACCCTAGAATCAAGCTGGATTTAGCCAAACAACCCACCAAGTGGTGCCTTGGGAGCCCTTGATGGTGGGAAGCTCAACCAAAATCAATACTAGACTTGGATCCACCAATCAAAACCAAAATAGATTCAAATATCTCACTTTTTTTTCTCTCTTTTTCCATCAGAATTTTCGAGCTCTTTCAGCAGCTGAAGCTTCTCTCTTTCTCTTCTCCTTACTCTCATTTCTACTTCATTCTCATCCATCTTCAAGCCTCATCCCAAGCCACCACCATCCAAGACACAAAATCAACCTAAATCACTCAAGACAAGGTAGGAAATCCTACTTCTTCTTTTATTCTTTCTGATTTGGGGCTGTATGAGGAGCATGCTTAATCTGAGATTTGGATATTTTATAGAGTGATGATGATGTTTTATGACTGATTTTGCATGTGTGTTGTGATTAAAATCAGATTTGGGAGCAAATAGCTTGAAGGGAGGAGACAAACCTAGAAACAGGATAGGATTTCCCTCGGCGGACCGTACGGTGGAGTGTACGGCTCCACCTACCACCATTTAAATTGGATGAAACAATTTTTAAATGAAACTAGACATTCAGGGCTTTCCATACATATATCATAATAGGCCATTGGATTAGTATAGAATTAGTTATGAATTTTTGAAGTTAGACCTAGAAATCTGGGTTCTCACCCGGGCAGCATAGGTTGAGAGGGGTGTATCTCACCCTATACAACCTCAAATTGAGTGCAACTAAAGATGTTTGAAAGATAACACATGAGAGAACATCCCATAAAAATTTCAGAATTTAATTCTTTGTCATTTGTTCCCAGTACATCAATGAAGTTGGCTTAGGTTTAAACCGGACTAGAACAGGACAGCCCAGTAGGGTAATGTTTCAAGACTCATAACTAAAAATCTACTTAGGCAAATGACATGAAACTTAATTCATTCTAAAGCTTGTTGTGTTAGCTTCATTTTGATATAAAATTCGCATGATTTCATCAAGTTTTCGATTTTTAGTGAATTTTATTCTATAGGCACCCAATTCTGGCTAAGAACAGGACATGTTGAGATAAAATGTTTATATCTAGAGCTATACAACTCAAAATGAGATGGGACCAAAGAGAGTAGAAACTAGACATACAAGGCTATAACATATTCAAAAATTTGATTTAAATGAGTTGAACTGAATAAGGAATGAGACACACCAAATTCGGGCAGAACAGGGGGGTTAAATTGAAACTCTATTGATGTTTAAATTCAAATTGTTGATTGAGATTATGAATGTACATGTATAATTGAGATTGTTGATTGATGTTATGAATGCATATGTATAATTGTTGCTCTATACTGAAATTGTAAGTGTATAAATGTACTGGTTGTTATGCATGCACTATTCACATGAGAGCGAACTCGATCCGTTATGCTTTCAGGAATTTCAGTAGAAATTCATATGTTATGAAATTTATGACAACTTGAGTACATCATATGTAAAGAGACAAGTTAGATGTGCATTCATTTCATGACATTATAAAGAATTCCACATCACTTGGGCCAGCCTCGGAATAAATTAAGGGGAATAGATCAGTGGGAAGGTCGGGTGGAAAGTAAACCCGCCATCCTCAGTATAAGGCGAGCTTCGATCTGAAAAGCGGACTATTACCCAGGAGATATGGCCAATGACTCCTGGGGACCAAGGATGGAAATAAGTTATAAAAGGCAAAGCCTCCAAGAATAAGATGCATCTCGCTCATTGCACATGCATATGTACAGTGTAATACTTTTCTATTAATTGTTCTAGATCTCATTATTATTCATAACATGCTATTGTTCCGCTTGATTATCAAGTTGTTTGAGTACATTAGTATATCTCGTTAATTAAAATTGAACTTGTTTACATTGTATGCTTTACAAATGAGTATTTAAGTTAAATATTATCATTTTTACTACTATCTGAAAATCTTTTGCACAAAACAATAGGAATAGCAATGATAAGCGAGATGTATAGAAGTTAGATTTTCTACCGAGAAATATTCATTTCTCATATTATATATTCGCGTCATTCTCTGACCTAGACGCAATGGCAGGAGTTCTCTTCATTGAGTTCCCCGAGCTTCACATACACCTCGACCCGTTTTTAGACTCTGTATATATATCTGGCAGGTGCTAGTTTCATTTATATTTCTTCTTCCAGAGAGACTTCGCAGTACCCCTGATGCACCCACTATTTGATCCCGCTGTCCCATACATTGCCATTCCACTTCATATGGCCCATTCGTTTCCACCTCTAACGCATGGCCAGCACACCTGAAGATTCACCAAACCCCAGCCTCCTATGGCTCCTCTTGCTTCACCACCATATCTGATGCTTTCCGCCTCGACATCAGAGGAGGACCCATTAGAGGCAGCGAGTTCCTCCTCATCCTCTGCTCCCAGCACGGGCCACCCTCTCACAGATGCACCCATGGAGAATGGGGTTCTTTCTTGATTAGGTAGATAAGGGCGTACCATAGTGGTAGTAGGTGTATAGAATGACCTTCTTTTGGTAGTCTGGGTCATGGGTAGATGGATAGATATTAGGATATGTACATGAAATGTCCCATGGGGACCACTTAGAGTCTTTGTTCAGCTGAACCGCCGTTTCATTTTGTATTAGCGGCCTTATTTTGACACTTTGTACTTTTTGCCAAACTTTAAAATCAGATATCTATTGCAGTTATTTTGTTCTTATTGTATTTTATTTATGTTAAGTTATTTACAGTTACCGATTGATTAGTATTTATTCCGCCATCACGCAGAAAAATTTGTTAAAAGGTCAAGTATTCTTATGCGAGAAATTAACACCAATGCAGTGAGAGAAATTTAATCAGTATTACACGTAATCTCTTATCAGCTAAATTATTATGACTTAAGCATAGTACTTTGTCTGGTAAGGTGTTACATATTAGCCATTGATGAGGAGCAATGTTGTTTGAATCTCAACCATCCATTCCAACTACCAATGCTTATTTCATAATTTCCTTTTTTCTCCCACAAAAATTTGACCCCCTCAGCTGATAGCTCTCTTCCATTTCTTTATCCATTCCATCTGCTTCTTCTTCTATCTTCAACCTTCATCCCCTTACTCCACCAAGAACTTGAAACTAGTCACTCTACATATCAAAACTAAGCTAGGATTCTTACTTTTTGCTTGGTTTTAATGACATAAAGCTAATTGGGTCTAAGCTACTCCTTTTTGTTCTGATGTTATTTGATGATCGTCTGACATGTTTCAAGTGATTAAAGATGGGAGTTCTTGGTTTAGGATGGTTAATTAGGCAAAAACTCAAAGAAGAACAAAAATAGGGTTGCTAGAAAATAGAAACCCTACGGCATCCGTACTTATGAAGTATACGCCTTTGCACATAGCCATCAGAATTTGATGAACTACCTTTAAATGAAACTAGACATTTAGAGTTTTCCAACTATATAAATTAAATGGTCATTGGATTAGTATTGAATGAGAAATGCTTTTTTGAAGTTTACAATAGATTCCTACCTCTAGATCTGACCAGAATGGGTTGTGCAGGGCATGACTTGCCCTATACACCTTCAATTTTAGTGCAACCAATTTTTTTTAGAAATCTTACACATAGAGCAACATGCCATAACAATTTTAGAGTCAAATTCAATCGTTGTTACTCCAGTAATTCACCAAAGTTGCCCCATGTCCTAATTAGACAAAGATAGGGTAGGCAAATTCCACCAAATTTGCGAGCTTATAACTTGAGCTCTGCTTGCTGAAATGAAATGAGACTTATTGGAAATGAAAACTAGTTTAGTTAGCTTTGAAATGATATAGGTTTCGTATGAATCCAATAAGATTTCTATTTTTGATGACTTTTTACATTTTAAACCCCAATTCTGCCTAACACAAGGCAGACCTAAGTTAATCTTTAATAACTTAAGCTATATTCATCAAAACTTAATGGGACCAAGGAAATTAAAAATAGACACATAATGTTATAACATACTCAAATTTCAAGTTTAAATAAGCTAAGATAAATTTATGGCATAATTTACAAATTAGGGCAGAAATAGGGATAAAGGGTAGGATAGCTAACTCTTCAAGGTTTCAAACCCTTAAACTATTGAGATGATGATATGTGAATTATTTTGATTCTGCTGTTGTGGTTGATTATCTGTTAAAGATGGCACTATTCACAGGGAAGCAAATTTGATCCTTTATGCTATCGAAATTCTAGTAAAACTTATGTACATGAAATGTCATGCATGCAATTTCTTATGCATCTAAGTTGAATTGACCATGATTACATGAGTTATGAGAGCTTATGTTATAAGAAGTTATGATATGAATATCTACATAATTATGAATATGGAAAACTTCTACGTGCAAAAATGTTTGAGAGAAAATACATATGAGCATTTTAAGATGATGTGGTTATGATTATCCTTATGAAAGTATGCATGATTGCATATGAATAAAGAAAGTATATATATGAGGTCCCTTCACTTAGAGGCAATTATTTGGGTCCCTCCTCGTAAAGGCAGTTAAAAGATAAAATGTGGGTCCCTCCCTGTGAAGGCAGCTAAAACTATTGGGTCCCTCTATGTTAACGCTAGCTGAGTCCCTCCAATCTAGAGGCACATGGGTCTCCTTGCGGGTCAGTACTATGTGACGGCAGTCACGAGTTGAGCTCACTCGTAGATTAGGCTACTCAAGGGCAGTAAAAGTTAAAGACAAAGACATATGTATGCATACATCCTAGGGACGGCAATACGTAATGTCCAAGTGTGCCAAATAAAGAATGCAAAGGAAGCATAAAAGCATATGCATGAGTTCATGATGAGCAGTCACATATGCACAAGTTATGTTTTTTATCATTATGTGACATTGCAAGTTGTATTATTGTTATATTATCATTATTATTAAGAAATTGCTCTCAATTTGCTATACTTATGCTGTGATTCTTATTTTGTTTAACAAGTATATGAATAAAATGAACTCTATTTTCGGACAATATGTTTTTGAACTATAAAACTGAACAGTTTATATAATATGTTCACATTTTTTATAATAAATCGAAGCAGCTGGAGGTAATAACGATGACACTATATGTGACAATTTAGAGAATCCTATTAAGAATTTTAAATTCTCACTCCTATGTTTATTTACGTATTATCTCCAAATAGTTCAAGAAATATTGAAGACAGCCAGAGGTTGCCGTCAGACAAGGTCTGTTTGGATAACAGTAACAACTCTTGTGTACGGTGCTATGACTTAAATCTGGTACTGAACTTGGGAGGGTGTTACAGTTTGCAAAATAGGGTCTATGGTACTTTTTTTTGGCAAATATAGCCTTTGTCTGATTTTCTCTTTTTTGTCGGAGCAATTCGTGGGGGCTTATTCGTTTGTGCTACAAATTGATGGAGCGTATTCAACAACAATAGTAAGCCAATGAAAGGAATCTAGTGAACAAAACATGCACCTAATTGTAGAAGTTTATTTCAACTTGAAACTAACACTAATGCTTATGCTTGTTGAGGATATGATTTTGAGAGATAAAGGGGAAGAAAATTTAAACAGAGGGTTGGTACAGTCTTGGTCACCTTTTAACTGATATATCCTACTTATTCCTATTAAACGGAAACTTATTACATTTTTTTTACATGATACAGATACATATATGTAAATGTATACATACATTTAACAATGGAAATCAACTTCTCAAAATAATTTCTTTGGTTATATCAAGCAATGTTGTAAAAAAAGTAATAATGAAGATAAATTTCATCAAAATTAAGTTCTAGCACTATCACATGATAATAACCATTCAAAATTGGTAAAGGAAATTGACTTTCTTGATTGGACCGAATTTAAGCAAGAAAGAGAGGAGAAAAATGAAGAGAAACTCTGGCATTGTATGAACTATTACAATTTGGTCATGTAAAAATAATGGGTTTACTTTTCATTTTACATATAGTGTTTTTTAGTCCTTTAAGTTGAACTTTAAAGATGGTTTTTAAGTTTCAACAGGAAAGCCCCTACTTGTGTAGAAGGAATTTGCTTGTTCACTACAACATTCAAAGGCTTCTCTTGCTTTGAACTTCCAGCACGTTCTCAAAATAGATGCAAGTTGATAAAGAAACCAAAAATGTAACACCCTACTAATTTAATGTTATGCTTAAGTCATAGCATGAAATTAGGTAGTCTGTGTTACTGTGTTAGCATTCTGCTTGAATCTCGTGATTAGTATCACAAAATAGTTGAAACAGCGTGCTGTTATTTAATAAACATGAATTGCCTTGTATCACGTAATAAAGTTTAATATAACATAAAAGAAAGATACGGATAAGTGATATATTATCAACTGTATATGTACATATGAAGGCTGGAAGCCAATGCTTTAGTCTATACATAAATATATATATATATATTAGGAGCAGATGAAATAAAGATACAGCAAAATCCCTATTGCTAGAAAGCAAAGACGAAACTAGCAGGAGCCGGCTGTGTCCAACGAGTCCAACTCAGAAACCTGGTGAAGCTACAGGACTGGGATCTCAATGAAAGGAGTGGTCGTTAAGCCCTTCGCCAGCATCTGAGAATGATGCGGAAGATACAAAACGGGGTGAGAATTTCAAGAAATTCTCAATAGGGTTCGTATATCTTGGTTAACTGACATCACATACATTCTCAGTTGCCTCGATTTTTACTTAATTATAAAAACATGTGTTCAAACTGAGATATCCATTTCAATGAGTTCAAGAAAATATCTGGTCCGAGGCAAGATTCAATTTTACTTTGGACGGCACAGGAAATAAAATAGATTACTAATAATGGTATGTAGAAAGGTAAACAGAATAAATAAATAAACAACAGTAAATAAATATAGTAGACAACTGTAACATCTTGACATAACTATTTCATGCATTTATGCATTCATGTAATCATGCAAACTCATACTTTCCTTTTTTAACTTTTCATTTCCTTTCATCATTTTTCCATCTCTTGGTCCCCTGGGAGTTCTTGGCCATTTAGACTCCTGGGTAATAGTCTGCTTCTCAGGATCGAGCTCGTTCCTATACAGGAATTGCCGGGTTTACTTTCCCCGACGTTCCCACCGATCTATTCCTCTTAACTTCTTATTCGGGGCTGGCCCAAGTAGCATGGAACTTTCATAGTGGCATAATCTTTTTCATAACTTTCATAACTTTCTTAAGGATGCACATGCATTAACATAGAATTCATAACTTGTGCATGGGTCCTACCGTAATTTCGGCAGCATAACGGAACGTGTCCGCTTCCCCATGAATAGTGCCAGCCAACCAATACAGTTACATAATTTGTAATTTCAATATAGAGCAGCAATTATACACATACATTCATAAATTCATTCATAGCTTCAACAAGCTTCAATAGGACTCTTAACTGATTTTGCCTATTTCTGCCCGGTTATGGTATAGCCCACCTTTATTTCAATTTAACTCATTTAAACCTGATTTTTGGATAATGTTGTAGCCTTATATGTCTAGTTTCTAACCTTTTTGGTCCCATCTAATTTTGATATCTATAGCTCAAGATATTCAGATTTTATCCCGGCATGCCCAGTGGCTTGCCAGAATCAAGTAACTAAAAGTAAAAATCCACTAAAAATCAAAAACTAACTCAAATCATACAAAATTGGACTCATATTAAAGTTAACAGGGTAAAGTTTCATTTGCAAAAAGTTCCATTTCATTTGGCTTAGTAGGGCTCGAGTTATAAGCCTCGAATTCTGACCTTCCTAAACTGCCCTGTTCTGGCCCGGTTTGGATATAGGGCAACTTTCTTGGATCACTGGAAGCAGCTAGGACCTTATATAATTCTGAAATTTTTATGGGACAATCTCCTCTGTGTAAGCTTTCTAACAAATTTGGTTTCATTCATTTTCAAGTAATATAGGTCGAGTTCTATCTTGAACAAGCTAGTCTGCCCAGATTCAAAGTCAGAACCCTAGGTCGAAATTCAAAAATTCATAACTCCCTCAATACTAATCCAAAAGCCTTATATGATATATCTATGGAAAGCCCTAGATGTCTAGTTTCATTTAAAATTGGTTTTATCAAATTTGATCGGCTGTAGGCGGAGCCATACACTCCGCCGTACGGACTGCCGAAGGTTTTTGACTCTCTAACCCATCAGCTCTTTCTATTTTTGTGGTTTCTTGCTTCCACTTCAGTTTGAATCAAACCAACAGCCCAAAACTAATCACACATCATCATAAACATTCATTTAATACATCAAGGAAGATGGAAATAATTCAAGCCCAGCCAGCCAAGTCCATGGATTTGATGCAAGAATCAAAACTCCTACCTTTGATCCAAGTGTTTGTGCTGGATTCTTGAAGTTTGGATGAACAAGGCTGGAGTTTACTTCAGTTTTTGGGGTGTGAGAAAGAGAGAAAGAGAGCTGAAGGAGAGAAGAGAAAAAGTGGCGTAAGAATGGTCTGAAGTGGGTGATAAAGGAGCTGAAAATCTGATTACTTGAGTGACTTTTTGCTTGAATTTGATTGGCTCAAATTGCTTGGCTGAAATTCAACCAAGCTTCTCCATGGTTTAGTGGCCTTGTGGCGCCACTTTTTGGCTGGTAAGTGGCTAAGCTATTAGCCACTCAAAATAGGGTTTAGAGCTTGTAATTCTATTGGTCCGGTTCCGACAGTTTAAAATACCGTAAAGTTACCGATTTCCTTTGAATCGGTAAATCGGTTTTCAATAAAAAGTTTATGAAATCTCCTATATTCTAACTTAATTCTCTCTTATCTAAACTCAAGTTATTGCTAATTAATTGAGTCTAACTAATGGTTTAACCGAAATCTATTTATTTTCAATTATTCGATAAAACCAAATAATTAGGCGAAAAACAGTGGACGTTACATTAACACCCCCTGTATAGCATCTTATATAGCACAATAGTTACCTAATGTGTTTTTAATTGATTATTTTCAAAATTTGAATTTTTTTAATTTAATATATTTTCACATCAACTTTATATTTATTTTAAATCATAATCATGTCATGTCTTATATAATTTTTAAAAATTAATGTGTCCTTGTTGCAGCCATGACTTGAGCTCCCTCGACCACAAGTTTCCAACTTGATATAGCGATTGGATACAAATGTTGTTGCACTAGAGGTCACACCTAATTGCAGAAAGAATTAAAAATAATGATGTGGGTGTCCTTCACTTCTGCTCTTGGTAGAGGCAAGGGGAATCACCCAAAACAAATGAACATAGCTATAAACTTATATTTATGATGAAATCAACTAACCACCTCAATGGTGTAGTCAACTGCTCATGTTTTTAAATTTCTATGGTAATTTTTGGGTTTTTCCATTATTTACATCATGCTCTACAAACTTTAAGACATGCAAACCAAATACAAATTAGTCACATAAGTTCACCATATAAGCATGTTATCTTGTGCACAAAAGCAACAAGTAAGTATAGACAAAATAAGAAATCAAACAATGACTATTAACTGGCTGCAATTATTCTCTCTATTAGTGCAAGAATGGCCCCAATAAGCCATATGAAACAACTTTTTAGTCCACTAGTTTGAAATTAAATATACACATTAATAAGAATAACTAGAAAAATATTGTTATAATACATAGTTATAATCTGGTACAATTATCTTCTAGATGATATGAACACAAGACAAATGAGTAAATCATAACAAATGTAAGAAATCTCTATCATAATCTCCTACAATTAACATCAATTGGGTGAACAAAAATAACTACAACATTATCAGATGATCCACTCGTAAATTAGGTGTTGCTTTTATAAATTCCTTTAACAGGATATCTAATTATCCAAGCTACTTCATTCTCTTTGATAGTGCAATGCTTCCAAGTGACAACCAATATCATCAAATTGAGCAAAAAGTTACTCCAATATTTCTTTTACAAAAATTGTAAGGGATAGAATTGCTAAGCATTCCATGCTAGTAAATTAGACTGCCATCTTCCCCTACAAACTATGCATTCCATTCTAGTAAATTGGATACATAGTAAGAAACCAAAAATACGAAAGTGAATCACCAAAAAAAAAAAAAAGACTTACTTCTTATAGAGATAACTTCCTTGTAAATTTAAGCAACATGGTTGCATTCACTATAATGATATTCAAAGGGATCATCTCTAAACATGCAAATTATAACAGAATATATGGTTGCCAATATTGACTTCCCCTTGTTGCCATTGACAAAATTGTTATCCCACTTGAGATCTTTATTAATGACGAAAGGTTCATGACTGTGTACATAGAGGAGTCCTTCCAAAATCTACCTACACTAATGCTTAACAGCTTGGATGTTAACCTTTCTATCATTTTCAAAGTTCAACCTTTTAAGCTCCTTTGGATTGTGCAAAAATCGCAAAGCTTCACTTGATCCTATGAAACTTCTATCCCTTCAAATTGATCACATGCTCTAGAACTGCAAACAAATGGATAAGGCTTCATATAAATACAAATACCAATTTGAAGATACCCCATAGCCATCTCGTTGAATTACAATTACAATATAATCAACCCAAATCACAAACATAATGAAAGGCAATTGTACAAATCGATTCAACCAACCACATCATCATTATTCAAAATCACTAATCCTAATAATTTTTCCAACTTCACACCATTAGCAAATGAACAACCAAAAATCCAATATTCAATCTACTCTTAAAAATGGAGCACTCAAAACATGTCACATAACCATTGAGGAAATAAGCAAAAAAAAATTCCACCTCTAGTCATGATGTGCTACAAAATAGAACACACAGAGAATGCTTCTTTCAAGAATTTCCTATACAAACAAATTGGAGCCACAATAGAATTTCACCGGAATATGAATGCCTTTGCCTTAATAACAACGAGCTTGGCTGGAAAATATTTGGGTTGCCTGGCAAAACATCCATGAATGAAATATTTGACCTCATTAAGTCTTGGTGAAGACACTACACAAGGATAGCATGGCAAAACATCCACGAACACAACCATTTAAAAATAATATGCAAATATAAACACAAAATTGAGGTGGCCATGAACCCCCATGGCACGAACGGACATGGGGGTTAAGTGGATGGGGGGGAAGCTACACACAAGTAATATTTCAACATTAAAAAAAATGTTGTTCACTTATCATTGCTCTTCCACCATATGAAGTTCATTGGGGGTTTATGGTTTCCAATCAAACCACAGCTAATCAACATGGTTGTCTAGCACTTCTTCCCTTCTTGTTCTTTGATCGCTAAATAAATAGTTTCCTCCGATCACTTGCCTTAATTATCATTTGTTTACGCCCCTACCACTCGCGCAGATGCCAACAACATAACTACAAGACTTCCGATCGAGATATCATTGGGACTAATTGGCAAAATTAAATATTAGAGACCTTCATAAACAATTTCGTATAAAAAACACACAGGAATAACATCGTATGTCCGATTTTAAATAAAATTCCTCTGATCAGTGAATTTGGGCAAAGTAACGTTAGTCCCAAACACGGGTGGACTAACAAATCGGCCAACAAGAATAAGAGACTCCAGAAGTAGAATAAGATAATTATATTCTTTAATGAGGTTAATATAATTATGCACTGGACTTGTATTTATAAGCTTTTAAATACAACAACAATAAAAAGATTTATAGAATGATGATATTGACAATCACTAGAAATTTTAACTAATCAATTATATAAATATGGTAATGAATATTAATAAAATATTTTATTTATAACCTACATTTTCTTTTCTTGAAATGGGATTTGTAACCAACATATGGTATGATCAAAGATGTGTTTGTTTTAGATTTTAAAAAAAATAATTATGAAACTTAAATTTTATATATAATTAAAAGGATTTAATTTGTATGTGTAACATCTGAAAAATTTTACCCCTTTTTTTTTTTTAAACAAGTTGTTCAGTTTTTATCAAATAATTGTGATTAATTAGGATTCGATTTAGTATTCACTTAAATCTAATTAAGTGTGATTTAGAAGGATTAGAATTTAGGAAATTAGATTAGGAACATAGGAAACCTCATAGAATTTTTCTAAAATCGGTTTACCGATTTAAGAGAAATTGATAAGATTTCAGTATTTTAAACTGTCGGAACCAGACCAATAGAAATTATACTGTGATAATCGTAGGATGGATGGATAAGATTTAGCCAACTCATCCATGCATGTGGCGCCACTAATCAGCCCAAAAGTGGGCAGTTATAGTGAATTGAAAGATGAGAAGGAATCCACCAATCATATGAAACTTGCTTAAGAAGTTTTCACTTTTTTTTCTTTCCTTCTCTCCTTGAATTTTCGGCCAATATCGCCGCTGAGCTCTCATCAGTTCTCTTCTATTCACATCATCATCACTTCATCTTCATCACCTCTTCAAGCTTCATCAAATGTTTCTTCAACCCAAGCCACCAATTCAACCAGATTTCACCTTAGAAAGGTAGGAATTCCAACTTCTTTTCTATTTTTTTGGATTTGGGCTGATTGGGATTTTTCTTTCTTCCATGATTCTGGCCTTATCTTAAGTACAGATGAAGGATTAGGGTTGATTTTGCATGTATGTGATCATTAGAATTAGAGTTGGAAGGGAAAAACTTGGAGATAGAAAGAATCAAGATGTTGTTGGGTGAAAACCCTACGGCGTCCGTATGTCCGTCTTGTATGGACGAAAATATAACCATCAAAACTTGGTGAATCTATTTTTATGTGAAACTAGACATCTAGGGCTTTCCAACCATATAAAATATAAGGCCATTGGATCAGTATAGAGTTATTTATGATTTTTTGAATTTTGACCTAGGAATTTAGATTGTCATCTAGGCAGTATGAGTTAAGAAGGGTGTAACTCACTCTACACAACTCTAAATTGAATGCAACTAACGCTGTTTGAAAGCTAACATGTAAGGAAACATCCCATAAAAATTTCAGAGTCAGACTCATTGCCATTTGTTCCTAGCATATCAATGAAGTTGCCTTAAGTTCAAACCGGGCTGAAACAGGGTAAGCCAGTCGGGTCAATTTACGGGGTTTATATCTCAAGATATACTGATGCAAATGATATGCAACTTGTTTCATCTAAAATCTTCTTATGTTATCTTTAATTTGATGTAAATTTCGTATGATTTCACCTAGATTCCTATTTTTAGTGAATTTTCACTTATAAGGGTGCAAATTTGGCTGAGTGTAGGGCAGTCTAAGGTAAAATACAAATAACTTGAGCTATATAAATCAAAATGAGATGGGACCAAAAGGGTTGGAAACTAGACACATAGAGCTATAACATATGCAAAATTCAGGTGTAAATGAGTTTAATAGGAGCAAAAGTGAAATTTACAAAATTCGGGTAGAAGAGGGTAGAGTAAGCAGAAAACTCTGTTGATGCTTGTATTGATTTTGATGATTGATATTGTGATTATATACTTACTGTCCCATATTACTTTGAATACTTGATTGATTGTACTGGTAACCTAGCACTATTCATGGGAAAGTGGACTTGATCCGTCATGCTGCCGAAATTTCGGCAAAGTCTATGCATAGGTCATGAAATACACTTTGATACATATGCATTCATGATTATGATTAAAGCTATAATAAAGATTCTATGATGAAAGATTTGATGATGAGTCCATATTCCGAAAGAACGTGACATGGCGATCACGCTCTGATGGGGTATGATAGGGCAATTATACTCTAGAATGTGGCATAATGATCCTATACCCTAAGGAATATGACATGGCGATCATACTCTGGGACATGGCAGGATGAACATATTCCTAAGGAGTGCGACATAGTGATCACACCCCTACTGAGTATAACGTGGTGATCGTACTCTGGATTATGTATAACAAGTAAAGGAAGATAAAGGAAGAAAAGAAAATTATCTATATCTGCATAAATTCAAGTACAAGTAAAGGCATGTGCAGATTTTATGTTTTCAGTATTTTGGTGTTATTATATTTTAATACGTTTCAGTTATTATTCATAGTATAATTCATGAATTGATTTTATATTGGCTCACCCAAATGACAAGTGTATGAATAAAATAGACTCTGCTTCGAATAATATGTTTTGGAACTATAAAATTAAACAGTTTATATAATATGTCCACCTTTTTCATAATAAATCGAAGCAGCTGGAGATAATAACGATGACACGGTATGAAATTTCTTAGTGAATCCTACTAAGAATTTAACATTTTCACTCCTGTTTTTGTGTTATATCCAGATAGTTTGAGAAGTTTCAAAGACGACTGAAGTTGCTGTCAGATAAGGTCCGCTCAGGTAACAGTAACAACTCCAGAGTGTGGTACTATGACTTAAGCATAGTATTGTACAGAGGAGGACGTTACAATATGCTCAGTATAAAAATATTTTACATAGATATGCAATCATGTATTGCCACATCAACAAAAGTGTTTGACTCAATCACCCATTATTTTAATGGTCTTACAAATATAAATATATATGATTGAATACGATTGAATGACAATGTAAATATAGCAATTAAAGCTGAAAATTGATTTTTTTCAAAAGTTACTCTTTTTAACTTCTACAAATGAAAATAATTTTTTTTTAAGATTCTAATTATTTTTAAAAAATTATCTAAATATATAGAAACTGATTTTTTAATAAAAAAATTTTTTTGCCAAAATAATCATAAACAAATACACGCTAGATTATTTCGAAAAAAGTAATAACAAGGGGATGCAAAAAATCGTGATACATATGGAGAAAATGAGAAAAATGACAAAAATGCTATATCTCATACAGTGACTCAAGTAAAGGTAGTAAAAGGAAAAAAAAAATTGAAAGAGAAACAAAAAACCAAAACCCCACGTCTCCTACCTCCCCTCCGAAACCAACCCTCTCAATGCCTAAATGTTTGCAAAGGTTTGCCTTGATCATCGCCTTTTTTGTCCAGGTTCTTTGTCTCCTTCACTGGATTATCTAAGTATTTGTCAGTGTTTTATGATTTTGGATGAGTCAAAAGGTACTGCAAGCATAATAGGAAAGCTTCGATATTTTAAAAATCACTGGTCATGTTTTCTATTGACATTTTAAACTGCCTTTGATTTAGTGGAGAAAGAGCACCAAGCTTTTTATTAATGGTGTGGCTACTTCCTTTGCACTAGTTATTCACGTTCTTGTATTTTTTTCATCATGCTCATGTTTACCAGTGTATTGTATAGAGTTACTAGCATTTTTAGTAAATTTACATGCATTTTGGGTAAATTTACCAAGGTATTGTATAAAGTTACTAGCGTTTTCAGCAAATTTATTAGCATTTCATGAAAAGTTACCAGCAATTATGAGTTCTTTAAAACAAAATTTTATGAAGCATAAGATATAGGAAAATATTAAATTTATTTATTTAGATGCCCTTGGTCAATACTTGTTAATAAAATTAGAGAAGAAAAAAATTATACAAATATTACGCTTTCCAGAAGGTTATTAGCATATTGTGTAACATCCTCCCGAATACGGTACTATGCTTAAGTCATAATACCACACCCTGGAGTTGTTACTGTTACCTGAGCGGACCTTATCTGACAAAGAACTTCATGCCTTCGGAACTTCTTGAACTATCTGGAGATAACACGGAAATAGGAGTGAGAATTTTGAATTCTCAGTAGGATTTCTTAACTATCATACATACTGTTATCGTTATCATCTCCAGTTTGCTTCAGTTTATTATGAAAAAGTTGAACATATTATGTAAACCGTTTAATTTTATAGTTCGAAAATATATTATCCGAAGCAAAGTTTATTTTACTCATACACTTGGCATTTGGGTGAGCCAATACAAGTCAATTCATGAATTATATTATGAATAATATCTGAAATATAATAAAATACAATAGCATCAATATACTAGAGACATAACATCTGTACATGCCTTTACTTGTGCTTGAATTTGTGCAGTTACATACAATTTACTTTTCTTTCTTTATCTTCCTTTACTTGTTACACATATTCCAGAGTATGATCGCCATGTCATAATCCATCGGGATGTGATCACCATGTCACACTCCTTAGGAATATGTTTTTCTTGCCACGTCCCAGAGTATGATCGCCATGTCATACTCCATTGGGATGTGATCGCCATGTCACATTCCTTAGGGTGTGGGATCATTATGCTACATTCCAGAGTATGATCGCCATGTCATACCTCGTCAAAGCATGATTGCCATGTCACGTTCTTTAGGAATATAGTCTCATCATCATATCTTTCATCATATAATCTTTACATGTCATATTCCAGAGTATGATCGCCATGTCATACCCCATCAGAGCGAAATCGCCATGTCACGTTCCTCAGGATGTGCTTATCGTGCCATATTCCAAAGTATGATCGCCATGTCATACCCTATCAGAGCGTGATCGCCATATCACATTTCTTAGGAATATGGGACCTTTATTATATCTTTTTATTGTGAATATTTATATGCCACCATAAATTATCGATATTTACACTAGCTGGGTCATGCCATGCCTCATTTAAGCCCTATCCCCTATACTCACACTAGTTGGGTCGATGCCATGTCTCATGTGAGTGGGATGCTTGCATATGCTTTAATCTTTATTCTTTATTCTTTACTACCCTTGGGTAGTCTGATCTAGGAATGAGCTCAATTCGTGATCGTTGTCACACAGAACTAACCTATAAGGGGATTCACGTGCCTCTAGTCTTGGAGGGATACATTTTGGCCACGTGCCTCTAAATTGAAGGGATCTCTCTTGGTCATGTGCCTTAAGAATAGTGGGATTTCAGTTGACCACTTGTCTTCAATGTAAAGAGATCTCATCTGATCACGTGTCTTCAAGGTAGAGGGATCTCATAGTCTTATACTGCCTTCACAGGGAGGGATTCAATGTGCAACTGCCTCCAAGTGAAGGGATTCACATTTAATATATTCATATCCTTTCATTCTCATACATAATCATGCATAGATATGCTAATTGCACTCATACATATGCTGTATCATTTACTCTCATATATCCTTGCATATAGAATCTCATGTTCATAACTTAAATTTTCATAACACAAGCTATTATAACTTCATATGATTCTGCCGAAAATTGGGCAGCATAACGGAACGTGTCCGCTTCCCCATGAATAGTGCTAGTACTCAGAAAATCAATTGTACAGAGAAATCATAACACTTCATTCATATTTCAGTCATCAACCTCATAAGAACAATCTTTGCATTTAACACATAGTTGTTGTCCCAGCACATCTATTCAACCTGATTTTTGTAATTCAAGCAAAAATTTCTATTTAACTCATCTGGACCTAAATTTTGGATATATTAAAGTATTATGTGTCTACTTTCTAACCTCTTTGGTCCCATCTAGTTTTGATAAATATAACTCAAGTTATTTAGGTTTTATCTCGGCTTGCCTTGCAACTGGCCAGAATTACACACTTAAAAGTAAAAATCCACTAAAAATCGAAATCTAGTTCAAATCATACAGAATTAGTCTCATATTAAAGCTAACAGGACAACCTTTCATTTGAAATAAGTTTCATTTCATTTGCTTTAGTATAGCTCTAGTTATAAGTCCTGAAATTTGACCCTCCTAAACTACCCTGTTTTGGCCTGGTTTGGACATAGGGCAACTTTCTCGAACCACTGGGAACAAATGGGATCTTAACAAACTCGGAATTTCATTATGGGGTGTTCCCCTATGTGTAAGCTTTCTAACAAAGTTAGTTTCACTCAATTTAGAGTCGTGTAGGGTGAGTTACACCTTTCTCAATTCACACAGCCTAGATGAAAGTCCTGATTCCTAGGTCAAACTTAAAAAATTCATATCTCTTTCAATACTAATTCAATGGCCTTATATTATATATGTCTGGAAAGTTCTGAATGTCTACTTTCATATAAAAATAGTTTCATCGGATTTAAACGACTGTAGGCGGAGCCGTACACTCCGTCATCCGGACTGCCGTGGACTTTTCACCTAGACAGCATCCTAATTCTCCACTCCTTCTAATTTTCTCCTTCTAACTTTAATTCCAACTCAAGATTTCATATTAATCCAACCATAATCCATCATATACATCCACTATATCATCAAATACATGAAGAAGAGTGAAATTTCCTGCAACTATAGTTTAGAGAAATTAAGGACAGAAATTGAATCCTACCCCTTAGTACGTGATTTTGCTAAGTTTTGGAGTTTGGATGGAACCTTGTCAAGCTTGGAGGTTTGATGGAGTAAGTTAAGAGGAGAAGAGAAGAAGAAAAGAAGAAGGCTGAAACCAGATAAGAATGAGACGCAAGTCAGCAAGGAGAAGAGAACAATCTGATTTAAGTATTGAAGAGGTAGTTGGCTTTGTGTGTTTTGATTGGTTGAAATTTTGTGATTAAAGTTCAGCCATGTCTCCCTCTTTTGTGGCTAAGTTATTCTCCACATCGCCCCAAAAATGGAACTCGCTTCCATTCTATCTGAAATCGAAACTCGTATCTATTCTGTGTAAGGTCGGAGCTCGCGTCCATTTTATTTGAACTTGGAGTCGAAGTCGGATTCTGGAACTCGTGCCCACCTTATATTAAACTTAGAAATAAATTTGGAGATTGGAAATTGTGTAAGTTTTGATCGGACTTGGAGATCAACTCAAAGATCTGAACTCGTGTCCATTCTAGTTTAGTTCAACTTTAAGGTCGGAGCTCGTTACATTCAACCCGGAGGTCGGTACTTGTGACCATTCTCTTAAGCTATCAACTCGGAGGTCAAAAACCCTATACAGTTAATGTTGAAATATGAAGTTGGAAGTCGGAAGTCGGAAGTGAATGAATACTGGGTATGGTTAAAGTCGGAAATTATGTACAATTTATTTGAAACTCGAAGTCGGAGGTTGGAACTTGGAAACCACTCCATTTAATTTGAAACTAGAAGATGAAGTCGGAAATCAGAAATAATCAAACTTGAAGATGAAGTCGGAAATTGGAAATGATCCATTTTATGTGAAACTGGAAGATGAAGCCGGAAATTGGAAATAATCCATTTTATGTGAAATTGGAAGATGAAGTCGGAAATCGGGACTCAGGGTGGATGCTACATATTGTATAGAGTTACTAACGTTTTCAGCAAAGTTATTGGCGTTTCATGAAAAGTTACTAGCGGTTTATGAGTTCTTTAAAATTAAATTTTATGAAGCATAAGATATAGGAAAATATTAAATTTATTCATTTAGGTGCCTTTGGTCAATACTTGTTAGCAAAATTAGAGAAGAAAAAAATTAGACAAATATGAAGCTTTTCAGAAAATTACCAGCGTATTGTATAGAGTTGCTAGCATTTTTAGTAAAGTTATTAGCGCTTCATGAAAAGTTACCAGCGGTTTATGAATTCTTTAAAATCAAATTTTATTAAGAATAAGATATAGAAAAATATTAAATTTATTCATTTAGGTGCCCTTGGTCAATTTTTGTTAGCAAAATTAGAGAAAAAAATTATATAAATATCAAATTTTCTAGAAAGTTACTAGCGTATTGTAAAGAGTTATCAGCATTTTTAGTAAAAGTACCAATATTTCATAAAAAGTTTCCAGTGGTTTGTGAGTTCTTTAAAATCAAATTTTATGAAGCATAAAATATAGAAAAATATTAAATTTATTTATTTAGGTGTCTTTTGTCAATACTTGTTAGCAAAATTAGAGAAAAAAATTATATAAATATCAAACTTTATAGAAAGCAAGGAAGAGAAAATTGGACTGGACTGGCCGGTCGGACCGATCTAACCGAGAACCAGACCCCAAGCCGGTCCGATCTTCATCACAAAATCGGTTGTGGTCAAGAACCGGTCAAAATCGATGAACCGGTGTGAATCGGACTAGTCAAGTCGGTTGATCGATTTTTTTTTAAAAAATTTTTGATAAAAATTCTATTTTTTCTTTTATTAAAAAAAAGAGAAAGCTCAATCAAAACAAAAATTCATTTTCTTCAAATCTTTATTTTTTTAGTATGCTTATTTGTTATACACTCTTAAATTAATTTAAAAATAAAAATGAAAAATAATTATTATATTGTCTGTAAGTACTTTTCAAAAGAAATGTAAGTAAAAATTAAAATAAATAAATTTTATATTTAAGATGTTTGATAAAGTGCCTCATAATAAATATTATTTTGCATTAGTTATATTATTGTTAATAATTTAATATAATTTTTTGCTTTTTAATTAATCATATGTATATATTTTTATATATAAATAATTAAATATATATATTTTATTATGTCCCGGTCGGACCCCTGGTTGAACCGATTGAACCTCTGAACCTTTAATCCTCTGCCTTGACCGGTTCATACCCGGTCCAATTTTCTTAACCTTGATAGAAAGTTACTGACATATTGTGTAGAGTTACTAGCATTTTCAGCACAATTACCAGTGTTTCACCAAAAGTTATTAGCGATTTATAAGTTGTTTAAAATCAAATTTTATGAAGCATAAAAAATAGGAAAATATTAAATTTATTCATTTAGGTGCCCTTGGTTAATATTTGTTAATAAAATAAGAGAAGAAAAAAAATTATATAAATATCAAGCGTTCCAGAAAGTTACTATTATATTGTATAGAGTTACCGGTATTTTCGGGAAAGTTATCTGCATTTTCAGCAAAGTTACTAACGTATTATATAGAATTACTAGCGTTTTGCTGAAAATGCTGATAACTCTTTATAATATGATAATAACATTCGAGAAAACTTGTCATTTGTAATTTTTTTTCTTCTCTAATTTTATAAATAAGTATTGACCAAGAGCACCAAAATAAATAAATTTAATATTTCTCTATATCTTATACTTCATAAAATTTGATTTAAAATAACTCATAAACTGCTAGTAATTTTTCATGAAATACTGATAATATTATTGAAAATATTGATAATTCTATATAATATGATGATAATTTTGCAGAAAATGTTAGTAACTTTATATAATACGCTGATAAACACAAGCATGGCGAAAAAATTTACAAGAACGTGAATAACTGAAGCAAGGGAAGTAGCTATATCATTAATAAAAAGCTTGGTGTTCATTTTCCACCAAATTAAATGCAATTTGAAATATCAATAAAGAATATGACTAGTGATTCTAGTGATTTTCAAAGCATCAAAACTTTTTTAGTATGCTTGCCTTGC
Source organism: Pterocarpus macrocarpus (assembly GCA_031439585.1). NCBI lineage: Eukaryota > Viridiplantae > Streptophyta > Magnoliopsida > Fabales > Fabaceae > Pterocarpus > Pterocarpus macrocarpus. The sequence goes on along the minus strand of CM062516.1, from coordinate 14,970,070 downwards.
CTTTTATGTCATCCAAGAATATAAGATACAGACAAATCCTTAGATAATTTGGTAAAAGAGACGAAAAAATAGAACAAAAAGAACAATAATCAATATAAATCTTTGCAAATCTTTGAACGTCGGGAGAGTTAATTTTGGGGGAGGTGGGAGACGGGGGGGTTGATTTTCTATATTTTTTTCAAATTTTTTTATTTTTATTATCTTTAGTCAAGTTATCGTATGAAATACAGTAATTTTTACCGTTTTTCTTATTATTATTATTATTTTTTTGCATGTACCACGTTTGCATCGTAATTTTGTGCGTCCAAGGGCTTACGGGGTCGAAAATTAAATGTTTGAGGATCATAACACGTTAGAAAGAGAGAGGATATACGTGTTCCTTCTAGAAATACTGTCTGTCTCCGAAACTCGTGACGGAACTTTCTCAGCAGAAGGAAACGAAAGCGGTTGAACTTTGGCGCCGCCTATGTCCCTTGACCCAATGACCGTGTATTCAAAACGAACCTGTCCCACACTTACATCATCATCAGCGCACTGTTACTCCACCCCTACAAGTCAAAATTTTGAATTTTCAAACTTCAAGCAAACTCTCTTTCGTACTTTCCCAGTCGTTCAACGTCACGTCCCTATCATAACAACGGTGTGCCCCTTCCTCACTGTATCATAAACCCCCCTCTCCCACCGTTCCGCGTACGTGACCTCTTCTTCCTTGTCCAAAAAGGCGCAAAAATGGAATTAAAAAATAAAAAAAAACTCTCCCTCTTTATTTCCTCTCCGATTTCTTCTCTTTAGAACTCTCTTTCATCATCTTCTTCTTCTTCTCTGCTTCTTCTTTCTATTTAAGAGCTCGTGGCCGAGAATCTAGGGTTTTCTAAATCCGCAGTAGAAGTAGCAGAAAGGTTGTTTTAGCAGTAGTAGCTGAAGATCAGCATCTTCTTGGTGTAGTTGTTGTTGTTAAGGAGGATGGCAACGATGGAGAGCTTGATTGGGTTGGTGAACAGAATCCAGAGGGCTTGCACCGTGCTTGGTGACTATGGCGGCGCAGACAACAACGCCTTCTCTTCTCTCTGGGAAGCTCTTCCCTCTGTCGCCGTAGTTGGTGGCCAGGTCATCATCACCACCACCACCACCATCATCATCATCCAATTTAAAAAAAAAAAAAATGAACAATTTGTTGTGGCCTAGAACCATTGAAAATGGAATTTCATTTTCGTTTTCTTGATTTTGACTTCTTTTTTTTTTTTATTTTGGTTTTTTTTAAATGAGAGCAGAGTTCGGGGAAGTCTTCGGTTCTGGAGAGCATTGTTGGGCGTGACTTTCTGCCTAGAGGATCAGGTTAGTTCCTTTTTTAATTTTTGGTTATTTTGGTTCTTGATTTTGTGATTTATTTATTATGTTGTGGATGTTGGTGCTGGTGTTGGTGTGAATGAATTGAATTGCAGGGATTGTGACGAGGCGTCCATTGGTGTTGCAGCTTCATCAGGTGGAACCTGGAGCGGAAGATTATGCTGAGTTTCTTCACATGCCTGGCAGAAAGATAACCGATTTTGGTAGCGTACTGTACTGTACTGTAGTAACCTGCATATTATGTTCTTCTTCTTCTTCTTTTTTTTTTTCTTTCTTTTTTGGCTAGTATTATCTATTTAACGGTTTCCAGATGCTTTTGATAAGGTGTCTTGTATTGTAATGCACATTCGCTAATAGTAGGAATACAATGGTTTCTGTGTTACTTATTACGGAAGTATGATGCTTGTTTACGTATTATGATGTAGTGAGTAAATTTGGGTATGGTTGATTTTTTTGATGTACACAAGAGATATAGTTAGTTGCTCATATAAGCCCTTTTGATATTAATTAATATGCATTATGGTCGTTAGTTTCCTTATTTTAGGACCATCCTCTAAGGGAGCTATTGTGTGTTGAGGGGGCTGAGGGCAAACTACTAGATTTACAACATCAAGTTGCATGTAGTTACACGTCTGTTACACTTGCATTTGTTGTTCTGTTACTAACTAGTGACTACTTTCAGTGTCTTTTACTCCTTATCCACCTTAGCTGTATCATTAACCAAATAATAATAATAATAATTTTAATTTTAATACTAAATACTAATATTAATAGTAATAAAGGATGAGTTGTGGAGAGCTCCAATAACTATTAACTGCTACAACAACACAAGGTGGATTGTAAGTGTGCCTTTGTTGCTTTGAGGGATTATTTAAAAATTTCTTGGGTGGGTTATGAGTTTTTTAATATTTCTTGTCTGTCAATCCTTGTCTTGCTTCCCCTTCTTGTGATTTATCTTGGGTTTTACCTTCATTGCCTGTCTCCATTATGGTTTCAATGGTCTTTTGTGTGTGTCTTATTTATGGGTGTTTTCACTCTGCCACTTTAGTTATCTGTAGTATTTTTCTTTCAAGTGATCTTTTTTTGCCATTATCCATGTACTGATAATTTACCGGCAATTTATTATTTGATCATCGTAGTGCTGCCTACTTCGCTTACTGGTGCAATTATTTTTATGCTATTGTTTATTCTTTTTCTTATTTTTGTATTGTAAAATGTACAAGTGATGTTCATATTTTATTTTTATTTAAGATTTGGTTACTCTTTTGCAGCCCTAGTCCGCAAGGAAATTCAGGATGAAACTGATAGAGTGACGGGAAAGACAAAACAAATATCTCCTGTTCCAATTCATCTTAGCATTTATTCTCCATACGGTGCACTTCAATTGTTATTGTCATTTACTTTCCGAGATCTTCACTAGATGGTTTGCTGTAAACTCATGTTTGATATTTGTGTAGTTTTTGTTCTTTTTTTCCTTTCGCTTTGTAGTTTATTTTTTTGATTTAAAGTGAGATTATTATTGAAATGAAGAACAGAGTACAAAAACAAAGGCAATAGTATTCTCCTGCCATATTGAAAATAAAATAAAGTGCAATATCCCTAATATTTTATAAATCAATACAACAACTTCTCATCCTTACTGAGTCACTTTTTCTACCTTACCCCCTCCTAATTTTCCAGCTGAACATAGCTTAAGGATCCGAAAGAAGGATGTACAACTGATAAGACCAGAGGAATCCAAAGTTGATTATGTCCAACTGATAAAACCAGGGGAACATTTAGATCAGAAATACTGAATAGCAAATATGGAGATGAATGTGACCAACCTATGCATTTCTAGAACCTGATATTTCTATTCTAGAGAGCGTGCCAACACCTTCTAGTTCTTCAACAGCTGTTCTATAAAGGATGATTAGCACCTCCTTTAGTAGGAGCTACACTGTCACCTGCTCTCTAGTTAGGTGCAGCTACCTGCATTGCAATTTACTCTTAAAGACACTTGTGAATGTCTCTGTAGATTTGTTGTATTTCAGGTTATAAGAACAGCACTTGTCAAAAGTTTTAAATTCTTTTATTCAATTGGCATTTTTTCCATTTATTAATTATCTAAGTGCATTTAACTTTGTATTCGTTTGATGTATTATTATTTATATGTCATAAACTGACACTAGTAGTTCAATTGTTATTTGAAGTTATATACCTATTACAGTTTTTCTGTTTCCTAATTAAATATTTTTTCCTTTGTTTTTTGAGCAGTTGTTAACCTCACTTTGGTTGATTTGCCCGGGTTGACTAAAGTTGCTATAGGTATGATTTGCATTCAATTGCTAATTATGAATCTAAATATTTTTCTTTGATAATATGATACTCCTTTCTAGTTTGTAATTATTAACAACTGTTCCATTTTCAGAGGGACAGCCAGAGACTATTGTTCAAGACATTGAAAATATGGTTCGATCTTATGTTGAGAAGGTAAAAGAATTATTTTACAAGAAAAATGCTTTTTTTTAATAAAAGATACTTCTTAAATTTATGTAGGCTGATCGCAATTATTTCACCTTCTATTTTACCCCAATTGAATTACTGAACTTTGGACACAAGAATCTTCTGTTCTTAGACTTGCTGATGAATTTCCAATTATCTTATTGTCAAGTGATATGTAAACAAGTCCCTAACATGCTGAAAGATATTTAAACATGTTAGACTATTCTGTCTCACTTAATCGAATGGGTAACAGTAGTCTTTCATTACCTTTCTCATTGATTTAAGCTCATAAAACTTTGGGAGTCAGTGGCTTACTTTTAATGTTGCGATGCTCTTGACATGCAACGTTTCATCTTTTCAAGCACTACTTCCCTTATCTTTGTATTAAATTTTAGATGAGCATGTCCCTTTTGTATTAAATTCTCCTCACTCTTCCGGTTGAATAATTTGATTGGATGATGCATCATATTTGCATTTAATATGCCTATAAACTGCCTATTTCCAAACAGAATCCCTACTCTGTTTTTCCATTGTTGGTTGGCACCATTTTATCACCTTCTTGTAGTGTTGATGAATAATAAACTAGTTTGCAAGTGATGCCATGGAGATGTGTAATTGCTTTAACCAATAGTCATGCTTTTGACAGCCTAATTGTGTCATACTGGCGATATCTCCAGCCAATCAAGACATAGCAACTTCTGATGCTATTAAACTTGCAAGGGAAGTGGATCCCTCAGGTACTTACATGGAATGATCATTTGTTCCCTTTGCTTGACTTACTGTTTGTCGCTGAAGTCTAAAATCCTGTCTGTAACCTTTCCAGGTGAGAGAACATTCGGAGTGTTGACAAAGCTGGATTTGATGGACAAAGGAACTAATGCATTGGATGTAATCTCTCCCCCCCTTCCTTCTCTCTCTCTCTCTCTCTTTCTCTCTCTCTCATTTTCCCTGTCCTACAGCAGTTATGATATATCACTTTGAAGTTGTTGAAATTTGAAAAATGAACTGCGCCTGTAAATTGTACTTTGTTCTCTTACACTTTTATTGTATTCAAGGTCCTTGAAGGAAGATCTTATCGTCTGCAACATCCTTGGGTTGGTATAGTAAATCGATCCCAAGCTGATATCAATAGAAATGTTGATATGATTTATGCTAGACGCAAGGAGCGCGAGTATTTCACAACCAGTCCTGACTATGGTCACTTGGCCAATAAAATGGGTTCAGAATACCTTGCAAAACTTCTCTCTCAGGTTTGCTCTCTGGAAGTTGCTCATTTCCCTTCTGTTATGAGATGGGCCAGTTTAATAATGTTAGATTATTTTATAGCACTTGGAGTCGGTAATTAGGGCACGGATACCTAGTATAATATCTTTGATAAACAAAAACATTGAAGAACTGGAAGCAGAGATGGATCGTCTTGGGAGGCCAATTGCTGGTGATGCAGGAGTAAGTTGTTTACAATTGTGAATAAAAGAGTAAAATCTTTCTAAAATGTCCTTCAGAAAAATATTGAACACTATTTTCTGTTGTAGGCCCAACTATACTCCATCCTTGAACTTTGCCGCATATTTGAACGGATATTCAAGGAGCATTTAGATGGAGGGTAATTATATGCTGTCATGTTCAACTTCTACTCTATTATTATTGGCTTCTTTGAATTTTTTGGGTGGACAGTATATTGTGACAGTAGCTTGACTGTTTTTGATCCATCCTTGATGGATTGGTAGATACTTCATATTTGATGTTTGACTTTATTTAAAATCATTATTCATGAATTAGATTTGAGGTCCCACAATTCACAACAATGCTTAATTTGTTAAAACCAACTTTAAGTCTTGGATTTGTTTTTGGTGATGCTTCTGTTCTAGAAAAACTATTATATACTGCTATAAAGAGGCATGACAAGGTTTGATGTACCACCAGAATATGCTTAAGCAATGGGGAATGATTGTCATGAAGTCAACTTGTTATATAACGGTTAAAGATTTAACCTTCCTCTTGTTTATTGTCTTAGGCGGCCAGGAGGAGATAGGATATACAATGTCTTTGACAATCAGCTTCCTGCTGCTCTGCGGAAGCTACCATTTGACCGGCATCTTTCTCTTCAGAATGTAAAGAAAGTGGTGCAAGAGGCTGATGGTTATCAGCCTCACTTAATTGCCCCAGAGCAAGGTTACCGGCGCCTGATTGAGGGAGCTCTCAGTTACTTCAGAGGCCCAGCTGATGCTTCAGTTGATGCAGTAAGCAGTCCTAGTTGTATCCTTTTTAGTTGTTATTTTAAAGCTAATATTAGTGAAGGAATTAAGCTTGATTCTGTTTGTATGATTTGGATGTAGGTTCACTATGTCTTAAAAGAACTTGTGAGGAAATCAATAGCCGAAACTGAGGTAAAGTATAGGGAATTTATTTATAGTTACCATGTTCATGAGGGAACAAGAATGGTCCATAAAGCTATGAATTTGTGACTAAACAGGAACTGAAACGTTTCCCAACTCTTCAAGCTGAACTAGCTGCTGCTACAAATGAGGCTTTGGAGAGGTTCCGAGAAGAGAGTAAGAAGGCAACTCTTCGGCTTGTGGATATGGAGGCTTCATATCTCACTGTGGAGTTTTTCCGGAAACTTCCTCAAGAAGTGGAGAGAGCTGGAAATCCACCTAATTCAGCCCGTCCAGCTAATTCAGCTAATCCAGCTAATCAAGCTGCGTCAAATGCGGATCGGTATGCTACCTCAAATGTGGATCGGTATGGAGAGGGGCATTTCAGGAGGATTGGATCAAACGTGTTGTCTTATATTGGTATGGTGTCAGACACTCTCAGGAACACGATTCCAAAGGCTGTGGTTTATTGTCAAGTCAGAGAAGCAAAACTGTCATTGCTAAGCCATTTCTACGTACAAATAGGGAAGAAAGAGGTATGCTCTCTGAGACTCTTGCTCGTGTCTCTTCCCTATCGTTGCAATTGCAATTTCTGAATGACAAATAATATGGAACAATTTTTTTTTAAAATGACTATTAATATAAAATGATAGGAATAATAAAAACAGTAATAAATTGTCAAGTTAACCGGTTGAGTCCCGTGCTAAGCTTTATCAATACAAAAATTATATACCAGTATACATGTAAATTTTGTGCACCAATCATTCTTCAATGGGTAAGGAGTTAACCGTGAAGAGGGTGGATAAATGAACCAGCAAAATCTTATTTGTTATAATAGTTCCTGATTCAATGAATAAAATGTCTAGTATTGTTAAGGATTTAGGATGAAAACTCAAAATTTGTCTGGGATAGGCTGTTTCATAAGAATGGGGAAATTTAGCCTTTTTGTCTGTGAACCTATATTGGAGGAAAGAGAAATGCTATCTGTGTTTTATAAATTGACAAAATTAATTGTAGCAATTACCTATCATTTCTGTGCACTTAAGGTTATTTGACAATATAAGAGCAATGTTATTTGAATTTATTCATTATTTGCTTTAACAAAATTAATTGTGGTAATTACTTATATAATATGTGTGTGCATTTAGAATGTGGAGTTCATCTGATATGTGAGAATTCTGTATAATTTTATGGAGAATATTTAGTTTGTCTTTTATTCTCTGTTGATATATTTTGACTAATGATTACAAAAATTATATCTTGAGAAGAGTTTATCTTTAATGTTCGTGCAGGCTAAACAGCTATCACAGTTGTTAGATGAAGATCCTTCGTTGATGGAGAGGAGACAACAGTGTGCTAAAAGGCTTGAACTGTATAAAGCAGCAAGGGACGAAATTGATTCTGTTTCTTGGGCAAAATGAGCTTGATTGCTACTTTGACTGTCTTCATTGCCTTGTATTATATGTAGCTGCTAGCGATTGATTGTGGGTTGGCTGGACCCAGATATCATTTTTATAGTTTCTATTTTAGCCCTCTGTAGGAGAGCGGTAGAATTGATTATTTGTTGTTTTCTGAAGAGGTGATGATGAGTGATGTACCACAGACTCCAACGTGTTATTTAAGGTAAAAATTTACATATTCTTCGAGTGTTAAACTCCTAGGTGTTCTATTCCTTTTGTTATTTCTATTTGGACAGTTATTATCTTACGAATTACAGTTTCATAGGAGGTGAAGAGTTGATTTCATGTAAACTATTTTAAGAAAGTTTGCAACTTTTAAAAGATTTAAAATTAGAATTTAATTTCTATATACTGTGTAAAATTTTATATAAATATTTAATTATATATTATTATATTAATAAAAATATTTAATTATTCATTATTTTAAAAATCGAATAAATAAAAATATATAATTAAATAATCGGGACGGCCTTCTGAGGCTGTGAACGGCGATTTGTAGCAGCAAAAACAAGAAGAATCGCTGGTCAAGTTGATGTCCTCAGAGCCGAAGCAATAGTGGCGAAGGAGGGACTAGAGCAAGCTAGCAATAACTTCGACCCATTTTATATTTTTTTTTCATTTTTTTTGGCCCCGAAAAAATTGTGGGCAGATGGTTGGGTGGTTTACTGCTGTCCCTCATATAGTGATACAATAAAGCATATTTTAATATTTTAATGACCAATCTGTTTTCTAAACTGTATTTAATAAAATTAATAATCTGATTTAGTCTGGAAAATTATATAAGATAGAGGGTAGATTCATAACATTTATTAATAGATAAGAATAATCTTTAAATTGTGAATGACAATAGTGATAATTACAGTATCAATAATTATAATAATGTGGTAATACGAATGGTTTATTTTTTTGCTATAATTTACGTTTATATTTGTCGCAATGGTGTTTTGTTTAATTTTTTTTCCAATCTTCTTTGTTCCTGTTTCTTATCAAAAGAGTAGTAATAACTAGGTTCGGGTACAGTAATAGTAATTGTAAATTCAGTTCGGATTTTTTTTTTTTTGAAAAAAAATACAGAATCTTATTGGAGAAGCTATTATTGGCAATTTTCTTATATTTGATGACTTGAAGATAGTATGGTCAATGGCCCCTATCTCTTGCTAGTTGCTACAAGTGATAGCCATTCTGCACAATGCATGATAGAAGCAGGTGTAATGACCTAGCTGTGAGTTGTTTGACTTTAATTGGATTAATATTCATAATTATTACCCGTTAGTGATAGTAATAAATCATTAATCCCTTCTTATGAAATAATAATTAAAATTTTTATTACCTAAAACATTTCCGGTGAAGATATTTTGGAATAAATATTTTACATGGTCAGATAGAGATTTTTTTTTAACATGTCTGAAGTAGAGGAGGTCAACTTTTTCTCTATAAGCTACGGTTTGTAGCTGTGCACTAAACCAACCTCCTACCTTAATTTTCCTTTCCTTTTTTTCTTCTCCATTCTTGAATTTTCATTTTTTCAAAAAAGACAATGAGAGATTGAAGATGTACCACTCTTGATGAACCATTCTCATTGATCTCTTTGAATCCCTCACCGACACACCACCTCATACAATAGTATAAATCCCGGTGTTCCATTTCTTTTGTTTTCCAAATAATTTCTATTTACATGATGATAAGTTGGTCTACTTTCTTTGTGCTTATCCTCCAAACTTGAAAATGGAACCTTACATTTGGCCTCTTGGTTTGTCCTCAGAGATGCACCGATATAGCTCTTGTTGGCATTCTTCCCAAGAAGCAAGTCACCACCTCTACTATAGATGACACCGTACGGTCAGTTCCAACCATTTTTCTAGGAGACATAGAGGGAAGATTAGTATTGAACTTTTTTACAGATTTCAGTTGGAGCCCAATGATTTTGTTGTTGTATATCCTACTTTAGAAAGTGTATTTAAGTACATTCTAACCAATTCATTTCTCTCTTAGTTGCTCATGATATTATATATTCTGTCTTAGTTTCTCATAACATTTTTTTTTTTTGTGACGGTGCATATAATGCTGGATAGGTCTACCATGGTGGTTTCTGTCAATCCCCTGTAGCATTTTTTACCTTTGTTGTTGATTAGAGGTAACAAGAGGTAATATGGAGCAATGTTTTATTCCTATCCAGAGTCAAACTTATCATTTTCTTGCAATTCTCGATTTATGTTGATCAACTTATTCAGGCATGAGTTAGATTATTTTATGAAAATTTCTCTCCAGTGATCTATTTCAATCCGTGTAGTATTTTTTTCTCTTCCCTCTTGAATTTGAATTGTTGATGCATCCTCTATAAATTGGTTGAGCTTTATTGATCAATCCACGCCTTCTCTTACACTCTCATCCTCTTAAATTGTTATTTGTCTTCTTTCTGTTAAGACATTCAGTTCTTTACTTCTGTACTCACAATTTCCTAACTTCGTCATGACTTCAATGGTTGATTCCATTTTGAAAATTGTTTCTATGCTTGAGGCATGGAGGCTGAAGATTTGTGTTATTCATTTGTGGGTTTTACCTATGTTCAACAATGCTTTGGTTCCAAGTTCTATGGAGATGATTCTAATGGATGAAGCTATAAGTGAGATTTTATTTTTTAAAAATTACTAAATGGAAGGATGTTATGTTGAATCAATTGCTCAATGTTTCATATATTTGGATGATTTCGATTTTTTTTTTCTTCATTGAAGGGTGACAAAATCTATGCAACTGTCAGGAAACTATTGGCCAACAAGTGTCAAGATCAATTGGTGGAAAGATGATGCTACAAGATTTGCTATTTGACTGTGATACCCAATCTTGGGTCTTACCGCACAACCAAACATGATTCTAAATTGGTGTTCCAATTTAGAACAACTGTTCAATCATGTGACCTTTCTTCTATTCCTCTTTATGGTGTATTTGCCACTCTATTTCATGACATACTTCACAATACACAGATTGTGACTACTTAATAGGTAAATATATTTTTTTGTTATTGTTGTTTTTTATGTTAATTTTATTATTTTAGTGTTATTAATCCGGGATATTTTAGGTAATAATTAATTTAATGATTTTGTAATTAGTTTCTTTGTGGTGTTTTTCTTTGTTGTATTAGATGTTGCTAGATTGCTCGTTGGAGTGGCTCAATTGAAGGACTATGAATGTGAGGAGAAGTCTTCTATAATAGTTACGCTAGAACTTACACGGGAAGGGTAATTAACTTTTTCCCTTCATTCCAATTGGTGATAATTGTCTTTTGGTGTGAGTAGCTCTTTCTTTATGTGTTAGGCTTAAGCAGGAGTGTGCACTATTTGGAGAATATGTGGACCAGCATTAATTGTTTGTTGGGAATGGTGACTTGGATCTGCCAATGGTTATTATGTAGTTTGCAAAAGTGAAATGTTTTAGAGGTGATTTAATTAGTCCACCTAAGCTCTTTGTATTTTAGTTAGTTTATTTACGTTGTTCTGTATTTTAAACATTCTTTAATGTTTGTGCAGGGAAGATTGGGATTCAAAATGTCATTTTTGCTTTAAGGAGTTCGCTCAACTTTGATATTGTTGAAGTTATTCAATTTAGAAATAGGTATATTTTAACACTTTTTTTGTGCATATTTTAACATCAACTCTTGAATGCGTACTCATAATTTTTTTCAATTTTGTTATGCAGTATCTCTACTGCTGGATATGTTGGTAGCCAAAGTTTGATGACATTGAATGATTCATCCCAACTTTTTTATTGAGGATTTCATGAAGGTTACACCAAAAAGGACCATTGAATGTCTCACTGAAAATAAAGAGGTTGTGTGTTTAATTATTACAATTTTAATGTATTTGAGAATGTGTTATATATTTAATTATTTATATGTTTGATAATTTTTTTTCTTTTTTATAATCTGTTTTTTAGGATGGATTCTTTGTGGTAATGGTAACTGTAAAGTCTATAGTAGAGGATAGTCCTTGGTGGTATACATCATGTTGATATAGGAGAGCAATTGTTCCAAAATGTGGAATGTACTTTTGTGACTTCTGCACATGTCATGTCTTTAGTGTTACTCCTAGGTGTGATGCTGTTATGCATTTTATCACATATGATGATGCATATTTGTTTCCTAATTTCTAAATATCCCAAAGTTTTATTTGTCGACTAATGAAACCATTTTTTTTCTGTGATGTTAGATTTAAACTGAAGTTGGAAGTTGAGGATTGCATAGGAGTTAGTGTGTTTGTTTTGTTTGAGCGTGAGTGCTCCTACTTATTTTGGAAGTCATGTGCTGAGATTTTTGCTAGGTAGATGAAGCTGGCTCAAGTAATTTTTGCAGATGGATATTTTATTCTTTCCTTAGTCATTGATATTGTATTGTATTTGGATTCCATTATTCAATTAATAATAGCTAATATTGTTTTCTTTATTTATTTTTGAATGTTTGTAACAATGACTATCCACTTCTGTTTAATGGATTGGTTGATAAGAAAATATTGTTCAAGATTAAGACAAAGAGTGTGTCCCCTGAGAGATATTATGGTACTTTTCGTGTGAGGAAGATTTGTTTTGAGTATGTTCAATCTAGAGGGTGTTGATTTGACTCGTACCAAAGTAAAAAATAATAGGACTAATATGAATAACTTTTGTTTCTATAGAAATATGTAATTTGTTCCTAAATGTGATAAGTGCTTTGTGTAGGCTATTTTTACTCCTGCATTCACACGTGCTATAAATTTAGCTTTGAATTCTGATGTGATTGAATGTGAAACTGTGGAACATGAGGTGTAACATCCTCCAAATGTATATGCCATGCTCGAGTTATGGAGATATATCTAGAGGCTGTTACTACTATTGTGCAAGACTTTTTAAATAAGAAGATATTATATATATGGTCCTGAAAAATTTTATATTTCATTATTGAATAAGAGTTTATAATCACAAATCTTTGATAAATATATATATATATATATATATATATATATATATATATATTTATTTATTTATTTACAATTTAATTGAAACTAAAAGTAATGCTACATACAGACCATTTCTCGGTCTGCAATAATCTCTTGATGGTTATCGGCCACCTACTTTAGTCCTCCGAATCGTACATCAAGTCCAGGTCTTTAGCTCTATAATTATCTCCAAAACATCCATTACAGACTTGGAATCTATGCTACATACTGGAATGTTTACGGAAAACAAACAAACAAGTAGTGAGAATCTAAGGTTCTTAGTAGGTATACTTAATGCATTAATCAACAAGATGTTATCATATACATTTCAGCCGCTTCAGTTTCTTATGAAAACATGAGCATATTCACATAAGTACTAATTTAATTTTTAGATTGAAAACATATTTCTCAAAGTGGATTAGATTTTAACACTCACTTGGCATATTCATGGTAACTATAATAACAACAATAATATAGCATCTCGAACATAATCATAACTGTAACATCCGTTTTCCGAGTTCCGACTTCGCCCTCAGGACTGATCAATTTCAATTCCCGACTTCATCATCGAATTCTACACAGGATGGGATAAATTCAATTCAGAGTTAAGCCTTACTAAATATCCGATTTCGACTTAGTTTGGCAGCAATTCCACGATTTCGATCTTAAATTTCAAAGCGAGCGGCATGAAGCTGAACACGTTCAGACTTCATCTTTGAATTTCGGAGAGTGTTATTTCAGATTTCCAGTTTAGTCTTGCTCAATATCCAGGTTTCATGTTTCAAGGCTAAATATACCCGGTTTCGATCTCATCACACCTTTGTATATAAATCCCACTTCCAGGTTTAAGTACTTGGGTTTTGAATGCCAGAGTTACGACACCTCATGCCTCATGCTTCACAATAGTGTGTGTGGTTTTCCGAAAGTAATGGTTTAACACAATGGTATATGAGTTGAACTCAATGGATATGAGTTCAAATATTTGAGTTGATTTCAGTTATACGAGTTCCGATCTCAGATTTTATGTCCGGCATTGACATTCAGAGTTCATATATGGAGTTCAGGATTATATGATTTTCACCATTGCATTACTTCGATATCAGGCCTTGATTCAAGCATCGAATAAACAAGATTTCCTCAAGTCACCAACAACATAGTACGAGTTCGACATGCGGTTTCAGCCTTTCAAGCAGCGTAAAAGGTCACGAGTTCGACTTCAAGTAATGTTGGGGACGAGTTCCGATTCGGAGTAGGCGGAGCGTATCCGGCTTTGACTGACGTAGAGAACAAGTTGGCCACAAAGGTGAGAGAGCGTGGCCAAAGCTTCAACGTAATCTTCAGCCAATCAACACTACATTTTCTTGTAGTTAAGTCAGACTTCCCCTTCAACCCCAGCTGATTTACATCTCCTTCTCTTCCTCTTGCTCCAGCCTTCTCCTTCCCTTCCTCTCTCAACCAAACTCCATCAAATCCCCAAGCTTAGTCAAGGGTCCATCAATCCAGAAATCAGATTCAGCAAGATCATACTCCAGAGAGGTAGGATTCAATCTCTAATCTTAATTTCTCTAAACAAAGGATGCATGAAAGATTTCTTTTTATGATTATTTGATGATATGCTGGATGTGTATGATGGATTATGATAGGATTAATATGAAATATTGAGTTGAAATTAAAGTTAGAAGAAGAAAGTTAGAAGGAACCAAGGGTTAGAATGCTGTCTGGATGAAGAATTCCACGGCAGTCCGTACGGCGGGGTGTACGGCTCCGCCTACAATCGGTCAAATCCGATGAAACCATTTTTAGATGAAAGTAGACATTCAAGGCTTTCCATAGATATATCATATAAGGTTATTGGATTAGTATTGAGAGAGATATGAATTTTTGAAGTTTGACCTAGGGTTTAGGACTTTCATCCGGGCAGGGTGACTTGAGGAGGGTATAACTCACCCTATACAACTCTAAATTGAGTGAAACCAATTTTGTTAGAAAGCTTACACATAGGGGAACATCCCAATATAAGATTCCGAGTTTGTTATGGTCCCAATTGTTCCCAGTAATTCGAAGAAGTTACTCTATGTCCAAACCAGGCCCAAACAGAGTAGTTCAGGAAGGTTGAATTTCAGGACTTATAACTCGAGGTATACTTAAGCAAATGGAATGAAACTTGTGGCAAATGAAAGGTTGTCCTGTTAGCTTCAATATGAGACCAATTTCGTGTGATTTGAGCTTAGTTTCGATTTTTAGTGAATTTATACCTCTAAGAGTGTAATTCGGGCTAGTGGCTGACAGGCTGAGGTAAAAGTTGAATATCTTGAGTTTTATGAATCAAAATGATATGGGACCAAAGAGGTTAGAAAGTAGACACATAGAGCTATGATATACCCAAATTTCAGATTTAAATGAGTTGAATAGAAATAAAGGTGGATCATATGAAATTCGGGCAGAACTGAATAGATGGGCAAAAGTGATCCAATTGGTGATTTCATAGGTATCAGAAAAACATATAAGGTATAAGTCGAGAATTGCCAGTTAGACCTTGATGTATATGCGTTAAATTGATTATATGGCTATGATTGAATTGTCTGTGAAGACTGGCACTATTCATGGGGAGGCGGATCAGTTATCTTTGCCGAATTTCTGTCTAGGAAACTAGGGAATGTGTACAAACAAGGACGAATTAGAGTATGAATGGGTATATAGAAACCCTATATTTGAGAATGACATAAGTATGTTATGAGGCATGTGAGGGTAAATGATGTAGCATATGCATAAGTACTGGTAAAATGGTAAGGAGGCTACAGGCCTTTATATGTAATAAACATGTATGTGAAAATCATGTGTGCGATGATACATGAAAATCAATGAGGTATATGTACGAGTACACTCAATATGACTATGCTTGATTATGCATGAGAATGAAAGAATGTGAATATATTGAATGTGGGTCCCTTCACTCGGAGGCAGTTAATTGAGGTCCCTTCCTATGAAGGCAGTTAAATGATAAAGACATGGGTCCCTTCACCTGGAGGCAGTTGCATATTGGGTCCCTCCTTGTGAAGGCAGCAAAAACTATGAGATCCCTCACCTTGGAGGCACGTGGTCGATGAGATCCTCTATGTTGAAGGCACGTGGTCGGATGAGATCCCTCAATTTTGAGGCATTGACCAGAATCGATCCGCTTCACTTAGAGCACGTGACAGAATGAGATCACTCCAAGACTAGAGGCACGTAGGTCCCCCCTTGCGGGTGAGTCGGTGTACGGCGGTCCGCAGGTGTGACGAGCTCACTCGAGCTAGGCTACCCAAGGGTAGTAAATGCACCCTAGGGGACGGCGTCGTACGCCTAGGCGTGCCAAGTAAGGACTAAAGACCAAAGGCTAAAGATTAAAGTATATGCACGAGACACGGAACTTACATGAGGCATGGCATGGACCCTTTAGTGTAAGTACAACGGAATGAAGTCCCATATTCCTAAGGAGCATTGACATGGCGATCACGCTGCGATGGGGTATGACATGGCGATCATACTCTAATGTGGCATGTAAAGATTTTATGATGAAAGGAAGATGAAGAAAGAAAAGCAAGTTTTATGAATAAGCATAAATTTAAGTATGAATAAAGTTATATCACGAGATGTTATATTCCCCAACATATTGATGTTATGTGTGTTTTAATATGCTACAGTGTTATTAAGTGGTATTATATTTGAATGAAGTTTATTGGTTCTCCCAAATGCTAAGTGTATGATTAAATGAACTGCTTGGATAATATCTTTTTCGAAAGCGTATAATTAAAGCAGTTATGCAGCATGTTCACCTTTTTCATAATAAACCGAAGCAAACTGGGGATGACAACGATGACATTCCATGTGTATTATAGAGAATCCTACTGAAAATTTAAAATTCTCATTCCTATTTTCCGTGTTGTCTCCAGAAAGTTCAAGAGGTATCAGAGTAATGCTTGTTGAAGTTCTTTGTCGAGATAAGGTCAGTTCAGTAATCAAAGTAACCTCGAGTGTGGTACTATGACTTAAGCATTGTACTGTACTTAGGAGGGTGTTACAATAACAACATTTATAACATAGTGATATGTTTAAATATGCATATGCTAATGCACCTTCTTGACTTGTGCAAGTGCACTTGACTTTCTTATCACTTTATTTAACTTGCATCTTGCTTCTCTATACTTGGTCCCTTGGAGGTGAATGGCCTCTCTCACCTTTGGGTAATAATCTACTTCTCAAGTCCTAGTTTGTATCTATATATGAGTGATAAGTTTACTTTTCCCGACCTTCACACTAGTCTATTCCCCTTAAATCTGGTCAGAGGCCGGCCCAAGTTCTTAAACAATTCTGCCTTGGCCCACTATGAGGTGAAGGCTCGGTATGTCCTTTGCAAGTTCTTATTATCTTTCTTTATTCTTGTACATAACCATTCATGAATATGCTATATGCACTTATGCATATGCTTCATAGCTTACTTTCATACACTATTGCATGCATGATCTTCATGAACATATCATATAATCATTCATAGCATTCACATATTCTCGCCGAAAATTCAGCAGCAGACCAGCTGAAACGTGGAAACATCCCAATATACAAATAGTCAGCCAGTTCCAGTATTCAGAATTCATTAATATCAGCATACGAATATCACCTTAAATTGATAAGAATTTGCATACATAATTCAACTCTTAATCCTTTATGACTTTCTGCGGCATCTAACTGTAAAGCTGTCAGGTTATCTCATTTTCCTCAATTCTGCCATATTCTTCTAAATTGTACTAAAATTTCATTTTACTTTATTTCAATTTAGAAATTTAATATGTTATATCCCTGTTTGTTTATTTTTAAACCACTTTAGTTCCATTAAATTTTGAGGTGTATAACTTAAGTTATTGATGTTTTGCTCAAGGCTACCCTGTTTCAAGACAAACTTGCATCCTTAGTTTTAGAAAAATCACTAAAAATCGATTATGCATCATTTTTATCCAAAATTTACATCAATTTGTAGCTATTTGAATGATCTCTTAATCCTAACAAGTTTCATTTCAATTAGGTAACAAGAGCTCAAGTTATGAGCTTCTCAAATAGGCTGCCATGTTTCCACTTGAATAGAGCATAGGTCAAATTTTAAGAATTACTGGGAGAAATATACTTCTTATCTAATTCTAAAATTGTAATGGCATAATCTACTATGTATTAGCTTTCTAAAAAAATTAGTTTCATATAATTTGAAGTTGTATAGGTCGAATTATGCCCTTCATATCACACTCTGGTCAAGACATAAAGTGAATTTCAACTATTAACTTCTAAAAATTATAACTAATTCATTTTAAATTCAATGATCTTATCATTTTTATCCTTGGATTGGTCTTGTAGGTTGAAATATGAGCTTTGTTGTATGGATGCTCTAGGGTTTCATTTAACAACTTTCTATTTTAGTTCTATCTTGTTCTCTTGGCCTAGTCTTCAACCTAAACCAAGTTTTCCTATCTTAAGTGATTAAAAAGAGACCATATAAAAAGATTAAATACATGATAACCCAAAGAAATATCATCAGCCACACAACCATATAACACATCAAATAACTAAGGATTTGATCTACCTAACTCAAAATCCTTAAAACTATGGAAGCAAGGAAGCCTAGAAGAACTCCTAGCCTTCTTTCTTCCTTATGGTAGTAAGATGGAAGGAGGTGGAGAGACTCCACTTGATGTTAAATCATCAAATTGATGGAGGAATATTGTAGAAAAGAATGTGAGGATCAATTTTCATGGAAGGAGTGAGTGGTTTTGAGGTTAAGAAGGCCTTCAACTATGAGCTTGAAACTCATAGTCATGGAGGATGACAAGAATGAAGAAGAAAATGGTGGTGGATGGGTGAGGATAAGTGGCCGAAATTCCAAGGATAAAAAAAGGAAGGAATAATGACTTCTCACTTAAGTTGGTTTGGCTTTTTAGTTAAGCTTTGTGGATAAAAATCTTATTGGTGAGTTTGTAGAAAAATCAAATTCTTCTAAGCTAAAATTTTGAGTGGCTCATGAGAATTAGTGTGGTAAATTTCTAGCCATACATCCTAGGGTTTTGAACTAATATTCATGTCCACAAACAATATAGGACTTTTGATGGTTAATTCAAGGTATCCGACAATCAATTCAGGTAGTCTAGGTTACCTGAGTTACTGAAATATTGTGTGAGTAACCCCATACTTTTATTTAAAATTATGGGTAAAAAATCTCTATTTAAGATTATAGCAAGTATTTTAATTATTTACCAGTATCGTAATGCCCGCAAAAATCTCAAAATCGAAAATTTTGTACGATTGCCCATCTCAACAACCATAAACTCTTATTTATAACTTTGCCATCATAATTCAAAAATTACAATTTCATCCTTACTTTTTCTATGGTTTACCAAATTATAATTTTGCCCTTATCTCGGGCCCAAGCTTTCTTTTCTCCCAGTGTATCCTTAGAACTCGGGATGTTACACACTATCCACCTTTAAAAAGAATTTTTCCTATAAAATTTCTTAGCTGAGAATAATTCAAGATAATTCTTTCTCAATTTTTGGTATGTTTTACCTTATAAAGGAAACTCCCTCCTTGCCTAATTCGTCTTTGACCACTGGGTTCTCTAGATTATTGAGTGCCTCAGCTGAAGTTCTTGTCCCCATTTTGAAGAATCGTGAGGCATTCAATGGGATTGATCGAAAATGTTGACTCCTTGTCCTTTGGAGTTTGCTTGTTAATCCCTTCTTATTATTATTGAGATCACATTAAGATTCTTCTCTCATTTAAAGGTATGCTTGTCCATAAAACTTGTCTCCAATTTTGAAAGTCAGAATAATTTATAAAGGGACCTGTCATCGTTACTACCATTTCTAAACTCCTTCATTAGTCGCTTTACCTAGCAAAGTTAATCTAGGGTGCTTGCACCTATCAATCTCCACTTGGAAGGGTGCTCATCGATCCATGGATGATATGTGGTTAAAAAAGAAAAAATGCGGGGCTGAGTTGTACAATCCTTAATGGAGTCCTTCTGTATTTGTCGACCTATCTCAATTATTGGTCATGAGAAACTGGGTTTGGAATAGTAACTAGTTATTCTGCAGTTGACATATGATTGGAGGACTGGAAATTTTCCTTGCGAAATTTTCTTGAATTCACGAATCAACCTAAGTTATTGGACGCAGGAGATAGTGAGCAGAACATCAGTCCATTCGATGACTCTTTGTTACCCATCTCTAGGTAAAAATCTTATGCCGGCTAATGGGGAGTATGGGTGTTGATTAGTCTCCTTACTGCCATTCCTACCTAGTTGTTAATGTAGATACCTCTGTACCCTAACTAGGTTAGAGAATTCTCTTTCAATTTTTCTCCTAAGCTGTTAGAGTAAGTTCCCAAGAATTTCGGCTATTCCTAGCGCTTCTGCTTAACTTTGTTGCTAATATTAGGTGTATGATACTTACGATAGCTTTATTGAGATTCCCCTGGAAATCACCTCAATTGCCTTATTCTAACCTTTATATACTTTACCATTTTTTGGCCCAAGAACTAGTTTCTATTCTCCCTGGCATAGCTCTTCTTAGTCCTTTCCTTAACCTACCTCCCCAAGTTTTGCTCACAAATCTTTACTTTGAAGTCAAATCCCTTGAGGAGTTTCCTTTACTTCATCACTGAATGCCTCAAGTTTTCAATCTTGATATTTAGTTACCAAGGTATAGGCAATTTCAGTATGAAGATGAGAACTAGTAGTCTTACTTCCTTATTGTGGTTACAGAGTTTCATCACTCCAATACTCTTAAGAAATATTGTGCAAGTATGTGCGAAGAAGCTTCGAAGATTGTATTAGCACCCAAGTTCACTTCATCTCGATAACGTCCTAATCCATTACTTGGTCCATCAAGAAAATTATTTATTTTTCTTTGCCATATATTTGGCTATTTTTATTTTGTGGTTGCAAACAAATCTTCCGCTACTTTTGCTCTAGACCTTAGGTCCAACTCAAGGAGTCTTGCAGTTACAAAGGTTGCCCTCTATAGCAATGATCAACTTTGACATGTAGTAGTCATAGTGGCTATGCTAAAGTTCTGGGAAGTTGGCTCAATTATTCCAAAATTTTTCTCATTTGACCGCCCTTAGTCAAATGATTAATCTTCCTTCGTTGGGTTTAGAATGCAGGGCCAGAGTCTTCCTCAAAACTGCAACTATGTGTAACGTCCCGATTTCCGATCTCATTACACACATTTTTCGATTTCCGACTTTGTTAATTCATTGGCTAACTTTACCAACTTCCGACCTCATCTCACCGGAATGGTCACAGCTCCGACCTCCGACTTCATCTCCAAATCCCAAATGAAATGGCATAACTTACAATTTTCGATCTTATGCAAAGACAAAGGGATACGATTTCCGACTTCATGTTTAAAAGAAAGTGTACCCAATTTCGGGTCTCATACTGTAGCTTCAAGTTTCAGAGAGAGGTTCCCGAGTTCCTACCTTAGACTACGTGGTTTCCGACCTCAGAAGTTATAGGTTAACACAATGATACAAGTACCGACCTCCGAGTTAAATGTAACGAGTTCCGGCCTTAGAGTTGAACTCAATGGACATGAGTTCAAATCCTTGAGTTGATTTCCAGTCCTACACGAGTTTCAATCTCTGAGTTTATATCCAGCATCCACATTCCCGAGTTAAAATAGGGAGCTCTGAGATTATATGATTGTGAGCTGTACGACTTCCGATGTCCGACTTTACTTTCAAGTTTCGAATAAACAGATAAGATTTCCTCAAGTCACAAACAAGAGGTAACGAGTTCCGATATCCG
Organism: Pterocarpus macrocarpus; assembly: GCA_031439585.1. Lineage (NCBI taxonomy): Eukaryota > Viridiplantae > Streptophyta > Magnoliopsida > Fabales > Fabaceae > Pterocarpus > Pterocarpus macrocarpus. The sequence goes on along the minus strand of CM062516.1, from coordinate 14,948,610 downwards.
GCTTCAGCTTCGAGCTCAAGTCCAATGACACGAGTTCCGACTTCAAGCATGTTAGAGACGAGTTCTGAGTTAAGATAGAGTGGAAGCGAGTCTCACTTTGGGGACGATGTGGAGAGCAATTTAGCCACAAAAGTGAGAGACATGGCCGAACTTCAACCACAAAACTCCAACCAATCAACACCACAACTTTCATGTATTTGAATCAGACTCTACTCTCCATTTTGGTCTGATTTACATTCTCCTTCTTCTTGCTCGAGCCTTCTTCTTCTTCCCTTCCTCTCTCAATCCAATTCCATCAAATCTCCAAGCTTGGTCAAGGTTCCATCAATCCCAAACTCAAACTCAGCAAGATCACACTCTAAAGAGGTAGGATTCTACTTCTATTCTTGAATTATTTGCCCTAAGGTTGTATGAACTTGTATTCTTCTTCATGTATTTGATGAGTTAATAGACGTATTCTGATGGATTATGATTGGATTAACATGAAATATTGAGTTGGAATTAAGGTTAGAAGAAGAAAACTAGGAGAAGTGAAAGTTTGGAATGCTGTCTAGTTGAGGAATCCCACGACAGTCTGTATGGCGGAGTGTACGGCACTGCTTACAATCGGTTAAATCCGATGGAACTATTTTTAGATGAAAGTAGACATTCAGGGCTTTCTATAGATATATCATATAAGGTTATTGGATTAATATTGAGAGAGATATGAATTTTTGAAGTTTGACCTAGGAATCAGGGTTTTCATCCAGGCAGGGTGACTTGAGGAGCATATAACTCGCCCTACGCGACTCCAAATTGAGTGAAACTAACTTTGTTAGAAAGCTTACACATAGGGGAACATTCCAATATGAAATTTCGAGTTTGTTATGATCCCCCAGTGATTCGAGGAAGTTACCCTATGTCCAAACTGAGCCAAAACAGAATAGTTCAGAAAGATCGAGTTTTAGGACTTATAACTCGAGCTATAATAAAGCAAATGGAATGAAACTTGTGGCAAATGAAAGGTTGTCCTACTAGCTTCAATATGAGACCAATTTCGTATGATTTGAGCTTAGTTTCGATTTTTAGTGAATTTATACTTCCAAGAGTGTAATTTGGGCTAATGACTGAACAAGCTGAGGCAAAATTTAAATATCTTGAGTTATGTAGATCAAAATGATATGGGACTAAAGAGGTTAGAAAATAGATACATAGAGCTATGACATATCCAAATTTCATACTTAAATGAGTGGAATAGAGATAAAGGTGGATTATACAAGATCCGGGCAGAACTAAGTAAGATTGGCAGAATGGCCAAATTGACAATTTTACAAGTATTAGTGCACATATAAGGTTTGAGTTGAGGACTGCAAGTTTTATATTGATAGATATGTTAAGTTGATTATATTGCTGTGGCTAGTTTGTCCGTGAGGACTGGCACTATTCATGGAGAGACGAAACTGATCCGTTATGCTGCTGAATTTATGGCAGGAGTTTAGGAGACTATGAGTGTCTAGATTACAAGGAATTTATGATATGAATAGCCACACAATTATGATTGTGTATGTGGAAATTCTATATGCGAGAATGACATAAGTATGAGATGAGGTATATGAAAGTAAATGACAAAGCATAGGTATGAGTGTAGTCAGCCTGTCTATGCTTGATTATGCATGAGAACGAAAAAGACATGAGTATGATAACATGTGAATCCCTTCACCTGGAGGTAGTTGTACATTGAATCCCTCCCGGTGAAGGTAGTTAAAAGATAAAGATATGAATCCCTTTACTTGGAGGCAGTTGCACTTTGAACCCCTCCCTGTGAAGGCAGCTACCCTCTACCTTGGAGGCACGTGGTTAGATGAGATCCCTCTATATTGAAGGCACGTGATCAGATGAGATCCCTCAATCTTGAGGCACGTGACCAGAAGAGATCCCTTCAATTAGAGGCACGCGGCCAGAATGAGATCCCTCCAAGACTAGAGGCACGTGGGTTCCCTTGTGGGTGAGTCGGTGTGACGACGGTCACGGGTGGAGCTGACGAGCTCACTCCAAGGCCAGGCTACCCAAGGGTAATAAAAGCACCCCAGAAACGGCGATACGTAACGCCTAGGTGTCCCAAGTAAAAGCTAAAGACTAAAGACTAAAGACTAAGGCATATACAAGCACCTCGCTCATATGAGGCATGGCATTGACCCAGCTAGTGTGAGTTAGGGGACAGAACTTACATAAGGCATAGCATGAACCAGCTAATGTAAGTACCAAAGGAAGATCCCATATTCCTAAGGAACGTGACATGGCGATCATGCTCTGATGGGGTATGACATGGCGATCATACTTTGGAATGTGGCATGTAAAGACTTTATGATGAAAAAGAAAGATAAAGAAAGAAAAGTAAATTTTATGTATATGCATGAATTCAAGTACAAGTTAAGCTATGTGCAGATATTATGTTCTCAGCACATTGAGGTTATGTGGGTGCCTTAATATCCTATGGTTCCAGTAAAGTATATGTAGAAGTTATGCCTCTAGTACATTGATGCTATCATACTTTATTGTATTTCAGTTATTAGTCCTAATATAATTCATGACTTGATTTTCATGGGTTTTTCCCAAATGCCAAGTGTATGATTAAAATAAGCTTTGCTTCGGACATTATATTTTCGAACTATAAAATTAAACAGTTTGTAAGGTATGTTCACCTTTTTCTTAATAAACCGAAGCAAACTGGAGATAACAACGATGACATTGTTTATGATACATAGGGAATCCTACTGGGAATTTATAATTCTCACACCTATTTCCATGTTGTCTCCAGATAGTTTCAGAGGTTTCCGAAGACGGCTGAAGTTGCTGTCAAGCAAGGTCCGCTCAGGTAACAGTAACAACTCCAGGGTGTGGTACTATGACTTAAGCATAGTACTGTACTGAGGAGGGTGTTACACTATGAACCTTGCTTCCAAACTTCTTTTTCCTTCTGAACTTTATCCTGTTCCTCATCTGATGGTTTCTTAGTAGTGAAGGTCAAGGTGGATGATAGGCCAAATATTGCATGTAGAGTATTCCAAATGAAGCTAGATGAATTGATGAATAACTTTAAAAAGGGAAATTTTTTTGGGAAAGTTGTTGTTGGTAATATTTTAATTACTTTATTACTTTATTAAATTCAAACATTTTTACTAAAATATTTCACATGTTATTTTAAATTGATTTGTATTTTTTGTCCTCTTGATTTATTTTGCAGGTATGTATATTGTGGAGTTCCAGAAATGTGCTTTGCCATACGAACATATGTTGCTTTGGTTGGAACAAAGTGTCAGGCTGCAACTTGCTCTGTTGATTGATGATTTAATATATGCTGAGTTGCCAGATCCTTCAAAGTATCCTTCTTTGTCTGAGATTGTAACCAAGTTTATGATACATGGTCCATGTGGGATTGCTAGATCAAGGTCTCCTTGCATGGAAAATGGTAAATGTACTAAATTTTATCCTAAAAAATTTGTGGACTGGACATACTTTGACGAAGATGGATGGCCCATTTATAGAAAGGGTGTAACTTATAACACTTTATCGGACAAAATACTATGCTTAAGTTATAATATATTACCCGATAAGTTATTACGTGTAATTGTCTAATTAAAATTTCATATTAATCTAAGGATATTTACCTATAGAGGAATTAGCTGTTTATTTGTTTATTTATTTTGGTCGTAGAATAAACAATGGATTTAACGTCATAACAGAGAAAGAAATTTGTGGAATAGACAGAACTACAGGAACTATGTCATATATGTATATATATATATATATATATATATATATATGTAGATATTTGTTTTCAGAGTTTACAAAAAGTAACCATAAACAGCACAGGGTATAAAAATGAGGCCGCTAAAACAAAATAAATTGGCATGTCACTATAAATCAGAACCCTAACTGGTCCCCCTGGGACATTTCATGCACTAATCATTTATAGGTAACACCCACTAAGCTAAGCCTATGGCCCAAAATGCCAAAAGAGGGCCATTTTATATATCACTTCCTACTATACTACATAAGCCTCCTAAATCGATTTGGAAGAAAGAAATCCATTCGCCATGCTGGCGTCTGCTCGGGTATAACAATGCCTGGTGCAGAGGATGAGGAAGATGAGCTCGTTACCTCTGACGGATCCTCCTCCTCAGAAAATGAAATAGAAGGGCCTGCTGAGGTGGTGAAGCAAGAGGTACTACGAGAGCGGCTGCTGTTGCTGGTGGAGGTGGAAATGGGTATGACATGTACAGTGGGATGGCTATATAAAGTGCAGAAGGATCAAACAATCGGTGAGTAAGTGGGATAGCAAAATCTCTGGGGAAAAAGAAATAAAAATGAAACTATAAATGGATCAAGGTGGATATGTAGATCGAGGAACTCAATGAAAAGGATGTCCATCGCTGCATTCTCCATGATCTGAGAATGACGCGGAAATACACAATAGGGTGAGAATTTAAAGAAATTCTCGGTAGGAAATCTAATTCTACGCAAATTTGACAACTTCGTCATTCTCAGTTGTTTCGGTTTCTTCTTAATTTAAAAAGACATAACATAAGTATAATAGTCAACTTAATTCATATTTTGGAAAACATAACCCGAAACAAAACTTAATTTAAATTAGTGTAACAAGAAGTATAACCATAAAGCAAGTAGTAATATAAACACGAGAAGTATACAAATAACTATGCAACCAGTTTAGGATTTAGCAAACAGAGCATGTATATGTAAAAATGGAAATGCATTTAGCTTTAGAGAACTTTCACTTACATGACTTGTATTTTTTTGCACTTGGTCCCCTGGGAGTCTTTGGCCATATACTCCTAGGTAATAGCCTGCTTCTCAGAACCGAGCTTGTTCCTATACAGGATTGCCGGGTTTATTTTCCCCGACTTTCCCACTGATCTATTCCCTTTAACCTTATTCAGGGGTTGGCCCAAGTAATATATAATACTTTATAATTCTCATAAAGTTACCTGCACAACTAATCTGCCATGAATATCTCATACACATTTATATATTTTGTTTAGTATGTGAAATCTCTACCAGAATTTCGACAGCATAACGGATCAAGACCGCTTCCCCATAAATAGTGCCAGGCTACCAGAAAAATCAATCAAGCAATACAACCAACATGGAGCAGCAAGTTTATAACAATAATATCAATCATATAATATGCCATCATAACTTTGGTTTTTCTGCTCATTCTACTCAATTCTGCCCAATTTTGTAAATTCCACCAAATTTCTGTTCAATTCATTTAGACCTCAATTTTGGATATGTTATAATGCTATGTGTTTAGTTTCCAACCTTTTTGTCCCATATCATTTTGATATATATAGCTCAAGTTATTTGAATTTTACCTTAGTTTGTCCTACAACTATCCAGAATTGCACCCTTAGAAGTCAAAATCCACTAAAAATAGGAAACTAGATGAAATCATACAAAACTTATACCAAACTAAAGCTAACAGGACATTTGCATAAGCAGAGCTTCAGCTATAAGCTCTGTAAGTTGACCCTTCTGGACTACCCTATTCTAGTCTGGTTTGGACTTAAGCAATTTCATCGAATAATTGGGAATAATTGGGATCAAATCTCAGTCTGAAATTTTTATGGGGTGTTTTCCTATATGTTGGATTTCAAACCCAATTAGTTTAACTCAATTTAGAGTTTTGTAGGGTGAGTTACACCCCTCAAAACTCATACTGCCTAGAAGAGAACCCAGAATTTCAAATTAAACTTCAAAAATTCATAACCCACTCAATACTAATCCAATGACCTTATATTTTATATGGAGTGAAAGCCCTAAATGTATAGTTTCACATAAAAATAAACTCATCAAACTTGGATGGCTATATTTTGGTCTGTACAAGACGAACATACGGACATTGTAGCGTTTTCACCGAAATAACATCCTACTTCTTTCTATTCTCAAATCCCTCTACTCCAACTTCAATTCTAATTCAAACATATATATTAAACCAACCCTAACTCATCATCTCTACCCAATATAGCATAAAAAATATGAAAGAAAGAAGAACCCCAAGTAGCCCCAATCCATAGAAAACAAGAACAAAAATTAGAATCCTACTCTTCTAGGTGTAGACTTGCTAGATTTGGGTCTAGGGTTGAAGAAATTTTGTTAGAGCTTGTTAGAACTTGATAGCTTGATGAAGATGAAGTAAAGATGAGATGATAAAAAAGGAAAATGGAGAGGGGTCAGCTACTTAATATGGCCGAAAATTGCAAGGGAGTGGGAAGGAATTTTTTTGAAAACTTTTGAAAGAAGTTTGAATGTGATTAGTGGATTTCTTCCTTCATTCCAATTTGATATGGCTGCCCATATGAAGGGCTGATGTTGCACTATTTAGAGGGGTTGGGTGGCTGAATCTTGGCCATTCAATCCAGGGTTCTCACAGTATAATTTCTATTGATTCGATTCTGACAGTTTAAAATATTGAAGCCTTATCGATTTCCTTTAAATCGATAAAACGATTTTGGAAAAATCCTATGAGGTCTCCTATGTTTCTAATCTAATTCCCTCAAATCTAATCTTTCTAAATGATACTTATTTGGCCTTATATAAATAATTAATCGAATTCTAATTAATCTCAATTATTTGATAAAAACCGAACAACTTGGTTAAAAACGATAAAATTTTTCGAACATTACATAACTGTTGTAGTTAAGGATGTTATGGTTGATAATCGGTATGTTGTGCCATATAACCCCAATTTGTTGATGAAATATAATGTTCACATGAACTTGGAGTTTTGCAACAAGTCCAATTCCATCAAGTATCTATTTAAATATGTTAACAAAGGTCCAAGTCGTGTCACTGTGGCTCTTAATCAAACTCCTCGCAAGTTTGAATCAAATGAAGATGAAGAGAGTGATGAGATTAAACAATATTATGATTGTAGATATTTATCTCTAGTGAATCTATTTGGAGAATATTTGCATTTGATATTCATCATCGATGGTCTCTAGTGCAGTGTTTGATTTTCCATGTTTTATTCAATGATAGTGATATGCTAGATCAAGTTGTTTAGGAGAACATAGATAATAATACAATGTTCACAGAATGGATGGAAGTTGATAAAAGATATCATGATGGTAGAAATCAAACTTATGGTGAGTTTCCTATGCATTTTTTTTATCATGTTGATAAAAGGGAGTGGCATCCTAGGAAACAAGGTGTATCAATTAGGAAATTGAACGTCATTCCTCTATCAACTCTAGAGCTTTTCTACATGAGATTACTTTTGAATATACAAAGGGGTTGCACCAATTATGATGATATTAGAACTTTTAATGGTGTTACTTATCAATCATTCATAGAAGCTGCTTGCTATGCAATGGGCCTCTTAACTGATGATCGGGAATTTGTAGATGCAATAAAAGAGGCAGCTGAGCTATTGTCTGGTCATTCTCTCCATTTGTTATTTGTGACATTATATATTGTGGTCATATACAATGAGTTAACCTTTTTCATTTGGCAACAAACCTGGAATTTGTTAGCGGATGGAATTTTGTATGAAAAAAGGATAGCTATGCATGTGCTAGGTTAGAGAATACTATTTGTTATTATATTAAATTTTAATTTTCTTTGACTTAATCTTATTATCTACTGATAATTCCTAATAAGGCTATGTTGTTTTGTAGATTTGAGAATTGCAGATGAGGACTTAGAAAATCTTTGTCTATTTGAGATAGAGAAGATACATCAAAATGGCAAGTTGTTAAAAGATTTTCATGGAATGCCTATTCTAGCAGTAGATGATTTAAGTCATTTGAATGATGTTCTGTTGCTAAATAAGCTGAATTATCCCAACGAAGATATGCTCATAGAACATGGAAAGTATGATCCATTATTAACAAAAGAATAGTTGAAAGTTTATGATTATTTTGTTGCTGTTGTTAATCATGGAGAAGGTGGATTTTACCTTATTCATAGATATGGAGGAACTGACAAGACTTTTGTTTGGAAAGCATTGTCTGCAAAGTTGCGATCAGAGGGGAAGGTTGTACTTAGTGTTGCTTTCAGTGGTATTACATCACTTTTGTTACCTAGTGGTAGAATTGCACATTCAACTTTTGCAATTTTGATACAGTTAAATGAGGATTCAATTTTTAATATAAAGCAGAATACCCTTAAAGGATAGTTACTTAAGCTTTGTAGTCTTTTCATTTGATATGAAGGTCCAATGATAAATAACTGGGGCTTTTGAAGCTTTGGATAGACATAATAAGCGGTACATATAATGAACGACTTAATAAACCATTTGATGGTAAGGTTGTTGTGCTTGGTGGTGATTTTTGTCAAATTTTACTAATTATCCCAAAGGCAAGTCATGCAGAAAATGTCATAGCTAGTGTTAATGCATCATTGCTGTGGAAGCATTGCAAGGTTATTGAACTGACGAAAAATATGTGACTACAATCAGGACCAAGCTCTACTGATATTGATGCAATGAAATTGTTTGCTAAATGGATCCTAAATATTGGTGAAGGAAAGTTGGGCGTGAAATTGATGATTACTTTGAAGTTGAGATTCCTGATGATTTGCTATTGTCAAAATTTGATGACCCGATTGCTGGTATTGTTTCATGCACTTAGCCCGATTTAGTTGAAAATATAGGCAACTATAATTTCTTTGAGGATTGGGCTATTCTTGTACCAACAATTGAGACAGTTGAGAAAATAAATGAATATATAATTTGGCATCTACTAGGTGAAGAAAAAGAATACCTAAGTTCAAACTCAATTTGCAAGTCCGATGATGATATTGGTGTCGACCATGAGTAGATAATCGTTGAGTTTCTCAATGAAATTAAATGCTTAGGTGTGCCAAACCATAAGCTAAAGTTGAAGAAAGGTGTTCCTATGGAGTTGCTAAAAAATATTGATCAAGCTGCTAGGTTGTGTAATGGCACTTGACTTATAGTTCTTGAGTTGCGAGTCACTATTATTGGTTGTCAAGTTGCTACAGAGGATAATATTGGAGAGAAAGTCCATATTCTTAGAATGAATATGATATTATCAGAGTTAATGGTATGTGTGTCATGTATTTGCTTTTGATGGTATGGATGGGAAATTTGATGGTATGTGTGTCATGCATTTGCTTTTGATTTTCACAATTTAAATTTACGAAGAGTCTTTATTATGTTGTTGGTATTGTTGACCAAATGAGATTGGTTTCTCGCACCGTAGAGATCCATGTGAAAATGTGTTTGCCAATGAGCTCCATTGACATGATGGTGATGTTACTATACAATGCATATCTTATGTTCTTTTTCTGTAAAAGACTATCACCAATGTAACATGAATGGATGTTTTGTTCTTTTTCTTATAATCAATGGAAATAAAACTTTTATTATATGTGTTACTATACAATGCATCTTTTTGTGTTCAATTATTCTATGATTAAGTTATTGCTTTATTGAATACACTAAATTATCTTTTGTACTAAATAAATAAATATATTTAGTTGCATTGGATTTCTTTCTTTTCAATTTTGAATAATGTAAAACTAAACGAATTTAAATTACATTTTTGTAACTTTGCATTATAGGTGAGTAACATCTTCTTTTTATACACCAACATTCTTGGGAAATATTCCAGCCATTACTCTACTGCATATTTGTCCTCTCATAAAAGTTTTATAAAATATTTTGCTTCTACTTCAACTTCTTTGTTCTATTAGGTTGCTTCTCAAGCATTAACTCAAACTCAGCATTGACAATGCCTAATAGTAAAGGTTCGGTTCATGAAGTCATAAATGTAGATTCACCCTCCGATAGTGATGGTGTTCTTATTCCCTTTGATGGGTTCCATATTGTTCTTTCCCAACCCCAAGTGAAGAAGTATCAACCGTTGGTAATTGCTTTCCCACTCTTATGTGTTATTTCTTAATGGGTTCTACCATTTTTTAGTTGAGGATTTGTTTAGTAGTATTATAACATTCCTTTATTTTTCATTTTGTAAAAAAATATATATCTGTGAAGCACATTGGTGAGTTTATTGAGGATGGTCAAGAAAAAATTGAAGTATATGATGAAGATAAGGAAGGTTTTGGCAGGCATGAATGGGAACTGGTATGGTCTCAAAAACCAAGACAATGTCATATTGGCAAAGGATGGTATCAATATTGCATTGAAAATGAATTGGAGGAAGGAGATAAGCTATCATTTGAATTTGATCAATCTAATGGATCATTCATTATGTCTCTGACTATGAGTTAATGGGTATTTTTCTTTAAAATTTAAAGTTGTTATACTATGAAAAGTAAGTTCATTGTAGGGTTTTTTTTTTTTGGTATGATGTTTTTTACTCAGCTTCTTGTTTTTGTCCTTTTTTTTTTTTTGAAATTATGTAGGCCTATCACAACTTCATGTCCGGGAGAAAAGCTGAAGTTATTTTGCCTATGTAGTTGTTGTTTAGTTGGTTATTGTTTAAGGACCTTTAAAATTATTTTCTTCTTTTTGTTTTTTTCAAAGGAATGCAACACTTAATGATGGGCTCTTAGCATAATTCTGATTTCTTAACTTGGCTACTTGACTATGTGGTATCATTTAATTTGATTGTATTTTCTTACCCATTTGCAAAGTGCTTTCTTAATTCTATATATTTCGGACTATAATAGAAATTATTATCATCCAACTCATTCGAATGAAGAAGCAGTATCTTGTAAACTTTTTATTAGTATAAAGAACATGGTGCAACAATTATGAGACCTAATGCCTATTCTTTTTAGCGAGTACATATCCATCAAGTGTTGTTTTTATTTTTTTATTTTTTATTTTTTTTGGGATTGTGTATGTAACATCCCCGATTTCTGAGTTCCGACTTCATCTTCGAGTTTGATCAAATCCCATTCCCGACTTCATCTTCGAATTTCAGATAATTGAGCTTATTTCCGAGTTTCGAGTTCCTCTTGCACAATTTTCGATTTCATGTTTCCGATTTCATCTTCAATTTTGATTATTCCTGATTTCCGACTTCATGTTCTAGTTTTGAGTTAAATGGAGTGGCTTCTGAGTTCCAACATCTGACTTCGAGTTAAAGTATATTGGGCATAAATTCCGACCTTCGATTTCAACTGGCATAATTTCCTACTTCCTGACTTAACCTTCAAGTCTGAACAACATGAACGTGATTCCCGATATCCGATTTCATGTCTTGAAGACAATGTACCCGATTTCCGATCTCACAATTTATCTTCAAGTTTCAAGCATATGTCCCCGAGTTCCAACCTCAGACCTCATGGTTCAACATAGTGTACATGGTTCTCGACCTCCGACGTTATAGTTTAACACAATGATGCAAGCACCAACCTCTGAGTTGAATGTAACGAGTTTCTGCCTTAGAGTTGAACTCAATTAGAATGGATACGAGTTCAGATCTTTGAGCTAATTTCCAAGTCATACTCGAGTTTCGATCTTCGAGTTTATTCCCAGGAGCCTTCCATTTCTGTTGGTGTTCCCGAGTTTGAATGGGGAGTTCCGAGATTGTGTGATTGTAATCTTATGACTTCCGACATCCAACTTTACTTCCAAGTCTCGAATAAACCAGACAAGATTTCCTCAAGTCATAAATAAGATGGGACGAGTTCCGACATCCGGCTTCAGCTCCAAGCTCAAATAAAAGGACGCGGGTTCCAACTTTACACATAATAAAGACGAGTTTTGATTTCAGATGAATGGAAGCGAGTTCCACTTTTGGGATGACGTGGAGAGCTATTTGGCCACTTTTGGGACGACGTAGAGAGCAATTTAGCCACAAAAGTGGGAGACATGGCCAAACTTCAACCACTAAACTCCAACCAATCAATACCACAATTCCCACTACTCTCATGTATTTAAATCAGACTCTCCTCTTCATTTTGATATGATTTATGCCATTCTCTCTCCTTCTTACTCCAGCCTTCTTGTTTCTTTCCTCTCTCAATCTACTCTATCAAATCTCCAAGCTTTGTCAAAGCTCCATTCAATCCAAACTCAAATTCAGCAAGATCACACTCCAAAGAGGTAGGATTCACTTTTTATTCTTGATCTCTCTGAATTGTGGCTATATGAGATTTCACTTTTCTTTAATTATTTGATGATATATTGGATGTATATGATGGATCATGGTTGGATTTATATGAAATATTGGGTTGGAATTAAGATTAGAAGAAGAAAACTAGGAGAAGTGAAGGTTTGGAATGCTGCCTAAGTGAGAAGCTCCACGACAGTCAGTATGGCGGAGTGTACGGCTATGCCTATAGCCAGTTAAATCCAATGAAATTATTTTTATATGAAAGTAGACATTCAGGGCTTTCCATACATATATCATATAAGGTCATTGGATTAGTATTAAAAAAGATATGAATTTTTGAATGTTAACCTAGGAACAGGACTTTCATCCGGGCAGAGTGACTTGAGGAGGGTGTAACTCACCCTACACAACTCCAAATTGAGTGAGACTAACTTTGTTAGAAAGCTAACACATAGGGAAAGATCCCAATATGAAATTTTGAGTTTGGTATGGTCCCAATTGTTCCCAGTGGTTCAAGGAAGTTACCCTATGTCCAAACTAAGCCAAAATAGGGTAGTTCAGGAAGGTCAACTTCCAGGACTTATAACTCGAGGTATACTAAAGCAAATGAAGTGAAACTTATTGTAAATGAAAGGTTGTCCTGTTAGCTTTAATATGAGATCAATTTCGTATGATTTGAGCTTAGTTTCGATTTTTAGTGAATTTATACTTCTAAGAGTGTAATTCAAACTAATGACCGAACAGGCTGAGGCAAAATATAAATATCTTGAGTTATACAAATCAAAATGAGATGGGACCAATGAGGTCAGAAAATAGACACATAGAACTATGACATATCCAAAATTAAGATTTAAATGAGTTGGATGGAGGTAAAGGTGGATTATACAAAATCCAGGTAGAACTGAATAGAAGTGACAGAATGACCAAGTTGATAGTTTCACAAGTGTTAGTGAAACATATAAGGTTTGAGATGAGGATTACAAGTTTTACATTAAGAAATATGTTGGATTGATTATACTACTATGACTGATTTGTCTGTGAGAGCTGGCACTATTCATGGAGAGATGGATCTGATCCGTTATGCTGCCGAATTTACGGTAGAAATCTATGAAACTATGAATGTTTGTATGTAAGGATGAATTAAAGTATGAATATGTATATAGAAACTCTATGTTCAAGAATGACATAAGTATGATATGAGGTATATGAGGGTAAATAATGTAGCATATATATGAATGCTAATAGAATGGTAAAGAGGCTACGGGCCTTTATATGTTATGAATATGTACATGAAAATCATGTGCGCAATGATGTATGAAAATAAATGAAGTATATGTACGAGTATATTAAGCATGACTATGCTTCAGTATGTATGAGAATGAAAGAATGTGAATATATTGAATGTGAGTCCCTTCACTTGGAGGCAGTTATTTGAGATCCCTTCCTATGAAGGCAGTTAAATGATAAAGATATGGGTCCCTTCACCTGGAGGCAATTACACATTGAATCCCTCCTTATGAAGGCAGTTAAAACTTGGGTCCCTCTATGTTGGAAGCACGTGGTTAGATGAGATCCCTCTATATTGAAGTCACGTGGTCAGATGAGATCCCTCAGTTTTGAGGCACGTGACCAGAAGAGATCCCTTCAATTAGAGGCACGTGGCCAGAATGAGATCCCTCCAACCTAGAGGCAGTGGGTCCCTTTGTGGGTGAGTCGGTGTAACGTTGGTCACGGGTGGAGCTGACGAGCTCACTCCAAGGCCAAGCTACCCAAGGGCAGTAAAGGCTAAAGACTAAAGATTAAAGATTAAATATTAAAGCATATGCAGGTACCCCACTCACATGAGGCATGGCATCGACCCAGCTAGTGTGAGTATAGGGGATAGAACTTACATGAGGCATGGCATGACCCAGCTAGTGTAAGTACCGAATGAAGGTCCCATATTACTAAGGAACGTGACATGGCAATCACGCTCTGATGGGGTATGACATGGCAATCATACTTTAGAATGTGGCATGTAAAGATATGATGATGAGTCTATATTCCTAAGGAACGTGACATGGCGATCATGCTCTAATGGGGTATAACATGGCGATCATACTCTGGAATATAGCATGATGATCCCACACCCTAAGGAATGTGACATGGTGATCACATTCTGATAGAGTATGACATGGCGATCATACCCTGGGACGTGGCAAGAAGATAAAGAAAGAAAAGTAAATTTTATATACATGCATAAATTCAAGTACAAGTAAAGTTATATGCAGAAGTTATGTCTCTAGTGTAATGATGCTATTGTATTTTATTATGTTTCAGTTATTATTCCTAATATGATTTCATGAGTTGATTTTGTATGGGCTCTTCCCCCGAATGACAAGTATATGAATAAAATGAACTTTGCTTCGAATAATGTAAATTTTTTTGAACTGTAAAATCAAATAGTTTACATAACATGTTCACCTTTTCCATAATAAATCGAAGCAAACTGGAGATGACAACGATGATATTATGTATGATATTTAGAGAATCCTAGTGAGAATTTATAATTCTCAATCCTATTTCCGTGTTATCTCCAGATAGTTCAAGAAGTCCTGAAGACGACTGAAGTTGTTGTCAGATAAGGTCTGCTCAGGTAACAGTAACAACTCTAGGGTATGGTATTATGACTTAAGCATGGTGCTGTACTTGGGAGGGTGTTACAGTGTAAGTTGCTTTACATCTGGGCATGCGCCCAAAATGACCTATTGATAGGTTAGTGTATAAGCCCATGGCAACTTGATTTAAAAAGTACAGAACCCAATGTGTAGTGTGTAACGTCCTCCTTCATACAGTATTATGCTTAAGTCATAGTACCACACTCAGGAGTTGTTACGGTTACCTGAGCGGACCTTAACTGATAGCAACTTTAGCCGTCTTTGCAACTTCTCAAACTATCTGGAGATAACACGAAAATAGGAGTGAGAATTTTGAATTCTCAATAGGATTCCTTAACCATCATACATACTGTCATCGTTGTCATCTCCAGTTTGCTTCGGTTTATTATGAAAAAGGTGAATATGTTATGTAAACTGTTAAATTTTATAGTTCGAAAATATATTATCCGAAGCAAAGTTCATTTTACTCATATACTTGGCATTTGGGAGAGCCTATACAAATTTAATTCATGAATTATACTATGAATAACAACTGCAACATATTAAAATACGATAGCATTAATATACTGGAGATATAACATCTGCACATGCCTTTGAATTTATGCAAATATATAAGATTTACTTTTCTTTCTTTGTTTTCTTTATCTTCCCATAGTATTTATCTTTATTTCCCTCCTTCGACATATCGAGGTGTTATGTATCGCCATCCCTAGGGTGTCTGTATCTGCCTACACTTGAGCATTACGTATCACAGTCCTTAAGTGCAGCATTACTCATCTTGAATTCATATGGCACACCTAGGCGTTACGTATCGCCATCTCTAGGGTGCTTGCATATGTTTAATCTTTAATATTTACTGCTCTTGGGTAGTTTGATCTAGGAGTGAGCTCATCAGCTCAACTCGTGACCGTTATCACACCGACTAACCCACAAGGGGACCCACGTGCCTCTAGTCTTGGAGGGATCTCATTTTGGTCACGTGCCTATAAATTGAAAGGATCTCTTCTGGTCACGTGCCTCAATGTAGAGGGATTTCATCTAACCACGTGCCTTCAATGTAGCGGGATCTCATCTGACCACGTGCCTCCAAGGTACAGGGATCTCATAGTTTTAACTACCTTCACAAGGAGGGATCTCATTACTACCTCCAGGTGAAGGGATTCACATTTAATATATTCATATTATTTCATTCTCATACATAATCATGCATGGACATGCGGAATGTACTCATACATATGCTACATCATTTATTTTCATATGCCTCATATCAGACTTAAATCAGACAGCAAACCCAGGATAGGACATTGTAATTATGCTAAGAAGATAACAATATCAGTAGGTGCGAGTTCTATTGTCTTAAGCCTTAAGCTGTCTCGCAAGCTTTTTAACTCTTACTGATGTTCCCGAGTTTGACCTCATAACTGACTTCCGAGTTTCGATGCAATATCTGCTTCAACTTCCAGAGTTACAAGCCTATGTCTTGATTCTCGACTTCTGGGATCATGTATTCAATGTCTCTTAATTCCCGACTTTCGACTTTAATCCATGATTGGTCCTCCAAGACTTTTACGGGTGTTTTTCCTAAGTCCCGACTTTCGATACCCTGTCTTCCCTAATTTTCGAGTTACGACTTTAGCTATGTCTGACTAGTTTCCTATTTGCTCAGTCCCGAGTTCAACATCAAATATACCCGATCTAGCTCTTTCTACTAAGTTCCGAGTTCAATCATTAAGCATACCCTTCTGAGTTCATCCTTAAGTATATTATTCCGAGTTCAACCTTAAGTACACTCTTCCGAGTTCAACCTTAAGTACACTCTATCTAGCTCTTCGTTTGCTAAGTCCTAAGTTTCGATATCACAGAGCTTGATCTAGTATTCATACATGTCTCTAGCCCATATTACACTCTTATAAGAGAAAATTCACCAAAAATAGAAATCTAGGTGAAATCATATGAAATTTATATCTCTGTAAAGCTAACAGGGCAAGCTTTCAAATGAAATAAATTGCATATTATTTGAATGAGTATATTTTGAGATATAAGCCCTGAAACTTAACCTTCTTGAACTACCTTGTTTTGGCCACCATTGGACATAGGTCAACTTTCTCGACTCACTGGGAACAAATGGGACCTTAACTAACTTGGAATTTCTTTATAGGATGTTCTCCTATGTGTAAGCTTTCTAAAAAAGTTGGTTTTACTCAATTTGGAGTTGTATAGGGTGAGTTACACCCTTCTCAATTCACACTACCCGGATGAATGTCCTGATTCCTTGGTCAAATTTCAAAAATTCATATCTTTCTCAATGCTAATCCAATGATTTTATATGATATATGTATGGAAAGCCCTGGATATCTAGTCTCACATAAAATTAGATTGATGGAGTTTGAACGGCTGTAGGTGGAGCCGTACGCTTTGCCGTACGGACTGTCGAGGAAGAACCCTACCAGCTTCATGAGTTTTCTCCTTCCTTCAAGTTCTTTCATACCAATTATAAGTCTAATCATAATATACATGCATAATCAACTATAATTCATCATCATCACTTCACATAACATCAGTATCACTAGGTATACGAGACCAATACACAATTCCAAACCAAGGAAAATAAGAAGAGGAGTAGGATTCCTACTTTGTCTAGTTGAATTTGAGTTGATTTAGTGTCTTTAATGGAAGCAACTTTGGATGAGACTTGAAGAAGGGATGAAGATGGAGTGAAAATAAGTGTGAGGAGAAGAAAAATGATGAGCTTCAGCAGCTAAAAGGGGTTGCCGAAAATCACATGAAGAGAAGGAAAGAAAAGGTAAAGATTTTTAGAAGTAAGGCTCGTGATGATTGGTGGACTTCACTTCACCCTCCAATTTAGCTTGGCTTCCCATCCTCAAGGGCTGATCAAGGCGCCACATGAGGGGGTTATTTCGCTAAATCTTAGCCATTCATCCTAGGGCACTCATGGACAAATTTCTATTGGTCCGATTCCGACAGTTTAAAATACCGGGATCTTACCGATTTCTCTTAAATTGGTAAACCAGTTTGAAAATTTTCTGTGAGGTTTCCTATGTTCCTAATCTAATTCCCTTATAACTAATCATCTTAAATCACACGTAATTGGATTAAAATTTTTTGGGCGTTACATAGTGCTTTTTTTGACAAAGCCCGATTGTTTGGTCATTCTTAATAGGTAAAAACTTGCTCTCAAAAAGGGCTTGTTTAGTCCAATGTTAATTACATAGTTGATTGTCTCACTCCATAATTTTCTCACATTTGCTAATTAATTTATTTTTGTAATTCTGCAAAAAGGGGGAGAGAGAGAGAGAGAGAGAAAGAGAGAAAGAGAGAGAATTGTCATATTCTGCTCATAATTTTTAAGGAAAAAGGTTTTAGGAAATTTACCTTAAAATATAAACATTAGGGATTTCTTGGTTTTTCACTTCGACTGTTATGTCGAAACCATACTATTGTAAATCCAAAGATAATTATTTTTTTTCCTAATGCAATGATGGATGTCTATGCAATTTTTTAAAATCTTAAGAGGTATTATAGATTAATTTGAAATTTAAATAGTGTACTTATTTTTATAGTCTGTTGTTTAATGTTATTATTGCCCCAGTGTTATTTAATTTGATAATATTGTTTGTTTTAATAGCAAGATATTTAAGAAAATAATTTTATTGAAAAAATAACTAATTTCTTTTTTTTTGTCCTCATTTAAATAACCCAATGATTTTCTTGCATTTCTCTACAATTCTATAAATTGAGAATGTGATGTTATTGTGCATGTTAAATATCACGACCCATCCTAGGCTGTGACTGGTGCATAAGGGACAAGTCCCCTAACAAGTCTTTTATCACGCAATTTTTCATAGAAATAGAACAAAGTCCCCTTTGTATTTAGGATAATTTCTAAATATGGGTCCTCATCCTGCACATTCAAACAATCACACTTATTCATCGAGGATCTAGGCATTCTCAGAATGCACCCCTCAGCATGTAACATAATATTTTTTCAGAGTATATTCAAACCAATATAAATACAAGCATATATCATTTCAAGCCATTTAATCCAAATAAAAATTTTCCTTCCTTTAGAAATTCAATCATTCTAATACACATAACCACTACATAAACATATACATGATCCAGCAAAAGTCTGACCCTGCCTATAATACCATGGAGCTACCCTCCACTAGGAAATGCAACAAACAAAAACTTAAATTTTCCAAATGCCCTTAATCGTGAGGGCTCACCGAAGAAGCAGGACCAACTGCAAGGAATAGAGAGATTGAATTCCAAATCAGTACTTGAATTTGAAAAGAAAGGAAGAACAACGGGTGAGTTTTACAACCAGTGAGAGATAAGTTATCCCAACCCACATGAGACAATGTGCAAACTTTGAAATTTTAAACAAATATACATATATATATATATTTATATAGGTAAAATCAATTAGAAAATTTAGCTTCAAATGTTATTAAATTTTCTAAAATCCATGGAAAACTATCTATTCTAGAATGGCTCTTCAGGAATCAAATTTAGATGGCCCTTCCTTCGTGTGACTCTATAATCCGTCATGTACCACTTTCTTTAGTGCCCATGTAATTTCCGTCATGCACCATACTATATGTGTGGCTGTGTAATGTCTGTCACAAACCACTCCCTTGAGTGGTTGTGTAAATTATCATTCGAGGTGCACCAAGGCTAATATATACTACCATTAGCATGCAGATCATAACATAGACTTTCCCAATTCTTTCCTTTACCATCAATCATGGGTTTCCAATTCCTTTTCATACATATCTATTCAATCCTATTATTCTCACATAGCCCTTAGCATTGATTCACATAATTCATACCATCATCTGACATATAAGTTTTGAAATTTGTTTTGGTAAAGAAAGAACTTTCATGTCATAATGCATTGAAAACTAATACAATCCTCATATGTAAACAATTATCAAAGTTTTACAAAATCCATTCATTCCTTTTTTATATAAAAGCAATATTCATAGTTTCATGGAAAACTCGTCATTGTCCCATGTGCAAATTTTTCGGAAGTAATATTGTCATAAAACAGTAAATCAAGAGACAAACCAAAGTGCCACAATAATTTCTAGCATATAAACATAAGTAGAATACTTATACTAGAAAATCAGTTAGGGATATGATATTTACTCACAGACTTAACCTCGATAGCGGAACCTTTAAGGTCACGGGACATGAAGCTAAGAACCAGACCTCCAACGGGATCTATCACCACAATTATGACAATCTAATTCAATATTAGTTCTTAAGACGAAAGATTAAGCCAATTTATTCTCAAATAAAAAAAATCCCCAATTCCTCTAGCCTAGGGTTGTAACATACGAGTTCCGATTTCCGACTTCACTTCCAAACCCATGATTTCCGACTTCATTTTGGGATATCAGTTAGAATAATTATTCCCGATTTCCGAGTTTGCATGGCTGAATTCCCGACTTCATGTATTGGTACGACTTGCAATTTAGTTTAGGTTTGACTATTCCCGATTTGTGTGTTCGTGTTCAACTTTCAGCATTAATTTTGACTTCATGACCTCAGATTTCCGACTTCATCTAGTCTCAAACTCCTGATTTCCGACTTTATCTTATGATATTCTCCGATTTCCAATGTCTACAACTTCCGACTTCATGTCATTATACCCGGTTTCCGATCTCATCAAATGTAAGATACCGATTTCCGGGTTTAAGTACTTGGGTTTGGAAATGTGATGAATCACCCGAGTTCCGATCTTAAGCATCCTCATTCCGACCTCAGACCTCATGCTTCATCCGATCTCAGAAGTTATAGATTAACACAATGGTACGAGAACCGAACTCCGAGTTTAATGTAACGAGTTCCGGCCTTAGTGTTGAACTCCATTGGGATGGACACGAGTTCGGATCCTTGAGCTGATTTCCACAACACACGAGTTTCGATATCCGATCTTATTACAAGGAGTCCCGACTTTGAACTGAGAGTTCCGAGATCAGTTGATTGTCAGCCGTATGTCTTCCAACCTCCGACCTTGATTCCAAGTCTCAACATAAACAAGATTTCCTCAAGTCACAAACAAGATGATTATTCCGAGTTCCGACTTAACCATGCACGAATTCCGATGTCATGTTGAGATCTGCTGAAGCGAGTTTCACTTTTTCTGCGACGTGGAGAGCAATTTTGACACAAAAGAAGGAGACATGGTTGAAACCTTGCCCACAAAATTTCATCCAATCAAAGCCACTCATTCTAACTACCACTTCGAAACTTTGTCTATATATATGTATCCTCCTCCGCCTCTTCAGCTCATTTCTCACGTTGCTTTCCTTCCTCACTTCAGCTCTCTTTCCTCTTCTCAACTCTCCCACTCTATCCAAATTCTTCAAGTTTCAGACTTAGCTCAAGTCATACTCCAAAGAGGTAGGATTCTACTTCTATTCTTAAATTCCTTGCACTATGATTGCATGAGATTGTACTCCCCTTTATGTATTTGATGAATTATTGGCTGTATTATGATGGATTATGATGAATTATGATTGAATTAATAGGAGATTTTGAGTTAGGATTATGATTAGAAGGAGAAAATTAGAAGGAATGGAGAAGTGGGATGCTGTCTGAGTGAGAATTCCACGGCAGTCCGTGCGGTGGAGTGTACGGCGCCGCCTACCACCGGTTAAATCCGATAGAACATTTTTAGATGAAAGTAGACACCCAGGGCTTTCCATACATGTATCATATAAGGTCATTGGATTAATATTGAGAGAGATATGAATTTTTGAAGTTTCACCTAGGGTTCAGGACTTTCATCCGGGCAGGGTGACTTGAGGAGGGTATAACTCACCCTATACAACTCCAAATTGAGTGAAACCAATTTTGTTAGAAAGCTTAGACATAGGGGAACATCCCAATATAAGATTTTGAGTTTGTTATGGTCCCAATTGTTCCCAATAATTCGAGAAGTTATTCTATGTCCAAACCAAGCCCAAACAGAGTAGTTCAAGAAGGTCAACTTTCAGGACTTATAACTCGAGGTATACTTAAGCAAATGGGAGGCAACTTGTGGCAAATGAAAGGTTGTCCTGTTAGCTTCAATATGAGACCAATTTCGTGTGATTTGAGCTTAGTTTCGATTTTTAGTGAATTTATACCTCTAAGAGTGTAATTCGGGCTAGTGGCTGACAGGCTGAGGTAAAAGTTGAATATCTTGAGTTTTATGAATCAAAATGATATGGGACCAAAGAGGTTAGAAAGTAGACATATAGAGCTATGATATATCCAAATTTCAGATCTAAATGAGTTGAATAGAAATAAAGGTGGTTCATATGAAATTCGGGCAGAACCGAATAGAAGGTAGCAGAATGGCCAAAGTGATAGTTTCACAAAGTGACCCAATTGAAGATTTCACAAGTATTAGGGAAACATATAAAGTTTGAGTTGAGGATGGCCAGTTTGATATTGATATATATGTGTTAAATTGATTTATGTTGCTATGACTGAATTGTCTGTGAGGGCTGGCACTATTCATGGGGAAACAGACGTCCAGATTTATCTTCTGGGATTTACGACAAAAGTCTAAAAAGCTATGAATGCTTAGATGTAAGAAAGAATTAGAGTATGAATGGGTATATAAAAACCCTATATTTGAGAATGACATAAGTATAAGATGAGATATATGAAAATAAATGAAGTATATGTATGAGTACACTCAGTATGACTATGCTTGAATAAGCATGAGAATGAAAGAATGTAAATATATTGAATGTGAGTCCCTTCACTTGGAGCGCGATTACTTGAGGTCCCTCCTTGTGAAGGCAGCTTAATAAGATAAAATGTGGGTCCCTTCACTCGGAGGCGATTATTTGAAATCCCTCCTGTGAAGGCAGCTAAATGATAAAGACATGGGTCCCTTCACCTAGGCGGTTGCACATTGAATCCCTCCTTGTGAAGGCAGCTAAGATTTGGGTCCCTCTATTTTGGAGGCACGTGGTCAGATAAGGTCCCTCTATATTAGAGGCACGTGGCCAGATTGAGATCCCTCCAACCTAGAGGCACGTGGGTCCCCTTGTGGGTGGCCAGGTGTGGCACAGTCACGTGAAGTGACGAGCTCACTCCAAGGCTAGGCTACCCAAGGGCAGTAAATGCACCCTAGGGACGGCGATACGTAACGCCTAGGTGTGCCAAGTAAAAGTTAAAGATTAAAGACTAAAGATTAAAGATTAAAGCTTATGCAGGTACCCCACTCACATGAGGCATGGCATCGACCCAGCTAGTGTGAGTATAGGGGACAGAACTTATATGAGGCATGGCTTGACCCAGCTAATGTAAGTACCAAAGGAAGATCCCACATTCCTAAGGAATGTGACATGGCGATCACGCTCTGATGGGGTATGACATAGCGATCATACTCTGGAATGTAGCACGTAAAGATTTTATGATGACAAGGAAAAAGAAAGATGCAGAAAGAAAAGCAAGTTTTATGTATAGGCATAAATTTAAGTATGAATAAAGTTAGGTGCAGATGTTATGTGTGTGTTTAATATGCCACAGTTATTACTCATGGTATTATATTTGAATGGATTTTATGGATTTTCCCCAAATGCTAAGCATATGATTAAAATGAACTTTGCTCCGGATAAGATATTTTCGAACTATGTAAAATTAAACAGTTTATGCATGCATGTTCACCGTTTTCATAATAAACCGAAGCAAACTGGAGATGACAACAATGACATTACATGTGTATTATAGAGAATCCTACTGAGAATTTATAATTCTCATTCCTATTTTCCGTGTTGTCTCCAGAGAGTTCCAAGAGGTATCAGAGTAGCGCAGCGGAAGTTGCTGTCAGATAAGGTCCGTTCAGGTAACCGTAATAACTCCAGGGTGTGGTACTATGACTTAAGCATAGTACTGTACTTGGGAGGGTGTTACAAGGGTTCTCCAAGATTTCATCATTGGAGAAATAATCCATAGTTCATAAGAACGGAAAAGGAAATGAGTTTAGAGATTACCTTTAGAAAGAAAAAAGGGAGAGAAGAAGTGATTGGAAGTCTTGGTGTCACCTCCTCAATCTTCAAGACCCCACAAGGTCGATGTTGGAGAGAAACAAGAACGGAGATTAAAGAAGGGATTCGATGTTATGTGAGGAAGTATGAGTGTGATTTGATGGAAAGAGATGTGTTGGGGGTGAAAGGTTGGTGAAGAAATCGGTTTTAAAGAGAAGGGAGAGAGTTTGGGGGTAGAGAAAGAGTGAAACTCATAAAAAATGAAGGGGGAGATACATCCACAGTGTTATATAGCCCCGTGTTAATCGATTACATGGACTAGTAATCGATTACCACAAGCCCATATTGTTGTAATCAACTACCACTCCATGTAATCGATTACAACAGGAGAAAACTTGGCATGAAGACGTATAGAGAGACTTGTAATTGATTACAGACCCTGTGTAATCGATTACCAACTTCAAAAACTTGATTTCGTCCTTCTACAATCCCTTCCTAAGTCCAGGATATTGCACATACTTATTTACATTTCTTAATTTTAAGTTAACTCTCTATTAACTTTAAAACATAAATATAAATAAGGGAATAGCACCCTATTTAGATTCAATAAAAATATCTAAAAATTCAAAATCCTTAGAAATCAGAATTCAACTTTTGGGTTTTAGTACAATTTTTTCAAAAACTTGCATTTTAATAAAATCTTCCGTTAAAAACGAAGGGGTTCCTCATTTTCTAAAAATTCATTAAAAATCTCTCTTTAGCTCATTGATCTCCAGGGAACCATTATCAGGACTCTTAATCTTAAGAAAATACTTCAATCCTATAGCCCTCCAAAGAAGCATAAGGTTCAAACTTAAAATTTTCAAAATCCGATATTGACAGACAATAGGAATCTCACGCTGGGGTATCACATTAAAATTAAAATGTTTTGTAATATTGAATATTAAGAAATAATATCCTGATATATTTATTACTAACTACTCATTTTCCCACGTTTATTGAACTTGTGAGAACTTTTTGTATCTTAACCAGAACCAACATTTGATTACTTAAAATGGTTGTCTTTCAAACTTAAGAGGAAACCAAAAGGTCACATCTCTTCAAGTGCTCCTTCAAACATAAACCCCATAACTCATCCCAGAGTCTCTTGGAAAAGGTTTCTTCTTCTAGTGTTAATCACTCAGGTTTGTCCAATACTCTGCCCGTCTTTTCTTTCATTCATCATCAAGTTTTCCATCATTATTTTTTTTTTTAGATAATATCTCTGATTGATGCATGTGAACGATCATTTTCTTTGGAATTTAATCTCTTTTTTCGTTTATTTCTAGGGTTCCTACAAGAATGAGTGAAGGAGTCAAATCGCAAAAAGAGATCAACGTAGAGAAGGTAGGTGGTTTACCATATTAACTGAATCAAATGGGGTATAGTCACATCTATTGTTTTCATTTCACGTTTAAACAATGTATTGTTTCCATTTCACGTTTAAACAATGTATTGTTTCCATTTCACGTTTAAACAATGTATTGTTTCATGTTTACTTTCTTGGTTGTGACTTGCTTATTGTGTGATTTTTTTACTTGCTTTTACAATGATGTTTGCTTCTATTTTTTGGGGGGGTTATCTGAATGGTATTTGTCCTATTTTCTATAGTGTGGTTGACACATAATTTCCATATTTTTCATGATATTGAATATGTTGCTTATTGTGTTTCCCATTTTGTCATTTGAATATTTTGTGCAGAGTTTGATATCCAGGGTTATTTTAAAAATTCATCATTCAATATGATTAAAGAATTTGGTCTATGTTTATTGCCAGTGGTTCGTTTGACCTTGTTTCTTTTTTTTGTTATTTTATAAATAGAATGTTTGTTATGTCCAGTTTACTTATCTTGTTTTCCATTTGCTCATTCAAATTTTTCATGTAAATTTTGCTACACTAGGTTATTTTAAATCCTCATTCTTCAATATAGGTAAAAATTTTGGTCGACATTTGCTGTGGTTGTTGACTTTGTCATGGTTTCTATTTTCATGTTTTTTACAAGTGAATGATTGATATATTTAGTTTCCTCACGGGTAAAGATTTGCATGTTATTTTCTGTTTGCTACACTGAATGATTTATTTTCTGTTTTCATGTTGATTTGGTCATGGTTTCTGTTTTCATGTTTTTCATTGTGAAAGATTTTGGTCCATGTTTGTTGTGGTTTTTGTTTTTTGCAAAATTTGTCCTCTCTCCTTTGTTTTTCGTAATTGTGATATTTAAGTTTGGTCTGTTTTTAATAGGGCACTACACTACACACATTAATCCAAACTTCATGAGGTGGTTCAAAAATGAACTGTCTCCTATTTTAATTGTGATTGATCCAATAGGAAACAATTTCACATTTACATGAGTATGATGCTCATTATTCTTTCATACGTGAGGGAATAAGTGAGTTAAGGACCTTTTATAACCTGTGGACTGATTCTTGGATTTTTTTTGACTATGTTGAAGAATGCAGGTTTAATATTAAGATTGAAGATGGAAATAGGAGAGAGATCGCGTATCCCATTGGGAGAAATTGGAGAAACCGACAACAACCTTCCTTTGAACCAAACCCCCCCCCCCCCCGGGGAAATCCCTTGTTGCTATTGAAAGTTCAGCTTCTAGCTCTCCTAGCTTCTCTATGGTGTTGATTGGACTACAAAGTAATGGCAACCAATTGGTATGATTACTTTGTCCTTAACTCATAATTTGAATTAATGGGTTTTAAAATATAAAAACATTTTTTATGCTGCTGTTGTATTTCATTGAGTATTTGCAGCATATTAGGTATAATGTTGCGAGTTATATCCAAAACATGACACCTTCTCCATAGATTTTATGTGGTCCAAGCGGTGTTGAGATAAAGTGTAAAATTCTATTACACAACAAACCCATCAACCAAAC
Source organism: Pterocarpus macrocarpus (assembly GCA_031439585.1). Taxonomy (NCBI): domain Eukaryota; kingdom Viridiplantae; phylum Streptophyta; class Magnoliopsida; order Fabales; family Fabaceae; genus Pterocarpus; species Pterocarpus macrocarpus. Next base: position 14,921,960 of record CM062516.1, on the reverse strand, counting down.
CAAATTCGGTAGTGGTTGAAAAGAGTTTTGCAAGATTCACAAGCTAAAGGAAGGTCACCGAGTCCCAAGAGATGCTAGGATTATAGATGTTTGATCCCTTCATGAGATTACTGTTCGCTAGTATGTTGGAAGGGATTGGAAAACTTTGGTGTTGTTTTCTTCAAACATATTCTTGTTATGGTTTTGTAACTGATTGTGTTTTGGATTTGGATTCTCTTTTTTTCGGGCCCCAAATTGTGCATAGCTCCAGCAAGACGGTAGATGTTACATTTTTGGGTTGTATTAACTATGTAATGTTTGTCTGACCAAAATACAACAAAAAACCTATGTAATATATGGATCGTAGCCCCAAAAAAAAAATATGTCCAAGTTATGTTATGGATAGTATAAAACAGCATGACATGGATTTCTTTTCTTTTTTTGTTATCGTTAGCCGTTTTATTAAAAGGTATCCAGGTTGTGACACAAAAAAAGAAAAAGTAAATTGCATGCACTTTAACAAAATTAATATATTGCAAAATTAACAATATGTTGTAGAAAAATTTTGGTCGAGAATTTATATGAACCATGCGTAGCACGGATTCTCGACTAGTGAGTCAACAAGGTACAACATAAGAATACAGAGGTAAAATCTCAGGTATAAACTACAATTTTCTATATTTAGTAACAAAATGTGAGGCAACGAACAAGCAGCCAAGAATAGTAGAGACCTGAAAAAACAGTAATGAAACAAATAATAAATCAGCATCCATATAAAAAATTACCGTGATTTACAGAATTTAAATGCTTTTCCTCGCATAAAGTAACTTCTATTAATTTTAAGAATATCCCTAAAAAATTAATCTCCATTTTTCTTTATAATGAAAACATAAAAAAGTAGATGAGTATGAATTACAGAATTTGGAGTATTTGGTCGCAATGCTTGAAGAGGCAAAATCTTTGTAGCAATATTCTATATATGCCACTATTTTGAATAATTGGTTGGAATATAATTCTCGCACCTTCAATGACAAATTCTCATACAAGATAATTTTATGGGATAGGATTAGGTATTTTATCTCAATTGGTGTAGAGCATATAGCCTTTTTAGAAAAATTTCCCTTTTAAATATGTTGAGAAATTGGAAATAAGCTTCATTGATAATTTTTTGTCTATCCAGTTTCTGTTTTTGTATTTCTATCTTCTTGTAATTTTCTATTTATCTTGTTCTCAATAAATTTCTTCTTTTATCAAAAAAATGAAAAAGAATTACAGAATTTAACTTTCATCCACTATTCATCTTAAAATAACAAGTCTTATCTATTATTGATGTGAGAAACAATACATCGCCAGACAAGATGACAACATTTGCAGTAAAACTTTTTAACGATTTTTTAAACACGTGGAAACAAAAAAACCTTTTATGCTTCCAATAAATTAAATTCTAAGAAAAGGGAACAGAGTTCAAACAAAACAATTTTATTATATACTTAACCAACAATTTAGCAAAAACTTGGGCCTCCAAATAGTAAACAAAAATTACAGTCGCAACTTGATGATTCAAGATTTGACAATAACCAGAAATCATGTACCTTTGTTAACAATCTTATCAGAATATTCTTTACTTGTCAAAACTTATGGTATTACCAGTAGAATATCTAAAAGAATTAAACAAGATGTGAGAATAAGACTGATGTGCCTTTCGTTATCAATCTTACCATAATATTCTTTAATTTTCAGCAGTTACAACAATGCTACCAATAAAATACCTAAGAGTATTGAACAAGATACTTGAGCGTGTCATTCTGTCCTAACAGATTGCCTAGACCTAGATCCGTAAGGTACACCTAAAAAGAACTATAACTTACCACTTGGAAGGAGATCTGGGAAATAAATAACATTTTAAAATGACATTAACCTCGAAAATAAGAGGATCCCCCATTGACTCCCCCACCGCACCATAATTTGTCCCATATTTTAGAAGGAACTTCCAATCTTCTAATATCAGGAAAATTTACTGCTTCCACTAGTTAGAAGCATGATCAAAGGTTTCAAAACGAAAATACAGTAAAATGCATCATATGGAAAAATAAAATATATGGGAGTTTTTATTATTCAGAATGCAACTTTACCTCTAAATTCCAGCATGAAATCGAGGATGTAAGATGCTCAATCAGCCTGCAAATACCACAGAAGAGCATCAAATCCTTGCAAAGTTTGCAGCTGGAAAATAGCATGACCATAGAATTTATGTTAGGCAACCATAATGTCATTTGTCTCGAGATTTGAGAAAATTGAACCATCTCAATCATTTATAATTTCAATATGCTTTGCCGTTATATGTCACAGGAAGTTCTCACACGAGAGATGCGACTAGTTGTCATAGCATTGATGCAGAGTCTAAAAGAAGAAAAGTAGTACTGTAGGGTTTGCAAGATATGCAAATTTTTATTTGAACTAATTTTCAAACCAGAGAGTTGCAATTTAACCGTTTAAAAAACCATTTTAATAATGTGCACTTTCCTTATGAAGCCAGTAAGTTGTGTGATAGATCCTCAAGTATCTAACTCATTGCGTTTACATATACTCAATGCCCACAACCTAGGCTTCATAAAATGGTGACAACAGTTGATAGAAAGGAAAGCTACTTCAATCAGAAAAGTTGATCACAGTTGAGGTTTAAGCAGTCTTGTTCGCCACTCAAGAATGTTATTATTAATTTTTTTCCCCTTTGTCTTGTCTCAAAAACATAGGATACATGAACAAGGGATGCCAACAAGGCTTACTACATCCATATGACCGTATATATTAAATTTGAGTGCTTTTTTTAGAATGAATTGATTTGTTATGCCATTTAAAACAGAGTTTAATTGTTATACATTGATAGTGTAAACCCAAGCCAAACAAAAAATAACACATCATTCAATTCAAATTACCAAATAGTTTCAATAACTACCTGCATCCACTATCAAATGATGTGTCACAATTTGATTAGCTAACCGTAAATTAGGTTTACATTGTCAGTGCATGACAAACTCTTCAAAAAAATAATTATTAATTTGTTATGATACTCTATTTGAATTCCACGTCCCATTTCTTTTTTCCTTTTTTTTTTTGGAATAAAAGAAGAATATTATCGAGGAGAAGAGAAGAGACAAGAAATCCTCCTAACAAGAGCATAAACAAACAAAAGAAAAAACTATCTATCCAAGTCCCATTCTTTAAATGCTATTTTTTTCTCTTTGAGCCTTAACTTCAATGTATCCGCTGTTTTTTTGTTCTTGAATCATACAATCAAATGAAGTAAAGAAAAGGCCAAAAATAAAAAGAAGTTCATCTTAAATTTTTATACATTTATAATATGTACACAAGAAAATAAATTATTAATCATGCATAAATCATGTAAATATGATTTATGACAAGACAATATGGCGTTTGTATGATCCACATAACCGACCCAACCCAACCTAGTGGGACCAGGCTTAGTTTTTGTTGTAGAATGATGTATAAATGTAATACATTTGAATTTCATAAATACCCATGGCACAGGTTACTTAGTGGTTAAATTATAGTATTCAACATATTGTACTATCAAGATAACACATAACCGACCCAACCTAGTGGGACTAGGCTTAGTTTTTGTTGTTGAATAATGTATAAATGTAATACATTTGAATTTCATAAATACCCATGGCACGGGTTACTCAGTGGTTAAATTATAGTATACAACATATTGTACTATCAAGATAACACATAACAGACCCGACCAAGTGGGACTAGGCTTAGTTTTTGTTGTTGAATAATGTATAAATGTAATACATTTGAATTTCATAAATACCCATGGCACGGGTTACTTAATGGTTAAATTATAGCATACAACATATTGTACTATCAAGATAAAACATTCCCAATTAACAACGATGACACTGATTTATTAATTTTCTCTTTGCTGCAAAACGGAACTTGTACATATAAAGTTTTGACATAATGCGAACATAGTGATTTACCTTCTCATTTTTTGGCTCAAAAATTGCTTTGACTGACCCAAATACCTCTTCAATAGGCTTTGCAGCATCAATCTAAGAAAGCAAATTTTACGCCATGTCCTTAGTACAAAAGGTAAGCACTAAACTTAACAAAAAATTGGTATAAGGACAAAATATATCATTTACCTTGCAAACTTTACCCTTTGCATCATAATAATTAATCACAGGGAACTTGTACATATAAAGTTTTGACATAATGCGAACATAGTGATTTACCTTCTCATTTTTTGGCTCAAAAATTGCTTTGACTGACCCAAATACCTCTTCAATAGGCCTTGCAGCATCAATCTAAGAAAGAAAATTTTATGCCATGTCCTTAGTACAAAAGGTAAGCACAAAACTTAACAAAAAATTGGTAGAAGGACAAAATATATCATTTACCTTGCGAACTTTACCCTTTGCATCATAATAATTAATCACAGGGAGACTTGACTCCAAAAAAACCCTAAATCGCTTCCTTATGGTTTCAATATTGTCATCTTCTCTTCCCTTTATCATCAACAAAAACTACTTAGTGCTGAAAAGTGTAAGGAAATAAACATATTTGTTTTTAAGGGGGGAAAAACCCTTCAAACCTGGTTCCTATTTAGAAGTCGCCTCTCCATCTCCTCCTCGGGGCAATCAAAAAACAGGACAAATGATGGCTCTATTCCTGTCTGCAAAGCCATAATTGATTTTGGAAATTAGAAGTCCGCACAACCATCTATACTGGAAACAATCACAAATGGAAAGTTATTTAATGAAATTAGAAATTACCACATTCTCAAATGCTGCACGGTTTTCCTCATTGCGAGGAAAACCATCAATAAGAAATTTGTCATTGCCAATTTCCTTCATTGCTCTTTGCAGAAGCTTAATTGTAACCTCAGAGGGAACAATTTTTCCTTCTTTAATCATATTTTGAATCATTGTACTGTCAAACAACAGAAGATAAATGTGTGAAATGACAAAAGATATGGACAATTCAAACTCAACAAAAGATGGCAGACAAACATCAGTTCTCACAACTATGAGTTGCATTTTACTGCAATTTCTCTTTCTAAGCATTCTTTTTCCAATTCTCATGAAGCTGTTTTCCAATTTAAAAAACTAGCACCCAGAAATTTGAGCTGGCTGCATTTTACTAGAATTTCTCATTCTAAGCGTTCTTTTCCAATTCTTATGAGATTTATTCAGACAACATTCATGTATCATATGATTGCTCTTGTCATATAAGCCCAGTGCACGAGGCTTCCACCTAGTGGGATTTGGGAAGGGTAGATATATGTAGTCTTACCCCACACGCGAAGAGGCTATTTCCAAGATTTGTCATATAAGCATTATTAAAAAAATAAAATGAAACTATGAAAGTGCAGTACCTATTGAACTAATCTATTATTGTTCTTAAGAGAGACAAGAAGACATACAACTGTCAGTACAACACAACTATGAATCTATCGCTATGATGTTAAAATGAAGCATAAAATCTATACCCATTTTCAGAACCAGATTGGATTTCTGCTCGCAGAAGATCACCAGCACTGAGGTGAGTATACCCAAAATGTTGGACAATGTTTGCACATTGGGTACCCTTTCCACTTCCTGGGCCACCTGTTTTCATTATCAGATCAATAATCAACTTAGAAGTCAGAAAATGTCAACTATAAATGAAGACCTGATAAATAATACACTCTTCAAAGGAAAGGAAGAGAAAGAGGAAGTAATAAGCATTATATGGTAAACAACGAAAGATAGCTCTCAGTTGAATTAGTAACGGCTGGTAATTTGTAAAAATTAATACAAGTTGCAACTATGTCAGTCAGATGACAAGCAATGTCAAACTACAAAATTCCCAGGCTGTGATTTATCATTTTAAAAGGAATTACTAGAACATATGTTTACCCTAAAACGGCTCAGCAGTACTCTATTTCTTCCAAATTTTATTTTTTATCAATGTGAACATTCAGTTGGAGAACTAATAGTATTTAAATGGTCAAATTACTCACGTTCTTCCAAATTCACCAGTTAAATTTCTTGTCTACAAGATAAACACTCTTTTGGAGCAAAACTAAAAAGCAATTAACTGCAGATTCAGGTCTTAATTGCAAAACAGCTTGCCATGAATAAACTGAAGCAATGATTAAAGCTGTTTGTTAAGGGATTGAAAAACCTAGTCTAGTAGAAGTTGACAACAACCAACGAGGTCTTAATGAATGTGAATTTGAAGAAGTACAGGTTGTCATTGTTTCACGCTTGAAAGGGTTGGCAACAGTAAAAACATGAAAGAAAGGTATTGAAGAGACAATGCAAGTCCCTCACTGTAACATTTTAAGTTGGTTATCCTATATAATTCCAATAAAGAAACATAGATTTATTATTCAATTAGGATCTTACTGATAAGCACAACATGATCTTCTCAATAGAGCAAACTATTATGAGCAAGCACAACATGGGGAAGATATGACATATAGGAAGCCAGCATTATCTTGGAAAATGTAAACAAACTCAAATGCAACAGGATTTTATCAAAAGCTCATTCAGAGAGAAGATCACTATACAAATCCTTGACTTCAATGCAATCAATCAGAGCTCACCTAACACAAAAACAACTGTAGGATTTTTCTCTAGGATGCTTCCATCAGCACCCTACAATCAAACGAAGGATAAAAGAAAAACAAAAATAAGATCATTTAAAATTTGTACTACATTAAGAATGATATGATCTCAACAATGCAAAAGAAAATGGCCCATAACAAAAGGATAGCCAAGGTTAAAAGCTTATATTGATGGTAAAAAACCATATCTTGCTGGACATAGCACCATCATGTTCTACAGCATACTGCCTAATGAAGGGAAAATACATTTTCAAAGTTCAAACCTCCAATCTAAATACAGAAGTTCTAGAAGCAAGCTCAACTGCAAAACAGCCATGAATACCTTGTTTGCAGCTTCAACAACAGTTCCCATGAGTAGCTACTAAACTGTGTTTAACTGCAAAAAAGATTCACAACAAATGTAACGATGAGTCAAAGAGAAATTACTTATACCTTAGAAGTTTATTTCATATAGCCATATTTGTAGTCATATTACTCATTGCATCATTTCAAAAGATCATCATATATTATTAAGCTACGATGCCATATAGCAAAGCAGCCATTTCAACCATGTCAAAGCGCAAACTTGTTAAAGGAACCCAAAAGACAACTGAATAAATTTATTTAAAAAAATCATACTTGATCCATATAAATACGGGTATACTTTCGCTCCCAAATTGAAAAAGGAGGGATTTTATCTTCTACATTCACAAATTATTATTTTCAATTCTCACTTGCTTACACAGTCGATCTGTTCGCCAAAAATTTACTCATTCATAACGGTCATTCACTGTTCAACGGATCAAAGAGATACAGATAATAATAAGCCTCTGTGAATTTCTCCGTCAAAAGCTTTCACTCAATTTCCATGCAACGCCACACCGTTAACCGAAACAGGTTTTAAAACTTAGATCTAAAGAGAAGAAGCCAAAATAACAACTCAGGTACTAAAATTGTGACAATTCAGATGAAATGCACGAGAATTAAACTACCAACTCGAAGAAGCATTATTTCATCAACCAGGGACCATAAAATACTAAGAAAAGAAAAAACTACTACAAAATTAAAGGTAAGATAACAAATCCCCCAATCAATTTCCATTGTTATTGAAATTCAGCAAAATCTTCACACACAGCAACAACCAAATGCTAATTATTCCGCGTATTCCAAACAGAATCAAGCAATGTTCGACAAATCAAGCAATCCAAAATCAAAAAACAAAAACAACACGTAGGAAACACAGATCCATGATCAGTGCACTCGGATCTCGGCGAAACTCGAACGGCAAGAGATGAAATCGAAGAAATAAGCGCGAAACGGAAGCGAATTTGAACGGAATTCAAAGGAGATTCAGAGAGAGCTTACCTTCGCGAAGAAGAAGAGTTAGAGAGAGAAAGAGAAAGAGGAGACAGAAGATGCGAAAATGCGCAGAGGAATGTGGACGCTCAAATGCTTACATTTATAGTGGGAGACTTGAACGAATGAGTTTGGTTGATGAAGGTCGTTTTAGTCGGTAGGGGCAAATTTGGAAAACTATGGGTCTTTCATTTATGAGAGGGTGTGGTCTTATTGCGTGAATGTAACGGCTACAAGGGACACCTTTATTCGGTTGCCAGCATGAGTCACCAACAAGGAAGGGAGAGGAACGTGTTGTTTTGAGAAGGTTTCCTTTTTGTTTTTCGGAGAAAGTAGATGGAGAAAGGTCTCCAGAATTTTATCGGCAATGTACTCGCATATACCAAAATAAGGGGATGAACAGGAAGATCTGATTCCATATCCATGCATTTAACTATTGAGGATTTTTACCATTCAAGTTCCCCTTTTTTTTTTTTTTTGGTCTTTTTTAACCATTCAAGATATACAATTCAAGTATGCATTTTTTATTTGGGACATGCGCGGTTAAAAAATGCCATTCAAGTTATACAATTCAAGTATGCATTTTTTATTGTGTTTAATTTATATATATTGATAGTGTAAAATTTTTTTATACTATCATTTAATTATATATTGCCATATAAGTAAACATGTATAACTCTCACTCCCACTACTCCAAAAGTCATGTAAATAGGAGAATTTGATTAAATGATAGTATAAAAAAAATTATATTGTTAGTATATACAAATTAAATCCTTTTTTATTTGGGATATGCGGGATTAAAAAATGCAACAAAGGAGAAAAAAAAACCAAGAACACTTCAAACTAAACAAATCTACTACAAAAAAACTTGAGCAGCATTGTCCCGAAGGATCGCCAAATTGTATCTTGGTGGTTTCTCGAGCAATTGTACCCCGAATGGTCGATAATCATGACCAACTCTAACCAAACTATCCACTACATAGTGCTGGATTTTAAAACAAATGTGATATTCCGAAGCTTTAGTTTCACATTGCTTATAACAATTTCTTTAAGATTGTGCACTTTGAATCTGTAGATAAATGATGATGATGATGATAATGATGATGATGATGATAACTAACCGTGTTTATATGTTCACTGCACTTGATCTTAGAAAGGTTTTATTTATGTATGTACATGAACCGGATTTAACCAATAGCAAAACAACAAAACTTCAAAATAAAATCTACTAGATGAATAGCAAATGAATCTCCTGTATGGCATGAATTTGAAAGCACGAAATTCAATAAGTTGACTTGTGGTAGCAGAGACATCAATGGCTAAATCAAAAAAGTAGCTGAGATTAAAAGATATTTTCATAGTCTCCAAGGTCCACTTGTACTGACATGGTATAACAAAAGACATTAGCAAAAAAGTGAACTTACACAATTGGGAAAATGACAAATAAACAAGTATCATGTGAGAGAAAAAATCATGACACAATATACAAGACATGGCAGCAGAAAAAAGACTTCACCTTGGACTCCTTAGAAGCAATCCTAACATTCACAGCAATTGGGTGGAGACCAAGGAATTGCATGGGCTAAAGCTTCTCTATATATTCAAAATCTAAACACTTAATTTAGCATCTTTATAACTAAGTTCTGTGTGACTAACTCTATAGTTTTGTGTTTCTTGTACTCAAACTTCTTCATCTCATTTTTTGCTCTGATTATTTGTAACTCAAGTGAGTGAAACTTGAGAGAAAAAGAGAAATCTTGTGAGGTACACAAGTGAGGGAAACGCCATTAAGAGAGGTCTCTTAGTTGGTGAGAAAAGTAGCTCAAGACTAAGTGAAATTGTAAAAGAGTTTGAAGAGGCTTATTGCAAAAGAATAGGCAAATAGTGGAAAAATCTCACAAGTAGTGGGGATTGGACGTAGACTCCGAGTTTTGGATATCGAACCAATATAAATCTTAGGTGCAAGCTCTTCTAACTCTATCTCTCTTTATATTTGTGCTTATTATTGATATAACTTGAAATTGAATCAATATTGATCTAATATTTTGTCATTCATTTTCTGTTGGCATTTCGATAATATTCACAACAAAGTCTAGTATGCATTTATTAGATTTCTACTAGCTAGATGTTAGAAATCTTCTATTGTGAACCTTTTGATTTATATGTTAAGTGTGCAGAAAAAATCTTACATGGCCAAGAACTTGATTCAACCCCTTTCTAAAATCCTCTATGGTACCATTAGTGTATAAATCATGGTGTTTTAAAACTGTGACAAAAGAACTTGAAAATAGTGGGTTTGTGCACCCAAACTATAGGTGAAAAGCTTGGGCTTGGTATAAATCAATCAATTTATTCCATCATGCATTGCTATTATTTTCTTCTTGGAAAATACTTTATAACCAGAAAAGTTGCCAAAATTATGCATAAAAATATGGCATCAACACTTAATATTTTTTAACCGCCCATGATTTCCATCTAACCACTTAAAATTTATCACCTATGTGACGACTATTTTTCGCAACACTTTCTTGAGCAACCACGTTAGGCCATGTAGTATGATTCTTTTTTCTTTACATATAAATTATTTTCTTCGTCTTACATTTGATTTTTCAGCATCAACACACAATTGGCTTGGTAATAGACATGTCTTAACATGCACCTCCTTTTTTTCAAGTCAAACCACTCTGCTTTATGGGTGCAACTAACTATTGAAGACTTGCAACCAGAAAACGTACTCCCTTCAAGTTTGTTAGAGTTGGTTAGGAGGAAATGGGTGGACAATAACCTTGAATTTTAAATGTAGAGAAGTTTACCAAAGGAACAAAGGTGTGAAGCAGGGAGAGCTTTGGATATATTTTTTGTAAGAAAAAATGTTTGATCAATTGTTTGGAGGATATTTCAATATCAATTTTCCAGGGCATTAATCCTTACTTAGAGAGGTTCCAACAGGAATTGTGGTTGGATTATGAATAGGTTTTAATGCAAAAAGGACTATTATGGATGCAAAAGTCTAGGCAGAGATGGCTTGGGTTTTGACACCTAATATTTCCACCTACCAACAATATCCTACAGATGTAGAAATTAATTCACAGCCCTAAAAGATGATAATGGGGAGTGGTTTCATGACGATCAAGCTATTAAGACTATGGTTAAATATTTCTTCATTAGGTTGTACCAAGGAGCACATGAAATTGAACCTTTTCCAATTACAGGTTGCTATAGTGCTCTCTCTCTCTATCAGATTAAGTGACTCCATGCACCACTATTGATAATATGGTCTTTTTTCTTCTCTTGGATTTTTCCCATTGGATTTTTCTTAGCTGGTTTCTAATTAGACATATTGATAGAGTATGGTCATCCAAGAGAGGAAGTGTAATAAATATGTAGATTTAACATGTAGTGGATGGCAATATTAAGTATAAAGGAGGACATTATTAATGGTTGATGGTTCTAAACTTTTGTGTGGTTAATAAAAGGACAAAACTGAGATCAAGTTCCTTACCTTTATTCTTTGTAGTTCTCCAATTACACAATGACACATGTATGTTTTTATCCAAGTCACTAACACCCACTAACAAAGTTAATAACTCACCCTCAATTTACAACTTTCTCCTTACTTCTTTTCTTCCTTTAACTACACCCTTCTTCCCCCAAAAACTTGATTGCTTTTGCTCTCACAAAGCCCAAAATAGTGCATGCTGCTTTGTTTTTCTGTAAGTTAAAATTTGAGCAACCTTCACTGCAACAAATTTACTTTCTGGCAAGGGTTGAAAAATGTTAATTTGATCGCTTCACACACTCACACACACACACACATTAATACTAAAATATATTTATCTAGTATATAATAATGTTACATGAATTTTTAATCACTTATATCATATTTAGGCAAGAGAAAAATTAAAAAAAGGAGATAATAGTATTTTATAAATAGTGGAGAGTGGAGATTAATTAAGAGTGAGAAAAGTTAGAGTAATAAATGCAAGTAAAACAAAATCACAATGCTATCTAGAATCTTAAATTGATTCATGAAAGAGGGGAGTAGTTTTTATGTCTAAAATTAAATGTGGAGCTTGCTAATCTCCACTTGAAGGTGCGGAGGTTAGCCATCCCCAAGTTTTATGCCATAACCTTAATTAATAAATATTGAATAACCCAATTTTGAATTCTGATAGTTAAAAAAATTAAATATGAGTGCTAAAGTATTGAATCTACGCCTTGCTTTGTATTAGGCTTAATCATAAAAAATATGATATGTCCTTTGCGTATGGATCTATTTAATAAGAGAAAAAAGTTTTTATATCCTTGGTTGGATTTAGCATGTAAACAAAATAGAATTAACGAGTAGATCAAATATTACTCCTCAAAAAGTTTATTGGAATAATCTCTATGTGTGTGTGTGTGTGTGTGTGTGTGTAAACTTTGGTGAAGATACTAAACTAGCTCTTACTATATAAGCTAAAAAGGATAGTTGATCTCGATTCTTTTATTTGGTTAGAGATAAATTCTTTTATTTAAGTCTATCTTTTTTGTTTTTTTGATGTGTTACATGTTATCTTGCACTGTTTACTTCAACTAGTTTATATGATATTTATCGTTTAGCCCAACTTAGTATTAAGAATATTTGTGTTAGTACTTAAACCTATTCATTAGTTAAATTTGATTGGTTCTTGCCCATTTAATTTCCTCCAATGGTTTCAATTCTATGTTTTAAGCACAGAAATTTTAGTTTCCTTAGCATAAAAATTGTTTTGTAGTTCTAAATTTCTCACTATGTACTTGCCAAGTATCAATATTTTGTAATTTTAGGATTCCTTCTTAGTATCCTTTGTATTCTTCTTTCCCTTCCTTCGATATCCTTGAATATTGTCATAATTTTGTATGGCACATTCATGAGACTAAAACAAAGGGAATTCTTGCAATAGTAAACGTAAACTTTGGTTTCGATCCTGTATTGGGAAATAAAATCAATTTCGCTTATCACTAAGAAATATGCTATAAATATTGCTATATCTATATCAAGATTGTTGCTTGAATTTTCGTGAGACGCTTGCTTTTTATAGAAACACAATCTAGTTTTTATATATGGAGAATGCAACCTGGTTGTTAAAAAAATTATTGTTATTATCATTATTATTATTACTATTATTATTTAATATATACGTAGGATATAGCCCACTTGTTGATATATCTCTAGATGAAGCGGCTGAGTATCACCATCAAGTGAATAAAGTTCATGAAAAGTCCGAAGTACTATGATATCATTTTGATTAGCTTTTTTTTTTCCTTTTTCTTTTGTATTATGTGTTTAGAACAGCTCTTGCATTGTTAGTGACTTTTTTTTTGTTTGGGTTTCATTGTAAAAATAAACAACTTTTAATATAATTTAATATCTTTTATTTATTTTAAGTTGTTCACAAAAAAATTGAATATCCATCTCTTATGACTTAATAACATTAATTGTAATATATGGGTTAAGAGATGTGTAGATTGTGGATTTGACTGGTCTGGATGTAGGGGAGGCCAAGCTCAAGTGCAAAGCCCTATGCTCGAGCGTACTATCAAATAGAGCAGCAAGGGATTGCTAATCATAGGCTACACTCCAGCACAACATCCCGCACTCAAGCATAATTGGCCACGCTCAAGTACAGTGATCCATGCTCTAGCGTGTCACCCTCTAGAGCCAAGGAAGTTTCTGAGCCTTGACCACGCTCAAGCGCGGGCCCATGCACTCGAGCGTGGCTATGAGAGGGGCTCCGCACAAAATAGGGGAAACCCCGCTACATACTCCTTTTTCCTTAGGTTTTCCTTCCCTCCACTCAACTCTTACACTCATCCATTTTCTCCTCTGAAATCCATCACAAACTCCTTCTTCCACTCTTTTATCATCATCTTCATCACCATATAGGTGTTTTTTCTCTCCTTTTAAGTAAGAGAAGGTAAAGGTGGAGAGGAACATCACCTTCCTCTTACCCTAAGCTCTTCCTTAGCATTCCAAGGTAAGTTTTTAAGTCTATTATCGTTTCTTACCATGGATTAGTTAATCCTTTCCATGGATTCTGTCAGGACCTAACTCAAGTCATGATCGGTGCATAGGGGATACGTTCCTTAGCAAGCCTGACATACAAATTCTCACAGGGAAACAGAAAAAGTTTTCCTTGTATTTAGGTCAATTCCCATTTTCAAATCTCTTCTTGCAAGAAAACAACATGCACATTCGTTCACTGGAGATCCAGACAATCTCTGATTGTACCCTACAGCATGCATATATTAGTTTCAATAATGTAACTTCAACTTTCTATCATAAATTCAACATAATATAGGTTTAATCAATCAGGAACCAATTAACATTAACAACACATCGAAAGCAAGACCCTGCCTATGAGCTAATGGAGCATTATTAAAGATTATATATATACAATTGTATACAAACAAACATAAAATCCCACCATGAATAACCTTCGGAAACCACACAAACAAGAGTGTGGAATTATAGAAAATCCAATGGCATCAGCTAGCTGTAGGCATAAATCTGTACCTATCTAAAAACTTGGAGAGAGAAAAGAATGAGTCATACAGACTCAATGAGAGATAATACACCTATATCTAGCGTCGGACAAGCTTAAACATAGATTTTTCATAAAACATATGCTTATTATGAAAAAACATTCTTGAGGAATAATTGCTATAAAACTTAAAACTTAAAACCACTTAAAAATTTCACTATACTTCTTTGTGACCTCATAATTCACTTTACAAATCCCTTTTAACTAGGCTTATATATATATGTAAAAATCTCCAATAAAACATACCTGTCTTTAAACATCCATAGTTCGTTAAATCACCTTATCGGTTCAACTAGATATAAACTTCTTTGCATACATTCTCATAAAACATTTAAAATAATATATAACAAATCATTTGTAATCAAGTATAATAACTGTACATGTCTAGAAAGGGTTCTATTCTAGAATCCCTTTTGGGCAGCCCCGATAACCTGACCCTAGTAGTACTGAATCTAACTCATAATTGGACGGCCCTGACAACCTAACCTCAATATGTCCGTAACTCATTTTTGGTCGTGTCGACCAAACACGCCGGGCTAGCATCTCCCCCGCTAGCTGGGGTTCTACCAAGGTGCACTATGGACCAACATACATGCTGCTAGCTTGCAATTCTGTTAAAGAATCCCTCCCATTAAGAAAATCATTTGGTCAACACTTAAAACATTAGAATTTCATAGTTTTAAACATATCAAGCTTCAATATTCATGATACTAATTCCTGAATCGTCCTTACTTCTTTAATTATTATAATCTCGCATAATCAAAAGATAATTCAATAATTCTTTAGAGTTTCTCTATCAAATATTAGATTTAAAAACATCACAATTTCTAATAACTTAAAACTTCATCATTTCTATCAAAATACTTAAATACCAAAAATCAACTATCAGGGTAGCTTGTCTCACAACTTCACATAATCACATATATACATATATATAGAAATATTATAAGCTGACTTCCAAAAATCCAATAAGGTATTCAATACAATGCTATCTCAACTTTTAACACTGAACTGTTCAAACCATAAACATGACATTTCTAAAATTATACATAAACTTAAAATATGCTATAGATATATTATCAACCCACAGTTCAAGTCTGGAAGGAAGAAGATCAAGCTCTACGAAGCCTCGGGCCACCCAGGGATCCTAGAGAGTATCTAACATGACAAATATATATATATTAGACTTCTATAACTTAACTATTGTAGGAATTTACTAGGATTAGTCTCATAAGGCAAAAACCTCGCATTTCTTGAACCCTAATCCCTCTCTCATGTGTTCAAACCTTAACTTCATAGAAAGACTAGCTAATCCATGGCAATATAAAGAGAGTTAAGCTCAAGAATTACCTTAGAGAGTGGAGAAAGGCGATAGAGCATGAGAAGAGTAGTGAGTCTCCTCCCACCTTCACTTTCTTTTACTAAAAGAGGAGAGAGAGAGCTCCAAAAGCGAAACTTAACTAAGGTGATGATGATGATGATGATGATGAGAAATAGATGAATTTGGTGGTGGATTTGAGTAAAATTTGATGAAAGATGGATGGGTTTCATGTAGGGAGAAAAAGGAAGAGAGAAAGAAGAGAGAGAGGGATATGGTGGAAAATGAGAAAGAGGGGTCGAGAACCCTCTTATATTTCCATCCAATGAGGGCCTGAGCACCACAACTTAAGAGCTTGGGTGTGTGGTGCTCAGGCGCCAAGACTCCTAAGCAGCATCTTTCAGCAGGGTAGCTGGCGCCTGGGCGTTAAGCCACTCTTTTTTTTTTTCTCTCTTCTTTTCTTTTCTTTCAAACACTTCTCAAATATAATTATATACTTATTTACATTTCTTAATTTTAAGTTAAAGAAATATCCCCCATTTGAATCCAATAAAAATATTGGAAAAATCAAACTCTTTAGGAATCAAAATCCAACATTTGGATTTTAGTACAAATTCCGAAAACATGTGTTTTCTAAAACTTCCAAGCTAAAAATGAAAATGTTATCAACTTCTTAAAATTTATTAAAAATTATTTTTTAATCCTTTGATATCAAAGGAACAATTATCGAAACTTTTGATTCCATGAAAATATCCCAATCATATGGCTCTCCGAGGAGGCATGGAGTTCAGACTTAGAGCTTTCGTGGGGTCCAACCAGATGAGATATCACCATTCATGCACTCTCAGCTTGGGTGTTACAGATTTAGAGTTTGGGATATTGAGGGAAGAGATAAAGGTTGTAAAAGTTTAAGGATTTGGAGTTTAAGAATGGGTGGAATTGAATTTAGTTTCTTCTAACATATTGACATTGAATTTGTACCCTTAGTAGCTTTAGATGTTCCCAAGGATCTTCTTGTTGTCTCGAAGGCTCCTTTCCACTGAGTTTCCATTCCAGAGTTTGAACTGTGAGTAAATGATATGCTTATGGTTAATTTTGAAATAAATTTGCATAACTATATGTGTTTATATTGCTATATGCCTTGAAGAATTGCTTAAGTTAGTTTTTCCAAGATTTAGCAAAAATTGCCTCACGCATTTATGTTTGAAAAAAAATTCATATTTACTAGTCTGCAACTAGTATTATATTGATGTTAAGCATTATGAGCATGAGACAAGACTTAATATCTATACTTTATCTTACTTGTTAAATGTATGAAACTTCTTGTAAAACTTTAGTATGTTCTCGATACTATGGACAAAAATGTATATGATTTGTGACAAATCGAAATTATGATGGCAAATGGTTTTAGAAAGGAATAAAGGTTTCAGGAGAGGAGGAAACTGTGACAAAAATTGCTCACTAACGGCAGTAAGTGGTAGCCTTAATGCACCTTGGAATGCCTAGCTAGCAGGGTGGTTGCTGTAATGCCCGAAAAATTTTAATCATTTTTAATCAAAGTGTTCGATTTTTAGTAAATAATTGTGATTAATTAGGATTCAATTTAGCATTCACTTAAATCTAATTAAGTGTGATTTAGAAGTAATTAAGCTTGATAAAATTATATTAGAACCATAAGAAACTTCATAGGATTCTTCTAAAATCGGTTTACCGATTTAAGAGAAATCGATAAAATTTCGGTATTTAAGACGGTCAGAATCGGATCAAGAAAAGTTATATTGTGAGAACCCTAGAATGGATGGCCAAGATTTAGCCAAGATAGCCCCACATGTGGCGCCATTTTCAGCCATGTAGAGTGGGAAGCCAAGCCAAATTGGAAGGCAAGATGGGATCCACCAAACAATATGAAGCTTGCTTAAAAAATCTTCACCTTTTTCTTTCTTTCTCTCCTTGTAATTTTGGCCACTCTAGCTGCTGAAGCCCCCACCATTTCTCTTCTCCTCACACTTACCCCCCTCCATCTTCATCCTCTCTTCAAGTTTCATCAAGAGTTGCTTCCATCTAAGACACCAAATCAACAAGTTTTCAACTAGACAAGGTAGGAATCCTACTTCTCTTCTTATTTTCCTTGGTTTGGAGTTGTGTATGGGTCTTGATTACTTCGTGCTACTGATAATAGGTGAAGTGATGATGATGAATTATAGTTGATTATGCATGTATGTTATGATTAGAATTAGAATTGGTATGAAAGAACTTGAAGAAAGGAGAAAACTCATGAAGCTGGTAGGGTTTTTCCTCGGCAATCTGTACGGCGGAGTGTACGGCTCAGCCTGTAGCAGATTAAACTCCATAAATCTATTTTTATGTGAAACTAGACATTCAGGGCTTTCCATATATATATATAATATAAGACCTTTGGATTAGTAAAGAGGAAGTTATGAATTTTTGAAATTTGACCTAGAGATCAAGACTTTCATCCGAGCAGTATGAGTTGAGAAGGGAGTAACTCGCCCTATACAACTCCAAATTGAGTGATTCCAATGTTGCTAGAAAGCTTACACATAGGAGAATATCCCACAAAAATTTCTGAATTAGATAAGGTCCCGTTTGTTCCCAATGAGTCGAGAAAGTTACCCTATGTCCAATCCGGACTAGAATAGGGTAGTCCAGTAAGGTCAAGTTTCAGAGCTTATATCTCGAATTATACTCATTCAAATGATATG
Organism: Pterocarpus macrocarpus; assembly: GCA_031439585.1. Lineage (NCBI taxonomy): Eukaryota > Viridiplantae > Streptophyta > Magnoliopsida > Fabales > Fabaceae > Pterocarpus > Pterocarpus macrocarpus. The sequence continues at coordinate 14,903,399 of CM062516.1, read as the reverse complement.
AAACTTACTTCATTTGAAAGCTTGTTCTGTTAGCTTTACATGGATATAAATTTTATATGATTTCACCCAGATTTCTATTTTTGGTGAATTTTCTCTTATAAGAGTGTAATTCAGGCTAGAGACATGTGTAAAATCTAGATCAAGTTTAATTTGTATCGGAACTTGGGACATAGTGAACTTAAGGTTGAACTCGGAACTTAGTAGAAAGAGCTAGATCGGGTATGTTTGATGTTGAATTCGAACTTAGTGAATAGGAATCCATATCAGGTATATTTAAGGCTGAACTCAAAACCTAGTAAAGAAAGTTAGATCGGGTATATTTTATGTTGAACTCAGGACTGAGCAAATAGGAAACTAGTTGGACATAGTTAAAGTCATAAATCGGAATTGAGACATTGAATACATGATCCTGGAAGTCGAGAATCAAGACATAGACTTATAACTCCGGAAGTTGAAGCAGATATGACATCAGAACTCGGAAGTTGGTTATGAGCTCAAACTCGGAAACATCAGTAAAAGTTAAAAAACTTGCGAGACAGCTTAATGCTTAAGACTATAGAACTTACACCTATTGATATTGTTATCTTCTTAGCATAATTACAATTTCCTATCAGGGTTTGCTGTCTGATTTAAATATGATATGAGGTATATGAAAATAAATGATGAAGTATATGTATGAGTACATTCCGCATGTCCATGCATGATTATGTATGAGAATGAAATAATATGAATATATTAAATGTGAATCCCTTCATCTGAAGACAGTTATGAGATCCCTCCTTATGAAGGCAGTTAAAACTATGAGATCCATCTACCTTGGAGGCACGTGGTCAGATGAGATTCCTCTACATTGAAGGCACGTGGTCAGATGAGATCCCTCAATTCTTGAGGCACGTGACCAGAAGAGATCCCTTCAATTTAGAGGCACGTGACTAAAATGAGATCCCTCCAAGATTAGAGGCACGTGGGTCCCCTTGTGGGCTAGTCTGTGTGACAACGGTCACGAGTTGAGCTGACGAACTCACTCCCAGATCAGACTACTCAAGGTTAGTAAATATTAAATATTAAACATATGGAAGCACCCTAGGGATGGTGATACGTAACGCCTAGGTGTGCCAAGGAAAGAAAGCAAAGAAAGTTAAAGGAAGGCACCAGTGCATTTGTATGAATTCAAGATGAGTAATGATGCACTTGAGGACGGCGATATGTAACACTCAAGTGTAGGCAAATGCAGACACCCTAGGGACGGCAATACGTAACGCCTAGGTGTGTCGAAAGAAGGAAATAAAGATAAATATTATGGGAAGACAAAGAAAAAAAGAAAGAAAAGTAAATCTTATATATTTGCATAAATTCAAAGGCATGTGCAGATGTTATATCTCCAGTATATTGATGCTATCGTATTTTAATATATTGCAGTTGTTATTCATAGTATAATTCATGAATTGAATTTGTATAGGCTCTCCCAAATGCCAAGTGTATGAGTAAAATGAATTTTGTTTCGGATAATATATTCTCGAACTATAAAATTTAACAGTTTACATAACATGTTCACCTTTTTCATAATAAACCGAAGCAAACTAGAGATGACAACAATGATAGTATGTATGATGGTTAAGGAATCCTACTGAGAATTCAAAATTCTCACTTCTATTTCCGTGTTATCTCCAGATAGTTCGAGAAGTTGCAAAGACGGCTGAAGTTGTTATTAGTTAAGGTCCATTCAGGTAACCGTAACAACTCCTGAGTATAGTACTATGACTTAAGTATAGTATTGTACGAAGGAGGATGTTACAGTTGCTAGCCCAGCATATGTGGCCAACATGTCTGGAAGCATTTAGCATGTTGAAGTCAGGTTGTTGAGGTCGCTTAGTCGTGGAATTGAGTCAATACTGTTGGGATCGGGTTATCGGGACTGTCTAGTCAGGAAGTTACTTCTGGAATATAATCCTCCTTTGGTTTATTTATGATATCAAACCCATGATTTTACTCTTTATTTTGTAAGAAGATTGTTGTATATCCTTATGTATAAATTTTAAACATAATTTGAGTTTAAAACTTGTCTCATGCTAACTGTATGCATATTATTCCTAACTGAGTTGTATAACTCACCCTATGGCTCTCTTCTCTATTTTAGATTCAGTTGTAGAAACAAGTCATGTTCCTTCTATGCCATAGGGCTCCTATTGATCTTCTTGTGGGTGAGTGTAACGTCCTCCTTTGAGCAATAATATGCTTAAGTCATAGTACCATACTCAGGAGTTGTTACAGTTACCTGAGCGGACCTTAACTGACATTAACTTCAGCCATCTTTGCAACTTCTCGAACTATCTGGAGATAACACAGAAACAGGAGTGAGAATTTTGAATTCTCAGTAGGAGTCTTTAACTATCATATATACTGTCATCATTGTCATCTCCAATTTGCTTTGGTTTATTATGAAAAAGTGAACATGTTATGTAAATTTTTTAGTTTTATAGTTCGAAAATATATTATCTGAAGTGAAGTTTATTTTACTCATACACTTGGCATTTGGGAGAACCCATACAAAGTCAATTCATGAATTATACTATGAACAATAACTGCAACATATTTTAGATTCAGTTGTAGAAACAAGTCATGTTCCTTCTATGCCATAGGGCTCCTATTGATCTTCTTGTGGGTGAGTGTAACGTCCTCCTTTGAGCAATAATATGCTTAAGTCATAGTACCATACTCAGGAGTTGTTACAGTTACCTGAGCGGACCTTAACTGACATTAACTTCAGCCATCTTTGCAACTTCTCGAACTATCTGGAGATAACACAGAAACAGGAGTGAGAATTTTGAATTCTCAGTAGGAGTCTTTAACTATCATATATACTGTCATCATTGTCATCTCCAATTTGCTTTGGTTTATTATGAAAAAGTGAACATGTTATGTAAATTTTTTAGTTTTATAGTTCGAAAATATATTATCTGAAGTGAAGTTTATTTTACTCATACACTTGGCATTTGGGAGAACCCATACAAAGTCAATTCATGAATTATACTATGAACAATAACTGCAACATATTAAAATATGATAGCATCACTATACTGGAGACATAACATTTGCATATACCTTTACTTGTACTTGAATTTATGCAGATACATGAAATTTACTTTTCTTTCTTTATCTTCCTTTTCATCATAAAATTTTTACATGGTACATTCTAGAGTATGATCACCATGTCATACCCCATCAGAGCGTGATCGCCATATCACGTTTCTTAGGAATATGGGACCTTCATGATATCCTTTATCGTGAATATTTATATGCCACCATAAATTTTTGGTACTTACAATAGCTGGGTTATGCCATACCTCATGTAAGCCCTATCCCTTATACTCACACTAGCTAGGTCGATGCCATGCTTCATGTGAGTGGAGTGCTTATATATGTCTTAATCTTTAGTCTTTAGTCTTTACTGCCCTTGGGTAGTTTGATCTGAGAGTGAGCTCGCCAGCTCAACCCGTGACCGTACACAGACTAACTCAGAAGGGGACCTACTACCTCTAGGTCAGAGGGACTCAGTTGGCCATCTGCCTCCAACATAGAGGGACCCAAGTTTTAGCTGCCTTCACAAGGAGGGACCCAATGTGCAACTGCCTCCAAGTGAAGGGACCCACATCTTTATCATTTAACTGCCTTCACCTGGAGGGACCCAAATAACTGCCTCCAAATGAAGGGATCCGCATCTTATCTTATTTAACTGCCTTCACAAGGAGGGATCTCAAATAACTGCCTCCAAGTGAAGGGACCCACATTTAATATATTTATATCCTTTCGTTCTCATACATAATCAAGCATAGACATGCTGAATGTACTCATACATATGCTTCATCATTTATTTTCACATATCCTTGCATACATGATTTTCACATAAATATTCATAACTTATAAAGGCACATAACTTCCTTACAATTCTACCAAAAATTCGGCAGCATAATGGATCAGATCCGTTTTTTCATGAATAGTGTTAGTCTCAATAAACAATCAATCACAGTAAGAGATCAAATATAATGCATCAATCTTTCAAGCACCAACATGGAATTTGCAACACTTAGACTTTAATTGAACTCATATATGCATTAAGGTGTCAAATCCTTAAAGTTTGGAATTCCTACACATATTCTTCAACTTTGCCCATTTTTAGAAATTAAGTCTTAAATCCATTTTAACTCATTTGTACTTGAATTTTCAGTATGTCAAAGTGTTACGTGTCTATTTTCTAACCTCTTTAGTCCCATTTAGTTTTGATAAGTATAGCTCAAGTTATTTACGTTTTAACCCGGCCTGCCCCATGGCTGGCTAGAATTACACACCTAAAATTGAAAATCTACTAAAAATCAAAAGCAAGTCCAAATTATATGAAATTGGTGTCGTATCAAACCAAACAGGACAAGCTTTCATTTGCAAAAGTTTTATTTCATTTGCTTTAGTGGAGCTCGAGTTATAAGCCCCGAAATCTGACCTTCTTGAACTGCCCTATTTGGGCTCAGTTTGGACATAGGGAAACTTCTTCAAATTACTGGGAACAAATAGGATGGTAACAAACTCAGAATTTCATTATGAAATGTTTCCCTATATGTAAGCTTTCTAATAAAGTTGGTTTTACTCAATTTGGAGTTGTGTAGGGTGAGTTACACCCTTTTCAAGTTACACTACCCGGATGAAAGTCCTGATTCCTAGGTCAAATTTCAAAAATTCATATATCTCTCAATACTAATCCAATGACCTTCTATTATATATGTATGGAAAGCCCTGAATGTCTATTTTCATATAAAAATAGTTTCATTGAATTTAACCGGCTATAGGCAGAGCTGTACACTTTGCCATACCGGCTGCCGTGAACTTTTCACCTAGATAGCACCCTAATTGTCCACTCCTTCTAGTTTTCTGCTTCTAACTTTAATTCCAACTCAAGATTCTATATTAATCCAACCATAATCCATCATATACATCCAATATATCATCAAATACATGAAGAAGAGTGAAATTTCATACAACCACAGTTTAGAGAAATTAAGGATAGAAATTGAATCCTACCTCCTTTAGGTGTGATCTTACTGAATTTGAGTTTGGATTAATGGAACCTTGACAAAGCTTGGAGATCTGATGGAGTAGGTTGAGAGGGGAAGAGAAGAAGAAGGCTGGAACAAGAGGGAGAGGGAGGCGTAAGTCAGCAAGAAGTGAGAAGGAAAATCTGACTTAAATATAATGAGGGTAGTTGAAATTGTGAGTGTTGATTGGCTGAAATTTTGTGATTGAAATTTAGTCATGTCTTTCTCTTTTGTGGTAATTACTCTCTATGTCGTCCCAAAAGTGGAACTCGCTTCCATTCTATCTGAAATCGGAACTCGTCTCTATTCTATGTAAAGTCAGATCCTACGTCCATTTTATTTGAACTTGGAGCTAAAATAGGATGTCGGAACTTATGTCTACCTTATTTGAGACTTGGAAATAAATTTGGAGATCGGAAATCATGTCCGTTTTATTTGAAGCTTAGGAATAAAGTAGGAGATCGGAACTCGTGTAAATTTTAATCGAACTTGGAGATCAACTCAAAGATCTAAACTCATGTCCATTCTAGTTGAGTTCAACTCTAAGGTTGGAAATCGTCACACTATTTTGAAACATGAAGTCGGAGGTCAGAACTCGCGTCCATCTTGTTTGAAACTTGGAAATAAATTATGAGATTAGAAATCGGGTCATTTTTCTTTGAAATATAAAGTCAGATATTGAAAATTAGTCTGAATCATGCCCATTGTATTTGAAACATGGAAATAAGGTCGGCTATCGGAAAATCATGTAACTTGGAAATAAAGTCAGGTATCGGGAATCACGTCCATTTTGTTTGGACCTTGAAAGTTAAGTCGGAAGTCGGAAATTATGCCCATTTTATGTGAAATTCGAAGATGAAGTCGGAAGTCAGAAATCATGGAAACTTGAAGGTGAAGTCAGAACTTGGAACTCGTGGTGGATGTTACAGTGAGTCCCCTTAAGAGCCCTATCTATTCAATTTGAATGAAATCGTATAGCCAAGAATGGCTTATTTTTGGTGGAGAGCTCCATGGAATACAGGCAGGATCTAGATGTATATTATGGATTGTATTATATTTCTTGTTTTCCTTTTTAGATTATGGATAGTGGACTAAACTTGCATAGTCTTTTAGATCGAGTTAGTTGATGTACCTTATATGAAGGTTTTTGTGTGTGTATAATTGCCAAACTTAATCAAATTATATTCTGAATTATGCTGAAATGTCTAGTTAGAAATTGGCAGGTCTTAATTATTTAGGAAATATCCTATTTTTAGGGGAAACTTTGTCCATTTTTTGTAAAATTTGCATGTTAGGCTTGCTAGAGAATGGAAATTCCCTATGCGTTGGTCACGACTGGTGAGGATCATGACATTAATAGACAAAAAATATTAAGGTAAAAAATGTTATATAAAATAAACGGAATAGATATTATTGTTTAAAAAGAATGAGACCGCATGACATTTCAAAAATTGAATATTAGAAGCAACGATCAATATGGCTAATAAAAATGTTACCAATAATTATCATATAGGTAACGCTTTAAAATCATTACCTTTAGCAAAAAATGTTGCCTATTTATACATAACCTATAAAAAATGTTGCTTGAAGTTGTACTGGCAATGCCTTATAAATGTTACTTTTAGGTGAGTTTAGAGACAAAGTCCAAAAAATGTTGCCCATTTACATGCAAGTGTTGCCTAAAGTTTGACATATAATCGACATTTTTCAAACACTGCCTTAGTTAAGTCTAAATACAACAATTAAACGTTGCCTATTTACATGTGACATTCAAAAAGTGTTGTTTGCAATCATACCTTTACGTAACATTTAAAACTATTGCCAAAAGTAACCAAGAGCAACAATTTGAAAAACATTGCCAAAAGATAAGGAATAGGCAACATTTTGACAATGTGTTACAAAAAGGTACATAAAAGCATTGCCTCTTCTAATAGGCAATGGGGGAATCGGCAATAAGCTAGTAGGGGCTAAAAAAAGTTGCCTTAGACTTTAGGTAACAATTTATGATTAATGGCAACATTTTTCGACCCTTGCCACAAATCAAATTTGTTGTCATGTTCAGAACCACCTCCCGTGACGGAGGAAGTTTGAGAAGACATATGGTGGATAAAATCAGTAGGAGAGGAGAAGAAGGTGGAGCTAGTGATAATGTTGGCGAGGGTGATGATGATGATGAAAAAGAGTTCTTACTCAGTGGTGAGGCGATGGGTACTAGAGGACGAGGAAGACATGTTTACTCACTTTGATATTCTAATGGAAAATTTACTCAGAGAAATTTCTATTGTGAAAGACAACACTAATACGCTCTACCCTTAGCTTTGCCACATGCTTGAGTACCTATTATAGTTGATTACAAATGAATTAGGATATGTTTCTTACTACAAAGAGAACAAAATGCAACTCACTTACTGTGGTTGCATAAGTAAGAATGGATAAGATTTCTAACTTCTTATGTTTAGGTATGTTTTATCAACATTTGCCTCAGAATATGATGATCCCAATAAAAAGGCTAAAGTAAAGGTATTTAGAGTGTGTTTGAGTTATCTATAAAATAATATTATCTTAGTAATTAATAAGTTTATAATTATGTTCGTATGTGAGCTATTTGAATTGTTAAGGAGATTTAAAAGTGAAAAACTTGAAATAATTAACACAAAATTTGTACCATAAGGTTTTTTTAAATGGGTTCGAAACATTAAGGCCATTAGCTTAGTAGTTTCTTACAATTTGCCATGGCTATATTGTGGGCCTATAAACTTCACGAGGAAAGCTGGAGAGCTCAGGATGGATGAGTGCATATGGGCCATATATGCGTCCTCCAATTTGTAATCATTAACCATATAGTTCAGTTGTGATAGCCTTTGAAATTGTAGTTGTTAGGACCGATAATCACCATTTATCAACAATAAATAGCCACTCAGATTCAGTGTAGTAGATGAGGCGATAGCACAGTGGAGAGTGCAAGTCTCATGGAGATTGCACCCCAAAGCAAGGAGCTGTGTTCAACTCCAGGGGCTTAAGGCCCCTCCCCCCTAGTTGATAAAAAAAAGATTTAGTGTAGTATACAGACCCAAAAAAAAAAAAATTCAGTGTAGTATAGTAAGTGAATAATAATTTCTAACTTTACTTTTAGTGTCTAGTTGGAGGTTGCCCTCTTTGGAGATTTTGTTGATGAAGTCAATAATTTTGTAGCAAATAGCAATTTTTAGCATCCTATAGTTGTTGTGTAGTTTCATAAGATCAAAACATTTAAGGGTAAGTCATATAATGATCTATTTTAATTTTCTATCTCAAATTTTGCCATATATTGCACACACTTTAGTCTTAGATATAGTTTTCTTATTTTGTCAGTTAACTTTTTAAAAAATAAAGTTTTCTCAATATGTATGACTTCTAAATATTCTACTATATATAGGAAAACTTGTGCTTCCAAAATGTTATATGCGGTACTAGGATCCTTTTCAATGTAGATATACTAGAAGTTGCTAAGTTTAGGAATAGATGTGAAACCTACCACTTTTAATTACAAACTTTTATTCAGTTTTTTCAATCACTTGTTAATATTCTTTTCACTGAATAATAAATTATTATGTTGTTATATTTGTTTGTAGCATTCCTGCTCCATTGTTTCAAAATTCACAATCATTCTGTGTGCTCTTTGATACTCCATCGTATTCCTTTGAAGATGATTTTCTTATTTCTACTCTTCAGAAATGAATTGAACACTTGAAACAGTGTAACAAGGTGAATAATTTCCACTACAATATATTTATTTCCTAAATCTTCTAATTGAAATTTATTTTAGATTACTTGATTTTTTTATTTGTTGTTTAAGGATGGTCTCTATTGTTTATGCCACTATGGTTGCTGTCATTAATGGGCCAAACTTGCATGTAAATCTAAGAATGTATTATTGCAAAAAGTGTAATTATCATATGGTGAACATTATTCCTAGGTTAGTGTTATGATTTCTATAAGACTTTAATTATTTACGATTTACTATTCAACATTTGTAGTTTCTCCAACTCTAGTTCTATGTGCAACCTTGCAAATATTTTATTAAGCTCATTGTCATGGAAGACTCCAGTACAATTATGTTTGGTTTGTTTGATTTTGGGGTCTTCTTTTATTTTTTAAAAAAATCGTGTTCATTTTGCTTAAATCAATTGAGAAAGTAATTAAGTGCTTATTACATTGTTTTTTTTCATGTTTTTGAATTCTCATGTTCTATTTAACCTCTCTGTCTTCGTTGCTTATAATAAATCAATGTATTTTATTGCTTAAACTAATTATGATATGTCATACATCAACATATTGACTAAGAATATTTTGTCAATGTTAAATGCTTCTTTTTCTTTGACAAATTGCTATGTTCTTGGAATTAATCTCTTCTTTTTTGTTGTTTGGTTATTAATTTTAATTAGAGGGGCAAACCTATTGATCACCCGTAAGAATTTGAGGAACATCTTATCCAAAAGGGATTTCTTTTCAAAATTGCAATTAAGATAGGATTCAATAACAACCCAAAATCTTTGTTCAAGTTTTGAAAAATATGTTATGACCCTTTGATAATCTCTAAGTTTAGGGATTCTCCTATTAATATTGGAACTATTAATATTTTGTCCAATGACCAGAATTAGTCATCTCAGGATACCTTCCTAAGGATTACACCAAGCAAGTCAATTAAGGAGTTAAAGAACTATAAAGGTTTGAGATTTATAACTGACTTGTATTTCATTTCTATGTCATTCCTATTTTCACTTTGTCATGCAGTGAATAATACCAAATTTCATTAATACTCTGTTTAGTGTTTAAATTTCATTGGGTGTATAGGATGGTATTTATTATTTTTATGCTACCATAAAAGGGTGCTGATAGTGGGGTAGTTTGGTGGTTTGCTACATTAGATGCAGCAACTATGTCTCTCTTAGTTCTAGGATTTGTTATTGTGATAGTGTGATTAACATGTACTAAAAGTTATACTAAGATTGGTCATTTTTTTATTCCACACAAAAATTCTTAAGGTAAAAAAGTACTTTACCTCCCTAAACTATAGGTCATATACACTTTAACTCTTGCATTTTAAAAAAGTGCAAATCGACTCCCTAACACTTTCCTAAATATATATTTTAGTCAAAATAAGTGTACTATATCTCATGGACTTTGGGTTGTGTGCAAATCGATCCCCTGAACTTTCTTAAATATGCAACTCGATATGCTAAATTTTTGAATGCACACTATTTTTGTAAACAGTTGATGGAAAATTTAATAGAAGGTTGATTAGCACAATCAAAAAAATTTAGGGCGTCAATTTATATCTTTTTAAAATGTACGGACTAAAGTGCATATGGTATATAATTCAAGAGGTAAGGTGCTTTCTTTCCAAATTCTTAATGTATGTTAAATATTTTTATGATTTAATCGACTAATTTCTCAATTCTATCAATTTATATTTGTTTATTTTATTTAGATACAAGATTAAAGTTATGGTGATTAATCAAACTGTTAGTGCCATATTTGTGCTATGGGATCACCATAGCTGCATCGCCTTTCAAATGAATATGATTCCATCTGGCCTTGGAATTCCTTTGAGATTTCAAAGAATATAATTTCCATTTACACTTTGCTTTACTATGACTATCAATAAGAGTTAAGGGCAATCACTATTTTATGTTGGCTTATTTTTGCCGAAACCTATCTTCACTTATGAACAACTTTATATAGTGTGTGTTTGGTTCTGTGTTTGTAGAATTGATTTTGAAATAAAGTGATTTATATTTGGTAATTCCTTTAAAAGTGATTATAATAGAAAGTAACAAATTTTCACTTCTTTTAAAATCAATTCTAGAGGCAGAAATTGATTTTGATTTCAAAAAATTAAACAATATCAAAAATTGATAAAATCAATTTTGGGAGATCAAAATCAATTCTAACCCCCCCGAAACTGAAATCCAAAGACACTGATAACTGTTTTAAGAGTTAAATCTAAGAGTGGTACTGTAACATCCCCCAAAATTTTCTTATCGTTTTTCGCCTAATTGTTCGATTTTTATCGAATAATTATGATTAATTAAAAATTGACTAAATATTTATTTAGGATCACTTAATTAGCAACTACTTGAGTTTAGACATGAGGGAATTAGGTTAAAAGTATAGAAGATTTCATAAGAATTTTCTCGAAACCGATTTACCGATTTAAAAGAAATCGGTAAGATTACGGTATTTTAAACTGTCAGAACCGAACTAATAGAATTACAAGCTTAAAACCCTATAACCTAAGGCTGAATGCTCAGCCATTTATACCCTAAATGTGGTGCCACAAAGGCCACACAAATGAGGAGAATTGGCTGAATTTCAGCCTCTTATGCTTCAACCAATCAAAATCCTTCATTCTAACTACCTCCTCAAACTTTTATAACACAATTCCTTTCCTTCCTTCAGCCAATTTTCTGCGCCACTCTTCTCCCTTGTTCAGCTCTCTCCTTCTCTTCTCCACTCACCCAACTCCATTAAACCTTAAAGCTCAACAAGGTTTTGATAGCCCAAACTCCAAAATCAAGCCAAATCACACATAATAAGAGGTAGAGGTTTAATTCTTGTCTTGATTTTCTGATTGTGGGTGGCTGGTGGTGGTTTATTTTCTCAATTCTTGATGTGATGATTGAGTGAATATGATGATATTTGGCTGGTTTGTTGGCTGTTTGTGATGTTGAATTCGAATAGGAAGCAAGAAAGGATGAAAATAGGAAGAGCTGAGGGGCTGGAGAACCAAAAACCCTCGATAGTCTGTACGACGGAGTGTATGGCTCTACCTACCGCTGTTTAAATTTGATGAAACCAATTTTAAATGAAACTATACATTCAGGACTTTCCATACATATATCATATAAGGCCATTGGATTAGTATTGAGAGAGATATGAATTTTGGAAGTTCGACCTAGGTTTTTGATTTTGATTCTGGGCAGACTGGATTTTTCAGGGTAGAACTCGCCTTATACTACTTGGAATTGAATGAAACTAACTTTGTTAGAAAGTTTACACATAGGAGAATATCTCATAAAAATTTCAGAGTTAGATAAGGTCCCGTTTGTTCCCTGTAGCTCGAGAAAGTTGCCCTATGTCCAAAACGGGCCAAAACAGGGCAGTTCAGGAAAGTCAAATTTTGGGGCTTATAACTCGAGCCCTACTAAGGCAAATAGAATGGAAATTTTTGCAAATGAAAGGTTGTCCTGTTAGCTTTAATATGAGACCAATTTCGTATGATTTGAATTTTAGTGGATTTTTACTTTTAAGTGTAATTAGCCACCGCAGGTCACGATAAAATCTAAATAACTTGAGTTATATTTATCAAAATTAGATGGGACCAAAGAGGTTAGAAAATAGACACATAACACTTTAACATATTCAAAATTCAGGTCTAGATGAGTTAAATAGAAATTTTGGCTTGATTTACAAAAATCGGGTTGAATGATTGTGCTGAGGCAGTAATTCTGTCTTAATGTTACTAATGTTCCCATGAGTTTAATGTTGAAATATGAACGAAATGATATGATTTCTTTGATAAGTTGATATGCTGAGTACTGGCACTATTCATGGGGAAGCGGACACGTTCCGTTATGCCGCCAAAATTTCGGTAAGACTTATACATGAGGTATAAGATACATGTGCATTTTCAAGAAAGTCATTAAGGTTATGTTATGATCAATATAAAGATTATGTTATGATGAAAGTTCCATAATACTTGGGCCAGCCCTAGAATAAAGTTAAGGGGAATAGATCGATGGGGAGGTCGGGGAAAGTAAACCTAGCATTCCTGTATAGGAACGAGCTTAATCCTGAAAAGCAGACTATTACCCAGGAGTCTAAAATAGCCAAGAACTCCCAGTGAACCAAGTAATGGAAAAGTTTATGAAGAAAGGCTTAAGAATAAGATTTGCATGAATACATTAAATGCATGATTACATTGAATAGTCATTACAAGATGTTTACAGTTTGTTTGTTATATTTACTTACTGCTGTATGTTCATTTATTCTGCTCATTATTCTATGTTTTACTATTAGTAGTCTATTTTGTTTCTTATGCTATCTTAACTAAAACTGAATCTTGCCTCGGATTAGACATTTTCTTAAAAAAAAAATAGTTCTGTTTGAACCCACATTTTCATAATTATATAAAAATCGAGGCAACTGAGAATGAATGTGACGTCAGCTAAATACCGTACGCGAACCTTACTGAGAATTTCTTCAAATTCTCACCTCGTTTTGCATTTATGCATCATTCTCAAACGCTGGTGATGGACTCGACAGCTATTCTGTCTATTGAGCTCCCTGACCTGCAACTCCACCAAGATCCCATGTTAGACTCGTTGTACTTAGCTGGCTTCTGCAATTTCCGTCTCTACTTTTTAGCAATAGATATTTTGATGTTCCTTTGTTTCACCCGCTCTTGAATATACATAGACAAACTGAAGCGTTGGCTTCCGACCTATATAGGCATGTATACAATTAATGATGTATTACTTATTCTTACCTTTTTTGTTGTGATTTATTAAACTTTATTATGTTCGTTATATACAGCGCACCGTCTCGACTATAAAAAAATAAAAAAATAAATAAATAAAATAAGAGAGAGATGTGACATGTAATTAGAAATCGGAGTATTAACACGGTAACGCAACCTATCCAATTTCATGCTATGACTTAAGCATAATATTAAGTTAGTAGGGTGTTACAGGTACGAAGATTTTAATATTAGATGATAATGGAAATCTATGCAACAAAATAAGAAATATAGTTTACCAAGACATATTTCGGTAGATTTAAAATTGAGGTAATAAATTTTAGGTTTAATTATTTTGCTAGTCCTTATAGTTTTACTCAATTTTTAATTAGATTCTTATAATTTAAAAATTTATAATTAGGTCCCTATATTGTATAAATTTTTTTAATCAGGTCCCTATAGGTAACAACTATTACAAAAACATTTTGGTCAATATTGTGGTGCACCTGACGAACAACTTGTTTATCTAAATTGTTCATTGTACATAGAATAGAAATCCATAACTAAAAATAGTACGGAGTATCAGTACATCTACTTAGTGTAGTGCATTAGACACAGCCACACCATCACCCTCTTCACTCCTTCTCTTGCCCCCCACTTCCTCCCCCCACGCCACCTCCCTCTTCCCATCTCCCGCTGATCACAAATCACCGACCACCCCTCCATCCCTATCACCACCACCTATCCATCACCAACACGGTCCAAACAACACCATGCAAGTGCAATGTTTTTGGTTTCTTAGTGGCTACCTTGGGTTAGCGTAGGGCAGTTTGAGCAACGGCTGAGTGTGATAATGTGTGATTGGCAAGGGGTTGAAGATGGCAATGGTTGGGTGATGGTGGTCGTAGGTTGCTAAAGTGGTGGTTATGGTGATGAGGTTGAGTTCGATGGTGGCTGGCTATCAGGTTGTCCAATGGGCGACAATGTAGTGAAGGGGAGCCAAAGGCTGATGGTCGTTATGTTTTGGTGGTGTTTGGTTGGTTTAGCAAAGAAGATGATGGTGGTATATGGTGCCAAGGGATGAAGGGGTGTTCTTGAGAAGGTTATAGGTTGCTATTTTGTATTTTTTTTTATTATTGGGTAAAAGTATTTTGAAATAGGGCTTTGTTGTTTGTTGGGAAAAAAAGTTTGATTGTTAATGGTGTTATTTTTTATTTCAGTTGGCTTCTCAGGAAATGAAATTTGGGGTAGTTATGGTAGATTTTGGAGTAACTATTGCTTGGTTTGGGTGTGGAAGGGGGTGGAAGAGAGAGGATGGAGGGTGAAAAGGGAGATGGAGATGAAATATTTCAAGAATATTTCATTTTTTTGTAGCGATTGTTATTTTAAGAGATCATATAATATAGAGATTTGATGATAAATTTTTAAATTATAGAGATTTAATTAAAAATTAATTGAAATTATAGGAATTTATAGAATAATTAAAACTAAAATTTTAATTTAGCACCTTTTTTCCCATTTGTAAATGCATTTGTCCAATAATGATTATTATTTTTAATTCAGAATTGAACATTATATAGTCATTTTTTGATATTTATAATTATATGTCATGCAGTGCAATATGAAACGTTGAAAATTTCAAATAAATACGAATTCATAAAGGCTTTATTGAATTTGTACTTATCTTTTTTTTATTATTAGATCATATGTTACATTTTATGTTCACAATTAATTCATTAGTATGTCAATCTGGATTGCACATTTGCTATTTTGTGGTAGAATTAAATTATTGTTTAATCAAATTAAATTTTATAATTTTTGTAATTAAGATAAAATTTTTAAATTCAGTACATTGCACACACGATCAGTACATTTTTTTTCTTTTTTTTAAAAAATAACCTTGACAGTGAAAGATGAAGTCCTAATCATGATGATTGGAATTCCTTGCATTTTTTTGTTAAGTTAAAAAAAAAATCTTTAGTACTGTACTTTTCTTTTCTATAATTTGCCCGTTTGATTTGGAGTTTGTAACTTCCAGAAGGTCTTTTAGGAGAAGGAAAATAATTTTATATAATAAATAATAATATTTGATTTAACTTCTTTCAAAAGGCCTTAAAAAAAGTATCTTTGAGGTTATTTTTCATTTTAGAAAAAGACCTTTTAAAAAGAAATCTTACTATTACTCTCATATCAACAACCAAAAATAATTTTACTTTATTCTATTCAAATAAAACTCATTCTTCTAAAAGGCTTTTTGACATATTCAAACTAAATAAAAATTATTCTTTTAAAAATACTTCTTCTAAAAAATCTTCTTCTAAAAGACTTTCCCCCAAAAGTTGAACCAAACATACCAATAATATTCGACCATCTATGCCTCGCAAAGATATAAATGATATAAAATCTTTATTTATATGATGATATAACATATAGAAATCGTTTTTAAGTTAAAAGAAAAGAAAAGTGACCGGCGTAATAGAGAATTATCAACAATTATTTTATAAATATTTGTTTTTCCTTTTAACGATTTGATATCCTTTCTTGAATGATATTATTGTTTTTTTATTATAAGAAACACTTGTAAAAGTAAATTAATTTAGTTATATCATTCGATGATATAACAATTTTACATTTTTTTCTTTTGTACTACTGAATGGCAAGAATAACAATTCTATATTTAAGATATTATATTTGAATAAAAGCTCTCTTAAAAGCTGTAGTTGATTCAAATATAATTTAAAACTTTTCTTTTTTATCTATGACTAGGATATTTTATAGATATTATTATGAGACTAACTCTTTAAATATAGTTATGATTAATAAACTTTTTTAATAATTATACAATGATATTATTTTCATAATTAAAGGCTATACGAATTTCTGCCTCAATAAAAATATAATAGTTTAATAACATTATTTCTAAGATATAAAAGTGAAAAATATTTTTTTTTAAAGTTAAATAAAATAAAACCTACTGTCATAAATAAAATAATATCAAGATTTATTTTACATATATTTGTTTTCCATTTGATTATTTGATATTCTTTTCGAGTGATCTTAGTTTTTAACTATATGAAAAACTTGTGAAAAAATAAATTAATTTATTATATCATATCATATGATGATGTAATAATTTTTTTAAAAAAAATTTTATCATATAAAACCTATAATATGTTAACATATAAATTTTTTTTGAGCATCTTGATAGTTGGGAGAGCATCAATATTTCTTTAATGAGTAATTAATTCTTAATAATTTATTTGTTAATTTAAATAGATACTTTTATATTTTTGTTTTAAAAAATAAAATATGTAGCTTAATGTCAATCCCAAACTATTAGAAGGTTTATGTTATCTTTAGAAGAATGATGATCTATCATTTGACCTTGAAACTATCAATTCGTTGATAAATAGTTCATGGTACTCTAATGATAAATTCTATTATTATTAATAGGTTCTGTTAGTGCTAACAAAAAAATTTTAAATACTAATTTTTTAGTATATTAATCTTTTAAGGATTAATTTATAAATGTGTTAATTTTTTGGGGACTAACTTGTTAATATGCTAATAATTGAGATATCACATGCTAATAAGATACTTTTTAAGAACATGTTTATGCGTGTATTGATATTTTAAGTGTTAAAATGGTGGTTTTTCTTTAGGAAAAAAATAAAGCAAAATAACAAAATTTGGCTACAAAAATAAGTGAGTTGTATTTTTGAGGAGAGAATCAATATTCAAATCTTGAAAGAAATAAAGATTAATATATATTTTAACTGTTGAAAAAGTCAAGATTTATCATATTAATCCCTCCAAAAGAAAATTTTGTTAAAACTTTTATCCGTAAAATTAAATATGTTATAATAAGTTGATCTTTCCATTTTGTAATTTGGGCCTTCATTATATATGTTATTGAACTACGACATTTGAATTAATTTTAAGTTAAATACATGATATTTAATAGATAAAAATTGATGAAAGTATTAAATTCTTATAAAATATTTTAACTTTAGAGTTTAAATGTTAATAAATTTTTTTTAGAAACTAATATGTTAAATTCTAATTCCTGTAGGGACAAAAGTATATACTAATTCAAAAAAATAATTCCAATTTAACCTCAAGATATTCTAAGAACAAGTAGTAGTAATAATAAAATATTATTATTATTACAAAAAAGAAAGGTAAAAAATTAAACTTGGATCTATCATGAATCAACCTCTGAAAAAGGCAAAATTGAACCCGCTTCAATAGTTGTAAAGTGACTCAAAATTGTTTAAAATGGCAGTTTGGACATATTTGTGATACGTCGTCAATTTTTTTAATAATTTTTTAAATTAAAATTATTAATTTTTTTTGAATAAATTATTAATTAATTGTTATATATAAATATTAATTTTTTTAATTATTAATTTTTTTAAATTAAAATTACTAATTTATTTAACTAAATTATTAATTAATTTATTTGATTAAATTATCAATCAATTACATATAAAATATCTTGTTATATTAGGCTCCAATTGACCCATCGGATAAGTCGATAAATTTAGTTTAAAAAATAGTAACTAAAAAAACAAAATTGGTAATGCATCGAATGCTCGTGGGCAAGTAACTCAACCCCAAATTTAACCCCGTGCTAAAAATCAACGTTTGCTGTCGGAGTGGATGAAGATCTGAATCCTAGGCACTCATTCGGGTCAGATCCATGAGCTGGCATAGAGCGATGAGCAGGACTACGAGGGGTGTGCGAACGAACTACATCAACAGGCAGAACAAGCTAATGGAGGCTTCTTCTCGACATTGATCTTACAATCGATGTTTTTGTTGTTCTCGTTGCTTCATTTCAATATCATACTAGTAAGGGAAATCAGTTTTTTCATATTTGATTTTCGTATTCTTTTTCCATTATCGTGTTCGTACTCTGTGAAGGCAGGCCCTCCTTGACGTTTTGGCCAGTGCTATGAATTGATGTTTTGTTGAAGTTGGATTTTTGCATAAAAAAATTCCTAAATGTTCTTCATTCCTTTGTGTTCAAAACTCTTTGTTGGTAGTGAGGGGAAATTGAGAAGTAGATGAAGATATTCAACTGATTTTAGTTGTTGCACGTTCCACCCAGTGAAGAGAAAGACGCGATTAAGCCATTAAATATGCTGTATAGAGATTCAGTCGAATTTAGTTGTAGCATTGGATACTGAGACTCCAACACGGAAGAGTGAAAATTTACGACAAGCGGCAGAGGATGTTCTTTGTAGAGATGAGAGGGGAAAAAAAAAAGGCTTGTCTCTAAATGATGTTTGTCTTTGATATAGTTGAGTAGGAAAAGGGTATTGTGAATGCTTATGTATGGTTTAGAAGAATTAATCTGCAGTGTAATATCTCAGAAAAAAAAAAAAGGAGGAAATGAATACTCAAGGTAGTGTGGTGATGCAAATGACAGAGGCGATTTTTCGGGGCGGATGGTGAATTTCTGGTTGGTGGTTAAATTTCAATTTTAATCAGTTTTGGTCCAACGTGAAATTTTAAAGTTTTAACAGTGCTGACACGTGCCAATTTCGTTATTACTGAGGGGGTGTTCCATCATAGTAAAACCCTCCTAATTTGGAATAGGATCCGTGTAATTAAACACAGTTGCTGCAATTGAGAATGACAGAAAAGAAAATCTGTTACATCAATTTTTAAAGCTTGAAAAAAAAAAAAAAATTCAATGCGGTAGGTGCTGCAGTCTCTCACATGTTATGTTAATTCCGTTACTCAGATCAGATCTCGTCTGAGAACAAGAAGAAGAACAACACCACCACCCTCCACAACCACAGCTCTAAGTATTGCTGCTAAGGTAACACCCTTCTCCCTATTCCTTCAATTTCCCCTTCCCAATCCATAAATCTCTCTCTCTCTCTCTCTCTCTCTCTCTCAAAAACCCAAATCCAATGTAAAATTCATTGCTTATATTTGACTATACTCACCCAAATCACTGCCTTTGTAGGAAACCCACGAAGTGTGAAAGCAAAAAATAAAAGAAAAAAAGGTTTACGAAGTTGAGGTCCAAAGAGCAATGCTACAAGGGAGATTCTCGTTTTTTGGAGGTGGGGGTTCTTCCCATTTGGAGGGTAATGACGAAAATTCATCAAAGGGTGGTGAAGAAATTCGTCCCACAGTGAAGCTCGAGACGGATAGGCAAGTGTATAGGCCTGGTGATCCAGTTGTTGTGACCATTCAGATCACAAACCCTTCAAATGGGTACTCTTTTTTGATGGAAAGGCTCAGTTTTGAGATCAAAGGGATTGAGAAGTTGGACACTCAGTGGTTCGCCACACAGAAGCCTTTGCCTGGTTCAAAACAAAGGAGAGGTTGGTTGCTATTTGCCACAATAGTAATACTTGCACTTTAGTGCCTTGAGAGTTTTTGCCATTTTGGTTCTTGTTGTTTTACTTAAGTTTGTAGTTTTTTACCGTAAATTTGTGATTGTTATTAGAAAAAATCTTTAGAGCCGGAAATCTTTGCGAGAACTGAGTGCACCCTACCACTTAATCTCATCCTACTACCCTCATGATTTTTATCAAGGGTTCTGGCAAAAATTATCTAGCTGAGTAGTATTGGTCGTGTTATTATTATCACTATTATTGATTTTGCATTTCTTTTTACCAGGTGAACATGTCTTTTTAGACTCCACGACACCAATCTTAGTGGCAAATCAGATTGTTAATGCTGGCAGCAGCAAATCATGTATGAAGTTTTAATTAAAGTATTCTGCATTTTTTGATAAATACTCTTCCCTGTTAGTTGGTTCTTATATTTTTTCTGTTCGTGGAATGAGCCTGCTTGTGGAGTTTTGAAATTCAAATTATTCTTTCTTTCTTTCTTTCTTTATTTTTTTATGAGATGAGATTAGTGGATGTGCTTAAGTGGATATTCTCTAGTAGGCATTCCCGGAGGGTGTAAATGCTGATCTATATGCTTTTGTTGAGAAATATAATACAAAAAGTTTGTTGCTTCACTTTTGGTTAGAGGCAGGCTGGATGCTGGACTCTCCCTCTTTGATTTTTAATAATTAGACCAAAAATTTTGTTTTTGTGATAATATGTTTATAAATGTGTTGAAAGTTACTCCCCCTTCCTTTTTTTAACCAAGAAGTTGGTTCTAATGGGTTATTGGACGGAACAAGATCAGATGCTATTTTCCCATGATGCTGCCATACCTTAATATCTTTTGATTGCAGGCAGATAGTTCAGTCTCCAGAAGTTTTCTTTAAGTTGTTTGGTTGCTAGAGTTACGATATTTGATTTTGAGTTGCCGATATATATGTTTATATTTGTTTGGTTCACAACCTTAGATAAAAAATTGGAATTTTCATTGTTACCAAAATATTATACTTTGTAGAATTGCTTGGAGTAAGGAGTTTAGAGATATGATGAACTGGAATATGTGAATATAATAATTCTTGCTTAATTGTGGCCAGTAAAATAGCAGAAAATTAGTGGGACTCTTTGGTCTTGGTCTATGTTGATCTGCTTTCATTAAAGAAATTATCTTAATCATAATTGGGACCTGTATGTTCATCATTCCTACAATAACTGTCATTTTCCAAAATCTGTTGAAATTAGAGGACATTTTGGAAAATACACTATGAAATTTGTGGTAAATTAATAGAAAGTGTGATGCATTTATGCCAAGGATAGCAAACTAGTGAAGTTGATTTATGGAAAGATGATTTTTGAGAACAGTTCTGAAAACCCACCCAAAGAATCCTTAGGAAGTGATTGTTTGGAAGATAATTTTTCTGAAGCCATCATTCTTTGCATACATTGCTTATGTAACTTTCAGATAATTCATTTAGGTATAAATTTACCTTTCATTGTGGTGTAAAGATCTACATAAACTGTTGTTTGAAAAATATCTAAGAATTTCAATAAGATTGAATCCTTTTCATAGTCTAATTCCGTATGTTCCTTCCTGTTCAGTGTACCAAGTTTCTAGGTTTCTCTCTTATTCAGTGATTTTTCAATTTTGAGCTAAACTGACTGCTCTTTCTTGGCCTTTTGACTGAGATCAAGTTTAGTATCTTTTCTCATCAGCTTAATATCTGAGTGACTTCGCTTTCTATCCTCTGTTCAACCTGAAATTGATAGCTTTTGAAGCCTGACAAGTTTTCCATCCTTTTACTTGTAAAGTAGTGTGGTGTACTTGGACAACTATTCTTTGCTCTCTTGATTGGTACCTTTTTGTGCTCTTTAATTGCTTTACCCTTCATTTCTTAAATCCTTCTCCCTTGCACAATGAATCCATGTTGTCTGATTAAATCATCATAAAATAATTATTGATCTTTTTCAATGCTATGAACCTTGCGCCTTTCGTTAGAAGAATGGGAGCAGCAAAGATTGAACTCTATGGTCTGATCTAATAGCATGTCATAATATCTCTTCCAAATGCTTAAGCTTTTAGGTGAAGGCACATGAATGCCATTTATATATCTATAACATAACCTATTCAAGGCTTTTCAACATAAAATGTACTTGAAGTATTATAGGAAAACTCTTAGTAGGTTGTGGACCATTTGTTTTTAATATGCAGTTTCATTTGGAAATTTAGAAAACTTCATTTTATTCCCAAATAATTGAGAAAGCCCAAACCTTTATCGCTTAGTTCAAATAATAGATTATGTTGATTCTCAACACTTGGGACACTATCTGTAAGAAAGAAGGCGGGAGAACAATCGACCACTTTTAATGCCATATCCAAGAAAGACTTATGAAAGGATGTCACCCATTGATCCAAAGTGGAAACCAATGTCTAGAAGAGTTGAAATTTGACAAGTGGTAAATTTGAGCCTGAATTATTGAATGCGAAACTTCTGTATTTCTGGAAATTTCCGTGATGCATCATTTATTTTGGATAAGATTTGGCGGCTTGCATCTATTTGCTGCAAAGCTCATGTCCTTTTCTTAGGTTTTCTCTAAATTCTAAATGATATGTTGAGGGATTGGAAGGCTTTGTTACATTGATTCTTTTTACCCTTTTCCCTTTGTTTTTTGTTCTTTTTGGTTTATGAGGATTCCTTATCCTCCTCACTTTCTAGAGTTCTTTCTCTTCTTCTCAATAAAATTTCTGTCAAAAAAAGGTCATCAATCCTCTCTTTTTATTCTGGGGTTTTTAACATGTTCATTCCTAATTTTATGCTCTAAAGAACGGGAAGACAACAAGTAAAACTAGCTTGAGAATTTTTCTACACAACACTGGAGTTTGTTTGATTGTATCCCTTGCATGTTGCCGGTATACTTGCATGGTGGTTACTCACCTGATTACTTTCGAAGATGTCATGCTTTTGTAGTTATCTTGTTTTGATTCATGAAGCTTGATTACTGGAATTTTCTTGACTGTATCTCTTGCATGTTGCCTTGGTGGTTACTCATGAGATTACTTTTGAACATGTCATGCTTTAGTAGTTGTCTTATTTTGATATATGAAGGTTGATTGTGTGGAACATTAATTGCAGATGTGGTGCGAATGCTGCTGCCTAGCATTATTCCTCCATCTTACAAGGGTTCAAACATTCGGTATTTGTACTATGTTAAAAGTGCATTAACTGGAGGGTGGCTAGTACTGGAAAACGGGCAATCTCGTCCAGAGACCATAAATGATGTTAATGATTTGGTTGGTTTTTCAATGAATTGCTCTGATATATGCTGAAATGTCGTTGCATTGATTTATTTTTGTACTGAGTTTTGGTTCTGACGGTGGTATATGTCTTTTGTTTTTGTATTGTAAAAAATGTGCTTTTCTTTTTTCTTTTTTAAAAAAAAAGAGAAAAATTTCAAGCTTTATGAGAGAGAGTGAGAGCTAATAATTGAAGAAAGGTTAGCTAAAATTTTTAGTTTGCCATGGATGATTTACATTCATTTTAAGCAATTCCATGTTAGTAATATGACATATATAGGATATGTACTTATATTTAAAGTTTGTGAAACAATTGTCCAAAGATGCTGAACATGCCCATTTGTTTCTGTTTAATTGGGAAAAAATGGGATGTTGTGCCTGAGCTCAATAATAGTATTGCTAAACTTTCGATGTGTTGAGATACTCTAGTTTAAGTTTACTGCTGCTATTTTTTGTTTTGGTTCTTTATGTTTGGAGTAAGGGGTGTTTAATAGTAAAAGGCTATTGGTACAGCAGTTGTCTGCTTTTGAGCTCGTCCATATGCAGGCTTTAGATTTTTTAGCTTAGGTGGAAGGTAGCCCAATAGCTAAAGGTAGAGAGACTGAGAAAAATTATATGCAAAACTATTAAGAAAGATTTAGATATTAGTACTATAGATATGATTTTAATAGTTTGCCATTGAGGTGCAATATTGTTTGCAATCATGAGCCATGTGCCAAATCAATGCATTGGCAGGTGGGTTTTGACTACTTATTATGAATTTTAAAAGCTGTTGCTGGAATCTTTGTTCAATGTGCTATGAAGTTTTTTCCCTTTTGTAATTTGCACTGCATAAAAATCATGCAATAGGTGGAGGAAGATGTTATATGCCAAAAGTAGATTTTTCATATTTTTATTTGAACCTTTAAAAACATGTTTAGATATAGCTATTTTTATAGATTTTTAAGTTGTTTACTTTCACTTCTGCAGGAAGTACGTGTTCCATTACAGATATGGGCAAACCAGAAAAGCTGTGGCTTTCAAACTGATGAAGGTTAGTTTAATTGCTAACTTGTCTTTCTATTTCATTTGTGTTGTAAACCTGTTAATAGTTTCTGATTTCCACTACATAGGCCTACTTAATTTTATTTTATTTTATTTTGGTTATGAATAAAAATGTTTTTATCAAGAGGAGTGAATGTGAAGATGTTCTTTTTACTGCCTTCTTTAGCATAGGAAAAACATTCTTTATTTGATAAGCTGATTTTGATTTTTGAATGTTAGCTGATGGATATGTGGTAGAATTATATTTTCTCATAGGCCTTCCGGTTTTTTATTGCTGCTTCCTTGCCTTAGATTCTGAATTTTTTTTATATATATAAAATAGATTCTGAAATTTGTTGCCTCTGGTTAGTGGTTCCTTGCCAATTTAACCTTTGTGCTGTGCAAACACCTGCACATTAAAATTTGTATTTTTGTGGTCACTGTTTTAGAAAATTATTCTTTTTAATTTTATTATGGTGACATATTAAATAATGATGAAACAAAAATGAAGATAAATTGTACAACATTTTATTTTAGGAAAAGTACATTCTTAATATTAGTTACTTGTTAGTTTTTTTTTTTTTTTAAATTGAATGCCTTTATTTTGTATTGTTACTTGCAATATGCAGATAGAATGCCCTGACTTTACAATGAGACAACCTCAATTCTTTAAATTTTCTGGTGCAAAAAATGATATAAATTTATCAAATTATTTTAAAATATTTTAAATATTATATTAGTGGTTGAAATGCCAAAGGTCATGAAATACTACATCCATCTAGGGATTGAAAGGCCATTTTATGTTTGGAAGGGCCAATGTCAATACATTATGGCATGATCCACATCAACGCCTTAGTGATCCCAATCATAATTATTTGTAGAAGTCCGCCTCAGCACTTAAGAGTTGTGGAGTGATATGCTTGCAAAAGTTAGCTTTAATTAGTATATTCGTGTTTTTATTTTTCAGAGCCATTGGCTCTGGTCCACTCCTTCATTATCATGTGGTGTTCCATAGGCAGAGATTTGTAGCTTACCTAAATTTGGTTAATCATACGCTTGTTTCTAGTATAGCAATAGCTTGAAAGCAGAAGTTGCTAATTGGACAGAAAAATAATTATAAAAGGTCTTGTAGCATGTAAGGGACCAATAACTGTTGCAGCTTGAAACAATAAGTTGCTTACTTGTTTGTAGCAGAATGAACTTTTGAATAGGTATGTTTTGTGGGTTTCTTTCATATTATTTTACCAATCACCGGTTATTCTGGTTGGGTGATCTGCTACATCAGATTCTTGCGTGTAGAAAAAGGGGTACGGTGACTAAATGGTTTATTCTTAGAATTGGTGCAGCGCAATAAATACCTAGCTGGGGTGCGAAACGGGTTATTCTTTCTATTTAATCCTTGCTGGTTGTATGTGAAATTCTACATTAGTCTCTTCCTTACTTGTCCGTTCCTTTGGGTTTTAGCTATTTCTTTGTGCTTTGTGGTATCCTGTGGCTCATAAGATATCAAAGTGCTTAGTCGAAAAAGTCCAGTTGAAATGGTTGCATGAAGACCTAAGCAAACATTAGGATAAACCACTAAAATTATAAATATTTTTAGTATCAAGCTGTCTTTACACTGTTATCTGTCCATGACAACATGGTTGTATTGGCATTTTGTCAAATTCAACACTAAAGTTTGCAATCCAAAGAACAACTTTAAATCTGGTCTTGTAAGCAAACTTTGATAGAGCCCAATATTATTGGATACTTTACTCATTATCTATAAAAATGTAATGCAGATCTCAGTAATATGCTTCTTGCTTTTTTGTACTAAACATTTTTCATTTAATGTAGCTTCAGAAAATTTTAATGATCCTAATCTGCTTCAAACAGTGTAAGTAATATATCCTTATGTCTATATATATATTTTTTCAGATATTGTTCCTTCAACTACTGCCCAACTGGATATATTTTGGAAAGAGATGGATGCAGATGCTGATTGGGTATGCTATTGGTGATATTTTTTTATTGGGTAATTTAAACTTATCTGTGGTTTAGCCTAAATTCATTTGTCACCCTTCGTTTTAGGAATGCCGTTTATTTGTTTTTTAATTGTTAAACATCCTGGCTGCAACATGTGAAATGACTTGATGAATTACGATTTAAACTGGATATGTATGCGATTTTAGTTAGAAACAAGAAAGAAAAAGCAGTAAGGGCTTTGTTTGTCTAATTGGAATACAGAGAAAAGTGAGTAGTGATTAGCTAGGGAAAAGAATTTGGGCTATAAGTCCACAATGCTCGCTGCTAATTTCCTTATTATACCAATGTTAATGTATCTCTAAATTTATTTTCTGTTAGAGACCCCAAATATGGTAAGGTTTATGTATGTAAGAAGAGAGGAAGTGTGGGCCACCATCAGGCCCATGAGGAGGGGAAAACAACAAACTAGTAATCTGTTAGAGGGTGAGTAGGAGAGAGAATGAGTGGAATTTGGGGAGGAAGTTAGCTATTCAGAGTGAAGCCGGGGTAGTGTCAAGCATTCAGAACCTGAGAATAGGAAATTAGAGGCTGAAGGGCTTCTCTATACCTAGGATTTGTTCTTTCTTGTATTTCCCATACTGTTACATTGTTAATACCATACTTCTATACTGATTTGGGGCTGAGTTTCATGTTGAAGCTTTAGACCCTTCTTGTTCAAAATTCTTGCTCTTTCACTCTATCTAACTGATACCAGTTGTAACAATTGGTATCAGAGCCTTCGATCCTGAAGAGCTTTGTGGATGGTCCATGCATGCACTGCTATAATGGAGGCAAGGCTAGACGAGGTCGAGCGCAAGTTGGGGAGCCTGTTTCACGTGGAACGGGGTTAGGAGGAGTTGTGACAGATGCTTATGGCTCTTTCCACCCAGATTGGGGAAGTGCTACGTGATTGGAATTTGAATCACACTCACTCAGCACCAGCCTCGAGCTCGAGGGGCAAGACACAATGAACCGGTTCGCACGCACGCCTAGACCCCTCAGCGAAGCGTGATGCTGCCTGAAACGCAGTGGGACGCCGAACGCGACGATCGGCAGCGACATTTAGGCCGGAAAATTGAGCTTCCACTATTCTCGGGTGAGGACACATACGGGTGGTTGGCTCAGGTGGAGCATTTCTTCTGCATTAATGAGGTGGAAGAATATGATAAGATGGATCTGGTCCTTGTAGCGATGGAAGGTGAGGCACTACTTTGGTACCAATGGTGGGAGGAACAAGTACCCTTCCCTACTTGGCACAAGTTTAAAAAGGATTTGATGAAGCAGTTTGAATCGAGGGTTGCCTGAAACCCGTACGGACCGCTATTGAAGGTCAAGCATAGGAGCTTGGTCCTGCAAAATCGGCGATAGGTTGAGCTAGCAGTGGGGGTGGTGCGCAATTTGGATCCTGAGGTGAAGATGGGGATCTTCTTGCACAAACTCAAGGAGGAGATCCAAGCCAAATTGAAGGTGAGTCATTTTAGGACTCTGTCGGCATTGGAGTTAGAGGAGTGTAATCGGGCGTGGAAGGAAGGAGGGGTTGGGAGCTTCCATAAGGGGCTAGGATAGACCAAGGGTGCATTGCCTTCTAGGCCCTTGAGTCTCGCTCAAGCGGTCGGAGGATCTAGTTCGGTGGCTTATGGCGAGTGCAGGGGAAGAGGAGCTATTGAGGGGGCTGGAGACCATAGCAGAGCTGAACCCAGGAGGCTCTGGCTCTCTCGACAGGTAGAGGCACGGCCTCTGTTTCAAATGTGGTGACCCTTGGGGAGGGACCACGTTTGCCCAATGCGGCGAATGCAATTGTTTTTGGTTGAAGGTGATGATGAGGGAAAGGAGGATGCCAACAACGGAGGGGGTGACCACTTTGGGGATGATAGCATGGTGAGGGTGATGAATAATATGAGGTTGTCTGCCAAGAGTTTTGTGGGACTTCTAATAAGTCCTTCAAGGTGGAAGGAGTTATTGAAGGTAGGAAGGTGGTTGTGCTAGTAGACAGGGGAGCTTCTATGAATTTCATAACTAGCAAGTTGGCAAGGGAGGCAGGGCTAAGTGTGCAGAGCATTCCCACTTTTACTATTGAGGTGGGTAATGGTCAAAAGGAAAAAGGTGAAGGCATCACAATGTGGTGTGAAGATGCTGGTACAGGGTGTTCTCATTAAGCAAAATATTTTTTTGATGGAGCCTGGGGGCACAGAGGTCATATTGGGCATGGACTGGCTTTCCAGCCTAGGCAAGATCGAGGCTGACTCCCAAGAGTTGACATTGAAGTGGAGGGCTAATGGCAAGGTTTGGGAGATAATTGGTGACCCAGCCTTATGTCATACCCAAGCTTCTTGGAAGACTACTCTGAAGGTATTGAAGGAGGAAGGAGAGGGTTTTTATCTCACCCCAATTTCAGACCAGCGGCAGATATAGGGACCAGAACCGATTTCCCAAGAACTACAGCAACTGTTACGTGAATTTTCTGCTGTGTTCTAGACCCCTCAAGGTTTACTGCCTCCAAGGGATTGTGACCATGCTATTGTTTTAAAGGAGGGTGCTGCTATTCCTAACATTCGGCCATGTAGATATCCTCATTACCAGAAGAATGAGATCGAGAAAATTGTGGATGAAATGTTGCATGCTGGAATTATCCAGCCGAGTGTGATGAGAATTCTAGAGAGAAAAACAGAGAAACTGAATAGACTGAATCTGAGGTATTTTCATTATGAGGAGAACTAATACATCAGTTCCGGTGAAGAAAAGGCGGGAAAGTTAGTTACATTCTGTTGGGATGACAGCTAGCACTAACTGCCAGCGCTAACTGCTTCTAACTAACAGAGGAAGCTAATCCATTGCACTAGGGTCTAGAATATACTAATCTACTCTATCAGAGTGTGAGTCCTTTTAGTAGTCCCGTAATTCTAGTGAAAAAGAAAGATGGGGGATGGCGTTTTTGTGTGGATTATAGGGCTTTAAACAAGGTAACAGTGGCTGATAAATTCCCTATTCCTGTGATGGAGGAGCTTTTGGATGAGTTGGGGGGGTGCTAGGGTGTTTACTAAGCTCGATCTCAAATCTGGTTATCACCAGATTAGGATGAGGAAAGAAGATGTGGCAAGACAGCCTTTAGGACCCACGAGGGTCACTATGAATTTTTGGTTGTCGTTCGGCTTGACCAATGCACCCTCCACATTTCAAGGGTTAATGAATCACATTTTGAGACCTTTCTTGAGGCAATATGTGTTGGTTTTCTTTGATGACATTAATCTACAGCCCTGATATGGTACAACACATTGATCACTTGAGACAGTTTCTGGTACTGTTGACCCAGATTCACTTGTTTGTCAATTTTAAGAAATGCAGTTTCGGCAAGAGTGAATTGGAGTATCTTGGGCATATCATCTCTAGTTATGGGGTGGCTGTAGGTCCTGCAAAGGTTGATGCAATGCTGACATGGCCTATTCCCAAGGATCTCAAGAGCTTGAGCGGGTTCTTGGGACTTATAGGCTACAAAGGTGTTTTTGTAGGGGGTTATGATGGGCTTGTTGCTCCACTCACAAAGTTACTTAAGAAGGATTTTTTTACTTGGGGGGTTGAAGCTCAAGCTGCCTTTGAAGCTTTGAAGAAGGCAGTGATGGATCTATCGATTCTAGCTATCCCAAACTTTGACCAATTGTTTGTCATTGAGTCTGATGTGTCCGGGAGGGGTGCTGGGGCTGTTTTGGTACAGAACAGTCGACCCTTGGCTTTCATGGGTAAGGTTTTGTCCGAGCATGCCCTAAAGAAATCTGTTTATGAACGGGAGCTTATGGCCATAGTGTTGGCAATTCAACGATGGCGCCACTACTTGTTAGGAAGGCATTTTGAGATGCACACGGACTAGAAGAGTCTTAAATATTTGCTGGACCAGAGGTTGACGGGTGAAGATCAGCATAAATGGGTTTCCAAGTTACCAGGATACAATTTTGAAGTGAAGTACAAACCAGGGAAATTCAATGGTGCTGCTGATGCATTGTCCAGAAGAATGAATGTACTTTGCTGCAATTTCTTCAGTGCAATTTTGTGATTGGGATGGGATTGAGGATGAGTTGTTAGCTGATGACAAATTGAATAAGGTGCTGCACGATTTGGTTGACACACTGGATAGTCACCCTGGTTTTGAGTTATGGCAGGGCAGGTTGCTCTACAAGCGGCGCTTGGTTCCTTCAATCCTAAAGGAATTCCATGATACTGCTGCGCATGGGCACTCTGGGTTATTTTGGACTTACAAACGGATCTCAGCTTTAGTATTTTGGGAAGGGATGAAGAAGGACATTCAGCAATATGTGCAAGAATGAGAAACTTGCCAATGGAACAAGTACGATACTCTGTCCCCTGCTGGTTTACTTCAGCCCCTAGCCATACCTACTACTACGAGGACTGATTTGTCCATGGATTTCCTTCTGGGTCTACCTAAGGCTAGAGGAGTACACACGATCTTAGTGGTGGTGGATAGGTTGTCCAAATATGCCCATTTTCTGGCTTTAGCCCCTCCATACACAGCCAAGGGGGTTGCTGAATTGTTTGTTAAGGAAATCGTGAGGCTGCACGGTTTTCCTAAGTCCATTGTGACGGATAGAGACTGCTTATTCACGAGTCACTTTTGGACAGAGTTGTTTAAAGCTACTGGGACTAAGCTGCATTACTCCACTGCTTACCATCATCAATCCAATGGTCAAACGGAAGTGGTTAACAGGTGTTTGAGCACATATCTGAGATGCTTTTCTGGGGTGAAACCCAAGTCTTGGCCTCAATGGCTTTGTTAGGCTGAATATTGGTATAATACAAACTACCATGCTTCCACTAAGATTACTCCTTTTAAGGTGCTTTATGGCCAAGATCCTCCTTCATTGCTTCATGGGGATGTATCCTCTAGTGTTGAGGATGTGAATCAGCTATTGCATGAGAGAAATGTGATGCTTGATGAGCTTAAGGAACAATTGGTGAAAGCTCAAAACAAAATGAAGACTCAGGTTGACAAGCATAGAAGGGAGGTGAATCTAGTGGTGGGAGAAAAGTTATTCTTGAAGATTAAACCTTACAGGCTTCAGTCCTTGGCCAGAAGGCAGAATCAGCAGCTGAGCCCTCGCTATTATGGGCCATTTGAGTTACTGGAGAGGATTGGGGAGGTAACATGTCGGCTGAAGTTGCCTTCTGACTCCAACATCCACCCGGTTTTCCATATGTCCCTGCTGAAATGATGTATCTCTCCAACTACTGTTAGTCAGCCCATGCCGAAATGCCTTACAGATGGGTGGGAATTCAAGGTTTTTCCTGAAGCCATACCTGACACTAAGGTGAACGCAGCAGGTGAACAGGAAGTCTTAGTTAAGTGGGCTGAATTGCCCGATTTTGAGAGTTCCTGGGAACTGAAGACTGCTGTCCAGCAAAGTTTTCCTAACTTCCACCTTGGGGAGAAGGTGGAACTTCAAAAAGGGGGGGGGGTAATTGTTAGAGACCCCAAATATGGTAAGATTTATGTACGTAAGAAGAGAGGAAGGATGGGCCACCATCAGGCCCATGAGGAGGGGAAAACAACAAACTAGTAATCTGTTAAGGTAAGTAGGAGAGAGAATGAGTGGAATTTGGGGAGGAAGTTAGTTATACAGAGTGAGGGGGGGTAGTGTCAGGCATTTAGAACCTGAGAATGGGAAGTTAGAGGCTGGAGGGCTCCTCTATGCCCAGGATTTGTTCTTTCTTGAATTTCCCATGCTGTTACATTGTTAATACCATACTTCTATACTGATTTGGGGCTGAGTTTCATGTTGAGCTTCAGACCCTTGTTCAAAATTCTTGCTCTTTCACTCTATCGAACTGATACCAGTTGTAACATTTTCTTTGAGAACATTATTTTGTTTTTGATAGAAAAAGAAATTTATTAATGAGAAAGAGAAGAGTACAAAGAGAGAGGATAAGGTATCCCCAGAAAAACAAAGCAAAAGAAAACATGTAGATAGATTGAGCCATGTAACAAGGCATGCCAATCTCTGCATATCTAGTATGGAAACACCTCTAAAGAGACCATTAGCATATAGCAGAACACATAGAGAAGCTGAAAGGATAACCCTATCCCAATTGTTATCTAAAGACTAAGATCTCTTGAAAATTCTGACATTCCTTTACATCCAAGAACACTGGAGAATAGCAAAAACGTTTTGATATTGTTCTAATTTTGTTCCTTAAATTAATTTGCTCTTATCCTTAGTTATACTCCTTTTTCCCCTTTGAATGTAAATTTCTTCTTTATTCACCCCTCTTCGCAGAAGAATTCAGTGCTGGTTAAACTGTATTTCAAATTGTTTTCAGGGAATTACGTATTTCTCTCGTTTCTGGTTGTACGTGAAGCTGTCATTTGGCATACTCTCTTATGCAATGCATTCATTTTCCCTTACTACATGCTATCTTTTTTCTTGGACCATTGATGTAACATAGAATCATTTCCTTCTAGGTTAGAGCGAATGATATTTATGATGGTGTTGAGGAGGACTACGACAGCTCAAGGGATGATATCTCCTCTGTTTCTTCATATAATTATAACCCCATGAAAGAAAATCTTTACAGAGGGTTTGGAAGTTCACTGTCATTGCGATCATCTTCTGCCAGATCGTTGACCAGGGA
The DNA here is from genome assembly GCA_031439585.1 of Pterocarpus macrocarpus. Classification (NCBI taxonomy): domain Eukaryota; kingdom Viridiplantae; phylum Streptophyta; class Magnoliopsida; order Fabales; family Fabaceae; genus Pterocarpus; species Pterocarpus macrocarpus. The sequence continues at coordinate 14,870,504 of CM062516.1, read as the reverse complement.
TGCTTATGCTCTAGATGGTCACAGGACAAGTTTATCTTCAAATATGGCACTTCCTCGACTTTCTGTTGCTGAGGTGTTATCTGATTCTGGTGCTGGTGCGTTAGTTAAACTATACCTATACTCATATAGGACAGTTATGTTTGAAACTGCTCAATGTTTCTTGTAGAAGTGACTAGTTATGAAACTGTGTCAAGTTATGCTGGTTTATTAGTGTCTGATGGATAGGAGTTATCCTCTTTGAATCCAAGGATCTGCTTTGCCAAATAATAATTCATTTAACCAACAGATGTCTTATCAACCCAGAAGTCATTTGCCATTGCCTCCCCCAATGAGCAACAGAAGTACAGAAAACCATTTTCAGCAGAAGATGATGCTGGAGTATCCTCTTCACCAGAAGCAGGAGCTGTTGAATCTTTAGCATGTAAATTGATGAATTTTCTTCACTTCTAATTGATTTTGTCATCTTTGGATACATAGTGGATATTATGCTTATAGTGCTTATAGATTCTGCATAAGCTAATTTTCTGCAGCAGAAGGCTTCACTAGAGGAAGGTCTTATAACATCAAACTTGATGATCAAGTTTTGCTTAAATTTTCTCCGAAAAATTCCGACTCAACTTATTACTTCAGTGATATGGTAATGAAAATCATAGAGTTTGATACATCTTGTGCGCGCAGGTTAGAAAGTATAATCACCAACAACTATTTTGTTACAGATAGGTGGGACTCTTACTTTCTTTCATGAAGAAGGAGCTAGGAGATGCCTTGAGGTGACTGCCCTGTTGTTAGCTGTGGAGAGTTAAATTGATCACTAACAAATTATTTATTTTGATTGATGTACCGGAAGGAATTTTTTATTGTAATAATCATTTTGTAGATCTCAATATCGTTGGAAACTTCAGAAACTATAAGTAGGCGATTTGTCCACCCTTCTAGGAGGAGTTCCCCTACAATCACAAAGGTATTTGCTCTTACTGCTCAAGCTTCTTTTGAATCTTCATTAATGCTTGTATGTGTCACTGCTCAATGCTATCAAAAATTAAAATTTCATTAATGCCATTTAGATCGAGCTCTCTCTACCAACTTTGTTTGAACTATCTTCCATTTTATTTACTTGTCTCGCTAGAACCTCTGTTGTTGTAAACCTCACGACTCCACCACCATTGGTGAGATCTATCACCTTCTCAATAGATGCTACTCTAGCTTTCTGCCAAGTGCATTCGTTGCAAATAATTGGTTTCTTGTATGTCTCTTTATCTGCCTTTCTTGTCTGGCACACTTGGTTTTGCTCTTGTTGGCACTTTTATTTCCAATATTCACTACCATAGAGCCTCGTTGGTCTTGTACCTGTTTGGTAGAATTTTCCTTTAAGGCCAAGGCTCTGGTGCACTAGATAAAGTATGGTGCGACACACACTAAGCAATCAAATAGGGCAAGATTTGAAGACTATTCATACGCCAATGCACTATCAATGTACCATAAGAAAGGCACCACCCCTTCCATGCGGATTGCTACGATCACTGCCAACCGTTCAACCACCACCTCGCCCGACCACCACAGCTGCAGCCACCACCTTCGTCTTCATCTGAGTCTTGGCTAAGAAGCATGCAAGCAACGTGCAACAACTGGAAGTGGTTCTGCAACACGCCACCGAGGAAATTGCCCACTGGGGACCTTGGCTCAAGGGGTGAGTTGAGGCTGCTGAAATGGTAGTGGCTTGGTCCTATGGCTTTGACCTTCAAGGACCTACAGCTTTGACCTTCAGGGACTTGCTTGAGGCAGAAACAGGGGCCATCCACAAGTCGGAGACTTGGTGACGGTCAGGCAGCGGGGCATAGAGTCTACAGCAGAAGAGGCAACTAGGGGGGGCAAACCTTGGGGCGGCAGTGGATGAGATGTTGGGAGCGTTGCAGACCTGCCGGAGCTTGGCAGGCGGTGATGGCAGTGGGATGCGATGGTGAGTTGCAAAGAAGATTGGCAGCTTGGCTTTCTTACGGTACATTGGCGGTGTATTGGTGTATGAATAGTCTTCAAATCTTGACCATTAGATTGTTTGGTGTGTGGTGCACCATACTTTATCCAGTATACCACAGCCCTGGCCTGAGTTTAATAGTTATTTTGTGATCACAAAATTATGCATGAAGCATTTCTTTGTTCTCCTATACTTAAAGTGCAATGTTTCAAAGTATCTGCACTAGACTATGCGCACCATTTGCTGAAGCCCTAAAAACCCCTTGCCACTATGGGTGTGCTATTTGGTACTAGTAATGATCTATATGGGTTCCTTTTGATTGAGCCAAAAGCCAGAACTATTAGGCCAGTCTCTTGTCGACTTTTTGAAAGACTTGTTCATTTAGTGTATGTCTGCACTATGCTGTGTCCTGTGTCATGATTTTTCTGCCTAATGTGCAGATTATTCATGCAATAACCAGAAAGAAAGAGCAATTAGATCTACGAGTGAAAATCTATGAGCATGTAATATTTCAATATGATATTGGTGTCTGATTCTGACTATTATGTTCTCAATTGTGCTTTTAGGTTCAGAGTGACCATCATGAGGTTGTCGCAGATTTGGCGCAGACAAGCTTTCTTTTCTCTATTCCTATGGATGGTCCAATGTCCTTCTCCACTCCACATGTATCTGTTCAATGGGTTCTTCGTTTTGAATTCTTCACAACTCCAAAGAATGTGAATTGGAGAAAGTATGAGTTTCATCCTAGATCTTTTACACTGTTCGACCCCTTCATTTTTCTTTTGGTCTTGCATATGAGCAACTTATTCAACAGTGCATACTCCAAGCACATGCCATATTTGGCTGCACCCTCCATATTTTTTCATTCACTAATCCCACTAGTTTTAACTTTTAAGCTTTGTACAATTTTCCATTCTTAGGACTCTACTTATGGCATACATGCTCTTGTCTTCTTTGGCTGTGACCATTTTTGTGTCATTTTATACATAATGTACACGTAATATTCTTATTCCCTGGTTGACCAACTTCCCTTTTTCATTGTTGTTTATCCTACATGTATTCGTGTGGAGACAACCATAATACTTGCTTCTAAAAAAGAAAATAGGTTTTGTAGAATTCTCTCTGTGAAGGCATTTTGTCAGTTAAACTTGCATTGTTTCTGAGCCACAGGTATGAGCATCCTCTTCTAATTGAGGGAAGGGACAAAACTGAATGGGTTCTTCCGATTACTGTGCATGCTCTGCCACCTAGAAGTCCTGCTTCTGGCACAAGAAATGATAAGCTTTTCTCCTTAGATCCTTCATGGGTGCACAATTGAAGGTATTAGTGAATCTTCAATTCAATGAACTAGCTCTGTCTATTAACTGTATATGGTAATTAGCATTGATATTGGTATAGGGGTGGGAGTGGGGCAAGGTAGGGGTGGGGGGAGGCATCCTTGTTTCTCAAATTCAAAGCCCCCTTGTTTGCTATCTCCATTCCTTGTTCGAGACCTTGTTTTCTGTGTTGTTAGCTGAGGACTGCATCTAATTCAAAGGACCACATTACTTCAATTCCTTTAATAAAAATTGCTATCAATAGCATCAGTTTTGTGTTAAATTGGCATTTTCCAGAGAAATCAACAAACCAGATGGCCCTGATTGGCTTACAGAGAATTTAGATGGGAAGGACTGAGATTGTTTATGATAAGAATTTTGGGAGAGCTACGTCACAAAAGCTAGCCATTGTGATTGGAGAGTCAAAGGCCTTACAAATCCTCCTCGTGGATCCCATCCTTCCGATATGGGACTCGAGTTCTATATCTAGCAATTGGATCCTAATTCCTAACAGTTTAACTCCAATTTTTTCCAGAAAATGAAGGCACTTGCTCTATGAATTTGGGGATTTTCGCTATCCTCATTTGGAAAAATTATGTAGGAGATCACTTTAGCAGTTCTTCTAGTTGCACTTTCCCAATTTCTCTATTTACGTTAAATGTCATCCTATAAGTTATTTGGTTGTCACTTGGTCATTATAATAACTGGTTTTGATATTGATATGTTTTTCTGCAGTTTTAAAGAATGAAGCTGAAATGTGTGCAACCGCCATCTTAGCCTTTTCAGTACCACCCGAGCTTCATCCTTGTACAAAATTTTCACAAGATAGCAGCCAGAGTTGGGTCAATTTGACATGATTGGTTAACTCTGAAATTGCTAGATGTCGTTCAGCATAGTATTTCTGCCTGTTGTTTCATTTTCATTTTTCCTTTCTTTTCTTATTTGCCTTCGGTGCAGAGTTGATTAAGTCCCATAGTTCAACTAGTTCTTGATTTTGTTTTTCGTTTCTCTAACTTGAGCTTTTTGGTAAATTGTATGGATGATGTTTGTTTCAGTTATTAAATATTATATTAGAGGTCGATGTGTTGCAGTTGGTGCCTTCGGTTTGATTGTTGCCTTTGAACATCTCGATAGTGTTAACATTGCTGAAGTGCACTTCTTTAATTTCTTTTACATTTTTTACATTATTTTTGTGATGATATTATATGGACGGATAACAAAGAAGATGGATATAGAAATTAATTGTGTTTGCAATGTGAAGAAGTCATTGTCCATAACTCCAAATTTTGCCAACTATTTGCTGCAGTTTTATGTTCACCTTTAAAATTAATTTAAGCATTTAGGGGGAAATTCGAGTAGGTAGAATGTAGGGAGAAAAATTCGAGTGGTCCTTAATAATATATCCTAATGATATGGCATTCTATTTACAATTGAATTCTTAAGCGAATGTAATAATTGGCAAAGGAGAAGCACGGACATATCAATTTGATGGTGTGTTTATGTGTTTGACATGCGGTCTTATGTATTTCATTTAAAAAATATTATATTTTTGGCTCGGACATGTGTCGGACACGGCTGAACTTGGTTTGGACGCGCGTTGGATACAGTTGGATATGGCTTGAATATGGCTAGAATATGATCTAATATATTTTTTCCAATTATTTGATGGATCAAAAAATTCAAATTCATTTGGGATTTTTATTTTTTTGAGATGTCAATAGAAATAAGAGTAGCGTTATTTGGCTGACGCTTTTGATGACATATACGGTTAATACCATAGAAAATAGAGGAAAATAACAATATTACCGTATGAAAGAATTGAGTTACAATGGGTTAGTATATGATGGATGTAGCTTGGAATAATGTTGATTTTATTATAAAAAATTTCAATCCCTAACCTTTCTCCTATTTCTCACTCCCGCTTCCAAGCCTCACTCTGAGAAGTTCACATCCCCTGCTACCAACAAAAATGTTGAGAAAAAAACCAATGAAAATCGAAGTCAAGATCGAAGATAAGGAAGAACTCGAGGAAGGTCACCGCTGCAGCAACATCATCGCCACCTCCACTGCCACCGCCGTTGCCGCTTTTGTTTGCTAGTTCAATCATGCCGAAGATCCCTCTTCCAAACCGCATCACATCAGCCTCTCCTCTTCCAAACCACCACCTCCTTCCCCCATGCTTCATCTCTCATCTCCAGTCTCCAATGGAGGTCGAAGTCAAGCTCCGCCTCACGAACACCGAATCGCACTGCAAGGTGACCACTTTGCTTTTCCCCTTCCACTTTGCAACCTACCGCCAGTGCAACCTCTTCTTCGACGGAGCTGATTCGGAGCTCTCGGCGTGGCGCGCCGTGCTTCGCCTCCGATTCTACAATGACGACGAACGAGTTTGGAGCCGAGGAAGCTTGGGAATGTGGAGTTTAGGGTAAGTAGGCAAGTCAAGATTCCCTTGAGTTTTGATTTAGGATGTCTTATTAGGAGTGAATAGCTTTTCTAGCTTGCATACATAATTAATCTTAGGTTTTTGAAATCTCTTATGGTCAAGTCATGCCTTTATCCTTGTTGCTGCAAATAGATTGTGCATTAAGCATTTGCCTTGGCATGATTAATCTCAAAACAAAAATCAATGATTTATTGAAATTTAATTTTCAATATACTTCAATGGCATTGATTGACTCATGTAGCCACTCCCACATTGTTGCCTAAGTTTGGAATGTAGTACATGACTTTTGGATTAAAATATTTAGTGTTTGTTACATGTTATTTACATATTAAAAAGGCACCATATTTTTAAGAATTTCAATGTACCATAATTGCATCCATGCATGGAATTGAAATATGTAGTTTAGTATGTATACTGAATTGTAGCCTTTTGTGATATTGAATTTCAATGCTTTGTATATTTTCCTAGGTGGAATCTTGAGGGGTTCAAGGAGAGAAAGATTATTAAGTAAATTTGTTGAAAATGTGTGTCAGAAGATAGATAGGCTAATGGAACTATACATGAGGTAGGTTGGACTTGCCCTTTTCTCTTTGTCAAGTTCATGATTGTCAAACTTACTCTCTTTATTTTAAGCTACTAGTAATCAAGTTTAAAGTAGTACACATCTTTATAAGTATAGAATTATAAAAATTGTGGTAGTACAGTTCTTGATTTATGGCTTACATTTTCATTTGAGCACATTAAGTTTATTTTTCCCACCAAATATTCAAATAGAGTCAAAGCAGAAACTGAATGGTTGAATCAAGTTGAGCTTGATGACTTGGAGGTAGTTTTCTTACTTACTCTACTTCTACATATCTTATTGAAACAACCTTTTTGAGCAAAATTTAATGTTCCTATTTTTTATAGATGGATGAAGATGAGAAATATAACCGTAAACTGAATGTGAACTTTTTACTCTTCACGTAACATTTTATGTTTTTTATGGACTTAATAATCCTGAGAAACGACTTAGCAATAGTTTTTGGTGTTTTGTGAACTCATGCATAAATGCTTCAAAAAAATAGTAGTGTCTTTTTAATTTATGATTTCTTTGAAAACATGCTTGGAAGTTGTTCTTTGTACTTAAACAACTGTATAAATATTTCCCAAAAGGATTTTATGAAGTTTAAGCTTATCTCCTTTTCAAATTGCATTTAGGGAAGTTGTAGTGAACACCAGTGTTGCTTGTAATAGCACCATCTACAAACAAGTAGATATCAGCTTTATAGTACCTTTTTGTGTTGACAATTTTATGTGTGATTCTGCAGTTGATTTCTATTTTTCTAGGTCATATTTGGTGCCTCAGAGTAAGTATTTGCATCTATAAATTAATGAATGTTAAAGAGATTTGATGTGTATGTTTTCAACGGACTTATCGTGATTAAATACTTTCCGGTTAGGCACCTACAAATGAGAGGAAGAATTGAACTACTTCACAAGCAAAACAAACTTAGTAAGAAGCATCTCAAGGATATGCTTCAGGTATGTGTCCTTAGTGGCTAATATTTGAAATAATGATTTTGAAGTTTATTATTTGCTTTTTTTTTTTTTCATTTTTTTGGTTGTGGTTTCTATAGTGACCATGCATTGATGGAATCCTAAGTCCGAGTGTAATGTCATTTTTGTTTCTCTTGAAGCTGTTGTGGTCATTCGTTGCTGCTCAACTGGGTGAAGATGAGACAAGGTCATTCAGATTAGCACAAGCAATTCCTGGAGCATCTAAAGTTCTGGACTATGAAAGGAATTCTACCTTTGAGGAAACAGGGCTTGCCAACTCCATGATCTCAATGACTTGGACCGAGTTCAAAGTCATTGCTTGATTAAGTTTATAAGACCTTGGAGAATTTTTATTGGTGATTTCCATCTACATGATCCCTTATTTTCATCTTTTGAAATGATGAGGATGGTTTATGATCAAAGAGAAGGGGATGCTTTATTTCAACAACTTGCATATATTTTATGAATATGAATGATGGGTTAAATTTTAATTAATGGAAATATATCAATGTTTTTATTTTTTAATTGTTTTTCGATACAAAGAAATATATCAATGTTATTTGTACTCTCTTTTCTCCCCTATTGTTTTTTAAACCGTGCAAGTTTCATATGACAAAATGTTGATGCAGGTAAGTTGGCAGTTAATGAACTTATGTTTCAATTTATTTTTAATTGAGAAATGTCACTGTAAAGTTTAAAATAATTCTCCAAGGATCAACTTATTAAGGGTGTATTTGTCTAAGCTTGAAAAAGAAAATATTGATATAATGTATTTTTTTTATAATGTAATTTAATGTAATTGGTTGACAATTATATACATTAGGTAGATAATATTTTTGTATACACCATTATATAATCCACATGTTTCATGAAATATACTATTGACATTTTTATGTACCAATCATGTATCAAAGATTAAGTTATGCATTAATCAATTTTAGTCGCATATTTACAGCTAACATGTGGTCCATTGGCAGTAAAATTTGCTCTAGTGAACCTAAATACAAGATGAAATTAGTGCTACACTAAACAAGTAACTTTTCATTATTGTGCACTCGGTTGATAACCTTGCTACAAATGTTGGCAATTTTAATTTAGAGTGTCGGCAACTCATTGAGAATGTTCATAACTTGTCAAGTTTTCAAGATATGAAAGGTGTTAGGATTTTTTAACTAAATTTTTGTTGGGGAACAAATTAAAGGGACTCCATGGACTATAAATTGATGAAGTAAGCCTGAATATAACATGAAATTAGTGATACGATAGATAAGTAGCTTCAAATATATTTGCACATGGTTGATAACTTGGAATCAAAAGCTAGTAACTTTTTAAGTCTAGAATTTTGAACGTATTGGGATATTCTGGAATAAATTTGTGTTACCGAACAAGAGGACTCCTTATGATCATATATTGATAAAGGGACCTTGAAATAGTATGGAAATATAGATGCAATGTCAAAGAAGCATACTTTTTTTCTTGCACGAGGTTGGTAACTTGAGCTCAAAAACTGGTAACTTTAATTCAAAAAGCTGGTAACTTCTAAAAAAAACTAGTAACTTGTCATATCATAGGAATTAAGGAAGTATTGGAGTTCTCGGATAAATTTGTGTGATCGAACAAATTTGAAGGACTCTCTATGATTGTGGATTGATGAAGGGACCTTGAACACATCATGAAAATAGAGGTGCAATGCCTAAGAAGCATACTTTTTTCTCGTATTGGGTTGGTAACTTAGACCCAAAAGCCAGTAACTTCAGTTCAAAAAGTAGGTACTTTCTTGAAAAGGCTAATAACTTTTCAGATCATGGGAATTTAGTAAGTATTGGGGTTCTTGGATAAATTTACGAGACCAAACAAGTTTGAAGAATTCCTAGGCTCCCTTTATCAATCTATAATCATAGGAAGTTCTTGAAACTTGTTCGGCTATACAAATTTATCCGAGAATCCCAATACTTTCTAAATTTCCATGACTTGAAAAGTTACCAATTTTTTTGAGAAGTAACTAGCTTTTTGAACTAAAGTTATAAGCTTTTGAGCTCAAATTACCAACCAAGTGTAGGAAAAAAATATACTTCGTAGGCATTGCACATCTATTTCCATATTTTGTTCAAACTCCCTTTATCAATCTATAATCATAAGGAGTCCTCCAAACATGTTCGGCCACACAAATTTATCCGAGAATCCTAAACTTCCTAAATTCACTTGACTTGAAATATTACTAGCTTTTTCAAGAAGTTACTAGCTTTTTGAATTGAAATTACTAATTTTTAAGCCCAAGTTACCAACCAAGTGCAAGAAAAAAAATGTTTTTAGGAATTACACCTCTATTTTCATGTTGTGTTTAGGCTCCATTTCTCAATATATAATTATAGGGAGTCCTTCAAACTTGGTCGGTTACACAGATTTATCCAAGAACCCCAATACTTCCTAAATTCCCATGGTTTGAAAAGTTATCGGCTTTTTTCATAAGTTACTAGCTTTTTTAACTGAAGTTACCAGGTTTTGAATCCAAATTACCAACCAAGTGTAGAAAAAAATGCTTCTTAGGCATTGCACATCTATTTTCATGATTTGTTCAAACTCTCTTTATCAATCTATAATCATAGAGAGTCCTTCAAATTTGTTCGGCCACACAAATTTATCCAAGAATCCAAAAAACTTCCTAAATTTGCATGACTTCAAACGTTACCAGCTTTTTTGAGATGTTACTAGCTTTTTGAATTGAAGTTACTAGCTTTTGAGCCCAAGTTACTAACCAAGTGCAGAAAAAAATGCTTCTTAAGTATTGCACATCTATTTCCATGCTTTGTTCAAACTCCTTTTATCAATCTATATTCACAAGGAGTCCTTCAAACTTGGTCGGCCACACAAATTTATCTGAGAATCCCAAAACTTCTTAAATTCGTATGAGTTGAAAAGTTACTAACTTTTTTAAGAAGTTACTAGCTTTTGAGCCCAAGTTACCAACCAAGTGTATGAAAAAAAAAGATAACTTCTTAAATATTGCACCTCTATTTTCATGCTGTGTTCAGGCTCCATTTATCAATATATAATCATAAGGAGTCCTTCAAACTTGTTCGGTTACAGATTTATCCAAGAACCTCAATACTTCCTAAATTCCCATGACTTGAAAAGTTACCAGTTTTTTCGAAAAGTTATTAGCTTTTTGACTTCAATCTTGTTGCAATGTCATTGTATATAAAATAGTTATTCTTAAAACTCAAGCAATCATTTGTCTTGTTAGTATTTATTTATAAGTGAGAAGCAAGTAGGCAATGCACAGAGTAAACATAGCCTATAGTCAGCAAACTTGTCCTTTTGGGTTGCATGAAGTGGCTCATTTCACCAATATTACTTGCCTATCTTTAGCTTCCTCCTATAGACACGTCCCCATGTTCCAAATTGCAATATTTTTTAACAACCTCGTCTCTATCAAACAAACCTCTGCCTCCCCATAGAAATAGTGAAGCAACATGGCTGGTGGCCAATTCCTCACTCTTCTCCATGCCTGTTCACGATCTTCCTTGGCCAAGCCCACAACGCCATTTTTCTGCAACCCCATTAAGGTACCCTCAATTATATCATTTTGTCTTTTGGTGTTTGTTTTTTCTTTTAAATTATTTTTTCTTAGATTTGTGTACCAAATTCTATGAGTATTTGCTTCTTTTCTATATAATTGGTAATTTTGTGCAAGGTTACCAACCAAATGTGCAATAATGAAAAGTTACTTGTCTAATATGGTACTAATTCCATCTTATGTTTAGATTTACTTGAGCAAATTTATTGCCAACGGACCATAAGTTACCTATAAAGATGCAGCTGAAATTGACTGTTGTATAACTTTAATTTTTATGAAGATCATATTGACTTCTTTAATCTTTGATGCATAATTGATACATAAAAAATCTCAATGGTATATTTCATGGCACATGTGGATTATATAATGGCATACATACAAATATTGTCTACCACATAGTTAGACAATGCCCTGAAACATGGGAAAAATATTCTTGACAACAATTCTTGTTGCCTCCATAATGTGAATATTTTTCGGCCATATATACAGGGCCTAGTTCTCATCTTTTGCCACTCTGACCATTGGCTACATCCTTTAGACATATAAAACTTTCCATAATACAAAGACTTACTCCTTACAAATCTCTTTAAACGAGTAAGATTCTTCCCAAATATATAGAGCCAAGAAGAAAACTACTATATTCAGTGTCTGTCCAAGGTTGATCAACCAACAAACTAGGGAGAAGATACTTGCCTCTTGACTGATCTATTTCAGTTCTGAGTTCTAGGTATGAATCGACATCTGCCTCACCACATTTAGTAGAGGATCGAAAATTTGCAATTTCATTACTGAAAAACATCAAGCCGAAGAAGTCATTCATTCACACATTAAGTGACTAAAACTGAGCCAATATCTTAAATTAAACCTTCATACCTTTAAACATGAATACAGTAGAACATTAAGCATTCACATCATTTCACAAATAGGATCAATATAGTAGATTGAATACAAATACTAACAAAACAGCTACCAAGTACATTTTGGCATAAAAATTTAGGAAACCATTTTCTAAATGAAAAGGAATAGTTAACAAACCCATATCATGATTTTGTGAATAGTAAAGAAAGGATGAAGAGAATCATGGGTATGCATAATTGAAAGCTAAGCACACATCAACACAAATACAAGTAATAACAAAACGGGTACTGAATACAATTTGGCATAAAAAATTATAAATTCAAACACATATTCACAAACAAATTATAGAAGAAAAGGTTTGGTAAATACCCATATAATGAATAGTAAAGACACGGGCATGCACATGTCATATATAGTATATAAAGGCATGACTATCAAATTATAATGAATCTCAAGTAGTGATATTTAGTAAACTATAAGCATACATAGGTAATGTAAAAAGCATAATTGTACGTTGCATATGTGGTCAAACTCATTGATATCTTGACACTGAAAGTCCCGTTCAAGACTAGAGTCTTCATGTGGCATTTGTGCAGGATGTCATCCCTACTAGCCACCACTATGGGGATAGGCTTCGTGGGATATGCATGCTATTTGTGTGTGTCGAGCTAGCTTTTGCAGAAATCATAACTCATGTTCTAGGCATCAATTCGGGGACACCAAAGAAAGAATAACATTATACTCATATTTTTCATAGCTGGCTACTCACAGTGGTTGTAATACTAAAATTGAACTAATAAATTGAAATTCTTTTCATGGCTAAAATTGCTCTTGAAGTGGCATGTGTGCAAAGAAAATAATAAAAGGATCTTGAAAAAATATAATAAGATAACTAGACAAAGACCCATTGATAAACTTGCATTGTAGGAATAACAAAGTTTCAATTTTGCATGAAGAATATAATAAGTTAACAACAATTCCAGACATAACACATAAAGATGTGATTATGAGAGAAAGATAGAGAGAGTGTATAAGTAAAGAAGCCTAGCATAGCCTCATCCTTTCACTAATGTGTTGAGATGGGATCAAAAGGGAAATGAGAATTGTCAATGGAAATAGTGGCGTTGCTGTCACCGCCTCCTCCGCCGCCGCCAACGCCAACAACAACTGCTGTTGTTGATGCTTGTTTCCAGATTGATGCGGATGCATTTGGGAACAGAGCAACTTCTTCCTCTGCATTACAATGGAGATTCGTTGGTGAAGGGGAGAGATGAGGAAGAGATAGGGTTGGTTTTGGAGTTGGGTTGAGGAGTTTGGTAGAAGGAGACAGGGTTGAAATTTGGGGACAAGGTATGAGATTGTGTGTGCTAACTGTGGTAGCAGGAGACGTGAGGTAATCCCCTCCCAGAAGACGTGAATTTAGGTGTTAAAATTTTTTCATTTTTTAAATTCAAATTACCTATCTTGCTAATTCACCCCAGACCCATTGCATAATAGTCTACTGCAAGTCACTCTTTTTTGTCCTTTTCTCAGTATTTTATATGTGTCTACCATATATGACGAACGAGGGGGGTATCATTTCTCTAGAAATGATACTTCTTATTTTTTGTGAAGGGGTCTAGAAAGTAATAAAAATTGATAGTTTAACATCTATAAATATCTAAAAATATTGTAATATGATATTATGAATTATGAATTTTTCTTAAATTATATATATATATGTATGTATGTATGTATGTATGTATGTATACATATCTTGTAATTTTATGAATTTTATATGTCTCTGTGTCTGTATCCATATCGTGTCAAGTGTTCATATTAGTGTCTATGCTTCTTGGCAAAGGAGTAATGGTGTTTGTATTCATCTGGGACTAATTATAGACAAATTATGAGAGTGACACAAGGTGATGGATTTACCATTTGTTACTTTTTCAATAGCCACTACTTTGTGCTTTTTTCTTTTATTGTGTGTATAATGAGTTTCTAAAATAAATACGAATAACATTTTTTTGGTGTGTTCTGTGATGCATCGGATTAATTATGGTCCATCATATACTAATTTGAAAAAAAGAAAAGGAAAAAGAGGGCGCACTGTGTTCCTATACCTTTCCTACTTAATCAGGGCTTGACGGGAAGCAATGAAAGACCATTGTCGGCAATTGAGGAAAAGGAAAGGATGATCCCACCATCGGAGCCACCCTTGCATCGAGGATGCCTCCCCTTTTGTGTCCTCTCCAGTAGAAATGATGGGCCTACCGGAATGTCCAGGACGAACCTCCCTGCGTGAGTGACGAAGGTGGGAGCAGGCTTAATTGATCATGATTTCCCCTCGCAAGTGATTCTTGGCAACTAGGAGACACTCTTCGATGTGTCGCTTTACCCTAGAAGAGGAATTGTCTCATCCACAAAAGAAACCTAAGTACCGCCCCACAAGGACCCACTTTTAGATTTCGAGTATCTAATGTCACCATCACGACAAAGCTCTACTTCTTCACCACCTCTGAGAATGGTGCGGTAGTTAGGTGGAAAGAATGTGCAGGCCGTGTCGATAGCATGGGCGATGCTAATGGTGGTGTAGTTACTGCTGCTGAGGTACTCCGCTGCAGGCTATGAAGGTGGACCACTACCGAAGATGGTGTAGAATGACCATGAACGGAGGTGGTTATTGATTGTGTTGCAAGGCTATAAGGTGGAAAAATCGGTTGTAGGTGTAGTGGTCTATCAAAATGGGTTTACCCACATCCTTTAATGCATTTACCTACACTTGTTGAATGTGGTTAAATTCTGGTGTGTGGTACACTATAGTTAATCTAGTGCATCAAAAAACACGTCCATTTTTCTTGGCAAAATGTCGTTATACTATCATAAGAAAAATTTGCCATTTTATAGCCATCGCTTGAGTGGTTGCTTTCAGACACTTGATTGTGCAACTTACATAAGCGTCAAATTAGTCACTGCATAGCCACCATCCTACTTATGAGTCCCTAGGTGCATAAATGTTAGGAACTTATAGAGCTTATTTAACTTTAGAAAATATTTTGTTTTTTTTAATATTAATTACAAAATTGCCACATCATTTTCATTCTCTTAAACTTAAACACAAATTAATTATTTTAAAAGTAATTTTTTCAACTTAATTCTTTTAAAAGTAATTTTTCTAAAAGTTAAACCAAGCATACATATAATGATAGCATGATTGAAAGCTAACTTGCACAAAACACCATCCAGGTAGATTCACATGATGGTTGCAAGGGCATTCTTGACCTCTAAAATGTCCTTCTCCAATACATATTAAGAAGTGCGCTTGTTTTAATTTTTTTTCTTTTTGATAAAAATAATTTTTTAATTACTAAAAAATTATTTGTCACAAAAATTACTTATATCAAATTTTATTCAAAAACTAAAAATAATTTTCTTTAATTTTTGAATAAAAAGCAAAATAAATAACTTCTATAAAAAATAATTTTTTAATTAAAAAATTCATTTTTATATATAAAAAAAAACTGAAATAAATACACTTTAAACGACCATCACCGTTCTTTCCTAACAAACATGACAACTTTCAATGTCAATAGTACCCACCAATTTCTAATTTTTTTGGTTCGGTAATGATGCATGTTTTGTTTCAACGAGTCCCCAAAAGGAAATTTTCCCTGACATGAATTTTCTTATTGCTGCACCCTCACTCCAACTGAGAAATTTTTATATAGTTCGGGAGCACCACGTGATTATGCTTCCGACCAATTATATAAGTGTATTTTTATGGGATTGTGAGTTAGTAGTAGATTTCATGTAAAATACATTTACATGATTAGTGCAGAAACAATACACAGACTCCCGAACCATGTAAGTATTTCTCGACCCCAACCTCCAATGCCCCTAATATTCCCGCACAAAAAACTCATATTCAAACATATAAAGACACACTTGTGATGGGGAAGAAGGTCAATCGTCTTCCACCATCTATCCCCTTCTTCCTTTTACCCTTTTCCTCATGAGCTCCTTTCTATTCTCCTTCCCGGATTCAGCCAAAGTTAAAACAGCTCCTCTCTTGTCATAGCAACCAACCCAATATGCTTACCCAAAGTCCGTGTTTTCTGAGCTTCAAGAATGTCATCTAATTCTACATCATTCGGTCCCCCCTAACTTAATCGATTACTTTCTTGCTTCGTCAGATTGTGGACTCGCATGTCCCTGGTTAGGAGAGTGACCCCCCTATACTAATCAATACCACACCTTATTATTTTCAAATATGAAAAGTGTGGTGCATTTCCCTGGCTAGGAGAGCGACGCATTCTGGAAACTCTGGTTCTCTAGCTTCTTCTTTTTTTTAATCTCATTTTATCACAAAGAGTATTGTAGTTCAAAAAAGCAGAGGAAAGCAGGTGGTTACGCTCTTTTCCGATACGGAAATGAATTTACTGAATTGTATGTAAAAGATGTATGAGAATGGCCGAATATTAGTGATAAGAAGTGTATTCCTTTACTTGATAGTAAATTGACGGTAAAATGAACATATCTTTTATGGAATATCGTGCCGACTTACACTTAATTTATTATTGGGTGGGGTGTAAATCAGTGAATCCCACTTGAATTGGGTTCACACTCCATCCAATAATAGATAAAATGTGAGTTCACACGATATCCTATAAAAAATATATTCACCTACTATTAGTCTATTTTTTAAAACTGCAAGCGCTCCATCCCTCCCCATATTAATTAATATCATACCTTATTGTTTTCAAATGTAATGACGGCTAGTTATCTGATCAATTATTGCAGCTATACGTCATCCCATTATTAGCTAACTTGGAACCCTGTAGCTTCTCGTGGATAGGATTAGTTAATTCGTATCCCTTTGTGATGCGATAGACATCCACTAACCTATTCATTAAAAGTTCCTATGATCGGTCTATTCTTACTAAGACTTTCTTTTTTTGGATAAAAGAGTAAATTACTATTTTGATTCTTAACAATTGAAGTGATATTGATTTAGTTCTCACAAGATAAACTATATCAATTTGATCCTTTAATTATGAAAATTGAGATTAAAATTATCTTTCTCTGCATACAATGCGAGATTAAGGAACTAACTTGATGTCATTTATTGTTGTTAAGAGACTAATTGATGTCAAGTTTTTAGGATTTTTTTTATGAGAAAGAAAACTTCATTCATAAAAAGTTTAAATGACACTTATAAATTAGATACGAATGCATTTTACACTTTAAACTAACCAATGATATGCAGTTTTACTTTTAATTACCTGAAGAATATTGATGTTGATAAATCTTTCACATCCAAGACCAATACATAAAGTGCTATAGCTTGAAGAATGCATTACATTACCTTTTAAAATAAAGATTTGAAAATTTTCACTATCTACAAGATCATCAAAATAGAAACAACTACAAAATAAAATCAAAACAACCACAAAGGAAATAATAAAAGTAAAATAAAAAGACACAAGATCTATAGTTGACAAAAGCAGTTAATTTGGATAAATAAGCCATTCGTTAGATAAAAAAAAATAATCCTAAACAATGAAAAAGAAAAAGAAAATAGTAAGACTGCCATAAAAATAATAATAATAGCAGCCCCTAAATAATACTCATGAAAAGAAAGATCAATATAAAAGAGAAGAGAGAAAAAAAAATAAGGATTAGGCCTACACTTGCCGACACAGAGATCACAAAGGTATTCTTGTTTTGAATATATATATATACATTTTTTTGATAATTTGGCAAAAGCTCGACCCCAAGCTAGGGGAGCAAACAAATAAGGTCTGGGCATACGTCAACAGAACATAAAGCTGTAGCAGCACCACAACAAAACAAACAAAGAGCTGTAGCATGTAATAGTCACTCAAAACCAGCTAGGAACACCAGCAAACACATGCACAAACAAGCTACGAACTGACACAAACTAACCAACAGCAAGCAAAACAGAAAGAGAAGAAGCAAGACCTAAAGAAACATAGAAGCAAACAGAAAGAGAATACTTGACAGCAACAACAGCTATTGATATGCATCCATCTCAAATAAATGCTGTCATGATCATAAATAAGGAATCATCCACTTGATCTATTGAGTCGATGCCACTTTCTCAATGAAGAAGGATTGGATTGTAGATTCTCAATCAATCATCTCATTCTTATTAGTCATCCATGATTGAAGCTAATAGGACCATCTAACCTTGATCTGCCTCTTTTTGAGTTCCCAATTTGGCTTTACATTATCGAAAACCAACTTGTTCATTAAGTTCCATAGGGTCCAAACAACCACGTAAAAAAGCATGATCCACATCTTGTTTTGAATATCTAATTCTATGTTACGAGTATAAGTCCTTGGGAGAACCACACCCCAAAAGCTAGCTATTGGAGTAGGGAGAGCCCAAGTTCTTATAAGGCCTCCCTTTCAAGGTGACTTCCCCGATGTGGGACTCGTAACATTGCCACCCCCTTCGAAAACTGGCGTCCCGACGGCTGCACTCTGCCACACTTCACTCGATCACAGTCAACTCCTTCGTTGGTCAGAACCCTCTGCAGGTAGCCCTTTCTGGTTGACCGGCTCTCAATGAAAGCACCATTTGTTATGAACATAAGTCCTTAGGAGAACCACACTCCAAAAGCTAGCTATTGGAGTGGGAGAGCCCAAGTCCTTATAAGGCCTCCCTTTCAAGGTGACTTCCCCGATGTGACTATCGTAACAAATGGTGCTTTCATTGAGAGTCGGCCAACCATAAAGGGCTACCTGTGGAGGGTTCTGACTGGCGGAGGGGCTGACCATGATCGAGTGAAGTGCCGCTAAGTGAAGTGTCACAGAGTGCAGCCGTCGGGACACCGGCTTCCAAAAGGGGTGGCAATGTTACGAGTCCCACATTGGGGAGGTTACCTTGAAAGGGAGGCCTTATAAGGACTTGGGCTCTCCTTACTCCAATAGCTAGCTTTTGGAATGTGGTTCTCCTAAGGACTTATACTCATAACAAATGGTGCTTTCATTGAGAGTCGGCCAACCGGAAAGGGCTACTTGCAGAGGGTTCTGATCGGTGGAGGGGCTGACCGTGATCGAGTGAAGCGTCACCGAGTGAAGTGCCACTGAGTGAAGTGTCGTAGAGTGCAGCTGTTGGGACGCCGGCTTCCGAAGGGGGTGGCAATGTTACGAGTCCCACATCGGGGAAGTCACGTTGAAAGGGAGGCCTTATAAGGACTTAGGCTCTCCCTACTCCAATAGCTAGCTTTTGGGGTGTGGTTTTCCCAAGGATTTATGCTCGTAACAGACTTGGGCTCTCCCACTTTAATAGCTAGCTTTTAGGGTGTGGTTCTCCCAACGACTTATGCTTGTAACATTCTACGGTTGAAGACACTTATGATGTTAAGTTTTTATGATTGAGAGATTGAATTGATGTCAATTTTTTTTGGTTATTGAATGACTAATTTAATGAATATTTGTGCAGTGGACTAGATTAATGCTACTCTTTATTTTTTGGGACTTAAATAACGTCACCTATATTCCATTCTTATTATTGATGTCCATTTTTTTTTTTCAAAATGTTTAAAAAGTAATCAAAATTAATATATACTTATAATTTTACAATGGGATCTATAAAAAATATTATCAGCTAAAAGTTACTGAGTTTTGTTGAATGTGTCAAATTTTACAATTAAAATTCAATTATGCATTGTCAATGTAAAAATTGCATATTTAATTAAACATACTTTCTATTACACTGCATAAATTGCAAGCCGCAATGACTAGTACAGACAACATGATTTAGGGACAACATATAATTAATACAATCCCATAAAGAGCTGCGTAGTTTGATGGAAAGACATATCTTCAAATATCATATACAAGTAGACTAAATAGATAGTTGATATATTTTATATTATAATATAGAAAATGCTAATTAATTTAGATTGAAGCCAGGGGATTAATCTTCAATGGCCTAAACCCATGCTGAAGACTTGCTTGCCACACTTTCTCAATGCTAAACATGAAGTCTCCACACTCATTAACATTCCAACCTTCGAAGGCATGCAATATTCCGGCAATACGCCACGCGCTCATAACCCTTCTTGGCAGCCAATTCTGTTGCATATTAAAATTCGTTTAATTATGAAATGTTAGTATCAAAATGTGTGAAGGCATCGTGAAGAGTTAAATGAGAGTGTATAGCTGACCTCACAAGAGTGGAAATTCACTAAAGAAGAGGGAGCTATCATGGATGGTGTGCTATGGTAGAAGCAATCTTTGCGCAGTTTCTTTGGAGGGAATTGGGAAAATGGTATGAACAATGTTCCTTTTGGTGCCTTTTTTTGTTCAGCCTCGTTAAGTTGGTCTCCTACTAGCCATATCTGGATAATTGAAATCGAACCCATGACTTTGATAATATATTTTATGTAGATCGAAAGCATTAGCGTTTTCCTGAATTGAAAATTTTCAAATAAGAGAAAGTGAAAAGGCCAGTAAATTTAATAATGTTAGAAGGAGGAACCTTTGCAGTTAAGAATCCGGGGAAAACCAAATTCTTTTTGGACTCAGTGGAGAGCCTTGATTGAAGATTATCATGATCATCCTTGTACATTGTTGTAATCTGAAAAGATTCCGTTTATCATGAAACATAAAATAGCAAAATTAGATTTCGATATATTGCATGGAATTGCAGTAAAGGATTTCTACCTTTCTATTCTTTTCAATAAAATATATACCAAATATTGAATGTAATAATAATATTAAAATTATATACATTATTAAATTGTTATATTATTATTTATTTTAGGTTTTGAAATATTTTTAGGTCATGAAATATTAAAATATCATAAAATATAATAATTACTACATAAGGTATTTGCATACTAAACCCATATTGTTTTAATTAGATTTTTTATGTGGAGTTTGACGAACTTATTAGAATTTAAATTTTGATAGTCTTTTAACGAATTCAAATTTAAAATAATAAGATAAGTTATAACAAACTCACTTACCATTGGTAGATCCATATATTCTACCAAGACTAGAAAAGTTCAATTGTTTTGAATGGTTTACCTATTCTACGATAATAAGCTAATTAGGGTTGGCTAATCTAGACTATTTTCACAAAGTATTCTGCTAAAACTTCCAACTAGTCTATTGAAAGTTAAAGAGAACGTAAATGAATAAATAGATACGTTTAATATGTATTTATCTGAAGTATATGATAATATTAAAATAAATTAAAATTCAATAAATAATATTTTTTCAATCGACTCAACAAATTACACCATGTTTAATCTTTAGCAACATTTATTAATAAAATGTGTTAATAAAACTATTTATTAACATTCAAAAACTATTGTTAAAAATATAAAAAGTGTTTTTAAAACTTTTTAGTAACACTTTTACAAGTGTAGTATATAGGGTATGTTATTAAAGAATTTTACTAACACTTTTATATGATTTAGTAACATTTTTTAAATAATTACTAAACCTCAATTATGTTGTAGTGTAACAATCACTGAAATAGCCAGCTCTAGCTATAATAGGTTAATAAAGAACTAAAGATATCAAGATATCTTCAGTGAAGAATAACCTGTTTCTAAGAATTGCACAAATTAAACATACCTCGGTACCCCTTTCACATAAAGCAATCGCGATGGCATATGAAACCTTAGTAAGTTTACCACAAAGAAGCACTTGGGTTGCTTCTTTGGGAATACTGTTAAGAACAATAGCCACAACTAAGCTGCTGCCATCCACAATCTTTATCTTAAGGTGGGGATAGCTCTTGATGTAAAGCTCACCATAGTTATTAAGCTTATCTCCCTGCATTCATTAAATAAGTGCTCTCATCAAAAGTCCTTAATCTAAGCTACATATATATATATATATATATATATATATATATATACATTAAAATACATCAAAATTCGATAACTAAACATTAAAATTATGAGAATTTTATCATAAAAGATGTTTATTTATCCGTCTAGATACGCAGTAGTTCTCGTTGATCATGTAAAAATTATTTGATGAAAAAAAAAATGCTTTTAAGTTAATATATCTGAACCTAAATTTTTCACATAATTAACAAAAAAAAAAATAAATTATTTAAATAATTTTAATCTCATAACTAATCCAAAATGTTAGTTATCACTTGATTTAGCCATGTCAGATCGACGATAATGCAACACAAGTAAACACAATCCTTAAGTATTCCTCCATCTCAACTAATAGAGACCTGTCTGCAAAATATATAAATTAAAAGCTCCTAGCAAATAGTGACAACGATTAAAAATCAAGTGATGACAGGTGTTTCCATATATAGTCTTTTGTGACATATAACCTACTAATGACAGATGGATGGACCTAAATTACAATATTTTTCATGGTTTGGAGACATAATTGAATGATTTTTAGATTGATGACAATTACGTACAATAACTAATTCAAAATCTGGTGGATATGTATTACTTTTTGTGGGTACATACAAAGTCTCTTATTAATATAAGTTGAGAGAAAAATGCTCATTAAAAATTAGAGAACCATGAGTCATGCAAATATGCAAAATAGGTGACTTGCCTGGTTTAAGAGACCCAAACTTAACACCTTAACTCCGCTCATCTCTGCCTCAAGTATTGCTTCCTCTATCAGTTTGTTTAATGTTTCTCTTTGCCATTTGAAGAGATACTGTAAAATTTAAAACAGAAAGAATATTGTTCATTATAGGAATTGATTTTCCCCGTCGTAAAAATGAAAAACACTATTAATTACTCCAAATCTTACTTGTACATGGAATCTTGGTATAACCCATGATTGCAAATTGAGCATTTTGAAAGTGTTACTCTCCAGAACAAATGTTTGACCATAATACCAAGTCATTAGTGCAGACCAAAGAGTGACTGGCCACATCAAATAAAGGTACCATTTTGAGGATTGGGGTGTGGATGCTAAGGAAGCAAATCCCAACCTTAGATAATATATGGACTTCGGGGTTGTAAGGTGTGTTAGGTGCACAACATCTGGTGAACCTTCTTCTCTCTTCAATGACATTTCATATGTGGTCTCTGTAGTCTTGTCCATGGTTCCATAAACGAAATCATAAATGGGCATGAAAAGTGAGTAGTTAGTCCGAAACTGGGTGTGATGGAGTGAGTGGAACCTGCCAATGTTGCAAATTATGTTAGCTACTCCCACTTTTTTCAATTGATTAACGAGTTATCTATAGAGAATATGTGCAATATTTTGTTTGAAACATGAATACATTGATTTTGTATTGTTTCTCTTAACTGAAAAAAATTATAAGTATATAAAAATATGTTATACATATTCAATTTTGATTTTTATGTTGCATGTCTTGTTTACTGTAAATGTAACTATTAAGTGAACATGTTATTGTTGGGAAGACAGTATTTTTAAGGTGAATTGAAAGCGATTTTTAACAGCTGAAGCACAAGTTAAAGTAAAGTGAAAATAAAACAAATAAAATACATTTAAAATTTTTAAGTTTATTTAGTTTAAAACATCCAATTTAAAATTCAACATATTTATTATAATGTTAAGCTTAAGAAACAATAAATGTTAAATATATGTTCAATATATTTATGATCAACGTTTTGAAATGGAGGAAAAATTTGTAAAGGACGGAATTATTAAAATATTTACATTAGTAGGCAGAAATAATAATAAAAATTTAATTTTATATAGTAGTGCATGTAAAAAATAGTGCAAATATAATATTTGGTATATTTTATAGAAATACGAAGTTCTCAGATAAAAATTTTGGCTTCAAAAGTTTAGAAAACAAAAAAAAAAGATTTAATTTTCAATCACTGCTAATGAAAATATTTTGTATTATTATTTAATTGAATATTGTTAAAACATTAAAAAATACTAAGTAGGATACTGAAATCATTTACTACAAATTCATTCACAATATTAAGTCCAAGTATATATAATAGTTTCACATTAATTAGACGCTTGATATTAGAATTATTGCTTTTGTGACTTGTCTTATAGCATATGTTGCATTTCCCTGTATCTATCATGAAAAACGCAGGATAAGTGATAGCGGGATTATCTTATTGTAGAATATCATACTAATTTATTATTTATTTATTATAAAATAAAATAAAAATTTAATCTAAGTAAAATTTATGTCTTATTTAATAATAAATAAATAATAAATTAACACAACATCCCACAAAAAAAAAAAATAAGTCCACGTCTCTCTAAACTGAATGGCTAAAAGGAATTATAATCAATCGTCGACAGCAGGAAAAGTCAACATAGAATGCTCTATATGACGCATTACCGAATACTATTTTGAAGTGGGACCCATTTCTTGCTTTCGTCATCCCAATAATGCGGTGTTCCTAGTTTGCGGACAGCCTAGCACATCTCTTTTTGCTTCTAGTTAACCTAAAATGCAGATAATTAAGAACACTAGTCGACTACACTCAAACCATTTGTTGCATTACACCTTTATTTGATACTGCTTCCGTCCACTTATCGTTGCCTTTTTTGTGAAATTTTTTTGTCCCGTCATTTAAGAGTTTTTAAGATAGTGTTAATTAATTTTTTTAATTTTAATTTTAATTTTATTTATTCATTTATTTATAATAAATATTTTATAACTTCTTTAAAAAAATTATCAAAATAGTCTATTTTTTTTTTATATTTATACAATTTTAATAATTTTTTAATTTATATACCAAAATTTTAAAAGACAGTTATCAGTGGATTGGATGGAGAGAACAATGACAACCTAAAAAGGAATACTCACCCACTTTGTTCACGTACTAATTTATTACGCTGTGGGGCGTTCAACAACTCAATGTGTACAGTTCTTATGGTGACTACTGCCAAAGTGATATTACTATTGGTTCCTCTAAATTACAGATTCACTATTACATTTAAAAACAGATTTACTTAAAAGAAAAGAATTGGGGTTATAACTCTTATCAAACAAATTAAGAGAGTGGATTTTAACCAAAAAAAATTAATTTTAATATATAATAGAGTTTAATTGGTATATATTACCAGTGTAAAATTCTTTTATATTGATATCCAATCATGTACTGTTACATAAAAAAATGTGGTTAATTCTCACATCCACTACCTCAAAAAAAAAAAAAAAATCACCTTTACTTTTGTGGCAGCACATAATTGGATGTCGATGTAGAAGAATTTTAAAATAACAATATATACCAATTAATCTTTATGTAATAAGTATAAAAAGTTTTATAATAGTATTAAATTATATAGTATTATTATATTTTTTTTGTTATTATATTATTAAATTAATTTCATACCTCATAATATACTCTTTTAAAGATTTTAGACATTAATTTAGTTCTTCAATATTTAAAATAGACATCAATTTAATCCTTTGACATATATTTAGTTATCAATTTAATTCTTAGATGTATTATTATTTTATACTATAAAGTGTCAAGTTGATATAAAACTTTTTTCAAATGACTAATTTAATATCTTGCATACCTTTCAAGCGTCAATTTGAGTATTTACTATATAATTTATTCTACGCACATGTGTATTTTATTTCACCTAATTGTTTCATTATTAATAATTCTGTACTTTTTTCTTCAAAAATTAATCGCTTTCAAAGGCCTCAATTCCACGCTATATCTGATCAAATGTTTGGTAAGAAATTATTATTATTATTATTATAAGAAAATTTGTATGATAATAACTTTTTGAATTTTCAGTAATACTTATGATAACTTCTTAATCTGAAGTACAAAGTACAATTTATAAAATCTATGTACGCCATGAACCTCTTCTAGTCTTATTGGGATGCAACATTTATTAAACCATTCAAGGAATATAACTCAACTAAAATTTGAAGAGTTAGAAACTTACGATGGCGTATACATGAGATACTTCAAGAAGGGACAGATGGAGAAGACGGCCTTTGGAATGAACTCGAAGTTGCAGTGACCCATGTTGTTCATGAAATCAATATATGCTAGATAACCAGCGAAGGATGCTATAGATGCTGTTCTTGTAATCACTGTTGTCAACAGTGGAATGGCGAATAACACAAAGTAGGCTATGTGTTCTGCAAATGGATGGATGACAGCTGCAAATATTAAAGAACTCAATAAGTGCATGTCTCATGATATTTTTTTTCTGTCTTTTGGGATTTGGTTCTTTGGTCCAAAACGTCCCTTTCAGAAATTCAGAAATTAAAGCCTCCATGACGGCAATAAATTCTTGTGTCTACCCGAAATACATGCCAGAGTGTTTTCTCCTTGGTTAGGCACTACGCATAATTATAGGTACTTTATTCAACATTAATTATGTATAAGGTCACGTGGCTAGTAAGGAAAATGCATGCATTGATCATAAAAAAAATATATTTATATATGTCGAATAAAGTGTTTAATTAATGATCTAATAAGCTCTGCTTACATGCATCGCAAGTTTCTCATGCATTTTCATAGAAACATCCCTTGTCAAATAGAATTTACAACTTTTTAAGTGATTTCATATAATTTTTTTTTAATTTTTTAGAATATTCCCTTATTTAATATATGAGATACTAATATTTTCATATATAATTAGTCATCTAAATAGAGATTTCTTCTAACAATATATATATATATCCTAAGATTGGATCTATAATCTCGAACTTTCATTTGAACTGACACTTTATTAATAAGTGATCTTATACAATAAAGTAAGCTTTTGATTGATATCATGTATATCTCACGTTAAAATCTTGACATGTATATTTCCTTAAATATGATGTGAAACTTTTTTCCAGTAATTATTGATCACCGTCAAAACCTCTCCAAAAGAGAAGAGCACAAAAGCAAAATAAATGAGCATAACCAGCCACAAAGGAAAAGAGATCAGCACCAAGGAAAATGCAAGTGCTAGTTCACCACCATATACAAAAAGGGCAAAAATAAAAAAGGAAAAAAGTGAACAAATAAAACGTACAAGTAATGGGTTCTGTAACAATGGAAGAATGGTGGTGAGAATGGTATCGAGAGTAGAGGAAGTGGTGATGAAGTGCTCTGTGTAACCAGTAGTATAGAAACTCCACTGGTCCTGCATGCAACAGAGCTGTGATAACCACACCATCTGTTCTCCACAAGGGCAAGTGGGAAGCCCCTGGAAGCACCATGTAACCTATATAAAACCAGAGTCCATTGAACAAGATCTGGTCATCCCTGCAAAAGTTATCATTTGCATAAGATGGAGAAGAAAATAATTAAGGGAAATAACTTCATAGGCACAGTGATTAAGTGCACCTTTCACATAAGGCACTATGCCAATAATTTATTAGGAATGCAAAAAATTATTATATCATCATGAGTAGTTATATAAATTTAAATTTAAAAAATATAATATAATATATTCTTATATTTTTATTGGATGATAATATAAAACTGTTTAATATTTTCAATACATAACAACTAAATTTGTATACTTTTCATCTAAATATAAAAGTTTTTTGGTTTAGCTTCCTCAATTTTTTCTATGTTTATTTTAGTCCATTATTTTTTAAAAATAAGTGTAAATCATTTTTATCACAGAAATGAAAAACATAATTTTTAAATTTTTGAAGAGTCATTTACACTCACTTTTAGAAAATGAGTGGTTTAACCCAAATAAAGTTATTTTAAAAAATTTAAACAAACAAATGTTATATATTTATACTAAAAAACATATTTAAGCTTAAAAGATATTCGGAAATTCTTATAACAATATTTTTGAAGCACTGACCAATTGCTTTCTCGATCAACTTGTTCAAACTCAATGCCCTTGTCAACGATTCTGTTTTTGCCTTTGGCAGTTCGGTAGCGAGAAAGAGTGATCCAAATTTGGTCGTGTAGCATCCTCACCATCATGTATGGGAAGATTAGAAAATAACCAAGGTCCCTTTCCTTTGGATCTTTCACTATGAAAGAGTAGGTGCTGTGTGCAATCCACGGTGCCAAAATCACCCACTTCATCCATTCCGTTCATAGAAATTTGAAAAAAAAAAATTAAAAAATAAGAAGAAGAACAAGATGTATCAGCTGCATTATTTTCTACATAAATTAATAGGAAATAATTAATGCATGATCTTTCAAGTTATGAGTGTAATTATAGTAAATACACATTCTTTTTGAAGTTATTTCCTTTAAGCAATAACGTGAGAAAGAAGAAACAATTAAGGTTGACATCAACAATATTCTGAAGCTGAAATACTAAAAAGTAAAGATATATTTAGATTAGAAAAACATCATAAGATAGTTTATAATACAACTATGAAACCTTAAAACTCCCAAGAGGCTTCCATGGCCAATCAGTGAGTATGCCAGGTTTGGACGCCATCTTTACGCTAACTAACGGTGCGAGGAGCGTCCAAGACTAGTGTACATGATCTTGGAATCGAGCGGGTGCCTATATTTATAATGGCCTGACAACATAGATATATTTATGTACTTAAAGATATTTTCGTTGTCCAAACGCCCATGTGGCACAGTCCTTGTGATTGTTTAAAAGAAAAATATTATACAGCGGAAAACTTTATTAAAATTTAGCTATAAGTATAATATAATATTAATATAATCTAATTATATTTATCATGATAATATAATATAATTATTGACGTTCAGATAAATAAATGAATCATAGTATTTTATTTCATTCAATAATTAATTATTAAATTTTTGTCAAAAATTTTTGGCTATTTTTTTTTTTTTATATGTGTAGCTTATCATTGCCGGTGTTCAAAATGGGGCCCGATTTGGATTTGAGAGAATAAATTATGGAAATAGGATCTAAAATTCTGGAACCACAACGTATAGCTAGGTAAATTGTGGACAAAATTAGTTTTAGAGCAATTAATTACTAGAATGAACAATTAATTAATATAATTAATTCAAATATTATGGATGTGACATAAGCTAGAACTAGTTGCACCTAAAAGATCCCCCAAAAATTCAAGAGATACATAAGGAGGCAGACTATCAAAGAAAGATATACCCAGTGACGGCTTATGTCCCACTTTGGCAAATTTGTCAACACAATTATTAGTCTCTCTAAAGATATGCCTAACTTCAATGTTCCAACCACTAAACACATAACTAATAGCATTAATAAGAGTAGCATGACAGTGGAGGCGGCGTCTGTGGTGGTCTCTAATGAGTTTGTGACCAAATTGGACCAAATTGATATTATAATGAAGAAGTAAAATAAAATTACTTTCATACCCTTTTTGTTATTTCTCCTTCCAACACCAATTCTTCTTCCTCTCCAACACTTCGTGTGAGCCATCATCAACGTCCGTGCAACCAGCTTCCTCCGCATAGACGGCATTGGAAATCACAACACCACCTGGTTTAGATAAAACCCACAACAAAAGCCAAAATCCCATCAAATCTGAATGTGTTGGGCTTGTAGTGGTTGATGGTGATGAGGTGGCGATGCAGCTGTGCAAGCAAGCCTGGGTTGGTGGTGGAGGATGCGGCGGCTAGATGGTGTCTTGAGGCAAAAGCAAGGCAATGGTCACTTTGACAAAGATTGATGTGTTTGTGAGTTTTATCAAAAAATAAGAAAAGCAGCAGAGAGTGTAGTTGCCAGGGTGGTTTGCGCAAACAGGTTTGCTGACTGGGGAGATTGCGACAGGAGCAATGGTCAAGGTTGAAGTTGTAAGGTGGCATTGCGATGTGGGTGTGGGCGTGAGCAGTGGCAGCACGGTGGTGCGAGGTTGTCGCACGGTGGTGGTACTGTGAGTGGGTTATGCAGGTAGAGATTGATGCAATGGGTTAGGGGAGGCCAATAGTAGTGGGGGATGGGCGGTGGTTGGGGAGGTGTAACACCCTCCCAAGTATGGTACTATGCTTAAGTCATAGTACCCCACCTAGAAGTTATTACTGTCACTTAGTCAGACCCTGTCTGGCAGCATCCTTCGGCCACCTTCAATCGTACTAGTCAACTCCGCCTCGGAGGACCTTCTTCGGAACTTCTGAACTATCTAGAGATAACACGGAAATAAATATAGGAGTGAGAATTATAAATTCTCAGTAGGATTCATTAAACTACCATATGCTGTGTCATCGTTATTATCTTCAGTTGCTTCAGTTTATTATGAAAAATGTGAACATGTAAAATAGATTGTTCAGTTTTATAGTTTGTAAAAAAAAAATATATTGTCCGAAGCAGAGTTCATTTTATTCACGCACTTGAGTCGCATTGGCAATGTTTCATATTTTAGAATAATAATCACAGTATAAGTAAACAGAACAGTATCAACATCAATAAAATATGGGATATAATTATGCAAATACTCATACTTGAATTCATCGAAATGCACTAGTATTTTTCTTTAACTTTCTTTTCTTTAGTTTTTACTGCCCTTGGATACTCTGATCTAGGAGTGAGCTCAACTCGTGACCGTCGTCACACAGAACTGACCTACAAGGGGATTCACGTGCCTCTAGTCTTGGAGGGATCTCTTTTTGGCCACGTGCCTCTAAATTGAAGGAATCTCTTCTGGTCACATGCCTCAAGAATAGAGGGATCTCATTTGACCACGTGCCTTCAATGTAGAGGGATCTCATTTGACCACGTGCCTCCAAGGTAGAGGGATCTCATAGTTTTATACTGCCTTCACAGAGAAGGATTCAATGTGCAACTGCCTCCAAGTAAAGGGATCCACATCTTATCTTATTTAACTGCCTTCACAAGGAGGGGTCTCATAACTGCCTCCAGGTGAAGGGATTCACATTTTATATATTCATATTCTTTCATTCTCATACATAATCATGCATAGACATATTGAATGCACTCATGTATATGCTTTATCGCTTACTTTCATATATCCTTGAATATATGATTTCCACATACATATTCATAATATACAAGTGTTCATAATCTTCTTACAATTTTACTGAAAATTTGGCAGCATAACGGATCAGATCCGTTTTCTCGTGAATAGTGCCAGGCTACCAGTAAAACCAATAAAGCAAAAGTTCAATATAGAGTAGCAATCATATCACAATAATGTCAATCGTGTAGGGATTGGACCCTTATATATCATAATAATATCAATCATGTAAGGATTGGACCCTTATATTCAATTCTGCCCGGTTTTGAGAAATGAAGCCTTAAATTCATTTTAACTTATTTAGACCTGAATTTTGGATATGTTGAAATTTTATATGTCTATTTTCTAACCTT
The DNA here is from genome assembly GCA_031439585.1 of Pterocarpus macrocarpus. Classification (NCBI taxonomy): domain Eukaryota; kingdom Viridiplantae; phylum Streptophyta; class Magnoliopsida; order Fabales; family Fabaceae; genus Pterocarpus; species Pterocarpus macrocarpus. The sequence goes on along the minus strand of CM062516.1, from coordinate 14,839,620 downwards.
TTTGGTCCCACCTAATTTTGATAAATGTAGTTCAAGTTATTTAGGTTTTATCCCGGTCTGCCTTGTAGCTAGCTAGAATTACACACTTAAAAGTAAAAATCCACTAAAAATAGAAAACTAACTCAAATCATACGAAATTGGTCTCATATTAAAGCAAACAGGACAATATTTCATTTTAAAAAAGTTCCATTCCATTTGCCCTAGTAGGGCTCAGGTTATAAGCCCCGAAACTTGACTTTCTTGAACTACCCTATTTTGGCTCGGTTTGGACTTAGGGCAATTTTCTCGAACCACTGGGAGCAAATGAGACCTTAGCTACCTCTGAAATTTTTATAGGATATTTTCCTATGTGTAAGCTTTCTAAAAAAGTTAGTTTCATTCAATTCCAAAGAGTATAAGGCGAGTTCTACCCTGAACAACGCAATCTGCCCAGAATCAAACTCAAAAACCTAAGTCAAACTTCCAAAATTCATATATTTCTCAATACTAATCCAGTGGCCTTATATGATATATGTATGGAAATACTTGAATGTCTAGTTTCATATAAAAATGGTTTCATAAAATTTAAATGGCGGTAGGCAGAGCCGTGCACTTCACAATACTGACTGCCAAGGGATTTTGGTTTTCCAGCTCTTCCCTGCACTCTACTTTCACTCCCTTCTACTTCTAGATCGAATTTAACATCAAGAACAGCCAACAACCAGCAAAAGATCATCATATTCAATCAATCACCACATCAAGAAATAAGAAACAAAAGCCCCAAATCAGTCACCTATACCCAAAAGAACAAGAACAAGGTTGAATCTCTACCTCTTTCTATGTGATTTGGCTTGATTTTTGAGTTTGAATCAATAGAACTTGGTTGAGCTTGAAGGTTTGATGGAGTTGGGTGAGTGGAGAAGAGAAGAAAAGAGCTGGAGCAAGGGAGAAAGGCAGCATAGATTGGCTTGAAGGGAAGAGAAAGAAATGAGTTATAAAAGCTTGAGGTGGTAGTTGGAATGAAGGGTTTTGATTGGTCTAAAACCCTTGGCTGAATTTCAGCCAATCTTCCTCACTTTTGTGGCCTTTGTGGCACCAAACTTAGGGTATAAATGGCTGAGTATTTATCCCTAGGTCATAGGGTTTTGAGTATGTAATTCTATTGGTTTAGTTCCGACAGTTTAAAATGCCAAAATCTTACCGATTTCCTTTAAACCGACAAATCGTTATTGAATAGTTTTGTAAGAATTCTTATATATCTATCTTAATCTTCTCCAAACTTAATCCTTATAATTGACACCTAATTAAATCCTAATTAATCTCTAATTAACTTTTTAATTAACTCTACAAACTCAATAATATCGAGTAAATCGATTAACAGTGTACATTAAACGTTTTACAAATTTTAGGGCCCTCTATTTTCTGTTTTCTATGGCTAATGGTATTTTCGTAATTATGGATAAGTCTAGGGGCATCCCATGTCATTTCACATATGGATGCCTCTGTGGCTCAATCGGCCGAGGTTTAGGTTTCTACGTTTTTGCTACGTGATTTTGCTTCGTTTAAAACCTTATTCTACCAATCCTATTAATATAGGGACCTAAATATCATTTTCTAAAAAGTTTTGGGGCAAGATTGTGAATAAAAAAAGTTTGTTTGTATTATTTCCTATTACGTTATATGGGGATGTTACAGGAGGCGACGGTGGGAGTGTGGAGATGATTTTTGAAGGAGAAGGATATAGAGGATAAAATGGATAATGTGTTTTTTTTAATAAATATTAAAATATAAATATAAATTATTATCCTATCGGACCTCCTGAAAATTACAAAGTTTGAACCTTATGTCTCCTTGGAGAGCCATATGATTGAGACATTTTCATGGGATCAAAAGTCCCGATAATTGTTCCGTAGCTAACTAAGACTCGAAGAGTGATTTTTAATGAATATTACGAAGTCATTAACCCTTTCATTTTTAACCTGGAAGTTTAAGAAAATGCAAGTTTTTAGGAATTTGTACTAAAATCCAAAAGTTGGATTTTAATTCTTAAGAATTTTGATTTTTCGAATATTTTTTTTGGATTCAAATGGAGGGTATTCCTTTATTTATATTTATATTTTAAAGTTAATAGGGAGTAAAGTTAAAGAGGACATTAACTTAAAATTAAGTGTGTAGGACTATGACCTAAGGAGCATTGAAGATCAGAAGAGGAAGAAAAACCAAATTCTAGAACCTGAGAACCACGCTTGAGCATAGCTCCCTGTGCTCCAGTGCGAAAGCATGCTCGAGCGTAGCCCCCTACGCTCCAACATGATCTGAACAAGGCGAGGAAGGATATGGAATTAGGCCACACTCAAGTGCATCCCTTTATGCTTCAGCGTGCCCATGTCGCCAAGAAAATAAAAATGGGGGCTTCCAGCCCTAATCTCTCACTTTTTCTCTCTTCTCTTTTCTCCCTCAAGCTTTATTTCTTGTTTCTCCAAAAAATTTCTCATATATGGTTTTTTTATCATCTTCTGCAACCATTTGTCCTTAAGCACTTCTTAATTGTTCTATGCCTATCTGATCCACCGATTGATTTCTTGTTTGAGCAAGTAAAGGAAGCTATGCAATATCCTAGGAGGAGACCCAAACTCCTTCCCTCATTCCTTTTCCATTTTTTGGTACTCACAAATAATTCTTAAGCTCAAAATTCTTTAATGTCGAAATTTAGAAAACTTTTTCTAGAAGAATTTGCTCTTGTGTAGATCTGGAGTCCTAGATTTCTAAATCCTCGAGTTTTTTATGTTTAAAGGTAGTTTAAGTTAGTCTCTTATCTCTATGGTTAAGGCTTAGTTATATTGCCATGTTGTGGTATCAGATCTATTCTTGGCGCAACTGGTTGACCTGGTGATTTCACCAAGGAGCTCCTACCTTTTCTAACTAGAGTATTGTGAATAGATAGTTTATCTATAGTAATTTTTTAAATAGATATACATATAAGATCTATATATGTCATGTATTTATCTTTATATATTATGTGAATTTATCAAGAAAGTTGGATAGTAAATTTTTTTGTTTTTTAAAATTCAAATTACCTATCCTGCTAATTCACCTTAGACCCATCGCATAATAGTCTACTGCAAGTTACTCCTTTTTGTCCTTTCCGCACTATTTTATACGTGTCAACCGTATATGTCGAATGAAAGGTGAGCAAAATATCATTTCTCTAGAAATAATACTTCTTATTTTTTGGGAGGGGTTTAGAAAGTAATAAAAATTAGTAGTTTAATATCTATAAATATATAAAAATATTGTAATATAATATTATGAATTATGAATTTTTCTTAATATATATATATATATATATATATATATATATATATATATATATATATATATATATATGTTGTGTCCGTATCTTGAAATTTTATGAATTTGATATGTCTCCGTGTCTGTATCCATATCATGTCAAGTGTCCGTATCAGTGTCTATGCTTCCTAGCAAAGGAGTAATGGTGTTTGTATTCATCTGGGGCTAATTATAGACAAATTATGAGAGTGACACAAGGTGATGGATTTACCATTTGTTACTTTTTCAATAGCCACTACTTTGTGCTTTTTTCTTTTATTGTGTGTATAATGAGTTTCTAAAATAAATATAAATAACATTTTGTTGGTGTGTTCTGTAACACCCTCTCAAGTACAGTACTATGCTTAAGTCATAGTACCACACCTGAGTTATTCTGATTACTGAAACGGACCTTATCTGACAGCAACTTTCGTTGCACTACTCTGATACCTCTTGAACTTTCTGGAGACAACACGGAAAAATAAGAGTAAGAATCATAAATTCTCAGTAGAATTCTCTATGATACACATGTAATGTCATCGTTGTCATCTCCAGTTTGCTTCGGTTTATTTTGCAAAAGAGTGAGCATGCTGCACAAACTGTTTAATTTTATATTTTAAAAAAAATGTCTTATCCGAAGCAAAGTTCATTTTTATTCATACACTGGTCATTTGGGGAAGTCTACACAAGATTAATTCATGAATAATACCAAGGATAATAACTTCAACATATAAAACGCACATAGCATTAATCTACTGGGAACATAACCTCTATACATAACTTAACTTGCACTTGAATTCATACATATACATAAAATTTTACTTTTCTTTCATTCGACACACCTAGGCGTTACGTATCGCCGTCCCTAGGGTGCTTACATCTGTCTACACTTGAGCGTTACGTATCGCCGTCCTCAAGTGCAGCATCATACCACATCCTAGAGTATGATTGCCATGTCATACCCCATCAGAGCGTGATCGCCATGTCACGTTCCTTAGGAATATGGTATCCTCATGCTATATCCCAGAGTATGATCGCCATGTCATACCCCGTCAGAGCGTGATCGCCATGTCACATTCCTTAGGAATATAGACTCATCATCATATCTTTGCATGCCACATTCCAGAGTATGATCGCCATGTCATACCCCGTCGGAGTGTGATCGCCATGTCACATTCCTTAGGAATATGGGGTCTTCATGCTATATTCCAGAGTATGATCACCATGTCATACCCCGTCAGAGCGTGATTGCCATGTCACGTTCCTTAGGAATATAGGACCTTCATTCGGTATTTACACTAGCTGGGTCATGCCATGCCTCATGTAAGTCCTACCCCCCACATACTCACACTAGCTGGGTCGATGCCATGCCTGATGTGAGTGGGGCATATACTTAATTCTTTGGTCTTTAAGTCTTTACTCTTTAACCTTTACTGCCCTTGGGTAGCCTGGCCTTGGAGTGAGCTTGTCAGCTCAACTCGTGACCATTGTCACACCGACTTACCCACAAGGGGATTCACATCTTTATATTCACATTTAATATACTTATATCTTTTCATTCTCATGCGTTGTCAAGCATAGTCATACTAAATGTACTCGTACATATGCTTCATCAGTATTTCTCATATATCTCATGTCATACTGCTTTTTGATTTAGTCTCATATATCTTATATCACCCTTATATCATTCTTGCATATAAATATCCCTAGGTTCATAAACTTCTGCGTAAAATCGGCAGCATAACAGATCATATTCGTTTCCCCATGAATAGTGCCAGTTCCCACGGACAAACCAGTCATAGCAGCATAAATCAACTTAACACACATATATATCAATGTCAAACTGGCAATCCTCAACTCAAACTTTTTATGTTTCCATAATACTTGTGAAATCTTCAATTGGGTCACTTTGTGATACTATCACTTTGGCCATTCTGCTACCTTCTATTCGGTTTTGCCCGAATTTCATATGATCCACTTTTATTTCTATTCAACTCATTTAGATCTGAAATTTGGATATATCATAGCTCTATATGTCTACTTTCTAACCTCTTTGGTCCCATACCATTTTGATTTATATAACTCCTGATATTTAACTTTTACCTCGGCTGTTGATCTCTAGCCCGAATTACACTCCTGGAATTATAAATTCACTAAAAATCGAAACTAGGCTCAAACCATACGAAATTGGTCTCATATTGAAGCTAACAGGACCACCTTTCATTTGCCACAAGTTTCACTCCATTTGCTGAAATATACCTCGATAAGTCCTGAAAATCAACCTTCCTGAGCTACCTTGTTTTGGCTCGGTTTGGACATAGAGTAACTTCCTTGGATTACTAGGAACAATTGGGACCATAACAAACTCGAAATCTCATATTGGGATGTTCCCCTATGTGTAAGCTTTCTAACAAATTTGGTTTCACTCAATTTGGAGTTGTATAGGGTGAGTTATACCCCCCTCATGTCACCCTGCCCGGATGAAAATCCTGAACCCTAGGTCAAACTTCAAAAATTCGTATATCCTTCAATACTAATCCAATAACCTTATATGATATATCTATGAAAAGCCCTGAATGTCTACTTTCATCTAAAAATGGTTTCATCGGATTTGACCGATTGTAGGCGGACCCGTACACTCCGCCGTACGGACTGCCGTGGAATCTCCACCAAGACAGCACCCTCATCCATCCATTTTTCTTATTTTTCTTCTTCTAATTCTAATTCCCACTCAAGATTTCATATTAATCCCATATTAACCCAATCATACACATCCAATATATCATCAATTAATCATAAAAAGGAATCTTTCATGCATCCTTAGTTTAGAGGAATTAAGATTAGAGATTGAATCCTACCTCTTTGGAGTATGACTTTGCTGAATTTGAGTTTGGATTGATGGAACTTTGCCAAAGCTTGGAGATTTGATGGAGTTGGATTTGAGAGAGAAAGGGAAGACAAAGGCTGGAGCAAAGAGGAGAGGGAGACGTAAATCAGTTGGGAATGAAGAGAGAAGTCTGACTTAAATAGATGAAAGTTGTGGTGTTGATTGGCTGAAGTTTTCTGGTTGAAGTTCGGCCATGTCTCTCACTTTTGTGGCCAAATTACTCTCCACGTCGCCTAAAAGTGGAACTCGTTTCCACTGCATTCTGAAATCGGAACTCATCTCTTTTCTGCCTAAAGTCGGAGCTCGTGCTATTTTACACTGCTTGAAGCCGAAGCCGGATGTCGGAACTCGTACCATGTTGTTTGTGACTTGAGGAAATCTTTGTTTACTTTGAGTCTTGGAATCAAAGTCGGAAGTCGGAAGTCGGAAGTCATGCAGCTGACAATCATAAAATCTCGGAACTCCCTATTTGAACTCGAGAATGTCAATGCTGGATGTAAAATAGGAGATCGAAACTCGGGAATTCGAATCACATGGCCAAACCCAAGTACTTAAACCCGGAAGTCGGGATTTATATACAGTGTGGTTGATGAGATCTAAACCTGTATATTTGTCCTTGAAACATGAAGTCGGAGCTCGCATGTATTTTACTTAAAACTTGGAGATAAGTTACGAGATCGGAAATGGGTCCGTTTTCCTCTGATGTGAAATCGGACATCGGAAATCACTCACGTTGTTCGGACTCGAATGTTAAACTCGGAAGTTGTAGAAATAATCCAGATGAAGTCGGAAGTCGTGGACATAGGTGAGACGAACTCGGAAATCGGAGAATATCATAAGATGAAGCCGGAAATCATGTACTTACGTAAGACTAACTCGGAACTCGGAATTTATCCCACTTTGTGTAGAATTCGAAGATGAAGTCGGGAATTGAAATTGATAAGTCCTGAGGGCGAAGTTGGATCTCAGAAATCGGGATGTTACATGTTCTGTGATGTGTCAGATGAATTATGGTCCATCATATACTAATTTGAAAAAAAGAAAAGGAAAAAGAGGGCACACTATGTTCCTTTACCTTTCTTATTTAATCAGGGCTTGACGGGAAGCAATGAAGGACCATTATCTGTGATTGAGGAAAAGGAAAAGATGATCCCACCGCCGAAGCCACCCTTGCATCGAGGATGCCTCCCCTTTTGTGTCCTCTCCAGTAGAAATGATGGGCCTACCGGAATGTCCAGGACAAACCTACCTGCGTGAGTGATGAAGGTGGGAGCAGGCTTAATTGATCATGATTTCCCCTCGCAAATGATTCTCAGCAATTAGGAGACACTATTCGATGTGTCGCTTTACCCCAGAAGAGGAATTGTCGCGTCCACAAAAAGGACCTAAGTACTGCCTTGGAAGGACCCACTTTTAGATTTCAAGTATCCAATATCACCATCACGATAAAGCTCTACTTATTCACCACCTCTGAGAATGGTGCGGCAGTTAGGTGGAAAGAATGTGTAGGCAGTGTCGATAGCATGGGCGATGCCAACGGTGGTGTAGTTACTGCTGCTGAGGTACTCCGCTGCAGGCTATGAAGGTGGACCACTACCGAAGATGGTGTAGAATGACCGTGAACGGAGGTGGTTATTGATTGTGTTGCAAGGCTATAAGGTGGAAAGATCGATTGTAGGTGTAGTAGTCTATCAAAATGGGTTTAGCCATATCCTTTAATGCGTTTACCTACACTTGTTGAATGTGGTTAAATTCTGGTGTGTAGTGCACTATAGTTAATCTAGTGCATCAAAAAACACGCCCATTTTTCTTGGCAAAATGTCGTTATACTATCATAAGGAAAATTTGCCATTTTATAGCCATCGCTTGAGTGGTTGCTTTTAGACACTTGATTGTGCAACTTACATAAGCGTCAAATTAGTCACTGCATAGCCACCACCTTGCTTATGAGTACCTAGGTGCATAAATGTTAAGAACTTATAGAGCTTATTTAACCTTAGAAAATATTTTGTTTTTTTTAATATTAATTACAAAATTGCCACATCATTTTCATTCTTTTAAACTTAAATACAAATTAATTCTTTTAAAAGTAATTTTTTTCAACTTAATTCTTTCAAAAGTAATTCTCCTAAAAGTTAAACCAAGCATACATATAATGATAGCACAATTGAAGGCTAACTTACACAAAACACCATCCAGGTAGATCCACGCGATGCTTGTAAAGGCATTCTTGACCTCTAAAATGTCCTTCTCCAATACCTATTAAGAAGTGCGCTTGTTTTAACTTTTTTTTATTTTTGATAAAAATAATTTTTTAATTACTAAAAAATTATTTGTCATAAAAACTACTTATATCAAATTTTATTCGAAAACTAAAAATAATTTTCTTTAATTTTTAAATAAAAAGTAAAATAAATAACTTTTATAAAAAATAAATTTTTAATTAAAAAATTCACTTTTTATATATATATAAAAAACTGAAATAAATACACTTTAAACCACCATCACCATTCTTTCCTAACAAACATGACAACTTTCAATGTCAATAGTACCACCAATTCCTAATTTTTTTGGTTCGGTAATGATGCATTTTTTGTTTATTATAAAATAAATTATTATAAAATTATTTATTTATAGTGAAACATTTTAATCTCAACCATTGGATAAGATTTTAGTGGTTGAGATTCAATGACCAAGTTGGTCCTTGTCATACCCAAGTGGAGAATTACATGAATTGTGATACTTAGTCCTGTTGGACCTCATGAAAATTACGAAGTCTGAACCTTATGTCTCATTGGAGAGCCATATGATTGAGATATTTTCATGGGATCAAAAGTCCTAATAATTGTTCTGCAGATAATTAAGACTCGAAGAGTGATTTTTAATGAATTTTAGGAAGTCATTAACCCTTTTGTTTTTAACCTGGCAGTTTAAGAAAATGCAAGTTTTCAGGATTTTGTACTAAAATCCAAAAGTTAGATTTTGATTCTTAAGAATTTTGATTTTTCGGATATTTTTATTGGATTCAAATAGAGGGTATTCCTTTATTTATATTTATATTTTGAAGTAAACGGAGAATAAAGTTAAAGAGGACATTAACTTAAAATTAAGTGTGTAAGACTGTGGCCTAAGGAGCATTGAAGATCAGAAGAGGAAGAAAAACTAAATTCTGGAACTTGGGAGCCACGCTCGAGCATAACTCCTTGGGCTTCAGCATGAAAGCACGCTCGAGTGCAGCCCCCTATGCTCCAACGTCCTCCAGAACAAGGCGAGGAAGGATTTGGAATTGGGCTACGCTCGAGCGTATCCATCTACTCTCTAGCGTGCCCATGTCGCCAAGAAAAATAAAAACAGGGGCTTCTAGCCCCAATCTTTCACTTTTTCTTTCCTCTCTCTTCTCCCTCAAGCTCTCTTTCTTCTTTGTCCAAAAAATTTCTCGTATATGGTATTTTTATCATCTTATGCCACCGTTTGTCCTTACCCACTTCTTAACTATTTTATTCCTAACTGATTTACATTTCCTTTTTGAGCAAGTAAGGGAAGCTATACAATATTCTAGGAGGAGACCCAAACTCCCTCCCTCATTCCTTTTCCATTTTTTGGTATTCAAATAATTCTTAAGCTCAAAAATCTTTATAATGTCAAAATTTAGAAAACTTTTTTTCGAAGAACTTGCTCTTGTGTAAGATCTGGAGTCCTAGAGTCCTCAACGTATTTTAAGTTAGTCTCTTATCTCTATGGTTGAGGTTTAGTTATGTTGCCATGTTGTGGTGTTAGATATGTTCCTGGAGCGACTGGTTGACCCAATGATTTCACCAAGGAGCTCCCAACTTTTCTAACTAGAGTACTAAGAATAGATAATTTATCTATAGTAATTTTTGAAATATATATATATATATATATATATATATATATATATATATATATATATATATATATATATGTCATGTATTTATCTTTATATATTATGTGAATTTACCAAAAAAGTTGGACAATAAAACAAATGCTTAAGAAAATTAGTTTTCCTATAACTGAAAAGCTACTAAATAAAAAAAAATAACTGTATGCTATGGATTTCTATGTAAAGAGCATGGGATTGGCTAATCTGTGTATAGTTTCTAATTGGATTTGAAATTGTTATAATTTCTAAAGTTATTAGCTATTTATATAAGGAAAGAAACAATTTTCTAGCTACACTATGTTAGAAAAGTTTGAGTTATGTTCATTAGTGAAAGGAGCTTATTTATGTTGTATCTCAAATTTGCTTTGAAATTAGATATGTTTCAATAAAGGATTTGAAACTACATTCAATAAAGGAAACTAGTTTTGTGGGATGAGTACTTCATAGATCCATAGCTAACGACAGTATACGTTAGACTTGATGCACCTTGTATGAACCCCCACCGGTAGGAGAGGTGCTAGTCAGGTGTGTTAGGCCGACATGACTAGATTATGGTTTCACTAAGGGCTGTGCCGATGATGCTGCTTAGGTTATTGTAGCAAGAATTTTATAGTAGCGACTCCCACCATCTATAAGTACATATTTTAAATTCCTATGTTTTATGAAAATGTGTTTAAACGAGATTGCTAAAAAAAATATGATTTTGATTCTTCCCAGTTGACTTAAATAATTTCCACATGTACTAAATGTATAGGAGGGCTATACCTCCAATAATTTTACAGAGTTTAAAATGAGGTTACTTTAAATGTATTACATGATAGAATTGCTACCAGATACCTTGTATGGAAAGCATATTTTTAGTTGTTCTAAAAATGTTTATAACAATTACTTCTCCAGTGGTTTTAGGATTAAAGAGAGACTATTTTCCCAAGGTATTTTATATGTAGGACATAACTTCAATGACTATTTTGTTACGGGGATATTTTTCTTATATTTGCTAAGTTGAATAAATATGTTTGGACTTTGTCCCATGGTAGCTATAGGTAAATTATCTCTCATTGAGTTATTTACCTCACCCAGTTATCTCCTCATGTTTTAGGTATCAGGGTAAGTTAGAGTTTGGCTATTGAGCTTAGTAGTTAGTAGCCTATTGTCTTCCAGTATGCCCAACGCTTGAGTAGGCCTTTTCTAATCATCTTAGATATCATGGTATATGGTCTAGTGCTCCATTAAACTACAAGCATCATCCTGAACTGTGTGGTTATGGCCTTATTTGTGTTGGAACAACTTATATGTATATATTATGTGTATATCTGTTTAAGTATTCTAGATGTCTGGGGAGAACGTGCATTCAAGGATTGTTTAGGGAAAAAGGTTCAATTTTTAAAGCAACTCGATCAGTTTTCAAAAATGGGTCAGTTGAGACTTGTTAGGGAACCAAGACTCCCTACGTGCTGGTCACAGCTAGGTTAGGTCGTAACAAAAGTGGTATCAGAGCATTAGTTTCCTTATGATCGATGAAGCAAGTGTCCTTTTGTAGGATCACAACTGTGTAAATGGAAGCATACCTATTTCCACAGATTGTGGTACTATAAGAGGTCTATAGGAATGATATTCTTGTATTCTCGTTCTTTGTCTCTTAGTTGTCCTAGATATTCCCCTATGTTGTGCACATTGTTCATGTAGTAATTTAGGAGTCGTTGCTCCATTTCATTTATGATTTCAGTTTTAAGCTAAACTACCTTATCCCAACCTATTGTTAGGTTTTAATTCTTGTTATGAAATGTGTAGCCTTATATAGCTTGTGAGCTCATAATGTGAATATGAAAATTTATGCGATATTGAGAGCATAAAATGTGTGAAAAATATGATTTACAGCTTGCAACAAGATGTTAGAAGCAAGTAACTGTCTTCTATGACCTATGATATAGTTTGGCAAGTTGAAAGAGTAACTCTCTTTTTGTTCTCTTTGATATTACCTAAGAGCTTGCCAGGATTGAATGATCTTGCTTGATCTTGAGTTGTTGATTATGAATTTCATATAAATGATGAGCCATATATTTGAAGGTGTTAAGTCTTGAGTTTTAATATCCAAGGATGTGAAAATCTTTTGATTGCTTGTGAGCATGTAAGTTGGCCTTGAGTAAAAGTTTGGCATAATGGGCCCTAATTTTAATCCGAAGTATTTGAGCAGGATATGAATGATAACTATGATATATAGGACTCATATCTTCAGGAAGTGAATAAGTAAGGTCTAGGATGGGTTGATTATATGACTTTTGTCCTAAAATTGTAGTCATGAGGAGTTCACGAAAGGCAGGATACTTAGAGGGTTCTAATTTGATAGTGTGGGTACCTAAGTGTATTTCTTATGGTGCTAAACTATATAAGGTTGAGAGAAAGTTTGCAAGAAAAATTCTTTGTTCAGGGTCGTAAGTGCTGTGACAATACTCCTAGTGATGTTGTGAATATTTGAAATCTCCTTTTATGCACGGGTTGAGAGAGAGACAGATGTTAGGGTAAGAACATCTGGGCTAGGTAAAGAAGGTTCCCTATAGGGAATATTGTGAATCCTAATATAGAATCTGGGTTTAATGCTCCAAGCATGCAACTTTTATGTCATGCCATGTGGTGTTAATGGACATATGTAGAAAAAAGAGTGCTTGGAGGATCTATTGATCTCTGCATGTGATTTCCTCATTTAAGGGAGGGAATAGCACATATAAAGTCACTAAAACTTAAGGCTTGGCATCTAAATAAGAACTCGTGGTGAAGGCATTTTGCATGGAATGTTTGATAAGGTGGTATGAGCTATTTCTTGGATGAAGTTATGTGATAAAGACTTTTAATAATAATGTTGAGAAGTAAAGAGCATGCATGAAAGATACAAGAAGCTAGTTTACTTCTGAAGTAGCAGGAATTGGCATAAAGTTCTTATTATACAATGTGGATATAATTGGGTTTAGTGTTTGCATAAAGAATATGGTAACTAGAAGTGTTTTCACTGGAGAAAAGTTTTACTTGTCAGGAACTTTTCCCTTTTTTATCTAGAGGAAATGCTCCATGCCGGATCTAAAGGAAATTTCTTCGTTGAATTACAAGTAGGTGGGTTGATAGAATCTAGTTATGAATGACAACACATTGAAAAAGAAACTACTCCTGAAGTGAAAGAAGTGGAAATAACACTCAAGATAGGTATGCTAGCAAGAGAGAATGTGCAGATATGGTTTTAGTGAAGTTCGAAGGAAATGTTGCATAGAGAGCAAATAATCTGGATGTATTTGACCCATCTTCTAGGACGATATGGTACTCGCAAAGTCTAGGAGAAAAGTAATTTATGTTTCTTGAAGAAAATAATCATGGTCAGGTTGATACAATTCCAAAATCACAGTAGTAAAGAGGAAAGAAAAAGAAGAAGATGAGAATACTATATAGATTGAGATGACATCAAGGTAGGATAAGGAAGTAGTGCTAGGTTTAATGGTTAAGTCAAAATGTGCTTGGAGGTCTAGTAATGATTCCTCCGAAGTTAAACTAGTGGGTGGTACTAAAGAGAACAAGATAAGTAAATTCAAAAAAGTGGTATAAGTAAGGCAGTAGCTCTTGGGATATGATCTTAAGGATGTAATGGGTGATATATTTTAGTGTAGGATGGAAATATGGTAGGTATTGATACAGGACTTGAAGGTCAGAAGCATGAGCGGGAAGATATTGCTTGAAGAATCATAGTAGAAAGAAGAATTTTGTTAAGGTGACTAGTAACTCAAAATCTATGGACGGAAAGTGTAAAATATATGTTATGATGAACAATATCTATTGGAGTTATGTTGGTAGGATGTGGAACCTTATGCAAGGTTGGGTTATAGATTTGGGTTATAAAGAATCTTAAACTAGTTAGAGCTTACTTTGAAGGGAGTAGAGAAATCTAAAGAGTTAAAGGAGGAAACAATGTGATAATCACTAGTGGATGTTTAATACAGAGAAAGGTTCTTGTAGTCAAGTGATCAGTATAACCTTGCTTGGCATATGTACTAAAGGATTGCCACTGTCATTTCTGTGGTTACCCTAGTAGATCATGCTCCCCTAAAGGTAACACCAAAAGGATAGTTTATGGAATTGAAGGATGAATTAAAGTGGTCAAGCCATGGTGGCTTATAGTTGCATAGTCAAGTGGAAAGCATTATGTAGGGACTATAAGAGAAGTTAAAACCATGCTAAAAGGAATTGGAATTGGAATTTGATTGTATGGTCTTTGTTCCATGACAAGTAAGGTAGGCGGAGATGGTCAAATAGTGACTGATGTACATCTCAAGAAATCCTTAACTAACAGAGATGCTTCAAAGGGAATAACCTTGGTTGAGGGTTGGTATAAAATACAATTTGCATCTCGCAATCCAGTAATGACGGGCCTAGGAAGGAAGTGTCAAAGGCATTCGTTAGTAGAAAAAAAAAAAGGAAGGTTAGAATCCCTTTTTGAAATTCAAGGACCGAATTTCTTAAAAGGGGGAAAATAAATACCCAAGTCGAGTATTACATGAATTGTGATACTTTATCCTGTCAGACCTCGTGAAATTTACGAAGTCTAAATCCTACACTCCTTTGGAAGGCCATATGATTAGGATATTTTCATGGGATCAAAAATCTCGATAATTGTTCCTTAAATATTTAAGAATTGAATAGTGATTTTTCATGAATTTTAGCAAGTTATTAACCCTTTCGTTTTTAGCCCGGAAGTTTAAGAAAACGCAAGTTTTTCAGGAATTTATACCAAAATCTAAAAGTTAGATTTTGATTTTTCCGATATTTTTATTAGATTCAAATGGGGGTATTCCATTATTTATATTTATGTTTTAAAGTTAATAGAGAGTAAAATTAAAAGAGACATTAATTTAAAATTAAGTGTGTAAGATCATGGCCTGAAGAGCATTGAAGATCAAAAGAAGAAGAAAAACCAAATTATGGAACCTTGGAGCCATGCTCGAGTGCAATTCCCTACACTCTAGTGCAGAAACACGCTCGAGCATAGCCCCCTATGCTCTAGCGTGCTCCCAAAATAGGGCGAGGAAGGATTTGGAACTAGGCTATGCTCGAGCACAACCCTCTGCACTCTAGCATGCCCATGTCGGTGAGAAAATAAAAACGGGGGCTTCCAGCCCCAATCTCTCACTTTCTCTCTTCTCTCTCGTTCTTTTCTCTTCTCTTTGAAGCTCTCTCTCTTCCTTCTCTAAAAAATTTCACATATATGGTATTTTTACCATCTTATGACACTGTTTGTCCCTACTCACTTCTTAACTATTATATTCCTAACTAATCTACTACTTGATTTCCCGTTTGAGCAAGTAAGGGAAGCTATGGGATGTCCTGGAAAAAGACCCAAACTATATTCCTCGTTCCTTTTCCATTCTTTGGTACTCAAAGGTAATACTTAAGCTCAAAATTCTTTGATGTCAAGATTTAGAAAACCTTTTCCCGAAGGATTTGCTCTTGGGCTAGAATTTGGAGACCTAGAGTCCTAAATCCCAAGGTCATTCATGTTTAAAGGTAGTTTAAGTTAATATCTTATCTTTATGGTTGAGATTTAGTTATATTGCCATGTTGTGGTGTCAGATCTGCTCTTGGAGTGATTGGTTAGCCCAATGATTTCACCGAGGAGCTCCTACCTTTTCTAGCTTAAGTACTATGAGTAGATAGTTTATCTATAGTAAATTTTTAAATAGATATACATATAAGATCTATATGTGTCATGTATTTATCTTTCTATATTATGTAAATTTACCAAGAAAGCTAGACAATAAAACAAGGGCTTAAGAAAATTAGTTTTCATGTAATTGAAAAGCTATTAAATAAAAAAAAATTTGTATGCTATAGATTTCTATGTAAAGAGCATGGGACTAGCTAATTTGTGTATAGTTTCTAAATGGATTATAATTTCCAAAGTTATTAACTATTTGTATAAGGAAAGAAATAACTTTCTAGCTACATTATGTTAGAAAAGTTTGAGCTACGTTCATTAATGAAAGGAGCTTATTTATGTTGCATTTCAAATTTGCTTTGAAATTAGATATATTTCGATAAATGATTCGAAACTACATTCAGTAAAGAAAATGAGTTTTGTGGGATAAGCAATTCATAGAATTGTAGTTAACGGTCGTAGACATTAAATTTGGTGCACCTTATATGAACCCCAACTAGCAGGGGAGGTGCTAGCCTAGCGTGTTAAGCTGACACAATTGGATTATGGTTTCACTGAAGGCTATGCCGATGATACTGCTCAGTGCTTGAGGGTTGTGCTGATGATAATGCTGAAGGTATTGCAGCAGGAATTCTATAATTGCGACCTTCCACTAGCTATAAATACATATTTTAGATTCCTATGTTTTTAGGACAATGTGTTCAAATGGGATTTCCAAAAGAAAATACGATTTTGATTCTTCCCAATTGACTCAAATGATTTCCACATGTACTAAATGTATAGGAGGGCTATACCTCCAATTATTTTATAAAGTTTAAAATGCGGTTACTTAAAATGTGTTACATGATGGAATTGCTACCAGATACCTTGTAAGGCAAGCATATTTTTAATTGTTGTAAAAATATTTATAACGATTATTTCTCTAGTGGTTTCAAGATTAAAGAGGGGACTATTTCCCCCAGGTATTTTATATGTAGGATATAATTTCAATGGCTACAGGGATATTTTCTTATATTTACGAATTTGAATAAATGTGTTTTGACTTTGTTTCATGCTAACTATAGGTAAATTATCTCTCATTGAGTTATTTAATTCACCCAATTATCTCCCCCTATCTCGGGTACTAGGGTAAGTTATAGTTTGGTTGTCGAGCTTGGTAGTTAGTAGGTTGTTGTCTTCTAGTAAACCTAACGCTTAAGTGGGCCTTCTCTAGTCATTATAGGGATCATGATATATGATCTAGTGCTTCATTAAACTATAAGTAGGGTCTGAATTGTGGTAGTTATGGCCTTATTTGTGTTGGAACAACTTATATGTATATATTATGAGTATACCTATTTAAGTATTATGGATGTTTGTGGACAGAGTGCTTTTCAGGGATTGTTTATGAAAATGTTTCAATTTTTAAAGCAACCCGATTAGTTTTCAGGAAAAGGTTAGTTAAGGCTTGCTAAGGAACCAAGACTCCCTATACATCGATCATGGTCAAGTTGGGTTGTGATAGTCCCAAACTCAACAGGGACGATGACAGCCTTTGCCTGACACTGGATTTCATTAACGTCCTATTTAACCATTTGAAGGACACTAGATGAGTCAATCTCCAGGCATACATTATGGCCAATTATGGGTTAGCTTGAATGGGATAGATTATATTTTTGGCAACCCTAATTTACAGTGATATTTTTATAAATATAAAAAAGATTCATTTTTTGTAAATTTTATTTCTTTAAGTACCATTTTGCAAAAATTAAATATTAACATAAATATAATTTGTATTTCATTATTATAAATCTACATGGATATTTTTTATTGTTCCATATATACAAGGGCTTGGTGCATTAATAAGTGAGTTGCACTATAAGGGAAATGATCAAGTTTAAACTTTGAGAAAAAAAAAAGGGGGTTTTGCTAACCAATGCCCAACCTAACACTAGTTAACGTTTCAAAAATGGTAAGTTTTCATAGAATAAATAAAATTTTTAAGTTGCATTCAATGTATTAGGAACATGAAAACTTATGACTTTTGAAACCTTAACCAATGCCCTAACAAAACCCAAAAAATAGTTATTAAGAGAATCTCTTATTCATAGAATTTTTTTTATTTACGAGAAAGAAAAGTTCATTCATAAACAAATCTAATGGCACTTATAAATTGAAAAAGATATATCAGATCCAAATATGATAAGAAACAAATACATTCTTGATTTGAATTAAACAAAGATCTATGGCTTTACTCCTTGCTGAAGACCATCGATATTTATGCATTTTTCACATTGAAGACCTACACAAAATGTGTTGCAGTTTGAAGAATGTATTAAACCTACATTTAAAATAGATTTGAACATCTTTATTTCTTGTAAGATCACTAAAATAGAAATACTTACAAGTGAAAATCAAAACATTCGCAAAAAAGGAAACAAAACACTCATAAAGGGGAAAAAAAACACTTATAAAGGGGACGAAAAAAAAACCACAAGCGGAACAATAAAATAAAAACAAAAGATACAAAATGCTAATAATAAAAAGATAGAAAACGGTGGGGCTACCACCCAAGAGGAAAGATGGCAACCCCTTCAATAACACTCACACAATGGTAGACTAGAGAGAGAAGAGGGAAACCTCTTATTCGTAGATTAATCTCGCATCAATGTTTGTCCGTGGTTCAGTGCTCTACGCAAGTTTGTCCACACTTCTATTAAACTTCCATTACTTATCACCTGTTCATTTTTGTAGAAAATGAACGAGTCAAGTTCGGCAGTTCTATTTCTCAATCAATTGCTTGTTTGCAGCCAGCAATGACCTTCATAATTACTTTGTCTTTATGAAAATTTAAATTATGAAATTCTTCATTTTAGTTGATGTGCAGTTTTTTTTACCCCTCAAAACGTAGTTATTGATTGTACAAATAAGGAGTGCTGTTTATAAAAGCATCCAATTGCCTATAAAATTGAACAAGTAATCGGGAAAAATGCTATAATTCTTATTTAATTCGTAACGGATCAGTGATAAAAGTTTTAATTTGTACAATTTGTACTTCAAGTTATACTAAAAGATTTTGCGGGGCATTACTTTGATTAAGTTAACTATGCAGAATGGACAATTCCTTTTTGGTATAGCTTGATGCTGAATCGAACGTAGGAAGAAACAAATTAAAGGTTACTCATTCATAATTATATGGTATGCAGCTTTTTCCATCCAACCAATACTGGCTACCAGCTAAGTGATTGATCTCTTACCTCCCTCTTTAATTGCAAGATTTTTTTGGCATTTAGGGCACGCGGCAACTTGCTGATTAAGCCTGGTGTACGGCTTATATGCATGGACCAGCAGAAAGAATGCAGTTTGTTTACTCTGCATTGATTGTGCTCACAAAGTTGGTGCAACTCTTAACATCTATATAGCTGAGATTGGAAGTCTCCACCGGATTGTACGGACAAACAAGTTTGGCAATGGGTGAGTTGGGGTCAGTTTATTTACCAATCTGATCATGCCCCAATGCCCCATAATTTTTGCTATAAATAATGGTTGTTTACAAATTTTCGTTACATGAGTTAAAAGTTATATCCATGGTTTGAAACAGGTAGTCAATGTATCTTAGTTGAGACACATTTCTTTGATGGTATCTCTATTGGTTGTTTATAAATAGTACATCCCTCTCATAGTCGTAAGTGAGTGAATTTTATATTTCTAGAAATTATAAGAAAGAATAAAAGATCGGAAAATTTTGCAGCATTGCTATTTGTAGAATTAAAAAAGGTTTCATTATGTCCTGGCGTGTTATTTGTCTAGACTCATAAGCAAACTTTGTATTGGGCAAATAAATATTCTCTATAGAAAATCAA
The DNA here is from genome assembly GCA_031439585.1 of Pterocarpus macrocarpus. NCBI lineage: Eukaryota > Viridiplantae > Streptophyta > Magnoliopsida > Fabales > Fabaceae > Pterocarpus > Pterocarpus macrocarpus. The sequence goes on along the minus strand of CM062516.1, from coordinate 14,819,989 downwards.
TGATTAATTTATAGTCCGAAGTTCTCAATTTCATTTAATTCTTCCACCTATCATTTTTTTTCCCCCAAGAATTTGAGATAGTACAGTGATATATATGATCGAGAGTATGTGAAGTGGCAGTAATTTCAACCATGGAAGGATTAAAAAAAGTGTTTTAATGTGAAACTGTTAAGTGAAGAAAAGTCGAGATATATTCGACCCAAAATGTAGCAACTCGATGAGTTGACGACAAGTGTCGATAAAGGGGAAAAGTTTTCAATGAACGAAAGAGTCGAAATTTAGAAGCCACAGACACTAAAATCGAGAAGAGCATGAGGACATCAAACTTTGAGGGTCAGAAAAAGATGAAAGGCGAAATCAGTTCATTGGGAGTTTATATTTCGAGGTTGGTTGATTTGGAATGATCAGGAAGAAGTTTGGGATAATACTCCGACCAAATTTGAGTATTATAAAAATGTGAATAATGAAGGAAGAAAGAAAGAATGTGGGTTGCAAAGGAACGGACTGCAGAACGTGAGGATGATGAGTTTCAAAGAAATGGATTGAAGAACGTGGAGATAATGGGCTTCAAAGAAACGGGTTGAAGAATGTGGAGATAATGAGTTTCAAAGAAACTGATTGAAGAACATGGGGATAATGGGTCCCAACTTCTAGTGAGGCTTGAGGGCTATGAATAGCCAGGTTGTGGGAGAAGAGGGGACCTTTGCGCATTGAGATTCACCTCTAAACACACTCTGTCAAAATGCTCACTCTGACGCTCAGGAGTATGGAGGAACTCAAGTAATGGTCCTTCATATTATCAATTTTTATTTTGATCTGGTTTCTTTACATTACTGTTACCAATTTCTTGTTTGCCATTATATTTGTTTCTCATTGACATTTCTGACCCAAATCTAGTCAAATTTCATTAAATTTCTGTTCTATTTGTTTCTTTATTGTTGACACTTTAATTTATGAGAACTCATCAGAGGAACCGCTTCCGTTCCCCAAATTGAGAGCTATGAAGCAAACTGATAATAGTCAATTTGATTTGTTTTGTCGACTTAAAAATCAAGTAAACAAATTGGCGTGCCTGGTGGGACCATAAGAGAAAAGTATCAAAAACAACCAAAAAAAAATATTTGTTGCTGACAGTGCATGATTCTGAGAAGTGGCATTGTTCTGTCCAACATAGCAAGATCAAAAACACCGTCATCTAGGACATCCTCTAATGATAAGGTTAATAATGAGGGAGAGCGCCCTCCTCTGGCTGCTCAACCTTTAGAGCCAGTTTTGACACCAGCACCTACTACTGGAAGAGCAGCGATTACTCAAGCTCTAAGTAGCGTGAGTACAATGGCAACAAGTACAATGCCCATCTATGGGATGCCACCTGGCTTTATACCACCCATAACTACACAAGCTCCAGTATAACCAGGATTAGGGGAGTTATAACAACTTTTCAAAATCCGTTGTACACAAACACTATTATGGCCAATTTACCCCCTCTTAGGTTGCTCCCAAGACCTTCAGTAGGCACAAGTGTAGGAAATCCAGTGGGCCCTTTGTACCCGAACATGACTAGGTCAATGCCATTAACTACCCCCTTCTACACTAATGAATCATTGGCCACTTTTCAACAACAACTCGAAGAGAGCCATCATGAGTTGGTCAACATGCTTACTCATCAAATGGCTATTGTAATTACACCAATCCTAGAGTCGAACAACACTAGATATGAGCAGTTGGCTCGACAAGTGAACCGTATAGCCTCAATAGTCGACACTTCAAATGAGTCGATCAATCAGCCCAGCGTAAGGGATGAAATTGACAATTTCAACCCAAAACATATTCCTGGCCAACTAGAAAACCAAATGATCAACGACATATGATTTGTTAATCGAGGACAACATGCAGACCAAGTGCTGCAAAGGCTGAGGCAAAATAATGCTAGGGGGCATAACTTAACTAGGGCAGTCGAACAGGTCTTGAATTGTTTCGGCTTTAATGTAGGCTATGCAAATCAGCCTCATTTCGTCTTTGCATTCCCTGATTATGTACAATAGGCAGAGCTTCCTCGAGGAAGGAAAGCTCCAAAATCATTAACCAAATTCTCAGGGAAAATGGAGAATCTACTGTTGATCACATCACTCGATACACTATGGAAATTGGTGAACTTGCTATTGTTGAATACCTAAAGATGAAATTCTTCCCATCTTCCCTGACTAAGAATGCTTTTATTTGGTTTGCAAATTTATGACCAAATTCGATCCTCTCATGGGATCAGTTGGAGAAAAGTTTTCATGACCAATTTTTCAGGGGAGAAATGAAGGTAAGTTTGACCGATTTGTTCACAATAAGAAGGGGGCAGGGGGAGTCAGTCGATGACTACTTAGCAAGGTTTAGAGTGATGAAAAATCGATGCTTCACCCCCATCCCAGAGTCTGAAATGGTAAAAATGGTTGCTATTGGACTTGATTATAACATTAGGAAAAAATTAGTCAACCAATAATTCCTAGATTTAGCTCAACTAGCAGAAAAAGTTTGACAAATCGAACAACTAAAAGCCGAAAAAGATAGGATCGAAAGAACCAGGTTTAGAAAGGCTTTCAGAAAGGAACAAGTAAATTTGGTCGAAATGGAGTCTGATGAGGAGGAAGATGATTTTGACTCCAATGAAGTAAACCTGGCCGAAATTAGAGCGGCCGAATTACAAGCAGGCCCACCATATGTTTGTGCCTTACTAAAGCCAATAAAAGGGAAAGAAAAGGCTAACACTAGTAAAAAGTCCTATTCTTTTGACATAACAAAGGCGGATCAAATTTTCGATGTATTGCTAAAGGATAAACAGATTATTTTAGCTGAAGGAAAAAAAAATGCCTTCAGTAAAAGAAATAAAAAATAAAAAATTTTGTAAATATCATCAGATAATTGGACATTCGACAAACAAGTGTGTCCGTTTTAGGGACTTGATCCAGAAGGCGATCAAAGAGGGACGCTTGAAGTTTGAGGAGAAAACTTAGTCTAGCATGATTGTCGATGTCAACCCCTTTGAGATGAATTTAGGTTTCGTCGAGCCTATACACTTGTCGATCAATCCTGTAGGACTTGAAGAGGAGACAGAAGATAAGATAAAAGAGGCAATGGAGCTGGATGCATTTGAAAGTACTGAAAAACTAATATACCCTAATACTGGGGAAGATTTGTTAGATTTCCTTTTAAAACAAAGGGATGCTAGTGCAAACGTGACTATTTGCGCAAGGCGTAGCACAATGTTTGATAAGGTAGGGACAAAAATATTCGACGACGAAGAAAAGGCTGAGGTCGAAAAGGAAAAAGAAAGAGCTGAACGAGAAAGACGAGAAGTTGAAAAGAAGTTAGCTGAAAAAGAAGTTGAGGTGGCATGGCTGAGAAGGGACATAGCTGGAAAGCATATCGCTATCGACACAGGAAAACTGGGACCCAACATACTGCAGCCATGCAGGGGCGCAAGGCAACAGGTAAAAATAGTGGTCATGGTCGATCAGAAACCAGAAGAAGTTCAAATGAGGACTCGAATGCCCCCATCGAATGTGATAAATAATTAGTGGATCCATAATACACGCAATACTCGTGGGCCCTATATTCAGATGCCATACAAGAAAAAAGCAGGGTGGGTGAAACCTCGATATCATGAAACCCCATTGCCAAATCATGTGTGGCAAAGGAGTGGAAACATGTAGTCTCAGATGAACCCGAATGGGTCTGTGTATGGCCCTCGGCAACCTTTCCAAACATCGGCATATTGTCTGACCAGGCATGAGGAAGGATATCGATAAGAAAAATACCCTAAGTATGTACCCTTGGAAGATTTCCAGACCCAACCTAATGCCAAGCTACCACCGTCTGCTCATTCTTCTTCAAAACCCAATGGAGAAAAAAGAAAACACACATCGAAATGAATGAAGGAACTGAAGTTCGAAGATGAAGATGATTTATTGACTGAAAATTTCGAGACGGGGTTCGATGATGATCTAGAGGCCATTCTAGGAGCTGATTTTGTTGGCATGGTGATGATGCTGCTAGCAGAATTCAAAAAGAAAACAGAAGCACAAGGTAATGGCGAAGATTGTTTAGATGTCTTTCTAAGACAAGAATGTTTTTTTTTTTTTTTTCGGAAGTGATGAGGATGAAGGTGTGTTATTCGAGAGGCCAGATGAAGTAATGAAGTTACACCTTTGACCGTTGCACATCAAAGCCGACATAGCCAGAAAATTGATCAACCGAGTGCTAGTTGATGGAGGGGCCACCATAAACTTGTTTCCAGAATCCATGCTGGCCAAGTTTGGGAAAACGGTTGACCAATTGGCAAAGGCTAACGTAGTAGTAACTGACTTCACAGGCAAGACCTCTATTTTGAAAAGAATCATTATGTTAAAGGTGAAGGTAAGACTTGTCGAAAGGATTACACCTTTCGTGGTAATAGCTTCAAAAGCCGGTTACAATGCGTTAATGGGAAGAGAATGGATCCATGGGGCTGGAGTAGTACCTTCGACCCTCTATCAAAAGTTGATTATTTGGAATGGTGAGGGGGACATCGAAGTTGTATTAGCTGATGATAGCCCATGTTATTTTCAGCAAGCCCACGCAGATTTCAAGGTTTACAATCCAAAAGTGAAACCTCTCGTGGTGGATAATAGTACCTTGGACCCTGAACTTATCGAGGGATGTTATTTTGGTCCATATAGTCTATATTTTACACCCAAGGCTGAGGCAGGATTGGCTCCACAAGAGACTTAGTTTATGGATCTATCGAGCCATCTGGCTCAATTGTCAGCCTATATGGCCAACAAACAGTTATGTACAGAGGAAGTAGGATTAGATTGCATTTATGATTCGAGCCCTTTAGGATTTGAAGAACCTTTGGAAGAAACAATAAAAAAAGTCGAATTACAAGATCTACTTGAGGAAGTCAACTTAGGAGATGGTGATAAACATCAACCCACATATATCAGCTCCTTGATTAGTCGAGAGTTCAAAGAAGAATTGGTGGGGATGCTCAAAGAATACAAGGATTGTTTCGCATAGGAATATGATGAAATGCTAGGATTAAGTCGAGCACCAACTTCCAATCAAAGAAAACATTCAACCAGTAAAGCAAGCGCCTCGAAGGTTTTCACCAGACATAGCGTCGAAAGTAAAAGAGGAAATCCAGAGATTACTAAGAGCCAAATTCATCCAAACTGCTAGGTATGTAGACTGGATCTCTAACATTGTTCCTGTTCTGAAAAAGAATGGTAAGCTTAGGATTTGCATTGACTTTAGAAATTTAAATAATGCTATGCCAAAAGAAGAATGTCCTATGCCTATTATAGATATGTTAATAGATTCAGCCTCTGGTTATGAATTTTTAAGTTTTCTAGATGGATATTCTTGATATAATCAGATTTAAATTGCAGAAGAAGATGTGTCAAAAACAGCATTTTGATGCCTTGGCACCATTGGCACATTTGAATGGGTAGTGAAGCCTTTTGGGCTTAAAAATGCTAGAGCCACATATCAACGAGCAATGAATACAATATTCCATGAGTACATCAGAAAATTCATGGAAGTATACATTGACGACGTTGTAATAAAATCGAATTCCAAAAATATCCATCTTAACAATCTGAAATTGGATTTTGAAAAAATGCGTAGACACAATTTGAAGATGAACCCTCTAAAATGCGCATTTGGTGTGTCCGCAGTTCTTGGATTCCTCATTCATAAAAAAGGGGTCGAGGTCTACAGAAATAAAACAAAAGCGATAAGAAAACCTAAACCTTCGGCGATCAAAAAAGAGCTGCAGATTTTCCTTGGCAAAGTGAATTATTTGAGAAGATTCATCTCGAACTTATATGGAAAAACAAGAGCTTTCGCCCCATTAATCAAGCTTAAAAACAAGGAACACTTCTTCTGGACTCTGGAGCACCAAGAGGCTTTTGACCTGATCAAGTGATATTTGTCATCGCCTCCGATCATGGCTCCTCCAAGGCATGAAAAACCCATGAAGCTATACATTTCAGCGTCGGAAAACACTATAGGAAGTATGTTAGCACAAGATGATGAAGATGGTGTCTACGTAATATACTACCTAAGCCGAGCATTGATCGACGTTGAAACTAGATATAGCTCAATTGAGAAATTGTGTCTTGCCTTGTATTTTTCTTGTATGAAACTCAAGCATTATCTAATTTCATGTGAAATCTTTGTTATTTCCCAATTTAATGTTATTAAGTACATGTTTTCTTCCCCAATTTTGCATAACCGAGTCAGAAAATGGATGTTGGCTCTAACTGAGTTTTCACTTCATTTTGTCCCTACAAAAGCAATGAGGGGACAAGCTTTGGCCGATTTTTTAATCGATCATCCAGGGCTTGAGATTCCGGTCAATTTAGTTGAAACCAAGCCGAGGAAGTTATTCTTCAACGGATCAAGACATGAAAAGGGAGCATGGATTGGGATCCTGCTAATTTCCTCAGTGGAAGAACCGACCAAATTCCTTTTTGAGCTTGACAAAAACTGCTCTAACAACTAAGCTGAGTACGAAGCATTAATAATGGGGTTAGAAATACTAATCAGAAAAGGATTTAGAAATATTGAGCTAATCGGGGATTCCCAGTTGGTGATAAAACAAGTGTCAAAAGAATAAAAATGTACAAACGAAAACTTGATTAAACACTTGTCACTTGTTTTGAAATTGTTAAGCCACTTTGATAATGTTACTATTCGACACGTGCCAAGGGAAAAAAAATTTTAAGGCTAGCGAGCTAGCCCAATTAGCATCGAGATACAAAATAAGTCCTTCAACATTAAAAAAATTGATTGAGTTGAAAGGGCAAGGCACACTTTGTCACGAAACGGAGGTATGCTTGTTAAATCTTAGTCCCTCAGATTGGTGAAGAACCATTGTCGAATTTTTGAAAAATCCCGATGCTACCATAAATAGAAAGATAAAAAGCAAGGTATTGAGTTATACGATATTAGGGGATGTTTTGTTTAAAAAGAGCATCGATGGTAACCTTTTAACTTGTCTGAGTGAGTCGGAGGCTTACGTAGCTCTTGCAAAAGTACATGAAGGAATATGTGGTGTCCATCAGGCAGGGGATAAGATGAAATGGATTTTGTATAGGCGCAGGGTGTATTGGCCATCCATGATTAGGGACTACTTCAAGTTCACAAAATCATGTGAAGAGTGTCAGAAAGATGGTGGTATACAGCATATGCCAGCGGCAGAGCAATATTTGGTCGTGAAGCCTTGGCCATTTCGAGGATGGGCTCTTGATCTCATTGGACAGATCCATCCCCCTTCATCAAAGGGACACAAATATATGCTAGTGGCTGTCGATTATTTTACAAAATGGGTCGAAGCAATGCCATTGAAAGAGGTAACACAATCCGAAATCATTGACTTTATCGAAGAAAATATAGTGCACTGATTCGGAATACCTCAAACACTGACAATCAACCAAGGGACAATGTTTACAGGTCGAAGGGTATTAGAATATGCTAATAGTCGACAAATAAAAATGATAACTTCGACTCCATATTATGCTCAGGTGAATGGCTAGGTAGAAGCAGTTAACAAGTCAATCATCACCTTGATAAAGAAAAATGTTGATCGAAGACCAAGAAATTGGCATAATTTGTTAAGCCATACCCTATGGGCCTATAGGAACGCACCTAAAGATGCAATAGGCACCATACCCTACAAACTTGTTTATGGCCACGACGCCATTTTGCCAATTGAAATTAATCTGTAGAATATTCGAGTGGCAAGGCAAAATGAGTTACCTGTTGAAGACTACTGGAATGCGTTATTCGATGAATTGAATGAATTGGAAGAAGAGAGAATTAGCGCATTGGAAAATTTGGTTCGACAGAAAGAGTCTATCGTGAAAAGCTACAGTCGTCGAATTAAACTAAAGATTTTTAGTGAAGGCAAATTGTTATGGAAAGTCATTTTGCCTATGGAGAAAAAGTCAAGAACACTTGGAAAATGGTTCCCAAATTGGGAAGGGCCATTTAAAGTCGAAAAAAGATTTTCAGGAAATGCGTATGCATTGACCGATGTTTATAGTGGCTTAAAAATTGTATCAATAAATGGTAAATATTTAAAGCAATATAAGCCAATGATACATGAAATACAAATCCAACAGTGAAGAGGTACTTCAAAAAATTAATAGGATTTCTTATCATTATCAAATGTTTACAGAATCATTGCCAAAGGGCATTTCTTACAAAAAAAAAAAAAAAACAAAGCTACGCTAAGAGGGTCCTAATAGCTAACTTCAACTCTTCCTGCTACCTGGCCACTCCATCCCTAGCTGCTTGAGCCTCTTCTAGAGACTTGCGAGTTTCTTCAACGAGTGACGATTTCGGTTGGCGCTGAGATTGCTTCCTCGAAAGTTTGTTCTTGGCCTTGATCATATCGACTCTCAACTTTCCTACAGCTTGGTCAAGAGTGTTCTTCTTCTCTTAAAAATTCTCAGCCCTTCTTTAGCAAGAGCAATCTCTTTGGCCATATCCTGCACCCTAGATTCCCTTATAGCCAGCTTCGTTGAAGCTAAATCTTTAGCTTTCATGGAGCCTTCGAGTTCATGATAAAAGGCTTTGAGTTGTTGCGAAGCCTGAGAAAATGAAGCCTCAGCAGCATTGACTTTTGGCACTTATTCCAATAGATCCTCCATGAAATGACAAAGGGATTGGTATAAGGGTTGAATATAGGTAGGAAGGACAGCTTTACTCAAGGTAGAAATAGACTTAAGCAAGGATTGTTTGGTGTCACCATCAGCAGCCAAAGCACTGAGAGGATGGTTCAGAAGGGTCGAGATCATGTTAAGAAGGTTGGTAGGTACCTCAACAACAGGAATTGGCATTGATGGAGTAGTGCGGGTTGGAGGCGGGGAAGGAGGCTTCTCGAATGATTTATGTACTTTCGAACCAGAAGTAACCGGGATCTCCTTGTCAAGGACAGTGAAACTAGCAGAAAAAATCTTGTCGAAGGCATTTAGGTAGCCACAATCGACATCATCTTCATTGTCATCATCTCTAGCCACAAGATGTATACCGTCAATAGGATGAGGATCGAGAGTTTCGGCATGAGTCGACCCAGAAATGATAATGGGCTGTACTATAGGGAGACTTTTGGAAGGTTTATCGACAACCTCCCTCTCTTCATCCTCTACTAATACGGCGTCTTTGTCCACAACTGGAGACACGATGCTGTCATCCTCATGAAGATTCTTTTGCCCTGAAGTTGTCCTCATTTCGACGTGTTCCTCTTCCCCTCGATTAACATCCTCCCCATGAAGAATGGCATCATTCTAAAATGAAGGAAAATTTTAGTAACAAGAAAAAGGGAGGAAATGAGAAGCATTGACTAAAGAAAGGTCGAAGAATTAAATTACCCTGGTCATTGACGGTTCTTTGTCATCAGGAGTCTTAGTAGGATTAATAGATGGAGAGTTGCTCGAAACCCTCCCAACACCAGACTACTAGAAAGTAAAGAACTGGTAAAAAAAAAGGGGGGTAACAAGATGCAGATACCTTTGCCAACAGAGCCTTCTTAGAAAAATAGCTCGAAAGAAAAGGGCATTTTTTAGGACCTGCTTTTGAGAGGTCTATGTCTTTCCATTTTTCCAAAGCCGGGGATTTCCTTTTTTGACCCTTAACTGGAGCCACCTCTTCATCCTCAAGGTTGTCCTAATGCTCGATAGGTTTGGAGTGGTCTGGTGCAACATCTATAATTTTTATTGACTCAGTGGCTACAGAAGAGAGTTACAATAAGATATCAGAACAAAAGGAAAAGATAGAGAGAAACTAAGGAAAATAAATTACCTAGTGGAAGGTATTGTGCAACCTTTGAATGAGACTGAACGAAGGGTTTAGTCATGCTCGACAAATAAAGACCAGTGAATGTCACAGCTTTATGTCGAGGGTGTAAAAAAAGAACCCCACGGGGACCTTGAGGCGAATCCGGATAGTCGTCGGCAAGGCCAAACGAAGCATTTGGTGATGGAGGAAATGAGAAAGGAGTCATATAAGACTTTTGTCAAGCAAAGGGGTTAACGGACTTGGCTTTTTCAAAAGCACGCCAACATCGACCCTCATGCTGATCCTTCTTTCATTTAAAGACTTCTACGGCTTCCCGAGCCACCCTCAAGATTGCCTGCTAGTTATACTTTACTTTAAAAAAGTTTTTGAAGCGAAAGATCTCTTGCTAATGTGTACCTTTGGTCTTCAATGAAGCAACCTTTTTCTGCAAAGAAACATCAGGAAGATTAGCAACTAAAATTTCTTTGCAAATCGAAATTCTGCGACGTTGAGATTTGTAATAATCGAGCCACCATGAAACAAAGGAAGGAGTTGCGAAGGAGCTATTTTCAAAATCAAAAGGAAGATACAAGCTCTGTTTATCATCATTTTCGCCCAAAAAGTATTCCAGATCGGAATAGGCCCCAAGTTGGGCACTACATAACTGAATATCTGGGTCGAGTGAATATCTGGGAGAGCTTGGGAGAAACCAAATTGTCAAACAACAAAGGGAGGATTGTGAAGCTCTATGTTCATGTTACTAGAATCTGGAAGACCCATGGGAAAGGCTTGACAGCATAAAAAGTTCAACAAGATTTCATTTAATTCGGCCTGCATCAAAGGAATCACAGCAACTCCGGGGCATGTAAACCAATCAAGTCCTACAACTAGATCACAATAAGGTGAAAGGTTCAAACCTCTTGTGTCGGAAAAGGACACCTGATGAAGGTGTTTAAAAGAGAAGAAAAATTCATCCACTATAGGGGAATGCTTGGGCACGTCTCGACAAAGGTAACAAAGTTGAGGACCATCAATGTTTGAGGGGAGATTAGGAGAAGCTGAAGCATGAAGATAGGATTCGAAGATAATGTTAGCCCGTAGTTAAAGAAGCCATATAGGTCCACCAGGGTTGATTGGATGATTGTTCTAGAGTTTGGTTACGATCGAGCCAATTTCTTCGTAAAGTTGGGCTATAATTAGCTTGGATAAGGAATGTTGATGCCCTTCATGAAGCATAATAGCTAAAGCATAATACCTCTGCTGCATCTGAAGACTTCGACTACAAAAGACCACAGCATTCAACCAATATGAAAGAAAGGCTACATATTTTGCATCTGACACAGGGGTTGAAAGAGAACCCATGTTGTTGCAAATAAAGGCTGTATATGAAGCTTCTGAATCATCAAAATTGTAAGCCTTCACGTAGTTAGGAACGAGGTCAAAATGAATGAGTTTGCCCGTGGGTCGAAGGCCCGTCATAGCAACTAATTCAAAAAGAGCAGGAGCGATCATTCCATAGGGAAGTTGGAAAGTATTGATGGTTTTGATCCAGAAATAGAAGAAGGTACCCAATATCGAAGGATTTAAGGAAATGGGGTGGCGAAAGAGTTGAATAAAGTTGAAAATGCCCAAACCCTTCCAATGTTCACTCTTGGCCGATTGAACCCTGTCTAACCATTGAACAAACTCGAGGGAGTTTTTAGGAAGTGACCTGAAGGACGCTTGGATGATACAAAATGCTTAATGAAGATTTCGTCTTGGCTAGCAAAAATAGACTGATCTTGGGCGCAAGGGAAAAAGGGATGTACTTTTTGGGTTTCTTTGGGAGACAGCAGAGGTTCGAGGAACACGTGGGTTTGAGAACCAAGGAGAAAGGGAAGGATTACCTGACTCTATAGAAGTTCAGTCACCTCTGGCTCCGGCGCCAGGCAGCAGTAGCCCTCCACAATGGGTTCCAGAGCAAAGGCCACAATGGTCATCTGGGATTCTTTAGCCATTGGAAAATGGGAAGAGAATGAGGAGGTTGAAAGGAAGCAGAATAAGGGAAAGGAAAACTTTGGAGACAGGTAAGGATGAAAATGGAAGAAGACTTAGAGAAGAAGATAAAGAGTTTAGTTTTCGGAAGAAAGAGAAGTGATGATGCAAGAAGCACATTTATAGAGAAGAGAAAAGGAAGAAAGAGAGGGAAACAATAAATAGGAAAGACGATTGAGGTGAAAAAAAAAATGCAAGGGATCTTTGACACGTGTACAAAATTAAAGGTGAAACCATGCAAAAAAGAAAATCAAGGTGGAGGTGGGTTTTCATCTCTAAACTAAAAAATCGTTCAGAAAGAAAGTTAAGATAAAGATTTGATTTTTATCTTAAAAGAAAAAAATTGTGCAGAACGAAGATCATGATAAAGAGTTGATTTTTTTTTTTTATTTCAAATAAAACTCAAATCTTGGGGGGCATGTGTTAAGTGAAGAAAAGTCGAGATATATTCAACCCAAAACATAGCAACTCGATGAGTTGAAGACAAGTGTTGATAAAGGGGAAAAGTTTTCGACGAAGGAAAGGATCGAAATTTAGAAGCCACGGGCACTAACATCAAGAAGAGCATGAGGACATTAGATTTTGAGGGTCGAAAAAAGATGAAAGGCGAAATCGGTTCATTAGGAGTTTATATTTCGAGGTTGGTTGGTTTGGAATGAACAGGAAGAACTTTGGGATAATATTCCGACCAGTTTTGAGTATTATAAAAACGTGAATAATGAAGGAAGCAAGAAAGAACGTGGGTTACAAAGGAACGAACTGCAGAACTTGAGGATAATGAGCTTCAAAGAAACGGATTGAAGAACGCGAAGATAGTGGGCTTCAAAGAAACGGGCTGAAGAACGCGGAGATAATGAGTTTCAAAGAAACGGATTGTAGAATGTGGGGATAATGGGTCCCAACTTCTAGTGAGACTTGAGGCCTATAAATAGCCAAGTTGTGGGAGAAGAGGGGACCTTTGCGTACTGAGATTTATCTCTAAACACACTCTATCAAAATTCTCACTCTGACTGTAACATCCATCGAATTTTATCATTTTTCGCCTAGTTATTCGGTTTTTATCGAATAATTGAGGTTAATTAAAATTTGACTAAATATTTATTTAAAATCAATTAATTAGCAATTAGAGAGATTAGATGTGAGGGAATTAAATTAGAAGCATAGAAGATTTCATAGGAATTTTCCTAAACTAATTTACTGGTTTAACGTAACATCCACAGAATTTTATCGTTTTTCCCCTAGTTATTCAGTTTTTATCGAATAATTGAGGTTAATTAAAATTCGACTAAACATTTATTTAAGGTCAATTAATTAGCAATTAGAGAGATTAGATGTGAGGGAATTAGATTAGAAGCATAGAAGATTTCATAGGAATTTTCCTAAACCGATTTACCGATTTAAAAGAAATCGGTAAGATTTCGGTATTTTAAACTGTCGGAACTGAATCAATAGAATTGCATACCCAAATTCTATTATTTCATGGCTGAATACTTAGCCACTTAATCACCCCTTGATGGCGCCACATGCATCACAATTGGGTGGAGAGACTTGGTTAATTGCCTACCACCCATTCAAGAGCCAATCAACATTTAGCAAGCCATTCACTTCATTAAAGTTTGATCAAATTTTTTTTTTCTCCTTCTCCACAAGCAGAATTTGCCCTTTTCTTTCCCTTCCAGCCTCCTTCTTCTCTTCTCCTTTCAACCTACTTCATCAACCTTCAAGCTTTGATAAGATTCCATCCATCAAAACTCAAAATCTAACAAGATTGCATACAAAGGAGGTAGAGATTCAACCTCTTTTCTTGTTTCCTTGGTTATGGAAGCTCTCTGGGGTTTTAATTTTCTTCACTTCTTGATGTGTTATATGATGATTATTGGCTGGTTTGATGGCTATTTTCGTGTTTAAATTGAAGAGGAAGTGAAAAGGGATTAGAATAGAAAGAAGGGAGAGGCTGCATGATCAAAAATCCTATGGTAGTCCGTACAGCGGAGTGTACGGCTCCACCTAAAGACATTTAAATTTAATGAAATATTTTTATATGAAACTAGACATCTAGGGCTTTCCAACCATATAAATTATAAGGCCATTGGATTAGTAATGAGGGAGATATGAATTTTGGAAGTTTGACCTAGGTTTTTGAGTTTGATTCTGGGCAGACAAGGTTGTTCATAGAAAGCATGCTCTATACAAAATGGAATTGAATGAGACCAACTTTTTTAGAAAGTTTACACACAGCAGAACATCTCATGAAAATTTCAGATTAAGATACAGTCCCATTTGCCCCCAGTGGATCAAGGAAGTTGCCCTAAGTCCAAACTGGGCTAAAATAGGGTAGTTTAGAAAGGTCAAATTTTGGAGCTTATAACTTAGGCTCTGCTAACTTAAATGAAATGAAACTTATTGAAAATGAAATCTTGTCATGTTAGCTTTAATATGATACAAATTTCGTATGATTTGAACTAATTTTCGATTTTTAGTGAATTTTTACTTTTAAGTTTGTAATTCTAGCCAGCTACAGGGCAGGCCGAGATAGAACTTAAATAACTTGAGCTACATTTATCAAAATTAGATGGGACTAAAGAGGTTAGAAAATAGACACATAACACTTCAACATATCCAAAATTTAAGTCTAAATGAGTTAAAATGAATTTATGGCCTAAGTTACAAGAACCGGGTAGAATCAAAAAGAAGTGGCAGAAAACCAATTCAAGATCAAGGTTATGAAACTTTGTTTGATTATTGGAGCTTCTATACCTTGCATTGATTTTTCTGTATGAATGACTGTCTGGTTAACTGGTACTACTTACAGAGAAGTGGACTTGATCCATTATGCTGTCAAATTTTCGACAGAATTTTATGAAATTATGATAGTTTCTGTTATGAAAATTTATGATATGATCATGATTATGTTTATGAAATTTTGCATATTTGCATACAAATAAAGAAAATATATGATTACGAAAAGTTGGATTCCTTCACCTAGAGGCAGTTATTTGAATTCCTCCTTGTAAAGGTAGTTAAAGCTATGAAATCCCTTTACCTTGGAGGCAAGTGGCCAAAATGAGATCCCTCCAAGACTAGAGGCACGTGGATCCCCTCGTAGGTTAGTTCTGTGTGACGATGGCCATGAGTTGGGCTCACTCATAGGTCAGGCTACCCAAGGGCAGTAAAGATGAAATACAAAGATATATGCATGCAGACACCTTAGGGATAGCGATACGTAACGCCTAGGCGTGTCAAGTAAAGGAAGAAAAGAAAGTATAAGTGCATTCACATGAATTCATGATGAGCCATTGTACATGCACAATTTGCTATTGTTATTAGTACGAAATCACTCATAATCTGCTATGCTTATGCTTTAATGCTTACTCTGTTTATCAAGTTATGACTAAAATGAACTCTGCTTCGAACAATATGGTTTCAAACTATAACACTGAAAGTATTTATATAGTATGTTCACCCTTTTATAATAAATTAAAGCAGCTAGAGATAATAACGATAACACAACATATGGTAGTTTAATGAATCTTACTGAAAATTTATAATTTTCACTCCTATGTTTATTTCCGTATTATCTCCAAATAGTTCAAAAGTTCGGAAGAAGGTTCTTCGAGGCGAAGTTGATTAGTAAGATTGAAGGTGGCCGAAGGTTGCTGCCAAACAAGGTCTTTAGTGATAGTAACAACTCCTAGGTGAGGTGTTATTACTTAAGCATAGTACCATACTTGGGAGGATGTTACATTAATGGTATCAGAGCAGTTCAATCCTCCCCGGACCTAAGGATTTGGACTAACTATGTTTTCCTTGCACTCTGGAATCCTTAGAAGATGTCATGCGACAAATCTTATCTGCTCAGATAAGATATAGGGAATTAGATATGCATGACCACCTAACTGTGAATGTTATTAGTTACTGTCACACTTAACTTATTATTGAGCCTGATCAACTCAATGTTTTGTTGTGTGTGATTAGGAAACTAATGGAATCTAGAGGGCCTAGTAGGCCACAAACTATACCCACTCTAGAAGACCCCGCTGACTGTATGGACACGTGCGGGAGATGGCTTATGCGATGCGAGAACAAGCAGCTGCAGCACATCAGATGATGGACCAGCTAGGGAGGCGACCCAAAGCTGGTCATGAAGGAAATCCACATGGCCCTGGGATGGATCTGGAGTATCTCAAGTTCACTGAATTCGAAAAGGCAAACCCACCCAGCTTTAGAGGAGCTTTCAACCCTAATAAGGCTGACGAATGGATTAAGGCGATGGAAATGGTTTTCTCTGTTTTGGATTATACGGACCGCCAGAAAGTAGCCTTTGCCACCTATATGCTAGAAGCAGACGCAGAATTCTGGTGGAATGGTACAAGGAGATTAATGGAAAAATCCCAGGCAGAGATCACATGGAATGCATTTAAGGATGCTTTCTACTAGAAATACTTTTCCGCTTCTATTCGAAATGCTAAGGAACTGGAATTTCTACAACTCCAGTAAGGGAGTAAAAGTGTATCGGAGTATATCGCCAAATTTGAAGAGTTGTGTAAATTTTCTACCATCTATCAACATAATCCAGATGAGGTCTAGAAATGTGTTAAGTTTGAGGGAGGATTAAGAGAGGATATTTTGGCAGTAGTGGGACTCATGGAGATAAAGGAATTTGCTACTCTGGTAAATAAATGCAGACTTGTCGAGAAATACGGTAAGAAATTAAAGACTGCTCAGTTTGATGCTTCTAGGAGAGGCTAGCACTTGAGAGTCAAGAATTTCATCTTGCCCCACCACCAAAGAAGCTGCATCAATTTAATGGACATGAGGATAAACAATTATAGAGGCCAAGCACAGGGCAAGTATGCTTTAAGTGTGGAAAGAATCATGGAGGTAGACCTTATTTAGCAGGACAAAACGTATGTTTTAGGTGTGGGAAGCCAGATCACATGATTAGAGACTACTTATATACGCATTAGTCGCCTACCCCTAAACCGCAAAAACCAGGACGGATCTTCACCTTGAATGTTGAAGAGGCTATTTCCCCAAAGGAGCTGAAGTGAAATTAGGAATAACCTAGGACAAGGATTCACTACTATGTTATGCAGAATTATATAACTAGGTTTACTATATTTTCTTTGACTATGTTTATTCAACTTCAGTGTGCTTATATTTGAACTTTTTTCAAACTCTTACGATAATAAATAGTTAGTTTTATAACTAAATTTTCAGGACAATTTTTTTTAGAAGGGTGATAATATAACATCCACCGAATTTTATTATTTTTAGCCTAGTTATTCGATTTTTATTGAATAATTGAGGTTAATTAAAATTCGACTAAGTATTTATTTAAGGTCAATTAATTAACAATTAGAGAGATTAGATGTAAGGGAATTAGATTAGAAGTATAGAAGATTTCATAGGAATTTTCCTAAATCGATTTACCGATTTAAAAGAAATCAATAAGATTTCGTTATTTTAAACTGTTGGAACCGAATCAATAGAATTGCATATCCAAATTCTATTATTTCATGGCTGAATACTCAGCCACTTAATCACCCCTTGATGGCACCACATGCATCACAAATGGGTGGAGAGACTTGGTTAATTTGCTACCACCCATTCAAGAGCCAATCAACATTTAGCAAGCCATCCACTTCATTAAAGCTTGATCAGATTTTTTTTTTTTCCTTCTCCACAAGTAGAATTCGCCCTTTTCTTTCCCTTCCAACCTCCTTTTTCTCTTCTCCTTTCAACCTACTTCATCAACCTTCAAGCTTTGATAAAATTCAATCCATCTAAACTCAAAATCTGACAAGATTACATACAAAGGAGGTAGAGATTTAACTTCTTTTCTTGTTTCCTTGTTATGGAAGCTCTTTGGGGTTTTAATTTTCTTCACTTCTTGATGTGTTATTTGGATATATATGATGATTATTAGCTAGTTTGCTGGTTATTTTCATGTTTAAATTGAAGAGGAAGCGAAAAGGGATGAGAATAGAAAGAAGGGAGAGGTTGGATGATCAAAAACCCTACGACTATCTGTACAGCGGAGTGTACAAATCTGTCTACAGACATTTAAATTTAATGAAACTATTTTTATATAAAAGTAGATATCTAGGGCTTTCCAACGATATAAATTATAAGGCCATTGGATTAGTATTGAGGGAGATACGAATTTTGGAAATTTGACCTAGGTTTTTGAGTTTGATTCTGGGCAAACAAGGTTGTTCAGGGAAAAACTTGCTCTATACAACATAGAATTGAATGGGACCAACTTTTGTAGAAAGCTTATACATAGGAGAATATTCCATAAAAATTTCAAATTAAGATACGGTCCCATTTGCCTCCAGCGGATCGAGGAAGTTGCCCTAAGTCCAAACTAGGCTAAAATAGGGTAGTTTAGAAAGGTCAAATTTTAGAGCTTATAACTCAAGCTCTGCTAACTCAAATGAAATGGAACTTGTTGAAAATTAAATTTTGTCCTGTTAGCTTTAATATGATACAAATTTTGTATGATTTGAACTAGTTTTTGATTTTTAGTGAATTTTTACTTTTAAGTGTGTAATTTTGGCCAGCTATAGGGCAGGCCAAGATAGAACTTAAATAACTTGAGCTACATTTATCAAAATTAGATGGGACTAAAGAGGTTAGAAAATAGACACATAACACTTCAACATATCCAAAATTCAGGTCTAAATGAGTTAAAATGAATTTATGGCCTAAGTTACAAAAACCGGGTAGAATCAAAAGGAAGTGGCAGAAAACTAATTCAAGATCAAGGTTATGAAACTTTGTTTGATTATTGGAGCTTCTATACCTTACATTGATTTTTCTATATGAATGACTGTTTGGTTGACTGGTAATATTCACGGGAAAGCAGACTTGATTCATTATACTGCCGAATTTTTGACAAAATTTTATGAAATTATGATAGTTTCTGTTATGAAAATTTATGATATGATCATGATTATGTTTATAAAAGTTTGCATATTTGCATACAAATAAAGAAAATATATGATTATGAAAAGTTGGATTCCTTCATCTGGAGGCAGTTATTTGAATCCCTCCTTGTGAAGGCAGTTAAAGCTATGAAATCCCTCTACCTTGGAGGCAAGTGGCCAAAATGAGATCTTTCTAAGAATAGAGCCACGTGGATCCCCTTGTAGGTTAGTTCTGTGTGACGACGGTCATGAGTTGAGCTCATTCATAGGTCCAACTACACAAGGGCAGTAAAGATGAAATACAAAGATATGTGCATGCCGACACCCTAGGGATGGCGATACGTAACGCCTAGGCGTGTCAAGTAAAGGAAGAAAAGAAAGTATAAGTGTATTCACATGAATTCATAATGAGCCATTGTACATGCACAATCAGCTATTGTTCTTATTACGAAATCACTCATAATCTGCTATGCTTATGCTTTAATGCTTACTCTATTTATCAAGTGTATGACTAAAATGAACTCTGCTTCAGACAATATGGTTTCAAACTATAACACTGAAAGTATTTATATAGTATGTTCACCTTTTTATAATAAACCAAAGCAGCTGGAGATAATAACGATGACACAGCATATGGTAGTTTAATGAATCTTACTGAGAATTTATAATTATCACTCCTATGTTTATTTCTGTATTATCTCCGGATAGTTCAGAAGTTCCGAAGAAGGTCCTCCAAGGCGAAGTTGATTAGTAAGATTGAAGGTAGACGAAGGTTGCTGCCAGACAAGGTCCGATTTAGTGACAGTAACAACTCCTAGGTGAGGTATTATGACTTCAGCATAGTACCATACTTGGGAGGATGTTACACTGACACTCAGGAGTATGGAGGAACTCAAGTAATGGTCCTTCGTATTATCAATTTTTATTTTGATCTGGTTTCTTTACATTACTGTTACCAATTTCTTGATTGCCATTATATTTGTTTCTCGTTGACATTTCTGACCCAAATCTAGTCAATTTCATTAAATTTCTGTTCTATTTGTTTCTTTATTGTTGACACTTTAATTTATAAGAACTCATTAGAGGAACCGTTTCCGTTTCCTGAATTGAGAGCTACGAAGCAAACTGATAATAGTCGATTTGATTTGTTTTGTTGACTTAAAAATCAAATAAACAAAAAGAATAAGTGTTTCATGCTAAACGTGTTTGATTTTCTCGGGGGGATTGATTATTGTTTTTTTTTGGGGGGGGGGGGGAATGCAACATCTATATATAATAGCAAGAAAATGATCACACACTTTTCTATGGTGTGTATTATACATTAGTACACTTATATTATGACCATAATAATAAGGTTATTAGTTATGTAATCGCTAGGTGAGTTGCACTCTGGTGATTAGCTTATCATCGCCTATGACTATTAGTTAATTTTTTTTTTCTAAATTGATCATGATTATAGTGATTGTAGTCAGGTTATTTAGTGGTCACGGTTGTTAAACCATAGATTCTTTTTTTCAAATTTCTTTATTTCAAAAATCATTTTTTTTTAGTTAAACTTAACCAATGTGCCCTGCGAGAAAGTAAGAATTTTTATATATAGTTGGGCTTCCACTAATTAATTCTTTTGGTAACCAAAACCGATTGAATGGTAATTTAGCGATTTACTGGAATCCATATTAGTATATTGTGATCAAATGAATTTAAAAAATCATATTTATTGGGTTTTAGACTTTAGACAAAAGGAGAGTTTTAAAGTGCTCACCCTTAATAAGTGAATATTTAATGTTTACCTAATTTTTAACCATTGATCAAGTTAAAAAATAAATCTAACGGTTAATGTTAAAAGATCACTCATACTCCAAATATCATATAGAGTATCATAATTAATTTTTATATAATATTAACCGTTAAATTTACTTTTTTAACTTAATCAACGATTAAAAATCGGGTGAATATTGAATGTTCACTTTTATGGGTGAGCATTTTAAACACCACCTACACAAACATTATGAGGTCCGTTATTTTGCCCACGATTTGGGCGACACATACGGTTGACACCGTATGAAAATAAAGAAAACGACAAAAGTGGAGTAGAGCAAGTGGAGTAGAGCGGGAAAAATAGAAGAAGAAACAGTGAAAAACTCTTGCAGTCTGACGCCTTCTCTCACTCCCTCTGAAGGTAGCAGAATCAAAGGAAGCAAAATGCGTCTGGCTTCTTCTCTCACTCTGTAGCTTCCTCTGTCACTCCCTCTGAAGGTAGCAGAATGAAAGGGAGCAAAACGCGAAGGTAGCAGAATCAAAGGGAGCAAAATGCGAAGGTGGCAGAAGGTAGCAGAATCAAGGGAAGCAAAATGCGTCTAGCTTCTTCTCTCACTCTGATTCCTCTCTCACTCCCTCTGAAGGTAGCAGAATCAAAGGAAGCAAAACGCGTCTAGCTTCTTCTCTCGCTCTGAAGCTCCTTCTCTCACTCTGAAGACTCTGACAGTAGAAGCAAAAGGTCAAACACTTTGCTTGAGTTTGCAGTTCCAATTCCACACTGACGCCCTCTTGCCTCTGGTAAGTGTGTGCTACTGTTTCTTCTTCTCTTTGGCTTATAAATTTTCTTTCTTTCTTGAAGGCGTGCATCCAAACAAGCTAGTAACTTTCATGTATGATTATTGTTGAAAACCCATTTATGTCTGAACTGAAAACTGTATCTGTTTAGTAAACCCATTTGCGTTGATGATTTTACTTCTATTTGATGTATGTGTTTTCTTTTGGGAATTATGCAAAATATGAGAACTTGCTTAATCATTGGTAGTTTGAAAATGAGCAGTCATCAGTGGAGGAGTTTGTCAAAATGACTTCCCGTAAATGGATTAATCTTTAGTTGCTTTGCTTTGTTTAGTACAGCAGTAATGAAAACTCTACTTTTTCACTTTGAGTTGTTGCAATTGCATAATGTCCTTCTTGTTATGATTGTCAAAAGAGTCCTCATAATTAGGGTCTTTCAAAGTGATAGCTATATTTCTTCCCAACAATAAGTCAGGGTAACATAATGATTGTCATTGAGGGTAAAATTTGGTTGTCACTTAGCATGGTTTTCTATAATCTGTAGAAATATTAGCAAAGATTGTCTTGATTATTGGTTATAAGATTGTTTAGTAAACATTTGTCATGCTTTAGGCAAAGTAACTAATGTGCACATTTATTCATAAACTGAACATCTTATTATAAACATAGAAGACCATAGTTGTTTTACTCTCTTATAAGAGATTCACTCCCTGCATGAAAAGGAGACATATAGCATATAGTGGAGGCAATAATTGTGGACTTTTTTTATCTTGGTAAGCTTCTTGTGAATGTGTCTAAAGAGATCAAAGTATGAATAACTGAAAACATGTAATGTAGCTTATATGTACTTTGTGATTTTGGTGGAAAATGCAAATTAGGAGCAGAACCAAAACTCAGTACCTGAATAGTTACCAGCTTTTTTAAAAAGTTACTAGTTTATTGAAGTAAAGTTACTAGCATTTTAGGTATAGTTACCAACCAAGTGCAGGTTCTTACTTAGACATATCAAGTCACTCCTCACATGGGAATGAAGCTCCCCTCACCAACCTAACATGAAAGAGTGTGGTCTTAACTTGTTTCGATGCACCCATCCATTCCCCAAGGGAAATGGAATCAAAACTCAGTACCTGAGAGGTTACTAGCTTTTTTAAAAAGTTACTAGCTTATCGAACTAAAGTTACTAGCTTTTTAGGTGTAGTTACCAACCAAGTGCAGGTTCTTACATAAGCATATCAAGTGACTCCCCATGTTGGAATGAAGCTCCCATAACTAACCTAGCATGAAGGAGTGTGGTTTGAACTTGTTTGGATACACCCATCCATTCCCGAAGGGAAATAGAACCAAAACTTAATTCCTGAAAAGTTACCAGCTTTGTAAAAAAGTTACTAGCTTATTAAACTAAAGTTACTAGCTTTTTAAGTGTAGTTACCAACCAAATGCAGGTTCTTACTTAGGCATATCAAGTCGCTCCCCATGTGGGAATGAAGCTCCCCTGACTAACCTAGCATGAAGGAGTGTGGTTTTAAGTTGTTTGGATACACCCATCTATTCCCCAAGGGAAATAGAACCAAAACTTAGTTACTAAAAAGTTACCAGCTTTTTAAAAAAGTTACTAACTTATTAAACTAAAGTTACTAGCTTTTTATGTGTAGTTACCAACCAAGTGCAGGTTCTTACTTAGGTATATCAAGTCACTCCCCATATGGGAATGAAGCTCCCCTGACTAACCTAGCAGGAAGGAGTGTCGTTTTAAGTTGTTGGGATACACCCATCTATTCCCCAATGGAAATAGAACCAAAACTTAGTTCCTGAAATGTTACCAGCTTTTTAAAAAAGTTACTAGCTTATTAAACTAAAGTTACTAGCTTTTTATGTGTAACCAAGTGCAGGTTCTTACTTAGGCATATCAAGTCACTCCCCATGTGCGAATGAAACTCCCCTAACTAACCTAGCATGAAGGAGTGTGATTTTAAGTTGTTTGGATACATCCATCTATTCCCCAAGGGAAATAGAACCAAAACTTAGTTCCTGAAAAGTTACCAGCTTTTTAAAAATGTTACTAGCTTATTAAACTAAAGTTACTAGTTTTTTAGGTGTAGTTACCAACCAAGTACAGGTGCTGACTTAGGCATATCAAGTCATTCCCCACGTGGAGATGAAGCAAAACCTCACCAATCTAGCTTAAATATACTTTGTGACTTTGATGGAAAATGCCAAATTCATGTAATTTATGTTGGTATGTACTTTGATACTGTCTACTTCCAATGCAGCATGTTTTTAGGAGTTTTTAGGAGTGTTGCTAATGCTAAAGAAATAATTGAATGTTTGAAGGCTCTCTTTCTTTAGCTGCTACATAAAATCCGTCATTTATGCTTTGTTGATAATGATAAACATGTTTTTTCAGTTAAATTATTTGCTTTGTGCTAATACCACTTATGTAGATAGTGATAGCTATCCCAAAGAATAAGTTGTGTTATACTATCAGTAAGTTATCAGAGGATTATGAAGTTGTAATGAATTACAATAATGACTATTTTATTTTTGGATGAATTATTCAATAAAAATGAAAGAACACATGATGCAAAGGAGGGTACTCTTTCATATTGTAGCAGAGCCCAGTTAATTTTCTTTTCCTATTTTATGTAGGTTGGTCCATCACATGCAGCAAAACTTCATGGAAGATACAAGTGGTGGTGATGCGAACCGGGTTGTTGGATCCATACCGGAAGTTGATACCTTTAAGAGCAATAGTAAAATAGTTGAGCCAAGTGTTGGGATGATATTTCATTCGACTGAAGAAATAAAAGCATTTTACCAAAAGTATGCAAATGTGATGGGCTTTGGATGGAAAATACGGAATTCGAAAAAAGGAGATGATGGGGAGTTAAATTATCTGATGCTTGCTTGCACACGAGAGGGAAGCCGGGTGTCAAAAATCCCAGCAACATTGAAGACACTACCTACACAAGTTGCAAAATGTCGTGCAAAGATTACTGCAAGCAAGGCATCAAACGGTTTATGGTCTATAAAGTCAGTTATTCTTGACCATAGTCATGATATTAGCCCTACGAAATCAAGAATGTATAAGGCAAATAAGAATATCAGTCTGCATGTGAAGAGAACTGTCGAGCTAAATGATGAGGCAGGAGTGAGGATCAGCAAGACATTCCAAGCTCTTGTACAAGATGCAGGAGGGTACGAGAATCTTCCGTTTGTTGAACAAGATGTGAGGAACTACATTAATAAGGAAAGACGTGCAATTGGGAAGGAAGGAGATGCCAAAGCTTTGGTAAATTACTTTGATAGGATGAAGGAGCTGAATTGTAATTTTTGGTATGACATTGATTTTGATGATCAGTTTCGTGTGAGAAATATATTTTGGGCAGATGCTAGGAGTAGAGCTGCATATGAAGCCTTCGGAGATGTTGTGAGTTTTGACACAACGTATTTGACAAATAAGTATGAGATGCCATTTGCGGCATTTGTGGGTGTAAACCACCATGGCCAATCGATCTTGTTTGGGTGTGGTTTGCTTTCAGGTGAAGATACGGAATCATTTGTTTGGCTTTTTGAGTGCTGGATTAGATGCATGGGTGGGAAGCATCCTGGAGGTCTAATCACTGACCAATGTAAGGCTATGCAGAAAGCTATTGGGATAGCTTTGCCCAAAACGCGTCATAGGTGGTGCTTGTGGCACATAATGAGAAAGATCCCTGATAAACTCAAAGGATATGCAGCATATAAGGGAATGAAATATGCAATGAAGGAAGCCATTTATGACACTCTCACGGAGGAAGAATTTAATGAGAAATGGTGTTTGTTTGTGAAAGAATTTCAACTTAAACAAAATGAATGGCTGAGTGGATTGTTCAATGAGCGACATAGGTGGGTTCCAATCTTGTTGAGGAAGTACTTTTGGGCAGGGTTGTCCACCACCCAACGTAGTGAGAGCATTCATGCTTTCTTTGACGGATATGTCAACTCTAAAACAAGCCTGCAACAATTTGTGAAGCAGTATGACAATGCTCTTAGGAGCAGGGCAGAAAGGGAGTTTGAAGCATATTTTCAGTCCATGAATACTACAATTCCCTGTGGGTCAAACTCTCTCATTGAAAAACAATTTCAAGCGGAATACACACATGCAAAGTTTAATGAAGTTCAAGCTGAATTTAGAGGGAAAATGAATTGTGGCACATCCATCAAATGTGTGGAGGGGATTATTGCCACTTACAATGTGTTTGAGGAGCTTTTGGTTGGTAGCCATGTGAAGGAGGTTTTGTATGAAGTTAAATTTAATCGTGAAAATCATGATGTCAGTTGCCAATGCTTGTTGTTTGAATTTAGGGGCATTATGTGTAGGCACTCACTTTCTATGCTTGCTCTTGAAAGAGTAAAGCATGTGGCTTCGAAGTATATTTTGGCAAGATGGAGTAAGAAAATCAAGTGGAGACATTCATATATTAGAAGCAGTTATGATGTGACTGAGTTAAAACCAAGGTCAGAGAGATTTGATAAGTTGTGCAAGCATTTCTATAATGTGGCAGAAGTAGCTACAGAATCTAACGATGCAAGCAATCTCCTCCATAGTGCACTGGATAAAGTCCTTGGTGATATGCATGGAATGGCTTCTTCTCAAAAGGAAATGAATGCAACTTGTAAGGACACTTGCTCAGAGGCCACCATGGGTGAGGGGTGTACGGATCAGTCGATTCAAATTCGTAGCCCTTCCCGTGTAGCACGTAAAGGTCGACCACCCTCAAAGAGAAAAATCTCTCATGGCGAGAAGGTTGTGCAAAAATATAGAAAGCAAAGCATGAATGGTGCCAAGTTAGTTATGAAGGTTAGTTTATTATATCATCTGTTATTGTTTGTGTTTACTCAAATGGTATCAATGGAAATAAATCTTAATGTTTGATTTCGATTGCAACCTGTAGGACTCCATTGATGGACTTGTCATCCAGCAACGTGGAAGCAACTTCTCCATACAGTCCTCGGTGGAGGTTGGACCTACAATGAATGTGACTGATGAAAATTTCATGTTGTGTGTGTGCATGGATTTAACATTAAATCTGTAACTTCGGTTTGGTCTTAATCTGCATATGTAAATTAATTTTTTTTTTCCACTTTGTTGTTGGTATTTGATGTGAATTGTGAGATAAATTGTATTGACGAGAAGATGTTTAAATTCGGGAAATACTTTGTTTTGTAGGATGTTGTGCATCTATTATTTGAATATGGAAAAAATGGTCCATATTGTGTAATGATTGTTGCGATGTATTTATGGACTTATGGTATCTATTATTTTATTCTTACATGCACTTAGTGAGAATGTTGATTTTGCGAGCCAGATTCATAGGGATAGATTCATAGGGATGGACAATTAACAATGATTCAACTACCACGAGTGTGACATGAAGTGACCACTAATTGTTACTTGTCTAATATTGCTTAGAGCCAGAGCAAGGGTATTCCTGTCAATGAAGGCGATCACGATTCCCAATTATGAAGAAACTTGTTTGGTTTCAAAACTATCAATTGTTCAACAAGGTGGATTTGTGTCATTGCTCGAAGGCTTTACTGCCGATATTGGACTATCTATGCAGGCATGTAAACAAGTTGGGTATTTTTGCGTCTAATTTGGGATTATTTTACTTATACTATCGTCTTATATTGATCCGCAGGAATACCTCCCCAGTCCCACTTATGCTAAAGACAGTTCTAAAAATGTTGCGGAATGATTGTAATATTATGTTAAGGATTTTGACTTTTTGACTGACGATATTTGCTATATGTAAGCAATACAGATATACTAGCTAATGTAAATGGAGAATGATGCCTTCCTTTTTGTATAGGTAAGTGGATTATTAGTAGTGCATTTGTTATAGTTAAAATAACAAAAAAATTTCTCATTTATTCCTTATGTTTTAATTTTTTATGTGCAGGACCAGGATTACAGGTGTACATTTTACATAGCCATTTTTTTTTCCAAGGACACTTACAGTCATGAAGCACATCTTTTTTGTTTTTTTACTATGGATGTGCTGCATAACAAGACAAGGGAAGTAGCCAAATAGGAAATCACCCAATATCTGGAGCATATTGGACAATATTTGGGAGGGCACAGATCAATGCTATAAGATTTTGATTTTTTTTTGTTTTAATTTTTTGTATTTGGAGTCTAAAAGGGTAATAGAGTAGACAGTTTATTTGATGGCACTTGAGTTATTTACAATTATCTGTTCTTCGTAGTACTATGTGGTGTAGGAAAGTTTTATGGTAGATGTTGCATAATATCCATGTGTCTTCAAATATACTATTTGTAATTTTAATTGGCTCTAATAAAAATGAATATTGTATAACAAAGTATGATTTGGATTATGAAGAATTGATTAGTATCTTGTAGTGGGTTTGTATATTGCATGTTTAATTTATTTGCTACTGTCAAGGGTAACTTTGAAAGAGTAAAATCAGATGCAAGCCAATAAGTCAGAGCGAAAAGCTTTGAACTCTTGTCCAATTAATTGCCCATCGATATATTGGTCTTATTGTTTATAACTTTCCTGATTTAGCTGTCAGAGCATGCCTCTTGGGGTGACAATTTAAAGTGTACTTAAATGTTTAGGTTATATAAATTTGTGGAGGTTATAGCTTTTTGACTAAATTTATGTAACAATAGGTTGAGAGATATCATTTGTGATATACATTTTCTTAAGAATTTAATCACTTTTAAAGGTTTGTAGCATGAAGATATGTGGTTTTAACTTGTTTGGATGCACTAATGCATTCTGCAAGCCCAATAGAAAGAAAACTCAAAGTAATTGATAAGTTATCAGCTTTTATTAAAAGTTATTACCTTTTTTTGAACTAAAGTTACCAGCTTTTTCGGTGCAAATATCAACCATATTCAATTTCGTAATTAGGCATTTCAAGGCACTTCTTAAGTGGGAATGATGGTCCCGTCACCAACCTAGCAATGAAGGGGGGTGGTCATAAGTTGTTTGGATGCACCAATGCATTCTACAAGGCCAATAGGAAGAAAACTCAAAGTAACTGATAGTGTTACCAGCTTCTAAAAGAAGTTACTAGCTTCTGGAACTAAAGCTACCAACTTTTTGGGTGTAGTTACCAACCATGTTCAGTTTCGTAATCAGGTATTTGAAGGTACTCCCCAAGCGGGAATGAAACTCCCCTGACCAACCTAGCATGAAGGTGCACAGTCATAACTTGTTTGGATGTACCCATCCTTTCCCCAAGGGAAATAGAACCAAAAATCAGGAACCTGAGAAGTTATCAGCTTTTTAAGAAAGTTACTAGCTTTTTAAACTAAAGTTACCAGCTTTTTGGGTGCAGTTACCAACCATGTTCAGTTCCATAATTAGGCATTTCAAGACACTCCCCAAGCGGGAATGAAGCTCCCCTGACCAACCTAGCATGAAGGTGCGTAGTCATAACTTGTTTGGATGCACCCATCCTTTCCCCAAGGGAAATAGAACCAAAAATCAGGAACCTGAGAAGTTACCAGCTTTTTAAGAAAGTTACTAGCTTTTTAAACTAAAGTTACCAGCTTTTTGGGTGCAGTTACCAACCATGTTCAGTTCCGTAATTAGGCATTTCAAGACACTCCCCAAGCGGGAATGAAGCTCCCCTGACCAACCTAGCATGAAGGTGCGCAGTCATAACTTGTTTGGATGCAACCATCCTTTCTCTAAGGGAAATAGAACCAAAAATCAGGAACCTGAGAAGTTACCAGCTTTTTAAGAAAGTTACTAGCTTTTTAAACTAAAGTTATCAGCTTTTTGGATGCAGTTACCAACCATGTTCAGTTTCGTAATTAGTTTCGTAATTAGGCATTTCAAGACACTTCCCAAGTGGGAATGATGGTCCCCTCACCAACCTAGCATGAAGGGGTGCGGTCATAAGTTGTTTGGATGCAGCAATGCTTTCTACAAGGCCAATAGGAAGAAAACTCAATGTAACTGATAAGTTACCAGTTTTTAAAAAAAGTTACTAGCTTTTTGAACTAAAGTTACCAGCTATTTGGGTGTAATTACCGACCATGTTCAGTTTCTTAGGCATTGGCATAAGCCATGTTTCTTGGTTGAAAGGTATTGAATTTAGGAAAACTTTCTGAGAAAAAATTTATGGTTGATGATGTGCCTCATCACTTATGTGAATATCTAAACTCCAATCATTATCACTTAGTCTATGTAGACCATTATGGAAGATTCGTATCCAATTGATCCTTTATTACCAGTTGGACTCATAAGTCATAAACTTCTGCAGCAATTATTTTTAAAAGAAGTAATTGAGCTCATGGATCACAGTTAGTTTTAGAGAAATAATTAGAAGAGAATTTTTTTCACTTGGGTTTTGGGTCAAGAGTTGACCATAACTACTTGTTACAGATCAAAGAATTAGGAAATTTGGAACCAAAAGTATCCACTCATAATAGATGATAACATTGTGGAAATTAAATGAGTCACGTTATTAATTTCACAAATTTAAGTGACGGAAGAAAATTTTTATAAATCACAATCGTAGCTAAATTGTTACAAAGTGTGTCAACACAAGTTACACATATTAATTTTGCTCAAGCAAGGCAGAAACATCTTAAATCAAATAATATTTCCAGCCCTCTATGTTTCTACTTATGGATGCTGGAATAAATACATATTACCTATGTTCTAACACCACAAAAGGTCAATAAAAAAGATACAAGTTGACAGGGGAAAGCTACCCAAGTATGACACAGCAGCAAAATGTGGATTTCAATCAATCACGAGGTGAGATGCTGAACAGGTTAAGAACCTCCTGTGTTTCTACTTAGTAGGTCTCATGTTCATTTTCTCCTCTCATTTTTGTCCATAGGGTATTTTCAGCTTAAAGTGTTTGTACACCACCTTCGTCAAGACTTCTGGCATATTTAATGAACACTGTAATCCCAGCCAGTCTATAAGCTTCCTTTTGAAGAGACTTGAGTCTTTTCTTACACAGGTTATGCGCATGGATGCATCTGTCCAGGTCAACACCTTTTCTTCAAATCTCCATGTCAGCAACCGCATTCACGTAACAGGGATATCATTTTGTAGCATCAAATACTTGCTGCATGTGAACATTTAAGAGAGCTGAGCACATAAAACCATAAACCTTTTAAAAAAAAATTACACAACTTGATATACACATACATACATATTCTCACAAAATATCGCACTGCACTGAATATCTGTACCATGCATCAAAGAAGCAAAACTCCGAGTCTGTCCTTTTAGAGGAACCACAACACCATGTTCAAATGATTTTATCAAGTCTCCTCTTTTATTTTCAAAAGCAATTCTATACGAATTATAAATTTGGTCTGCATAAACAAAGATGTGGACTTTTGGAGCAGACCATTGGAAACATATCATTGTATTCCTTACCAATTATATATAAAATTGCTCCCCTAAGACAGTCTGGACAAAGGATAGGCCAGCCTCATCACTCAAAAGGACTAAAACAGAACCCTATACCACTATTACTTTCCTGGCCTCAAACGACGCAACGGTGTGTACGGGGTTCTCGTTGTAGGTGCAGGCTTTCGCTTTCTTCCGTAAGTCTTGACCCTCGTTGCAACGGTTGATTTTGGCTTCTCCTGGCTTTTAACTGTCCTAGCATCTTCACCATCAACACCTTTTAACATAGACAGGAAATATTTAAAAATCAAATTGACATACTAACTATATGCTCAGTTATTAAATCTTGTCTATGCATATAACTACTTCATGTCCATCAATCTATGCACAAACCTTTGGCATTATCTTCATACACCTGTACATCTCGATTGGCAATGCTAGTAGAGGCCTGTATTGGAGTTTCCATGTGACAAGAAGAGACATCTGCACCTGATGGGGTACGGGCAGCAGATGGGGATGCCGTTGATAACAATGCATCAACTCCTGCATCATGTGCAACTTTTCCTCTGCACACATTTCTCTTATCTAATACCCAACTGGTTAGCAACTCACGCCGCAACCTTTCAGACTCATCCTGTGGCAACCAAACCTGTAATTTTAGATAATGCGAAAGTAAACTACTATAGTTCCAATATACGGACCAAATAATAGAAAGCTCACCTCAGTCCAATCAGGCATGGTGCTGCCTCCCTCATATGTTGTGACACCATCCCACATCTCCATGTACTTAATGGTGTACAAACCACAATCATCACTTCACAAGAACCATACAAGGTGAAAACCCCAAATAACAAGTTACACTATCATGATAGATCCAATTGATGAACACACAAGATTAAATTTTATAAATAAGACCCACTACAACTGACCTATTCTTTTGTTTTGGCAGCAAAACACTGTCAACTCTCAATTCCACTTCATTAGGATTCAATGTCGGTACTGCTAATGCCAACATCTCCTTGAAACGAGTGGCCTACAGGTTCAGAAAAAAGAATAGAATCAATGGACTTTTTAACAGCCAAATACCGAGGATACGTATAAAATAAAGTAATCAAGTTATTTGTAGCAACATACCGCCAATTTGTCAAGATGAGCCTTGTCACCCTTATGCCTCCCCTCCAAAGAGTCTAACACATATAACCTCTTTTTTTCTCGGTTGAAAGCATAGCACCACCAGTGATGCTCAAACACAATAGGCGCAAACACCTTTACCAACAACATAGAAAATATCATTAGCCTATAACCATAACTCATAAAATGGATTGACAGAAAGGATGAAATTGAATACCAGGTTGCTAGAGGCAATGACAGATTGAAGGTCCCCAAAACCAGTCGGTAGAGTGTCCCATGGTTGATGGCGACATCTCCTGAAGGCTTCCAAACCATGTGCAACCTTCTCCTACATTCAGAGAAACAAACATAAGCACACCGAATGAATTATGAATTAAAATATGCATATCAAACATATCAAAGTTAGATGACATCACCATGAAATACGAAGGCAAACAATAACGGCCCCTCGCCTTTCGTCCCTGCTCAGACTCATTAAAAATAGCTGCTGCAAAAGTAACAACCTGACATAACAATTGATATTAGTTACCAACTAGTTCACTTTGAGGCAAGCATGTAATTGAGACTAAAACACTGATATTAAGACTTATCATTACATAATTACTAATCCACCCCCCGGGGCCCAGTGTTCGAGCATCGTACCAATCCAGATACTGACCGAACATGCTAACCAAATTCCTGAGTCAGAAAGTAATTAGAGAAATATGATGTGAAGTAAGTTAGTTCATTGCAAGTTTCTAGATTGGGGCAAAAAGAGTTCAAGTAAATATCCATACTCGCTTGCAACCCCAGGCTAGGTGCAGTATGTATAAAGATCAAGTAGCATTGTCTCTTGACCTTTCCCGGTCGAGTGAGAAGGGTCACCCCGAATATCTGAATGAAACCTTTCCACTTTCTTCTTCTCGTTACTACCAGGTTCGGCCTCTTTGAAGTTTGGCAAGTTAGGGACAAAATAGTGCGCATCGTACTTGCCGGCTAGAATGGCATCATCCATGTCCTTCAGCATCTGCAAATGCGCCACAACCCAGTCTTGCACAATCTGTATATACATGATTATGTCAATGATAATAAAAAATTTGTAAGTGGGCACAACCATAATAGAACATTGATAGAAATAATTGCTTCGAAAATAAGTCATCAATTTTTACGAAGTAAGAATAAACTTTGGCTCAATATCCATCCAATTCTGCACATAGCACATAACAGATGCTAGCATCCAAATCATTTGTGATGCCAGTGCTGAATCTTTAATCACTCTCACTGAATTCACCGCCTATAAAGTGCACATACTCACACAAATGCATATATTAAGAATCAAGGTCTATATAATACCAGTTTTGGACTTCCTAGTTGTGCAAGAAAAATCACTAACTAAATTCACAAATAAAATTAAAACAACAAATAAAACCATAATTTTAAATAAACCATGGACCTATAAAAAAGCTAATCAATTTTTTTTGGATAACATAAGGAAAATATGCTTAAATCATAAACCTTTTCAATTTTTCAACATTAGATAATCCCCATTACCTCTGTCTTGTAAGTCTTCTTTAACCACACTTCATCATATAGCTCACCTCGGCGCCGAGTGCGATACAATATACCCTATCAAAGTAATTCAACAGATGACATGAAGAACAGCAGTGGAAAACACACAATACCAACAGCTTCGAAATTTAGTTGTCACCTTAATATCATGAAATAAACAAGAATCACAAAACTATTTTTAACATATTGTAACTCTATTTACACGAGTTACCTGTTTTAAGTTTCTCTCATTGCGAATCCGACTTCGCACCATTTCTTCATCCCAATATGCGAGTAGCGGACCAGTGGATGTCTGATCCCCAGCACCAAGCGGCCGACGATGAAGGTATATAATCTGTGAAATGCCAAGTCAACTCATGAAATTAGGTTACCGACATCTACGACATATATGGGCAATAGACAAGTATAGACAAGCATGATAAACTATCAAAAGAAAGGCTAGAAAAGAAGCTCAACTACAACATCAAAATAATTATGCATTACATACCATCAAGAAGAAAAGGCAGCCACCGATGCTCCCCGTCTTGCAGCGACCTGACTTGTAGCTTGTGATCTGAACTACAAGCCAGTCGAAAATGAACTGGCTCCAATTATACTTTTTCACATTTTGGACATCAACAATGGCACCAAATAACTTTGGACTAGGTGCCATCTTTGATGTTGGGCAAAAGAACCCGGACATGACATACAAAATGAAGGCTACTTTGCTGTCATCAACTTTGCCCTGCCGGATCATCTGCTCTAACTGACCATCGGTGACCCCCTCAAAATCCTTCAATAGAAGCTTCTGCTCTTCGATCATGGATGTAGGAATCTCTAACCCTAAAATTGCATGGTTAGCATGCTTAGTCATCATGTGCCAAAAAAAAAAAAATTAATAGCAATGTCAAATAGGTAAGTTGTAATACCTGAAGCCGGCAAGCCAAAAACCATGCCTACGTCATGGTATGTAAGTGGGATCGGCTCACCCTTCACGAAAATGCACATCTTGGTTATATCCAGTGCATTCACAAGCTCCAAGCATAAGACCCGCTCGATCCGGCACTTGACATCGAATACTGTGCCAAATCCCATCTCCTTCACAAGGTTGGCTTGTTGTGCTGTCAGAATTTGGCACAGCTTCTGCAATTAGAGAGGCGAACACCGCGTAGCAAAAGCAGCCTAAAATTCACACGCACTGTAATCAGTACATCTACATTTACAAAATCACTATGGATGCCCCAAGAGAAAATTATCTAAATAACTGTATCACAAAGCAATACAACAATTAGGGCGTGATTTACCACTCCATGACTAGACTGGCGGGAACCTTTCTGACCAAGTGACCTGCCATTCTTATGCAAACTCCCCTTCTTATCCTAACCAAAACAAGGCAAAATACTCACATAGGCCCTCATTTTAAATGCATTTATTACATTTCAAACAATTGTATCACTTAACACTTACATTTGCTTCGTTCTTCATACCGTGCTTCTTTAGCCGTCCGGCCACACCTGTAGTAGGACTTCTAGTGTTTGCTTTCCCGCGCCCCATTTCAGTCCGCGTATCAGTTGAAATGGAAAATAGACAAATTTCAAATCGATAATAAGCACGCATTACCAAAAGGCACTACAACTTACAAGACCTTATTAGTGTTAACCCATTTTCACATATTCAACTACCCCTTAGCATAGAAATATTCATTATACTGAATCTTTTGTGGATGATCATCTTCTTTCTAAAGTGTAATAGTAAGCTGAAAAGGTCAAGAAAGATGTTAAGATGCAAAGTAGAGGTTCCAAATGCTTGTATAGAAGTCTCGTATATGTGGCTAAATGCAGGACATAATGTTTCGAGCTGCTTAGTCTCACTTGTTACATGAGCAGAAAGATAAATTCAAGCTAATATTCAACTAACAGAGGGACTCAACAAAATTCCAAGCACACAAAACAATCAGCAATGACATTGACAAGAAAGGGAGTATAACATGGGTATGTTCTCCAATAAGTAACAGATGGTGTTTCTTGATTTGAGTAAGGTGAATATGAAACTATACCTGTACAAGTACTATAGGCACAGCTTAAATTGTTAGCAATTTCATATAATTTATCTTTAATTTAAATGGAATTTATTTTTCCCTTTAAGCCATTATAACAATCAGCAGTATTACTTGCAGATTCAAAGCATAACCAAGCCTAAAATGCCATCTATAAAAGCATATGAATGGTTAATGATTTCTGTTGACACCAAGGAAGAAGTTTTTGTTCTTCTACTCACGAGAGGAATTTTGTCACTAATCAAAGCACTCATGCAGTAATGAAAAGTCATCAATAAAATGTCATGATGAACTATCCACACTGAAGACCATTTCAGTTGACAAAAGTAACAACAATAAACCGATTACAATCAAATTTTTTTCCTTCTCTTTTTCAGTCATTTTGTCAAACAGAATAACTAAGTAACCTTCATGAACATAAACAGGAACACAGAAGTCATAATCCTCAACAATATTAAGCATGTGTATGTTGATGTGCATTCTAAAGAATAGGCACAACTTGAATCCAGCTATACATTTTCACCCCCTCAAAAAGAACAAGCTTAAATTTGATTTCAAATCAAAATATTTGGTTGTTTTTTTCTTCACATGGTTTAGGCAGAGAACAAAACAAACCAAATCTTACTTCAATTGTCTTTTCAACCACAGATTCAGGTAGGACAATGAAGGAACCAACTGAACATGTGAATGTACTACTACATGAAGAAAAACAGGTAGAATTCACTGCCCAAATTTCTACCCCACAAAAGGATATTACCACTCCTATTGCCACAATTCCAAACTTGGTTCCCACCACTCCCACATTTTCAACATCTCCCTTCCTGAATCCTAATGCCAATCCTGACATGGTATCTCTAGCCTCCACACTCCCAGTTACAACTCCAACCACAGTGAATTCCCCAGTGTCTTTAGGTGCAAGCTGGTGCATTGCAAGCCCAAGTGCATCACAAACTGCTTTGCAAGTTGCATTGGACTATGCATGTGGCTATGGTGGTGATGATTGCTCAGCAATTCAACCTGGTGGAAGCTGTTACAACCCAAATACTATCCATAACCATGCTTCTTATGCCTTCAATAAGTATTATCTGAAGAATCCTATTCCAAATGGAGCAATTTTGGGGGAACTGCTGTCATCACTAACACTAAACCAAGTAAGGCTTTTGTTGTTACAATGTTCACTGCATTCACAAATATACTTGCATTTTAAAGCAAATCCCAAAGTAGGCCATGTGGTTGAGTAGGTTGAGAATTTAAATGGTAAGTATAAGTTGAAGCTCTCAATACGAGTTTAATGTATATTTTTTAAAAGAAAAGAAAAGGATGGCCATGAATTCTAGCACAACTTTAATGTGTAGCAAGTTGATAAACCGGCAGAGTGCCTTTGGTTGCTATTCTAATCAGACATACCCCTTTGGAGAACTCCTGGGTTCAATTTTGACCAACAACATCCAAATCATGTGTCATTAGGTGGGTCTTGGGACAATTTTGAACAGACTATTAAAAAAGAAACTTCGACACTCATGTTCTAATATACTTTTGATAGTGGTTTGTGGATATAGGAGATACAAAAGTGCCACATGAGTGCCGCAAAAGTCAAACTTTTTTTCTTTTTCTGCTTTGTTCGAGGCCGCTTCTCAAAAGATTCTTTATTATCATGATGTCATCAATATCTAAAAGATTACTGTTCACCACAATTTTCCATAAATTATGCACAAACGACTAAAGTGAATACATATAAATGAGACAGAAAAAAAACATATGTAAATAAAGACACTTGAATAAAAAAAATGTAGCGACATGAATACTATACACAACTTTTATGAATTAGATTATTTAAACAGTAAAACTTTTTATTGGGGTAATATACTTACTTATACTATTTTACTTTTGGATGTTCAGAACCTTTAATTGAGGTACTTACCTGTTTTGCAGGCACTGCTACATGTCAGTATCCATCTAGTAGGTGACCTTCTTTACCTATATATCTACTTTTCATTTGTTTTTTTAGCACAAAAATCTCCTATTAATTCGGTGTCTAAATTGCAGTACTACTTCATCAGTCTTGAACACCACAAACTCAATTGGTGCCAATGTTTTTGGTTTAATTCCAGTGCCCACAAACCCCTCTCCCTCTGCTGCAGCTGACACATCACATAGGTTTGCAGATATATGTGTCATACTTTGGATAATAGCAATTGTGGAAAAGAATTTTGTCTAATATGGGTGGGGTTCAGTTATTGCAGCTCTCACCAAAACAGTTTTGCCTCTTGCTACAAGACCATCAACAACAGGACATACATGGTAGAAACACTGTAGAAAGCAAAAGGAATCTATGATGGATATTTGTAGAGATTAACACCGTACATATGTTTTTTAACGCCTTTTGTATTGTTAGAAAAACAATATATCTTTGAAGTTCCCTTATCTCTTTGATTGTACAAATTAGGATCAAATTTATTGTCTTAGTCAATCGTAACAGATGGATCGGATTAATCTGAAAATGTAAAATTTTTCATGGATATGTAATGATAGATTCTCAAACATTCACCTATAAGTCAGTTAAAGACATGGGAAGCCAAAAACTAGTGATTGCCTATATGAAAGAGCATACTAGAACAACTTGAACAAAACTGTTGCACTCTTGTATGGGTTCAAAATTGTTGCACTCTTGCACAATTTTTACACTACGTTTACAACTACACCCAACTCTTCTTAGCCTAATTTAAGTTTAGTTTATCTTGTCTAACTTATTTTTAACTAAATGTAAGATTGATGCTCATATCACCAAACACCACTAATTTAAGTTTGGTTTTTCATCATTGGAATTTGTTCACAGGCCCTGCCCATACGTCCCCCACTCCACTCATTGCGGTTTATTGCTTTGTAGCCATAATAATAATAATTCAAATAGATTTATTCGGTCAATTTAATAAACTCCCAGATCTTCAACTGCATGCAGCATGGAGAAGCAGGAGGAGGATAAAAACAATTCCATTCCCTCCTGCAACCACTACCCAGACCCTTTTTCAGCTACTAGATAAGCAACAACCTTCTATATTTATCCCTTCAGAAAGGAAGTTACCCAATTCCAAGAAAAATTGATATTTGGAAGTAACACTACCACAATAATTTCATTACCGATACTATAGTCTATAATAATGTCCTTCAGATTGTCTTAAAAATGAATTTAGTTAGTATTATCATTCATGAAATACAATATGTACACAAACAGGCCAAGAACAAGCAGATAACCAAATCCCTTGCTAAAAGTAACATTACCCAATAATCTTATCACTAGTCCTGTAGTCTTTAATAAGATCCTTCAGGATGTCTTAAAAAGAATTTAGTTATTATTACTAATCATCCAATACAGTGTGTAGATTCATGGATAAGACTATAGTAGTTTGGTAATAGCTATTAACATATAGGCAAATGGATAAAACTACTAGTCTAAAACGCACAAGAATGCATTCTTATTCTTACGGCTACTAAACACAAGTATAAGAAAATGAAAATCTGAGTTCCATATATACCAATCCTTCTCTTGGTTTGGAAAGCTTTTGCTGTATGCACAATGCAGAGGAAAAATAATTCCTCTAATCCATATCCCGGATAAAATAGCTTTTCAAAACTCTGCTCTCAAAATCTTATCATTTTTTCACCCTCCCTTCAAGAGACATTTTTGTTTTCCAGTTAAGGTTAAAGATCATAAGTTCATCAACAGCAAGTACATATATTATTTCCACAGAATTTTGGCCATCTAGTTTACACAAGTAAATATCTTATTTCCAGAGAATTTTGGACATCTAGTTTACACAAGTAAATTTCTTGTTTCCAGGGAATTTTGGACATCTAGTTAACACATTTGATGAGCACACCAGATGGGGAATCTTAAGCATACCAGTTGGGGAATCTTAAGCACACCAGTTGGGGAATCTTAAACACAGATGTTGCTAGCTTTTTAAGTGCCTTTACCTAAAACTACATTGATTGGCCACATTCCATAATAAACATCACTATGAAGAAGCAGGAAGGTGAGTTTCTTTCTGACATAGCCAGAAATGCCCTCCATATCTACCATCTTTCAAAACCATGTTTAATAGAACACTAGCATCCACAGCTTCAAAGGCATATATAGAAGTGTAATTAAAATTTCCAAGAAAATAAATAAATTCATTAGTTCTAAGCCACAGCACATAACAAAACTGAGTAAACATTCAATTCAAAAGAGCATTGATGGAAGTAGCTATTCCATTGCCTAAGCAGAAACTCCTAAAAAAATTGACCGCATAAGACAAAAGTAGCACATTAGCACATAGCCTACAGACTAGTATGCGAGAGAGATAAATCATTGAAGGAGGAGTTCAAGGAGAGCAAGCCATCCCATACAAATCATGCATATCACGGCATCAATTGCAACAACATAAGCAACTACTCCAATTTGTAAAACAGGTTCACGAGGCTATAAATATAAAACTTGCATTTCAAGGGACCACGACCACTTTCCAAGCACAACTATAAGTATAACCAACCTCAACAGACTCAACTATGCAAGAGGTTAAACGAATTGACCTAACATAACTGAAAACAAATCAATTTAAGGAAAACAAACACCCCAACCTCAAAGCACTTGATAAAATAATGTAAAGAATATAGAGTTTAACAGATTAGTTGCTCAAACTGTCCACATGACCAACAGCCAACTCAAAATCTCTCAACAATTCCATCTATGATGTTGGTAACCCATAATTGCATTAGACCAAAAAACCAGCTACTGAAACACAAATTAACAACCATGCACAAACAGGACAAAACACAAAGTCAAAGTCATCGTCATCAGATACCAATGTGGCAACAAATGCAAACACAATTCACATACTTCACATATATATTAACATGGACAAAAACCAACTCAAAAAAAATCTCACCGTTTTCACTCTCTTGCAAAACTTCAAAATGGATTATTGAAATTTAAGAAAATAATAAGAAGCAAAGGAAAAACCACGAGTTTACCTAAAATCCAAAACCACGAGTTCACTCTCTTGCGGTGATGGGGCCGGGTTCCGGCAAGGCTTGCCGGCTAGTATAACGATACTACAGCGAGGCTAGGGCACGGGCTTGCTCGCTGTCACTTTCGATTGCGGTGGAAGCTGGATTCCCGGTGGTGTGGGTTGTGGTGGTTAGATGTGGTGGTCAGATTAGGGGATAAGCTGGTAGGCGAGGGGGGAAACTTTTAGACAGTCCATCCGCTGGTGGAGGGGAGTGGGACAGAGGTTCAAAGCTTCAGTAAGTGAACAATGAGACGGATGTTCTCGCGGGTGAGGGAGGACGATGAAAGGTCATGTTCTTGCGGTTGTGGGTGTGGGGCGGTGGGGGAAGTGGGACAGAGGTTCAAGGCTTGACTAACTCAGCAATGGGAACGGATGTCTCGCGGGTGAGGGGGGAGGAAGAAAGGTGAGGCAGGGGAGGAAGAAAGGCCAGGCTCTCGCGGGTGTGGGGTGTAGGGATTTTGGGGCGGTGGGGGAAGTGGGACAGAGGTTCAAGGCTTGAGTAACTTAGCAATAGGAACCGATGTCTCACGGGTGAGTGGGGAGGAAGAAAGGTGAGGCAGGGGAGGAAGAAACGCCAGGCTCTCGCGGGTGTGGGGATTTTGTTTTTGAATTTTTCACTTTCCTATGCTCTTCCTTGTACGAGACTCCTGACCGTAAAGAGGTTACTAGCTTCTCCTGTTTGTGTTTGGGTTTAGATACGGTTGACACCGTATATGTCGGTAAAAGGGATGGCAAAATAACATTTTCCTTGAACCAATAGACAATTCTTCATGAAATGTCAGGTCTCTTTCATTTCGCTTTTTCCATAAATATGTGTTGTTTCTAGATATATAGAGGCTGACAAGACAAAAAATATTAAATATGATCGTTATCATGATCGTTAAGTGTCATATTCATTGTCACTTTCCCATGGAGTAGTTAGAAGAGAGAAAGGAGAGGAAAATTCTGTTTTTGACAAGCACATCTGTGTGTATATTTTTTGCAATACAGGAATAGATCTCTTACTACATCAACATATCTTTAGGATGTGCACACTATTGTTTTATATGATGATAGCTATGTTTCAATCAAGTTGTTGTTGTTGCTGCTGTTGTTATTGTTTTGTGTGTGTGTGTGTGTGTGTGTTTTTGGTTGATCGTTAATCAAGGTGTTATTAAGACATGAGACTTTATCCTGAAAAAGGTCTAACGTAGTCCTATACTGACCATCAATCTTTTCATGGAAGCTCGTCTCACTATTAAGGTACACAAAGTCTCATAGGACTTAATTGCAGAGATGGCGCATATAGAACTTTATTTTGTGTCTTTGTTGCACTTCGATTAAATGCGTATTTCTCTAGCTTGTTGAAGTCATCGATAAGAAATGTTTAAGGAGGCTAGATGTTGGTAATTAATAAATCTGACAGATCCATTTGTGAATTACTATTCATAAATTGGTATATTCATATATCTACATGTACTTCTAGTCCTATGTATTTACCGATATATGTATTTAATTAACAGATAACAGATTCATTAGATATTTTAAAATTAAGTTTATTGTAAGTACTATAGTATAATTGAGATTTAGTAATATCTAAAAAAATTACTAAATTATATAAAAGTATAGGTAAAACTCTTTAGTAACATAGCCTATATATTATTACACTTGTAAAAATATTCTTAAAAATATTCTTAACTATTATTACACTTTCATAATTATTTTTTTTCAAAAATTAAGTATGTTAAATTATTTTTTTAATCTTAGTATCATTATCTTAAAAATGCTTATTATGAAATAGAGGAAATATAAAATAAATAATTATATCATAGTAGAGATGTGTAATCAAAAAATATATATACGATCGCAGAGGACGAAAATATTCATTTCTTTTTTGGTATCCAAAATGCCAGTAAGGAGAGGCACCTCTAATACTAGCAGGCAAGGCGCTAGTGCTCGGACTAGAGATCTAGCCAACTAAGGTGAGGGACACTTAGTGGGCTCAACTTAATTATGGTTAGTACTCACCCCCTTAAACTTGACCAATCCAAGGCCATCCAAAGGACTCATTAATATTTACCCTTAGCAATAGGGCATTTCACTGCATAGGGTTGCTTGGCAACTAAGGATTTTAGTGGTTAGTGTGGGGCTTGAACACGTGACATAGGGATCATGAATCTAAGATTGGGAACCCAACCACTTGTGCCAACCTTAGCTGGCAAAAATATTCATATTTAATTACCTGGACACTGTACTTGGGGATTGCCCAAGTTTGCAGCTTGAGTTTGTCAAAATGATCCCTCTCCACAATGAATGTAAGGCCATAGACCCATGTGAGGATCACGGACCAAGCAGTCATAGGCCACATCAACCACAAGTACCATTTTGACGTGTAAGGCTTTGAAGCCAGGTATGCAAATCCAAGCCTTAGATGATAGATTGATTTAGGTGTGGTGAGATGCGTTTGGTGCGCAACATCTGGGGTTTCTTCAAGTTGTTTTAGTGCTATCTCGTGTAATTGATCTGAAGCCTTGTCTATGGTGCCATATATGTAGTCATATAATGGTATAAACTAGGAGTAGTTTGTCTTGAATTGGGTGTGGTGCAAAGAGTGCAACCTATGAGATATTAGAAAACATGTAAATTTTCTGAGTTGTTGTATATTAAATTAATAACTAGTGTACTTAATTAAGAATTTAATTTTGATACTATAAAAGTATTTTACATAGAAACATTTAACCATGTATTATTATGTTAGCAAAAATATTTGACTTTCATATCTATTAAATTAAAAATCTCACATATAGTGGCATATAATTAGATAATAATATAAAACTCTTACGCTAATAGTATATCAAAATTAATCTTCCTAATTAATAACTACTGTACTTAATTAATTATGCAAATTGTATATGTATATGGAATAATTTTTTAAACATGAACATTTTTTTTCCATTGTATCATAGAAAAATGAACATGACAAATTGAAAACGTAGTGTCGTGACGATATGATATATATATATATATCTTCAAGACAATTAATTTGTTTTCTCAAATGTGTATTACCTTAAAAGTTAATTAATTACAACCATATCCCTGCTATCAATTAATTACAGTATTAAGCATGAATTATAAGTTTTATAGATAAAGTGTAAAATAAAAAAGAATGAAATTGCATAAGTTTATATGTCTTAAAAAAGTCACTTGATATGTTTTTACAAATAAAAAAACACTACATCATATAATTATCAAATTTTTAAACGTGAGTCTGTTTTATTACATTTTATAATAAAAAGATGAAACTGGAATTGAATCTCAGCCAAAATATTTATTTGAAATATTTTGATAGTAATTTGTTAATTATAAAAATAATTCAATATAAATATCTGTTAAAATTTTATATGAAAATTAATAATTAAAATTTAAAGATATAAAATCTTGAAAATAAATGTGATATCAAGGTAAAATACTTCTGCTTATCAATATAACTAAAAATTCTTTTTTGCATAGAATTAGTATCCTAAATTTATAATTAAAGACATAAATTTTTTTATAAAATATAAGATTTTTAAAAAAATTTATGTACTCTCTCTATCCATTTAT
This sequence comes from Pterocarpus macrocarpus, assembly GCA_031439585.1. NCBI lineage: Eukaryota > Viridiplantae > Streptophyta > Magnoliopsida > Fabales > Fabaceae > Pterocarpus > Pterocarpus macrocarpus. The sequence goes on along the minus strand of CM062516.1, from coordinate 14,775,918 downwards.
AATTATTTTTTTAACCAAATTTTTTGTTTATAATTATCTATTATTTTAAAGTTTTTAAATAATATTAATTAATTTACTCCAATTTTATCCTTACTCTTATTTTTCCATCTGCTCCTAATAAATATTTTATAATTTTTTAAAAAAGGAATTTTATTATAATAGTCTAAGTTTTTTCGTTTTTAATGTTTATATACTTTTAATAATTTTCTGATTTGTGTTCTAAAACTTTAGAAGACAGTTATTTACTCTGATGGGACAACGAAAATGTAAGGATTATGTTCTCTTTTGACCAATAACCCCGCAAGAAGCAACTAATATGATGTCTCCAATTAATGTTAACTGTCGGTATATAAAGCGACCACTAACAGTCAGGCTTAGAAACGACATTTGTTTAACACCCAGCCTAGCGAAACAGAAAAGAAGACAAGCGATTTAGGTTAGACTCGTTAGTGATACAAAAAATATAAAACAGCTGCCTTTCCTTTAAGAAATTATAGAGGCCATGAAATTTTGAATTGAAAAAAATATATATTCTCTCTCTCTCTCTCTCTCTCTCTCTCTCTCTCTATATATATATATATATATATATATATATATATATATATATATATATATATATTGTTTTAGGGTGTGTGTGTGTTTGTTTATGTCTTATTACATGAAAAATATTGTTTATGAAAAATATTTTTAAAATATATATAACTTGTTTAGATAAATTTTTGAAAATGTAATTTTTTTTCTCGAAAAACAGGTAAAACATTCATTCTATTTTTATTTCTTTGTCTGTTTCTGCTTTTTATCTTAAAAGTTTTTTTTTATAGTTTATACAAAAAAAAAACTCATAATCTATGTTTGTAAAGTATATGTATATGCCGTTGTAAATACTTACAATGGAATGTACATGAGATACTTGAGAGGGGGAAAGATGTTAAAGAGCCATTTTGGAACGAGCTCAAAATTGCAATGACCGACATTATTCATAAAATCAATGTAAGTGACGTATCCAACCATCCACTGCCACTGTGTTTGCGAAGACAAGTGTTAATTTGGGGGGCGCATTCTACGACACACCCTATTGTCAAAGGTGCATCATGCACCATGAGTATCTGACGGTGAGGATATGATAGTATATTCATAGGCCTCTTACCCGTGATGCATCTTAAACAATCTTACTCCATCTCTCCCACCACAAACTCACCACTTCTCCCCATCAGATCTCCCCGACAAACTCACCACCTCCCAGTTTACTCTCTCGTTAGTACCACGTCAGAGCCTCTGATGCCATCGCCACCGCCTAGCGCCTGCCCCATTGCAACCCATCTTCCCTCACTCCTATCACAATACCAATTCTTCCATTGCCTTCAACAATTTGCAAATTTCTCATCCGCTACAAAACCCCTTCTCCATTCCTTCCATTTTCAATTTTTTGGGTCTTCTTCTTTTGGGTTCTCTTCAACTTCCTAATATTTCAGAAATTGAGAAAGAAACTTTTTTTTTTATTTCTTGTGTTTTTTCACCCAGATTTGAGCTAAATATCAAACAGTAATTTTCTACCTTTCTTTTAATTTTGGCTTTATCTTTTTGTTTCTAATTTCAGTGAATAACCAACAAAGTTAGTCGATTTAAATGTTTTTGCTTGGTGGATCTGTGTTTTTGTTTGAGCTAATTGTTTTTTTAACAGTGAGGATGGTGTTCTTCACATGGGTTGGTGGCTGCCAGAGACGATGCATTGGTAGCCGCCAGAGAAGTGACTCTGTCAGAGGGGAGGATGGGAGAGGGGAGGGAAGCTTGTGATGGTGATTCTTGGGTGCATCCAACAAACAAAGGGAAACTGTTGGTGGCGATGGCATTGGGGCACAGGCGGTAGCGGTGGCGCCGGGGTTGTGCGGTGGTGACGGAGGTGGAAGCAGTGAAGCGTGGTGGTCGTCAGTATGTCGTTGGAGACAAGGAAGGTGGGGAACAAAGAAAATGAAAAATTCTATAATGCACCACATATAATTGGTTTCACTAATACACCATCACAATCTTACCACTGGATAACGCGGTGCATCACACACCTTTGACTCCGAAGAGCATCTTAGATGCCACCAAATTTTGGTATTGCGAAGAGAAGAAAGTATGCTATGTGTTCAGCAAATGGATGGATCATGGATCACAGCTACGAAGGAAGAACAAAGAAAATATGGTTAGATAAAGAAAAGAGAAACACAAGTGCTGAAAATTAATTTGCTGGCTTATAGTTAGCAAATGACAATAAAGATTACAGCTGGCCAATGCGCAAACTGTTGCTTTGCAGAGGGACATATACAATCACAGAATAAACATATATGGAAGAAATTATTGTATTTTTCTTATATAACATGTCATACTATTGTACTTTGTATTTAAAGGTTAAAGGTATGTTTGGTTTTTATTTTCATTTTCTTTTGCATTTTTTTAATTTTCTATTTTGAAAATTTTGTGAGAAGAATCGTAAATATCATAAAATCTTGTTTTATATTTTTTTCTCCCATTTTTATTATTTTTTTCACAGAATTTTAAAAATAGGAAATGAAAATAGAAATTAAACAGATCATCACATTTCATTTCTAATTTATACTGAGATTTATTATTAATTTATTATTACATTTTATTTTTAGAAAATTAAAATACAAAATTTAGATAATAAATAAGTACATCAACATGAACTTCATCATAAATTATAATTAAAATATCAAATCTTAAATTGAATGAATATAATCTTATATGACACTTGATAGAGATGTAATAATTTTCCACACATATGGTGCTCCTTAGCTTTATATTCATCATTTACCATTCTGGTTTGCTACATTTTATGTATGCTACTTTGTGATACTCTTTGAGTGAATTACACCAACATGGCTTTCTAGTTGTGGTTAGTTACACCAGCTATTTGATTGGTTCATAACAGTTAGAACTTAGAACTGTGGTGGACTCTAACATATAATTTCTAATACAATGGCCACATAAAATTTTAATGTGATAAGGTCATGTCAAATTAGAAGAGTTCTTTATTACAGGAATAAGCAATAAGGAGGCTAGTTGTTGGCAATTAATAAATCTGATGGATCCATTTATGAAAAAGGTCCAACGTTGTCCTGTACTATCAACTTTTTCATGGGATTAGGATTCACATTCACAAATATGAACACAGATATGAATACATATCAAATTCATTAAATTATAGGATATAAACATAGCATATATATATAATTTAAAAAAATATAATTCATAATATTATATTTAAATATTTTTAGATATTTATAGATGTCAAACTATTAATTTTTATTACTTTTTAAACCCTAAAAAAAGGAATATTTTTAATATATGTCATGAACACTTTTTATATCTCTCTCAAAAAATATAAAATACTATTTCTATTGACATTTAAAAAAATTTTCTAAACAAACTTAAATTTTTGAGTCATTGAATTTTTTTTATCCATCAAATAATTGAAAAAGAAAGTACTAAATCGTTTTTAATTTCCTCTCTACTCATTAATGATGGCCCAACTCTTTGTGTCATTTGGGGCAGTTAGCGGTTGGAACCCATGCTGAAGAATTGAATGCCCAACTTTGTCTATATTATGCATTGTGTAGCTACGTTCATGTTCACTCCATCCTTCCAAAGAGTGCACTATCCCAGCTATGCGCCATGCACTCCTGACCTTCCTTGGCAACCAATCCTGCATTATATGGTATTTGAAAAGTTATTATTTTGGGATGATATAACTAAATTAATTAATTTAATCTTCCATGTGGAAATAGAATAGGGTGATTAATTATATCAATTAAATAACTCCACTAGTGGAAAAGATGATTATTGAGCTAACCTCACATGAATAGACATTTTCAAGAGAACTTGGAGCTAGCATTGATGGGGTGCAATGGTAGCAGCAGTTCTTCGCCACTTGACATAGTGTGGCTTTCATCTATTGGTGGACAAACTAGCAATATCTCCTCTCTTTGAAAATGTGATACAAACTATTTATGTAAATTTTCACACTTAAAGTATCGCATATATCGCATTATTTCCTTGGATCACTTAAATGACTTAAAAGTAATAGTTCGACTAAATAGTGGTCACAAAATTTATAATAGAATAATAATACCATGAGTAGAAAATTTTAAAATTGAGTGGGGGCATTTACCCCACTAACCTATACCTAAATCCACCCCTGCATGCACTGTTAGCTGCCAAAATTAAAAGGGGCAGAAAAAGAATGTTATTTGAACATTAAAAATAGATGAATTTATGAATAATAAATATAGTAAAGAGAGAAAAATACAAAATTTAAGGTAGTAGTGAGTATTGAGAAAAACAAGTCAAGACTTTTCTTTTTCCTCTGTTATATGTTTATAAGATGTCTATTTCTTTATGTTCAAATAACATCTATGTTACTCTAAGAAAATTAGGTCCTTTCTTGCCACAGTCAATTTCTCGCAGTGTATATTTTCTGCTCAAAAACACTCTCTTTGCCTTCCTTTTCATCTCTCTCCTTCTTTGACTTCTTTCATCTTTTTTTTTTCCTCTCTACCCTCTCTTTTTTTTTTCTTTTTTTCTCTCTCATCTCTCCTTTCTCAGCTTTTTCTCTCTCCTACCCCCTCTCCTCTTTTGTCACTCACTCATTCGAGTTCCTAAGTTGGATGCGAGTTCCAGGATTAGGTTTAGGTATAGCTGAATTGAGCTTCGGTGATTTTGGGCTTAACACGAGTTCCTCTTTCCCATGAGGCATAGCTGAATTGGGCATTGGTGATGCAAGTTCCAGGATTGATGGGAGTTTCTCAGCTTGATGCGAGTTCTTGGATTGATGTGAGTTTCTCAATTGGAAGCGAGTTTCAAGATTGACGCAAGTTCTTCTTTGGGCTGAGGCATAACTGAATTGGGCTCAGGTTGCACGAGTTCCGAGATTGACGCGAGTTCCTCTTTGGGCTGAGATATAGCTGAAGTGGGCTCCGGTGATGTGAGTTCTAGGATTGATGAGAGTTCCTCGGCTTGACACGAGTTCTAAGATTGATGCCACTCGAATTCCAAGATTGATGCGAGTTCCTTAGCTAGATGCGTGTTCCTCATTAGGCTAAGGCATAACTAAATTGGGCTCGGGTTATGTGAGTTCCAAGATTGATGCGAGTTCCTCTTTGGGCTAAGGTGTAGCTAAATTGGGTTCAAGTGAAGTGAGTTATGAGCTTAACATGAGTTCTTCTTTGGGCTAAGGCATAGATAAATTGGGCTTTGGTGACGCAAGTTCCAGGATTAACGCAACACGAGTTCCCTTTTAGGCTGAGATATACCTATTGAATTGGGCTCCAGTGATGCAAGTTCCGAGCTTGACGTGAGTTCCAGGATTAACACGAGTTCCTCAACTTAACATGAGCTCCTCTTTGGGCAGAGGCATAGCTAAATTGGGCTCAGGTGGCATAAGTTCCAAGATTGACTCGAGTTCCTCAGCTTGACACGAGTTTCTCTTTCGGTTGAGGCATAGTTGAATTAGGCTTCGGTGACGTGAGTTTCAGGATTGACGCGAGTTCTAGGATTGACGCGATGCGAGACTTGAACTGAGTTCCTCCTTTTTATATATTTCTTATTTTTTATTATATACAATTATAGTTTCTACTAAATAAAATATATTATTTTTTATTTTTTTTATATTGTTATATGCAATTATAGTTTATAATAAATAAAATTTATTATTTATTTCTTATTGTTTACATATTGTTATATACAATTATAGTTTATACTAAATAAAATTACATATTCTTTTAACTAATTTAAAAATTTGAATAATTTGTTTGAGTTTACTACTAGAAATTCATCAAAAACCGACGGATTAATAAATTATAGATGTGGGAATTTATCGACGGTTTGATATTCCGCTAGTAAAACCACCAATAAATATTCGCACGTAATTGTAACAAACTATTATCAACAAAAAACCCATCAGTAAGTAATAATTTCGTGAGGTCCAGGATTGATGCGAGTTCCTCATATTGACGCGAGTTCTTCTTTGGGCTGAGACATAGCTAAATTAGGCTTCAATGACATGAGTTCCAGGATTAATAACAGTTCCTCAACTTGATGCGAGTTCCAGGATTAATGAGAGTTCCTCGGCTTGACGTGACTCAAATTCCAGGATTGATGTAAGTTCCTCAGCTTGACGCGAGTTTCTCTTTGTGCTGAGGCATAGCTGAATTGGGCTCAGGTTATGTGAGTTCCATGATTGACACGAGTTCCTCTTTAGGCTGAGGTGTAGTTGAATTGGGTTCAGGTGATTTCGGGCTTAATGTGAGTTCCTCTTTAAGCTGAAGCATAGTTAACTTGGGCTCCAATGACGCAAGTTCTGGGATTGATGAGAGTTCCTCAACTTGACGTGACACGAGTTCCCCTTTGGGCTGAGACATAGCTACTAACCTGGGCTCCGGTGATGCAAGTTTCTCAGCTTGATGCAAGTTCCGAACTTGACATGAGTTCTAGGATTGACACGATTTCCTCAACTTAACTCGAGTTCCTCTTTCGGCTGAGGCATAGCCGAATTAGGCTTAGGTGAAGTGAGTTCCAAGATTGACACGAGTTCCTCAGCTTGATGTGAGTTTCTTTTTGGGCTGAGACATAGTTGAATTGGGCTTTAGTTACGTGAGTTTTAGGATTGATGCGAGTTCCTCTGCTTGACGCGAGTTCCAGGATTGACACAACACAAGTTCTGGACTTGAATTGAGTTCCTCCTCTTTTTTACCTATTTCTTATTTTTTATTATATACAATTATAGTTTATACTAAATAAAATATATTATTTGTTATTTATTTATTTATATATTGTTATATACAATTATAGTTTATAATAAATAAAATTTATTATTTATTTCTTATTATTTACGTATTGTTATATACAATTATACTTTATACTAAATAAAATTATATATTCTTTTAACTAATTTAAAAATTTGATTGATTTGTTTGAGTTTACTACTAGAAATTTGTCAAAAATCGACAGATTAATAAATGATAGATGGGGGAATTTATCGACGGTTTGATATTCCGTCAGTAAAACCATCAATAAATATTTGCGTATAATTGTGCCAAACTATTATTGATGGAAAATCTGTCGATAAGTAATAATTATTCTTTTTAATTTAATTTAACAATTTAATATATATTACTGATAGATTTTTCGTCGATAATTTAGAATTTAATAAATATTTTTTGCTATTTTTCTTTAAAAATTATTTTTTTACTATTATCGATCGATATTTGAAAATTGAGAATGACCACCAATATCAGTTCATTTTTTATTTTATTGACAGATTTTCTATCGGTAAAGGTCGATGAATGAAACGAATCATTTCATTACCATTAATGAAATAAATCGTTTCATTAAATTGTTACTGATAGAAAATCTGCTGGTAAAAAAGAAACATATCATTAAAATACAAGTCCGCTTCTTCTTCTTCCTCATTTCTCCCATCACGCTCTCTCTCTCTCTCTCTCTCTCCTTGTCTCATTCTCTCTTGCTCCTACCTTCCGTTTTTCGCCATTTTCACCCATTGGAGCTTCCATTTTGCCATTGGGGACCGCCATTATGTTTCTAGTATATTATTTAATGTCTTAATTAGTTTAGTGTTTTAGTTTAGCCTTTTTTTTTTTGTAATTCCATTTGTTTACTCATAATTTTTGTTTCTTGGTTAGTTAATTAACTTATTTTGTTATTTTGAATTGTTAAAGATCTTATTTAGAGCACTTGGAGCGCTTCCAATTTGATGCATAAGTTTATTTGAGATTCCTGGTGTATTAGGTGTTTACATTATAATTTTTTTTAATTTTATATTTTCTGAAGTATTATAGATTTAAATTTTCTAGGATAGAATTGTAGGATGAGATTACAAAATTAGGGAAAGGCTTAGAGTTTCTTCCCATTATTTGAATTGTGTACTGTGGTATTGTGTGCATATATCTGAAGTAAAGGGATGCATTTTAGAATAGTTTTTAAGATTAACTGATTGATTTGAATGATTGCATGTGTTTGTTATTTGTGTTTAACTACTTAAATAACTTTTTTTCGATAAATAATTGTTATTTGTGTTGAAATGCTAAATTAAATAATTATTTTTTGAAATAATTATTTTTGAAATTATTTAAAATATTCTTTGAATTAAATAATTATTGTTATGCAATAAATAATTATTATTTGTGTTAAAATATTGAATTAATTTTTGTAGAGGCTTCTAATTTAAGGGAAAACTTTGGCCAAATATTTTTTATCATTTAAAATATTCTTAGAGTTAAAAAATTATTATTATGCTAAGTGTGTTGTGTATTTATTTAGCTAACATATATCTTATATTTTCAATTTTGTACATGTTATACGGATTCCTAATGGTAGGATGAACACCTAGTTTTGGACGAGAAAAGGGTAGATTTAGAAAGTATGGTCTACCCCCTCACACCCGTGCCCCACCCACCACCTCCATTGCGACCACTTCCACTACTGATACCTCCTCCACCCCTCCTGGTCCACATACGCAAGAGTTTGTTATGATACCCAACCTTGGGTACGTGGAGTCAAGACCTGGATAAGCAAAGGATCAACCTATGATGGCTCTCTATACATTAGAGGATCTACTACCATTGAGGGCATGTCGCTGAGGATGGTAAATATCGTCCTTTATTTAGTTATTCAATTTTCGTATTAAATATTATATGATCAGGTGAAATTTCTTTGAAATGTAGGAGAAGGCGATGAACAGGCCACCAACTCAGGAGGAGCTATTCCGGGATACCCACACCCGGAAGCAACAAGTCCTAGTGGATTGATATCTAGTCAGAGACCACATATATAAATACTTATAATTTTAATTTTTAATACTTTTAATTTATTATAATTATTATTCTTTAAATCTAATTTGTTTTGTTTCTTCCAATTATAGCGCGAGTTCACCCAGCGACTGACCAAGGCTAGATCGTAGCAGTTGCAATAGGGGGATGGGAGCACTTCTGCTAGCCCACTTGTTAGCTATGATGAGGTATGGGCTCAAACTGTCGGCGGCCGCTATAAGGGGCATATCTACAGAATGGAGACCTCTTACAGCATGTCATATTCTCCAAGCTTTGTATCTGGCACTGGGCTTGCTGGGACCAATCCGAAGGACATCCGTGATCAAGTCCATGCATTGAATAAATCATTGTAGAGGTAGTTGGAGGAGGCCAACAGGATGTATATGGTGTTGTATGAGCACCACGAAAGGGATGAGGAGTAGTGGACCCAACAGACACAGTTCATGGAGTAGCAGATGACAACCATGTACAGCTACTTCAACCAAATGCGGCGTGGCGATTCTTCATTTGGTCCATAGCCTCCACCACCTCTGCCCCCACCTCCACTGCCGCAGCCTTCTCCACACCACCACCCATCCGGAGATGAAGATGAGAATGATATCTTGAATACTAATGATGATCAATATTTATATATTTTAGGACATTTTTTTTAATTTCTTTTATTATTGATAATTTTTATTTTAAAGTAATAGTGTATATATTTTATTTAATTAATAGTTTTTTTAATTTCTTCTATTTGTTATCATTTTAGAATTATCAATATTTTTTATTTTTATAGATTTATGAAAAATTAAAATAAAAATTTCAAACATTTAAATATTTAAATATTAATTTCCAATATTATCAATTAAAACAAAAAAATAAATATTCTTTATTTACTGACAGATTTTCTGTCAATAAATATGTAACATAAAATATTTTTCTTTTTGTTTTACTGACATATTATCCATCAATAAGTATTAAGAATTCGTCGGTTTAATAAAACCAATGATAATTTCTGATGCTATTATTACAGGTGTATTTTCAATTTTACCGATAGAATTTTTCCTTCTGCATAATTTTTATTTTATTGACGAATTACTTTTTCTATCATTAATAATCATTTTTTTATTACCCATGCATTTCTTATTGATGGATTTATTCCGTCAGTAATTAGTACATTTCTAGTAGTGGTTGATTTTGTAATAAATGCACATTAAAAAATAAAAATTTTATTATTCAAGTACTTTTTATTTTTTAATATAATTATTCTATGAATTTTTTTTATTATATAAAATATAGTTTACTAAATAATATTAATTACTTATTTATACATTTTTATTACCTATTTGTTAAGTTAACAAATATATAATATTCTCTCTATTATAAATTTGATATTGTCTATTACTTATTTACACAAAAATTGCATGTAATAAAACTTTGAAACGTTATAGCAACATTGAAATTGAATATCATATACTCACTAATAAAATAAAACTTTGTAATATATTATGATTAGTAAGCAAAAAAAATCATTATTATTTATTATTTATTATTTATTTTTTTCCTATTTTTGACATATTTATATTCACACTAACAATTCATATCAAATTGAGATATATAAATATTTGAAATATAAACAATTTTTTAACCAATAAAAAGATAACAAAAGTTTTTCTCTTTTTTAACAAGCCTTAATATTAAATAGTAATAAAAGTAACAATTAGCCCGTGCCGCGGGTATTCTACTAGTTTCTCCAAAATAGAAGGTAAAGTATTAATTAAATGCGTTGACGTTTATGCATGCATAGTGAGAGTTACATAAACTGACCAACCTCTTTCTCCATCAACTTCATCAAACTCGATTCCCTTGTCGACGATTCTAGCATTGCCTTTGGCAGTTCGGTAATGAAACAGAGTGATCCATATTTAGTTGTGAATCATACGCCACAAAAAAATGGCAAAATGAGAAAGGTGGATGTATCCCTTTCACTCTTATCCTTCACAAATATAAAGTAGGTGCTGTGAACAACCCAAGGAACTAATATCCCATACTGCAAAATTACACATGAAAGGGTGAAAGACAAGGTTAAGGACACAAAAATTCTACTTCTATTAAGATTTAGATCCTTAAAATATGGAATACACTTTAAAAAAAATCTACAAATGATATCCATTGATGAAAAAAATTAAAAGAAATAGTTATAATTTATCATATAAGTAATTATATTTTATAAAATTTTAAACTATTGATTTTTTCCATTAATAATAAATTTTGTAATCTATTCTTTAAAGTGCACCTCAAGTTTTAAGGATTTTCAAGATCAATTAGGAACACATTTTGAGATAAATGGGAAAAACTACTCCAAAATATTCTTTTCAAATATTTTGTTATGTCTATGTCTTACCAAAATAAAGGGTGTCTAAAATTACGTACAAACAGCACTTTTGATGATATAATTGTGACCTTGATTTCCATGTGATTAAATGTTTTGAATTAATACACCAGAGTGAAAGGTATACTCATACCATACGCATGCAAATTAAAATACTTTTGCATTATAGTACTGTCTTTCAGTAAGCTGCTGTGCGTAAAACACATTAGAAAAACTTCTGTTAAGCTATGCTTTTATAAAACAACGTAGAACCAAAGAAAACAATATAGCATGTTCATGCTGTACTTCGATTTTGGACGTGACAAACACTAACTCTTAGTGTAGGTGGGTGGGTGCATGAATGGACCACAAATAACAGCTATCTGGAGAAAGGATCTAGAGAGAGATCATGGGGGGAAACTATGGAAAAAGCAAGGCAACCTTAAAGCTTCCAAGATGTTTCCATGGCCAATCAGTGAGGATTCCAGGCCTTGAAGCCATGCTTTGTTCGCAGCTCTAACTACATTCTTTGGAGAAAAGAGTGGTGTGTTTCGATCTCAGCCTCTCTGGTGTTTTCTATGCTTTGGAGTAAAAATAGGTGACTTTATTTATAGATCCCATTTTTCATCTTGGAACGGTAATAATTGATTCATTTTTAACTCTCAACAGTTACCAACCAAACTTCACCACATCGTTAACTATTACTCACCGTCACGTGGCCAAGCAGCCACGTCATGCTTTTTAACAACAAGCGGCACTTGACTTTCCCAAATTGATTTCTATACGCAACCAAATTGAGAAGCTATGATTCCCAAGAAGCCTACTTTGGCGCTAATTCTTGCATGCTTTTAAGTGCTACTACTATTTCTGAAAGAGTAATAATGGGCAAGAAGCAGTTATGACGAAACTTGAAGTATCAACAATTAAGTGGCATACTTGGAGAGGTGGGTATCAACAATTTCGACTATGACATCAGCATTAGAAACACAATTCTCCGTTACATTTGACTGGGATGAGAGCATTGGGGTTCCTGGGGCCTTCATGATCATAAACCATCACCACAGCCAGTTCTACCGAAAGACAGCGACCATGGAAGACATGTTCCTCGACATTTTGTCTGCAATTCTTGGGTTTACCCTGCTCATCGTTACACCTATGATCGTGTGTTCTTTGCAAATAAGTCATTCGTCTAAAACGTTAACAATATAATACCTTTTACTAATGAACGTTAAACACGGTGTAGTTAATGGTTTTCAATAAGCTTTATGTCTACTTATAAATACTATTTGTGCTTTTCATATAGTTTAATAATATCAAGTTAAATGAGTTTCGTTGAAGTGTAAGTGTCCCGTGCTTTATAAATATTATCTCCTTCATATATAACTTTCAGAGTTAGCTTAGTGATGAAGACGAGCATGTGAAACAGTAGCTGAACCATATGCGGCTCTCTAAAATTCTGTAGCTTAGTTTTCATGCTTAAGCTTTGGATTGTTTGACATAAAACTTTAACCCTTTTAAAATTTTAGTCTTTTCCCACAAAATATTTCAATCAATTTCCGCCTTGGATGTGAAGTAAAGAATTTAGCTTTAACATAGGCGGCTAACGCATGTCTCACCACCATTTTCAATGTTAAATAATTAATTCCATATTGTAATAGAAAGGTAACATATATATTTTGAAGTCCTATGAATATACATATATAGATAGCTAGCATCCATTTGCTTATATATAATTAAGTGCAGCACATAACAACTTATTTTAATTATGAAACGATAATAACTAGGATTAGTACCCTCCTAGCTAGTTAGGGCTGCAACAAGGTGGCCAAATGCATTGTTTAAATTCCTCTCTACTCATTAATAATGGCCTAACTCTTTGTCTGATTTGGGGCACTTAGAGGTTGGAACCCACGCTGAAGAGTTGAATGCCAAACTTTGTCTATGTTATGCATTTTGTAGCCACATTCATGTTCACTCCATCCTTCTAAAGAGTGCACTATCCCAGCTATGCGCCATGCACTCATGACCCTCCTTGGCAACCAATCCAGCATTATATGGTATTTGAAATTTTATTATTTTGGGATGATATAACTAAATTAATTAATTTAATCTTCCGTGTGGAAATAGAATAGGGTGATTAATTGAATCAATTAAATAACTCCGCTAGTGAAAAGATATTCACTAAACTAACCTCACATGAATGGATATTTTCAAGAGAACTTGGAGTTAGCATTGCTGGGGTGCAATGGTAGCAGCAGTCCTTGCGGCATTTCTTTGCAGGGATCTGCGAGTATGGAATAAATAATGTTCCTTTGGGTGCCTTCAACTGTTCCTCTTTGGTCAATCCATCTCCCACTAGCCATATCTATCCAGAAAACAAAGATGAAAAAAGAAAGAAAACATTGTTTGTCATTATGTGTTACGGTTATTTGGTATACCTTTAAAAACAGGGAAGAAAGATTTTCGTTGGGAATAATGTTATATAGCTTGAATTAGTTATTAGAATAATTGTTAAAAATTGTCAAGATTCAATGAAGGTAAATAAATAAATCAAAAGCGTGAAAATTAATTATCCCTTCATTCAATAGTTAAAAATAATGCTTTATACATTCTGACAATTTTGGTAGCAAAATTCTGATTGTTTAGTATTTAATTTTAGAAATATAATGTTTTCATTACCTAACTTGAATTTTTTGCCCCTACATTTTGAGGGTATTACCAACACTTCTATTAGAAATTATACACAAATATAGGAACAAAAGAAGACCAACTAGAATCAAGTTTACGGTGGAAAGAAGTGATTTGAATTTCAACTTAAGTTGATGAATATTTAAAAGCGAAACTAGGTAAATCTTGTTATATTATCGTCTGAGTGTAACTTTTTGCAATGACCGAATTACTTTCGGAGATATTGAACGACTTTTTGAGTTTCATATAATCAGCCTCGCGCATTGTAGCAACCTGAAATATATAGTTATTCGCATGTGATCAAAATTGAGATAGAAGTAGAGTTTAAAATAAATCTTCCCCCATGGATATCTAGTAAGAAATCTACACAAATTAAAGAAGCTGACCTTAATGTCTTGTTGGCACAATTTGAAGGCAATTGCATATGCAGCCTTGTTGAGTTTTCCGCTAAGTAACACTTGAGTTGTTCCTTTAGGAATGCTGTTAAGAACAATAGCAACTACAAGGCTACTGCCATCTACAACCTTCACTTTTAGCTTTGGATTCCGAGTAACATAAAGCCCTCCATATACGTTAAGCTCGTCCCCTTGATTCATGAGGCCTAGGCATGAGGCCTAGGCTCACCACTTTTGTGCCTTTTCTGTCAGCCTCCAGTATTGCTTCCTCAATCATTTTGTTGATAGCCACTTTTTGCCATTGCATGAAGTACTACAAAAGAAAATCAGTTAATCATGAAATAAATCCCATTATTGCAAAATATGAATTGTTATTTTACACATGGCCAGATAATAAACAAAAGATCACTTGTAATTATATTAAAGCTGTGCCGAAACAATTAATCCCTTTAGTACTTGTACAAAATAAATTATGTGGAAAATCAACTATTGAGCTTAGTTATTTAGACACATTAACTTCATGAAATATTCATTAGTCTTTTATGAAGATATCCAATCACTAATACATAATTGAAATTTACTAACATTTGAAAAATGTTATCAAATTATTATAAAAATGTTGTTAAAATTCTTTTAGTAACATAACTTATATACAACTATTATAAAAATGTTACTGAAAATTTTTAACAATATTTTTTTATATTCCTAATAAATGTTGTTAAAAACTTAATATGTAGTAGTGAATATATGCAATTTTATTGTAAAAGCTAGATAGTTTTTGCGAAATGTCTGTAAAATGTACTTCCTCAATTTCATAATGATAGTTGTTTTGGAAAAAAATTGTTCCATATTATTTATTTTTTTATTCTAAAAAATTAATTATTTTATACTAAGTTTATCTTTGTCTGCATTAATTATAATTTTCCTCTCCTTATTACCTCCTTTATTGATCTATCATAATTTATTTGTTAATGAATGTAACATGAACCTTCAGCAGGGCAACGAATAATTCAGTCTTTCATAATTATTTTTTCTCAAAAATTATATATATATATATATATATATATATATATGCATGCTATTGTAGAGGACAAAAATATTTATTTATTTTTTTGTACCCAAAATGCCAGCAAGAGGAGGCACCCTCAATACTAGCAGGTAAGGCACCAGTGCTAAGACTATAGATCCAGCCAACTAAGGTGAGGTAAACTTAGTGGGCTCAACTCATGATCAGCACTCACCCCCCTTAAACTAGACCAATCCAAGGCCATCCAGAGGACTTATTGACATTGCCCCTAAGCAGTATAGCATTTTGTTGTGGAGGGTTGCTTAGCAACTAAGGATTTTAGTGGTAAGTGTGGGACTCGAACTTGTGACATAGGGATCACGAATCTAAGACTAGGAATCCAACCACTTGTTCCAAACTCAGGCAAAAATATTCATATTTAATTACCTAGACACTGTACTTGGGGATTGCCCAAGTTTGTAGATTGAGTTTGTCAACACGGTTCCTCTTCACAATGAATGTATGACCATAGACCCATGTGAGGATCATGGACCACGCAGTCACAGGCCACATCAACCACAAGTACCATTTTGGCATATAAGGCTAGGTATGCAAATCCAAGCCTTAGATGATAGATTGATTTAGGCATGGTGAGATGCATTAGGTGCACAACATCTGGGGTTTCTTCACATCATTTTACAGCTATCTCATGTAATTGATTTGAAGCCTTGTCGATGGTGCCATATATGTAGTCATATAATGGCATAAACAGGGAGTAGTTTGTCCTAAACTAGGTGTGGTGCAAAGAGTGAAACCTGCAAGATATTAGAAAATATGTAAATTTTGCAAGTTGTTGCATATTAAATTAATAACTAGTGTACTTAATTAAGAATTTAATTTTGATACTATAAAAGTATTTTACATAGAAACATTCAATCATGTATTGTTATATTAGCAAAACTGTTTGATTTTCATATCTATTATCTTAAAAGTCTCATATATAGTAGCATATTATTAGATAACAGTGTAAAACTTCTTATGTTGATATTATATCAAAATTAATCTCCCTAATTAATAGCTAGTGTACTTAATTAATTACGCAAATCATGTATGTATATGGACTAATTTTTTAAACATGAGCATTTTATTATATCATAGAAAAATGAACATGACAAGTTGAAAACATAGTGTTGCGGCGATATGATGCTTATATATATATACGTCTTCAAGACAATTAATTTGTTTCATCAAATGTGTATTACCTTAAAAGTTAATTAATTACAGTATTTTTTTTTTTTGGTGAAGTAAGTAAGAACAGAAAAAAGAAAAAACAAACAGAAGGACTAGACACGATAGTAAACTATGTCCCTCCTATCAATTAATTACAGTATTAAGCATGAATTATAAGTTTTATAGATAAAATGTAAAATAAAATAGAATGAAATTGTATAAATTTATATGTCTTAAAAAAGTAAACTTGATATGTTTATACAAATAAAAAAAAAAACTACATCATATAATTATCAAATTTTTTAACGTGAGTGTGTTTTATTACATTGTATAATATAAAGATGAAGTTGGAATTGAATCTCAGCCAAAATATTTATTTGAAATATTTTTATAGTAATTTGTTAATTATAAAAATAAGTCAATTTAAATATCTGTTAAAAATTTATATGTTAAATTAATAATTAAAAAATATGGATATAAAATTCTGAAAATAAATGCGGTATGAGGGTAGAATACTTCTGCCTATCAATATAACTACAAATTCTTTTTTGCATCGACCTAGTATCCTAAAGCTATACTTAAAAGAAATAAAAAATTTTATAAAAAATAAGATTTTTAATATTTTTCATGTACATCCTCCATTCAGTTATGACTGTTTTTTTAGCAAAATTTTTTTAGTTTATAACAATTTATTATGTGAGAACTTTAAGGTAATATTAATTAACTTGTATCAATTTTATCTTTATTTTTATTTATCCACTTATTTATAATAAATATTTTATAATTTTCTAAAAAAGGGACAATTTTATCATATTAGTCTAAGTTTTTTTTGTTAAAAAAATATTTGTGTAATTTTAATAATTGCTTAACCTATATACCCATCCCATAGAAAACAGTTATAAGTGAACCTCGGGATTACTTAATATTTACTGTGATGGGACCACGAAAAGCTAAGGATTGTGACGTCTTTTGAGCAATAACTCCCACGAGAAGCAATTAATATGATGTCTCCAATTAATATTAACTGTTGGTATATAAAGCAACCACTCACTGTCAGGCTTAGAAACGGCATTATTCCACACTCAACATCATGAAACAGAAAAGAAGACAAGGATGGCTCTGGATTTTACAAGCGATTTAGGTGAGACGCGTTAGTGATACGGAAAGTATAAAACAGCTGTCTTTCCTTTCAGAAATCAGAGACATTGAAATTTTGAAATGAAATTATATATATATATATATATATATATATATATATATATATATATAGAGAGAGAGAGAGAGAGAGAGAGAGAGAGAGAGAGTTTACGTCTTGTTACATGAAAAAATATTGTTTTATAAAAAATATTATTTTATATATATTGATAGTATTAAATTTTTTTATAATATCATTTAATTATATACTGTCATATAAATAGATATGAATTATCTTTATCTCTACTATTTTAAAAGTCATGTAAATAAAAAAATTTAAATAGATGATAATTTCAGGACATGCAAATTAAATCCTTTTTAAAATTTATATAAATTGTTTAGATAAATTTTTTAAAATGTAATTGTTTTTTTTGGGGAAAAACAGATAAAACATTCATTCTATTTTTATTTCTTCTTTTATTTCTGCTTTTTATCTTAAAAGTATTTTTTTATAGTTTATCCAAAAAATAAAAAACTCATAATCTATGTTTGTAAAGTATATGTATATGCCATTGTAAATACTTACGATGGAGTGTACATGAGACACTTGAGAGGGGGAAGATGTTAAAGAGCCATTTGGGAACGAGCTCAAAATTGCAGTGACCCATATTGTTCATAAAATCAATGTAAGTGATGTATCCAAATATCGCCGCCACTGAGGCTGTGTTTGTGAAGATAAGTGTTAACTTTGGTATTGCGAAGAGAAGAAAATATGCTATGTGTTCAGCAAATGGATGGATCACAGCTGCAGAGGAAGAATGAAGAAAATATGGTTAGATAAATAAAAGAGAAACACAAGTGCTGAAAATTAATTTGCTGGCTCATAGTTAGCAAATGACAAAAAAGATTACAGCTGGCCAATGTGCAAACTGTTGCTTTGCAGAGGGACATATACAATCACAGAATAAATGCATATGGAAGAAATTATTGTATTTTTCTTATACAACATGTAATACTATTGTGCTTTGTATTTAAAGGTTAAAGGTATGTTTGGTTTTTATTTTCATTTTCTTTTGTATTTTTTGTATTTTCTATTTTCAAAATGAAAGAAACCGTAAAGATAATAAAATCTTGTTTCATATTTTTTACTCCCATTTTCATTATTTTTTCACAAAATTTTAAAAATAGGAATAAAAATGGAAATTAAACAAATCATAACATTTCATTTATAATTTATACTGAGATTTATTATTAATTTATAATTAAATTTTTTTTAGAAAATTAAAATACAAAATTTAGATAATAAATAAGTAAGTCAACAATGAACTTCATTATAAATTATAATTAAATATCAAATCTTAAATTGAATGAACATATTCTCATATGACACTCGAGAGAGATGTAAAAATTTTTCAGCACATATGATGCTCCTTAGCTTTATATTCGTCTTTTGCCCTCCTGGTTTACTATATTTTGCACGTGCTACTTTGTGATACTCTTTGAGTGAGGTACACCAACACGGATTTCTAATTGTGGTTAGTTATACTAGCTATTTGATTGGTTCATAACAGTTAGAATTGTGGTGGATTCTAAGATATAATAAGAAAGTTTAGCCATTAAATTATTCATACATATTGCAATGTCAAAATTAAAATATAAATATGTGACTTCTTATATGCACATGAGATTGTCTAGTTATTAACTGAACCTTAAAAAAAAAAAAATTGAAATCTATTTTCAGTGCAGTTCAAATTCATGTTTCTTTATTTTAATTAGGTCCGATATCCACCCTGCACTATTGCAGAGTGGTCCTCCCTGTATTGCAGAGGATTCCAGGCCTTGAAGCCATGCTTTGTTCGCAGCTCTAACTATATTCTTTGGAGAAAAGAGTGCTGTGTTTCGATCTCAGGTGTTTTCTATACTTTGGAGCAAAAATAGGCTACTTTATTTATAGATACCATTTTTCATCTTGGAATGGTAATAATTGATTCATTTTTAACTGTCAACAGTAACCAACCAAACTTCACCACATTATTAACTATTACTCACCGTCACGTGGCCAAGCAGCCACGTTATGCTTTTTAACAGCAAGCGACACTGGAATTTCCCAAATTGATTTCTATACGCAGCCAAATTAAAAAGCCTACTTTGGCGCTAATTCTTGCATGCTTTTAAGTGCTACTACCATTTCTGAAAGAGTAATAATGGGCACCAAGCCTTTCTGACTAAACTTGAAGTATCAACAATTTCTGAAAGTGGCATACGTGGAGAGGTGGGTTTGGGTATCAACAATTTCGTCTAAGACATCAGCAGCAGACACAGAATTCTCCGTTACATTTGACTGGGATGAGAGCATTGGGGCTCCTGGGGCCTTCATAATCATAAACCATCACCACAGCCAGTTCTACCGAAAGACAGTGACCATGGAAGACATTCCGGGGCATGTTCCTCTACATTTTGTCTGCAATTCTTGGGTTTACCCTGCTCATCGTTACACCTATGATCGTGTGTTCTTTGCAAATAAGTCATTCGTCAAAAACGTTAACGATATAATACCTTTTACTAATAGACGTTAAACATGGTGTAGTGAAGGGTTTTCAATAAGCTTTATGTCTACTTATAAATACTCTATGTGCTTTTCATATAGTTTAATAATATCAAGTTAAATGAGTTTCGTTGAAGTGTAAGTGTCCCGTGCTTTATAAATATTACCTCCTTCGTATATAACTTTCAGAGTTAGCTTAGTGATGAAGACAAGCATCTCAAACAGTAGCTGAACCATATGCGGCCCTCTAAAATTCTGTAGCTTAGTTTTCATGCTTAACCCTATCAAAATTTTAGTCTTTTCCCCCAAAATATTTCAACCTATTTCCGCCTCTGATGTGAAGTAAAGAATTTAGCATTAACATAGGCGGCTAACGCATGTCTCACCACCATTTTCTACGTTAAATATATAATTAATTCCATATTGTAATAGAAAGGTAACATAAATATTTTGAAGTCCTATGAATATACATATATAGATAGCTAGCATCCATTTGCTTCTATATAATTAAGTGCAGCACATAACAACTTATTTTAATTACGAAACGATAATAACTAGGATTAGTACCCTCCTAGCTAGTTAGGGCTGCAACAAGGTGGCCAAATGCATTGTTTAAATTCCTCTCTACTCATTAATAATGGCCTAACTCTTTGTCTGATTTGGGGCACTTAGAGGTTGGAACCCACGCTGAAGAGTTGAATGCCAAACTTTGTCTATGTTATGCATTGTGTAGCCGCATTCATGTTCACTCCATCCTTCTAAAGAGTGCACTATCCCAGCTATGCGCCATGCACTCATGACCCTCCTTGGCAACCAATCCTGCATTATATGGTATTTGAAATTTTATTATTTTGGGATGATATAACTAAATTAATTAATTTAATCTTCCCTGTGGAAATAGAATAGGGTGATTAATTGAATCAATTAAACAACTCCACTAGTGAAAAGATGATCACTGAACTAACCTCACATGAATGGACATTTTCTAGAGAACTTGGAGCTAGCATTGCTGGGGTGCAATGGTAGCAGCAGTCCTTGCGGTATTTCTTTGCAGGGAACTGCGAGTATGGAATAAATAATGTTCCTTTGGGTGCCTTCAGCTGTTCCTCTTTGGTTAATCCATCTCCCACTAGCCATATCTATCCAGAAAACAAAGATGAAATAAGAAAGAAAACCTTGTTTGTCTTTATTGACACACCTTATTATATGTTACGGTTATTTGGTACACCTTTAAAAACGGGGAAGAAAGATTTTTGCTGGGAGTAATGTTATATAGCTTGAACTAGTTATTAGAATAATTGTTAAAATTTGTCAAGATTCAATGAAGGTACATAAATAAATCAAAAGCGTAAAAATTAATTATCCCTTCATTCAATAGTTAAAAATAATGCTTATTCATTCTGACAATTTTGGTAGCAAAATTCTGATTGTATAGTATTTTATTTTAGAAATATAAGGTTTTCATTACCTAACTAGAATTTTTTGCCCCTATATTTTGAGGGTATTACCAAAAGTTCTATTAGAATGCATTTTTATGCACAAATATAGGAACAGCAGAAGACCAACAAGAATCAAGTTTACGGTGGAAAAAAGTGCTTTGAATTTCAACTTAAGTTGATGAATATTTAAAAGCGAAACTAGGTAAATCTTGTCATATTACCGTCTGCGTGTAACTTTTAGCAATGACCAAATTACTTTCGGAGCAATTGAACGACTTTTTGAGTTTCATATAATCAGCCTCGTGCATTGTAGCAACCTGAAATATATAGTTATCGGCATGTGATCAAAATTGAGATAGAAGTAGAGTTTAAAATAAATCTTCTGCCATGGATATCTAGTAAGAAATCTACACAAATTAAAGAAGTTGACCTTAATGCCTTGTTGGCACAATTTGAAGGCAACTGCATAAGCAACCTTGCTGAGTTTTCCCCTAAGTAATACTTGAGTTGTTCCTTTAGGAATGCTGTTAAGAACAATAGCAACTACAAGGCTGCTGCCATCTACAACCTTCACTTTTAGCTTTGGATTCCGAGTAACATATAACCCTCCATATATGTTAAGCTCGTCCCCTTGATTCATGAGACCTAGGCTCACCACTTTTGTGCCTTTTTTGTCAGCCTCCAGTATTGCTTCCTCAATCATTTTGTTGATAGCCACTTTTTGCCATTGCATGAAGTACTACAAAAGAAAATCAATTAACCATGAAATAAATCCCATTATTAGATATATGAATTCTTATTTTACACATGGCCAGATAATAAACAAAAGGCCACTTGTAATTATATTAAAGCTGTGCTGAAACAATTAATCCCTTAAGTACTTGTACAAAATAAATTATGTGGAAAATCAACTATTGAGCTTGGTTGTTTAGACACACTAACTTCATGAAATATTCATTAGTATTTTATGACGATATCGAATCACTACTGCAGAATTGAGATTTACTAATATTTAAAATATATTGTTAAAATTCTTCAGTAACATAGCTTTTATATGCAACACTTGTAAAAGTGTTATGAGAAATTTTTAATGATATTTGTTTATATTCTTCAGAAATGTTGTTAAAAACTTAATATGTAGTAATGAATATATGCAATTTTATTTTAAAAGCCAGGGTAGATTTTCAAGAAACGTCTTTAAAATGTACTCCCTCAATTTCATAATTACAGTTGTTTTGCACAAAAAGTTATTCCATATTATTTATCATTTCAATTGCATAATATTATTTATCCTTGTTTTCGCTAATTATAATTTTTCTCTCATTATTACCTCCTTTATTGATATATTATAATTTATTTTTGAATTAATGCAACTTAATTAATGTGATGAACCTTCAATATGGCAAAGAATAATTCAGTCTTTCATAATTATTTTATTCAAAAATTATGTATGTTAATTTTTTTTTTAATCTTAGTATCATTATCTTAAATATGCTTATTATGAAATAGAGGAAATATAAAATAAATAATTATATCATATTACACACACACACACACGTACACACGATAGTAGAGAATGAAAATTCTAACAGATATGGTGCCAGTGCTCGGACTGGGAATTCAGCCAACAAGGTCAGGGACACTTATTGGGCTCAGCCCATGGTCAACACTCACCCCCCTCCCCCTAAAACTGAGCCAGTCCAAGATTGCCAAGATCTCTCATTGACATTATCTCTAAGTGGTAAAGGATTTCCTTATAGAAGGTTGCCCACCAACTGAGGAATATTTTAGTGGCTAGTGGGACTTGAACTGATGATATGGGGATCACAAATCCAAGCCCAGGAACCCAATCACTTGTGCCAACCTCAGTTGGCAAAAATATTCATATTTAGTTACCTGGACACTGTACTTAGGGATTGCCCAAGTTTGCAGCTTGAGTTTGTTAAAATGGTGCCTCTCTACAATGAATGTACAACCATAGACCCATGTGAGGATCATGGACCACGTAGTTATTGGCCACATCAACCATAAGTACCATTTTGACATGTAAGGCTTTGAAGCCAAGTATGCAAATCCGAGCCTCAGATGATAGATGGATTCAGGCGTGGTGAGATGCGTTAGGTGCACAACATCTGGGGTTTCTTCATGTCGTTTTAGTGCTGTCTCGTGTAATTGATCTGAAGCCTTGTCTGCAGTGCCATATATGTAGTCATATAATGGCATAAACAGGGAGTAGTTTGTTCGAAATTGGGTGTGGTGCAAAGAGTGAAACCTGCAAGATATGTTAGAAAACATGTAAATATTGTGAGTTGTTGTATATTAAATTAAAACAATAATGTACTTAATTAAGAATTTAATTTTGATACACTATCAATATAAAAGTAATTTACATAGGAACATTCAACTATACATTGGTATATTAACAAAAAAGTTTAACTTTCACACCCACCATTCTAAAAATCTCACATATAGTAGCATATAGTTAGATAATAGTGCAAAACTCTTGTATTTATAATTATCAAAATTAATCAATCTAATTAATAACTAGTTTACGTAATTAACTACGCAAATCATATATGTATATGGAATAATTTTTTAAACATGAGCATTTTTTTTTTTCCATTGTACCATAGTAAAATGAAAATGACAATTTGAAAACATGGTGTTGGATCAAGTGAAAGAAGTAGTTAATTGTGAGAGTAAAAGTAACAAATCTTAACCAATGGATCTTACATAAATGATCAAAATTAAAATATAAATTTATGTAACTTTTTTAAGTGATCATGTGACCTTTTAATAACTTTAAATTTTGAATATCCATATATAGTTATACAACTCAAATTTGTTTCTTCTACTATCATAATAAACCACCCTTCTCATATGATATGCCATCTACGCCATATATATATATATATATATATATATATATATATATATATATATATATATATATATATATATATGTTTTATCAAATGTGTATTACCTTGAAAGTTAATTAATTACAATATTTTGATTTTGGGTGAAGTAAGAACAGAAGAAAGAAAACAAACACAAGGACTAGACACGATAGTAAACCATGTCCCTACTATTAATGAATTACAGTATTAAGCATGAATTATAAGTTTTATAGATAAAATGTGAAATAAAAAATAATAAAATTGTATAAATCTAGACAAAGTCACTTGATATGTTTTGACATATGAAAAAAAAACAAACTATATCATATAATTATCAAATTCTTAAACATGAGTGTGTTTCATTACATTGTATAAAGTAAAGATGAAGTTGGAATTGAATCTCAGCCAAAATATTTATTTGAAATATTTTTATAGTAATTTGTTAATTATAAAAATAAGTCAATTTAAACATCTATTAAAAATCTATACGTTAAATTAATAATTAAAAATTATAGATATAGAATTTTGAAGATAAATGCCTAAAATACCTTTGGTTGTCAATATAACTAAAAATTTATTTTTTGTATCGAACTAGTATCCTAAAAACATAATTAAAGAAATAAAAATTTTATAAAAATAAGATTTTTTAAATTTTTCATATATTTTCTCTATTTTAATTTATTTATTTATTTAAATAATTTGATTTATTTATAAATTAATATATTTTGATATAATTATATTTAAATATATTTATTTAAAAATAAATTAAATTATTCAAATAAACAGATAAATTGAAACGTATCTAATAACAACGAAAAGCTAAGGGTTGTGCTCTCCTTTGACCAATAACTCCCGCGAGAAGCAATTAATTAGATGTCTCCAATTAATGTCCACTGTTGGTATATAAAGCGACCGCTGGCACTTAGGGTTGGAAACAGCATTTATTCGACACCCAACCTCATGAAACAGAAAAAGAAGACAAGCATGGCTTTGGCTTTTACACGCGATATAGCTTAGATGCGCCAGTGATACAAAAAATATACAACAGTTGTCTTTCCTTTCAGAAATTATAGAGACCTAGAAATTTTGAATTGTAAAAAAAAAAAAAAAAATTCTTCTATAAACATGAAAAATATTTTTAAATTTTATATAACTTGCTCAGATAAATTTTTAATATATATATATATATGCCATTGTAAATACTTACGATGGAGTATACATGAGATACTTGAGAGGGGGGAAGATGTTAAAGAGCCATTTGGGAACGAGTTCAAAATTGCAGTGACCCATATTGTTCATAAAATCAATGTAAGTGACGTATCCAAACATCGCCGCCATTGAGGCTGTGTTTGTGAAGACAAGTGTCAACTTTGGTATTGCGAAGAGAAGAAAGTATGCTATGTGTTCAGCAAATGGATGGATCACAGCTGCGAAGGAAGAACAAAGAAAATATGGTTAGATAAATAAAAGAGAAACACAAGTGCTGAAAATTAATTTGTTGGCTCATAGTTATCAA
Organism: Pterocarpus macrocarpus; assembly: GCA_031439585.1. NCBI lineage: Eukaryota > Viridiplantae > Streptophyta > Magnoliopsida > Fabales > Fabaceae > Pterocarpus > Pterocarpus macrocarpus. The sequence goes on along the minus strand of CM062516.1, from coordinate 14,749,868 downwards.
ATGACAATAAAGATTACAGCTGGCCAATGCGCAAACTGTTGCTTTGCAGAGGGACATATACAATCACAGAATAAACGCATATGGAAGAAATTATTGTATTTTTCTTATAGTATAACATGTCATATTATTGTACTTTGTATTTAAAGGTTAAAGGTATGTTTGGTTTTTGTTTTCATTTTCTTTTGTATTTTTTACATTTTCTATTTTCAAAATTTTGTGAGGGAAACCATAAAAATAATATAATCTTGTTCCACATTTTTTTCTCCCATTTTTACTATTTCTTTCATAAAATTTTAAAAATAGAAAATAAAACTAAAAATTAAAGAGATCCTAACATTTCATTTCTATTTTATACTGAGATTTATTATTAATTTATTATTGCATTTTATTTTTAAAAAATTAAAATACAAAATTTAGATAATAAATAAGTACGTCAAGAATTAACTTCATTATAAATTATAATTAAAATATCAAATCTTAAATTGAATGAATATAATCTTATATGATACTTGAGAGAGATGTAATAATTTTTCCGCACATATGGTGCTCAGTTTTATATTCATCTTTTACCCTCCTGGTTTACTACATTTTATATATGCTACTTTGTGATACTCTTTGAGTGAGGTACACTGACACGACTTTCTAATTGTGGTTAGTTACACCAGCTATTTGATTGATTCATAACAGTTAGAACTTAGAACTGAGGTGGATTTTAAGATATAATTTCTTATGCAATGGCCACATAAAGTTTTAATATGATAAGAACTTCATGTCAAATTAGAAGAGTTCTTTATTACAAGAATAATCAATAAGAAAGTTTAGCCATTAAATTATTCATACATATTACATTGTCAAAATTAAAATATAAATATGTGACTTCTTCTATGCACATGAGATTGTCTAGTTATTAACTGAACCTTAAAAAAAAAAAAAATTGAAATCTATTTTCAGTGCAATTCAAATTCATGTTTCTTTATTTTAATTAGGTCCAATATCCACCTTGCACTATTGCAGAGTGGTCCTCCCTGTAAGGCAACCTTCAATAATAATAACAATGACAAGCATGCAGTTTGTCTTTTTGTGAAAAGCATATCAACCATTACATTCAAAAGGGTCTCTGACCACTTGCATATTAAAGCTGAATTCATGATCAAGTGCTGAAAGGAAAAGGGTTGTTAGCATGCTTTGAATTATGATATCTAAAACAATTAATGTGATACTCACAAGTTATGGGCTCTGTGACAACAGAAGAGTGGTGGTGTGAATGGTATCGAGAGTATAGGAAGTGGTGATGGAGTGCTCTGTGTAACCAGTAGTATAGGAACTCCACTGGTCCCGCATGAAGAAGTATTGTCATAACCACTCCATCTGTTCTCCACAATGGAAGATGAGATGCCCCAGAAAGTGTATAGTTTGCCAAGTAGTACAAAAACCCATTGAACAATATTTGGTCATCCCTGCAAGATCAAAAACAAAAGCTAAATATATAAACGAATAAAGTTTTAGTGACTTAATCAGAATCTGAAATTTTTGTTTCATTTTTTCATATATATATTAAAAACTTTGATGTATTGAGATTATATGCCCAAGTTATCAGAAAGTCCAGACACATGACACTATTATTATCAAGGGTGCAAATTAAGAGATTTTAATATCAGAATCAAGACACATATGTATTTCAGGTCATATTTGACATTTTTTTCTATATGTGGACTTGAAAAAAAAAATAAAGGTCAATCTTGAAGAGCATAGCATTTAAGATTTTTTTTTTTATTTTGGTACATAAATTGCCAGTAAGCGAAGGCACTTCTAATACCAGCAGGCGAGGAACTAGTGCCTTGAATCCGGGATATCCACCCAGTAAAGGCGAGAGACACTTAATGGGTGGCTAACAACCTCTTCCAGAAATTGAGCCAGTTCAAGACCACTTAGAGGGCTCATTGCCCCCTTGAGTGATCTCTTTTGGTTATTGCCTACCGTATGAGTTCTCTACAGCTCAATAATCGTAACTATCGAACTTAAAGTATCATGAATACAAGTATCGCTGTCCCAGCTACTTACTATACAGTCACGAATTGGAAATCAATTAACATACATTACAAGATTGAAAAAAATCTAAAATGTATGGTTGTTATTTTTGGCTCATACGGTTGAGGCCCTACTATTCAATGTTAAAATATCTAACTAAGGTACCAAAACAAAAGGTACATGGTCCTCTTGTTATTCTTTCTCGGTGGCACGAAAATGCACATGCACTCAATGAATGAAAATTTTCTTAGTGGGGCAATTTCTGCATTAAATAGAAGGTAAAGTATTAATTAAATGCGTTAACGCTTATGCATGCATGGTGAGAGTTACACAAACTGACCAATCACTTTCTCTATCAACTTGATCAAACTCAATTCCTTTGTCAACAATTCTAGCATTGCCTTTGGCGGTTCGGTAACGAGACAAAGTGATCCATATCTGGTTGTGAATCATACGCCACAACAAAAATGGCAAAATGAGAAAGGTGGATGTATCCCTTTTACTCTTATCCTTCACAAACATAGAGTATGTGCTGTGAACGACCCAAGGAGCTAATATCACATACTGCAAAATTACACACGAAGTGTGAAAGACAAGGTAAAGACACAAAAATTCTACTTCTATTAAGATTTAGATCCTTAAAATATGGAATGCACTTTAAAAAGTAATCTACAAATGATATACATCGATGAAAAAAATTAAAAGAAATAGTTATAGTTTATCATATAAATAATTATATTTTATAAAATTTAAACTATTGATTTTTTCCATTAATAATAAATTTTGTAATCTATTCTTTAAAGTACACCTCACGTTTTAAGTATTTTCAACATCAATTAGGAACACTTTTTGAGATAAATGGGAAAAAGAACTCAAAAATATTCTCTTCAAATACTTTGTTATGTCTATTTCTTACCAACATAAAGGGTGTCTAAAATTACGTACAAACAGCACTTTTGATCATATAATTGTGCCGTTGATTTCCATATGATTAAATGTTTTGAATTAGTAACCAGAGTGAAAGGAATACTCATACCATACGCATGCAAATTAAAATACTTTTGCATTATAGTACTTCTTTCAGTAAGCTGCTGTGCGTAAAGCACATTAGAAAAGCTTCTGTTTAGCTATGCTTCTATAAAACAATTTAGAACCAAAGAAAACAATATAGCATGTTCATGCTGTACTTCGATTTTAGACATGACAAACCCAAACTGTTAGTGAAGGTGGGTGGGTGCATGAATGGACCACAAATAACAGCTGTTTGGAGAAAGATAGAGAGAGATATTCATGGTGGGGACTTTGGAAGAAGCAAGGCAACCTTAAAGCTTCCAAGAGGCTTCCATGGCCAATCAGTGAGGATTCCAGGCCTTGAAGCCATGCTTCGTTCGCAGCTCAAACTATATTCTCTGGAGAAAAGAATAGATTCTATGCTTTGGAGCGAAAATAGGTGACTTTATTTATAGATACCATTTTTCATCTTGGAACGGTTATAATTGATTCATTTTTATCTCTCAACAGTAACCAACCAAACTTCACCACATTATTAATTATTCCTCACCGTCAAGTGGCCAAGCAGCCACGTTATGCTTTTTAACAATAAGCGACACTTGACTTCCCAAATTGACTTCCATACGCAGCCAAATTGAGAAGCTATGATTCATCCGATTCCGGCTATGTTGCAATGTATGACCGACATTGCATCCTACAATTAATGAGTGACAAACTATTAACGTTATTATCATTTATTGGCCGCACCAAACTTCGGTATGGGTGGGAAGACCGCCGAATGGAGCCATTAATTAAAAACCCTACTTTGGCGCTAATTCTTGCATGCTTTTAAGTGCTACTAGCATTTCTGAAAGAGTAATAACCGTCACCAACCATTTCTGACGAAACTTGAAGTATCAATGAAATGATAAATAATTTGACATTCACACACAATTAAAAGTTTTGGTTGTTGTTGTCCTCCGTTTTTGACAAAAATTAGGATAGAATAAATGATATAATTTTTTTTGGTAGTTAGAATAAATGATCTAATATCAACGTTTAGTTAATTGAAGTAGTTTAATACTTGTTTCTTGTTAATGGAAAAAAAAAAAATAACATTGGGAGAGCTTTATTCTTGTGATAAAGCAATTCAACTCAAACTAGATTAGTTAAAGTTTAATAAATTTTTAAATACTAATATCCATATCAAAAGAATAAATGATATAATTAACTCAACGTCAGTTGTAACATTTTTACTTTTGTACTAAAATATATATTTTCAAAAAAATTATTAAATAGTATTTAAGAGTACTTGTTAAAAAATATAATTAAAAATTGGTATGAATTTTTTTAAATTTTTAATATATTATATGCATTAAAAATTTTAAAATTTTCTTTTTTTAGAACATGATTAAAAAAAAAAAACCCTTACAGAAGGGTATACCTCCTGATTATTTGTTTTTTACGAGTAATTTATCTATTGAATAAAGTTATTTATATTTATTTTTAAAATTTATTATGGACAAATGATTAAAGAAAAATAAGATAATAGATTTTTTATTTTTTTTAATCATCTACCATATTTTATTTTTTTATTAATATTATATGTCTAATTATTTGCGATAAATCTAAAAAAAACAAATTACCAATAATACGGTGAGTTATATCCATAGTGTATTTTAACAGTTTATGTCAATTCATGTACGATGAGCATGTGGGCATGCGCGTCATTTTGATGCGTCCGTGGGTATGCTTATGTGTATCAAATAATTACATAACTCGTGTAGATAGTGGAGCCCACATGACAGAAGGTCCACTCGCTCCATCATAAAGATTTTGATTTTAGAGAACACTAAACTATTAGTTCAGGAAGTGTTTATGGTAAACTTGCATAAATAGGTCCAATCATGAACTTCTATGTTTTATCATTGGATCTTAAAAAGAAATAACTTAAAATTTAATATATTTTTAATCCAAGAGTAAAAATAAGAAGGATCATTACTGGTCTTTCCATATAAAGATTAGCATAAAAGAACACATTAGTTCATTTTCCCCATAGCCTCGAAGGAATTCGTGCATCTTCGACAACCAACTTTTGCCACCCCCCCTGGCCACCGCCATCACCTTCGCATCGGCCATTGCAACTACAACACATCGTGGGCACCACCTCCATCTTCCCCAACCACCACAAACCATCGCTGCATTCCCTCGACGTCCGCCACCACCACTCGCAGACGTTGTGAGTGACAAGGTATCCAGCTTTTGGGTGGTTGTTGTTGGCGTCATGGCCTAGAGTGACGGTGGGTATCTGTTATCTGAACGCTGATCTGCATTTTCCAGAACTACATTTTTGACTTCCCCCAATATACCTATGGTAGATCTGAGCTGAAGGGCTGTTGCTGTGAGGAGGGTCCGCTGCTGGAGATGGGCGAAGAATAGGGATAGCAATTTTTTTTTTTTTAAGCACTTCTAATGTCAATGCCAAAGCACATAACTAGACTAAGCCCCAAGTTCAATTTCCTGTCATGTGGATCCAGTACCTACACATGTCATATAATCATTTGCTACACATAAGATCTTCATATGTAGACACTTTTTCCCATTTGCGCCTAACCAAGCACCACTAATTAGACACAAAAACAAATTTCAAAGTTCTTTTTGGTAACAAGGCCAATCACTTAGACACTCTTCATTGTTATGGGTATATTTGTTTCAATTTTTTTAAAAAAATAATTTTAAAATTTAAATTTATATATAATTTAAAAAGTTAAAAATTGATATTTTTTAGAAGCTATTTTTTTTAATTTCTACAAAAAAGTTGAAAATAGATTTTTTTTAGAATATGATTATTTTTAAAAATTATTCAAGCATACAAATAATTGATTTTTTTTTATGAAAAAAATAATTTTTTGCCAAAAAATTTCCAAACAAAACACACCCTATACCCCCCCCCAAAAAAAAAGCACTCACTAGATAGCCTTTATTTGGATATATGTAAGAAAAGCAAATAGGGTTCTAAGAGAAGGGAAATTGTGAGAAATGTCATATTTATTACAAAAGCTTTCAAAAACATGATTTTCAAACTCACAACCATGATTAGATCTGATGGATGAGATATAAAAACATTTTTCATTTTGAATTCTTTTTGAAAACACTTTAAAGGCCTTATAAGCTTCATCCTTATAGACTAGGAATATAATACACATAAATCTTGAAAAGTCATCTATAATGATCAAATCATATTTCTTATCACCTAAACTAGCAGTTCTAGTTGATTTAAAAAGATCAAGGTGTAAAAGCTCAAGTGGCCTTGTAGTTGAAACTACATTCTTGAAATGGAAAGAACTATTGGTCTGTTTATCCCTTTGGCAAATTCATAGGTTAAGTCATTATTAAAGTTGATTTTGGGTAAAGCTTTTACAAGCTCCTTTTGAGAAATTTTAGAGATTAATCTCATGTGAGCATGACCAAGTTTCTTATGCTATATCCATGTTTCATCCACAAAGGATGCTAAGTATTTTATATTATGATCTAAAAGGTCATCCAGATATAATATATAAATATTATTATGCTTTTAGTAGTAAAAATGATTTTATCTGAGATGGAGTCTTTTATGATACATTTAGAAGGTTCAAACATAACCTTGTAACCTTGGTCATAAAACTGACTAATGCTCAAAAGGTTGTGAGCCAATCATTTAACCAACATAACATTAGTAATCAAGTCAGAATTGTTTTTATTAGCATTACCTATACCAAATTTCACAAATCCTCCATCCTTGGGTCTGAGGTTTCTGGACCAAGATATGTTTCTAATCATGTGTCTAGAATAGCCATTGTCTATATATTATTTCATCTCTTTCTAATGATGTGATTTACGACACACCTGCATCAAAAATAATTTTTGCTTAGATACCCATATCTGCTTGGGTTCTCTTTGGTTAGTAATCTTATTAGCGTTCTTCACTTTCTATTTCTTTGCTTTTCTTAGAGAAAATTATTTCTCAAAAGAGTGACCCTTCTTAAAGCACTATATACAAATAGGGACCTTGTTTTGAGAACTTTTGAATGATTCAACATTTTCTTCTTTCTCATACCCAAATTCTGATTTTTCAAAATATGGTCTTTGACTCCCAAGTATCAAATCAAGATTCTTGGAGCCATTTACCATCTTCTCAAAACCAGATTTGAGAAACTTCATTGTTTTTTGAAATTAAGAAACATCAAAAGATATTTTCTGAGCAGATTTAGAAACTTTAATTTTTAAGGCATTTATGTTCATCTTGAGAAGGTCATTTTCTTTTAAAAGCTCATCTTTCTCATGCCTTAGCTTGACTCAAATTTTTAAACTCAAGAGACAACTTTTGAAAGCTCTTCTTTAGAGAAGCATAATGAGAAGAAAGAATTTGAGAATCAACCAATAGTTCATCATATGCTTTTGAAGATCATCATAAGAAGGTTCTAGTTCAGAAGTCATTACCTCAATTTCTTTATCAAAAACTATCTATTGTGAAGCAGAGATTTGCAATTATCTCCTCATTTTCTTAAGATTTAGCACCTTCTTGTTCTTCATCAAGATCTTCCCATGTAACCATCATGGTTTTCTTCTTAGGTGCTTTCTTTCTGGAACTCTTCTTTAGTTTTGGACTTTTAGATCTTAGATGTCCAAACTCTTTACATTCCTAGTAGATGATCTTACTCTGCTTAACTTTTCCTTTTTTGTCCTTTTTAGGAATGAACCATTTCTCTTTCTTCCTTCTGATCCAAGCCTTTGAGATCTTATCAACTAGATGAGCAATCTCACCTTTCACTTTTTCATCCTCATCTTTGGAAGATTCTTCTTCTTCTAAAGCCTTTAATGCTTTGGTAGAGCTTGCTTTCATTTTCGTAGACTTTAGAGTAATGAATTTGCCCTTTTTACTGCTCTCCTCAGAAACGTCGTTCAGCTTAATCTCATGATCTTCAGAAAGCCAACAAGAGCATTCAAGCTGAGCACATTCAAGTCTTTAGTTTCTTGAATGACTGTTATCTTAGGGCACTATGCCTTGGACAACTTCTAAGAATCTTTCTCACCATCTCACCATTGGAATATCTCTTTTCCAATGCCTTTAGCTAAATTATGATATGCATAAATCTTATAGTCATGCCATCAACATTTTCATGTTCCAACAGTTTGAGCATTTCATATTGATGCACTAACATGTTAATCTTTATTTCCTTCACTTGATCAGTCCTTCATGAAGAGTTTGCAGTCTATCCCAAATCTCTTTAGTAAAATCACATAAGATAATTTTATCGTACTCACTTTTGCTTAGAGCACATGTGAAAAAGTACTTGGCCTCTACATTCTTCTGCACTTTATTCTTGTGCTAATCAGTTCATTGGTTTCTAAGGAGCTCTCTGACCACTACTGGAGGAGGCTGGTTTAGATCAGTACCACTTGAGACATAAGTTGCTCAACGGTTGGAATATAGTCTCCATTTTCAATGACTTCCCATATGTCTAGACTTGTTGACTCAATAAAGAGTCTCATTTTGTCCTTCCAATAAGGATAATCTTCTCCATTGAAATATGGAGGATGATTAATGGAATATCCTTCAGTAATATATGAGCTCTATTGTGCCATGTTCTAGGATCTTTTTCCTTTATTATCGTTAAGTAGATAAACCCCAGAGGCTAAGCTCTGATACCAATTGAAGGTGTTGAATCATGACTATTAAAGCCTTTTCAAACCTGAAAACTTAAACAAACTTTCTCAAGTCTTATAACTTGGATTGCGGAAGCCATTGTCTTAGATTCAGAAAGTTACCTTTTCGAAGTTAGAAAATAATCTAGGCACTTAAACAAACAAAAAAATGTAAGAAGATAGAGTTAAGAGAAAGCTTATCACAAAGATTTATCCTGATTCGCCCAAATCACTTGCCTACGTCCAATCCCCAACAAACTAGTTGAGATGTTATAAACTTGAGTAATTTTGTATAAACTTCTCCAAGCTTACAACTAAGTAGTCTTATCCCACCCTCTCCAAACTAAACAATAGAGTAGTATTGTCCTAGCCTTTTCAAGCTAATCAATGATCACTAACAAGTCAGGTTTCAATATTTGAAATGAAGGTTTGTGTTTTAATAACACTCATACTCTAACACTCAAGATGTATATCTCAACTGAGTACAAGGTGTAGTGACTTCTCACAAATCTCTCAAAGAGAATATTAGCTAATGTAGAATAGGAGAAGATTTAATGCTTAGAAGCTTCAAAAAGATGTTTTTGATTGTTCAAAAGGTTGAGAAAGTAGAAAGCCTTTGATTTCCAGAATAAGCAATTCCAACACTTTTTCTTCATCTTCAATACTTTTTATAGGCTTCAAAATATAGTTGTTTGAGTCCTCAAGTCTTGAGCCTTGAGCATTTAGATTCGTTGGTCTTAAACTGAAGAGAGAGGCTAACTTTCTCTATAAGCAAGGATAGCACCATGAAGGAAACTAGCCATTCTAAGTCAACTAGCTTTGCAGTGTGTCAGTGAACCTTTTGGATCTCTGTTTTGTCACGTTTGACCTTTAGAAAATATCTTCGCATCGTGCAAGGCAAGTTTTGAATGAGGCTTTCTTCACAAAGAATAACATTATGGAGATTAGCTTTTTGGTCAAGCTTTCTGGATAGATCATCCTTCTAAGCAGCTTATATACCTTCTGGTGACTTTCTTGCTTTCTGAAGACATAAATACATCATTCTAATGGTGTCAATCACCTTCTTATGAGAAATATGATCATTGCGAGTATAAATGATGTTCTCGTGGTGATCTTAGCTTCAACAAAACAATATTTTGAATTTGGACAAATGTTTTAGAAGCTAATTCCTATCATTGCATGAGAACCATCTTTTTCGATCTTGAGTTAGAATGATTTGTGCTATATATGACAAACACTCAAGCAAACAATTAGTTCTTATAAAAGACTTTCATAAGAGTTGGTTTGTTATCCATCAAAACTCTTAAAGAGGTATTTCTAAGATCAGTTAGTGTCTTCTAAAGGATGTTGAAGCTTACACATTGCATGTTGCACGAGTCTGATTATATTTTTTTATTATTGTTTTTTATCAATATATTTTTGAAAGAAAACTATGATAGTGATAAAAAAATTAGATATGATGTAATATATTGTTTTTTTTTAATTATTCTACATTAAAGGTAATTACATTAATAAGGGTGTTCATTGTACTCTTCATTTTGGATAATATTCAGTGTATTTTATTTTTTTGTAATTGACCTTATAGTTAAGGACTCTCCATTGTTTTGGTGAGATTACTCTTAACAATGAACATATGATTGTCCATAGCAAAATACAAGCTTTGGCAAATATATTCATATAGTCCCCCCCTAACATGTATCCTTCCATAGAAAGCAAATCTTTTTAGAGTACTGTGAGATGCTTAAATGCGGGTGACTCTCCCTAAAATTTGAGTCGTAGTTCACCATGTTCTAGTGGATTAGCCCCCTTGTAGCTATACCAAACCTTAGTAAATATATACTCATATAGTTCAATGACTTGCCTTGACTTTTTTTTTTTTTTGCCCCTTTTATTCTCATTTCATAACACATCTTTATTAGAAAATATATTTTTTTTAAGACAAAATGTCACTTTGAGTCCTTTATCATTAAAACTATTTGTGGGGCATGCACTTTTCCACCGACAACTATACTTCATGTAATTATCTTTCATTCTGCTATCAAGTTTCTCTTAAGTGCATAATAAGTAATTCAATAGGTAGAAATATGTTAATGGTCATTTTAAGTATTTTGTTGTAAGATTACCTGTATTTGATAAGAAAATACTAATCAAGGATATTCCAACAAAGAAAGAGATTGATTACACATAAGGAATAACTAACCATACAAATTATAGAGGAATGTATACAGTTCATCTGCACTCACGGACAACATGCTTTTGGAAGATCGATTTACAGAGAAATTTGATGTGTAAACGTTTGAAATGGAAGAATTCATGTAAAAAAAACAACAACTGATATAGTCTTTTAAAATTATTATTAGCTTTTTCTTGATTTATAAATAAGCCTATCGAAAAAGCCTATCAGAACATAAATTACAATAAGCTCACAAATACACTAATATACAATAATGATTTTATCACATAAATGGTAGGCCTGACTCTTTGCAAGAAAGGTATGTGATAAATTGGTGCAAAAAGACTCTTGATTTTGTATTATTTGAAGATGGTAAATGATGTGAGTGTGTGTGTGTGTCTATATATATATATATATATAAGTTATTATTATCCTTTATTTTAGTTATATTTCTTGTAACCTATGGTTGTAAAGTTAAACATTAAATAATATAGTAATAATTTTTTGTGTAATATCTCCTGCTTAAGCTGGAATAAAAAGATAAAAGTAGAAAAGCAAGTTGAGAAAGAGAAGAAATTACCTTCTTGTGGTAAGTTTTAATTTGAGACGTGAATAGACCTTATTGGACTTATGGATATGTGTCGCAATATTCACAAAAGTAGCATCTCATTCAATTGATCGAGCGCATAAGTTGGCTCCAAATGTCAGTTTCTTTTAAACTTTTTGATTATTTTTAATTTTTCACCCCAACGTTATAAACAAAGAATAAGAAATACCCCACTGTAGTCCCTGTTATTTTTTTATTTTTTTGGATCGAATAATCCTGTTAATTATTCCCTCTATTCATGTGTCTTTGGATAAATATGTATTGTCATTTTTATAAAAACAATTGGACACCAAAACTTGAATTTCCAATATATTGTGCAGATGATATACTAAAATTAAATTAAAACAATTCTTTAAGTTTAAAATGTAAATCCTTAAAAAAATAGAGTTACTTGAGTTTTTTAGTACCAAAATACTTCTATAATTAATATTTTGCACAAAAACCTTTTACGATAAATAGGAGAAAAAAATGACAATATTTTTTTTTAAAAAAAGAACAAATAAAATTTCTAAAATCCTAGTCTATAATTGATTGAGAAACCTCACTCTATCTACTTAGGTGTTTAAGTGGAAATAAACTTGCATTTTTTTTTCGGTAAACCGCGTGCTCGGAAATTTGAATCACATCTATATTCATAGTTTTAGTAGTGTTTAATTAAATATTAATAGCATTTTTGAGAAACTGAAAGTTGGAGACCAAATGGTCAATCTCCATAATATAATGGTACAGATAAAAAGAATTATATATTTAATAGTAAATATATATAATAAGAAAATATTTTCTATTGTCAAAAGTAACTTAATTTTGCTATTATTTTGTATTAGTGGTTTTGTGATTTTTTTTTAAAAAAAAACCATATATAACTTTTTCACTTTTGATTAATAATTTCTCGGCTCAACTTTTCAGAATTATTCTCTTAATACTGAAATAAAACTCATGTGTATATATATGTCACTTTTTCTCAATATATTCAAACTTTGATAATTAATTAAAATAATATATCTTAACAATAAATTTTATGCATTTTACTTACATAAGAAAATATATATTTATTGTTAATATGAAATAATACAATATTTTCTATTCTCAAAAGTAATTTAAATTTTTTATGTTGCATTATTGTCTTTTTCACATAAAAATCTTATATAATTTTTTCACCTTCCATAACTTAGTTTTTGAAATAATAGGGTGTATTGACGCATTAAATCACCTGTGATGTATTGTGATAGTTCTATGGTTTAGCTAGTTTTTTAGATTTTATCTATGTGATATTTCAAAAAAATTTATTTAATTTTAAGATTATACAAATAAAATCTTCCACAAAAATTCTATATAATTTTAGAGTCACGTAGATAAATTTTGATCACTTTTAAAATGTATTTAATAATATTTTTTAATCTTAAAAGTGACCAGATTTTATTTGTATGATACCAAAAAAATTTATTTAATTTTAGGATCATACATATAAAATAAGGTTACTTCTAAAATGTATTTAAATACATTTTAGAAATCTAACTAAATCGATGAACTACTACAATATATTACAAGTTATTCGATATTTCAATACACCCAAAGATCTCAATATATAATTATTTGTTTGTGTAAAATACTTTTTATTTTGGCGGTGCACCATAACTAAATTCTTATTTTAAATGCTATCTCATAAAATTATTTTAGATTATAAGTTATTTTAAATTTAAAATAATTTAATTCAAACTTACTAAAAATAATGTAAAAAAAGTTAAATCATCTCCGAAGCCGTAATCAATCGTAACAAAATATTAGTTGTAAATACAAAATTCTCACAAATCTCACATATATTAACGTGAAAAAAATTTATTAACTTGCTATTTCAATAGTTATTACTTGCCACACCAACAAACTCTCTCCAGGGGAAAAGAGCTATATATATGCATCAGGATGGAATAGGGCAAATCTTTTAGTTTTCTTTAATTCTTTTGAAATTTTGATTTTTATTTTGACATTGATACAATTTTATCATTTCACCCCAGTTTTGGATGTGCTTGTTGAAGCTATTTAAGATCCAATGCCATGGTGCATGCTTTTTGCATATAACATAGTTTTAGTAGGAGAATTGAGAGAAGAAATAAATAATAAGTTAGAGTTATGGAGAAAAGCTTTGGAAGCACATGATTTTTGTATAAGTCGAAATAAGATAGACTGCTCAAAGAGGCAGATAGACAAAAAGGTCTCCAAAAGAAGGGAGATGAAAGGTCTCTAAAGGCTGTTAGGGCTGAGTGTAACATCCGAAAATTTCATAATAAGTTTACATTACGTTGTTAACTAATTTATTCTGTTCCGTTGGGCATATCAAGGTATTTAGAAGCTAATTAAAGGTTATTAGAAGTTGAACAAATGAGGATTGAGAGAATTTAAAATGACCATGCAGAAAATTCCATGAACCACTAATGACATGTAGCCAGTTTGATGGCAACTAAGGATTTTAGTGGTTAGTGTGGGGCTTGAACTCATGACATAGGGATCATGAATCTAAGATTGGGAACCCAACCACTTGTGCCAACCTTAACTGGCAAAAATATTCATATTTAATTACCTGGACACTGTACTTGGGGATTGCCCAAGTTTGCAGCTTGAGTTTGTCAAAATGGTTCCTCTCCACAATGAATGTACGACCATAGACCCATGTGAGGATCATGGACCAGGCAGTCATAGGCCACATCAATCACAGGTACCATTTTGACGTGTAAGGCTTTGAAGCCAGGTATGCAAGTCCAAGCCTTAAATGATAGATTGATTTAGGTGTGGTGAGATGCGTTAAGTGCATATCGTCTGGGGCTTCTTCATGTTGTTTTAATGCTATCTCGTGTAATTGACCTGAAGCCTTGGCTGTGGTGTGATATATGTAGTCATATAATGGTATAAATAGGGAGTAGTTTGTTCTGAACTGGGTGTGGTGCAAAGAGTGAAACCTACGAGATATTAGAAACATGTAAATTTTGTGAGTTGTTGTATATTAAATTAATAACTAGTGCACTTAATTAAGAATTTAATTTTGATACTATAAAAGTATTTTACATAGAAACATATAATCATATATTGCTATATTAGTAAAAATATTTGACTTTCATATCTATTATCTTAAAAATCTCACGTATAATAGCATATAATTAAATAACAGTATAAAACTCTTATGCTAATAGTATACCAAATAGTTAATTAATTACGCAAATCATATATGTATATGGAATAATTTTTTAAACATAAACATTTTTTTTCCATTGTATCATAGAAAAATGAACATGACAAATTGAAAACGTAGTGTCGTGACGATATGATGCCTATATATATATATATATATATATCTTCAAGACAATTAATTTGTTTTCTCAAATGTGTATTACCTTAAAAGTTAATTAATTACAACGATGTCCCTACTATCAATTAATTACAGTATTAAGCACGAATTATAAGTTTTATAGATAAAATGTAAAATAAAAAAGAATGAAATTGCACAAGTTTATATGTCTTAAAAAAGTCACTTGATATGTTTTTACAAATAAAAAAAAAAACTACATCATATAATTATCAAATTTTTAAACGTGAGTCTGTTTTATGACATTGTATAATAAAAAGATGAAACTGGAATTGAATCTCAGCCAAAATATTTATTTGAAATATTTTGATAGTAATTTGTTAATTATAAAAATAAGTCAATATAAATATCTGTTAAAATTTTATATGTAAATTAATAATTAAAATTTAAAGATATAAAATTTTGAAAATAAATGTGATATCAGGGTAAAATACTTCTGCTTATCAATATAACTAAAAATTCTTTTTTGCATCGAATTAGTATCCTAAATTTATAATTAAAGAAATAATTTTTTTTTATAAAATATAAGATTTTAAAAAATTTTATGTACTCTCTCTATCTGTTTATAATTATTTTTTTAACCAAATTTTTTTTATAATTATCTATTATTTTAAAGTTTTTAAATAATATTAATTAATTTACTCCAATTTTATCCTTACTCTTATTTTTCCATCTGTTCGTAATAAATATTTTATAATTTTTTAAAAAAGGAATTTTATTATAATAGTCTAAGTTTTTTTTTTAATGTTTATATACTTTTAATAATTTTCTGATTTGTGTTCTAAAACTTTAGAAGACAGTTACTTACTCTGATGGGACAACGAAAATGTAAGGATTATGTTGTCTTTTGACACATAACTCCCACCAGAAGCAACTAATATGATGTCTCCAATTAATGTTAACTGTCGTCGGTATATAAAGAGACCACTAACAGTCAGGCTTAGAAACGACATTTATTTAACACCCAACCTCGTGAAACAGAAATGACAAGCGATTTAGGATAGACTCGTTAGTGATACGAAAAATATAAAACAGCCGCCTTTCCTTTAAGAAATTATAGAGGCCATGAAATTTTGAATTGAAAAAAAATATATATTCTTTTCTCTCTCTCTCTCTCTCTCTCTCTCTCTCTCTCTCTCTATATATATATATATATATATATATATATATATATATATATATATTGTTTTAGGGTGTGTGTGTTTGTTTATGTCTTATTACATGAAAAATATTGTTTTATAAAAAATATTTTTAAAATTTATATAACTTGTTTAGATAAATTTTTGAAAATGTAATTTTTTTTTTTTGAAAAAACAGGTAAAACATTCATTCTATTTTTATTTCTTTGTCTGTTTCTGCTTTTTATCTGAAAAGCATTTTTTTTTATAGTTTATACCAAAAAAAAAAACTCATAATCTATGTTTGTAAAGTATATGTATATGCCGTTGTAAATACTTACGATGGAATATACATGAGATACTTGAGAGGGGGAAAGATGTTAAAAGAGCCATTTTGAAACGAGCTCAAAATTGCAATGACCGATATTGTTCATAAAATCGATGTAAGTGACGTATCCAACCATCGCCGCCACTGCAGCTGTGTTTGTGAAGACAAGTGTTAATTTAGGGGCGCGTTCTATGACGCACCCTATTGTAAAAAATGCATCATGTACCATGAGTATTTGATGGTGAGGATATGATAGTGTATTCATAAGCCTCTTATCCGTGGTGCATCTTAAATAATCTTACTCCATCTCTCCCGCGACAAACTCACCGCTTCTCCCCATCAGATCTCCCCGACAAACTCACCACCTCCCAGTTTACTCTCTCGTTAGTGCCACATCACAGCCTCTGATGCCACCGCCACCACCGCTGCCTAGCGCCCGCCCCATTGCAACCCCTCTCCCCTCACTCCTATCACAATAGCAATTCTTCCACTGGCTTCACCAATTCGCAAATTTCTCATCCATTGCAAAACCCCTTCTCCATTTCTTCCATTTTCAATTTTTTGGGTCTTCTTCTTTTGGGTTCTCTTCAACTTCCTAACAATTCAGAAATTGAGAAAGAAACTTATTTTTTTTTTTTTCATTTCTTGTGTTTTTCACTGAGATTTGAGCTAAATATCAAACAGTAATTTTCTACCTTTCTTTCAATTTTGGCTTTATCTTTTTGTTTCTAATTTCAGTGAATAATCAACAAAGTTAGTCGATTTAAATGTTTTTGTTTGGTGGATCTGTGTTTCTGTTTGAACTGATTGTTTTTTAACAATGAGGATGGTGTTCTTCACATGGGTTGGTGGCTGCCAGAGACGATGCATTGGTGGCCGCCAGAGAAGTGACTTTGTCGGAGGGGAGGATGGGAGAGGGGAGGGAAGCTTGTGATGGTGATTCTTGGGTGCATCCAACAAACAAAGGGAAACTGTTGGTGGCGATGGCATTGGGGCACAGGCGGTAGCGGTGGCACCAAGGTTGTGCGGTGGTGACAGAGGTGGAGGCAGTGAAGCGTGGTGGTGGTCAGTATGTCGTTGGAGACAAGGAAGGTAGGGAACAAAGAAAATGAAAAGTTCTATAATGCACCACATATGATTGGTTTCACTAATACACCATCAAAATCTCATCGCTGGATAATGTGGTGCATCACACACCTTTGACTCCGAAGAGCATCTTAGATGCCGCCTAATTTTGGTATCGAGAATAGAAGAAAGTATGCTATGTGTTTAGCAAATGGATGGATCATGGATAATAGCTGCGAAGGAAGAACAAAGAAAATATGGTTAGATAAAGAAAAGAGAAACACAAATGCTGAAAATTAATTTGCCGGCTAGCAAATAACAATAAAGATTACAGCTGGCCAATGCGCAAACTGTTGCTTTGCAGAGGGACATATACAATCACAGAATAAACATATATGGAAGAAATTATTGTATTTTCCTTATATAGCATGTCATACTATTGTACTTTGTATTTAAAGGTTAAAGGTATGTTTGGTTTTTATTTTCATTTTCTTTTGTATTTTTTTAATTTTCTATTTTCAAAATTTTGTGAGAAGAATCATAAAAATCATAAAATCTTGTTTTATATTTTTTTCTCCCATTTTTATTTTTTTTCACAGAATTTTAAAAATAGAAATTAAACAGATCATCATATTTCATTTCTAATTTATACTGAGATTTATTATTACATTTTATTTTTAGAAAATTAAAATACAAAATTTAGTTAATAAATAAGTAGGTCAACAATGAACTTCATCATAATTTTAATTAAAATATCAAATCTTAAATTGGATGAATATAATCTTATATGACACTTGAGAGAGATGTAATAACTTTTCGCACATATGATCCTCCTTAGCTTTATATTCATCATTTACCCTCCTGGTTTGCTACATTTTGCGTGTACTACTTTGTGATACTCTTTGAGTGAGATACACCAACATGGCTTTCTAGTCATGGTTAGTTACACTAGCTATTTGGTTGGTTCATAAAAGTTAGAACTTAGAACTATGATGGATTCTAACATATAATTTTTAATACAATGGCCACATAAAATTTTAGTGTGATAAGGTCATGTCAAATTAGAAGAGTTCTTTATTACATGAATAAGCAATGAGGAGGCTAGTTGTTGGCAATTAATAAATCTGATGGATCCATTTATGAAAAAGGTCCAACGTTGTACTATACTTACTATCAATCTTTTTATGGGATTAGGAATCAGGTAAACGGATATGGACACAGATATGAATATACACCAAATTCATTAAATTATAGGATATAAATATAGCATATATATATATATATAATTTTAAAAAAATATAATTCAAAATATTATATTTAAATATTTTTAGATATTTATAAATATCAAATTACTAATTTTTATTACTTTTTAAACCCTACAAAAAGGAATATTTTTAATATATATCATGTATATTTTTTATATTCCTCTCAAAAAATATGAAATACTATTTCTATTGACATTTAAAAAAAATTTCTAAACAAACTTAAATTTTTCAGTCATTGAATTTTTTTTAATCCGTCAAATAATTAAAAAAAATACTAAATCGCTTTTAATTTCCTCTCTACTCATTAATGATGGCCCAACTATTTGTCTCATTTGGGGCAGTTAGCAGTTGGAACCCATGCTAAAGAATTGAATGCCCAACTTTGTCTATATTATGCATTGTGTAGTTGCGTTCATGTTCACTCCATCTAAAGAGTGCACTATCCCAGCTCTGCGCCATGCACTCTTGACCTTCCTTGGCAACCAATCCTGCATTATATGGTATTTGAAAAGTTATTATTTTGGGATGATATAACTAAATTAATTAATTTAATCTTCCATGTGGAAATAGAATAGGATGATTAATTATATCAATTAAATAACTCCACTAGTGGAAAAGATGATTATTGAGCTAACCTCACATGAATAGACATTTTCAAGAGAACTTGGAGCTAGCATTGTTGGGGTGCAACGGTAGCAGCAGTCCTTGTGGTATTTCTTTGCATGGAACTGCGAGTATTGAATAAATAATGTTCCTTCGGGTGCCTTCAGCTAGTCCTCTTCGGCCAATCCGTCTCCCACTAGCCATGTGTATCCAGAAAACAAAGATGAAATAAGAAAGAACCTTATTTGTCATTATTGACACAAAAAATTCTTGAACAGATATAAGTTTAATAACTCATATTTAAATATATTCACAGTAAAATTAGTATGATCCATAAACAAGTGAATATGTCATAAAAAAAATTTGTGAAATTTACTTTTATTATCAATGTGCCTAAATATAAGTCATTAAATTTATGGTCATACAAAAATCTCTCCATTGACACGCCTTATTGTATGTTATGGTTATTTGGTATCCGGTTAAAAATCGACAGGAAAGATTTTTCCTGAGAGTGGTGTTACATAGTCAGAATCATTTATCAATATAATCATTAGATTTGTCCAAGATTCAAGCCTAATGATTAGATAGGTTAAAGACGTAAAATTTACCCATCCATCCAATAGTAAAAAATAATATTACGTTTTTCTAACAATTCTAGAAACAAAATTCTAACTGTGTTTTAATGCAATAAAAAAGCCTATATCCTTGAATTTTTTGCCCCTACATTTTATGGGTATTAGCAAAACTTCTATTAGAACGTATTTTATACCCAAATATAGGAACAAGAGAAGACCAACTAGAATTAAGTTTACAGTGGAAACAAATGGCTTGGAATTTCAACTTAATTAAGTTGAACACCTAAAAGTGAAGCAAGGTAAGTTTTGTTATATTACCGTCTGAGTGTAATTTTTGATAGAGAAATTCTTATATACTCCATGGAGAAAGAGTGATTCTTTCTCCATGATGCATTATAACCACACAAAATTGAATATGGAACCCACTATTTGTACTTTGTTCCAAAAATTTGCGGTGAAAATACGTGGTTTCTTCCTCCATGGTGTACAGTAGAATGACTCTTTTTGACAATGAACAAATTAGTTTTGGACCTATTGAACGACTTTTTGAGTCTCACATAATCACCCTTGTGCATTGTAGCAACCTGAAATATTGTTATCGGCATGTGATCAAAATTGAGAAAGAGTAGACATTAAAACAAGTCTTCTTCCATGGATATCAAATAAGAAATCTACACAAATTAAAGAAGTTGACCCTAACGCCTTGTTGGCACAATTTGAAGGCAATTGCATCAGCAACCTTGTTGAGTTTGCCCTTGAGTAGCACTTGAGTTGTTCCTTTAGGAATGCTATTAAGAGCAATAGCAACTACAAGGCTGCTGGCATCTACAACCTTCACTTTTAGCTTTGGATGCCGACTAACGTATAGCCCTCCATATATGTTAAGCTTGTCCCCTTGATTCATGAGGCCTAGGCTCACCACTTTTGTGCCTTTGCTATCGGCCTCCAGTATTGCCTCCTCAATCATTTTGTTGATAGCCACTTTTTGCCATTGCATGAAGTACTGCAAAAGAAAATTAGTTAACTATGAAATAAATCCCATTACTATATTTATGAATTCTTATTTTACACATGGCCAGATAATAAATAAAAGATCACCTAGGAAGCACAGACACTTGACATGATAAAGACACAGACATAGAGACACTAAATTTATAAAATTACAAGACATGGACATATATATATATATATAATTTAAGAAAAATTCATAATATCATATTACAATAATTTTAGATATTTATAGATATCAAACTACCAATTTTTATTACTTTTTGAACCCCTCCCAAAAAAATGAAGTATTCTTAATTTATGTCATGTATACTTCCTATATTCTTCTAAAAAAATATAGGATACTATTTCTATTGACATATAAAAAAAAAAAAATCCTAAATGAACTTAGGTTTTTGGCCTTCTAAATTCTTTTTTGATCCATCAAATAATTAGCAAAAAAGTACTAGGTCATTTTCTGACTGTATTCAAGCCATGTCCAGCCGTGTTCGAGCTAAAAAATAGTATTTTTTAAATAGGACACGTAAGATCGCATATCGGACTTATGTCGTATTGGTGTTCAACGCGCGTCGATGTCCCACTTGTATCGGACATGTGGACATACCATCAAATTGGTGTGTCTGTGCTTCATAGAAATCACTTGTAATTATATTAAAGTTGTGCCAAAACAATTAATCCTTTAAATACTTGTCCAAAATAAATTATGTGGAAAATCAACTATTGAACTTGGTTTTTTTTTTTTTTCGATACAAGCACAAAGCTCAACCCTAAAGCAGGGGAGCAAGGTTCTAGAGTACATCAGCTCAAAGGCATACACATAATGTTTCTCCAAAAAGACTACAGGACAATACAATGCAAATATAGCTACTACACAAGACAAAACATGCCTCTTATCAAAACAAAGCAAATGGAAGAATTAGCAGATATATGAGAAAAACCATCAGAAGCACAAGAGTCAACACCTATTACGTCAACCTGTCAACAGACATCACAGTGTGGGAAAACATATTAGTATCACCAAAAAGATGATCATGAGCCATTGAGTAGCCACTGCCACTTTATTAACGATGAAGGATTAGAGGACAGGTTTTCCACCATTATGTTTCTATTAGCCATCCATGATTTAAACCAATAAGCCCAACTAACTTTGACCTACCTCTTCTCCAGCCCCCAATCTGGTTTGTGGTTCTCAAACACTAATCTATTTCTAGTAGATCCTAATGTCCAAATAATAACATAAAACAAAGTAATCCACATTTTCTTCTCAATGCCATTAAAAGGCAAACCGCACCAAGCATTGTAGAAGGATAAAGGCTCATTTGGATAGCACCATGTCATTCCCCACCGGTGAATACAATCAGACTAGATAACCCATGACAACTTGCAGCTAAAATAGATATGTTCAATGGTTTCAACAACTTTATAACAAAAGGCACACATTGCTGCAACAGGGGGTATAATATTTAGCTTGGCAAGCCTTTCTTTAGTATTTAAACGTCCTTGCAAAATGAACCAAACTAAGATTTCAGCACATAGTGGAGCAAGTCCTGTCCATGCCATCCGAGCTGAGGGTGTGCCAATTGTATTACTAGCAACCATACATTCCACTTTCCTATAGAATTCTTTGGTGGAGAAAATATTGGATGGATGGTATCTCTAGACGATTTGGCCTTCCTCATCATTATTCAACATATTCTGCTGTAAAAGAGTCAAAAATTGCTCATATAAATCAATTTCTCATTGCAGAAAGTCCCTTCTCTAGCTAAGAGTCCACTGCCAAATGCTACCATCCCAGAAACCCATATCTACTACCAAAGTCCTTTGCTGGTTGCATATGTTGTAAAGTATAGGAAAGGATTCCTTAAGGGATCTATCAATCCACTTGTGTTCCCAAAATAAGGCTGAATTGCCCCTCCCAACTTTCCTCTAGGGGCCATTAGAGATGACTTCATTTATCTCATTGAGATTATATGAAGTCGAGATAATTTGGCCCCATAAGCCTACCTTCTCCCCAAGTTCAACATCAAAAGCATCAAGATTTGGATTACTATAGTAATTGGAATCCACCGCTCTTTTGCATAAGGAATCCTCTTCATTGAAGAATCGTCACCACCACTTAAAGAGATATGTAGCATTCTTAATGATTAAGTCTCCTACTCCAAGACCCCTACATGATTTTGGTCTTTGAATAACTTCCAAAGCTACTAATGGAACAACATGATTTTCTGCTTTTCCAGCCCAGAAAAAATTCCTCTGAAGTTGTATGATCTTTTTCACCACCGCAACTGGTATTCTAAACAGCCCCATGTAATAGATTGGTAGACTGTTTAAGATTGCTTTAATGTGAACAAGCATGCTTGCTCATGAGACTGTTTTAGCTTTCCATATAGCTAATCTTTTTTCTATTTTGTCTATCATAGGCTTCCAAGTTGATACCGTTCTTGGATTAGCACCAAGAGGGATGCCAAGATATGTCACTAGTAGCTTCAACAGATTACATCTAAGGATATTTGCCAAATGGGTAGCAATATCTTCCTCACATCCCATTGGGATAATAGCCGATTTGCTATAATTTATATTTAATTCAGATATGAAAGCAAAGCAATCCAGAATTCTTCTAACATTCAAAATATTCTCCAGGTTAGCCGAGCTAAAGATTATAGTGTCATTGATAAACTGAAGGTAGGAAATATCCACTCTATTTATTGCCCACTTTAATCCCTTCAAGGATACCAATTTCCTTTGCCTTCAATAGCAAAGTATTGAGTACTTCTGCCACCAAAAGAAACAACAAAGGAGAGAGGGGGCCGCCTTGTCTTAAACCCCTCTCAAGTTTAAAGGGTGTTGTAGGATATCCATTGACTATTATGGATATAGAAGCCAATGATTCACACCAACCGATCCATTTTCTCTAAACTTCCCCGAAGCCTATTCTTTGTAATAACAAATCAATAAAATCCCAACTAACTGAGTCATAAGCCTTGTGGAAATCCAGTTTTAGCATAACACCCTTCGATCTCCTCTTTTTCAACCACCACACAACCTCATTTGCAATTAACGCACCATCAAGGATCTGCCTATTCTCAGCAAAACCAAATTGAGTTTCACCTAACAAGTACCAGTAGTATTGCTTTGAGTCTATTTGGAAGCACATTAGAAATGATTTTATAAAGGCTGTCCACCATACTAATGGGTCTAAAATGACACAAATAAACAGCATCATCCACTTTTGGAATAAGGACAACCCAAGTCATATTAATTTCATACGGAGACACCCAATTATCAAAGAAATTTATAACAAAATTAGTGATATGCCCCCTAATCAGCTCCCACATACTTTTAATAAAATTGAAATTAAAACCATTATACCTGGGAGATTTCGAAGAGTCACAATCCCACACAGCTTATTTGACTTCTTCAAAAGATATTCTCCTCTCCAACATATTAGCTTCCTCTGTACTTATTTTTGGCAACAAATCTTCGGGGAAAGTAATGACATGGGCTTGAGGTTGAGAGTATAAACTTTTAAAAAATCTTCTAATAGCATTCTTGACTGCTCGAGGGGCCTTTACACGCCTTCCATTAACCTCTTTTGAATTCTGTTTCTTCTTTTATAGCTTGATGCTATTGCATGATAGTACTGTGTATTTCTATCCTATAATCTAATTGAATTTTCTCTAGACTTTTGCTTCCAGAAAACCTATTTCGTCTCATACCATAATCGCAGTTGGCCTTGCAATGCCAACAACCAAGCCATGCCCACTTCATCTAATTCTTTTGATTCTCGCTTCTCATCAATGGAGGCAAGTTCTGCTTCTAGCTTATTGATATTGCTATCAATGTCACCTAATTTTTCTCTATTCAATGTTTTTAAAGTTCTCTTTAGCTGCTTAAACTTCTCAATAATAGGCATTTCCCCAAGAGAACACCATTCCCCCCAACCAACTTCACAAAGCCCGAATGAGTGAACCAAGCATCAATAGACCGGAAGGGCTTTGGACCCCAGTTAACACGTTGGGTTTCTAATAAAAGTAGGCAATGATCAGAAACTGATTTATGCAGAGCCCATAGCTTCAATTCTGGAAATGTAAGAGTCTAATCGACATTTAACAGACCACGATCTAGCTTGCTAAGTGAGTTACCCCTTGACCATGTATATTTCCTTCCAATAAGGGGCAAATCAATAAACCCATCTCCATGACCCAATTGGCAAAATCTTCAATGCTTGCTTGATTCCCCACACCACCTCTTCTTTCATCAATGTGTAACACTTCATTGAAGTCACCAATGAAGAGAAAAGGTCCCTCAATACTGCTCTTAAGCAAAGCTAACTCCTACCATAACTTCCCTCTCTCTGCATGGGAGTGCCAACCATAGATGACCACCAGGGCGCATCTAAAATTAGATTCCTTATCTAAACCTTGTACACATTTCCACCTCTGTCCTTCCAAAATATAGAAGACAGCAAATATATTTTTCTTCTATGAATAAATCAATCCACCACTCCCATTAGATGCTGCAATATGACACCAATTAATATCATCTGAATTCCACCAAAATTTTATTCTTCTCTCATCAATGACATATGTTTTGTTTCAACAAAACTCATAAAATCTAGACCCTTCTCCTTAATTAACTTTCTAATTGCTGCTAATTTATGTCCCCCACAAATACCCCTGACATTTCACCTATTTTGTCAGCCAGAACACTGGTTCTTTTTCTTTGCCCTGTAGCCTCCTCCTCCATTGGATTACCTTCTTTCTCTATTTTTTGAAGAGCCAATAGGACAGGACATCTTTTTCGTTGCTTGCATGTAACCCAAGCTTCTTACCAACCTCCCATGCTTATACCGCTGCACCATTGGTACCATCTTTTGCATCTGGTTCACCTTCAAGATGCCAGGACAAGCTTTACTCAGGGTTTCGTCTTTCTCATTTGCAATAGATTCAGGCACACATTCATTTTCACAAGATTGGGGAGTAACTCTCATGTCTTCCATCAAATCCAGTTCAAAATTGGGTAGGATTCTATTAGATTGCTCCATCACATTTGATCCACCAAGGCAACTATAATAAAAGCATCCTTATTCACACTAGGCTCTTCTTCCTTGTTTCTTAAAGCCATTTGAAAGGCCTTTGCCATGAGATATGTGAGTATATAATCTAGGCTCATATGTCTTATAAGTGTTTTTTGGCCCAATAACCTCATGAGTGTGCTGGGCCCGTTGAAGGATAATGGGGGGTATTCTGCATGTGAGCATTAGCCTTTTCTTGATTATGGCCAACAATCTTCGACGATGAGATCATATCCATACCTTCATAATTCCCCATCTCATAAGCATAAGCTCCACATACTTCTTTGATATGAACATTAAAGATCTCCCCATCCATTGCTAAACATACCCATGAATTAATGTGATAGAGAATTGTAGTGTCAATTAATTTGCATGCTTTCTTGAAAGATGATAACGACACTGTTTTCTAGTCACATTCAGTGAAATTTCCCCATACATCACCTATCTTCTTAAAATTATTTAGGGACCATGCCTGGGTAGGAATCCCTACACATTCGATCCAAATCCTCCAAACTTTGCATGATTCCTCCTGGGACCATTTCCTTATGATCTGAACTTTAGGTTGCATGTATCCTGTAATATCCACCAGAATTTTTCTTATCGTTTTTTGCCTAGTTATTCGGTTTTTATCGAATAACCAAAATTAATTAAAATTCGACTAAATGTTTATTTAGGATCACTTAATTAGCAATTAATTAAGATTAGATGTAAAGGAATTAGGTTAGAGGCATAGGAGATTTCATAGAAATTTTCTTGGAACCGAATTATCGATTTAAAAGAAATCGATAAAGGTTTGGTATGTTAAACTGTCGGAACCGGATCAATAGAACTTATACTATGAATGCCCTAGGATGAATGACTAGGATTCAGCCACAACACCCCCATAGGTGGTGCCATTTTCAGCCAAGAAAGCAGCCACAAAATCAAATTGAAACCCTAACACACATCCACCAATCACACAACTCCTTGCTCCACAAGTTTGTGTTCAATTCCTTCTTTTCCCTTGTGAATTTCGGCCAAGATAAGGGGCTGAATCCCCTTCATTTCTCTTCCATTCACACTCATCTCTACTCCATCTTCAACTTCTTTTCAAGTCTCATCAAGAGTTGCTTCCATCTAAGGCACCAAATCAACTAAATTTCAACTAGATAAGGTAGGAATCCAACTCCTTCTCTTGTTTTTCTTGATTTGGGGCTGTGTGGGGATCTTATCTTCCTCATAATATTTATGTGATTTGAAATTATGATGATGGTTTATGATTGAATTTGCATGTGTGTTGTGATTAGAATTGGAATTGGTATGAAAGAGCTTGAAGAATAGAGAAAATTCAAGAAGCTATTAGGGTTTTTCCTCAGCAGTCCATACAGCGGAGTGTACAGCTTTGCCTACAGCAATTTAAATTTGATGAAACCATTTTTATATGAAACTAGACATTCAGGACTTTCCATACATATAAAATATAAGGCCATTGGATTAGTATAGCATTAGTTATGAATTTTTGAAGTTTGACTTAGAAATCAGGACTTTCATTCGGGCAGTGTGAGTTGAAAAGGGTGTAACTCACCCTACACAACTCCAAATTGAGTAAATCCAACGTTGTTTAAAAGCTAACATATGAGGGAACATCCGATAAAAATTTTAGAGTTAGATTGATTGCCAACTATCCCCAGTACATTGATGACTTCACCTTAAGTTCAACCCAGGCTAGAACAGGGTAGTCCAGTAAGGTCAAGTTTCAGGGCTTATATCTCGAATTATACTCATTCAAATAATATGCAACTTTTTCATTTGAAAGCTTGTTCTGTTAGCTTTAAATTGATATAAATTTCGTATGATTTCACCTAGATTTCTATTTTTGGTGAATTTTCTCTTATAAGAGTGTAATTCTGGTTAGAGACATGTATGAATACTAGATCAAGTTTAGTTAATATCGGAACTCGGAACTCGGAACTTAGCAAACAAAGAGCTAGATCAAGTATACTTAATATTAAACTCGGAACTTAGTGAATAGGAAACTAGATCGGGTATACTCAATGTCAGAAACTTGGAACTTAGGAAACACACTCATAAAAGTCTTGGAAGACCATTTGTGGATTAAGGTCGCAGATCGGGATCACAAGCACATAAAACACTTTGAAATCGAAAGTCTAGGACAAGAATATAAAACCTAAAATATCTAAACCCGGAAGTCGGGATTTTTCAACATAAACTTGGAAGTTGGTACCAGAATTTGAAACCTTATACCCACATCTTGAAAGTCGAGAACTAGGACGCTTTAAAAGTCTTATACCCGTAATTCCAAAACTCACCCAAAATCAATCTTGGAGATCGAACATAATCTCGGAAGTCGGGAATCGAAACATTAACCTTACATACATAACCCAGGAAGTCGAAACTTATATAATCTCGGAACTCAGACCCAATTCAATCTCGGAACTCGGTCCTAAGTTCAAACTCGGGAACATCAATAGAAGTTAAAAGTTTGCAAGATAGATTAAGACTTAAGATTTTAAACTTGTACCTAACTACCTAAGCTTTGCTCATAAGACTTTGTTGTGTATGACAACTAATGAGGATATGACGATGAGTCCATATTCCAAAGGAACGTGACACACTCTGGAATGAAGCATATGTATGAGAACATTTAGCATGTCTATGCATGATTATGTATGAGAATGAAGGGATATGAATATATTAAATGTGGATCCCTTCACTTGGAGGCAGTTATGAGATCCCTCCTTGTAAAGGCAGTTAAATAAGATAAGATTGGGTCCCTTCACTTGGAGGCAGTTAATTGGGTGCTTCCCTGTGAAGGCAGTATAAAACTATGAGATCCCTCTACCCTGGAGGCACGTGGTCAAATGAGATCCCTCTACATTGAAGGTAAGTGGTCAGCTGAGATCCCTCTATTCTTGAGGCACGTAACCAGGAGAGATCCCTTCAATTTAGAGGCACGTGACCAAAATGAGATCCCTCCAAGACTAGAGGCACGTAGATCCCCTTGTAGGTTAGTTTTGTGTGATCAGACTACCCAAGAGCAATAAAGACTAAAGATTAAAATATATGCAAGTACCCTAGGGATGGCGATACGTAATGCCTAGGTGTGCAAAGAAAAGAAAGCAAAGAAAGTTAAAGAAAAACACCAGTGCACTTGCATGAATTCAAGTATGAGTATTTGTATAATTATATCCAACGTTTTATTGATGCTGCGACTATTCTATCTACTTATACTGTGATTATTATTCTAAATATGAAATATTGCCAATGTGACTCAAGTGTGTGAATAAAATGAACTTTGCTTCAGACAATATATTTTCAAACTATAAAACTGAACAGTCTAGTTAACATGCTCATATTTTTCATAATAAACCGAAGCAGCTAAAGATAATAACGATGACACAATATATGATAGTTTAAGGAATTCTACTGAGAATTTGAAATTCTCACTCCTATTTCCGTGTTATCTCTAGATAGTTCAAGAAGTTTCACAGATGGCTGAAGTTGCTGTCAGATAAGGTTCACTCAGGTAACAATAACAACTCTAGTGTATGGTACTATGACTTAAGCATAGTACTATACAGAGGAGAACATTATATATCCATTTCCTTTTGACACAAAAGTCCCTGCTTCTTCCTCTGTTTTGAAGTTAATAAGTACCTTGTAGTTATCAATCTCTTTTACTATCTCGATGATGTCTCTCATAGATCTTAGCTTCTTTTCAACTTCAGTTGCATTGATGGGCATGATTGTTTCTCCAACGACACTGCGTTTAAGCCACCCCATATTGACCTTTGAGACTTTTCCTCGCACCACGATAGTCTTTCGTCCTTCTTTTTCCTAGCTAATAACCACCTCTTTATATGATTGATGGTGGTCTCGTCTTTCACCCTCATAGCATTATTGACATGTGGGTTTCTTCGGAATTTGAATTTTTCACCGTTTCCTTGCTTTTTAACTGCTCCCAGTTGCCTTGCTTTATGCATCTTCTTCTCATATTTTGCTTCCTGAACTCTAATCAGACAATTTCTAATTATTCTACCTTTCACTCTTTGTATAGCCTTCATAGCGTCCTCCTTATCTCGTTATCTTACGAACCCAAATAAGTTGTCAGTACTTCTACGAATCTTCCTTGATAGATACACATTCGCAATGCTTCCTTCATACTTAAAACGTTGCATAGCCACTTGCTTGTCATTGCCTTTGGTAGGTTGTCAATGGACAATGTGTGTAGATTACTCCCTCTATATCTTCTTGGTTGAATCCGAATAGTGTTGGCATTCCTTCCTTGAAGACTCTGATCATTGATATGTTTCCACTCCTTTGTTGGTTTTGTGCATTGATGTCATTTCCGCTCCCTTGCTCCATCGTTACCTTCACAAGTGCTTTTGATTGAAAATTTCACTAGCCATTGAGGGTTTTAGACACATTAACTTCATGCAATATTCATTAGTCTTTTATGAAGATATCCGATCACTACTGCATAATTGAGATTCATTAATATTTAAAAAATACTATTAAAATTCTTTAGTAACATAGCCTATATACAATACTTGTAAAAGTGTTACTAGAAATTTTTAATGATATTTTTTTATGTTCTTAATAAATGTTGTTAAAAACTTAATATGTAACAGTGAATATATGCAATTTTATTTTAAAAGTTAGACAATTTTCAAGAAACGTGCATAAAATGTACTCGCTCAATTTCATAATTACAGTTGTTTTGTACAAAAACTTGTTCCATATTATTTATTGTTTCAATTTCATAATATTATTTATCCTTGTTTTGATTAATTATAATTTTCCTCTCATTATTACCTCCTTTATTGATCTATCATAATTTATTTTTTAATTAATGTAACTTAATTAATGTGATGAACCTTCAATATGGAAAAGAATAATTCAGTCTTTCATAATTATTTTTTTCAAAAATTATGAATGCTAAATTATTTTTTAATCTTAGAATCATTATCTTAAATATGCTTATTATGAAATAGGGGAAATATAAAATAAATAATTATATCATAATAGAGATGTTATCTACATATACAAGATTGTAGAGAATGAAAATTCTACCAGACAAGGCACCAATGCCCAAATTGGGGATTCAACCAACTATGGTAAGGGACACTTACTGGGCTTAGCCCATGGTCAACACTCACCCTCTCCCCCCAAAACTATGCCAGTCCAAGACCGCCAAGAGCTCTCATTAACATCACTTCTAAGAGGTAAGGGATCTCCTTATAGAAGGTTGCCCATCAACTAAGGAGTATTTTAGTGGCTAGTGGGACTCCAACCCATGACATGGGGATCACAAATTCAAGACTAGGAACCCAACCACTTGTGTTGGCAAAAATATTCATATTAATTACTTGGACACTGTACTTGAGGATTGCCCAAGTTTGCAGCTTGAGTTTGTCAAAATGGTGCCTCTCTACAATGAATGTATGACCATAGACCCATGTGAGGATTATGGACCATGCAGTTACTGGCCACATGAACCATAGGTACCATTTTGACATGCAAGGCTTTGAAGCCAAGTATGCAAATCCCACATGAACCACAAGTACCATTTTGACATGTAAGGCTTTGAAGCCAAGTATGCAAATCCAAGCCTCAAATGATAGATGGATTCGAGTGTGGTGATGTCACGACCTGCTCCGGAGTCGTGACCGGCGCTTAGAGGTAGCAGACGTCTAGCAAGCCAACTATAACTATTCTAAAAGTAGACGGACGGAACTTCCCCTATTTTTCTAGCTTCCCATCTTAGCCAAATCTATTCTAGACCACCAATCAGCAAATACAAGTTGAGGCTCTCAGAGCACTATCCAAAAATTCACATTTATATGTACAACATCCATTACATTCCCAATTTATACTCTTTATTTACATTCTATTCACTAAGAAAGAAAATTCCAAAACTGTATGGCCTATATATAAATATCCTATAAAAATATAAATCATCAGGTTGCAAGATCCTGCCTGTGGGTAATGGAGCACTCTAAGAGGTTGGAGGAACCGTGTCAAATTCTGCACCCAAGTCTGAAATAGGAAAGGAAAGAAAAGGGGGAATGAGTCCAACCGACTCAGTGAGGGGCAATGAAACTATAACACATGAGAACAAATTCTAGGAATAAAGCAAACAACATATAAATAAGAATTAACATCGTGAACTAAATATAAATAAGGAATCATCATTAAAATTTATGCGTGCATATAAAGAATTAACATTGTTCATAACTTGAAACTATACTCCTCAAATATATATATATATATATATATATATAGAATTTATGTTATCTTATAAACTTGAAAGTATATTTCTCAAATGTAAATACCAAAGCAGGGAGGCTTCCAATTCTGATAAACTTCCAAATAAGGGTTATCCCCTACAGATCAGATCTAAGTCGGGGATGTGCGTAGGCCTTATACACACACCCCGAGCTAGCAACACCCTGCTAGCTGGGTTCGAATCAAGGTGCACCAAGGCTAGCATCAGCGACCGCTAGCTACCGATTAACTGAAAATCCTCCCACAAGGTATATAGGAACTAGTAATAAATATTCATAAAAACTAAGTAACAAGTATCAAGTCAAAATTTTGAAGAACAAAAGTATTCAACAAGGTTTGAAAATCCAAAATATAATTTACTTATACAAATCAGTTTAGTAATCAAAACAAAATTCTAGAGCTTGCCCTTCCGTCCATAACATTCGTAATCTCTTCCAAAAGCTTTCTGAACCTTCAATAATTGCATACTAGTAAAAATTCTTCAAAACCCAAAATAGACGTCCAAGAATAGATAGATATTTCAAACCGTATGACAATTATACCACTAAACAAAACATTCATAGTTAACGAGATATATAAAAATAAGCTATCGATATATATTAAAATGAAACCAATACTAATAGCATAGGGAGACCATATGCAATAGAAGCATTGTCCACTCACAGACAGTCAAAAACGTTGAATCACGTTCTAGGGGCCACCAAACTCAAAGGTAGATCTCCCCTGGAATTTAGAAACCAAAACAAACTATTGTTTAGGATCCAAACCCCAATTCACTTTTTCATTATTAATCTTTTGCAAGCACAATCATGATTCAATTCTTTCCCAACATATCCAATTAATAGAGTAATTCATTGATCCTAGGACAAGCCGATACTAGTGATCTACCTCATCTCCAATAACCACATGATTGTAGTTGGTAATTAGACAAACAACAAAACTAGCAAGTCAGATAGATTAGCTTTCAAGGTAAAATAAAATAAAATAAAACCAGTTAACTCACAACACCTTCTAATCCCTCTCATTTAATCAAAATTCCAATGTCCAATTCCATTCACTGCAACAAACTCACCACATAAAGCTAACCAACATCTTGGTACACAAATAATAGAGATATAATATCAGTTAAATATGATTACCAGAACTTATGCATTCATAACCACTTCCGGATGGCTTCTAAGTTCTCATACCAGTAAAGAAAATTAGAAATTAATATGGCGCTTGGACAATCATGATAGCAAGTATATATGTTATTGCAATGCAAATAATAAATAGATCTACTTACACTAATCAAGAAAATTAATTTTTTTTAACTGCAAAAACCACATCCAAAATATTGTTACAAAAACACATGGATTAACAACAATTCAACTGCATGTTCACCATAAGAAACACAACCACAACACACCACAAATCAAGCAAACCACTATGTAAGGAAAGGAAACATACCCAAAGAGCTATGAGTTGGTTTTAGAAGGAGCAAAAATGCACCCCAACTACGGCAGGTGGTGCGCGGCGGAGAGAGAAGAGTCCGCGGTGGAGATGAAATGGAACCCGTGAAGAGAAAGGAACCCGCAAAGAGAAAGAGAGAGGGAGAGATGAACCCGAGAGAGAGACATGAAAGGAATGTGTGATAGGGAACAAAATAAAGAAACATGAGATTGAAAGGGAAAAGAACGAGAGAGAAACAAAACAGAGAGTGAGAGTGAGTGAAGAAATATCTAGATAAAGAAGAAGATGAGGAAAAAGAGAGGGGCTTAGCATGGTTTGCATCACTTAAGGTGTAGGTGGTCCAAGCTTCTTTTCATATCAGGGGTAAAATACCTCTGCTTATCAATATCACTAAAAATTCTTTTTTGTATCGAACTAGTATCCTAAAAATATAATTAAAGAAATAAAAATTTACCACGTGGGGTTGGTCAAATAGTTTGGCAGTTAGTTCCTTAATCGGTGATCTTGAGTTCGAGTCCTAGGAATGGAAAAAATTCCTGTTGGGAGATCCCTACCCCTTCAATGGACCATCCGCCGGGTCGGGCCGGATTAGTCGGATTTTTGATAATGGAATCCGGATACCAGTGGTTCAATTGAGACAAAAAAAAAAAAGAAATAAAAATTTTATAAAAACTAAGATTTTTAAAATTTTTCATGTACTTAATATTTACTCTTATTGGACAACGAAAAGCTAAGGATTATGTTGTCTTTTGACCAATAACTCACACAAGAAGCAATTAATTAGATGTCTCCAATTAATGTCAATTGTTGGCATATAAAGCGACCACTGGCGGCTAGGGTTAGAAATAGCATTTATTCAACAGCCGGCCTCATGAAACAGAAAAGAAGACAAGCATGGCTTTGGCTTTTACAAGCGATTTAGGTTAGATGCGCCAGTGATACGAAAAATATACAACAGCTGTCTTTCCTTTCAGAAA
Source organism: Pterocarpus macrocarpus (assembly GCA_031439585.1). Taxonomy (NCBI): domain Eukaryota; kingdom Viridiplantae; phylum Streptophyta; class Magnoliopsida; order Fabales; family Fabaceae; genus Pterocarpus; species Pterocarpus macrocarpus. Next base: position 14,715,277 of record CM062516.1, on the reverse strand, counting down.
TTATAGAGATCTTGAAATTTTGAATTGAAAAAAAAAAATCTTCTATAAACATGAAAAACATTGTTTTATGAATAATATTTTTAAAATTTATATAACTTGTTTAGATAAATTTTTTAAAATGTAATATATATATATATATATATATATATATATATATATATATATATATATATATATATATATATATATACACTCCTGGGCAACCGATAGTGAAGTAGTATCGTGAGGGAAAGGTGAAAATGTCACACCAAGACCCTGTCGTGATCCGCTAGGGACACGTCCCTAGCAAGCCTACTTTAGACTTTATTCTAATGGAAAATCGGGCAAAGTCTCCTTTGTATTTAGGACTATTCCCAAATAAGGATCCTCACCCTACATAGAACATATAAACATGCAAACTCATTAGGGATCCAGGCATTCTCCAAATACACCCCACAGCTCACAAAATAAGAATTTAAATCATAATCACTTATAAAAAAAATATTTTTACATAACTATTCAAGAAGCTTAAATACATAATCATTGAGATTTAAACTAATTACATATAACAACATAAGACCCAACACAGGGAGGACCCTGCCGGTAGGTTAATGGAGCACTTCTAGAGATTTTACATTTAAACTTAGATGTTGAAACTTCTAATTAGCTGTGGAAGCTTGAGCACAATCTCGCACCTATCTAAAAATATGAAAAGGAAGAAAGAGTGAGTCATTCAACTCAGTGAAAGATAATATACCTATAATAAGGATGGGACAAGCTGATGCACAATATTTGCAAAACAATAACTTTATAAGTTTCTTAAAAACCTCGTACCCCATTTGCTATTGGAAATACTTCGTCTATATATATCAAATACCGCAGGATTTTCAGTAAACCTATATAATTCATTAAATTGCCTTTTTAATTCGACTGGATAATAACTTCATTATAAACATATATATAGGCATAATACTTTTAAATCTAGCTAAAATAAATCATAATAAAGCTTAAGAGAGGATCCTATTTCAGAAATAGCTGCATAACTGGGTGACCCTATTGCCTAACTCCAGCAGTAAATGATAACTTCACGCCTATGCATGTCAATATATTCGGGACATGTCGGCCAAACATGCCGGGCTAGCAATCGCCCTGCTAGCTGGGTTACTCGAGGTGCACCAAGGCTAATGTTGCTGTCATTAGCAAACAATTCTGCTACAGTTACCTCCCCCTTGAAAACCTTTGCTCATTTCTAATTTGTTATTATAACATCCCCATATAACGTAATAGAAAATAATAACAACAAACTTTTATTATTCACCACCTTGCCCCTAAACTTTTTAGAAAATGACATTTAGGTCCCTATATCAATAGAATTAGCAGAATAAGATTTTAAATGAAGCAGAATCACGTAGCGAAAATGTAGAAACCTAAACCTCGGCCGATTGAGCCACAAAGGTATCCATATGTGAAATGACATGGGATGCCCCTAGACTTACCCATAATTACGAAAATGCCATTAGCCTTGAAAAACTGAAATAGAAGGCCCTAAAATTTGCAAAACATTTAATGTACACTATTAAATCGATTTACTCGATTTTATTGAGTTTGTAGAGTTAATTAAAAAGTTAATTAGAGGTTAACTAGAAGTTGATTAGAGGTTAAATTAGAGACATTAGAACTAAGATAGAAACTTATAAAAACCTCACAAAATTCTTCAAAATCGTTTTACCGATTTAAAGGAAATCGGTAACATTATGGTATTTTAAACTGTCAGAACCGGATCAGTAGGAATTATACCATGAGTGCCCTAGGATCAATGGCTAAGATTTAGCCAAATAACCCACCCAAGTGGCGCCTTGGGCAGCCCTTGATGGTGGAAGCCAAGCCAAAATGGATAGCATAGTGAAGTCCATTAATCACATGCTTCTAGCTTCCAAATATCTCTACCTTTTCTTTCCTTTTCCTTTGGTGAATTTCGGCCACTTCTTCTTGCTGAAGCTCCCTTCATTTTCTTCTCCTCAGTCTCATCTCCACTCTATTTCCATCTCTTCTTCAAGTCTCATCACAAATTACTTGCACCAAAGACACAAAATCAACACAAACTCAACTAGACAAGGTAGAAAATTGTACTTCTCTTCTCACTTTCTCTGGTTTGGAGCTGAATGGTGATCATGGATAATCTGAGAATTTGATGTTATGTGGAGTGATGATGATGGTTTATGATTAATTTTGCATGTATGTTGTGATTAAAACCGAAATTGATAGAAAATAGCTTGAAAAGGGGAGACAAACCTAGAAGATGTTAGGGTTTCCCTCCGCGGTCCGTACGGCGGAGTGCACGGCTCCACCTACTGCTGTTTAAATTTGATGAAACCATTTTTATATGAAACTAGACATCCAGAGCTTTCCATACATGCAAAATATAAGGCCATTGGAGTAGTATTGAATTAGTTATGAATTTTTGAAGTTTAACCTAGAAATCTGGGCTCTTATCCGGGCAGTATGAGTTGAGAAGGGTATAATTTGCCCTATACAACTCCAAATTGAGTGAAACTAAATTTTTTTGAAAGCTAACATATAATACAACATTCCACAAAAATTTCAGAACCAGATTCATTTCCATTTGTTCCCAGCACACCAATGAAGTTGACTTATGTTTAACCCGGGTTGGAACAGGGTAGTCCAGTAGGGTCAAGTTTCAGGACTCATAACTCAAAATCTGCTTAGGCAAATTACATGACACGAAATTCAATTGAAATCTTGTTGTGTTAGCTTTAATTTGATATAAAATTCATAAGATTTCATATAGGTTTCTATTTTTAATGAATTTTCTTTTATAAGAACCCAAGTCTAGCTAAGAACAAGGCATCCTAAGGTAAAACATTTATATCTTGAGTTATACAAATCCAAATAAGATGGGACTAAAAGGGTTATAAACTAGACACATAAAGCTATAACATATACAAAAATTAGGTTTAAATGAGTTAAATTGAAATAAGGGTGGAGTATACAATAACCAGGCAAGATAAGGAAGAATGAACTGAAAGCTCTATTGATGCTTGAGTTGAAACTAAGGAATGAATCTATGAATATATATACATATTTGCTGGTTGATATTGAATTGCAAGTTGTACAATTGTACTGGTTGTCTGACACTATTCACCGGGAAGCGGACTCGATCCGTTATGCTGTCAAATTTATGGCAGAAGTTAGTAATAGTTCTCAATGTTATTGTTCTCAACATTGTTATGTGACATGTAGGAATACTAAGCAAGTATTGTTTGAGAATAAGATACGAAGCCGATGTATTTATGATTTTATGATAAAAGATATGGTGATGAGTCCATATTCCGAAGGAACGTGACATGGCGATCACGCTCTGATAGGGTGTGACACGGCGATTATACTCTGGAATGTGACATAAGGATCCCACCCCTAAGGAATATGACATGGTGATCACATCTCGAGGGAGTATGACATGGCGATCATACGCTGGGACGTGGCAGGATGAATATATTTTAAGGAATGTGACATGGTGATCACACCCTGATGGGGTATGACATGGCGTTCATACTCTGGAATATGATATGATGCTTACATCCTAAGAAATGTGACATGGCAATCACACTCCGATGGAGTATGACATGGCGATCATACTCTATAATATCCATGACAAGTAAAGAAAGACCAAGAAAGAAAAGAAAATTATGTATATCTGCATAAATTCAAGTTCAAGTAAAGGCAGATGAAAATTTCAAGTTTCCAGTATGTTAGTGTTATTAATATGTTATAGTTATTATTCGTAGTATGCTTCATGACTTCTTCGTGTATTGGCTTTCCCAAATTACAAGTGCATGAATAAAATGTATTCTGCTCCGAACAACATATCTTTCGAACTATAAAACTGAGCAATCTAGTTAACGTGCTCATATTTTTCATAATAAACCAAAGCAGCTGGAGATAATAATGATAACACCATACAAAATTTCTTAGCGAACCCCACTGAGAATTTAAAATTCTCACTCTTGTTTCCGTGTTATCTCCAGATAGTTCGAGAAGATTCAAAGACGAGATTCTTTGTCAAGTAAGGTCCGCCGTACATGATAATAACTCCACAATGGGGTACTATAACTTAAGCATAGTACTGTATAGAGGAGGACGTTACAGTGATCATTAAAATTCCTTAATAACTTTACTCCAGACATCATGTCTGGATTCTAAATACATTGCTTAAGCTTTTAAAACATTAACATTTCATGGTTCTCAACATATCAAGCTTTTTAAAAAAAACAAACATTGTAACACCCTACTAATTGGATGTTATGCTTAAGTCATAGCATGAAATTAGGTAGATTATGTTACCGTATTAACACTCTGTTTACCTTTCCTGATTTATTCTTCCTTAAATCGTCATCATCATGTATATTTTTTTTTTTTTTTTTGCATAGACGAAATGGCGCGCTGTTATACTAAAAGCGAAACGAATTTAACAAAATATCACTAAGAATAAGAATAGTACAATAGCATTACTGTATACGTGCAGATATATGTATATATCAGAAGCCACTGCTTCGGTTTATGTACAAAGTTTCAAAGTAGAATACATAAGTGGGCTGGTATGTCAAAAAGACAATAATGCCCGTATCAGTCAAAACATCCTATGTTCCTCAGAGGACATTTCAGAACTCCATCGCTAATCCCTATCACAAGTCTATGACCCAGAGCTACGTGCTGTCAAAAGAGGGTCATACTGTACAACATCTCCCGCTGCTAAGCTACTCTGTCAGATAGCCATTAGCCATGCTAGGCTCGGCTGGTGAGTAGTCTGCGCTGGGTCCCGAGGAGAAAGAGGGTGGCAAGCCGGTGGCCTTGGAGGGGTCACTCTCTGAACTCAGGGGGATATCTTAAACTGCCTGCGGTGGGGACTGCAGTGCAGTGGTCAGTCAGGTCTTGCTGTGCTGCAGGTGTAAGAGGAGCTGGAGGTGGGTGCGCCATGTACAGCGGGACCACAATGTAAGGAGTGGCAGGGTCGAAAATAGGATGATGTAAGGGGATATCAAAGTTCCTGTTGCTGAAGAGGTAGAGACGGAAGTTACACGAGCCGGCTATATACAAAGAATCCAACTCTGGATCATGGTGAAGCTGTAAAGCTGGGATCTCAATGAACAGAGTAGCTGTGGAGTCCATCGCCAGCGTCTGAGAATGATGCGGAAGATACAAGACGAGGTGAGAATTTAAAGAAATTTTCAGTAGGGTTGTGAGTAGTGGTTATCTGACGTCACATACATTCTCAATTGCCTCAGGTTTTATTTAATTATAAAAATGTGTGTTTAAACAGGAATAGCCATCTTTATGAGTTCAAGAAAATGTCTAGTCCGAGGCAAGGTTCAGTTTTACTTTAGAAGACATGAAAAACTAAACAGACTACTAATAATGATACGTAAAGTAATAAACAGGATAACTAAACAAACAGCAGTAAATAAGTATAATAGGCAACTGTAAACATCTTGACATAACTATGCCATGTATTCATGCATCCATGTAATCATGCAAACTTAATCATGAAACTTTCTTCATAAGTCTTTCCATTTCTTTTCATCATTTTTCTTTCCATCTCTTAGTCCCCTGGGAGTTCTTGGCCATTTAGACTCCTGGGTAATAGTCTACTTCTCAGGATCGAGCTCATTCCTATACAGGAGTTCCGGGTTTACTTTCCCCGACTTTCCCACCGATCTATTCCCCTTAACTTCTTATCCGGGGCTGGCCCAAGTAGCATGGAACTTTTATAGTAACATAATTCTTAATATAATTTTCATAACTTTCCTTGAAATGAACATGTATTAACATGTAATTCATAACTTATGCATGGATTCTACCGAAATTTCGGCAGCATAACGAAATGTGTCCGCTTCCTCATGAATAGTGCCAGCATACCAGAACATCAATTTATCACAAAGAACACAACATCACATACATATTCCAATATTGAACTTATATCAACATCAAATTCATTAAGGCAGAGTTTCTGCCACAACATATTCAACTAACCCGGTTTTTATAATTCAATCCATAACTTCTATTTAACTCATTTGGACCTCAAATTTGGATATGTTAAAGTATTATGTGTCTATTTTCTAACCTCCTTGGTCCCATCTAATTTTGATATCTATAGCTTAAGATAATTAGGTTTTATCCCGGCCTGCCCAGTGGCTAGCCAGAATCAGGCATCTAAAAGTAAAAATTCACTATAAATCGAAAACTCACTCAAATGATACAAAATTGGACTATATTAAAGCTAACAGGGTAGAGTTTCATTTACAAGAAGTCTCATTCCATTTGACTTGGTAAGGCTCGAGTTATAAGCCCCGAATTCTGACCTTCCTAAACTGCCCTATTCTGACCCGGTTGGGACATAGGGTAACTTTCTTGGATCACTGGGAGCAACTGGGACTTTATCTAATTCTGAAATTTTTATGGGACATTACCCTATGTGTAAGCTTTCTAAAAAAGTTCATTTCACTCATTTTCAAGTAGTATAGGGCGAGTTCTACCCTGAACAATCCAGTCTGCCCAGAATCAGAGTCAAAACCCTAGGTCGAAATTCAAAAAATCATATCTCTCTCAATACTAATCCAAAAGCCTTATATGATATATGTGTGGAAAGCCCTAGATGTCTAGTTTCATTCAAAATTTTTTTCATCAAATTTAATCGGCTGTAGGCGGAGCCGTACACTCCGCCGTACAGACTGCCGAGGGTTTTTGGTTATACCACCCATCAGCTCTTCCTATTTTTCACTCTTTCTTGATTCCAATTCGGTTTTAATCAAACCAACAGCCCGAAACCAATCACATATCATCATAATCATTCATTTAACACCTCAAAGATCATGAAAATAATCCAAGCTCAACCAGCCAAGACCACAGAATTGATGCAAGAATAGAACTCCTACCTTTGCTCTAAGTGATTTTGCTGGATTTTGAAGGCTTGGATGAGCAAGGCTTGAATTGACTTGAAGTTGGCTGGAGTTGTGTGTGTAAAAAAGGGAGAAAGAGAGCTGAAAGGAGAAGAGGAAGTGGCGCAAACAAAGGGGTTAGAATATGTGATAAAGGAGCAGAAAAATCTTATTGTATGAGTGGTGTTTAGGTGGCTTTTTCTTTGGCATTTGATTGGTTTAGAATGCTTGGCAGAAATTCATCCAAGCTTCTCCATGCATTGTGGCCCTTGTGGTGCCACTCTTATAGGGCAAAGTGGCTGAGTAATCAGCCTTAGGTTCTAGGGTTTTAAGCTTGTAATTCTATTGGTTCGGTTCCGACAGTTTAAAATACCGTAATGTTACCGATTTCCTTTAAACCGGTAAATCGGTTTTCAACAAAATTTTATGAAATCTCCTATACTCTAACTTAATTCTCTCTTATCTAAACTCAAGTAATTGCTAATCAATTGAGTCTAATTAATTGTTTAACCGAATCTTGATTATTCTCAATTATTCGATAAAACCGAATAATTAGGCGAAAAATGGTGGATGTTACAAACATCAATGTGAAAATGATTCATAGAAATCAATATTAAGCTTACTTCATAGAAATCTATAATTTCTAAACATCATATCAACTTCAAGCCTTTATATAGCTAACATCTAATAACTTGAAACCATATCTTTCTCTATCAAACTATTTAAGTATCGAAATTCACCTTTAAGGTGCTTGTCCCATACTCATACATACATATATATATATATATATATATATATATATATATATATATAGAAAAGAGCAATATCTTTTATCTTTCCAGAATTCACTAAGGTCATCGTTAAAATGCTATTTCAATTTCTTTGATCTTTAATAACTTAAACCATAAGCATAACATTTATGAAATCATGGATATACTTAAAACAAACTATAAATTATACATATACTTAAAACAAATTAGCTATAAATATATTATCCACCATAGCCTATGCTTGGAAAGGAAGAAGCTCAAGCTCTGCGATGCCTTAGAGCTGCCAAGGGATTCTGGAGAGCGTCTAACATGACAAATATAACTATTAGGCTTCCACAACATAACTATTCTAAGAATTTACTAGGATGAGTTTTATAAGGCAAAAACCCCCGATTTCTAGAATCCTAACCCTTCCTTCATAACCTTAAACATGGAATTCATGAAAAAACTAGTTAATCTATGGTCTAATAAGGAGGGCTGGGCTCAAGAATTACCTTAGAAAGTGGAGGAAGGTGGTGGAGTGTGAGGAGAATGGTGGGTCTTCTCCCACCATCACTTTCTCTCACTAGAAGATGAGAAAGAGAGCTCCAAAGAGAGAATCAACCCCTAAAGCTTGGATAATGATGAGGAAATGATGGATTTTGGTGGTGGATTTGAGTAAAATTGATGAAAGATGGATGGTTTCATGTAGGGATAAGAAGAATGAGAGAGGAAGAAGAGAGAGAGAGAGAGATGGCGGAATGAAGAGGAAGAGTCCAAACCGTTCTTTAAATCCCATCCAACGGGTGCTCAAGCGCTATGACTGCCCGCCATGTCAGCCACTTGAAAGTGCATCATTTAGCAAAGACAACAAATACTGGGCTTCTCAAACATCATCATATACTTATTTACATTTCATAATTTTAAGTTAATGTCTCTATTAACTTTAAAACATAAATGTAAATAAGAGAATATCCCCCATTTAAATCCAATAAAAATATTGGAAAAATCAAACTCCATAAGAATCAAAATCTAACTTTTGGATTTTAGTACAAACTTCTGAAAACTTGAATTTCCTTAAACTTCAAGCTTTAAAACAAAAGGGTTAATAACTTCCAAAAATTCATTAAAAATCGCTCTTCAATTCTTTGATATCTAAGGAATAATTACCGGGACTTTTGATCCCATGAATATGTCCCAATCCTATAGCTCTCCAAGGGGCATAGGGTCCAAACTTAGAGCTTTCACAAGGTCTGACAAAACAAAATGTCACAATTCATGTGACTCTTGACCTGGGCATTACAGAAAAGAACCCCCATCGGGGAGTGAAATAGAACATGAAACCATAAGCTCCTAAGCAGTAAGAGGAGGCTCAGCCCGGGGCTCTAACCGCGTGCCTGATGAAGAATGAGCCGGCGACTCATAGGCAGTGGCTTGGTTAAGGGAAGCCAATGAGCGCATTGAACTATCCATGTTTAAAATCATGAAATAAAAAATTTGAAACAAAAGGTTAAATAGTTTAAATGGCGAATGTTGTGATGCATCCAAAAATGTGTCCGTGAATTTACGTTCAAATATCAGTGCCCATAAAGAAAAGAGAAACACAAATGCTGAAAATTAATTTGCTGGCTTATAGTTAGCAAATGACCATAAAGATTACAGCTGGCCAATGCGCAAACTGTTGCCTTGCAGAGGGACATATACAATCACAGAATAAATGCTTATGGAAGAAATTATTGTACTTTTCTTATAGTATAACATGTCATACTATTGTACTTTGTATTTAAAGGTTAACGGTGTGTTTGGTTTTTACTTTCATTTTTATTTTTGTATTTTTTATTTTCAAAATTTTGTGAAGAAATAGTAAAAATAATAAAATCTTGTTTCATATATTTTATTTCATTTTCACTTTTTTTTACAAATTTTTTAAAATAAAAAACAAAAATAAAAATTAAACAAATGATAATGTTTCATTTCTAATTTATACTGAGATTTATTATTAATTTATTATTACATTTTATTTTTAGAAAATTAAAATACAAAATTTAGATAATAAATAAGTACATCAACAATGAACTTCATTATAAATTATAATAAAAATATCAAATCTTAAATTGAATAAATATAATCTTATATGACACTTGAGAGAGATGTAATAATTTTTCGGCACATATGGTGCTCCTTAGCTTTATATTCATCTTTTACCCTCCTGGTTTACTACATTTTGCATATGCTACTTTGTGATACTCTTTGAGTGAGGTACACCGACATGGCTTTCTAATTGTGGTTAGTTACACCAGCTATATGATCAGTTCATAATAGTTAGAACTTAGAACTGTGGTGGATTCTAAGATATAATTTCTTATGCAATGGCCACATAAAGTTTTAATATGATAAGAAATTCATGTCAAATTAGAAGAGTTCTTTATTACAAGAATAATCAATAAGAAAGTTTAGCCATTAAATTATTCATACATATTACATTGTCAAAATTAAAATATAAATATGTGACTTATATGCACATAAGATTGTCTAGTTATTAACTGAACCTTAAAAAAAAAAAAATTGAAATCCATTTTTAGTGCAATTCAAATTTATGTTTCTTTTAAGAGAAATGTTTTTTGTATGTCCTACCAATTGACATACTTTGACACCCTGTATCTATCTCTCTCCTCTCTACTCTTGCTTTTTCACTTTTCCTTTTTCTTTTATAATTTTTTTTTCTAATCTTGTCTCTGGGTGTCTATAATAAAAAGTGATACAAATAACACTCTTCTTCTTTTAAATTAGGTCCAATATCCGCCTTGCACTATTGCAGAGTGGTCCTCCTTATAAGGCAACCTTCAACAGTAATAATAATGACAAGCATGTGGTCTGTCTTTCTGTAAATGCATATCAACCATTACATTAAAAAGGGTCTCTGACCACTTGCATATCAAAGTTGAATTCATAATCAAGTGCTAAAAGGAAGAGGTTGTTAGCATGCTTTGAATTATGATATCTAAAACAATTAACGTGATACTCACAAGTTATGGGCTCTGTGACAATAGAAGAGTGGTGGTGTGAATGGTATCGAGAGTATAAGAAGTGGTGATGGAGTGCTCTGTGTAACTAATAGTATAGGAACTCCACTGGTCTCGCATGAAGAAGTATTGTCATAACCACTCCATCTGTTCTCCAAAATGGAAGATGAGATGCCCCAGAAAGTGTATAGCTTGCCAAGTAGTACAGAAACCCATTGAGCAATATTTGGTCATCCTTTCATGATCAAAAACAAAAGCTAAATATAAATAAAGTATTAGTGACCTAATTAATCAGAATATGAAATTTTTGTTTCAATTTTTCATATATATATATATATATGGAACATTTTTTTGATCTATATATTAAAAACTTTGATGCATTGAGATTACATGCACAAGTTACTAGAGATTCCAGACACATGACACTATTATTATCAAGGGTACAAATGAAGATATTTTAATATCAGAATCTAGACACATATGCATTTCAGCTCACATTTGACATTAATTTCTATACGTGTACTTGAAAAAAAAAAATAAAGGGCAATCTTGAGGGAGAAATACTTACACGGTCGGAGAGCACCACATGGCCGTGCTTTCAGACCAATTATATAAGTGTATTTCACATGGGACCCTTAATACCACCAGGCATGGAACTAGTGCCTTGAGTCGAGGATCCACCCAGTAAAGGCGAAAGACACTTAATGGGTGGTTAACACCCCCTTCCAAAAATTAAGTCAGTTCAAGACCACTTAGAGGGCTCATTGCCCCATGAATGATCTCTCTAGTTGCTCACTAACCAAAGACATGAATAGCCAGGGCATTCAAACCAATGACATAGGGATTATGAATCTGGAACCAAAATCCTAACCACCTGCGCCAACCTTGGTTTGCAGCATTTAAGAATTTCTAGTAAACAATGACCTTCTCCTTCTTTTGATTATTACCTAACCATGAGATATTACCGCACGAGTTCTCTACAGCTTAGTAACTGTAACTATCGAAGTTAAAGTATCATGAATGTAATGTCCGAAGAATTTTATCGTTAATAACCGAGTTGTTCAGTTTTTATCAAATAAGTGGGTTTAATCGAAATTCGATTAAGCATTTACTTTAAGCCAATTAAGTGTGATTTAGAAGTGATTAGGCTTGATGGAATTGGAGTAGGAACATAGGAAACCTCATAGAATTTTTTTTTAAAAACTGGTTTACCAATTTTAGAGAAATCGATAAGATTTCGGTAAGTTAAACTGTCGAAACCGGATAAATAGAAATTACACCGTGAGAACCCTAGGATGGATGGCCAAGATTTAGCCAACATACCCATGCAAGTGGTGCCATCTCAGCCCTCCAAATGGGCTGCCAAACCAAGTTACATAACCCACTCAAATCCACCAATCACATGTAACTTGCTTTAGAAGTTTTAAATTTTTCCTTTTCTACCCTTAGACATTTTCGGTCCTATCAAAAGCTTATCCTTCTTCATTGTTTTCTCCATTATCTCATCTCATCTCAACTCATATCATCTTCCTCTCTCATAAACCTTCAAGCTATAACAAGATTTCTTCAACTCCAACCACAAATTCAATAAGAATCATACCTAGTAAAGGTAGGAATCCTACTTCTCCTATTATTTTCCTTGGTTTGGATTTGTGTGTGGGTCTTGTGTACTTTGTGCTATTGATAATATGTGGAGTGATGATGATTTTATGGCTGATTTTGCATGTGTGTTATGATTGAAAATAGAATTGGTATGAAATAACTTGAAAAAAGGAGAAAACTCAAGAAGCTAGTAGGGTTTTTCCTCGGCGGTCCGTACGGCAGAGTGTACGGCTCTGCCTACAGCTGTTTGAACTCTATGAATCTATTTTTATATGAAACTAAACATTCAGGGATTTCCATACATATATAATATAAGGCTATTGGATTAGTAAAGAGGAAGTTATGAATTTTTGAAATTTAACCTAGAAATCAGGACTTCCATCCGAATAGTATGAGTTGAGAAGGATGTAACTCACCCTATACAACTCCAAATTGAGTGAAACCAACTTTGTTAGAAAGCTTACACATAGGAGAATATCCCATAAAATTTTTTTAATTTGATAAGGTCTCGTTTGTTCCCAGTGAGTCGAGAAAGTTGCCCTATATCCAATCCGGGTTAGAATAGGGTAGTCCAGTAGGGTCAAGTTTCAAAGCCTATAACTCAAATTATCCTCATCCAAATGATATGAAACTTAATTCATTTGAAAGCTTGTTCTGTTAGCTTTACATGGATATAAATTTTGCATGATTTCACCCATATTTCTATTTTTAGTAAATTTTCCCCCATAAGAGTGCAATTCTGGCTAGAAGTAGGACAAGTCTAGGATAAAACACAAATAATTTGAGTTAATGTTGGAAGTCGGGATTTAGTAAATAGAGAGCTAGGTCGGTACACTTAAAATCAAACTCTAAACTTAAGAGAACTAGGTCGGGAATATTTAAGGTTGAACTCGGGAGGATATACTTAAGGATGAGCCCGAAAGGGTACACTTAAGGTTGAACTTGGAAGGGGTTTACTTAATGATTGAACGCGGAGTTAGTGAATAGGAATCCATATTGGGCATGTTTAAGGCTGAATTCGGAGCTTGGTAGAGAGAGCTTGGTAGAGAAAGCTAGATCGTGCATATTTGATGTTAAACTCGAGACTTAGTAAATAGGAAGCTCGGGATTTAGGAAACACGCTTATCAAAGTCTTAGAAGACTAATGGTGGGGTAATGTTGGAAATCGAACACAACCCCGGAAGTCGGTAATTATATAATCCCGGGAGACCAAACATAATGTAGGGAAGTCAGAACTTGTATCAGATCAGAACTCGGAACCCACCAAATCTTGAAAGTCGAACTCGGGAACCGCAATAGAAATTAAAAGCTTGCAAGATAGATTGATACTTGAGATTCTAAATCTTGCACTTATCAATATTGTTATATTCTTGATATGAATATGATGTTTTGTATTGAGTTTACTATTTGATTAAAATATCCTGGTTATCTGGCACTATTCACGGGGAGCGGACATGTTCCATTATGCTGCTGAGATTTCAGCAGAAGATGCAATTAAAGTGAATTTACAAATTATGCATGCATTGGTCAAAGTGTTAGACAAACAATGCTACTCTATAAGTATGAGAAAGGATTTCCATGTGACTTAGGCTAGCCCCTAAACAAAGTTAAGGGGAATAGATCAGTGGGAAAATCGGGGAAAGCAAACCCGACGACCCTGTATAGGAACGAGCTCAATCTTGAAAAGCAAATTATTACCCAGAAGTCTTATGGCTAATATACTCCTAGGGGACCAAGTATGGAAAAATATGAGTTAAGATCAAGTGCATCATTCTTCATGCATATCCATAATTCCAGTTTTAAAGCATTGAGTTAAATTGCACCATTAGATGTTATATACATATTATTGCTCACCTTATAGCTGTCACTTATCTATATCAATACACAGATCCGGTTGTTTATTCTCTATTTAATTTCCTTTATTTCATTAAGTAAAACAAAGCTGTGTTTCGGGTTATGATTTACATAACTAATTGAGTAGAGAGTAGGACATCTTGGCGATGTAACATTTTCTCCTAATTAACCAAAAATCCGAAACACCTGAGAATGATAGTGATGACAGATATGCATAGATTTAGGAATTCCTACTGAGAAATCTTTTTTTCTCACCCTATTATATACTCCCACATCGTTCTCAAATCATGGAGAACGCGACAACCTGCATCTTGTTCATTGAGTTTCCAGAGCTCCACATCCATCTTGATCCGTTCATAGATTCCGTGTACATATCTGGTAGATGCTAGTTTCATCTTTACCTCTTTTTCCGGAGAGACTTTGCTGTATCTCTTATGCACCCGCTTTTTGACCCTGTCGTCCCTTACATCGCCATCCCTATCCACATGGCTCATCCCTTTCCACCTCCACCCACAGCAGCAGCACCAGCCATGGCTCCACCAGTTGCATCACCGCAGCCGATCCCCTCTGCCTCTATGTCTGAGGAGGATCCATCGAAGGCAGCGAGCTCGTCGTCCTCATCTTCTGCTCTGAGTATAAACTATACCCCTGCTGACGCCGGTATAGCGAATGGATTCCTCTCTTTGGAGTCCATCTAGAGTACCCGCCGTAGCAGCAGTAGATGTACAGGATGACCCTCTTTTAGCAATTGGGTCATTGGCATACGGGTAAGAGCTAATAGTTGTACATGAAATGTCCCATGGGGACCAGTAGAGGGGGGATGTTCATATTGTATTTTCTTTTGACAACTTTGAAAACAAAGGTATAAGCATGTACATATATATATATATATATATATATATATATATATGATGCAGTTTATTTATTTCGCAATTCTGTTTGTGTTACTTTATTTCCGATACAATGACTATTTTGTGTATATCTCACTGCCAAACCAAAATTGACTAAAGTGAATAGTTAACTCTTAACTCACCACATGTAATGACTTATCAGGTAATATATTATGACTTAAGCATGGTATTTTGTCTGATAATGTGTTACAATGAATACAAGTCTCGTTGTGCCAGCTACTTACTATATAGTCACGAATTCGAAATCAATTAACATACATTACAAGAATGTAAAAAATCTAAAATGTCTGGTTGTTATTTTTGGCTCACTTGGTTGAAGACCTACTATTCAATGTAAAAATATCTAACCAAGGTACCAAAACAAAAGGCACATGGTCCTGTTACTATTCTTTCTCCGTGGCACGAAAATGGACATGCACTCAATGAATGAAAATTTTCTTAGTGGGGCAATTTCTTTATTAAAAAATGAAATATAGAAAAATCATGTGTTTAAAGTTTTGTAGTTGTAAGAAATATGCAATTCTTCACCACTTGTTGGAATGTGGCTTCCATCTGTTGGTGGACAAACTAGTAATATCTCCTCCCTTTGCAAATGTGATACAAACTATTTATGTAAATTTTCACACTTAAAGTATAGCTTATATCACATTGTTTCCTTGGATCACTTTAATGACTTAAAAGTAATAGTTCCACTAAATAGTGGTCACAAAATTTATAATAGAATAATATTACCATGAGTAGAAAATTTCAAAATTGAGTGGATGCATTTACCCTACTAACCTGTACCTAAATCCACCCCTGCATGCACTGTTAGCTGCTCACCCAGGTGTTGAATCGTTGACAGAGCATTCATTTGAAGGTGATGGATCGAAAGCTATAGAGGTGGATTCTAAAGAGGATAGGACTATTCAAGGTGAAAGCTTGGGAACTTTTTCAGAGGAGTCAGAGTGGGAAGAAGCAAGAAGAGTGTGGGAGATGGGGAAGAGGTTGGGTCTTTCTTCAACAAATGAGGTTGACATCATTTGTGCAATTGCTAAGAATAGAAACAGCAAGAAAGCCAAGAAGATTCAGAAGTGTAGAATTAGAAAGCGTGGAAGGAAGAAGAAGGGCAATGAGCTCTGAATTGCTTTTCATGGTGCTGGATTGTTTGGTGTTGCTGTGTAGTTTGTGGCTTTTGTTGGAGTTTTTGGTGTTATTGGTGGGTTATAGGGTGGTTTTTCGGTTGTCTGTTGGTGGAGTCTATTAGTTGAGGAGGTCGAAGGTTGCAGCTTAGTCTAATTTTGCAGTCTGTTAGCAGTGGAGCTATCCTATCGTGCGGGTGGTGTGTTGCTAGTTGGTGGGTTAGTGATTCTTGTCAGGTGCAGCATGGTTGTCTCTTTGTTTTGTTAGTTGTGATGCGGTCCTAGGTGTTTTTTGCTTTTTTGTCGTCGGTTCTTCTTTTTGTTGTTGTTTGGGCCTGGTTGTTTCTCTTGTCGATAAGTCAAGCTCTCTTCATACTAAATATCGAAAAAAAAAGAATGTTATTTGAACATTAAAAATAGATAAATTTATGAATAATAAATATAGTAAAGAGAGAAAAATGCAAAATTTAAGCTAATAGTGAGTACATTGAGAAAAACAAGTCGAGACTTTGTGTGTGTGTGTGTGTTTTTTTTTCCTGTCATATGTTTAAAAGATGTCTATTTTTTCATTTTCAAATAACATTTCTCCTAAATAGAAGGTAAAGTATTAATTAAATGTGTTAATGTTTATGCATGCATGTTGAGAGTTACACAAATTGACCAATCTTATCGACAATTCTAGCATTGCCTTTGGTGGTTCGGTGACGAGATAGAGTGATCCATATATGGTTGTGAATCATACGCCACAACAAAAATGGCAAAATGAGAAAGGTGAATGTATCAATTTCACTCTTTTCCTTCACAAACATAAAGTACGTGCTATGAACGACCCAAGGAGCTAATATCACATACTGTAAAATTACACACGAAAGGGTGAAAAGCAAGGTTAAGGACACAAAAATTCTACTTCTATTAAGATTTTGATCCTTAAAATATGGAATGCACTTTAAAAAATAATCAACAAATAATATACATTGATGAAAAAAATTAAAAGAAATAGTTATAATTTATCATATAAGTAATTATATTTTATAAAATTTTAAACTATTGATTTTTTCCATTAATAATAAATTTTTTAATCTATTCTTCAAAGTGCACCTCACGTTTTAAGGATTTTTAACATCAATTAGGAACACTTTTTGAGATAAATGAGAAAAAGGACTCAAAAATATTCTCTTCAAGTTAATACATTGTTATGTCTATTTATTACCAACATAAAGGGTGTCTAAAATTACGTACAAACAGCACTTTTGATCATATAATTGTGACGTTGATTTCCATGTGATTAAATGTTTTGAATTAATACACCAGAGTGAAAGGTATACTCATACCATACGCATGCAAATTAAAATACTTTTGCATTATAGTACTTTCTTTCAGTAAGCTGCTGTGCGTAAAACACATTAGAAAAACTTCTGTTTAGCTGTGCTTTTATAAAACAATGTAGAACCAAAGAAAAAAATATAGCATGTTCATGCTGTACTTTGATTTTGGACGTGACATGGGTGCATGAATGGACCACAAATAACAGCTAGCTGGAGAAAGATCTAGAGAGAGATCATGGGGAGAGACTATGGAAGAAGCAAGGCAACCTTAAAGCTTCCAAGAGGTTTCCATGGCCAATCAGTGAGGATTCCAGGCCTTGAAGCCATGCTTTGTTCGCAGCTCTAACTATATTCTTTGGAGAAAAGAGTGCTGCGTTTCGATCTCAGGTGTTTTCTATACTTTGGAGCAAAAATAGGTTACTTTATTTATAGATACCATTTTTCATCTTGGAACGGTAATAATTGATTCATTTTTAACTGTCAACAGAAACCAACCAAACTTCACCACATTATTAACTATTACTCACCGTCACGTGGCCAAGCAGCCACGTTATGCTTTTTAACAACAAGCGACACTTGAATTTCCCAAATTGATTTCTATACACAGCCACATTGAGAAGCTATGATTCATCCGATTCAGGCTATGTTGCAATCTATGACGGACATTGCATCCTACCATTAATGAGTGACAGAGAACTCACGTTGTTATCTTTTATTGGCCTCACCAAACTTCGGTATGGGTGGGAAAACCGTGGAATGGAGCCATTAATTAAAAAGGCTACTTTTGCGCTAATTCTTGCATGCTTTTAAGTGCTACTACCATTTCTGAGAGAGTAATAATGGGCACCAAGCATTTCTGACGAAACTTGAAGTATCAACAATTTCTGAAAGTGGCATACGTGGAGAGGTGGGTTTGGGTATCAACAATTTCGTCTAAGACATCAGCAGCAGACACAGAATTCTCCGTTACATTTGACTGGGATGAGAACATTGGGGTTCCTGGGGCCTTCATAATCATAAACCATCACCACAGCCAGTTCTACCGAGAGACAGCGACCATGGAAGACATTCCGGGGCATGTTCCTCTACATTTTGTCTGCAATTCTTGGGTTTACCCTGCTCATCGTTACACCTATGATCGTGTGTTCTTTGCAAATAAGTCATTCGTCAAAAACGTTAACGATATAATACCTTTTACTAATAGACGTTAAACATGGTGTAGTGAAGGGTTTTCAATAAGCTTTTTGTCTACTTATAAATACTCTATGTGCTTTTCATATAGTTTAATAATATCAAGTTAAATGAGTTTCGTTGAAGTGTAAGTGTCCCGTGCTTTATAAATATTACCTCCTTCGTATATAACTTTCAGAGTTAGCTTTGTGATGAAGACAAGCATGTGAAACAGTAGCTGAACCATATGCGACCCTCTAAAATTCTGTAGCTTAGTTTTCATGCTTAACCCTTTTAAAATTTTAGTCTTTTCCCCCAAAATATTTCAACCTATTTCCACCTCTGATGTGAAGTAAAGAATTTAGCTTTAACATAGGCGGCTAACGCATGTCTCGCCACCATTTTCTATGTTAAATATATAATTAATTCCATATTGTAATAGAAAGGTAACATAAATATTTTGAAGTCCCATGAATATATATATATAAAATTACATGCAGCACATAACAACTTATTTTAATTACGAAACGTTAATAACTAGGATTAGTACCCTCCTAGCTAGTTAGGGCTGCAACAAGGTGGCCAAATGCATTGTTTAAATTCCTCTCTACTCATTAATAATGGCCTAACTCCTTGTCTGATTTGGGGCACTTAGAGGTTGGAACCCACGCTGAAGAGTTGAATGCCAAACTTTGTCTATGTTATGCATTGTGTAGCCACATTCATGTTCACTCCATCCTTCTAAAGAGTGCACTATCCCAGCTATGCGCCATGCACTCATGACCCTCCTTGGCAACCAATCCTGCATTATATGGTATTTGAAATTTTATTATTTTGGGATGATATAACTAAATTAATTAATTTAATCTTCCGTGTGGAAATAGAATAGGGTGATTAATTGAATCAATTAAACAACTCCACTAGTGAAAAGATGATCACTGAACTAACCTCACATGAATGGACATTTTCAAGAGAACTTGGAGCTAGCATTGCTGGGGTGCAATGGTAGCAGCAGTCCTTGCGGTATTTCTTTGCAGGGAACTGTGAGTATGGAATAAATAATGTCCCTTTGGGTGCCTTCAACTGTTCCTCTTTGGTCAATCCGTCTCCCACTAGCCATATCTATCCAGAAAACAAAGATGAAATAAGAAAGAAAACCTTATTTGTCTTTATTGACACACCTTATTATATGTTACTGTTATTTGGTACACCTTTAAAAACGGGGAAGAAAGATTTTCGCTGGGAGTAATGTTATATAGCTTGAACTAGTTATTAGAATAATTGTTAAAATTTGTCAAGATCCAATGAAGGCACTTAAATAAATCAAAAGCGTAAAAATTAATTATCCCTTCGTTCAATAGTTAAAAATAATACTTATTCATTCTGACAATTTTGGTAGCAAAATGCTAATTGTATAGTATTTTATTTTAGAAATATAAGGTTTTCATTACCTAACTTCAATTTTTTGCCCCTATATTTTGAGGTTATTACCAAAAATTCTATTAGAATGCATTTTTATGCACAAATATAGGAACAGAAGAAGACCAACTAGAATCAAGTTTACAGTGGAAAAAAGTGCTTTGAATTTCAAGTTAAGTTGATGAATATTTAAAAGCGAGACCAGGTAAATCTTCTCATATTACCATCTGCGTGTAACTTTTAGCAATGACCAAATTACTTTCGGAGCAATTGAACGACTTTTTGAGTTTCATATAATCAGCCTCGTGCATTGTAGCAACCTGAAATATATAGTTATCCGCATGTGATCTAAATTGAGATAGAAGTAGAGTTTAAAATAAATCTTCCCCCATGGATATCTAGTAAGAAATCTACACAAATTAAAGAAGCTGACCTTAATGCCTTGTTGGCACAATTTGAAGGCAATTGCATAAGCAACCTTGTTGAGTTTTCCCCTAAGTAATACTTGAGTTGTTCCTTTAGGAATGCTGTTAAGAACAATAGCAACTACAAGGCTACTGCCATCTACAACCTTCACTTTTAGCTTTGGATTCCGACTAACATATAGCCCTCCATATATGTTAAGCTCGTCCCCTTGATTCATGAGGCCTAGGCTCACCACTTTTGTGCCTTTTCTATCAGCCTCCAGTATTGCTTCCTCAATCATTTTGTTGATAGCCACTTTTTGCCATTGCATGAAGTACTACAAAAGAAAATCAGTTAACCATGAAATAAATCCCATTATTATATATATGAATTCTTATTTTACACATGGCCAGATAATAAACAAAAGGCCATTTGTAATTATATTAAAGCTATGCTGAAACAATTAATCCCTTAAGTACTTGTACAAAATAAATTATGTGGAAAATCAACTATTGAGCTTGGTTTTTTAGACACATTAACTTCATGAAATATTCATTAGTATTTTATGACGATATCGAATCACTACTACATAATTGAGATCCACTAATATTTAAAATATATTGTTAAAATTCTTTAGTAACATAGCCTATATGCAACACTTGTAAAAGTGTTACTAGAAATTCTTAATGATATTTGTTTATATTCTTCAGAAATGTTGTTAAAAACTTAATATGTAGTAGTGAATATATGCAATTTTATTTTAAAAGCCAAAATAGATTTTCAAGAAGCGTCTTTAAAATGTACTCCCTCAATTTCATAATTACAGATGTTTTGCACAAAAAGTTGTTCGATATTATTTATCATTTCAATTTCAATTTCATAATATTATTTATCCCTGTTTTCATTAATTATAATTTTCCTCTCATTATTACCTCCTTTATTGATATATTATAATTTATTTTTTAATTAATGTAACTTAATTAATGTGATGAACCTTCAATATGGCAAAGAATATTTCAGTCTTTCATAATTATTTTTTTCAAAAATTATGTATGTTAAATTATTTTTTTAATCTTAGTATCATTATCTTAAATATGCTTATTATGAAATAGAGGAAATATAAAATAAATAATTATATCATATTACACACACACACACACACACACACACACGATTGTAGAGAATGAAAATTCTAACAGATATGGTGCCAGTGCTCGGACTGGGAATTCAGCCAACTAAGGTAAGGGACACTTATTGGGCTCAGCCCATGGTCAACACTCACCCTCTCCCCCTAAAATTGAGCCAGTCCAAGACTGCCAAGACCTCTCATTGACATTATCTCTAAGTGGTAAAGGATTTCTTTATAGAAGGTTGCCCACCAACTAAGGAATATTTTAGTGGCTAGTGGGACTTGAACTGATGATATGGGGATCACAAATCCAAGCCCAGAAACCCAATCACTTGTGCCAACCTCAGTTGGCAAAAATATTCATATTTAGTTACCTGGACACTGTACTTAGGGATTGCCCAAGTTTGCAGCTTGAGTTTGTTAAAATGATGCCTCTCTACAATGAATGTACGACCATAGACCCATGTGAGGATCATGGACCACACAGTTATTGGCCACATCAACTGTAAGTACCATTTTGACATGTAAGGCTTTGAAGCCAAGTGTGCAAATCCGAGCCTCAGATGATAGATGGATTCAGGCGTGGTGAGATGCGTTAGGTGCACAACATCTGGGGTTTCTTCATGTCGTTTTAGTGCCATCTCATGTAATTGATCTGAAGCCTTGTCTGTGGTGCCATATATGTAGTCATATAATGGCATAAACAGGGAGTAGTTTGTTCGAAATTGGGTGTGGTGCAAAGAGTGAAACCTGCGAGATATGTTAGAAAACATGTAAATATTGTGAGTTGTTGTATATTAAATTAAAACAATAGTGTACTTAATTAAAAATTTAATTTTGATACACTATCAGTATAAAAGTAATTTACATAGGAACATTCAACTATACATTGGTATATTAACAAAAAAAGTTTAACTTTCACACCCACCATTCTAAAAATCTCACATATAGTAGCATATAGTTAGAAAACAGTGTAAAACTCTTATATTTATAATATATCAAAATTAATCAATCTAATTAATAACTAGTTTACGTAATTAATTACACAAATCATATATGTATATGGAATAATTTTTTAAACATGAGCATTTTTTTTCCATTGTACCATAGTAAAATGAAAATGACGATTTGAAAACATGGTGTTGGATCAAGTGAAAGAAGTAGTTAATTGTGAGAGTAAGAGTAACAAATCTTAACCAATGGATTTTACATAAATGATCAAAATTAAAATATAAATTTATGTGACTTTTTTAAGTGATCATATGACATTTTAATAACTTTAAATTTTGAATATCCATATATAGTTATACGACTCAAATTTGTTTCTCCTACTATCATAATAAACCACTCTTCTCATATGATACGCCATCTACGCCATATATATATATCAAATGTGTATTACCTTGAAAGTTAATTAATTACAATATTTTGTTTTTGGGTGAAGTAAGAACAGAAGAAAGAAAAAACAAACACAAGGACTAGACACGACAGTAAACCATGTCCCTACTATTAATGAATTATAGTATTAAGCATGAATTATAAGTTTTATAGATAAAATGTGAAATAAAAAATAATAAAATTGTATAAATTTATATGTCTAGACAAAGTCAATTGATATGTTTTGACATATGAAAAAAAAAAAAACAAACTATATCATATAATTATCAAATTCTTAAACATGAGTGTGTTTCATTACATTGTATAAAGTAAAGATGAAGTTGGAATTGAATCTCAGCCAAAATATTTATTTGAAATATTTTTATAATAATTTGTTAATTATAAAAATAAGTCAATTTAAATATCTATTAAAAATTTATATGTTAAATTAATAATTAAGAATTATAAATATAAAATGTTGAAAATAAATGCCTAAAATACCTTTGGTTGTCAATATAATTAAAAATTCATTTTTTGTATCAAACTAGTATCCTAAAAACATAATTAAAGAAACAAAAATTTTATAAAAAATAAGATTTTTAAAATTTTTTATGTATTTTTTATTTTAATTTATCTACCTATTTGAATAATTTAATTTATTTATACATTAATATATTTAAATATATTTATTTAAAAACAAATTCAATTATTCAAATAATGAAACGTGTTTAATATTTACTCTGATAGGACAACGAAAAGCTAAGGGTTGTTGTCCTTTGACCAATAACTCCCACGAGAAGCAATTAATTAGATGTCTCCAATTAATGTCAACTGTTGGTATATAAAGCGACCGCTGGCACTTAGGGATGGAAACAGCATTTATTCGACACCCAACCTCATGAAACAGAAAAGAAGACAAGCATGGCTTTGGCTTTTACAGGCGATATAGGTTAGATGCGCCAGTGAAACAAAAAATATATAACAGCTGTCTTTCCTTTCAGAAATTATAGAGACCTTGAAATTTTGAATTGTAAAAAAAAAAAAATTCTTCTATAAACATGAAAAATATTTTTAAATTTTATATAACATGTTCAGATAAATTTTTAAAATGTGATATATATATATATATATATATATATATATATATATATAACAGATAAAACACTAATTCTAATTTTATTTCTTCTTCTATTTATGCATTTTATCTATAAAGTATTTTTTATAGTTTATCTCCAAAAAGACACATAATCCATGTTTGTAAAGTATATGTATATGCCATTGTAAATACTTACGATGGAGTGTACATGAGATACTTGAGAGGGGGGAAGATGTCAAAGAGCCATTTGGGAACGAGCTCAAAATTGCAGTGACCCATATTGTTCATAAAATCAATGTAAGTGACGTATCCAACCATCGCCGCCACTGAGGCTGTGTTTGTGAAGACTAGTGTCAACTTTGGTATTGCGAAGAGAAGAAAATATGCTATGTGTTCAGCAAATGGATGGATCACAGCTGCGAAGGAAGAACAAAGAAAATATGGTTAGATAAATAAAAGAGAAACACAAGTGCTGAAAATTAATTTGCTGGCTCATAGTTATCAAATGACAATAAAGATTACAGCTGGCCAATGCACAAACTGTTGCTTTGCAGAGGGACATATACAATCACAGAATAAACGCACATGGAAGAAATTATTGTATTTTTCTTATAGTATAACATGTCATACTATTGTACTTTGTATTTAAAGGTTAAAGGTATGTTTGGTTTTTGTTTTCATGTTCTTTTGTACTTTTTGCATTTTCTATTTTCAAAATTTTGTGAGTGAAACCATAAAAATAATATAATCTTGTTCCACATTTTTTTCTCCCATTTTTACTATTCCTTTCATAAAATTTTAAAAATAGAAAATGAAAATAAAAATTAAAGAGATCCAAACATTTCATTTCTATTTTATACTGAAATTTATTATTAATTTATTATTGCATTTTATTTTTAAAAAATTAAAATACAAAATTTAGATAATAAATAAGTACGTCAACAATTAACTTCATTATAAATTATAATTAAAATATCAAATCTTAAATTGAATGAATATAATCTTATATGATACTTGAGAGAGATGTAATAATTTTTCCGCACATATGGTGCTCCTTAGCTTTATATTCATCTTTTACCCTCCTGGTTTACTACATTTTGCATATGCTACTTTGTGATACTCTTTGATTGAGGTACACCAACACGGCTTTCTAATTGTGGTTAGTTACACCAGCTATTTGATCGGTTCATAACAGTTAGAACTTAGAATTGTGGTGGATTCTAGGATATAATTTCTTAGAATTGTGGTGGATTCTAGGATATAATTTCTTATGCAATGGCCACTTAAAGTTTTAATATGATAAGAAGTTCATGCCAAATTAGAAGAGTTCTTTATTACAAGAATAATCAATAAGAAAGTTTAGCCATTAAATTATTCATACATATTACATTGCCAAAATTAAAATATAAATATGTGACTTCTTATATGCACATGAGATTGTCTAGTTATTAACTCAACCTTAAAAGAAAAAATTGAAATCTATTTTCAGTGCTGTTCAAATTCATGTTTCTTTATTTTAATTAGGTCCAATATCCACCCTGCACTATTGCACAGTGGTCCTCCCTGTAAGGCAACCTTCAATAATAATAACAATGACAAGCATGCAGTCTGTCTTTCTGTGAAAAGCATATCAACCATTACATTCAAAAGGGTCTCTGACCACTTGCATATCAAAGCTGAATTCATGATCAAGTGCTGAAAGGAAGAGGGTTGTTAGCATGCTTTGAATTATGATATCTAAAACAATTAATGTGATACTCACAAGTTATGGGCTCTGTGACAACAGAAGAGTGGTGGTGTGAATGGTATCGAGAGTATAGGAAGTGGTGATGGAGTGCTCTGTGTAACCAGTAGTATAGGAACTCCACTGGTCCTGCATGAAGAAGTATTGTCATAACCACTCCATCTGTTCTCCACAATGGAAGATGAGATGCCCCAGAAAGTGTATAGTTTGCCAAGTAGTACAAAAACCCATTGAATAATATTTGGTCATCCCTGCAAGATCAAAAACAAAAGCTAAATATATAAACGAATAAAGTATTAGTGACTTAATCAGAATCTGAAATATTTGTTTCATTTTTTCATATATATATATTAAAAACTTTGATGTATTGGTACATAAATTGCCAGTAAGCGAAGGCACTTCTAATACCAGCAGGCGAGGAACTAGTGCCTTGAATCGGGGATCCACCTGGTAAAGGCGAGAGACACTTAATGGGTGGCCAACAACCTCTTCTAGAAATTGAGCCAGTTCAAGACCACTTAGAGGGCTCATTGCCCCCTTGAGTGATCTCTTTTGGTTATTGCCTAACCATGAGATATTACCGTATGAGTTCTCTACAGCTCAATAACCGTAACTATCGAAGTTAAAGTATCATGAATATAGGTATTGCTGTCCCAGCTACTTACTATACAGTCATGAATTGGAAATCAATTAACATACATTACAAGATTGAAAAAAATCTAAAATGTATGGTTGTTATTTTTGGCTCATACGGTTGAGGCCCTACTATTCAATGTTAAAATATCTAACTAAGGTACCAAAACAAAAGGTACATGGTCCTCTTGTTATTCTTTCTCAGTGGCACGAAAATGCACATGCCCTCAATGAATGAAAATTTTCTTAGTGGGGCAATTTCTGCATTAAATAGAAGGTAAAGTATTAATTAAATGCGTTAACGCTTATGCATGCATGGTGAGAGTTACACAAACTGACCAATCACTTTCTCTATCAACTTGATCAAACTCAATTCCTTTGTCAACAATTCTAGCATTGCCTTTGGCGGTTCGGTAACGAGACAAAGTGATCCATATCTGGTTGTGAATCATACGCCACAACAAAAATGGCAAAATGAGAAAGGTGGATGTATCCCTTTTACTCTTATCCTTCACAAACATAGAGTATGTGCTGTGAACGACCCAAGGAGCTAATATCACATACTGCAAAATTACACACGAAGTGTGAAAGACAAGGTAAAGACACAAAAATTCTACTTCTATTAAGATTTAGATCCTTAAAATATGGAATGCACTTGAAAAAGTAATCTACAAATGATATACATTGATGAAAAAAATTAAAAGAAATAGTGATAGTTTATCATATAAATAATTATATTTTATAAAATTTTAAACTATTGATTTTTTCCATTAATAATAAATTTTGTAATCTATTCTTTAAAGTACACCTCACGTTTTAAGTGTTTTCAACATCAATTAGGAACACTTTTTGAGATAAATGGGAAAAAGTACTCAAAAATATTCTCTTCAAATACTTTGTTATGTCTATTTCTTACCAACATAAATGGTGTCTAAAATTACGGACAAACAGCACTTTTGATCATATAATTGTGCCGTTGATTTCCATACGATTAAATGTTTTGAATTAGTAACCAGAGTGAAAGGAATACTCATACCATACGCATGCAAATTAAAATACTTTTGCATTATAGTACTTCTTTCAGTAGGCTGCTGTGCGTAAAACACATTAGAAAAACTTCTGTTTAGCTATGCTTCTATAAAACAATTTAGAACCAAAGAAAACAATATAGCATGTTCATGGCTTCATGCTGTACTTCGATTTTGGACATGACAAACCCAAACTGTTAGTGAAGGTGGGTGGGTGCATGAATGGACCACAAATAACAGCTATTTGGAGAAAGATAGAGAGAGATCATGGTGGGCACTTTGGATGAAGCAAGGCAACCTTAAAGCTTCCAAGAGGCTTCCATGGCCAATCAGTGAGGATTCCAGGCCTTGAAGCCATGCTTCGTTCGCAGCTCAAAAAGAATGTTGTGTTTCGATCTCAAGTGTTTTCTATGCTTTGGAGCGAAAATAGGTGACTTTATTTATAGATACCATTTTTCATCTTGGAACGGTTATAATTGATTCATTTTTACCTCTCAACAGTAACCAACCAAACTTCACCAGATTATTAATTATTCCTCACCGTCAAGCGGCCAAGCAGCCACGTTATCCTTTTTAACAATAAGCGACACTTGACTTTCCCAAATTGACTTCCATACGCAGCCAAATTGAGAAGCTATGATTCATCCGATTCTGGCTATGTTGCAATGTATGACCGACATTGCATCCTACAATTAATGAGTGACAAACTATTAACGTTATTATCATTTATTGGCCGCACCAAACTTCGGTATAGGTGGGAAGACCGCCGAATGGAGCCATTAATTAAAAACCCTACTTTGGCGCTAATTCTTGCATGCTTTTAAGTGCTACTACCATTTCTGAAAGAGTAATAACGGGCACCAACCATTTCTGACGAAACTTGAAGTATCAATGAAATGATAAATAATTTGACATTCACACACAATTAAAAGTTTTGGTTGTTGTTGTCCTCCGTTATTGACGAAAATTAGGATAGAATAAATGATATAATTTTTTTTGGTAGTTAGAATAAATGATCTAATATCAACTAGTTAATTGAAGTAGTTCAATACTTGTTTCTTGTTAATGGAAAAAAAATAGCATTGGGAGAGCTTTATCTTTATGATAAAGCAACCCAACTCAAACTAGATTAATTAAAATTTAATAAACTTTCAAATACTAATATCCATATCAAAAGAATAAATAATATAATTAACTCAACGTCAGTTGTAACATTTTTACTTTTGTACTAAAATATATATTTTCAAAAAAATTATTAAATAGTATTTAAGAGTACTTGTTAAAAAATATAATTAAAAATTGGTATGACTTTTTTTATAATTTTTAATATATTATATGCATTAAAAATTTTAAATTTTTCTTTTTTTAGAGCATGATAAAAAAAAACCCTTACAGAAGGGTATACCTCCTGATTATTTGTTTTTTACGATTAATTTATCTATTGAATAAAGTTATTTATATTTATTTTTAAAATTTATTATGGACAAATGATTAAAGAAAAATAAGATAATAGATTTTTTATTTTTTTTAATCATCTACCATATTTTATTTTTTTATTAATATTATATGTCTAATTATTTGCGATAAATCTAAAAAAAAATTACCAATAATAATTTTCTTATCCATCGCTTTCACCCATCTAACATTATCGGTTTTTGAAGTTGCCGAGAGGAGTTCGGCAGCCATGAAAACGGTGAGATATATCCATAGTGTATTTTACCAGTTTATGTCAATTCATGTATGATGAGCATGTGGGCATGCGCGTCATTTTGATGCGTCCGCGCGTATGCTTATGTGTATCAAATAATTACATAACACGTGTAGATAGTGGAGCCCACATGACAGAAGGTCCACTCGCTCCATCGTGAAGATTTTGATTTTAGAGAACACTAAACTATTAGTTCAGGAAGTGTTTATGCTGAACCTGCATAAATAGGTCCAATCATGAACTTCTATGTTTTACCATTGGATCTTAAAAGGAAATAACTTAAAATTTAATATATTTTTAATCCAAGAGTAAAAATAAGAAGGACCATTATTGGCCTTTCCATGTAAAGACTAGCATAAAAAAACACATTAGTTCATTTTCCCCATAGCCTTGAAGGGATCCATGCATCTTTGGCAACCGACTTTTGCCACCCCTCCCCTAGTCACCGCCATCACCCTCGCATTGGCCACTCCAACTACAACACATCGTGGGCACCACCTCCATCTTCCCCAACCACTACAAACCATTGCTGCATTCCCTCCACATTCGCCACCACCACTCGCGAACGTTGTGAGTGACAGGGTATCCAGCTTTTGGGTGGTTGTTGTTGGCGTCATGGCCTAGAGCGATGGTGGGTATCTGTTATCTGAATGCTGATTTGCATTTTCGAGAACTACATTTTTGACTTCCCCCAATATACCTGTGGTGGATCTGAGGTGAAGGGCTATTGCCATGAGGAGGGTCCGCTACTGGAGAGGGCAAAGAATAGAGACAGCAAATTTTTTTTTTTTAGCACTTCTAATGTCAACGCCAAAGCACATAACTTGACTAAGCCGCAAGTTGAGTTTCCTGTCATGTGGATCAAATACCTACACATGTCATATAATTATTTGCTATACATAAGATCTTCATATGTAGACTTTTTTCCCATCTGCACCTAACCAAGCACCGCTAATTAGACACAAAAACAAATTTCAAAGTTCTTTTTGGTAACAAGTGCAATCACTTAGACACTCTTCATTGTTATGGGTATATTTGTTTCAATTTTTATAAAAAAATAATTTTAAAATTTAAATTTATATATAATTTAAAAAGTTAAAAATTGATATTTTTTAGCTTTTTTTTTTAATTTTTATAAAAAAATTGTAAATATATTTTTTTGAGAATATGATTATTTTTAAAAAATTATTCAAGCATATGAATAATTGATTTTTTTTATGAAAAAAATAATTTTTTGCCAAAAAAGTTCCCAAACAAAACACACCCTATACCCCCCCTCCCAAAAAAAATGCACTAACTAGTATAGTCTTTATTTGGATATATGTAAGAAAAGCAAATAGAGTTCTAAGAGAAGGGAAATTGTGAGAAATGTCATGTTTATTACAAAAGCTTTCAAAAACATGATTTTTAAACTCACAACTATGATTAGATCTGATGGATGAGATATAAAAATATTTTTCATTTTGAATTCTTTTTGAAAACACTTTAAAGGCCTTATAAGCTTCTTCCTTATAGACTAGGAATATAATACACATAAATCTTGAAAAGTCATCTATAATGATCAAATCATATTTCTTATCACCTAAACTGGCAGTTCTAGTTGATCTAAAAAGATCAAGATGTAAAAGCTCAAGTGGCCTTATAGTTGAAACTATATTCTTGAAATGGAAAGAACTATTGGTTCGTTTATCCCTTTGGCAAATTCATAGGTTAAGTCATTATTAAAGTTGATTTTGGGTAAAGCTTTTACAAACTCCTTTTGAGAAATCTTAGAGATTAATCTCATGTGAGCATGACCAAGTTTCTTATGCCATATCCATATTTTGTAACATCCCACAAATCTTATCGTTTTTAACTAAATTGTTCGGTTTTTATCGAACAAATGAAATTAATTAGAAATCAATTAAGTATTTATCTAAAGCCAATTAAGCATCAATTAGACAGATTAGATGTGAGAGAACTAGATTAGAAGTATAGAAGATTTCATAAAAATTTTCCTAAACTGATTTACCGATTTAAAGGAAATCAGTAGGATTTCGGTATTTTAAATTGTTGGAACCGAATTAATAGAATTACACACCCAAATTCTATTAATCCATGGCTAAATACTCAGCCATTTAATCAGCTCTTGGTGGCACCACAAAGGCCACAAGGAAAGGGAGACTTGGCTGAAAAATTGGCTACAAAATTTCAGTCAATAACAACACACATAGCCAACCACCTTTTAAGTGTGTGAATCAGATTTTCTCTCCTCACTTCATGCTGATTTGCGCCTCCTTCTCCTCTTGTTCCAGCCTTCTTCTTCTCTTCTCCTCTCAACCAACTCCATCAAACCTTCATGCTTTGATAAGGTTCCATCAATTTAAACTCAAATTTAGTAAGATCACACTTAAAGGAGGTAAAGATTCAACTTTGTTCTTGTCTTTTTGGGTTATGGGTGGCTATTTGGGGTTTTGTTTCTCACTTCTTGACATAGTGTTTGGATGTATATGATGATTATTGGCTAGTTTGATGGTTGTTTTTGTGTTTAAAATCGATTAAGAAGTAAAAAGGAGTGAGAATAAGATGCAGAGAGGGACTAGAAGAGCAAAATCCTCCAGCAGTCCGTACGGCGGAGTGTACGAATCCACCTATAACCATTTAAATTTAATGAAACTATTTTCATCTGAAACTAAACATCTAGGACTTTCCAACCATATAAATTATAAGGCCATTGGATTAGTATTGAGGGAGATATGAATTTTGGAAGTTTGACCTAGGTTTTTGAGTTTGATTCTGGGCAGACTAGGTTGTTCAGGGGAAAACTTGCCCTATACAACTTGGAATTGAATGAAACTAACTTTTTTAGAAAACTTACATATAGGAGAATATTCGATAAAAATTTCAAAGTTAGATACAGTCCTGTTTGGTCCTAATGGTTTGAGGAAGTTGCCCTATGTCTAGACTGGGCCAAAACAGGGCAGTTCAAAAAGGCCAAATTTCAGAGCTTATAACTCAATCTCTACTAAAGCAACTGAAATGGAACTTAAAATGAAAGCTTGTCCTATTAGCTTTAATATGATACCAATTTCGTATGATTTGAACTGGTTTTCGATATTTAGTGGATTTTTAATTTGAAGTGTGTAATTCTGGCCAGCTACAGGGCAGGCCGAGACAAAACTTAAATAACTTGAGTACATTTATCAAAATTAGATGAGACTAAAGAGGTTAGAAAATAGATACACAACACCCCAACATATCCAAAATTTAGGTCTAAATGAGTTAAAATGAATCTATGGCCTAAGTTACAAAAATCGGGTTAGGTGAAAGTGCTAAGATAGCAACTATGCTTTAACTACAACTAATGTTCCTATGAAATTGATGATTGAATTGTGAATGAAGTATTGTGATTTCTCTGCAAAATTGGTTGTTTGATTACTGGCACTATTCACAGAGAAGCGAACTCGATCCGTTATACTGCCGAATTTTTGGCAGAAGTCTATGAAATCATGAGTGTTTATCTTACGAGAAATTTATGATATGAACAGCTATACAATTATAAATATGTTATGGTGATATGATCATGAATTATTCTTATGAGAGCATGCATATTTGCATATGAATGAAGGAAGAATATATGAGATCCTTTCACTTGGAGGCAGTTATTTGGATCCTTGCAGGTGAAGATAGTTAAAAGATAAAGATGGGGGTCCCTTCACTTAGAGGTAGTTGCACATTGGGTCCTTCCCTGTGAAGGCAGCTAAAACTTCTAGGTCCCTCTATGTTGGAGGTCGTTGGCCAACTGAGTCCCTCCGACCTAGAGGCATGTGGGTCCCCTTACGAGTTAATATTGTGTGACGACGGTCACGAGTTGAGCTCACTCCTAGATCAGGCTACCCAAGGGCATCAAAGATTAAAGGCAAGAACATATGTATGTAGACATCCTAGGGACGGTAATACATAATGCCTAGGCATGTCAAGTAAAGAAAGCAAAGAAAACACAAAAGCATATGCATGATTTTTATGATGAATAGTGCATGCACACAAATAATGTTCGTTATTATCATCATTATGACATTGCAAGTAGGCTCTTGTTATCAATATTATTATTATTATTATTATGAAATATTGTTGTACTCATGCTTGAATCCTTACTCTATTTAACAAGTGCATGAATAAAATTAACTCTGCTTCGGACCATATGTTTTCAAACTATAAAACGGAATAGTTCGTATAACATGTTCACCTTTTGTTTTAATAAACCAAAGCAGCTAGAGATAATAATGATGACAACGTGTGAAATTTCTTAACAAATCTTACTGAGAATTTAAAATTTTCATTCCTATTTCCGTGTTATCTCTAGATAGCTTGAGAAGTTAGAAGACGGTTGAAGTTGCTGTCAGAAAAGGTCCGCTTAGGTAATAGTAACAACTTCTGAGTATGGTACTATGGCTTAAGCATAGTACTGTATTTCGGGAGGATGTTACATATTTCATCCACAAAGGATGCTAAGCATTGTACATTATGATCTAAAAGGTCTCCAGGTCTAATACATAAATATTATCACACTTTTAGCATTAAAAATGATTTTATCTGAGGTGGAGTCTTTTATGATACATTTAGAAGGTTCAAACATAATCTTGTAGCCGTGGTCATAAAACTGACTAATGCTCAGAAGGTTGTGAGTCAATCATTTAACCAACATAACATTAGTAATCAAGTTAGAATTGTTTTTATCAGCATTACCTATACCAAATTTCACAAATCCTCCATCCTTGGGTCTGAGGTTTCTGTACCAAGATATGTTTCTAATCATGTGTCTAGAATAGCCATTGTCTATATATTATTTCATCTCTTTCTAATGATGTGATTTAAGACACACCTACTTCAAAAATAATTTTTGCTTAGATACCCATATCTGCTTGGGTTCTCTTTGGTTGGTAATCTTATTAGCATTCTTCACTTTCTATTTCTTTGCTTTTCTTAGAGAAAATTATTTCTCAAAAGAGTGACCCTTCTTAAAGCACTATATACAAATAGGGACCTTGCTTTGAGAACTTTTGAATGATTCAACATTTTCTTCTTTCTCATACCCAAGTTCTAATTTTTCAAAATACGATCTTTAACTCCTAAGCATCAAATCAAGATTCTTGGAGCCATTTACTATCTTCTCAAAACCAGATTTGAGAAACTTCATTGTTTTTTGAAATTTAGAAACATCAAAAGATATTTTCTGAGTAGATTTAGAAACTTTAATTTTTAAGGCATTTATGTCCATCTTGAGAAGGTCATTTTCTTTTAAAAGCTCATCTTTCTCATGCCTTAGCTTCTCCTTTTTTGACTCAAATTTTTAAACTCAAGAGACAACTTTTGAAAGCTCTTCTTTAGAGAAGCATAATGAGAAGAAAGAATTTGAGAATCAACCAATAGTTCATCATATGCTTTTTGAAGATCATCATAAGAAGGTTCTAGTTCAGAAGTCATTACCTCAATTTCTTTATCAAAAACTATCTATCATGAAGTAGAGATTTGCAATTATCTCCTCATTTTCTTAAGATTTAGCACCTTCTTGTTCTTCATCAAGATCTTCCCATGTAACCATCATGGTTTTCTTCTTAGGTGCTTTCTTTCTGGAACTCTTCTTCAGTTTTGGACATTCAGATCTTAGATGTCCAAACTCTTTACATTCCTAGTAGATGATCTTACTCTGCTTAACTTTTCCTTTTTTTTCCTTTTTAGGAATGAACTATTTCTTCTTCTTCCTTCTAATCCAAGCCTTTGAGATCTTATCAGCTAGATGAGCAATCTCACCTTTCTCTTCATCATCCTCATCTTCGGAAAATTCTTCTTCTTCTAAAGCCTTTAATGCTTTGGTCGAGCTTGCTTTCATTTTCGTAGACTTTAGAGCAATGGATTTGTCCTTTTTGCTGCTCTCCTCAGAAACTTCGTTCAGCTTAATCTCATGATCTTTAGAAAGCCAACAAGAGCATTCAAGCTGAGCACATTCAAGTCTTTAGTTTCTTGAATGACTGTTATCTTAGGGTGCTATGCCTTGGACAACTTCTAAGAATCTTTCTCACCATCTTAGCATTGGAATATCTCTTTCCCAACGCCTTTAGCTAATTTATGATATGCATAAATCTTATAGTCATGCCATCAACATTTTCATGTTTCAACAGTTTGAGCATTTCATATTGATGCACTAACATGCTAATCTTTATTTCCTTCACTTGATCAGTCCTTCATGAAGAGTTTGGAGTCTATCCCAAATCTCTTTAGTAAAATCACATGAGATAATTTTATCGTACTCACTTTTGCTTAGAGCACATGTGAAAAAGTACTTGGCCTTGGCACTTTTCTGCACTTTATTCTTGTGCTAATTAGTTCATTGGTTTCTAAGGAGATCTCTGACCACTACTGGAGTAGGCTAGTTTGGATCAGTAACCACTTGAGACATAAGTTGCTCAACGGTTGGAATATAGTCTCCATTTTCAATGACTTCCCATATGTCTAGACTTGTTGACTCAATAAAGAGTCTCATTTTGTCCTTCCAATAAGGATAATCTTCTCCATTGAAATATGGAGGACGATTAATGGAATATCCTTCAGTAATATATGAGCTCTATTGTGCCATGTTCTAGGATCTTTTTCCTTTGTAATCATTAAGTAGCTAAACCCCAAAGGCTAAGCTCTGATACCAATTGAAGATGTTGAATCATGACTATTAAAGCCTTTTCAACCCTGAAAACTTAAACAAACTTTCTCAAGTCTTATAACTTGGATTGCAGAAGCCGTTGTCTTAGATTCAAAAAGTTACCTTTTCGAAGTTAGAAAATAATCTAGGCACTTGAACAAACAAAAAAATGTAAGAAGATAGAGTTAAGAGAAAGCTTATCATAAAGATTTATCCTGATTCGGCCAAATCACTTGCCTATGTCCAGTCCTCAACAAACTAGTTGAGATGTTATAAACTTAAGTAATTTTGTATAAACTTCTCCAAGCTTACAACTAAGTAGTCTTATCCTAGCCTTTCCAAACTAAACAATAGAGTAGTATTGTCCTAGCCTTTCCAAGCTATTCAATGATCACTAACAAGTCAGGTTTCAATATTTGAAATGAAGGTTTGTGTTTTAATAACACTCATACTCTAACACTCGAGATGTATATCTCAACTGAGTACAAGGTGGAGTGACTTCTCACAAATCTCTCAAAAAGAATATTAGCTAATGTAGAATGGGAGAAGATTTAATGCTTAGAAGCTTCAAAAAGATGTTTTTGATTGTTCAAAAGGTTGAGAAAGTAGAAAGCCTTTGATTTCCAGAATAAGCAATTCCAACACTTTTTCTTCGTCTTCAATACTTTTATAGGCTTCAAAATATAGTTGTTTGAGTCCTCAAGTCTTGAGCCTTGAGCTTTTAGATCCGTTGGTCTTAGACTGAAGAGAGAGGCTAACTTTCTCTATAAGCAAGGATAGCACAATGAAGGAAACTAGCCATTCTAAGTCAACTAGCTTTGCAGTGTGTCACTACACCTTTTGGATCTCTGTCTTGTCACGTTTGACCTTTAGAAAATATCTTCGAATCGTGCAAGGCAAGTTTTAAATGAGGCTTTCTTCACAAAGAATAACATTATGGAGATTAGCTTTTTGGTCAAGCTTTCTGAATAGATCATCCTTCTGAGTAGCTTATATACCTTCTGGTGACTTGCTGGCTTTCTAAAGAAATAAATACATCATTCTAATGGTGTCAATCATCTTCTTATGAGAAATATGATCATTGTGAGTACAAATGATGTTCTTGTGGTGATCTTAGCTTCAACAAAACAATATTTTGAATTTGGACAAATGTTTTAGAAGCTAATTCCTATCATTGCATGAGAACCATCTTTTTCGATCTTCAGTTAGAATGATTGTGCTATTTATGACAAACACTCAAGCAAACAATTAGTTCTTATAAAAGACTTTCATAAGAGTTTGTTTGTTATCCATCAAAACCCTTAAAAGAGATATTTCTAAGATCAGTTAGTGTCTTCTGAAACATGTTGAAGCTTACACATTGCACGTTGCACGAGTCTAATTATATTTTTTTATTATTGTTTTTTATCAATATATTTTTGAAAGAAAACTATGATAGTGATTAAAAATTAGATATGATGTAACGTATTGAGTTTTTTTTTTTAATTATTCTACATTAAAGGTAATTACATTAATAAGGGCGTTCATTATACTCTTCAATTTGGATAATATTCAGTGTATTTTATTTTTTTGTAATCGACCTTATAGTTAAGGACTCTTCATTGTTTTGGTGAGATTACTCTTAACAATGAACATATGATTGTCCATAGCAAAATACAAGCTTTGACAAATATATTCATATAGTCCCCCCCCCCCCCAACATGTATCCTTCCACAGAAAGCAAATCTTTTTCGAGTACATGAGACACTTAAATGCGGGTGACTCTCCCTAAAATTTGAACCGTAATTCGCCATGTTCTAGTGGATTAGCCCCCTTGCGGCTATACCAAACCTTAGTAAATATATACTCATATAATTCAATAACTTGCCTGGACTTTTTCTTTTTTGCCCCTTTTATTCTCATTACATAACACATCTTTATTAGAAAATATTTTCTTTTTAAGACAAAATGTCACTTTGAGTCCTTTATTATTAAAACTATTTGTGGGGCATGCACTTTTCCACCGACAACTATACTTCATGTAATTATCTTTCATTCTGCTATCAAGTTTCTCTTAAGTGCATAATAAGTAATTCAATAGATAGAAATATGTTAATGGCCATTTTAAGTATTTTGTTGTAAGATTACCTGTATTTGAGAAGAAAATACTAATCAAGGATATTCCAACACAGAAAGAGATTGGTTAAACATAAGGAATAACTAGCCATGCAAATTATAGAGGAATGTATACAGTTCATCTGCACTCACGGACAACATGTTTTTGGAAGATCGATTTACAGAGAAATTTGATGTGTAAACGTTTGAAATGCAAGAATTCATGTCAAAAAAAAAAAAAAAAACTGATATAATCTTTTGAAATTATTATTAGCTTTTTCTTGATTTATAAATAAGCCTATAGAAAAAGCCTATCAGAACATAAATTACGATAAGCTCACAAATACACTAATATACGATAATGATTTTATCACATAAATGGTAGGCCTGACTCCTATTTGCAGGAAAGGTATGTGATAAATTGGTGCAAAAAGACTCTTGATTTTGTTTTATTTGAATATGGTAAATGATGTGAGTGTGTGTATCTATATATATATATATATATATATATATATATATATATATATATATATATATATATATATATATATCTTAAGTTATTATTATCCTTTATTTTAGTTATATTTCTTGTAACCTATGGTTGCAAAGTTAAACATTAAATAATATAGTAATAATTTTTTGTGTAATATCTCCTGCTTAAGCTGGAATAAAAAGATAAAAGTAGAAAAGCAAGTTGAGAAAGAGAAGAAATTACTTTCTTGTGGTAAGTTTTAATTTGAGAGGTGAATAGACCT
The DNA here is from genome assembly GCA_031439585.1 of Pterocarpus macrocarpus. Taxonomy (NCBI): domain Eukaryota; kingdom Viridiplantae; phylum Streptophyta; class Magnoliopsida; order Fabales; family Fabaceae; genus Pterocarpus; species Pterocarpus macrocarpus. The sequence goes on along the minus strand of CM062516.1, from coordinate 14,676,529 downwards.
TATTGGACTTATGGATATGTGTCACAATATTCACAAAAGTAGCATCTCATTCAATTGATCGAGCGCATAAGTTGGCTCCAAATGTCAGTTTCTTTAAACTTTTTGATTATTTTTAATTTTTCACTCCAACGTTAAAAACAAAGAATAAGAAATACCCCACTGTAGTCCCTGTTTTTTTTTTTTTTTTGGATTGAATAATTCTGTTAATTATTCCCTCTATTCATGTGTGTTTGGATAAAGAAAAATGTTATTTTGCCCACTCCTTTGATGACATATACGGTGTCACCGTATGTAGAGGGCAAAAGGAGACAAAAGAGCTGTAATGGAGGGAAGGAAAGGTAAATATGGTGTAATTATTAGATGGAGGTAAGTTAAAAATTCAAAAAAAGAAAACCACCCACCAGCGAGAATCTCCCATACCTTGAAACCTTGTCTATCATGTTCCTACAGTCACCCTCAAGACACACCTTTGACCAACCCATCTCCTAGGCAAAAAGCAAACTCTTTATTATGGCCAGTAGTTCTCCCTTCTCTACTGAAAAATCTCGCAATCCATGGCAAGCTCTACCTACTACAAAGGCCCCCATCTCATTTCTGATTACCAACCCCAAACCATATATTTCAGTCGCCTCATCACAAGTAAAATTGACATTTATCTTTATCTTCCAAGCTGATGGAGCTTTCCACACCCACTGCTGCTGGGATTGGTGAGGGACCTCAGAATCGCATTGCCTAGCAGATCGAAAGGCCAACAAGGTAGCCATCGCCACATGTCTTAGATCTCCTAGGTGCGCGACAGGTTTCACATTCAGAATCTGGTTGCACTGGCCCCATATATAATACTAGAAATTTGCTACAGTGCTCCTTTGATCCTTTGATATAGATGCGAACATGATTCCAACCGCTGTAGGAGGCTCGCAGTCTCATTTTGGGTTTGGAAGAAAAGGGGTTCCAAGTAAAGAGCTAGCACAGCTGTAGTATATTGTCTTTCTCTTATCTTTTGTTTTTCATACTTTCAGTCATGTTTGACAAAGATGGAGATGGTCAGTAACCTAATCTTTTTCTCCTTTTTGTAGTATCATATGTATATAGTGGTTATTTTTGGGTTGTGTGTGCATGTTGTTGAATCTTTAATTAGGTGCATGATTGTGCAGGAAACGGCCATTGTCATCCGGTCATTGGATCAAAACCCCACTGAAGAAGAGCTTCAAGATATGATAAGTGAGGTTGATGCAGATGGCAATGGAACCATTGAATTTGATGAGTTCTTGAACTTAGTGGCGAAGAAAATGAAAGTAAGTTATGATCTTTCTTTTTCGTTATCATCGTTATTATTATGGAAGTTCTAATCACTTAATGTTTGCATATGATGCCAAATTGCTTCATATACCTTTCATCATACAATAACCAAAGTCTTAAGTTTAGCTCCAAGTGTTTTTTGTTTCCCCTCATTTAGGATGTTGATGCAGAGGAGGAGCTGAAAGAGGCTTTCAACAATGTTGACAAAGATCAAAATGGCTTTATATCAGCTAGGGAGGCATAAGTTTTGTACCTTTCTATTTTTCTTGTTGGTAGTAAATTTCTTTGTGTGATGGCAATGTCATCTCAAATATTCATTTGGGAGCCATATGAGACTTTCTGACAAATTTGACAAAGTGAGAGTTCCTGCAAACATAAATAAAGCCGGTAGGACCAATATGTTGCAAAACTAGTTTCCAACTCTTAAGGGATAGAGCTCTTGCCAATTTTTTTTCTTTAACTTTAAATATTGATAGGGCTTACGTCACTTGCTTGTTTTATTTGTGTTATAGCCCCATGCATTGATTGAACACTTTTTTAGTGAACTTGTTCTTGGAGTCACTTTTGTTTTATTCGTCCATGGCAACGAATGGCTTATGAAATTTTGATCTGTATCTTTAGTTCTTTCTTGAAACGAGTACAAGACAGAGCATTAGATAGCCTCCTTAAAACACTAGTGTGTGTGTGTGGTCTATGCATCAAGACAAACATGATTTGATTTTTTTCAATTATTAATTTATTACATTAGATAATTGGACTGGTAGGAGAAACACTTATGCTAGTGTACAATTATTTCCTGATTGATTTTTCTTTTTCTTAGGCTAAAATCTAGCTAAAACAAAGACCCAATAGCATAATTCTTTGACCATAAGAATAATCCCGTCTCTCCTCTATTTTTTTCTAATGCAGACTTGTCATTTTACAAGACAAAGCATATCTTGGACACTATTGACACAGTGCCAAGCATTAAAGGTGAGTCTGGAATTAATATGTAATGAGATCCCATTCAATCAAGAGAGAATATGCGAAGCTCATGGAAGAAGTAATTGGAGGATTACCATTTTTTGTTTTGCTAGCTGTATTGTTGTAATAGAGAATATGATTTATTTGATGGCACATGATTGCTGGCAATTATCTATGTAGGCAGTAGTATTTATACAAAAATATTTTGTGCAAGTAATTTGGGTTGTTCACATGTGCCGTCAAATATATTCTTGGCTTTTGTTATATAACAACAATGTATACATGACTAAGTAGGTCAATATTATGTTAATGAGTAGACTACCTTCTAAACCGTTGACTATTAACTGAATTTTATATTTAACAAGCAAATTGATCATTTTCAACAGTTAATAATATCTTTTGAAATTGCATTTGAGGATAAGCTGCAAAATAATGATTTTTAAATTGACACGTGTTGGCATGTAACAATTGCAAAATAATGGTTTTTAAATTGACTCATGTTGGAATGTAACAATTAGTCAAGTTGTATATTGACAGGTTTCTTGTACTCCATTCGGGGTGGTTATTTCTGTTTGGTTTAAGTATATTACTTGATCTTGCTGGTGATGCTAATTGGACAAACTTGCAATATATGTGTTTATTACCCTTTACTTGCTTTTCTACATTGCAAAATTGCAATTCCTGCTTGGTTTTAGCTTGTTCTTTGCCTAAGGACTATTTTGATTGAGATGTACTTTCCTGATTTCTTAATGTGTTCAAATTGGTTCATTTCATGGATGTTCAAGCTTCCCGCAGTCTATAACCATAACTTGAGGTGCAGATGAATTCTTAGAGTTTCAGGAGTGTTATATAAGGAATTGGGTATAAAATAATATGGAATGCAAGAGATTTTTGTGACAAGAAAGGGATACAGGCCTCAATAAGTGGGCATGGTTCTGATACACGGAATGCAATTTGATTTCATACAAGAAAGGGGTGTACAACAACAAACGTGACTATGTGTTTAAAAGATAAACTTTGACAATATTTGTTGGGTGGCTTCAGGGTACACTTTGATGTTATTTGCTAGATAGTATTGCGTTACTGATAAATTTTTCTTTTTGTTTCATTGAGTATCTATTGGTGTTCTTAAAATACTTGCTAATGAAATCATCTAATTCTTTATTTTCTATCCTTTTTCCAGTTTTCCCTCAGTGTAGTTTGCTTCCTTTACGAAAGCCAAGGAAGTAGAGGAGTTCTTTGTTAACCTTGCTAAGCTATCACTTGCTAGAAGTTAAAGCAGAGTCTTGAGTGGATTAATATCAATGCAAATTGGGTCTACGGTATTAAGAATGAGAAAAGTCTTGTTGAAGTTGTGAAAAAGTTCGCATACAAGAAATACTATGTTGTGTTTCCTTTTGTTTACTATTTAGCATAAATTTATATGAAATAGTTGTGGGACTAATAATGACTTTCTTCGATATGTTAGTGTAATTGTGTTACTATTAAGCAAAAAACTAATTATGCATTTTCTGATCTAGTATAAAAGTTAAGTGATCTTATATCTTTTATTTAGATTTGATCAAGGTTAAACTTACTTGGAGATGTTATGTTATTAATACATAAGATTATTGAAATAGCTAGTGTTTTATTTATTTATTTATTTATTTTAAATTTCGTACTATGATAACAAAATCGCAGCTTCAACATCCCAACTTGTATTATATCCTATTAAAACAATTCTCTATGATTTTGTGGCACTGGGATGAGGATAAGGTTTTGTGTCTTATGTGTTGGAGACAACTTTTACAGGTTATGTGCATATAAAGTGAAAAAAATATGCACAAATTATACAGAACTAGTAAATGTGTGTGCTATTCTTTTTCTTTTTAGCCAAATGTTGAGCGGCAAGTTATGCAACAATTAATTTTAATTGCACATTTACTAGAAACCTATGGTCCATTGGCAGTAAAATATGATCAAGTGAACCTAAATACAAGATGGAATTAGTGCTACACTAGAAAAGTCACTTCAAATTGTTGTTCATAAGGTTGGTAACTTTAAGCAAATGTTGGTAAATGTAGTTTAAGATATTGGTAACTGGTCAACAATGTTAGTAACTTTTTTGAGTTCAAAATTTGGAAGGTATTAGGGTTTTTTAAACTATTTTTGTGATAGATAACAAATTAAGAAAACTCCTTGGCAGTACTAATTGATGAAGTGAGTCTAAATATAACATACAATTATTACTACAATGGCTAAGTAGCTTCAAATATTTATGCACTTGATTGATAACTTGGCATCAAAAGCTAGTAACTTTAGTTCAAAATGATGGTAACTTCTTGAAAATGTTAGTAACTTTTTAGTTCTTGGAAATTTTGCAAGTATTGAGATTTTTGAATAAATTTATGTTACCGAACAAGTTACGAGGACTCTGTGATCATAGATTAATAAAGGGACCTTGAAAATAGCATGAAAATAGTTACAATGCCTTAAGAAGCATACCTTCTTTCCTGTACTAGGTTGGTAACTTGGACTTAAAAGCTGGTAACTTTAGTTCAAAAAGCTAGTAACTTTTCAGGTCATAGGAATTTAGCAAGTATTAAGGTTTTCAAGTCATGGGCATTTAGAAAATATTAGGAAGTATTTAGCAGGTGGCACCAAATCACATGGGGTAAGACTTGAAAAGCCTAAGTGGCCACCACTTGGACCTGCATATGGTTGGTAAATTCGCCCAAAATGCTGGTAACTTTAGTTCAATAAGCTGGTAACTTCAGCAAAAAGCTGGTAACTTATCAGGAACTTGTAGTTTTGGTTCTATTGGACTTGCGGTATGGATTGACACATCCAAACAATATTGCTTGAATTCTTTACATACCACTAGAGCCACTTCATCCTCCTATTATAGGCTAAAAAACTCCAAAAATTAGCTTAACCTGCTAGCACCAGGAAAACCAGCAAGCACTCACAAAACTAGTAGGCAATCAACAAACTAACACAAAACCAGCAGGCAACCAACCAAACTAACATTGCAGCAAAAGTACATATCTTTTTTCTCACAAAGATTCCTTGAATCCAGTACCTTTCAACCAATGAACATGGCTTATGCCTAATTACGAAACTTGAACATGGTTGATAACTTCACCCAAAAAGCTGGTAACTTTTTTAAAAAGCTGGTAACTTATCAGGTTCCTCATTTTTGGCTCTATTTCCCTTAGGAGAAAGGATGGGTGCATTCAAATAAGTTAAGACCACACCCCTTCATACTAGGTTGGTGAGGGGAGCTTCATTCCCACTTGGGAAGTGACTTGATATGCCTAATTACGAAACTGAACATGGTTGGTAACTCCACCCAAAAAGCTGGTAACTTTAGTTCAAAAAACTGGTAACCTTTTTAAAAAGCTGGTAACTTATCAGGTTCCTTATTTTTGGTTCTATTTCCCTTGGGGGAAAGGATGGGTGCATCCAAACAAGTTAAGACCACAACCCTTCATACTAGGTTAGTGAGGGGAGCTTCATTCCCACTTGGGGAGTGACTTGATATGCCTAATTACGAAACTAAACATGGTTGGTAACTTCATCCAAAAAACTGGTAACTTATCAGGTTCCTCATTTTTGGTTCCATTTCCCTTGGGAGAAAGGATGGGTGCATCCAAACAAGTTAAGACCATATCCCTTCATACTAGGTTGGTGAGGGGAGCTTTATTCCCACTTGGGGAGTGACTTGATTTGCCTAATTCGGAAACTGAACATGGTTGGTAACTCCACCCAAAAAGTTGGTAACTTTAGTTCAAAAAGCTAGTAACTTTTATAATAGCTAGTAACTTTTCAATTACTTTGAGTTTCTTTCTATTGGCCTTGCAGAATGCATTGGTGCATCCAAACAAATTAAAACCACACACCTTCATGCTAGAAACCTTAAAAAGTGAACAGCTTCTTAAAAAAATGTATAGCACAAATGATATCTGTCATTGTATCCTTACATAATATTATTCAAGAAGCTATAACCCTCACAAATTTATATAACCTCAACAATTAAGTACACTTAAAATTGTCAACCCAATGGGCATGCTTTGGTAGTTAATTCCGGAAAGTTGTAAACAATAAGACCAACATATCGATAGGCAATTAATTGGACTAGAGTTTAAGCCTTTTCCCTTTGACTTGTAGGCTTGCATCTGATTTTACTCTTTCAAAGCTACTATTGAAAGTAGCAAATAAATTAAACATGCAATGTACAAACCCACTACAAGATACCAATATATTCTTCATGATCCAAATCATACTTTATTATCAACCATGTGCAGGTCTTAATTTAGGCTTTGCAAGTCACCCCTCATATGGATGAGGCTCCATTAAGCAATATAACATAAAAGGGTGTGGTGTTAAGTAGTTTAGATGCACTAATTCATTCCACAAGGCCAATAGAACCAAAACAACAATTAACTGATAAGTTACCAGTTTGAAGGGGTGTGGTCTAGACTTGTTTGGATGCACTAATTCATTCCTTAAGGCCAATAGAACCAAAACAAGAATTAACTGATAAGTTACCAACTTTTTGCTGAAATTATTAGCTTATTGAACTAAAATTACCAGTTTTTTTTTTTTTTTTGTGAAGTTACTAACCAAGTGCAAGTCCTCACGTAGGCTTTGCAAATCAATCCCCACATGGACATAACATTCCCTTCACCAATCTAGCATAAAGAAGTGTGGTCTTGACTTATTTGGATGCACTAATCCATTCTGCAAACCCTATAGAACCCAAACAATAATTTCCTAATAAGTTAATTAAAATTTACACCGTCGATTGCTTTCCTAATGAAAGGTAGTCAATTGTCAAGTGATATTTTGCCATGTAAAAATTTGAAATAACATGCAAAATCACATTTTCTGTATTATCATCCACAGAAATTGCTTGCCATTGACCAGTCCTATAGGTCGATAACATGAATCCAATATTATATGATAGTAAGATAGGAAAGTTCGGCACAACTATGGTACACTTTGGCAAGATTTAATCAACCATAAATATTATCAAAGGATATGAGACATTTGTGTCGATATGACTATGCTACACTAGACATATATATAGCCACAAAATTTGACACATTTTAACAGTATTTCATGATCCTAAAATCTCGTGCACTACACATACTGTAACAACCGAAAAATTTATCGTTAACAACTGAATTATTCGGTTTTTAATCAAATAAGTGAGTTTAATGAGAACATGATTAAACATTTACTCAAAGCCAAATTAAGTGTGATTTAGATGGATTAGGCTTGATGGAATTAGATTAGGAGCATAGAAACCCCCACAGAAAAATTTCAAACCGATTTGCCGATTTAAGAGAAATTAGTAAGATTTTGGTAATTCAAACTGTCGAAACCGGATCAGTAGAATTTTTCTATGAGTGCCCTAGAATCAATGGCTAGGATTTAGCCAACCACCCCACCCAAGTAGCGCCTAGACAGCCATGGATGAAGGGGAATAGACCAGATTTTTTACCAAGACTCATTCCATCAATCAAATTCAAGCTACCTTGAAAATATCTTCACTTTTTCTCCTTGCATCCTCATCCAAAATTCGGCCACTTCTCCCAGCTGAGCTCTCTTCATTCTTCTTCTCCTCATTCTCTCCTCTACTCCATTTTGATCTCTTCTTCAAGCCTCATCATAAACTACTTGCACCAAGGACACAAAATCAGCCTAAACTACTCAAGACAAGGTAGGAAATCCTACTTCTCCTCTTGTTTATCTGAATTAGGGCTGTATGTTGGGCATGAATAATCTGAGATATGGATGTTTTATAGAGTGATGATGATGTTTTATGACTGGTTTTACATGTATGTTGTGATTGAAATTGAAATTGAGGCCAAATAGCTTGAAGAAGGGAATCAAATCTAGAAGCTGTTAGGGTTTTCCCTCGGCGGTCCATACGGCGGAGTGTACGGCTCAGCCTTCTGCCGTTTAAATTGGATGAAACCATTTTTATATAAAACTATACATCTAGGGCTTTCCATACATGTATCATAATAGGCTATTGGATTAGTATAGAATTATTTATGAATTTTTGAAGTTAGACCTAGAAATCTGGGTTCTCACCCGGGCAGCATGGGTTGAGAAGGGTGTATCTCACCCTATACAACCTCAAATTGAGTGCAACTAAAGATATTTGAAATCTAACACATGAGAGAACATCCCATAAAAATTTTAGAATTTAATTCGTTGTCATTTGTTCCCAGCACATCAATGAAGTTGGCTTAGGTTAAAACTGCCCTCGAACAGGACAACTCAATAGGGTAATGTTTCAAGACTCATAACTCAAAATCCACTTAGGTAAATGACATGAAACTTAATTCATTTTAAAGCTTGTTGTGTTAGCTTCATTTTGATATAAAATTCGTATGATTTCATCTAGTTTTCGATTTTTAGTGAATTTTCTCCTATAGGAATCCAATTCTAGCTAGGAACAGGACATGCTGAGATAAAATGTTTATGTCTAGAGTTATACAACTCAAAACGAGATGGGACCAAAGAGAGTAGAAACTAGACATATAAGGCTATAACATATCCAAAAATGAGAATTAAATGAGTTGAATTGAATAAAAATTGGAGCATGCCAAACTCGGGCAGAACAAGGAAGAACAAGCTAAAACCTTCTTAATGCTTGATTTGCAATTGTTGAATGATGTTATAAATGTATATACATATTGGCTGGTCTATACTGAAATTATTAGTTGTGCAACTGTACTGATTGTCTGGCACTATTCATGGGGAAGCGGACTCGATCCGTTATGCTGCCGAAATTTCGGTAAGAAGTTCATATGTTGTGAAACTTTATGATACTTTGAATGCATCATATTCAAGAGACAAACTAGATGTGCATTCTTTTCATGATATTACAAGGAATTCCATATCACTTGGGCCAGCCCCGGAATAAATTAAGGGGAATAGATCAGTAGGAAGGTCAGGGAAAGTAAACCCGGCCATCCTGTATAGGAACGAGCTCGGTCCTGAAAAGCGGACTATTACCCAAGAGTATATGGCCAATGACTCCCAAGGGACCAAGGATGGAAATAAGTTCTAATAGGCGAAAGCCTCCAAGAAATAAGATGCATTCATAGTTGTGCATGCATATGCATAGTGTAAGGCTTATTAATTGACTGTCTCAGATACCTATTTATTATCGTAATATGCTATTGCTCTTTCACAATTACTGTTTAATTGCCTCAGTGCTTCTGTTAATTAAAATTGAATTGTTTTGGTGTATATTTTACAAGCAAGTATTTAAATTGAATATTATCGTTTTATGATACCATCTGAAAAATACTGTACGACCAAAACAACTGGGAATAACAGCGATGACAGATGTATAGAAGTTAGGATTTTTCTACTGAGAAATATTCATTTCTCACCATATTATATATTCCATGTCATTCTCAGACTATGGAGCACGCCGCGATAGGAGTCCTCTTCATTGAGTTCCCTGAGCTTCACATACACCTCGACCCATTTCTAGACTCTGTATATATATCTGGCAGGTGCCAGTTTCGTTTATATTTCTTCTTTTAGAGAGACTTCGCCATACCCATGATGCACCCACTATTTGATCCCGCTGTCCCGTACGTTGCCATTCCACTTCATATGGCCCATCCATTTCCACCTCCTCCAGCAGCGGCAGCAGCAGCAGCACCCGTAGCAGCCCCCGCTGCTATGGCTCCTCTTGCTTCACCACCACATACGATGCTTTCCGCCTCGACATCAGAGGAGGACCCATCAGACGCAGCGAGTTCTTCCTCATCCTCTGCTCCCAGCACGGGCCACCTTCCTGCAGATGCAACCATGGCAAATGGGTTTCTTTCTTCGGATTCTGGTTAGATAGTGGGCGTACCGTAGTGGTAGTAGATGTATAGAATGGCCCTCTTTTGGCAGTCTGGGTCATGGGTAGATGGATAGATATTAGGAGATGTACATGAAATGTCCCATGGGGACCACTTGGGGTGCTGTTCATAGAAACTGGCCGTTTCATTTTGTATTAGCGGCCTCATTTTGTCACCTTGTAAACTTTGACAAACTTTAAAATCAGATATCTATATACATGCTTATGATGCCGCTTGTAGTTATTCTGTTCTTATTATATTTTTATTTATGATATGCTATTTACAGTATACTGATTAATCAGTATTTATTCCGCCGTCACGCAGGAAATTTTGTTATGCGATTAAATATTCTTACTCGAGTAAATCATGCTAATACAGAAAATAGAATTAAAGCAGTATTACGCGTAATCACCTATCGGATAATTTATTATGACTTAAGCATAGTACTTTGTCTGGTAAGGTGTTACACATACGGCACATCTCGAAGCCTTTCGATTTTGTTTAATGGTCTAAAGATTCATAAGAGCTGAACCATCAACTTCCATGCAAGGCTGCATCTTCCAACTGAATTTCTTTGAATGGCATAGCCATAAGTAATGCGATACACAACTAAAACCTTTCTATAAATATCATTGATATCCTTTATCTTGTCAGCACCATACAATTTCTACAAAGGGAGATTTCCATTAGCACATCAAACATGATGAAAAATCTGAAAGTAAAGACTAGGGGGAGGACCTGAAAAGTTCACCTGCTTATAAATTGAGGACTTTAGCTGCCTCATGTTTGACTTCATCTTTGGCCTTAGAACAGGCATTAGTCATATCCTTCCTATACTCCTCATATAATGCATTCCACTTTTCCATACAGCTCGTGGGCATTTCAATATCAAAACAAGGAAGTTTTCCATATAATAGCATATAAAGGCATGACTATTAAATAATAAAGAATTGCATTAGTGATATTCAATAACTATAAGCATACATAGGTAATGTAAAGTGTAATTAAAAAGAAATAACCTCAAAACTGACATATCTATATTATGTATATAGAAGAAACATGAAACAAAAGTAGCATGAGAAATTTAAAGATAGCATGAAGAGAATCATGAATTTGCATAATTGAAAGCTAAGGGAATACTGATATGAATAACACATTCACATTTGGTTGGTTAAAAAGTTGGCTTTAGAATACTAACATGAATATCAAATCCAATTTGGTATTGTTAAAATAATGGCAATATGGAACCTATATCAAAGAAAGCATTGAAAAGATAATCTTAAAAGATATCAGCACAAAAAAATAGAAGTCAAAATCAGTAGAAGCTTTAAAATGCTTTGTTCATAATTCATAACATTGAAAATAAGATCAAGTAAAAACACTACATTAGCACATTTACAATGGCATGCACTTTCTAAAGATACATATAACACATTTAAGAGACATAGTCAACAAAAAACATCGTAGTGTCATAAAAGAAAGCTTGAACAACACTTGAGAGAAACATACAATCAAAACAAGCACAAGCAACAGCAAGATAAGGCCATACTAAAAGAACACCAAATAATTAGTACAAAAATTAACAGTACAAACACTAATATATATCTATACGTCGATGACATTAAATAAAGAAACTCATGATTAAGAGCATGGATTAGACTAACTCAAATTAAAAGCTTGGCAGGACTAAAACAATACATTTAAGCATTTGAATGGATGAGGATTTAAAAGATCCAATGCAGAAAAATTCAAACAATAGCTTCAATGGAACAATTCAGAAACTAAATATAACAATCATTCAATTGACAAAGTGACCAAAAAAAAAAAAAACCATGACAAAGGAAACAATGATAATAGAATTTTAAAAGTTACTCACTCAAGCATGTGAAAACATATCAAAAGTACATTGAAGCAAAAGCTGAAACTAACCATGCCATTTAAAACCTATTTCAACACATTGGAATTGAAACAAAAATTAACATAAAGTAAAAGCAGCAGCAGTATAAAGTAAATACAACAGCAATATTAGAGAAATTGAAAAAAGAAAATTACAATATACCAAAGTGTCATATATACCGTCTTAAGGATAAGAAATCTAAGAAAAATAAATGACCATATCAGATATCAAAATGTTACAGTTCAGTGGCATACCTGTGTAATTGACAAAAGTAACAAATCAGATAAGCTGACAGTGGTGTAATATGATTTAAGAAAAGTAAAAGGAAAAAGTAGACTGGGACTTTAATAGTCACTGAGATTAAGAAAAATTATAAACATAAGACTGAGATTATGTTTCTCCTTTTGCAGGCTATTGCAGCAGCAAAAACTGAAGAAGTCACTACTCACAACACATATATGCTAGTAACTTTGTGTCATTTTTTGCATGAAAAAACACCAAAAAAAAAAAAGGATCATTCGGTTATCAATTTGTCACACTTGTAAAAAGAACCCAGAATGCAATAACAAGATGCTAAATTTCTTGGATTATGATACACAGAAATAACATATGCAATGAAGATTGGCACTATGGCAATTCTTTTCACAAATGCATCAAAGAGAACTTAAAACAAGTGACATAGTAGGACTAATCAAATGTAAAGAGACTGCCAAGTAATCACTTCAAGGTAAGAGACACAAACAGCAAGTGTCCCTATCGATCCACCTCATTATTGCTTTTCCTATTAGCCTAAACAAAAGCAATAGACTTTCTTCTATCAGATTCACAAATTGAAACCCATGAAGTAAACCAATTTTTTAAAACACAACAATTAGTACAGTGTGCAGTGAAAATTAGCACAACACTCATAGTAACTTGATACACAAATCAAAAAGTAACCAAGACTACACGCTTTTCATTTTTTTTTCAAGCAATTATTCCTATAAGTACATTGATTGGATAAAAACAAAACTAATTTTGAGAGACATAGTTGGTCCACATTTGCTTAGCGATGCTATCTCTCATTCTTTCTGATTCTACACCATCAATGCCTCTATGCTCTCTTCTTGCATGTTCACATTCAAGCTCTCTTTCCATAAGCTCTCTATCAACTTTTGATATATGTTCTTCATCAGGATCAATACTCATAAAAAATATATGAATCTAGTAGTTACCATAGAATAATTCAATTATTTAAGTATGCATATAAGTAATGTTTGAAACAAAACTCACTAGTATTTATTAGTGCTCTGCTTCCAATTGGGCACTAGACCAGTGAAAAAGTCTCCTGTTAAGTATGTAAGTAGATAATAAACCATAAAGAAGCTCAGCAAAATGCCAAAAACCAAATAGCATTTCCCAGTACCTAACTAATAAACTAACGTAAACTAAAAAACTTGTGTTTCACCTGGATAAAATTTCCTGCTCATCAATAAGATGACTAAATAAAGGAGCACCTGAGATCCTATTCCTCAGCCTCACTCTTATCTTTGCCCCTTATCATCATTACCTATGACAAAGTAACAACAATAAACTGATTACAATCACAATTTTTTTCCTTCTCTTTTTCAGTCATTTTGTCAAACAGAATAACTTAGTAACCTTCATGAATAGAAACAGGAACACAGAAGTCATAATCCTCAACAATATTAAGCATGTGTATGTTGATATGCATTCTAGAAATCAAGTTTCTACAAAAACACAAATCATTGATAAAACACCAAAGAAAACCCATAGATACGTAAAATAAAGAAGAGATTGAATAAAAAGGGATATCAAGTTTCTACAAAAACAAGAACCAAATTCATAACAATACAAAAATAATAACAACACACAAAAAAAAATTCATCAGAGAACAATCAATGAGAAAATTGAAAACCCGAGAGAGAGAGAGAGAGAGAGAGAGAGAGAGAGAGAGAGAGGGAGAGAGAACTAAGGAAAGAGCTGGTTTTAAAGGTAATACAGACAAAAACTAACTGAAAAAAACTCACCTTTTGCACTCTCCAAATTGCAAAACTTTGGAATAGATGATTAAAATTTAAGAAAAGAACTAGAAGAAGAGGCAAAACCAAGACTGCACCTTATATGGGTTTCACGGTTGGGCCTCGGCAAGGCTAGGTGGCTGGTGTGGGGGCACAGCAATGATGCTAGGGCACGTGGCTTGCTCGGCTAGCACTTTTGGTTGTGGTTGAAACTAGATTGTCGGTGGTGTGGAGGAGACAATGGCTGCATTCGTGCTCAGGGGGGAAGGGGGAGACAAGTTCCGAGAGTGAGCAATGGTAAGGGGTGGGGTTCAGAGAATGAGGGAGTGAGCAGTGGGCAGGGGTGGGGTTTCCCAAGGTGGGGGAGGAAGACTTGAGGCGCTCGCAGGTGTGGGTTTTTCGTTTTTATTTTTGAATTTTTCACTTCCCTTCTCCTTCTACTGCTGAGACCGTATTTACCCTCTTTGTTTTGTCGTTTTCCTTGTTTTCATACGGTTGACACCGTATATGTCGCCCAAACCATGGGCCAAATAACATTTCTCTTGGATAAATATGTAATGTCATTTTTATACAAACAATTGGACACCAAAACATGAATTTCTAATACATTGTGCAGATGATATACTAAAATTAAATTAAAACAATTCTTTAAGTTTAAAATGTAAATCCTTAAAAAAATAGAGTTACTTGAGTTTTTTAGTACCAAAATACTTCTATAATTAATATTTTGCACAAAAACCTTTTATGATAAATAGGAGAAAAAATGACAATTTTTTTTTTTAAAATAGAACAAATAAAATTTCTAAAATCCTAGTCTATAATCGATTGAGAAACCTCAATCTATCTACTTAGGTGTTTAAGTGGAAATAAACTTGCATTTTTTTTTTTGGTAAACCGCATGCTCGGAAATTTGAATTACATCTATATTTGTAACACCCTTGGTGTATTTTCAAATTTTTTTGTGTTAATCCTGTTTGATCGATGCGTTTAATCCATTTATAATGATCTTGGGTGTTGGATGTCTTTTGGAATCAAGGAACCATGTTTTGGGATGTTGTAATTGATTACCATGAGGCTGGTAATCGATTACGGGGCTCTTTATATGTCCATGGGTTAAAAATTTTCACGTCGTAATAGATTACCAAATATGGTAATCGATTACCAATTCTAGGTTCGTGGTAATCAATTACAGTCATTTGTTCATGGTAATCGACAGAATGGTAATCGACAGTTCATCGTGGTAATCGATTACCAGCTCGTGGTAATCGATTACCACAGGCCAATATATATACGGAGATGCGTCCCACACCCTCATTTTTTTCAGTTTTTCTTCTCTCTCTAACCCCAAACTCTCTCCCTTCTCTCTAGAATTCCTCCTCCCACCATCCCTTACATCTACCAACTTCATTCCATCATTTTCCCAACTAAATCAACCACAACAACACCATACTCATTCCATTAAACACAATCAACCATACACATTATTCCTCCTTCTTCATTCTTGCTTGGGTGGATTTAAAGTGGGAGCTCACCTTATTCTTCTTCTCTCATTCCAATTCTAGAGGTAAGTTTTATACATTGTTCTTTCCTTCTTCCAAGCAATTCCAATTCCTTTTATCTTTAGATGAATTCTTGGAACCCTAGGATTTTAAGACTAGAGAATTTATGGTATGGAGAGTGTTAGTGACCCAAATTGATGCTAGTGTCACGTTGTGATGTTAGATATTTCCAAGGAACTTCTCTCCAACCTTGAGGATCCAGAGATTTAAGATTTTCCGTGCCTGGTGATCTGTGAGTAGATAGTATGCTTTTGAGTATATTCTGTTTTAAATTTATAATTGTTCATTTACTTTAAGAAATGCTACTCATGAGTCAATGACGAATTGAATTTGAATATGATATGAGATACATGATTTGTGAATATGAAAGAATAGGAAAGTCTGGGACAGGATCTGTTTGCTAACGACAGTAGACGTTAGCCTTGGTGCACCTTGGACTATGATATTACATGGCCACCCAAGGGGGTGGTGCGTGACGGATATTTCATGGCCATACATATAGTGTGGTGCGTGCCTGTATTTCACGGCCTCTCTATAAGGGGGTGTGTACTTGATTTCGGGATTCACACGAAGGAACGGCCACCTAAGTGTGAATCCTGCCTGTTTATCCTGTTAGACATTTCCACCGTTTTCCTCATTTGAATGAAATTGTTTTAAACTTATATATATATACATTGACTCATGAGGCTCGAAAGTGTCCTATCTCTCACTGAGTTTCTCAAACTCACCCCGTGGTTGTTATATTCTTTTCAGATACAGGGTCAGACTTGGGAGCCGATCCCTCTGCTTAGCATCATTAGATTCCTCTCGGGGTGAGCCCTATATAGTAAGGGCCTAGATTTGTATTTTGTTTCATTTGTTGTAATCTTAGTTGTAGCTCCACAGTACTACAGGCAGGGTCCAACCCTTGCTAGTATGTTAAATTATGTTCGGAGATTGTTTAAACTTAGTGGATTAATTATTGTATATTAACTCTAATGAATGGATTATGATTGGATGAATATGTTTGCTTATAAATCGTGCTGTGTGCTGAGGGGTGCATTCTGAAAATGCCTGGATCCCCTATGGAAGTGTGTGATTGTTGAACCGCAGGATAAGTACTCATATTTGGGAAATATCCTAAATATAGAGGAAACTCTGCCCAAATTTACATGAAATCTTGATGTGTAAGGTTTGCAAGGGAATGTGCTCTCTAAGCGCCGGTCACGACCTGGATTGGGTCGTGACAATATTCATAGTTTTAGTAGTGTTTAATTAAATATTAATAACATTTTTGAGAAACTGAAAGTTGGAGACCAAATGGTCAATCTCCATAATAGAATGGTACCGATAAAAAGAATTATATATTTAATAGTAAATATATATAATAAGAAAATATTTTCTATTGTCAAAAGTAACTTAATTTTGCTATTATTTTGTATTAGTGGTTTTGTGATTTTTTTAAAAAAAAAACCATATATAACTTTTTCACTTTTGATTAATAATTTCTTGGCTCAACTTTTCAGAATTATTCTCTTAATACTCAAATAAAACTCGTGTATATATATGTCACTTTTTCTCAATATATTCAAACTTTGATAATTAATTAAAATAATATATCTTAAAAATAAATTTTATGCATTTTATTTACATAAGAAAATATATATATTTATTGTTAATATGAAACAATACAATATTTTCTATTCTCAAAAGTAATTTAAATTTTTTATGTTGCATTATTGTCTTTTTCACATAAAAATCTTATATAATTTTTTCAGCTTCCATAACTTAGCTTTTGAAATAATAGGGTGCATTGACGCATTAAATTACCTATGATGTACTGTAATAGTTTTATGGTTTAGCCAGAATTTTAGATTTTATCTATGTGATATTTCAAAAAAGTTTATTTAATTTTAAGATTATACAGATACAATCTTCCACAAAAATTCTATCTAATTTTAGGGTTACTTAGATAAATTTTGATCACTTTTAAAATGCATTTAATAACATTTTTTAATCTTAAAAGTGACCAAATTTTATCTATATGATACCAAAAAAATTCATTTAATTTTAGGATCATACATATAAAATAAGGCTACTTCTAAAATGTATTTAAATACATTTTAGAAATTTGACTAAACGGATGAACTACTACAGTATATTACAGGTTATTTGGTGTTTCAATACACCCAAAGATCTCAATATATAATTATTTGTTTGTGTAAAATACTCTTTATTTTGGTGGTGCATCACAACTAAATTCTTATTTTAAATGCTATCTCATAAAATTATTTTAGATTATAAGTTATTTTAAATTTAAAATAATTTAATTCAAACATACTAAAAATAATGTAAAGAAAGTTAAATCATCTCCGAAGTCGTAATTAGTCGTAATAAAATATTAGTTGCAAATAAAAAATTCTCATAAATCTCACATATATTAACGTGGAAAAAATTTATTAACTTGCTATTTCAATAGTTATTACTTGCCACACCAACAAACTCTCTCCACAGGAAAAGAGCTATATATATGCATCAGGATGGAGTAGGGCAAATCTTCTAGTTTTCTTTAATTCTTTTGAAATTTTGATTTTTATTTCCACATTAATATAATTTTATCATTTTCACCCCAGTTTTGGATGTGCTTGCTGAAGATATTTAAGATCTAGTGCCGTGGTGCATGCTTTTTGCATATAACATAGTTTTAGTAGGAGAATCGAGAGAAGAAATAAATAATAAATTAGAGTTATGGAGAAAAGCTTTGGAAACAGATGATTTTGTATAAGTCGAAATAAGACAGACTGCTCGGAAAGGCAAACAGACAAAAAGGTCTCCAAAATATGGGAGATGAAAGGTCTCTAAAGGCTGTTAGGGCTGAGTGTAAAATCCGAAAATTTCGTAATAAGTTTACATTATGCTGTTAGGTTCCGTTGGGCATATCAAGGTATTTAGAAGCTAATTAAAGGTTTATTAGAAGTTGAACAAATGAGGATTGAGAGAATTTAAAATGACCATGCAGAAAATTCCATGAACCACTAATGACATGTAGCCGGTTTGATGGGAATTCAGTATTTTATATTGTTAGAATCGAACCAATCAACTTCCACCTTCAAAACCCTAATATGTGTGGCAAAAATATTACCACTCTCACCACTCAAAATGGTGCCAGCTGTTGCTCCAAATAAGAAGGGATTTGGTGCAATGTTAACTACTCACTCTTCCTCCAATCATATGCTAGTTTGCCAACTACCTTGAGCTTTATAAAAGCTCCACAATAACTCCCTTTGGTCCCCCATTTGGATGCCATCTGTTGCTCTCTCTCTCCCCTTTCAACTTTCTTTCAACTTGCTTCTTCCTCCCACCATCTTCAACTCTCACCAGTTTTACTCTTCAAAACACAAAACTAGTTAGGTTACTACTTCAAACTCAAGGTAGGATTCCTTGTGTTTGCTTGATTATGATGCTTGGCGGCTGATTTATTTCTTCTACACCTTTCTTTATTATGGTGTTATATGATGGTTATATGCTTATTGGTGGCTAGTTTAGTATATGTTTGCTTGGTTTAGGTTGAATATTGAATGAGAAACACAAAAAGCAATAAAACAGAATCTAGGTAGTTCCTTGAAATCCCCACAACGTCCATACTCACGCATTGTATGGACTTATCTATAGACACCAAAATGAGATGAAACCAATTTTAGATGAAACTAGACATCTAGGACTTTCCAACCATATAAATTATAAGACTATTGGATTAGTATTGAGAGAGAGATATTTTTTGAAGTTTACCTAGTAATCCTGTGTTCTATTCTGGGTAGTATGGGTTGTGGAGGGTATAACTCACCCCACATAACTCAAAATTGAATGCAACCAATTTTTTAAGAAAGTTAAGACATAAGGTAATATACCATAAAAATTTCAGAATTTAATTAAATCCCAATTGTTCCCAGTAATTTATGAAAGTTTCTAAATCCCAATCGGGCTAGAGCAGGGCAGTGCAAGTTACCCAAACTTAAGAGCTCATAACTCGAGTTCTACTTACTCAAATGAGGTGAAACTTGTTGGTAGTAAAATCTGGGTCAGTTAGATTTGAAAAAACAAAAAACATAGGTTTCATATAGTTCCAACCGATATTCTATTTTTGGTGAATTTTTAGTTTTTGGTAGGCAAATTTGCCTAGTAACAGGATAGACCTAGGTAAATTGTTAATAACATGAGTTATATTTATCAAAACTTAATGGAACAAAAGAGGTTATAAACTAGACACATAACACTCCAACATATCTAAAATTTAGTTTAAATGAGTTACACAAAAATTATGGCTTAATTTCTAAAAATGGGTAGAATTGAAGCAATTAGTAGAAATCCAATTTAAAGGCAAAGGTTGCAAGTTTTGTATGAATATTGAAATGATTGATGTATTATGTTGGTTTTCTGTACAAATGATGGTTTGGCTAGCTGGTACTATTTATGAAGAAGCAGACTCGATCCATTATGCTACTGAAATTTTGGCAGAAACCCCGTATAAGACATAAGGCATTGCATATGCATGAGATATTAAAGTCAAGATGTTATTCATTATGAGACTTATAAAGCTTATGAGAAGTTTCATATTGCTTGGGCAGTCCTGAAATATAGTTAAGGGGAATAAATTAGTGAAAAGGTCGGGGAAAGCAAACTCGGTATTCCTGTATAGGAATGAGCTCAGTCTTAAAAAGCAGACTATTACTCATGAGTTATATAGCCAAAAACTCTTAGGGGACCAAGTAAGGAAAAATTTATGATATATGATATAGAGATCAATGAAGTAAAGTAAGTCCAAGTGCCTACATTTCTGCAGTACATAGACATATTATTTACTTGTGAGTTGAATGTTATACTCCTCTATGTATATTTTCCTTGTTTATTCTGTAGTTTATTTCATTGTGATATATTGATGCTTATTCTACCTTTACTGCCTTACATAAAATTTAACCTTGCTTCGGGTTATGATTTCTTAAATCAAATAAATGAAGATGATGCATTTTGTCATTTACCTTTTTCATAATTAAATAAAAACCGAAACAACTGGGAATGAATGTGACGTCGGTATCTTATAGATATAGGAATCCTATTGAGAATTTCTTTAAATTCTTACCCTACTGTGTATATTCGCATCATTTTTAGACCATGGACTAGGCGGCAATAGGAGTCCTTTTCGTTAAGTTTCCTGACCTACATTTCCACCTAGACCCTTTCCTAGACTCGGTATACATCTTTGGCACTTGCTAATTCCATTTTTACTTCTTTTTCCACTGAGACTTCACTGTTCCTCTCGCTTATCCCCAATTTGATCCCTCTTCTCCCTACATTGCTATCCCATTACATATGGCACACCCATTCCCACTCCAACAGCAGCAGCAGCTCCAGCCACACCATCGGACTTACCACCCCAGCAGGTCCCCTCTATCACTGTCAACGAGATGATGACTCCTCAGAGGCTACGGGCTCATCCTCCTCATCCTCAGCACTAGATGGCGGATATGCTCCAGTAGATGCCAGCATGGCGAATGGATTCCTTTCTTCGGAATCCATATAGGGGAGTATTAGCCAGTGGATAGTGTTTTACAATATGGCCCTCTTTTGGCATTTGAGCCATAGACTTAATTATGTTAGTATATGCAATGTCCTGTGAGGACCATCTAGGGCTATGCTTCATGTGGATAGATCATTTTATTTTTGCTAGCCCTATCTTTGTACCTTTTTATTGTTTTATGTACTCATGTTGTAACAAACTTGGATGAGATGCATATATTTATATAGTTAAACATTAGAGATACAGCTTTTGGTATGTTTTACGGACCTCTTTGTTATGACACCAACTGGTTGACTGCGTTTCATATTTATTATTCACTCCAACATTAATGAAAAGCAAAATTTATGATTTCTTTGACGTAACAGACTGCTAGGCAAAATATTATGACTTAAGCATAGTATTATATCTAGTAGGGTGTTACACTAAGCGTGCAAGAAGTGAGAGTGAAGATGAAGAGTCTTGGAAAAGGAAATCAAATGAAGAGGTTTTATCTGATCATAGGTGGTCATCTTCATGTAAGGAAGGGCCTTTTCTCAACCGATAGGAGGGGAAATATTGTTCTATCTTTATCGATAATATCCCTTTTCATGCATTGAAAGGGTGGCTTAGGGAGTTCTTCGGCACATGAGGATTTAGTGTAGATGTTTACATCTCTAGGCGAACTAGATGTACACTCTTATCCACTTTGGTTTTGTCAGATATTGACACTCAGATGAAGCGCAACAGGCTATCCTTGCTGCTAATGGTAGAGTGGTTAGAGGCCAATGCATTTTTGTTTCTAAGGCATGGGCCAGGTGACAACAAAGTGACCATGGATATAAATGAGAGCTAGATGAGCATGTGTGCAAGAGGAATAAAGGCGAACTAGATAACCAAGAAAGACTTTCTTTCTTCCATAAGAAAGGGCAATGCAGATATTCTAGACATGGTCAGTCTCCTAATGAGCAAGCAAAAGTTCCAATGTTGAAGAATGAAAGAAAGTTAACACTTGAACATGAGGAAGTGAAGGTGATCAATGGGGAGATAAAAAAGGAGAACATGAGCTAGCTGTTGAGGAGCATTGTGGTGATAGTGTAAACCCCATCATTTTTAGCTCTTGTTCAGAGAATCTGCTGCAAAAAGGTAGAGGAATTTCAGAGGTCAGAGAATTGGGATCTTTTGTGGTACTGATTACTTTTGAATCTTTGGAGGCTATGGAGGAAGCTTTGAATAAAGGAATGGATTAGCTCAAATCTTTCTTTTATGAGATCAAACCTTGGTCTATCTTTGAGTGGGAAAAGTTTGGCTTGAGTGCTTTGGTTTACCATCTTATGCTTGGTCTTGTTATACGCTCAGAAAAATCGGAGAAGCATGGGGG
Organism: Pterocarpus macrocarpus; assembly: GCA_031439585.1. Taxonomy (NCBI): domain Eukaryota; kingdom Viridiplantae; phylum Streptophyta; class Magnoliopsida; order Fabales; family Fabaceae; genus Pterocarpus; species Pterocarpus macrocarpus. The sequence continues at coordinate 14,654,017 of CM062516.1, read as the reverse complement.
TCTGTTCTAAGTCTATCGGAGGATTCTATTAATGGAACATGTCGATTTAGTTAATTAATATTATCAAAGATTAATTAACAATAAGCTTATAAAATAGAGATGAGAGTATAGAATAATATAAGAGAATTTAGTCATTAGAGGATCATACCTATTATATGTGGCCTAGAATAGGCCACACAACTGAAACACACAATGCAACGTGGGCCACACACCTAGTATGGTGAGTCACCCGTGCTTTTCTATAAATATCTCCCTACAATCCTAGAAACTCATCATCATTTTCTATCTCTCCCTCCTCACCAGCCAAACTCACTTTCCCTCTCCTTCTCCCTCTCCTCTATTTTTGCTCACAAAAACTTAAAAACCTTTGGTTTCTTCTTGTTCCTTCACCATCCACTTGATTCTTGAGCTCATTTGTTGTTTTCTAAACCATATATGGGCCAAATCTCTCCTCTTTGGACCATCTCAAGCTTTAGCCAAGGAAAGAAAAGGAGAAGTTGAGGTGTGCTTGTCCGGTGCTTAGGAGGTTCTTGAGTTGATAGAAGCCATATTTGAAGCTTCTCCAAGCTTGGAAGTGAGGTAGGCCTCTAGATCTTGTTTGTACTTTAAAGTTTTATGAATTTAGTGTTCTTCTTAATTTACTTGTTCTACTCATTTAGAGATGAATATGATGAAGATAGAACTTGTTCTAATGATTTGAGAGTGGTGGAATTTGATTAGCATGAAGAAATACACCAAAGAACCATAATCACCCCAAAACAGAAAATATACTATTAAGGGTTTTATGAACAATGCTCAATACATGGGCCATATCTTAGTCTAGGAAACCCTAATTGAAATGAGACCAATTTTAGATACACTCAAATAGGAGTTTACCCTCAAAATTTGGGGTTCATTGGACTTAAGATGAGATAGTTATGATTTTTCAAATTGAGTTGTTAGTTTACATCCCTAGTTTGGACCAGCACATGGTACAATGGGTATATCTTGCCCTGTACAACTTCAAATAGAGTGAAACTAGCCTTGTTAGAAAGCTCACACATAAGGAATTATGGCTGTAAAATTTCAAATTTAGATCCATAGTGGATTGTTTCCAGTAATTCTACAAAGCTATCCTAGGTTCCTTGAGTGCTAAAATAGGACAACTTCAATGTAGAGCTTATAACTTGAGCTCTACTTAACTAAATTGAGTGGGACTTAGCTTGTTTAAGAGAGAGTTTAAGTGATTATAAGCATACCAAATTTTAGGATAAGATGATAAGAAATGGGTTTTTGGTAATTTTTCACTTATCTGATGCTCAAATCTGCCTTAACACAGGATAATTTTCGAGTTCCACCCTAGTTCTCGAGTTCCAATCTCAGCTTGTCCCTATAGCTGAGTTCTGAGTTAAAGGGATCACAAGTTCCGTGACCTTAGTCTCCAAATTTTAAGTTATGGGTCATGAGTCCTGCGTCCCTAGTCTTCAAGATTTGACTTCGATGGGTCACGACTTCCATGTTCCTAGTCTCCGAGGTCCGACTTAAATGGGTTATGACTCCTGCATCTTTAGTTTTCGAGGTTCGAGCTAGACGAGACATTGCTCTTACGTACCCAAACTTCAAGTTCTAATTTTGGCGAGTCACTACTCTAGTGTTCCCTAGATTCCGAGCTCCGAGTTTCGACTTCATAAAGATCACGAGATTCAGTTTTAAAGTGTATCATGGACATGAAGAATTAAGTAATCATGTGATGAAATGATGTTATATTAAGATTATGTGGAAATTGTTATTATTATGACTGGATAGATGTTATCTTGTGGTTCATTCAGGAAGTTTTCATATCACAGCTATTATACTACAAGATTATCGGCATAAGCATATAGAGAATGAATTATGTAAACAATCATGTGCATATCCAGAATATTCATTCATAAATATATGAACTTTTAAGGTGACTATAATTCCATTTTACTTGGGCAATGTCCCTAAACAGATTTAAGGGGAATAAGTCGATATAAGAGTCTGGGAAAGTAAACCTAACAATCATGTATAGGAATGAGCTTGGTCCTAAAAAGAAAGCTATTACCCAGAAGTGGAAAAGGCCATCCACTTTGAAAGGACTAAGTACAAATAATCAAGTTATAAGTTAAAGAAAGATAAGAAATACTACGCTATGAGGATGGTGATATATAACGCTCAAGTGTAGACACATGCAGACACCCTAGGGATGGCAAGATATAATGCCTAGGTGTGTTGAACAAAGAAGGTTAAAGAAAAGGAAGAAAGTCAAGTGCACTTGCATCAATAGCTAGCAACATTTGCATATGCATAAGTTTTGTTTATCTTGTTAACTTATTGCTACCATTATCGAATTCCACTTTTCTATCAAGTGTGTGAATAAAATTAACCTGCTTCGGAAGGATATATTTTCTTAAACTTAACGAATAAATCTTATCCTTATGTATGACATCACACTTTTCTTAATAAACCGAAGCAGCTGGGGTAATGACGATGACATTTGATTGTCTGGTAGTCTAACATGTCTACTAAGAATGTAAAATTCTCACTCCTATGTGTGTTCTCGTGTCATCTCTAAATAGATAAGAAGCTCTTGAAGATGACCATCCTGAAAGCATTCGACCAAGACTACAGTAACTGCTGAAGACTTGTTGCCAAATATGTACCTATATTAGCACTGGAAGGCAGCTACTATGATATAGAAATTTGTGTATGTAAGTGAATTTTTATTTTCCTTATTCAGTTATCTATGTAAATTTTGGTAGCAACACCTAAGTGTGATGTTGTGACTTAAGCATAATATTATACTTGGGATGACATTACAATACTTATGTTAAAAGCTTCATTAAGGTGTGGATCTTCTTAAATTTGGGTGAGTTAGGTTGTGATATTTATGTTAGAGAAATTTGTAGGGAAGATTGCACTATAAACCATCCTGTAAGCTATCATATGGATCGTCAACGAGGGCAATGCAGTTTTTCCTTCCATGCAAATGATGTAGGGGTTGTTGAGGTTTCTTTGAAGAAAGTTGAAGAGTCTGTGAAGGGAGCAGAAGAGTTGCTTCAGGTGGGTAGGGGCTATGTTAAAGCAAATGTCTTTAATGGCATGTTGGAAACAAGCATTTTTCAAACGTTAGTAGATGGAAACGTAAATGTCGAAGATATTGCCCAAGGTAACAATCATGAGGCGAATTCTGTAGATCCAATTAGAGCTCGCAAGGAGATGAAGAGAAGTAGCACTAAGTGTCTTTCGGATGGAAGGAGGACGATGGATGTTATTAAGGAGTTGGGCTATGCCTTTAAGGACATATGTATATGTGGGGAGGTATCTACTAGGCCAATCCTCCATGAAAAAGATGTGGGCCCGTTGAGTGGACAAGCTTTAGAAACTTTGTCTTCGCTTGTGTCTCTTTCGGTTACGCCTGGGTTTGGGACTTTGGGCCAAATATCCAAAACATGGCCTGGCAGAATATTCATCATGAGGAAGTTGTTCCGAAAACACAAATCCAGTAGTCTAAGAGATTGGCAAGTGCTGATCAGAATTTTTCCATGATGTCTACGACTTTGATGAGGACTGGATTGCAGTGGGGTTGTCATTCAAGCATAAAAATAAAAAGAGAAAGAAGAAGGCATATCAAAAGAAAAAAATGCAATGTTGTTTTAAGAAAAAGGCGTCTAAGCACAAGTCTAATTATGGCTCCAAGGCAACTTGAAAAAAGAGTCGAGAATCGAAATATGATTCAAAAATTTCTCGGTCTTTGACCAAAGAAATGGAAATTCTAGTGAATAATAAGATGTATCTACTGGAAGAAGTGAGAAAATCATGAGATCTTGGCAAGAAAATTAGGCTTTTTGCTGAAAATGAGGATGAAGTGGTGGAGGCTCTTATGAAAGATAAAGAAGATTTGGTTCAAGTGTCTAAATATAGGAGAAAAAGGAAGCATAATTAAACATAAGAACAAGGGTGGCTAGATAGTGCTGCAGTGGTGGTATGTCAATGGGGTATATGTGTTTTATTTTGAGAGTTCTATTTTAAGTGTGTGTGGTTCTATTTTATGAGTATATTTAAGTGGCATTGTTTGAAAGGGTCTGCATAATTGGGAGTGTGTAGTAGTGCTTTGTGTCTATGTTTGTCCTTTTTGTGTGGGTTGGGGGTTTTGTTGTGCTGTTTACAGTAGAGAAGTTGGTGGTCTTATGTGTCTCTCTTTTGTTTTCATGCTCCTCTCTTTTTTAGTAAGTTTGAGCCTTTATCAACTATCGAGAAAAAAGAAAAAAGAAAAAATAGAGCATATGGAGTGCAAGTTTGGCAAGATATGCACAAATTCTAACTTAAAAGTGAAAATTATGAATGGTACCATACCACACAAGTCTCAAGATTTAAGTATGTTGGTTCTATTATACAAAATAATGGAGAAATAGATGGAGACATAAACCATAGTATTCAAGTTAGGTGTTAAAGTAAGCAAGTGCTTCAAGTATTATTTGTGATAAAAAAAAAAAAAAAGTACCACTAGCTAAAGCTTAAGAGTAAATTTCACTACAAAGCTATATGACTAAATGTTGTATAGGACTAAATGTTGAACGATAAAAAGTCAACAAGAAAATAAGTTAAATGTTGCTGAGATGATGATGTTGAGATGGATGAGTGGTCACACAAGACCTGATAGGATTAGGTATAAGTGCATTAGAAAGAGAGTTAGGGTAGCACATATTATAAAAAAAAAGATGGTAGAATCTCGCCTTAGATGATTTGGACATGGATGGAGGCCCTAGTAAGAAGAGTGAATAAGATGGAGGATAGTCTTGTAACTATAGATAGGGAGACCTAGAAAAACTATAGGTGAAATAGTTAAAAGAGATTTACATGTTAATAGTTTAAATATAAATGTGATTTATGATATAATACTATGGCATTATTTGATTCATGTAACTGACCCCACCTAGTGCAAAAAAGCTTAGGGCTTGTTTGAAATTATTTTTTTTTATTTTTATAAAACTGTTTTAAAAAATAGGTTTGAGTTCAATTTTAAAGAACAAAAGAGCAAAAAAATCTGTTTGATAACTTTACTCTCAAAACAATCTTTTAATGATAAAAAATAGAAAATCTATTTGGATGATTTTTTTAAAAACAAATTTTAAAAGTAATAAAACAAAAAACTTGTTTGGCAAAATTTTTTTTAAAAGTAGCAAACACATAATAGCATAATTTAATATAATAATAATTTAATACATAATATTATTATAAAGCCTCAACAAATAAAGTCTTAATACAACTTGATATATTTTTATATTCACAAACCTATCTATATACTATACATTATGTTCTTGTTGCCACATCCAATTTGCAATTTGGTCACGATGCCTTGCCATTTTCCTTGTAGCTTGTAACACCCTCTATCATATAAACCATACTCGAGTCATGGAATTACATAAAAAGGTTGTCACAGTGCTGAAAAATTCTTTAAAATAGGGAAAATATAATACATGGCCCTTTTATTGTCCACTTTATTATTAACTACTAAACTCTAATACATAGAGAATAAATTACACTTTAAAGGCAAATTGTGACCGACAGAGTAAACAGTGTGTACTTCCGACTAATCATTAGCTAGCTTCGATGGTCTCTTGATCTGGCTAGCGCCTGAGTCGTGCTCAATGAGCGGCCTTGCATTCCGTCTTGCACTGGATGTCCAACTTAGGTACTGGAATATTTACGGAAAAGAAGAACATACAAGTAGGTAGTGAGAACCTAGGGTTCTCAGTAGGTAAATTTGAACAACACTTATGATGTCATCATAAACATTCCAGCCGCTTCGGTTTATTATGAAAATATGAGCATATATAAACAAATAGTGGTTCAATTTTAAGTTGAAAATGCCCTTCTCGAAGCGGGTTATATTTTAACCATCACTTACCATATTATATTACAGACATAGAAATATAATTAGTATGATATGCTTCGACCAGAATCATGATAATAATAATATGACTTGATGAGATAACTAAGGATGCGCTCATAGATGCTTATGCTTGACTGTATGCAAGTGCACTTGACTTAATTCATATCTTTCTTTAGCTTGCAACTTGATCTTACTTTTCTGTGCTTGGTCCCCCGGAGGTGAATGGCCTTTCTCACCTCTGGGCAATAGCACTGCTTTTGTCCGAGCTCGTACCTATACATGTGTGACGGGTTTACTTTCCCGACCTCACACCTGTCTATTCCCACTAACTGGTCGAGGGGTCGCCCAAGTCTTAGATCAGCCTCTGGCCCACGCTAGCTGGGTCTATGCCATGCCTGGCGTGGTAGCTTAGTATGTCCCTCTTGAAAGTTCTTATCATCTTTCCTTTCCATATCTTATCATGCGTACAGATGCTTTGTGCATACATGAATATGCCTCATGTCTTATTTCTCATATCATATTCGAATTATGCTTGCATGCATGGCATACATGAACATAACATGTGAATGTAATATATTTAAGGTATAATCTCTCATTGCATAAGCTCTCATAACTCATATCATGCCTAAAATTCATCTTTGATAACTCGTATCATATTCAAGTTCATCCTTACATGTAAACATTCCTAGTTTCATAGACTTTGCCGCAAAATCGGCAACATAACGGATCAGTTCCGTCTCCCTATGAATAGTGCCAGTCCTCACGGACAATTCAATCATAACAATATAATCAATGTAACACACATATATATATATACATCAATATAGAACTGGCAATCCTCAGCTCAAACCTTATATGCTCACAAACTCTTGTGAAACTATCACTTCGGCCATTTTGCCGATCCCATTTGGTTCAGCCCGAATCTTCTATGATCCACCTTTATCTCTATTCAACTCATTTAAACCTGAATTTTGAATATATCATAGATCTATATGTCTACTTCCTAACATCTTTGGTCCCATATCATTTTGATCCATATAGCTCAAGATATTCAAATCTTACCTCAACCTGTTCAGTCACTAGCCCGAATTGCACTCCTGGAAGTATAAATTCACTAAAAATCGAAACTAAGCTCAAATCATACGAAATTGGTCTCATATTGAAGCTGACAGGACAACCTTTCATTTTCCACAAGTTTCATTCCATTTACTGTCGTATAGCTCGAGTTATAAGTCCTGAAAATCGACCTTCCTAAACTACCCTGTTTTGGCCCGATTTGGACATAGAGTAACTTCCTCGAATTACTGGGAACAATTTGGACCATTACAAACTCAGAATTTTATATTGGGATGTTCCCCTATGTGTAAGCTTTCTAACAAAATTGGTTTCGCTCAATTTGGAGTTGTATAGGGTGAGTTATACTTTCCTCAAGTCACCCTGCCCGGATGAAAGTCCTGAACCCTAGGTCAAACTTCAAAAATTCGTATCTCCCTCAATATTAATCCAATAACCTTATATGATATATCTATGAAAAGCCCTGAATGTCTACTTTCATCTAAAAATGATTTCATCGGATTTGACCGATTGTAGGCGGCGCCGTACACTCCGTCGTACGGACTGCCGTGGGATTCCTCATCAAGACAGCATCCTGATACTTCTCTCCTTCTAATTTTCTCTTCTAACCATAATTTCAACTCAAGATTTCCTATTAATCCTATCATAATTCAGCTATTAACTCATCAAATACATGAAGAAGAATACAAGTTCATACAGCCTTAGGGCAAATAATTCAAGAAGAGAAGTAGAATCCTACCTCTTTGGAGTGTGATCTTGAGTTAAGTGTTGAAGCTTGAATTATTAGGACCTGGCCAAGCTTGAAGGAGTGATAGAGTTGGGTGAGTGGAGAAGAGAAAAGAGAGCTGAAGTGAGGGAGAAGAGAGGGCGCAGAAAATGGGTCTGAATGAGGGGAGAAGAAGGTGTTATATAGGCATGAGTGGTAGTCAACTTGGAGGGTTCTGATTGGCCTTAAAACACAAGGCTGAAATTCTGCCAACCTTCCCCTCTTTTGTGACAATTTTCTCTCCACGTCGCTCTAACAGTGGGACTCATTTCTAGTACATTCTGAAGATGACATCGAAACTCGTGCACTTCACGAGATGAAATCGGAACTCGTGGATGATTTGGAAACCAGCTCAAAGATCCGAACTCGAGCCCTTTCTAACTGAATTCCACTTTAATGCGGGACCTCGTGATATTTTACTCTCTAAGTTTGCTTGCACCATTGTGTTAAACTATAACTTCGAGGTCGGAAATCATGTACACTATTAAGGTTAGATCTAACTCTCGGGTAAATTTTCTTTGAGACATGAAGTCGGATATCGTGGAATTACGTCATGTTGTTCGGACTTGAAGTCCAAGTCGGAAGTCATGAAAATAGGAGGTCGGAAATTATACTCACTATACTTTAACTCGAATATTGGAACTTCGGAAGCCACTCCAGGTTAACTCAAGCTAAAACATTAAGTCGAAATCGGAAAGGCCATGAAGTCGGAATGAAGAACATCGATAAGGTCGGAAATCGTAAATTGGGCTGAAAACTGAAGACAAACTCGGAAATCGGAAATTGTTCCATTTCATGTGGAATTCGAGTACGAAGTCGGAAATCATAAAACTAATGAACTCGGAACTCGGAACTCATTGTGGAGGTAAAATGGAATAATTTAGCGCAAAGAAAATTGGGATGTTACATAGCTTCATCAGTTAATCTTGTTGTGTTATCATTTTTGAAATTTACCTTTAAATCTGTGTTGCCATTTTGAGTTAACCTATGCATATAGTTATGAATTGTGTAACAAGCTATGATAATACGACATTGCCTGGAACACAGATTGTGAAATTCCAGTCAAATTCCTATAATGAGGAGCAAAAAATGTAAGGCCAAAGGATCAAGCGATACAATTATAGGCAATAGAAATGTTGGTTAATGGGATTCTTTAGGCTGCGCAATTAAACTTGAATTATTTCCATTAACTGAACAACAATTAGCTAGAAGTTTCAAAAGGTAACAAACAAGGTGAAATATGAAAAATCTTATGGCTAACATGAATAAAAACATTATTATTTTACAATGAAAACACATTAGAATTGGACTCAGAATATGGCCAGTTCTTCAACTCAGGATGCTTAATTTCCTCTATCATCCTAATAGCTTCATCCATTCTAGGCCTCATATCTGGCACCTTAGCAACACAGGCCAGTGCAATCTGAAGCATTTGCACCATCTCCTATTCAACATATCTGGAACATATAAATTTGTTAAGCTTCCAACCATCAAAACAAAAAATCTAGGCAACTTTGAAAGAATATTAAATCACAACATGACCCCCTTGGTTGAAACTTGAAAACTATTCACATCACTAGCCTAATAATGCTTAATTTTTCAATCAAAATAATGCAATTTGCAGTAATGAAATGCTTAAAAGCAAAATCTTCTTCTTTGCCAAAAACAGTATCACAAAAATTCAACATGGGATAAAATAGATAAGGGCTCAAATTAATCACAAGACAAATAGCATACTTGTACATCTAAAGACATCTAAAGAGATTAAGAATGATGAACAAAAGTGAATTTATTCCAACACTTATACATCAAAGTAAGAAATAAGGCATAGGGCACAAAATAGTTATCAATTGGGTTGCTGTTATCTGCTCTCTGGTTTTTACATTAATGTAGCAATACATAACATATGAGAGAGCAAACTAACCTTTATTTATTACTCTAATGTCTAATCAGTCGGTATTACTTTAATGTCTAATCTATTGGTCATTGGATTTAACATCACATTGCTAAATTAACATGTGAAAGAAAGATGCAAAATGAATATACAAAGACAAACACACTCCATCCCAAATGGTATAATGACACATTCAACGAAATATTGGAAGTCATCAAGTCACAGGAAGCAATTAGAGATGTTGAAATTCAAAGTGAATTTGCAAGACCATTACATCAACAAATAGAACATTAGGCAGCGTAGCTAGCCAAATGCACTATATTGCGACACAATTAGTCCATAAGAAAATAAGACAGTATCATGAAATGAATGAATAAATAATAGTCACAACACAAGGTGGGAAGGGGGACTACTACTTGATCATTTCACATGTTCTTCTAATACATGGGAATAATCAAACAATTATACAACATCATGGAAAAGAAAGCGAACCATAAAATGGCTGGTTCAAACATACATTGGATAAAACATAAGCAACCTTAAAAAACCAAATCCAAACAAAAAGATCAAAACAAAATCACAAACATTAACCCCAACTAACCCAAACCCCAAAAAACCCATGAATAAACCAAATCCCTAAAATAGAATCAAAACCCTAAGCTAATTGATGCAAGAGCTATCAACAAAAAAAATCCCAAAATAGCTTACCAATAGTGCTTAGGGCCCTGATTTGGGATGAAGCAAAACCAAAGCCCCAGGCACCACCAAGAAGAGAGCACGACAAAGAGGAAGGCAAACCAGAGGGAGGCTCGCGGATATGGTGGTGGCGAAGAGAGTGCGACGGACAGACCTAGAGAGAGAGAGAGCGCAATGCACAGAGACCCAAACAGAGAGAGCGCGATGTATAGAGAGATGGCGAAAAGAGGGAAAGCGAATGGTGGTGGTGAGAAGCATGGTGAAAGCGAGAGAGAGGGAAAAAAAGGAGAAAAAGGAGAAGGATGAGGAGGAAAAGAAGAAGATGGGAAAAAAAGGGCAATTGATGAATGATGACCTGAGAATCGAACACGGTTACAATCAATAAAACAAAAATATTACAATGATGCCACAACCTTTTTTCATGTTTTAAAGAAAAAAAAATCAAAAACAACTTATACTTGTTTTTAGTTTTTGTTTTAAAAATCAAATTCTATTTTTTTTATTTTTAAAACCAATATGAAAAAAACAACTTGTTAAACAAAGTTTTTTGTTTTTAAAAATTAAAAACTATTTTTGAAAACACTTATCAAACAAGCCCTTAGTTTTTGTTATTGTTGTTGTTTTTTTTTTTTTCTTGATAGAGTTTTGTATTGATATCCTTAAAAAGAAATAAAATTAAATAGCCCTTGATAAGCATATGCATAGCAACAAAACAAATCAATTGCATTGAATTCCAAATAATTAATTGTTGTAAGTCTTCAATTGATGAATAAGAGGGTGCAGGACCATGTTCTATAATCCAGGCTGGGGTGGAGGCAAAAGAATTGGAAGTACATGAAGAGCTATTGCGTAGGCAAAGTTAACGATTAGATGGATGAGAGAAGAGAATTAATTAAACACGATTTTCTTTCTTTCTTCTAAGACCAAAAACAAGATTTGCTTCCATGCTTTGGTTGTTAGGAATAAAAAGGGGGAATGCATTCATATTGTGGAGGACAACAATTCTGGTTAGGTGTGGGATAGTTTGAATTGAAACAGTATATGTATGGCACTTTTGCAATTGTCTCTGTTAGTGAAGTGTGGATTTCTAATAATGTGCTCATTGCACATGATATCATATGAAAATAGAAAGAGGCTAATTATTGTTTTGGCTGGGAAATTGATTACAAAACCATATGATGCGGTGTAATGGAAGCACATTGAAGGAATTATGAGAAGACATGGACCTATTTGCTTATACGTTCTCTTTCCATAAAAGGAGAGAAATTTCGATATTTCATAGTAGTACATAAACCAAATTTTCGCATTATGTTAGATTTCAATAATTTGATACTTATTTTTTTTCTTTTTTTTGATGTGATTGATACTTGTTTTCTTAAGCATGGTATTAAATTTAAACTTTATGAATAAAAAAATTATCATTAAAAAAAGTTTTATTTTAGAGTGGGTGACTCGATTTGAAACATGCTAATTGATGTTCGGCCATAAACTTTAATAATGATGATTTAAACCAAAAAAAAAAAATAAATATTATCTTTTCAATAAATCTATCTAATATCTTTATTATTAAAACAAAATAAAATAGAAATGAAAATTCAATATCTTAAAATCTTTAATAAATATTTAATATTTCTTTTTAAAATTCATATTCTTAGATTGGTTGTTGTGCAGCTTGGAGCGCAAAGATCAAGCCATGTGGACTACATTGGTCACCAGTACAATGCGTTAAAAAACATGACTCTCCTTTCTCGGAAAAATTCAACCTTTCATCTTCTTTATCCAAATTTTATAATCAAACAAATATTCTAGGATAATAAATGTCAACAACAACAACAACAACTCATAGATATAGAGAATTTTTTACAAATTTGGAAGCTCTATTGTGCTTCGCTACCGTTGTTGCTGGTGTGGTCGTGCTTGGCTCGCAATCTCGTACTGCTTCGCTCAACCGCGCTCGCCTGTCGTTGCATTGCCAGGGGTCATTGTGCTGCTGAGTTTTGTGTGCTGTCGTTGATGCTGGAGGAACAAGATGGTGCTGCTAAAGTTTCTTTCTTTTCTTAAATCCAATCTCCTTCAAGACTAATTCCTTTACGTGGTGTTTTTGTTTATCTGATCCAAATTCAAAGGAAAAAAGTTCTAGAGCATTATTCCTTTGTGACAATTTGATTATGTTGAATCTTATTTTTCCCTCAACTTAACTAATGCCACCTATGATCACCCCTAAAAGCATGATAGAGGTTTGGGATTGGTCAAATTTATATTACTTTTCCACAAATAAAAGATAAGGCAGAGAAAGAAAATTCAAGTTAGAAAGAGAAGCTCCTTCCATAAGCGAGTATGAATATTTAGCTAAGTTAGTAATGTTTGCTAATTCGATGGCATTGTTTAAGCTGCCTATGACACTCGTGATAATAAAATATAGGGTTTTGCTAATTAACAGGAATGACAATGGATATGATAGGATAGGGTTTTAACCTACTTAAAATCCACCCGCACCTTAATACAATTCTCAAAACCCATCTCGAACACAATTTGCACGATTTAAAAGTTACAGTCCACACCTTACCAATAGAAAAATTTTAGAATATGCACTCTACTTGCCCTTATCCAAATCTTTTCCTACATAAAGTAAAAGGCTATTTAAAATAATTAGGACACATGTCACAATTACACAAAATATTAAAATTAAGTGAACAAGCTAAAGAAAAAAATTATATAACAACAATCAAATATTGACAAACATGTCTCATAATCTCAAATACATCATGTTTGTACACAAATCTCCATTATAAAACTATTTCCTAATTATTATTAAGAGTATGATTAGGGTAAGGGTGGGTACCCCCTAAACCTGCACCCATCGAACAGCACTTTTGCAACCCATCTTGCTTCTCTACAGGTAGTTTTAAACCTGTCCCACGAGGATCGAGTAGGGCTAGGTACATGAGTAAGATATATATATTGCCATCCCTACTAATCAGTGTCCTTAGATCATTAATTAAGGTTTCAATAGTAGAAAATTTTGAATGAATTTTTTTTTTAAGTTTTTAATGCATTCAATATATTAGGAGTTTTAGAATTTTTTGATATTGAAACCTTAACCAATGCTCTTGGCAAAACCCTAAAATATAAATGTCAAAATGGGTTTTGACATATAGATGGGGGTGTATCCAACTCAGCCCATCAAAGGTGTTGTATTGCTTAAGATATTGTTGACAAAAGCAGGTCATTTGATTTGATTTACTTAACCTGTGGCTTACGTGCATGTTTGGACACACCTTTTGAGTACCCAAACCCACGTTCACCCTCATAAAACACAGTGCAATGTTATTTGGGTGTATTCCCAGGCAACCTATGTGAATGGGCTTTAACCCCCAAGCCCCAGTTATGCCCAGAGCAAGTTATTGTGGCTTCTGCATTAATGAATTTCACATTCAAATATTTTCAATTGCAAATTTTTATCGCTATTCTTGAAGCATAGGTATGCTTTCAACAACTACGCACACTTTTATTCAAGAACAATTCTTTTTTGAAGAATAGGTGTACGTTGTTAGCTGCTTCAGCTAACTATTTATTTTATTTTATTTTATAATTTTTTTACCAATATTTTTATAAATAACGTGTAACTAAAGTAATTATGTTGATTCACACATAGAGTTTTACTAACTTCTTCCCTCACCTTTTTGTATTAGTGGAAGTTAGCAACCTTTATCACATCAAAATTAGACAAAAATATTGCTTTTTTTATTTGTAAAATAAATTATTTTTAAGAATATTATTATAACTTATCACTTATCTTAATAAAAGTAAACCCAAAATTTTTGTAACTATAGTTGACTCACATAAAAATTAATTCTTCACAAAAAAGAGATAAGAAGAGAGAAGAGAAAAAAAAAATTTGAATTTACTTTTATCTAGATAAATAATAAATTATAATAATATCCCTAAAAGTAAGTTTTAATAAATAAATAAATAAGGTGGCATTTTTGGTCTAATCATGATAAGATGGATGTTGCTAACTTCCACCAACACAAATAAAAAGATGGAGGAAATTAGTAAATCCCATATAATATATTACTATTTATTATATAAAAATAATATAACTAGATTAAGTAAGATTTTATTTAAATTATGATATCTTATATAGTAATATTTATATAATTTATTAAATCATATTTGAAAATAATGGAATGAAAAAAATATTAATATTATAATATATACATTTTGTAGTAATTTTAGTAACAAAAGTGATTTTTGTCAATATAATCATCTAAATAATATTTATTTTATTAACCTCAATTTTAAGATAAATATTTTCCAAGAAAAATCATGTTAACTTAAACTTACTTTTGATAAAAATCAAGTTTATTAATTCACATTGCTCAAAATCAATTTTACAAATTCCAATTCAAACACATACTACGTGACTTGGGCTAAGATTGGTTCCTGGGTTAAATACATTATTTGACTTTTTTTTTTTTTCGGTTAAGGCCTTATTTGAAGTTAGAAATCAGGTTTTGATGTGACCAAGAAAATGAAGTTTGGCTTGATCACTTGTCAAAAAAATAAGTTTGATTGACCAAAAAAAAAAAACAAAAAAGGGAAAAAAGAAGTTTGAAAGTTTTGCTATTTTCTTGTTAAATTTTAAATTTAATGATTTTTACGTAGAGTAAATGTATCATTAATTTTAGAGTCAATAAAATGTTAACTAATTTTGACAGTAACGTATATCAGTATGAGCTTCCTAACGTGTATCGAATATTTTTCTTTTTAACCATAAAGCCTGTTTTGATAAAATGTAACGTGTATCGGTATGAGCTTCCGAATTGATTGTCGGTGATTATTTCTTATACACCAAAAGCAACTACTTCTTTTAATTTCAGCACCTTATTATTGAATGATGACATTGGCAACTTAGACATGAAAATACTTCATTATAGGTTTAATCTTTCCAGGAAAAATAGATTTCATAAAACTTAATGGGTTTTGATTAACTTACTACTCATGAAAATAATATTTTTAAATCTTAATATAGCTCATTTAAACTTTTTTTTTCTCAAACATTTTGGCGCGTGTTTCATATGACACTTGGGCGTTAACTGTTAAATGAGATATAATTAATGGATTGATTGAAAATGGTTACAAGCGTGAACTAAGAGATTTAGTTATTATTCGATCTGCACCAACTTGTCTTGGCTGTTGGAAGAAAAAGTTTTAACAATTTTTTGTTTGTCTATATTTCTTCCTTAGCAACTTGACCATGCCTTAAACCAAGAAATATTTTTCCGTTTTTTTCATCCCTCTCTATTTTATTGTTATTGATTCATATTATCATAATCCGCATCCTCGTTTCTACCTCAAAATCTTGTGTTGGTTTCCTTCTATAGAAATATTCATTTGGGTTGTACCAGAATCAAATCCCTTCTCAAGTCCTCCTTCTGTAACAACTAGTCGCAACTTGATTAGGATTTGGCTTTTGTTTTTAACTATATTAGCGGCTATTGCTTTATTAAGTATTTGGGTAAAACCTTATTTATATACCTTATATTTTATAGTAATTTCAACTTAGTCCCAAATTTTTTTTTATTTACGTCCCTAACGTTTTCAAAATATTTCAATCTTACTCTTTCGATAGAGAACATCCAAATTATAAATGAAAAAAAAAAAAACTAATATCAAGGTCAAATTTTGATATTTGTGATATCCAAATACCGCAAATAAAGATTATTTGCCTTCAATTCTCCAAGAAAAATCTTCAAGTATGGATTTTAGTAGGAGAAAAATTAATTGCGCGTTAAGAAGTTTTAACAAAAAAGGAGAACTTTTATATCCTATAAAAATATGGGAGGAAATGGTGGTAAATAATATCATTCCATTCATATAAGTAATAAACATATTATTACTAATATTATAACCTAATCTTTATGTGAGTTTTTTTTAATATAATTTGAATATTGAAATAGTAAGATTAAAATATTTTAAAAATATTAGAGAAGTAAATAGAACAAAAATATTTTTAGGACTAAGTTGAAATCTTTGTGAAATATTAGGGACATAAATGAGATTTTACTCTAAATATTTATACCCAACTACCTACTTTTTCTATCTCAACTTTTTAGAAGTACTTTTCCTATTAGTTCCATAATATTTCAGGTATTTGTTGTATATCCATAATATTTTTTGTACATAACTTTTTCTTACATACTTTGACATCCTCTCTCTATCTCTTTCCTCTTCCTCTTGTTTTTTTCACACTTTTACTTTTTTTCATAATTTTTTTTCTAGCTTTGTGAGTGGGTGTTAGAGATATCCATCATTTGAAGTAGTGCAAATAACAATTCTCATCCTTTTAATCCATTAAATAAAAGGCACCTACTAACAATAAGGTCCGATTGGCACCTAATTATTTTGGTCAACTGTTGGCACCTAATTTAGACTACAAGGGTGAAAGGAAGCCCAGATTGGATTGAAGCCCAATTGTGGTGAGCCGAGGAGGAAATTGGGACGCAGTTAGTCTTGAGATCAGTTGGAAAATAGGCCGAAGGACATCTTGAGGCCTAAAGTCAACAACACCAATCTTGTTGGAGGTTGAGGCAAGGTTGCTCACTTGGCTAAAATGGTTACTGGAAGCATGAAGTTGGTTGGTTCTTAAATGATCGTGCATGGAGAGATAGCCGAGAATAACGGCCTACATGCAAGAGAGTGGGAGCAAGTTTCTAGGGAGGATATACAGGAGTGTCGAGTGCATGAAGAAGACAGAAGAGACACTCTTAAAGAAGGCGAAGGATTTGTTACTCCTCCCTTAAAATTACTAAACACCTTAAACATTATAATTTTATTATTATACTTTTGCCTATCAAGCCATCGCCCTCCACCTAACAGCCACCGCTGCCACTTCCCACTACATTTTTTTTTAAAGTCTGGATTAGAGGAAAAAACATGATTTTGAAGTTTCTGATTTAGCTCTCGAGTCTTAAAATCAAGATTCCCATACTGGCCGCACCACTGCCATGATCGCAGAGCCATCCTGCATCAATGTGATTATGTGAAGAGCTTCACCGCCATCACTATCTTCGCCAAGCCTCTACTTCTTCTCGGGTTGTCGATGGTGGTTGTGGCAAGGGTGCATCGTTCTTTTTTTCGGATCTGTTTAAATGTGGCTTGTTGCAGAGCAAGGGGAGTAAAGGGGGTGCAACTACTAAATCTCCCTCCCCTATGCCCGTTGGAATCTCACCGGAGACACAGCCGGAAGGTTGTTTTGCACTGGATGAACGGTGGAATGGGTTTGCTAGAGAAAGGAGAGAGGGATAGGATTGAGAATTCGCAAATCAGTTTTGTTTTTCAAATTTAAATTTGTTTATTTTAGTTGCTAATCTGAGCCATTCATTTATATCAAGGGAGAGGAGTAACATTACTCCAAATGATGAGGGAAGTAATGAATCCTTCACCCTCAAAGAGATTTTATCTTGATTTCTATTTTTTTTTTTTTTTTTTTTTTTTTTGGGGTACAAAGTGCTAGAAGAAAAGACCAAAAAGAGAGAAGATAGAAGAAAGAATCACAACAGCTTACACCATCCGGGGGATTGGAGCACATCTGAAACTCTTTAGACCCTCTGGTACCAATCTTAGTCATGAAATTAGTGGCTTGATTACAAGTGTGAAACGCACGATGAATATTCACATTCTAATCCTTCTGAATCAAAGCTTGAATATGGAGAACAAGACTTTGAACCATAATCGGATAATCATCAGAGGCAGAAACAATAGCATTGTAAGCTTCTAAACTATTAGTCTCACACCATAATTTGTGCAAGCCAAAGTCCCAGGCAATCTCGGAACCGTGTTTAATAGCTTCAAGCTCAAGCATGATGATATCAGTAGAGTTAGAAGTCGCTGAGAAGCCCATCACCCACAATCCTTCAGAATCACGATAAAGACCTTCATAGCCACCAGCTGCCGGCGAAGAGAAAAAAACTACCGTCCACATTCAGCTCGGTCAGTTCATCCCTTCGGAAAGGGAGTGTAGAACACATGATCAGAGGTAGAGGAGCCATCCGCGAAGAATAAATGAGTAAACGATCATTTTGAGAGAACAAAATATTTCTCATAACATAGTCGAGGTTCCAAGAAGCATCACCCAAAGTAGCATTCAAACGCCAGCGCCAAATCCACTAGAGACCAGCCAAGAATAAACAACTTGCATAGCAAATTAAACTGACCATCCTTCACGCAGTGCAACATATCTTTTGCAAGAAAAATGTGGCGCAGACAAACTGAAGAGGGAGCAAGACCCAGCTTCCCAAAGATCACGGACCTGCAAGTTAGTGTCAAGAGACATGAACAAAAGGGACAAGGTGGCACAATTTACCGAGACATGACCAGCCATCAAACCAGAAGGAACTCCCCTCATAATTGATTTCAGATTTCAATTTTAGCTTTTACATTCAGTTTCCATGATATGTTTTCTTTTTATCCTTTAAAGTCTTGTTCAGTTTAATGTTTAATAACCTTTATTGTACAAGTTCTTCGTATCGATGAAAGCTTGAATTCATTTCCTTTTGATTGATCAATCCTATTATTCAACACTTTTTGGTTCAGTTAGTTGAAGGATCTACTACTACCAAGGAGTAGGGTACCCTTCTCGACTCAATTGTTCGAGTTTAAAGGTTATCATAGGATATAGCTCGGTTGAATTTTCCTTTTTTAATTTAGCCTACTTTAGTCCAACAGTTCCTAATTGACCAACACTTACTGACCCATACTCTGATGATCTAATACGCAAACGGCTTTGCGCACTAATTCGTCATTAAACTTTCTGGGCCAAACTTTGTCGTAAAATAAATGACGGAACTTTTTGCTTATTGACACAAATTCTAGTTCGAGAAACTAATCAATATCTATCTTGTCACCACCCAATTATGATCTTGTCAAAGATATATAAAATAAAAGCAAATGACGAAAATACCTTGACCAATGAGGCCTCTTTCAGTTTGAAGCCCAAGCAAATTTTTGCCTATTAAGCCTATTCTTTCATCTATTTGTCCCAATTGTTAATTCTTCAGCCATAGGTGAACATAGCTCATTTTAAACTCTTTCTCATGTTACCCAAACCAGAACAACCCCCTCCCCCCCAACACACAACAAAAAAAACAAAAACAAAAACAAAAAAACATTTTGGCATGCGTTTCTTATGACACTTTGGGTGTTAAATATGATAATTAATGGATATATTAAAATCCTAAAATTGCAAGAGTTTCTTTCTTAACGGCCAAGACAAATTGATGAAGATCAAATAATAATATCACCTAAATTTTTCAATTCACTCTTCACCTATTTCAATCATTCTTCCTTGTGATTAAGCCTTGAACCAAATTATTTCTGTCTATTGGATTATATTTTATGGTTATTTGTTCGTTCTGTCATCATTCTCACCTCTACGTGAAAAAAATGTGTTCAGTTTATCTCCAGAAAAACTTTTATTTAGGTTGTACTGAATTCAATCTCTTCTCAAATCCTAGCTCACCAACAACTTCTTGTCGCAAAGCACTTTATTAGGATTTGATTTCTTTCGTTTTAAACTATTGTGGATGTTGCTTTTTTTTAAATATTTGTACTCAGCTACATACATTTTCTTTTGTCAACATGTTAGATGTACTTCCCTAATCCTTTAAGAAGATGTAATAAAAGTTCAAATATTTGTTGCATATGCCTTTTTTTTTTTGGGGGTGCATTGGGGCTTTGCCTCTGCGACTAGAAGTCACGCCCTTGAGAATGCACCTGCTCGAGAGGCTGGAACCCGGACCATCTATGTTGGCCTCTAGGTACATTGCATCTGCTTCATTTTTTTTTGGGTCGGGGAGAGGGGATATGCAGAGGGGTTGTGAGGGCATAGGGGCATTGTCCCTTTTAGCGACTCAAAATCACCCCTTGTTTGATGCACCTGATTTAAGCCCACTTTGATGCTTATTTTAAATCCACTAAATGATACATACCTACGAACATGCTAGCTAAACACTTATGGTTCCATGCTCTTCAGTTCCAATAGACGAAAGACCTTGCCCGCTAATTTGTCATTAAGTATTTTTGATCAAATCTTCGCCTTATGAAATGATCGAGGCAATTTGTTGCTTATTGACACAAATGTGTTCTAGTGCAAGGAGTTACAGTACGTTTGTTTTAGTGTTTTTTTTTTTTTTAATAAATAACAATAATTTTTTTTTAAACGATTAAAAATTTATTTTTTATTTAAAAGTTAAAAAAATATTTTTTAAAAAATTTTTGAGTAAAAATTAAAATAAATAATTTTTGTAAAAAATAATTTTTAAATAAAAAATGCTGAAATAAACGTATTTTTAAATTTGAATCCATCTTGTCACCCAATTTGAGGATTACAGAAAGTACGATAAAAGAATGTTAGATGAAACATAATGTTAAAATGCTTTCTCCAATTAGTCCTTTTACAATTTGAGGCCCAAGCAAATTTTAGAATTTTATGCCTATTCTGTCATCTGTATGGGCCAATTGCTAATTCCCACAGCCCATAAATTTTGGCATGGGTTTCTTATGAGAATTTGTGTGTTTTGACCAAAAAATAAAAAAGGAATTTTGAGTGTTAAATTAGATATTCTGTCAGCTGCAGGCTGCACAACCACCGTCCCTCTCTTTCGGCTCCCTCACCTTCACCTTCGACCATGGAGAAGTGTAGGTCCTTGGTGTCGGCAATGGTTACGGAGAGGGGGATTAATAAGAGTAAAATCATAAAATGTTAAAAATATTAAATTGTAATAAAAATAAATATTAGAAACCTACACTTTCCAGTAAACTAAAGAGTTCATAAAAGGTTCACTGAAATCGGGTCCATGTTAAAATGACCTTGTTAGGATATATCCTTTTTTTTTTAATGTACCAAAAAATATACATAATATAAGAACTTTTGTTACTTTTGTTAATATATTCAATTAATAAAAAAAATATTTTTAATATATTGTCAATATAAAAAAATTATACAATCACTCAACTATGTATTTTTATATGATTATATGGTTCAACTCTTATCACAGTTACTTCAAAATATGTGAAAAAGGATACATATAATTAAGAGATTAATTTTAATACATTATTATTGTAAAAGAAGTCACCTAATTGCATGCTACTATATAAGATACTTTTGAAATAGTGAATAAGTGAGTCAAACACTTTTGCTAATACATGTGACAATATATGATAGGATATTTGAATCAAAATTAAATTCTATTTAATTAATGATATAAAACAATTAACGACAACTGTATAACAAAATTACCCTATAAACAATTGCAATCAAGTACTTTATGTAACACCCTACTAATTTAATGTTATGCTTAAGTCATAGCATAAAATTAAGTAGATTGTGTTACTGTGTTAATGCTATGCTATGCTAAAAAGTGAAACGAATTCAACTAAATATCGTAAAGATGAGAATAGTACAATAACATTACTGAATACGTGCTTATATATATATTTATGTATATATTTATGTACATACCAAAAGCCTCTACTTTAGTTTATATACAATGTATCAAAATGAGGAGGGCCGTGTACCAAAAGACATAAGGCCTATGTACAGTGAGCTATCACGGCCACATGGTGAATTGGCAAGTTGGGCACCAACGAAGAGGTAGCCGCCGCTGGCCCATCGCCCACGCCTGAGAATGAGGCGAATGAAGCGAGGTGAGAATTTAATAAAATTCTCGCAGGGTCGCATGACGCTTAACTGACGCCGCTCATTCTCACCGCTTCGTTTTATTTAATTATAAAATCATGAGATTAAACTTAACTATTCATAATTGATAAGGTTGAGAAAATGTTTGGTTCGAGGCAGGGTCCAGTTTTTACTTTAGCCAAAGATAAGGAATGATTAAACTACTAACAATGATACACAAGATAATTGGCGTAATAAATGAACATATGTCAGTAAGTAAAACATGATAAATCAGAATAACATGTAATCATGTACTTAGTGCAATCATGCAAAACTTGCTCTTGAACTTTCCTTTACTCGTATACTTTCTTCATTACTCATAAACTTTTCCATTACTTTCATCATTTTCCATCACTTGGTCCCCTGGGAGTTCTTTGGCCATTTTAGACTCCCTTAATAGTCCGCTTATCGTGATCGAAAGCTCTGCTCCTATACGGGATTTACGCCATTTTCCCCGACGCCCCCACCGATCTATTCCCTTAACTTTTATCCTGGTTGGCCCAAGTATCATGGAACTTTCATCATAACATATTCTTGGGTTCCTCATAACATAACTTTCTATGGCTTGCTTGAAAATGCACATGCATATATATATATATATATATATATATATATATATATATATATATATATATATATATATATATATATATATATATATATCATAACTTATTCATATACTCTAATGCAATTTATGCATAACGGAACGTGTCCACTTCCCTATGAATATAGTGCCAGCCAACCAATACGGTTACACAATTCTGCAATTTTCAATATAGAGCAAAGAATTATGCACATACATTCATAAATTCATTCATAGCTTCAACAAGCTTCCAATGTAACTTTTTAACTGATTCTCGCTTATTTCTCGCCTCTGCTATGGTATAGCCCACCTTTATTTCAATGTAACTCCTTTAAACCTGATTTTCGAATATGTTGTAGCCTTATATGTCTAGTTTCTAACCTTTTGGTCCCATCTAATTTTGATATCTATAGCTCAGGTTATTCAGGTGCTTTATCCCACCACTGCCCAGTAGCTAGCCGAATTGTCCACTAAAAGTAAAAATCTACTAAAAATCGAAAACTGGCTCAAATGATATGAAATTGGTCTCATATTAAAGCTGATAGAACCATCTTTCATTTGCAAAAAGTCCCATTCCATTTGACTTAGTAGGGCTCGAGTTATAAGCCCCGAAACTTAACCTTCCTGAACTGCTCTGTTTTGGCTCGGTTTGGACATAGGTTAACTTCTTCAAATCACTGGGAACAAATAGGATGGTAACAAACTCGAAATTTCTGGGTAGGATGTTCTCCTATGTGTAAGCTTTCCAACAAAATTAGTTTCACTCAATTTGGAGTTGTATAGGGTGAGTTACACCCTTTTCAACCCATACTGCCCGGGTGGATGTCCTGATGCCTAGGTCAGACTTCAAAAATTCATATCTCTCTCAATATTGCTCCAATGGTCTTATATGATATATGTGTAGAAAGCCCTAGATGTCTAGTTTTACATAAAAATGGTTTCATTGAGTTTGAACAGCAGGAGGCAGAGCCGTACACTCCGCCGTACGGACTGCTGAGGGTTTTTGAGTTTTCCAGCCTCTCAACTTCCTCATATCATCATTCTCTTATTTCCAACTCAATTTTAATCTCTCAAACAGCCAATAGATCAGCAACAATTCATCATGATCACTCAGTCAATATATCAGGATTGAAGAATTAAACTACCAATAATCATTCAAAATCAGAAAAACCAAGACAAGAATTAAGAACCTCTACCTCTTGCTTTTGAGTTTGAATATTAGAGCCTCTGAACTTAACTTGAAGATGAGAGTTGAGAAGAGGAAAGGAGCTGAGGTGATGAAGAGAAGCAACGTAAGAAAATGAGTCAAGAGGCAGGAGGAGGATATATATATAGACAAAGCTTCGGCGTAGTTAGAATGAAAGCGCTTTGATGATGAAATTTAAGCGCTCAACCACGCTCTCCTCTTTGTGTTAAAATTGCTCTCCACGCCGCTGCAGAAGTGAAACTCGCCCAGCAGATTCAACTTCGACATCGAACTCGTGGTACTTCCTAAAGTCGGAATTCGCATGGTTAAGTTTCTAACTCTAATAATCATCTTGTTTTATTCAAAATTGAGAGCAAAGTTTAACTCTAATTCGTAAGGCATAATCACCTTTAAATCAAGGTCAAAACGTAATGTGAAACCAAAAACTCGAACCCTAAGTCTAAATCATAGGATCTCTAGATTCTAACTTGATATCTGAATCCTGGAAATTGAGAAACGGTAAAAGCTTCTAGTAATAATGTTTGATATCTAACTCGTGAAAATTCTTGGTTGAACTCAATCCAATCTCAGATAAACTCTGAAGTCGATTTGTGTCCATCTTGAATCAACTAAGGCCTTAACTGATATCATATTCGTCTCCTACTCGAGCATAAAGTCTGAATCTAAAATACAATGCCAACCTTTTAAGCCTTGGAACTAAATCGAAATCTAAACTAATACTAATGTCTAAGTCGGAATTTATTTGAAAGTTAAAGACAAACTCTAATTCTGAAATTTCAATATTAAACGAGATCTAAGTCGAATTTATAAGACAAACTCGGAAATCGGAATTTTCAACATTAAATGGGATCGGAAGTCGGAAATCGGACGTTACACTTTACAAGATTAGGGTGTCCATTGGGTTGGAGCAACCCATGAACCCATGAGTTTTAACTCAATCAAATCACAAATATATGGGTTGGATTGAGTTGAAAAATCTCTAACCCATAACATATGGGTTGGATTATGGGTTTGGAAATTTTTAACCCACATAATCCAACCTATCTTTTTTTATTTTTATTTTTAGTGATCTCAAACTTGAAAACAAATGTGTAATGCAATGAGCTTTGCTTATTGGGGAAGAATTATTTTTAGGACTTATATATTCTTTTTTAAAAACTATCAAGATTTAACTATGCCTTCTTGAAAACACTTATGACTTATATGTATGCTTTCTTGTAAACTTCTAAGACTGATGCATGTTTTACTAATAAATTTATGCATATGAAACTTATACTTGTCGTGCTTGTTAAGAGATTTGATATGTATATGTTTTACTTGGTTTTATGTTTACTGTCGAAAACAAACAAAGGACAGTGACAGTTTGCTTCTTGATCTCAATTTGGGGAATAGAAGTGGTTCCTCTTACAGCCTCTCAGACCTAGAGGTTTTGTCAAAAGGTTTCATTTGCCAATATATTATTTTATCTTTCAATGTATTCCAATGAACCGTCGATGTTTTCAAGTGTTAAATATGTCTTAAGTTGAAATAAAGTATAAACTAACAGAAATGTAAAGATAATGAACTTGCAGTAATAAAGTGCAGGAACAATAAAATTTAAGAAAGAAATGAGATGAGGATTTTGATTAAGTAAAGATGAAAGTAATTGAATATAATGAGACGAAAGAGGAGGAGAGGAGGGATGAAACAAAGAACTAAACTTCAAAAAAAAAAAGAAATGAGTTCAAGGGAATGTACTTGATTTGCCATTGACTCCACATTTTTAGTGCAATGAAAGAGTATTTAGGGTGTTTACAAGTGTGTATTCCTGGACTGAACTCCCTAATCATGGTGACTCATTTGCTATTTATAGACTAAAGTGACATCGTCAAATTTTACCAAGTGTCATTGACGGTTATTTCATCAAAGCTTTAGAATGCTCTCAATTTGATTGTTAGTAACTATTTCTCCCTTTGTTTCAGAAGGAACTCCCCTCTCTTATAACCACTACAATTGTCAAGTCCTGTTTCTGCCTTGTAACTGTCTGATGCTGTAGCTTGCCACATAACCGTTAGCACATCCTACTGTCGAGTCTTCATTTTCAAATGCCAACTCACTTTGGATCCACTTTGGACAGGCACATGCTACTCATTGGACTAAGTTCTTGAAATTTCCCAAAGTCCACCTCCAAATTCTTGCACCAATGCTCAATATTGTTAATGTCGATCAACCTTTCACACTTTGACTAATTTTGCCTCCAACACACTCTTACTCATGTTCAATACTGCCAACGTCGATCAACTTTTTGACACTTTGAATAATTTTAGCCTTTACATGATGTCCCCCAAGATTTATCACTCGTTGACTATAGGAGTAAGGGTGATAAATCTTAGTTGTTTCTTTTCATATTGTTTGAACCCTTTTATTTGACACGAGCCTTTCATGGGGCCTTTCAAATTTCCATCTTTACCAAATGCTACATTTGGCATCGCTAACGATTTCCTTGATCCACCTTGAGGGGCATTTGAAACTTCCTTTCCAAACCTTCGACATTACTAGCTTTGCTTTACATAATCATATTAGTCTCATTATATCGACCATTTAATTTAAGCTCATAGCAAGGTCCTTTGACATCCACCATTAGGTAGTATATTTCATTTACTTTCTTTCTCTTTACTTCAATTCACTAACTCCCTCTTTTTTTTTTTTTTTGATCGACAGTGACAGAATTAGTGTCTTTTCTTGACATTGTCAAAGAACAGGAATCTAAAAATAAAGAGGAGGAGGAAGAACAAGAACAAAGAAAAGGAAAAAGAAAAGGCAAAGGAAAACAAGCCAAAATAAGGAGTAAAAAAGAAGGCAGGGTAGAAAAAAGCCAAAGAAAAAGGGTTGATGAAGAAGAAGGAGAAAAAGAAAAGTAAGAAGAAAAAGGAGAAGAAGAAGAAGAAGAAAAAGCCGCAAAATAAAAGGGAAAGAAACTTGTCAAAGGAGAAAAGAAGCAGCTGCGGACAATAGCAAAGAAGCAAAGGTAGAAAAAGGAACAATAGAAAGAAGAAGGAAAAAGAAGCATGGCCCTTTTAGCATCTTTCTCAGCAATTTCCTTTTCAAGCTTTTGTTTTTCATTGGTCTTTTTGGCCATTTTTTGACTCTCATAAACTATTGCTATATTCTTGTCAAAGATAGCATTGCATTGAGGATGCATAGCTATATTGACACTTTTATCCCTTTGTTTCTGAAGGAAATATGATAAGTTTTCCCTAGGTTTAGGGTATATTGGCTTTTTTGTATTCTTTTAAAGAGATACAAGCTTGTATTATCTTGTGACTTTCTTTTATCGACTTCTTGCTTGTTGACACCAACCATTTTTATGGGCAATGAGACAGGCTTGACATGGTTGGAGTCTACTTTGAATGACTCAATTTTGACTTTCATAGAATTGGCCTTCTCTTTAAACTTTAGCCTTCCATCTTTTATTGCCTTCTGAATTAGATCCCCAAAGTGTACACAATTGTTAGTAGAGTGACCAACAATTTGATGAAATTTACAAAACTTTCTATTCTTGATTTCACCAATAGAAGGCATCTTTTTCCCCTTAGGAAAGATTATTTGTTTGTCTCTCAATAAAGCGTCAAATATTTAGTTGGCTTTGGTTATGTCGAACAAGTAAGATTTATGAGAGGTCGGGTTTAGCTTTTCTATCCTTTTAACATGTTTCAAAGAGGCACACACATATGGTGGCCCAACCTGTAATTCGGCTACATGAACTTCACTTTCATCAAAGTGATCATCAGACTCAATATTCTTCGCATAAGCTATCTTTTCTTATTTGAAACCCCCTCATTTATTTATTCTTTTTCAACCCGTAATTGTTCAATCTATCTGACCTTTTCAACCAATTGAGCAAGATCAATATATTATTGATTGACAAGTTTCTTCCTTATCTTATAGTCAATGCCATTCATAGCCATTTTCACCAGTTTGGCTTCTGGGATAGGGATGAAACACCTATTCTTCATGTTTATAAATTGGGTTAGGTAATTATCAATCGACTCTCCCTAGAATCGTCGAATAGAAAACAAATTAGTTAGATTTATTTTCATTTCCCCTTAGAAGAATTGTTCATGGAAACTCTTCTCTAACTATAACCATGAGTGGATGGAATTAGGCATCGGGTTAGAAAGCTAGTTAAAGCATTCTTGATTAAGGAGGAAGGGAAGAATTTCATATTGAGGTACTTGTTTGATGCTATCTCTCCAATTTTGATAGTATAACAAGCAATGTGCTCAACCATTGATTCTCTATTTTTTCCAGAAAACTTAGTTAAAGACTTGGGGGCTTTCTATCCTCTAGGCAATTTTGCCTATTGGATATAATTAGGAAAGGTTGACATAAAGAAAGGTTGGTTGGCATAGCCAACATTGAAGCCAAATGATTAAGCATTTGTTTGACTACTCTAGAGAGGTTATCTTGTTGAATTCTTTCCACTAAATCGTTTGCGTTTTGACCTCGTCTAACTATGTGAAGGTCAAGGTCAGGAGGGTTTTCTACATCTATGGGTGGTATTTCTGCCACTTGCCAAACAATGGGATCAGTAGGATTTTCTTTTGCATTGACAACTTTTGTAATTTGACCTACTTGTTTGGCCAATTGGTCATACTTAGTGTTTGTTGACTCTATCAACAGAGTTAATACTATGACCATTTGTTGGGTTCATATATTAACTAAATTATGATGGCTTTCTTCTATCTGCTGATGAAATGTCACCAGAAATTCAACAGTATTACCAGGAGTCCCTGATGGTAAAGTTTTAGGCATGTTTAGAAAAATAGGCCTTGCATTTTCAATTCTAGTTGTGTTTGGAGGCCTAGATGAAGAAGGAATGCTAACCCCAATATTTCCTATAGTGCTGACATTGGGAGGGGTAGGTTGTAACATCCTGATTTAGAGGATTCGACTTGCCTCGGGGTGATCAATTTCAATTCTGACTTCATCTTGAATTCTACAGGAATAGGATAAATTCCGAATTCCGAGTTCGTCTTACGCAAGTACACGATTTTCGACTTCATTTGGCAGCAATTTCCACGACTTCCGATCTTAAACTTTAAAGCCAAACAACATGAACGTGATACCCGATTTCCAATTTCATCTTTGAATTTCAAATGGAGTGTTATTTAGATTTCGATTTAGCTTGCTCAATATCGACTTCATGTTTCAGGACAAATATACTTGGTTTAGATCTCATCAACCACCTGTATATAAATCAGGCACTTCGGGTTTAAGTACTTGGGTTTGGCAATGTGATTTGAATGCCAGAGTTCAGCCTCATACCTCATAGCTTCGCCATAGTGTCGTGGTTCAGGCCTCGAAGTAATGGTTTAACACAATGGTACATGAGTTGAATTCAATGGACATGAGTTCAAATCTTCGAGTTGATTTGATTATACCGCGAGTTCGATCTTGATTTTATATCCAGCATTGACATTCAGGAAGTTCGGATAGGGAGTTCGAGATTATATGATTTTCAGATTGCATTACTTCTGATATCGACTTGATTCAGTATCAAAATAAACAAGATTTCGCCAAGTCACAAGCAACGTAGTACGAGTTGGCAGCATCAGGCTTATTGCCAAGCAATTTAGAAGCTGCAAGCAATTTAGAAGGTCACGAGTTCTGACTTAAAGTATTATGGGACGAGTTCCGATTTCAGGTGGAACGAAAAGGGTATCCCAGTTTTGGACGACGTGGAGAGCAAATTGGCCACAAAAGTGAGAGAGCGTGGCCAGAACTGTGCACAAAAATTAAACCAATCAGCACCACAACTTTCATGTATTTAAGTCAGACTTCCCTCACTCATTACGTCGATTTACGTCTCCCTCTCCTCTTGCTCCAGCCTTCTTCTTCTTCCTTTCCTCTCTTAAATCCAACTCCATCAAATCTCCAAGCTTTGGCAAAGTTCCATCAATCCAAACTCAATTTCAGCAAAGTCATACTCCAGAGAGGTAGGATTCTACTTCTATTCTTGAATTCCTTGCACTATGATTGCATGAGATTGTACTCTTTTTATGTATTTGATGAATTACTGGATGTATTATGATGGATTATGCTGAGTTATGATTGAATTCATAGGAGATTTTGAGTTAGAATTATAATTAGAAGGAGGAAATTAGAAGAAATGGATGGGTTGGGATGCTGCCTGAGTGAGAATTCCACGGCAGTCCATATGGCGGAGTGTACGGCTCTGCCTACAATCGGTCAAATCCGATGAAACCATTTTTAGATGAAAACAGACATCCAGGGCTTTCCATACATATATCATGTAAGGTCATTGGATTAGTATTGAGGGAGATATGAATTTTTGAAGTTTGATCTAAGGTTCAGAACTTTCATCCGGGCAGGGTGACTTGAGGAGGGTATAACTCACCCTATACAACTCCAAATTGAGTGAAACCAATCTTGTTAGAAAGCTTACACATAGAGGAGTATCCCAATATAAAATTCTGAGTTTGTTATGGTCCCAATTGTTTCCAGTAATTCGAGGAATTTGTCCTATGTTCAATCTAGGCCAAAATAGAGTAGTTCAGGAAGGTCGACTTTCAGGACTTATAACTCGAAGTGTACTTAAGCAAATGGAGTGGAACTTGTGGCAAATGAAAGGTTGTTCTGTTAGCTTCAATATGAGGCCAGTTTCGTATGAATTGAGCTTAGTTTCGATTTTTAGTGAATTTATACTTCTAGGAGTGTAATTAGGGCTAGTGACCGAACAAGCTGAGGCAAAGGTAGAATATCTTGAGTTATATAAATCAAAATGATATGGGACCAAAGAGGTTAGAAAGTAGACATATAGAGCTATGACATATCCAAATTCCAGATTTAAATGAGTTGAATAGAAATAGAGGTGGGTCATATGAAATTCGGGCAGAACCGAATAGAATGTGGCAGAATGGCCAAAGTGATAGTTTCACAAAGTGACCCAGTTGGAGATTTCACAAGTATTAGGGAAACATATAAAGTTTAAATGGAGGATTGCTAGTTTGACATTGATATATATATGTGTTAAGTTGATTATGTTGTTATGACTAATTTGTCTGTGAGAGCTGGCACTATTCATGGGGAAACGGACCTGATCCGTTATGTTGCCGGGTTTACGGCAGAAGTCTAAGAAGCTATGAATGTTTAAATGTAAGGATGAATTTTAAAATGATATGAGTTATCAAGGATGAATTAAAGTATGAATGGGTATATAGAAACCCTATATTCAAGAATGACATAATTATGTTATGAGGTATGTGAGGGTAAGTGATGTAGCATATGCATGTGCAGTAAATTGGTAAGGAGGCTCTACAGACCTTTATATGTAATGAACGTATGCGTGAAAATCATGTGTGCAATGATACATGAAAATAAATGAAGTATATGTATGGAGTACACTCGATATGACTATGCTTGAATATGTATGAGAATGAAAGAATGTGAATATATTGAATGTGAGTCCACTCACTTGGAGGCGGTTATTTGAGGTCCTCTTTGTGAAAGCGGCTAAATAAGATAATATATAGGTCCTTTCACTTGGAGCGATTGCACATTGAATCCCTCATTGTGAAGGCAGCTAAGACTTGGGTCCTCTACATCTTTGGAGGCACGTAGTGGATGAGATCCCTCTATATTGAAGGCATGTGGTCAGATGAGATCCCTCAATTTTGAGGCACGTGACCAGAAGAGATCCGTTCAATTAGAGGCATGTGGCCAGAATGAGATCCCTCCAACCTAGAGTAGTGGGTCCCTTGTGGGTGAGTCGGTATGGCGTCGGTCCGCGGGTGGCGTCGAGCTCACTCCAGGCAGAGCTACCCAAGAGGCGATAATAGCACGCTAGGGACGACGATACGTAGCGCCTAGGTGTGCCAAGTAAAAGCTAAAGATTCAAGACTAAAGACTAAAGATTAAGGCATATGCAAGCACCCCACTCACATGAGGCATGGCATCGACCTAGTTAGTGTGAGTATAGGGGACAAAACTTACATGAGGCATGGTATGACCCAACTAGTGTAAGTACCAAAGGAAGATCCACATTCTGAGGCATGACATGGCGATTACGCTCTGATGGGGTATGACATGGCGATCATACTCTGGAATGTGGCACGTAAAGACTTTATGATGAAAAGAGAGATGAAGAAAGAAAAGCAAGTTCTATGTCTATGCATGAATTCAAGAAAAGATAAAGTTATGTGCAAATGCTATGTGTGTAGTTTAATATGTTGCACTTGTTATCCGTAATATCGTTCAGGAATTGATTTTTATGGGTTTTTCCCATAACTCTTATGTTTTTGCATAAGTTCAAATACCCGAAAAGGTAGGTGCATAAGTTATGTATCCAGTGTATTGAGGCTATTGTGCTTTACTATATTTCAGTTATTATTCATACTATAGTTTATGAATTGGTGTTGTGTGGGCTCTCCCAGATGACAGGTCTATAAGTAAAACTGAACCTTTGCTTCGGATAATATATTTTCGAACTGTAATATTAAACAGTCCACATTATATGATCACTTTTTTTTTTTATAATAAACCGAAGCAAATTGGAGATGACAACGATGTCATTATGTATGATAAGTAGAGAATCCTACTGAGAATCTATCATTCTCACTTCTATCTTCCGTGTTGTCTCTAGAAAATCCAAGAAGTCCCGGAGACGGTTGAAGTTGCTGTCCAACAAGGTAATTTCAGATATGATAACAACTCCAAGGTATGGTGCTATGACTTAAGCATAGTACTGTACTTGGGAGGGTGTTACATAGGTAAAATCCCAAATGGGAGAGTTTGTGACCCAAATGCTAGAATATTAACCAGGATAGTGTTAGGATATGCATTTTCCAGTAAACTAAAAAGTTCATAAAAAATGTTCACTAAAATGGGGTCCATGTTAAAATGACCCTATTAGGATATATCCTTTTTTTATATTGGACCAAAAAATATACATAATATAAGAACTTTTGTTACTTTTGTTAATACATTCAATTAATAATTTCTTTTAATATATTGTCAATGTAAAAAACTATACAATTACTCAATCATGTATTGTTATATGATTAAATGGTTCAACTCTTATTACAGTTACTTCAAAAGTTATGCAAAATGATATATATATATATATAATTAAAAAATTAATTTTAATACACTGTTATTGTAAAAGAATTTTGTATTGTTATCTAATTGCATGCTACTATATAAGATACTTTTGAAATAGTGGGTAAGTGAGTCAAACATTTTTACTAATACATGTGACAATATATGATAGAATGTTTGCATCAAAATTAAATTCTATAATTAATTAATGATATAAAACACTTAATGACAATTGCATCACAAAATTGCATTGTAAAAAATTGCAATCAAGTACTTTACAAGATTAGGGTGTCCATCGAGTTGGATCAACCCAGAAACCCATGAGTTTCAACTCAATCAAATCACAAAATATAGGTTGAGTTGGGTTGAAAAATCTTTAATCCATAAGATATGATGGGTTGGATTGTGGGTTTGGAAATTTTCAACCCACAGAGTCCAACCCACCTCTCTTGTTTTTTAGTGATCTTTATTTCGAGAGATTTCAAACTTGAAAAATAATGTGTAATGCAATGAGCTTTCCTTATTGGTGAAGAATTATTTTTGGGACTTGTGTATTCTTTTTTGCAAACTATCAAGATTTAGCTATGCCTTGTTGAAAACACTTATGACTTATATGTAGGCTTTCTTAAAAACTTCTAAGACATATGCATGTTTTCCTAATAAATTTATACATATGAAACTTATACATGTCGTGCTTATATTTGATATGCATATGTTTTACTTGGTTTTTTATTTATTGTCGAAAATAAACAAATGACAGTGACAATTTGCTTCTTGATCTCAATTTGGGGAGCAAAAGTGGTTCCTCTTGCAGGCTCTTAGACTTAGAGCTTTTGTCAAAAGATTTCTTTTGCCAATATATTCTTTTATTTGTCAATGTATTCCAATGAATTGTCTATGTTTTCAAGTGTTAAATATGTCTTAAGTTGAAATAAAGTATAAATTGACATAATGTAAAGATAATGAACTTGCATTAATAAAGTGCAGGAATAATAAAATTCAAGAAAGAAATGAGACGAGAATTCTAATTAATTAAAGATGAAAGTAACTAAATACAATGAAAAGAAGGAGGAGGAGAGGAATGATGAAACAAAGAACTAAACTTAAAAGAAAAGAAATGAGTTCAAGGAAATGTACTTGATTTTCCATTAACTCCATATTGTCAGCGCGACGAAAGAGTATTTAGGGTGTTTACTAGTGTGTGTTCCTAGACTAAACTCCCTCAATATGGTGACTCCTTCCCTATTTATACACTAAAGTGACATTGTTAGATTTTGGCAAGTGTCCTTGACAATTAGTGCATCAAAGCTTCAGAATGCTCTTAATTTGAATTGCCAATAATTGTTCATGCCTTTGTTTCAGAAGCAACTTCCCTCTCTTATAACCGTTGCCACCATCAAGTCCTGTTTCTGCCTTGTAACCACCTAATGCTATAGCTTGCCACATAATCGTCAGCACATCCTACTATCAAGTCTCCATTTCCACGTGCCAACTCACTTCGGATCCACTTTGGACAAGCACATGCTACTCATTGGACTAAGTCCTTGAAATTTTCCAAAGCCCGCCTCCAGTTTCTTGCACCAATACTAAATATTGTTAACGTCGATCAACCTTTCGACACTTCTACAAATTTTTCCTCCAACACACTCTTACCCATGTCCAATATTGTCAATGTCGATCAACTTTTCGATACTTTGAATAATTTTAGCCCTAACAGTATATAAGAACTTTATTACATATCTTTAGATTTATTATATTTGATTATGTATTTTGACATATTTTAATAGGTAACATTTTTCCGTAAAAAAATAATGTGTACCAAATCTGTGGATTTGACCCAACCTAATCT
This sequence comes from Pterocarpus macrocarpus, assembly GCA_031439585.1. Lineage (NCBI taxonomy): Eukaryota > Viridiplantae > Streptophyta > Magnoliopsida > Fabales > Fabaceae > Pterocarpus > Pterocarpus macrocarpus. The sequence continues at coordinate 14,619,213 of CM062516.1, read as the reverse complement.
ACTCATAAATGGGTTTGGTTTGGTCGGATTGAAAGAAAAATATTGTTCAATCCAACTTACTGGCATTCGTAATTTTACAAAAACCCATAGTTTGCAACATTAATATAATAAATGACAAACAAAATCTTATAACATATGTAACACTCTCCCAGGCACAGTACTATATTTAAGTCATAATATCTCCCCCAGAAGCTACTACTATTGCGTAGATAGAGCTTGTATGACAGCGCTCTGTGACTGTCTTCAGTCTTTCTAACTTTGCTCTATAAGATCGCCTTCTTATTCTCCTGAGATATCTGGAGATAACACAAAAACAGATATAGGAGTGAGAATTATAAATTCTCAGTAGGATTCCTTGAGTTACTATATACCGTGTCATTGTTATTATCTCCAACTGCTCCAATTTATTATGAAGAATGTGAACATGTTATGTAATCTTCCCAGTTTAATAGTTCGAAAATGTATTGTCTGAAGTAGAATTCATTTTATTTATACACTTGTTAAATAGAGAGAAAGAATAAGTATAAAGCAATAATAGGTACAGTCAATAATAATAGCAACTATTTGGTAGAAAGTGATGGTATGCAGATGCGCCATTTAAATCATGTCAATCCATTGGAATTCCTTAATTCTCCCTTTTTCTTTCTTTACTTAACACACCTAGGCATTATGTATTGCCACCCCTAGGGTGTCTGTTCTTATCTTCATCCATATTTAGTCCCTTGGAAGCATTTGGTCATATAGCTCCTAGGTAATAGTCTGCTTTTCAAGATCGACCTCGTTCCTATATAGGATTATTGGGTTTACTTTCCCCGACTCTCCCATCGATCTATTCCCCTTAACTGTATTTTTGGGGCTAGCCCAAGTAAATAGAATCCACATAGTCTTTATAAATCATAGGTTTATAACTAATTCAGCTTGAATGACATGAGAAATATATGCAAAGTACATAAATTTTGCCAAAATTTCGACTAAATAATGGATCAAGTTCGCTTTCCTATGAATACTACTAGCTTAGCCAGAAAGTCAGTCACAACAGTAGAGCAACATCACACATTAATGTCTCAACCTTGTAATAGGTTTACAATATCTTTCATCAATTGTGACTTACTCATGCATTAAGGTAGCCAAGTACTAAATTGGCAATTCTGCTCATACCCTTCAAATTTGCCAGTTTTTGTGTCTTATGCCATAATTTGTACTTAAGTGATTAAATTCTGAATTTTTACTATGTTGAAATGTTGTTTGTCTAGTTTTTAACCTCTTTGGTCCCATTCAATTTTGATAAGTATAACTTAAGATATTGAGAGTTTACCTATGTCTGCCTGTGTTAGACAAAATAGGGGTTTAAAATGTAAAAATTTGCTAAAAATATAAATCTTTTCGATTTGAGTGAATCTTATATCCTTTTGAAGCTTATAGAACCATCTTCTATGTCCAGCAACCTTCATTTCATTCAAGTAAGTATAGCTCAAGTTATAAGCTCGTAAAATTAATGTAACTGGTCTGCCCTATCTAGTTAGGACATAGGGCGACTTTGCTGAATTACTAGGAGTAACAAGGATTGAATTTGACTCTAAAATTTTTATGACATGTTTCCCTATGCCTTCTAAAAAAATTGGTTGCACTTAAATTGAAGGTGTATAGGGCGAGTTATGCCCTGCACAACCAACTCGGGTTAGGTATAGAGGCAAAAAAATCTATGGTTAAATTCAAAAAATCATATCTCATTCACTACTAATCCAATGGCCTTATAATTTATATGGTTGGAAAGCTCTAAATGTCTAGTTTCATCAAATTTTGATAGCTATGTGCAAAGTCATATACTTCGCAAGTATAAACATTGTAGGTTTTCTCACTTCATTCAAATTCTATTTTGCTATTCCTTTAGTTTTCCCCTCAAATTCCCAACCAAACCTAACTTGTGCATGTTAATTCAGCCACCAAATCTCATATAAACACAATATAATAGCAAGAAAATGAAAGACTCAAAAACTCAATCAGCACTGATTCACAATTATAAGGAGAAACCATGAATCCTACCTCCAATTTGATGCAAAACTAGATAGATTTGGATTCCTTTTGATGGAGGTATTGATTAGAACTTGAAGGTAGGATGAATTGAGATAGAGTGGAAGAAGAGAAGGTGGAGAAGGGCTGCTGAATGCTGGTCGACCAAATGAAGGGACCTAGGAGGAAAAATGAAAATTTACAAAGGCTTGGTAGTTGAAGTATTAACTCTTGATTGGTTGTTGCATTTGGATGGTTGAGATTTATCCAACATTGCACTTATCTATGGCTGTGGTGGTGCAACTTCGAAGTGAAGGTGGTTGAGTTTTGGCCATCCAATTCAGGATTTTATCAGTATAAAATTCTACTGATTCGGTTCCGGCAGTTTTAAAACACCAAATTTTTATCGATCTTCTTCAAACTAGCAAAACATTATTAACTAAATTTGTAAGATTTTCTATATGTCTATTCTAATTTTAACTAACATCTAATTAGCACCAAATAAGTCTCTAATTAACCTTTAATTAACCATACTTATGTAATAGAATCGAATAAAATGATTAATAACGCAAATTAGACATTTTACAAATTTTCAGATGTTACAATACTACTCTCCTAAAAAAAAAATTTTGTCCTCAAAATTTAGTTACAAGGTTAATTATTTATAACTACAAGAGTTTAAATAAAAGTTCGCATATAAACACACAGAGGTTTCAGTAGGTAGATTCGAAAGAGGTATAGCAGATATGGACCTATTTAAAGTAATAGGATTGGCTAAAACTAAATTAGCCCAATCCTTATCCTAGTTCATTTGTAAATCTCACTTCGGTTCTTGTGGGGTGTAGCCTCTTCAGTGTTCAAGGTAAAAACTTTTCTTGGATGTTGTGGCTTTGGGGCAGGTGACTGATACTTATATGGGTAATTTCTAACAATATGCCCCGGCTCTCTGCATTTGAAGCACACATTCTGTCCAGTTAGATATGGCTTATTTCCATGATTTCTCCTACATTGTGGGCATTCTTGCTTCTCGATTAGCCCTTATGGTTGCTTACCCTCAGATCTACCAAGCTGAAATTGCTTTTTCAACAATGGGGTATGCTCGCAGTTCTGGTCTTCAGACCCTAGCCTTTTCTTATAAGCATTAGATTAACAAATTTTAGCTTTCGATTATACTCCTCCACAAGTCTGCACTTGTTCACCAGGTTAGGGAAGTCTCTGATCTCCATGGGCCCCACCACCGCTAAAATGTCTTCTTTCAATTCGCCTTCAAATTTGACACATTTCCAAGCTTCATCTGGATTCTGCTGATAGATGGTGGAGAATTTGCAAAGCTCTTCAAACTTGGTTATGTACTTTGAGATGCTTCAACTTCCTTACTGAAGTTGCATAAATTCTAGCTCTTTAGTGTTTTGAACAGAAGCAGGGAAATACTTTTGGTAAATTGCCTTCTTGAACATTTCCCAAGTGATATCAGCCTAGGATTCCTCTAATAGCCTTCTCGCGCCATTCCACCAAAATTAGGCATCTGCTTCTAGCATGTAAGTGGCAAAGGCCACTCTTTGGTGGTCAGTACGGTCTAAGACTGAGAATACCTTCTGCATCACCTTGATGCACTCCTCGGCCTTATCTGGGTTAAAGGCTCCTTTGAAACTAGGAGGGTTAGCCTTTCTAAATTCAGTGAATTTAAGATATTCTAGGTCCATCTTTAGACCGTTTGGGTTCCTGTGATGGCTAGTCTTAGGTCGCCTTTCTAGCTGGTTCATCATTTGATGCACCGTAGTTGCTTATTCTTGCATGGCATATGCCATCTCTTGCATCATATCCATAAAGTCGATAGGATCTTCTTGAATAGATTTGGCTCATGGGCTACCATGCCTTCTAGAAGCCATTAGTTCCTAGTGTTACACAACAAAATATTGAGTTGATTAGGCACAATATTGAGTTAAGTATGACAGCAGCTAACTATATTCACAGTCAGGCAGTCATGCATATCTAATCCGATATCTTATCTAAATAGACAAGATTCATTGCATGACACTAGTTAAGAATTCCAGAGTGATTCATTACATGACACTAGTTAAGAATTCCAGAGTGCCCTGGAAGCATAGATAGTTTAATCCTCAGGTCCAGTTAGGACTAAACTACTCTGATACCATTTATTGTAACATCTTCCCAGGTACAGTACTATGCTTAAGTCATAATACCTCCCCCAGGAGCTGTTACTATTGCATAAACAGACCTTGTATGATGGCACTTTGTGACTGTCTTCAATCTTTCTAACTTTGCTCAATATGATCGCCTTCTAACTCTCTTGAGATATCTAGGGATAACACGGAAACAAACATAGGAGTGAGAATTATAAATTCTCAGTTACCATATACTGTGTCATCGTTATTATCTCCAGTTGTTCCGGTTTATTATAAAAAATGTGAACATGTTATGTAATCTTCCCAGTTTGATAGTTCAAAACTATGTTATTCGAAGCAGAGTTCATTTTATTTATACATTTGTTAAACAGAGAGAGAGAGAATAAATATAAAGCAGTAATAGGTACAGTCAATAATAATAATAACTATATGGCAGAAAGAGATAGTATGTAGATGCACCATTTAAATCATGTCAATGCATTGGAATTCCTTAATTCTCCCTTTTTCTTTCTTTACTTAACACATCTAAGTATTACATATCGCTGTCCCTAGGGTATCTGTTCTTATCTTATCAATACTTTGTCCCCTGGGAGCATTTGGCCATATAGCTCTTGGGTGATAGTCTCCTTTCAGGATTGAGCTTGTTTCTATACAAGATTGTCGGGTTTACTTTTCCTAATCTTATACCGATCTATTCCCCTTAATTGTATTTTCGGGGCCAGCCCAAGTAAATGGAATCCACATAGTCTTTATAGATCATAGGTTTATAACCAATTTAACTTGAATGACATGAGAAATATATGCAAAGTACATAAATTCTACCGAAATTTTGGCAGCACAGCGGATCAAGTCCGCTTCCCCTTGATTAATACCAGCTCAGCAAAAAAGTCAGTCACAATAGTAGAGCAATATCACACATTAATGTCTCAACCTTGTCATAGGTTTACAATATCTATCATCAATTGTAACTTACTCATACATTAAGGTAGCCAATTACTAAATTGGCAATTCTGCTCATACCCTTCAAATCTGCCCATTTTGTTGTATTATGCCATAATTTCTACATAAGTGATTAAACTCTAAATTTTACCTATGTTGAAATGTTGTTTGTCTAGTTTTTAACCTCTTTAGTCCCATTCAATTTTGATAAGTATAACTTAAGATATTGAGAGTTTACCTAGGTCTGCCTTGTGTTAGATAGAATAAGGGTCTAAAATGTAAAAATTCGCTAAAAATAGAAACCTTAATGGATTTAAGTGAATCTTATATCCTTTAAAGCCAACAAAACCATCTTACATGTCCAACAAGTTTCATTACATTTAAGTGAGCAGAGCTCATGTTATAAGCTTGCAAAATTGGTGGAATTAGTCTGCCCTATCTCTGTCCAGTCAGAACATGGGACAAATTTGGTGAATTACTGGGAGCAACACGGATCGAATTTCACTCTGAAATTTTTATGTCATGTTGCCCTATTTGTAAGCTTTCTAACAAAATTTGTTGCAGTTAAATCGAAGGTTTATAAGATTTATGCCCTGCACAACCCACTTGGGTTAGGTCCAGACGCAATAATCTAGGGTAAACTTCAAAAAATCATATCTCACTCAATACTAATCCAATGGCCTTATAGTTTATATGGTTGGAAAGCTCTAAATGTCTAATTTCATGTAAAATTAGTTTCATCAAATTATGATGGCTATGTGCGAAGTAGTACACTTTGCAAGTACAGACATCGTAGGGTTTCTTACTTGATTCAAATTCTGTTTTGCTATTCCTTTAGTTTTCCTCTCAAATTCCCAACCAAACCTAACTTGTGCATGTTAATTTAGCCACAAAAGCTCATATAAACACAATATAATAGCAAGAAAATGAAAGACTCAAAAATTCCCATCAGCCATTGATTCACAATTATAAGGAGAAACCTTAAATCCTACCTTCAATTTGATGCAAAAATAGCTAGATTTGGGTTCCTTTTGATGGAGGTATTGATTAGAACTTGAAGGTAGGATGAATTGAGATAGAAAGGAAGAAGAGAAGGTGGAGAAGGGCTATTGAATGTTGGTCGACCAAATAAAGGGACCTAGGAGGAAAAATGAAAATTTAAAAAGGCTTGGTAGTTGAAATATTAACTCTTGATTGGTTGTTGCATTTGGATGGTTGAGATTTAGCCAACATTGCACTTATCCATGGCTTTGGTGGCGCCACTTGGGAGTGAAGGTGGCTGGGTTTTGACCATCCAATTTAGGATTTTATCAGTATAAAATTCTACTGATTCGGTTCCAGCAGTTTTAAAACATTGAATTTTTACTTATCTCCTTCAAACCAGCAAAACGTTACTAACTAAATTTGTAAGATTTTCTATATGTCTATTCTAATTTTAACTAATATCTAATTAGCTCCAAATAAATCTCTAATTAACCTCTAATTAACCATGCTTATGTAATAGAATTGAATAAATCAATTAATAACGCAAATTGGACATTTTAAAAATTTTCGGATGTTACAACATAACAATGTAACAGTGAGTTAGTCTATAAGCCCTTCAATTATAAGGTGATCCAAGCATTAGAATTTCAATTTTTAGAGATAAGTTGTTGAAGCGTTCTCAATCTATGCAGTATATGTATCAAGCACCAAACAGTAAAACGAGGATTGTAGCCAAATTTGAAAAGTTTGTGATTGACTTGATTTTGAATGGTAGGCATGATGCAGCTATGCTATGGCAATATCAAGTATCAAGCATACGTATACAACTACATATTTAACATTATGGACTTGCTGGTGACACATGTAATTAGAGATGCTCAGCATTCTGCAATGGCCATGGAGCCGTTCCTAGGTATTCTAGAAATCATATCTAAGGATTTAAAAAAATATCTTTTTCTTATTTTTAAAGAGGTCTTATACCTTTTTACTAATTCTTTTTAAATAACAATAAATTCCGCAATTCTGAGAGAGACTCACAAATGAATCATGGTAAATAGGCAGTTTCACTTCGAGTAATCATAATATAATTTTGGGTTTAAGGTTAACTCTGACAAAGTAATATGTCCATCATTAATTTGTTAGACTTTAAAGCCCCAGATCATTGATTAACTCTGATTAAGGCATGCAAACAAATAAAGATCAATATCCAGACTTGATCTATTACCTGGAGTGATTGAAGAACTTGAGGAATCCATGATTCAAGCTTAGAGTTCCTTCTTTCCATCTCTTACAGAAGCAAGGGAAGATGAATTGAGAATTGGAAGCAGAAAGGAAAAGAAGAAGCAATGAGAAAAAGAGAGAGGAAGACGCAAGAGAGAGAGAATCCTCCTATTCCCGGTAAATTTCGAAAATGAATGTTCTGTTTCAATGGGGCCACAGATGCCTATATATAGGGCTAGGAGGAGGGACCTCTCCCTGTGTCAACAAAATATAGAGCCAAGCCACCCATTATATTAAGACTAATACACAGGGTCTATATTATATCCTTTTATATTATTTAACCCAATAATAATATGAATTACATAATTGGACTAAATGAAATACTCTAATGATTGGCATTCAATTAATCTGACTTTTAGAATTGAAAATTATGATCTAATTTATGGCAGTCCACACACGATAATTATATCATTCTCTCACGTGGACAACATAAATCAGACTATGATTTTAAGTAAAATAGTACTCCAGATTAATTTACAATACGTGGCCACAATATAATGCCAAACTTGAGCCAATATTTTAGCTATAGGTCCAATATGGGATTATAAGATCTCAACAATGTAGAAAATCGCACTTGAAGGAGTATTGATATCATACATGCAATACTCTTATATCCCAGTGACCTTAAACAAAAGCAGGATATGAATTGTTGGGAAAACACAATAAAATGGCATGCCAATATATGATCCAATGCAATTCCCAATTAAAATGGCCCAAGCATCCGCCTCAGATGTCATATGAGATATATATCTCAATAACAAAATGAGACTGGGGCCAAAATGTCTCTGTGATATGCCATTATTTACAACAATTAAGTTGCGCAAAATATATAAACAAATGCAACAACAATTATGGCAATAATAGTCACTAAAGTTGTCTTAAGACATTACAAAATATGTGAGGTCACAACAACTTTTAAATACAAACTCTCACTAACCCAAAATATCAAAAGACCTCACTACACCCATACGGATTACATGATCAACAAAGACTTGGACAGTTAATCCTTTGTTTAGGGGATCAGCAATCATAAACTCAGTAGGAATATGCTTGCCATGTGTTTGAAACTCTTGAATCTTCTCTCTAACAAACATGAGTTTTATGTCAAAGTGTTTTGATCGCTTTGAACTTTTATTGTTACAAGAGAAGCACACAATGGCGGAGTTGTCACAATATATTATTTGAGGCCTAGAGATACTCTCTACAATACCAAATTCTGCAATAAGGTTTTTCAACCATATTGCTTGACGTATAGCCTCATAACAAGCAATATACTCTACTTCCATGGTTGAGGTAGCATAAGCATCTGTTTGGCACTTTTCCAGGAAATAGCACCTCCTGCCAACATAAAGATATAACCTGATGTGGACTTATAATCATCTGGACAACTGCCATAATCAGAATTAGAATAACCGATCACCTTAAGATGGTTTGCTCTTTTGTAACTTGATGTGGACTTATAATCATCTGGACAACTGCCATAATCAGAATTAGAATAACCGGTCACCTCAAGATGGTTTGCTCTTTTGTAAGTGAGCATGTAATCTTCGGTACCCTGCAGGTATCTCATAACTTGTTTTGCAGCTTGCCAGTGAGCCACACCAGGTTTGCTCAAGTATCTCCCAAGTATACCAACAACAAGAGCAATGTTAGGACGTGTATAGACTTGAGCATACATTAGACTGCCAACAGTAGAAGCATAAGGGACCTTCTCCATTTCTGCAATTTCATCATCATTACGAGGATATTAGTCATTAGAGACCTTTCACCTTTTTGAATGGGCGCTTTGCAAGGCTTACAGGACCCCATATTGAATTTGTTCAAGATTTTCTCAATATATCCATTTTGAGACAAACCAAGAATACCACGAGATCGATCACGATGAATCTTAATGCCCAAAACAAAAGATGCATCACCGAGGTCCTTCATATCAAAATGAGTCATCAACATCCATTTGGTCTCATTTAGAAAACGAATATCATTGCTAGCCAAAAAAATATCATCAACATATAGAACAAGAATGATGAACCTGCTCCCACTATTCTTAAGGTAAATGCATTAATCTACTGCATTCTCCTTGAAACCAAGAGATGTGACTGTGCGATGAAACTTTAGATACCATTGCCTTGATGCTTGTTTCAGGCCATAAATTGATATTCTCAACTTACAGACCATGTGTTCCATGCCATTTTCAATAAACCCATCAGGTTGATCCATATAAACATCCTCATATAAATCACCATTCAAAAATGCAGTTTTAACATCTATCTGATGAACCTCCAAATTAAAATGAGCAATGAGAGCCATCACAACACGAAAGGAATCTTTAGTAGAAATAAGGGAAAATGTCTCTCTATAATCTATACCTTCCTGGTGATTGTATCCTTTGGCAACAAGTCTGGCTTTATATCTTTCTATTTCTCCTTTAGCATCATGTTTGGTCTTGAACACCCATTTACAGCCAACAGTCTTACAACCATCTAGTAATTTCACTAAATCCCAAACATTATTCTTTCTCATAGAAGTCAATTCATCCTCCATAGCAGCCAACCATTAGGAACTATGAGGACCAGAGATAGCTTCTTGGAAAGTGATGGGATCAGAATCCTCAATAGATGTGAACTCATATTCCTGTAGACATACAACATAATCTTTGAATCTAGTCGACTCAGTAGGTATAGGAACTCACTCAGATCTTCTTGGTGGAAACACAACAATATCTGGATTCTGTATGTCATCTCCAATATATTGATTAGCATCAGCACCAATAGTGGGATTAGTGGGATCTAAAATAAATGGCATAGACTCTGGAATAGAAGTGATAGGTGTTGGAAGAACAACTCGCTCTTCTCTGAAGCTAACAACACATGGCTCTTGAGTTGCAACCTGTTCTGATTCCCCTTCCAAATAAACAGCACGATCAGATTCTATAATTCTGGTCGTATGTGTAGGACAATAAAATCTGGAACCTCTTGAACCAATACAATATCCAACAAAGAAACCACTAATGGTTCTAGGATCAAGTTTCTTTGTTTTTGGATTATAAGGTCTAACCTCTGCTTTGCAAACCTAAACATGAAAATGCTTTAAGGTAGGCCTTTTTCCTATCATCAGCTCGTATGGAGCCTTTGGAACAGATTTACTTGGCACATGGTTCAAAATGTAAGCTGCAGTTCTCAAGGCTTCTGCCCATAAGAACTCTGGGAAAGTAGAATGACTGAGCATACATCTTACCATTTCCATGAGGGTATGATTTCGCCTTTCAGCAACTCCATTTTGTTGCGGAGTACCAGATATAGTGTATTGTGCTCAATACCACATTCTTGGAGAAATTTAGCGAAAGGCCTAGGATTTCTGCCAGTTTCATCATATCTACCATAAAATTCACCACCTCTATCAGATCTTACACCCTTGATCTGAGTGCTAAATTTCAATTCAACAGCAGCTTTGAACGTTTTGAAGGCATCCAAAGATTCAGATTTCTCACGCAACAATTCAATCCATCCATATCTAGAGAAATCATCAATAAAGATAATAAAGTATCTAAAACCTCCCAAGGTAATAGGAGTAATGGGCCCACAAATATCAGTATGAATCAACTGCAGTATTCCTTTGCTTCTACTAGCCTTATTCTTTCTGGCTCGAGCAGTGAGTTTTCCCTTCACGCAATCAATACAGGTTTCAAAATTAGAGAAATCTAAATCATGAAGAATGTTTTCCTTGATCAATCTCTCCATTCTTTCCCTGGAAATATGTCCTAACCTCTTATGCCACAGCATAGAAGAATTTTCAACAGCTCTGCCACGTTTATCCCCAATAATGCTATTAATATCAGATTGTCGTTGGTCAATAGAAGAGGAATCAACATTCAACATATATAAACCATTTGACAAAATGCCATAACCAACCAAAACAGAGTCATAATATATATATAAACTCTTCCACCACCAAAATGAAAGGAATATCCACAACTATCCAAAGTAGAAATAGAAACCAAATTCCGTCTTATCGAAGATATATAAACATTATCTTTCAAAACCAGTTCATGTCCACTACATAATCTTAAACAAACTACTCCTATGTGCTTCACTTTGACATTAACTCCATTTCCCACTGTGATCACCAATTCTCCTTTATTTGGTTTGGAGCTCCTGTAAAGAGTTAGTGACATAAATACTTGCCCCAGTATCTAACCACCAAGTATTAGAAGGAACATTAACTAAATTCGATTCAAAACACACTAGAGCCAGATGATTACCTTTATTCTTTCTCTCAAGCCAGTTCTTAAACTTATAATAGTCAGACTGTTTATGTCCAACTATACCACAGAATCTACACTTGCCATTGAACTTTGGCTTGATTTCGGCATTCTCACCGATTTCTTAAGCTGAAGAAGATCCAGCATTATTCCTTCCTTTCTTCTTGAATCGAGACTTACCATTCTTCCCTTTAAGAAATTTCTTCTTATCATCATTATTCTTGTAGGAAGTTAGCTGTACAACATGGGCCTTGCCCTTTTTCACAGTCTGATCCTCTTGTGTGAGGATTGAGATCAACTCATCAATAGGCCATTCTTCCTTCTGCATATTATAAGAAGTCCTCAACATATCAAACTTAGATGGAAGAGAGTCCAATATTTGCCAGACAAGAAAATCAGTTCCTAATTCCACTTTCATGGATTTCAATTTGTTATACCAATTGGTGAGCTTCATGGCATGCTCACGAACACCAAAAAGGCCATCATACTTGGTCTTGGTCAGCAAATCAAGATTGTAACACCTTACCAGACAAAATACTATGCTTAAGTCATAACATATTACCTAATAAGTTATTACATGTGGCAAATTAATTAAATTCCTTTTTTTGTCTCATTATTAATTACCCATATAGAGTTAACTGTTCATTTCAATATATTTTTGTTTGATGGCAGAATAAATACTAGATAATCGTTGTACCGGAAATAAAGTAACATAAATAAAAATGCAAAATAGACAGAACTACTGCAGATTTCATCATATTTACATATATATAGACGTTTGTTTTCAAAATTGACAAACGATATAGGGTAATAAAATGAGGCCACTTACACAAAATAAATCGGCTTGTCGATATGAACAGTACCCTAACTGGTCCCTATGGGACATTTTATGTGCTATACAACATATACTCATCTACTGTCTATAACCCAATATTGTCAAAAGAGGGTCATTCTATACATATCCTATGACTGCGCTGCACAGGTACTCTAGGTAGACTCTGAGGAGAGGAATCCGTTCGCCATGCCGACGTCCCCAGGAGTGTAGTCTATGCTCAGAGCAAAGGATGAGGAGGATGAACTCACCGCCTCAGACGGATCCTCCTCAGACATCGAGACAGAGGGGTCTACTACTATGGTGAGGTTGGAGGATCCATGGCTAGTAGTGCTGCTGGCACTGCTGCTAGTACTGCTGCTGCAGGTGGTGGTGGAAAGGGATGGTGTAACATCCACAATTTTTGTCTAAGCTAATTAGCTCAGTGATCCTGGCTAATTAGAGAGGTTAACGATTAACTGAGGACTAATCGGTTAACCTCAATGAGCAAGAGCTTAGTGAATTGAGTCAAGTCAATAATTGAATATTAATGCACTAAATGGTTTAATTAAAACCTAATTATTCGAACCTCATTAATTCGTAACTTAGAAATATAATTAAGCTAATCCAATCTTATTAATTAAGTACAAGATAATTGTTCTACTTTACCAATTGAGATAGATTAATTCTAAACCCTAATTACATAATTCATAAGATCAATTCTTTTAAGAGGAAAAACGTCTTAAAGATGTAATTAACCGAAATCGGTTAAAGAGTAATTTAACTAATCGAATTGATCAACAACTTAGGTAATTCTAATGGCTTTGAAGATTTAAAAATTTCTCCTAATTGATGCACCAAATTTCGGCCAAGGATAAGAGCAAAAATACAACCATCCATTTGCTTTCTCATCATACACCACTAGATCAAGAGTCCATGTTAGTAGATTTCTTGAGTCAAGACAAAAGATCTACTTTCCTCTATCAAGATTGTGACACTTGGAGTGATCACAATTATCCAATGCCAATCCTAGGATGGATCATGCTTTTAACCACTTGAAAAGAAACACTACAAGGTTTTACCTACAAGACTCAAAGAAAACACAACTCACCCTTTTACCCAAAGGTTCTAGCCCTTTGCTTGAAAAAGAAGTAAAACTCACCTACTCACTCTTACTGTTAGGAGAAGCAAAGCCATTAACCCTCCCTCACCCATTTGCGCCCCAAACTAGCCTCACACTCTCTCATTTGTGATTTTCATCCTCTCACTAAGCTCTCACTTCTCTCTAAGCCTCATTCTAGCTCTTCTACTCTTCCAATTCCTCTTGTTCTTCTTCCCACTTTCACACCCCATCCAACTCTCTTTCCTTTCACCATTCCACAAGCCCTTCAAGGACCACCCTCTTTGGTTCTTGAGGAAGCAAAATCAAGACTCACTTAGCCCCATCATCAAGCTCAAGGAGGAGGAAGATCATCTCCAACCCATCAACTCTTTCTACTCCTCAAGAAACTCAATTGGTAGTGACTCTAACCTTCTTCTTTTATGTGTTCTTGAAGCCCTTTAACTCCTAAGCTCTCCATAGCTAGGTGGTTCTAGGACTTGTTTCCAAGGCCTCATGGCCATGCTTGTTGATATGATGAGTTTTGTGTGTTGTATCCTTCTCTTTGGCATGAGATTTTCGGTTGGTATGTCTATTGCTATTGAACCAAATTTTTAGAAGTTAAAACGTTAAGTTAATACCAAGATCTCAAAGTATAAAAGTGGTTTGGAAGAGGAAAATGGTCACTTGAAGAAAAGACTTAATGTTCTTACAAGAAAACTCCTTGAAACCAAAACCGTGAAAACTGGAAAATTTTGGCAGTCTGTATGGCGCGATTAATAACTCTTTCAATATAACTCCAAATGGAACGAAACTAATTTTCTGTGAAAATAGACTCAAATAAATTTTCATAAATATAAAATATGTGAGATTTGGCCTTAAAATGAGGGAGATATGAATTTTCAAAGTCTGCTGTCCCCAGATGAGTTTCTGTTCGGGCAGTATGTAATAAAATGTATAACCTGCAAGTTATACATAACATTTTTGAGTGGGACCAAGTTTTTTAGAAAGCTAAGACATAGAGGAACACCCCCATAAAACAGTTTTGTCAGATTTCATGTAAGGAGTTCCCAGTGGAGTTGACAAGCCACTGACCCGAGTTGAACTTTCAAGTCTGAACAGTCAGAATAAAATGTGCATAACTTAAGCTACAAAATGAATTTTCGAGTGGGATTTGTTTTGTTTAAAAGTAGACTCAGAGAAGTATAATATCAAAATTTGAAACAAAAGAGTAAAAGATGAAATTATGGTGAATTTTTGAAGTTACTGCCCCACTGTAAAAGTAAAAACTGGTTATGATAAAACTTAAAGAATAATGAGAAATAAGCTTTAAGACATTAAGACCATTACACTAAGCATTGGAAGACCCTCATAATTCAACTTAAAAGTTTCAAAAAGGATAATGGATGAAGTTGGCCCTATGCCTAATAAAAGAATTTATATAAGAAGCAAATCAATTAAAAGCTTGCACCAAATTTACTAAGCTAAGCTCATAATACTTTGTGTGATATGTATGCCTCTATGTGTCAATATGATGACAATGATATGATGATGATCATGATGATGATGATTATGATATGATATGATTATGATGATGATGATTATGATATGATATGATGATGATGAATTATGACATGATATGATGATGATGATTATGATATGATACGATGATGATGATTATGGTATTGATATGATGACGATATGAATATGATATGTTGAAAATATGATGCTTAATGATATACATGAAAGGATTAATAAATATGAACACCTGGGACAGGAGCGATACGTAACACCCAGAGGTGATTAATAAAGGAACCACATTTGGGGACGGCGATACGTAACGCCTAAATGTGGAAGAGAATTAGAATAACTTTGCATCATGAGCTTTAATAAGAAAAAGATGAATTAAGGGTATGATCCTTCAAAAGGGAAGGTGACCTAATTTAAGCTCCCCTCACTCACGACTCACATGAGGCATGGCATGACCCAGCTAGTGTGAGTATAGGGGATAGGTCTTACATGAGGCATGGCATGACCCAGCTAGTGTAAGTACCGAAATTCTATGGTGGCGGCTACTACGGTATGAGCTTATTACCACTTATGTTTAGTGGGTGAAAAGATAAAGTCAAGTTAAGAAAAGAAAAGGGACTTCGGTCTAAACCCTAGAAAGGGAAGAAGTTAAGAAAAAATTTATAGCACAATCATGCATTTTTATATGATTATACTTATGCCCATGTATGTTATGATGTAAGTGATTAGAGATTATGTTAAAATTGAATCCACTTCGGATATTCATGTTTTCGAAAACCTAAGAATGGAACCTTATGAATGCTTACTATTTTCATTAATAAAACCGAAGTGGCTGGGACGATGATGATGACACTTTCGTGTCGAGTTCGAGTTCTACTGAGAAATTCCATTTCTCACCCTAGTTATTCTTCCGTATCGTCACCAGATCTTGATGGCGCATCCGGTAGAGCAGAGCATGGATCCCCGACACTGTGAGCGGGCGTATGACGTGGGATGTCAGACAATGCTAATGTGGACTTGTAGATGCCGTAGCTCTGCACCTTCATACATTCCTTTTTGTGACGAACGATGTCAATTTAAGTTTGTAGCTAGTATTTGTATCATGGCATGACCATAAGCCTCCTTTGATGTAGTGCTGATATGTATGTATATCTATGTATATATATATTATGAACCCATATGAATGTAATAGTTAGTTATTTAATACAATATATTTGTGAATTATTATTTGTTTACCTTTTTCTTGTTTTATGATATTGGAGTATATATTTTATGCGACATGCTCTTTCTCTAGCTATCTTCTCGCTCAAGGCTTTACTTTTCAAAACGCTATTGTGACGTATTTCAAAGAAAAATCTTATCGTATTTTCCGCATAACTTAATTTCAAGTGAAGTTTAGTTTTCCACGAGTATAAGTAATAACTAATAAAACGCCGTAATACGACTTAAGCGTAGTATGGGTTTATTAGGGTGTTACAGATGGGCCATGTATAGAGGAATGGCCATATAAGGAACAGCAGGGTCGAAAATCGGGTGCATGAGTGGTACCACAAAGTCTCTATGGAAGAAGAAATAAAAGTGAAACTGACATTTACCCGATATGTACACGGAGTCTAAGAATGGATCGAGGTGGATATGGAGTTCGGGGAACTCAATGAACATGACATTGGTGGCTGCGTTCTCCATAATTTGAGAAGAATGCGGAAACATATAATATGGTGAGAAACAAAGATTTCTCAGTAGGGATCCTACATCTTACATTTATCTGTCATCGCTGTCATTCTCAATTGTTTCGGATTTTGGTTAATTAAAAGAAAATGTTGCATCAACAGGATGTCCTACTAAAGTAGTTATCGAAATCATAGCCCGAAACACAGCTTTGTTTTACTTAAGGAAATAAAGGAAATTAAACAGAGAAATAAACAACCAGACCTGTGTTTTTGACATAGTTAAGTGATAGCCATAAAGTGAACAATGATATATATATATATATATATATATATATATATATATATATATATATATATATATATATATATATATATATATATATATATATATATATATATGCAACATCCAATGATGCAATTAACTCAATGCATGATAACAGAAATTGTGGATATGCATAAGAAATAATGCACTTGAACTTAACTCATATTTTTCCATACTTGGTCCCCTAGGAGCATATTGGCCATAAGACTCCTGGGTAATAGTTTGCTTTTCAGGATCGAGCTCGTTCCTATACAGGGTCACCGGGTTTACTTTCCCCGACTTCCCCACTAATCTATTCCCTTTAACTTTGTTCAGGGGCTGGCCCAAGCCACATGGAAATCCTTCCTCATTCTTATAAAGTTAGCATTACTTGTCTAATACTTTGACCAATGCATGCATAACTTGTAAATTCATATTAGCATAACGGATCATGTCCGATTTCCTATGAATAGTGCCAAACAACCAGGAAATTTTAATCAAACAAACCCAATATAGAGCATCATATCTTCAATAGTTGTCACACACAACAAAGTCTTATGAGCAAAGCTTAGGTAGTTAGGTGCAAGTTTTAAAATCTTAAGTCTTAATCTATCTTGCAAGCTTTTAATTTCTATTAATGTTCCCGAGTTTGAGCTTAGGATCGAGTTCCGAGATTGAATTGGGTTCGAGTTTCGAGATTATATAAGTTTCGACTTCCGGGGTTATGTTTGACCTTCGAGATTGATTCTGGGTCGAGTTTTGGAATTACGGGTATAAGAGTTTTAAAGCGTCCTAGTTCTCGACTTCCGAGATGCGGGTATAAGGTTTCATATTCTGGTACCAACTTCCAAGTTTATGTTGAAAAATCCCGACTTCCGGGTTTAGGTATTTTAGGTTCTATATTCTTGTCCTTGACTTCCGATTTCAAAGTGTTTTATGTGCTTGTGATCCCGATCTGCGACCTTAATCCACAATTGGTCTTCCAAGACTTTTATGAGTGTGTTTCCTAAGTTCCAAGTTTCTGACATTGACTATACCCGATCTAGTTTCCTATTCACTAAGTTCCGAGTTCAACATTAAGTATACCCGATCTAGCTCTCTATTTGCTAAGTTCCGAGTTCTGATATTAACTAAACTTGATCTAGTATTCATACATATCTCTAACCAGAATTACACTCTTATAAGAGAAAATTTACCAAAAATAGAAATCTGGGTCAAATCATACAAAATTTATATCATTATAAAGCTAACAGAGCAA
The DNA here is from genome assembly GCA_031439585.1 of Pterocarpus macrocarpus. NCBI lineage: Eukaryota > Viridiplantae > Streptophyta > Magnoliopsida > Fabales > Fabaceae > Pterocarpus > Pterocarpus macrocarpus. The sequence goes on along the minus strand of CM062516.1, from coordinate 14,600,925 downwards.
GCTTTCAAATGAAAGAAGTTGCATATTATTTGAATGAGTATAATTCAAGATATAAGCCCTGAAACTTGACTCTACTGGGCTATCCTATTCCAGCCTAGGTTGAACCTAAGGTTAATTCATTGATATACTAGGGATAATTGGCAAGGAATCTGACTCTAAAATTTTTATGGGATGTTTCCTCGTATGTTAGCTTTCAAACAACATTCAATTCACTCAATTTGGAGTTGTAGGGTGAGTTACATCTTTCTCAACTCACACTGCCCAAATGAAAGTCTTGATTTCTAGGTCAAATTTTAAAAATTCATAACTACCTCTATAATGATCCAATGGCCTTATATTATATGTGTATGGAAAGCTCTGAATGTCTAGTTTCTCATAAAAATAGATTCATGAAATTTAAATGGCTATAGGTAGAGTCGCACACTCTGCCGTACGGACCGCCGAGGAAAAACCCTAACAGCTTCTTGAGTTTTCTATTCTCTTCAAGTTCTTTTATACCAATTCCAACTCTAATCACAATACACATGCAAATTCAGTCATAAATGATCATCATCACTCCAATTCACATCAATATTATGAGGAAAACAAGATCCCCACACAGCCCCAAATCAAGAAAAACAAGAAGAGAAGTTGGATTCCTACCTTGTCTAGTTGAAAGTTTGTTGATTTAGTGTCTTAGATGGAAGCAACTCTTGATGAGACGTGAAGAGAGGTTGAAGATGGAGTAGAGAGGAGTGTGAATGGAAAAGAAATGGATGGGGATCAGCTTCTTATCTTGGCTGAAATTTACAAGGGCAAAGAAGAAATTGAACACAAACTTGTGGAGCAAGGAGTTAGGTGATTGGTGGATGTGTGTTGGAGTTTTAATTTGATTTGGTGGCTGTCATCCTTGGCTGAAGGTGGAGCCACATATATGGGTGGTTTGGCTAAATCCTAGCCATTCATCCTAGGGCACTCATGATGTAAGTTTTATTGATCCAGTTCCGATAGTTTTAAAATACCGAAATTTTACCGATTTCTGTTAAATCGGTAAAATCGATTTTAGAAAAATTCTGTGAGATTTCCTATGTTCTTAATCTAATTCCATCAAGTCTAATCAGTTCTAAATCACACTTAATTGACTCTAAGTGAATGTTTAATCAAATTCCGATTAAACTCACTTATTCAATAAAAGCCGAACAACTCGGTTATTAATGATAAGATTTTTCGGACGTTATAAAGATAATGCGCTTTCTCGGTTTGATCAAACTTCTTGAACTTCTTGCCAACAGATTCAAGAAATTCATTCGCACTGTCTGTCTCAGGGATATTATCCTTGATTGTTTTGTCCATGCTGTACTTCTAGGTCATCAAACAAACCTTGTTCGAATGAGGCCACTTTTCATACTTCGCCCTGTTAGCATCAAAAGACTGATCCGTGGGCTTTGGTGGCTCATCTTCAGTGAGAGCAGCATCAATATTCGAAATAGCAAGGTACAGTTTCACAGATTCAAGCCAATCTTCATAATTTGTCCCGTTGAGCTTTATCAAAGTGCTCATATTCACAGGCAAAGCTGGAGTGATTTCATACATTAGTGGGAGATTTTTATGTCGAGCATATCAACATAAAGACTGAGCCATTAACAATAGTATAGTTCTCTCATACAATTGTAATCCCGTCAAAGGGTCTCGAATTACATTACATGAGCAAACTCCCAATAAACAATAAAACTGTATCCTTAAAGCTAGTATCGAGAGGATACTGAGAACTTTAGGGACATAATTATCAACTCATCAAGAATAGTGTCAATAAAGACAAACCGAAGGATAAGTTCATTATTAACTCAATTCTCAATGCAACACTAGTAACAATATTATTTACAAAATTGACATTTCATCATAATTAGTCCCATAAAGGCAAGCTCATAATCATGAAAAAAATGTCTCACAATATCACTAATATATCTCAAGCAATAGTTCTCAGAATAATATTGCACAATGTTCAATAATAACAATATTTCATAATTTTAATATGCAATTTACATATAAACATAAGAAATGCAAAATTATTCCAATAAGCAAAGTAAGTCAACTCTGAGAATGTGCTTAACACAATATTCCAAATAATAGCACAAATGTACACAAAAATTTTCAGGCCAAAATACGGAGGGTAACATATAATTTTGAGCAATTTAAATTCAAAATAAATTAAAATAAATATTTTTAGTGCTAAAAAAATTAAATAAAATTTACCAATATTTTTATTTTAATTAAATATTAAATCCATCAAATTTCGGTGCAAAATTGAGCTTTAGAAGGCCTTCCACCCGCCTGCATGCTCTCCAATGCACGAGTGGACATTGCGCATGTGTCTTGTTCATTGTCCCTGACCTTGGGACGGGTCAAAACCGAGTTACACAACCCGTTTTTGCACGAAACGAGTCCAGAGGGATTTCTTCCTCGTTTGAGCTCCGTTTGATGTGTTCTTGGTGTCTGTGAACTCGTGAGGAAGAGCTCTACAAAGCCCATATGGTATCTCGAAGGATCACAGTCTATAATTTCTGGAATCATTTAAGAAAGTTTCGCGTAGGTTTATGCTACTTTTTGCCATTTTCTCCCTCAAATCTCAATGAAAATTCATGTTCTTGGTCATGTTAGATTCGTTGTGATGAGAGCTACAAAACCCCTATGGAGATCGAGCTCAAATCGATCTAAATAACTAAGTTGAATTTTCGATCGAAGGATTGGAGTTCTTACTATTCTTACTTCAATTTCTCCCTCAATCTAGCCTCAAACCACACAATAATTAGCTCAATGATTCACAACAATATGAATAACAAGAGCCCTTTACAAATTTTAGATCAATCGGTCCAGAAAATAAAATTCAAAATCAACCCGTTTTAGAGCACATGAGGTATGTATGGTTTCAACTTCTCAACCATCCAGTTTCTCACCAAAATTGATTTCACAGCTATAATCAGAGTCAAAACACAGCTCTGATACCAATTGTTAGACTTTAAAGCCTCAGATCATTGATTAACTCCGATTAAGGCATGCAAATAAACAAAGATCAATATCTAGACTTGATCTATTACCTGGAGTGATTGAAGAACTTGAGGAATCCGTGATTGAAGAACTTGAGGAATCCATGATTCAAGCTTAGAGTTCCTTCTTTCCTTCTCTTACAGAAGCAGAGGAAGATGAATTGAGAATTGGAAGCAGAAAGGAAAAGAAGAAGCAATGAGAAAGAGATAGAGGAAGAGGCAAGAGAGAGAGAATCCTCCTATTTCCAGTAAATTCCGAAAATGAACATTCTGTTTCAATGGGGTCACGGACACCTATATATAGGGCTAGGAGGAGGGACCTCTCCCTGTGTCAACAAAATATAGAGCCAAATCACCCATTATAGCAATGCTAATACACAGGGCCTATATTATATCCTTTTATATTATTTAACCCAATAATGATATGAATTACATAATTGGGTTAAATAAAATATTCTAATGATTGACATTCATTTAATCTGAGTTTTAGAATTGAAAATTATGATATGATTTATGACAGTCCACACATGATAATTTTTAAATATCTATGTGTTTAGTTTATCATGAAACCCAAAACTAAAATATCATCACCCTTTCATTTCAAGAATTTTGTTTCTTATAGCAAAGGCAAACATAGAGACTTAGTGGCACAACATAAAATAGGGTTATTTTTTATTTTTTTTAGGGGGGGTGGGGGACATAAAATAGGGTAATTAATCATACTCAAGGTAATTGATGCCAAACTGAAACACGTTAAGCTATTCAAGAATCCAACTAATAATTATTTTATGTGAATAAAAATATTCCAAAAAAACAAATCTCAATTCACGATACCGCACATGATTTCATATATGACTATAGATGTACACCACAAGTAAATTTAAAACGATAAATTGCATATATATATATATATATATATATATATATATATATATATATATATATATATATATATGTTTGGTCATGATTGGTTAAAGAATCTTTTTCCGGGCCATGTATTCCCCTCCATGCTACAAACAAGAATTGCGGCTCTCAATAGGTAAACACTGCGGGCCACGCAAGGTCCTTAGTCTACAGTAATTCTTCAAAAATGCTCTATTGCTCTTATTTTATGATTCTCCAAAATTAAAGAGTTTTTAATGAGATTATAATATAATTTATTATCTTATTTTTATTAAAATATTAACATATTATTTTTATCTATCTTAATAATTATTTTAATAAAAAATAAAATTATAATAACATATTATAAATCCTCCATTTTCTTTATTTATATATTTTACACTCACAAAAAAAAGAATAAGGCAAATTAAAACCCTCTAAACACACTTTTCTACCCTTCATTTGCCCTTGATACCTTTATTTCTCTTTTCCTCATAACTTACAAGCAAACCCTAAGTCGCTTGACATACTATTAGGTGCGATATGTCCAAAAATAAATAAATTGTGATCCCTAGTCTATCCTGACTCCCAAATAAATAATCTATAACCATTTTTATAAAACTTATGTCAATTAGTGACAACCTGTAATATAGAAAAATTCTTACGCAACTTTTTTTTCCTATTTTCTTTTTGAATAGAAACTTTCAGATGGACATCAGCATTATACTTTTGATAGCATGTTGAATATTAAATTAAATGACTGTGACGGACATTGTCTATACAGGAACCCTTTTTTTTATTTCTTATTGCTTTTTCTTTTTCCGTGTACCTGAAATATACCATAGGAAGGTTAACACATCACCCATATCCAATTGCTTGAATGTCGGTTTCACGTCCAGGTTGATTGTATATACAGCAACAGCTGGAGCTTTTTGTCACATACGGAAAATAGTACTCTCAAAAATAATTAAAAAAAAAAAGAAAGAAAAAAGAATTTGTCAATCAATAGGTCTCTCAACAAATAGTCAACAGATCTCAACTGACAATCATTTTTTTGCTGCCTATAGTTACTTTTTATTCGACAGGTGAGAGGATGGTGGCATCTCAACTAGGTTTCATAGCAACCAGTCACACATGCATGTGCAAATGAAGACAGGCAAACAAGTAAAAGGAAAGGGGAAAAGGATAGTACTTTCTTTGTTTACTTTTTTCCCCAATTAGACCCAGGAAAGAATAGTAAGAACGATAATAGAGTAAAGTCATAACACTTTAAACATGGTACATGCACATGCATATCAATTGCCAATCTGTTTTGAGTAGAAAACCACGTATAAATATTTCTGTTTGTCATGATATTTTTTGAAAGGAATGAGAGTTGAAAAAATTGACTGAATCAATAGGGATTTTGGCCTAACCCACAAGGGCCAAAGGATTGACACTGTGACATGCATGGTGGAACGTTGGGTAGAAGAAACAAAGGAAAAGCCAAACTATGGTGGGTTTAAGTTGTTAAGTCCGAGTTGCTAGTTCATTTAACCCATCGATTAAGTATTAATTATAAAATTTTGTAATTTTTTTAGCTATAAATAATTTTAGTAAATTATTGATTAACGAAGATTTATAGGAATTCTCTTAGGATGGAGGACACATCTTTTATTTTGCATAAATGAAAACCCTAACAACTACGAGGAGTCGTCATTGGTGTCTGAAATGCCCTCCGAGTCAGCATCATCGAGATCATGCTAGGGCGGAGGAAGTGCACGTGGAGGCGGTGGAGGCATTGGTGTACTAGATGAGGAACCATTGCCACTGCTCCACATCTACTCAAAGTATTGATACATCATGGACATGATCCTCTGCTCCACGATCCTCTGCTCCACGATTGCAGCCTCTTCTTCCATTGCTCCTTCTACCTATGATGTTGCTATTCCCGCTTTTGTACTTTCTATCCGTTTCCTCAAGTTGCTTCTACACTAACTCATTAAGCACATGGATACTGTTGGGTGGTTGAATTAGTTTATTTGACAATTAGATAAAATCTCGTGAGGAGATTGGAAAAGTTTATAGTCCCAATTTCGACAGGATGGTTCTATAGTATAGGAGGTTGGCCTGTCGAAATGGAAAAGCCTAAAGTGCCAAAACCATGGTGAAAGTTGTCAAAAAAGACTTGTTGAAGTAGATAGATTATAGTGGGAACCTTGTGCATTATGGAATATGATTGTTGGAAGAAGGATCCAAACTTATTGAAGCTGATGGTATAAGGATTGTCAAAGGAATATGGTTAATTTTCTTGCAGGTATTGACAGAAGGAGTGTCGAAACCCATATACATGTGAGTTTGTGGACTTCGCAAGCATAAGGAGATCATGATGTGTTTTGACATGGAAAGAGGTTCAATGTGTCTAAGAAGGTGTGCCAGAACCCACAATGCATGTTCTCGAGGATCTCGAAGCCACTACTCTTAGTGAGCTTACGTGGTGAAGAATGTGGAACATGGGTGTAGAGATGTTCCTCATGTGTATCATCCCTAATATTTCCTAAGCTAATTAGCTCATTGTTAATGAGTAATTACAGTAATTAGTAAATTAATTAAAAATTAATTTAATAATTAAATGAGTAAAAGCTTAGTAATTTGAAAAAGTCAATAGAAAAGTCAATATAATTAAGTGAAGGGCAATAAGGTAATTTTAATTACTAACTAAGCTTGCTAATTTAAAATTTAGAATATTAAAAATATCATGGTAGAAGCCTAGATGATGCCTATGCCTAAGCTAGGCTTAAAATGGGAAAGAATATGAAAAATCTAAATGATTGATATTCTAATTATGGTAAGTATCCATCACACTCTATCACATTTAATTACAATAAATCCAAGATAAAATCTCTCCCTATAACCCTAATGTGGCCGCCACCCCCATGCATATAAATAAGGAAAGAATTTCAAATTAAATGGTTGATGAAACAAATAAGGAAAGTTCATAAATGGAATTAAATGCTAATTGACCTAAACAAGGAAAACAAAATCACTCTCCCCACAAATAGAAGTGGTAAAGCGTGCTAGCCTGCCTTGGCCCACCTCGACCTGTCAAAAGCAGTGAGCCAAATTAGTAAAATAGGCTCAACATCCTAGCCCGTTTGGTTTAAGGGTGGGTTAGCGGGGTAATGGGTTGGCCCATCAAAAAAATAAAAAAAGATAATTTTTATCTTAAAAATGCAAGTAAAAATCCAACTCTAACACAAAACAAATATAGTAATCATTAATTTAATTATAATTCATTAACTCTCTCTTATATTAAGATTATCAATAAATTTCAGAAGCAAAACTTACGGCCTCATAATCACAATCAGATATTCAGATTAGTTAAAAAAATAATGATTAAAATAGAAGAAAAAACTAATTTAAAAAGATGAAAATGGAGAAGAGCAGGATTGTCCTTCACAAACCATGATCTACTACTTGCTATGTTGATTGCTGCTGCCATTGTGTTGTTTGTTGACAGCCCCGATGCCATCCGCTGCCACTATGTTGCTGGCCAGTCATTGGAAAAGAGAGCGCCTCGTGTGTTGTTTTGTGGAGACTGAAACATGAGACAAAGTGAAGATAGATAATAGATGAAAGACAACAAGCAAAGCATGATGTAATCTAATCAGTTAAAAATATTTCCTTTATACTTTTAAGTAATTTAACCGGTTAAAAATATTCCCTTTATGCCTTTAAGTAATTTAATTGATTAAAATAATTCCTTTATGTTGCTAATCAGTTAAAAAGCCCCCTAAAACACTAAACCAAGAGACTATGTAATGGAAAAGAAAATAAAAATGGTTACTTGATGGTGAGGATGGCTTCGGCCATACATGATTAATAGGGAAGAAAAATGAGTTTGAATTTTTGGTGAGTGGATTTGGATTCCTCATAAAATTCTAGGTAATTTAATAATAAGAGAAATAAAAGTCAAAACTTGGTCATAATTACCATATGTTATTTGGCCTTAATGGGTTGATAAGGAAAGAAAGATTTTTAATTTGTAAAGAGGAAGAATAATACTCTTACATTACCTAATTAAGAGAACTAGTTAAGCTACTAGGAGTAAATCAAAAAGAATATGTTAAAATTCTAAACTATGCTTTTGGCCATACCCAAAGAAAAGAGAAGGGAATATCTTTAATTTGTAATGATTTTTGATAACACTCCTAAAACACTTAACTAGGTGAAGGAGTAACTCACTAGAAGAAAAATAGAACAAAAGACTAATGAACCTTAAAACAAGGCCAGGGCCTAAGTGATCAGAAAAGGGATGTAAGACTTTCAATTCACTAACATATCAAATTAAGGTTCCATAACACCTAATTAAGAGACTCAGATATTTTACTAAACAAAACCAAAAAAAGAACCTCTTAAGACAAATTAAGATTTAAGGTTAAACTTAATTTAAAAGCTTGCTTAAGCTATGCTTATAAGACTTTGTTATGAGAATTGTATACAATTGTCTATTACTAGTACATGAATGAACCTATGAATGATAATACCTACACTTTTATGTATCCTGATATCATGTTCCCTCTTGGGTCACATGTTCGGATTGAATTGCAATTGTTTAATGCTACTCATATATGCATATGAAGTCTTGTATTGATTAACTATATTATTGAGTGATATGTTGTCAGGCGAACTTTGGGAAAGCTCTGACCCAGTCGTTATGCTACCAGATTTCTGTCAAAGTTTGGAACTTAGAATAATTCTTGCCCTATTCATTATGACATACCCATATGCTAAGTAAGAAGACAATTAAGTGACATGTCGTGCATGATGAGCATTAACCAAAAAAAGAAAAAAAATTAACTAAGGGTGTGATCCTTCGATAAGGGAAGGTGACCCTCTAAGACTAGACTAATGGATATGATACTTTGGTAAGGAAAAGTGACCCTTAAAGACTAGATTAATAGATATGATCTTTTAGTAAGGGAAGGTAATGCCTAGGATACGATCCTTCAGTAAGGGAAAGTGACTCCTATTTCCCCCTCTCCCATAAGAGAACCCTAAGGTGGCAACAGCCACCGTGTAAGCTCATTACCATCCAAGTTTAGAGCGTGGCCTAGTAAAAAACAATGATAAGGATAAGGTTTAGCAAAGATATGAGGCTAAGGCTTAAGTTCAAGAAAGTAAAGAAAGAAAGAACATGCACAAAGCATACATACATGTTCTCATTTATAGGCTATCTATTTGTTCATGCACTATTAGCATATGATGTCACTATTAGCATATGATGTATGCACCTTACATATTTATGTCATATTTGCATTTAAATGAAGAAATGTGCCTAAAATGAACCTTGTAACACCTTAGTAGACAAGTACTATGCTTAAGTCATAATAAATTATCTGATAAGTGATTACGTGTGGTGAGCTGATTAAATTCTATTTTCTGTATCATTATTAATTACCCACATAAAGGTGACTATTTGCGTAATAACATTTTCTGCTTAACGGCGGAATAAATACTAGTTAATTGGTATACTGTAAATAACATAACATAAATAAAATTTGCAATAAAGATAGAACTACTGCAAAATACATCTTAAATATATACATAGACGTCTGCTTTCAAAGTTTGTCAAAATGATACAGGGTAAAAAAAAAATGAGGCCATTAATACAAAATAAAATGGCTGGTCCCTAAGAACAGTATCCTAGATGGTCCCCATGGGACATTTCATGTACTCCTCCTAACCTATACCTATCTGTCCATGACCCAGACTGCCAAAAGAGGGCCATTCTGTTCATCTACTACTGCTACAGCATGCCCACTATCTAAACGGAGTCCGAAGAAAGAAACCCATTCGCCATGGTGGCGTCTGCAGGAGGGTGGCCCATGCTAGGAGCAGAGGACGAGGAAGAGGAACTCGCCGCCTCAGACGGGTCCTCCTCTGACAGAGGCTGAGAGCATCTGCTGCAGTGGTGAAACAGGAGGGGCCATAAGAATAGAAGTTGTTGCCGCTACTGGTGCTACTACTGGTGGTGGTGGAAATGGATGGGCCATGTGAACGGAAATGGCAATATAGGGGACAGCGGGGTCAAAAAGTGGGTGCGTAAATGGAACGGCAAAATCTCTCTGAAAAATGAAATAAAGACAGAACTGGCACCTACCAAATATATACACAGAATCCGGGAACGGGTCAATGTGGATATGGAGCTCGGGGAACTCAATGAACAGGGCTCCGGTTGCTGTGTTCTCCATAGTCTAAGAATGACGCGAAAATATATAGTAGGGTGAGAAATAAAAATTTCTCAGTAGAAAATCCTAGTTTCTACACATCTGTCATCATTGTCATTCCCAGTTGTTTCAGCCTTTCAATAGTGTCACATAGTACGACATAATAATAATATTTAACTTAAATATTTATTTGTAAAACATACACCGAAACAAACTCAATTTTAATTAACATATACACTAAAGCAATTAAACAGTAATTGTAAAGGAGCAATAGCATATTAAGAATAATAAATAGGTATCTAGACAGTCAATTAAGAAGCATTACACTGTACATATGAATGTGCAATTAGAAGATGCATCTTATTCTTGAAGGCTTTCACCTATTAGAACTGATTTCCATCCTTGGTCCCCTAGGAGTCATTGGCCATATACTCCTGGGTAATAGTCCGCTTTTCAGGACCAAGCTCGTTTCTATACAGGATTGCCAGGTTTACTTTCCCCAACCTTTCCATTGATCTATTCCCCTTAATTTGTTCCGGGGCTAGCCCAAGTGATGTGGAATCCTTTACAATGTCATGAATTGAATGCACATCTAACTTGATTCTTCTAATATCGTATATTCATACTATTGTAAATTACACAACATATGGATCTCTTACCGAAATTTCGGCAGCATAACGGATCGAGTCCACTTCCCCAGGAATAGTGCCAGACAACCAGTACAATTGCACAAATTTGCAATTCAATATAGATCAGCAAATATATATATATATATATATATATATATATATATATATATATATATATATATATATATATTCATAGTATCATTCATAAATTTCAACTTAAGCATCAATAGGGTTTTCAGTTCATTTTCTCCTGTTCTGCCTGAGTTTGGTATATCCCACCCTTATTGCAATTCAATTCATTTGAATCTAATTTTTGACTATGTCATAGCCTTATGTGTCTAGTTTCTAACCCTTTTGGTCCCATCTCATTTGGAATTGTACAACTCAAGATATAAATATTTTACTTCAGCCTACCTTGTTCTTAGCCAGAATTGGCTTCTTATAAAAGAAAATTCACTAAAAATAGAAAACTAGGTGAAATCAAACAAATTTTATATCAAATTAAAGTTAACAGAACAAGCTTTCAAATGAATTAAGTTTCATGTTATTTGTCTAAGTATATTTTGAGTTATGAGTCTCGAAACTTGACTCTACAAGGTTACCCTGTTCTAGGTCGGTTTAAACCTAAGCCAACTTCATTGATGTGCTGAGAACAAATGACAATGAATATAATTCTAAAATTTTTATGGAATTTTCTCTTAATGTTAGCTTTCAAACAACTTTAGTTTCACTCAATTTGGAGTGATGTAGGGTGAGTTATACCCTTCTCAACTCATACTGCCCGGATAAGAATCCAGATTTCTAGGTTAAACTTCAAAAATTCATAACTAATTCAATACTAATCCAATGGCCTTATATTTTATACGTATGGAAATCCCTGGATGTCTAGTTTCATATAAAAATAGATTCATCAATTTTAATCGATTGTAGGCAGATCCGTACACTCTGCCGTACGGACTGCCGAGAAAAACCCTAACAACTTCTTGGTTTGTCTCCCTTCTTCAAGCTATTTGCTATCAATTTCGATTTTAATCACAACATACATGCAAAATTAATCATAAACCATCATCATCACTCTACATAACCTCAATACCTCAAGTTATACATGATCACCATTTAGCCCCAAACCAGAGAAAGTGAGAAGAGAAGTAGAATTTCCTACCTTATCTAATTGAGTTTGGGTGAATTTTGTGTCTTTGATGAGAGCAACTTGTGATGAGAATTGAAAATGGATGAGAATGAAGTGGAAATGAGAGTAAAGAGAAGAGAAAGAGAAGAGTTTCAGCAACTAGAGAGGGGATGGCCGAAATTTGGATAAGAGAAGGAGAGAAAAAGTAAAGATTTTTGAGGCAAAGTCATGATGATTGGTGGACTCCATCATGCTCTTAATTTTGGTTTGGCTTCCACCATCAAGGGCTGCTCAAGGCGCCACTTGTGGGGGTTATTTGGCTAAATCTTAGCCATTGATCCTAGGGCACTCATAGCATAATTTCTATTGGTCCGGTTCCGACAGTTTAAAACACCGAAATCTTACCAATTTCTCTTAAATCGGTAAACCGGTTTGAAATTTTTCTATGAGGTTTCCTATGCTCCTAATCTAATTCCATCAAGCCTAATCTTTTCAAATCACCCTTAATTGGCTTTAAGTAAGTGTTTAATCAAATTTTGATTAAACCCACTTATTCGATAAAAACCGAATAACTCAATTGTTAACGATAGAATTTTTCGGACGTTACAAACCTACTTTGGCTAATCATGTTTTTGAACTCAATTAAATGGACTTGATGTATGCTCACCTTTTATAATAAACCTGAAGTTGCTGGGATCATAATGAAGACACTTTGCTTGTCTAGTTAGAATCCTATTGAGAAATTATTATTTCTCACCCTTACTTTTCGTATCGTCTTTAGACATAGATGACATCATTGATGGAGTTCCATATGGTTCCTCCAACTATTGAGTGGTACTATGATGCAGATTGTGTTGTCGTAGTGGTCATAACCACTATTACTGCTTACACTGTACTGTACTGTACTTGGGTTGTCTTGATGTTGCTGCTGTGCCCCTTGCACTTGTACTTGTTGTACTTTCGGAGTTGCTCTAGCCTCCACCTGCCACGCCAAAGTATAAGCCTATGTCTTCCGACCTACACCTTTTGGAGCCTATTGCCCCATAGGTGTTGGTTGTCAAGATCAGTTCTTTTGACTCTCCTGTTCTGGCATTGAAGCCCCTCCCTATATCGGATTCAATAGAGTCAAACCGTTAGAGGCAATGTCTATTGCGACCAGCCATGATTCTAGACGTGCTCCTAGACATGGTTGTCATGGATGTGGTTTCTGAGTTTAAGACTTAGGCTAGGATATAAGGAGGATTGATGCTTTATTGTTTCAGTAGTTATGGTGATAGCTTTACGAGGATGTTTATGACTTTTATAATGCTTTATTTTTCTTGTTTTTCTTTCATATTATTGATATGTTTGATGGCCAGGTACTATGGCCATGTTGCAATTGGATGAAAAGGTTGGAATTTATACCCAGCCTAAGTTTGTGCTTATTATAATTATTGGTATTTAGTACTGTGATGTATGACTGCTTAAGTTATTGCCTTAATGTTTTGTTGATGCTATCTTTTGCTCACGCATAGTTATGCGAATGTTTACTCCACGATCAAGGCTCATGTTTTCAAATTAAAAAAATTTACCCACTATTTTCAGTAAAGTATTTTAACTTTTTCTACAAAACTAACAGATAGAAACTAATAGCATCCAAATGCACTTAAGCGTAAGTTGGAACTACTAAGGTGTTACACCATGTCGAAGTAGGCAGTATAGCACATGACTAGAGTAGCTACTTGGAGCCTAAGTAGTATTTGTCTATAAATAGGATCTTAATTCACTTAGGAAAGGCATGATTGAACACTAATTTTGCATCTTAAACTTTGACATCCTAATATACATGGAACAACAGGGAATTTATGAGTAAAGATCATCGCCTCTAGTTTGGCTTTCTCATTTCATTTCAATTCTTGTTGTTCATTTCAATTTGTATTTTGTTTTCATTTCATTTATTGCCTTCATTTACATGTTGTAAGTACATCTTATTTACTTTAATCAAAGATTACTTGCTCTTGATACTTGCTCTTCTGCAACATACTAGTTGAGTAGTACACTTCTTATGAAAATTTGTTACCCTTATTGAGAGGAAGTGATTCCCTTCCTCGATCTGAGATATAGAATCAAAGGGTTTTAACTTTGATAATTAAGTAATGCTCCTATGTCAAAAATCGTATATAAACAAATTAGGACGCCCGATGGGATAGGGTTAGGCGTATAAGAGCTCTTTGATGCTTATGTTATTGAGAAGTGGTACTATTGTGTCCACCATGTCGAGCTCATCATCTAGCAAATAGAGTACACTGTTAGAAGGTGGAAATGGAAGCACTAGTAACATACCAGTTGTAACACCCTCCCAAGTATAGTACTATGCTTAAGTCATAGTACCACACTCAAGAGTTGTTACTGTTACCTGAGACAGCGACTTCAGCCATCTTCGAAACCTTTCAAGCTATCTGGAGATAACACGGAAATAGGAGTGAGAATTTTAAATTATCAATAGGATTCTCTAAACTATCACATGTACTGTCATCGTTATTATCTCCAGCTGCTTCAGTTTATTATGAAGAAGGTGATCATGCCAAATAAATTGTTCAGTTTTATAGTTTGAAAATATATTGTTCGAAGCAGAGTTCCTTTTATTCATACACTTAAGATATAAAAGTTATTATAAAATAAATTTACAACTCATAACTTAGATAATAGTTGCAGTATATTCAAATATAATAATTCCAATATAATAAAGAAATAGAATAGATCATGCATATGCAAATACATTCACTTGAGTTCATGCAAAATGCACTTGTGTTTCTTTAACTTTCTTTGACTTCCTTTCCTTGGCACACCTAGGTGTTACGTATTGCCATCCTTAGAGTGCTTGCATATGTTTTAATCTTTAGTCTTTACTACCCTTGGGTAGTCTGATTTAAGAGTGAGCTCAACTCGTGACCATCATCATATAGTATTGACCTACAAGGGGACCCACGTGCCTCTAGGTCGGAGGGACTCAGTTGGCCATTTGCCTCCAACATAGAGGGACCCAAAAGTTTTAGCCGCCTTCACAGGGAGGGACCCAATGTGCAATTGCCTCCAAGTGAAAGGACCCGCATCTTTATCTTTTAACTGCCTTCACCTGGAGGGACCCAAATAACTGCCTCCAAGTGAAGGTATCTCAATATTACATAATCATGTCATCATACAATATTCATCTTCATATCATAAATATTCATAATATAAGCTATTATAATTTCATATGCTTTTACCGAAAATTCGGCAGCATAACGGAACGTGTTCGCTTCCCCATGAATAGTGCCAATACTCAGACAACCAATTTTACAAAAAATTCACAATACTTCATTCACAATTCAACATCAATTTCATAGGAACATTAGTTGCATTTAAAGCATAGTTGCTGTCTTAGCACTTTCACTCAACCCAATTTTTGTAAAATGAGCCATAATTTCTATTTAACTCATTCATAACTAAATTTTGGATATGTTGGAGTGTTGTGTGTCTAGTTTTTAACCTCTTTGGTCCCATTTAGTTTTGATATATATATCTCTAGTTATTAACATTTTACCTGGGTATGTCCTATTTCTAGGCAGATTTGCATTCCCAAAAGTATAAATTCACTAAAAATAGAAACTTAGATGGATTCCAACAAAACTTACATCATTTTAAAGCTAATGAAGAAATTCTCATCTCCAAAAAGCTTCATTTACTAAGTAGAACTCGAGTTACACTCTACTAAAGTTGGTTGATTATGGTTGCCCTATTCTAGCCCGATTTGGACTTAGGGAAATTTCATTGAATTACTGGGAGCTATTGGGATAGAATCTGGCTCTGAAAATTTTATGGAATTTTTCTCTATGTCCTAAATTTCTAATAAAATTGGTTGCACTCGATTTAACGGTGTGGAGGGTGACTTATATCCCTCGAATTCTAGTCTACTCGGAACCAGGGATAGAATTCTGGGGTTAAATTAAAAAATTCATATCTCGCTCAATACGAATCCAGTGGCCTTATATTTTATATGGTTGGAAAGCCTCATATGTCTAGTTTTATCTAAAAATAGTTTCATCAAGTTTCAATGGCTGTAGACGGAATCGTATACTCTACTAGTACTGACACCATAAGGTTTTCTAGGTTTCAAATTCTAGTTTGTTATCTATCTTGTTTTTCATGCAAGATTCAATCTCAATCCCATCAAATACTTGATAAGCCAGCCATAATTCATCACATAACCATCATATATCATCAATTACATGAATAGAGAAGAACTTCCCAACAGCCATCAACTCAATAAACTCAAGCAAAGAAGTTGAATCCTACTTTTAGTTGATGCAAAACTAGCTAAACTTGAGCTCTTGGTGTAGGAAGTGGGTGGAGCTTGGAGATTTAGGAAAGAGAAATTGAGGAAGAAGAATGAAGGGAGAGAAGTCAGCATGAAAGAGAAGCATGAAAATGAGGGGAGTTGGAGGGGATTTGGTGTTTTAATACTTGAGGAATGGCTTGTGATTGGTGGAGAGGTGTGGGTGCATAGAAGACCAAATCTCTCCTCTCCATGGGCACCATATGGCATCACCTATATGGGGAAAGAGTGGCAAAGTTTCAGCCACTCAAGTTAGGATTTTTAGTGTGGAATTCTACTGATTCGACTCTAATAGTTTAAAATACCGAATATTTACCGATTTCTTTCAAATCAGTAAAACATTACTAAGTAAATTCGTGATATTTTCTATATCTCTATCCTAATCTTCTCAAGTCTAATCTCTTTAATTAACACTTAATTAACTCCTAATCAATATTTAATTAACTTCTAATTAATTCTACACAGTCAATAAAGTCAGATAAATAGATTAACATCGTAATTTAAATGTATTGTAATTCCGGACATTATACTGAATAATTTTTCAGTCTTTTACATAACAATCTAAATTTTCTTTAGTTCTAATATTTGTAATTCATCCCTAATTACTCTTATTTTTCTAATAAATTGATTAATAGCGCAAATCAATTGCACTGCTTCTTTGAAATTGTTATATTTTCACTTTTTCGTAAATCCTTTAGAAATTTCTGTTTGGTTTTCGTAACTAGTGGCATTTTTGTAATATTGAGCAAGTCTAGGGGCATCCCATGTCATTTCACATATGGCTACCTCCGTGGTTCAATCAGCCGACGTTTAGGTTTTTACGTATTCGCTACATGATTCTGCTTCGTTTAAAACCTTATTCTACTAATCCTATTGATATAGGGACTTAAATCTTATTTTCTAAAAAGTTTAGGGGCAAGGTTGTAAATAATAAAAATTTGCCCAAGGATATTTTTATCATTTCCTATTATATTATATTGGGATGTTACACCAATTGCAAGTAGTTAGCTACAAACAAGCATGCAAAATGTGATAAGAAATACAAGTGGAATCACTACTCAAATAGCTTTAAGGCCATTTTAGGTGTATGGGTTGCCTTTAAGCTATACCCTACCAGTAGCTACTACATATATTGGTCAAATGCCAATATGGCATCCAAATCCGCTTTTTAACCTAGTGCTTATGGGAATGCCTCAATTAGGCATACAAATGGCACCTATGCCAATTCCCTAATACACAATGTCATCAGCGATGGTGACAAGTGTGTGAACAACGAGTCAAAATCTTGTGGATATGAGTGTGGCCACTACCATAATAGAAATGACTCAACCTGTTGAGATAGGTCCTATTGTCCCTAATATGACTAGAAGAATGCCTCAATCTACTCTCTATCCATTTTTAAGCAACAAGTTGAAAAGAATCACCACAATCTTATAAACTCATCAAATGGCCACAATGCTCAATCCTTTGATTGAGTTGAATAACCAGTGTTTCGACACTATAAATAGGATGATTGAAGCATTGCATCTGAATAATGCTGATGATCCCATTGTTCAAAAAATAGCAAATCAGCCTTTGATTTCCTTCCATATTCTTGATGAACCACAATTTGAAGAGCCACCAAGGCATGAGTTGCACCATGGTGAAGTGCACGTCATGGGTCAAAACCAAGATCTTGACAATATGGTTCAACAAGTTAGAAACAATAACCTTAGGGGTCAGCAGAACATTACTAGAGTAGTAGAACAAGTCCTAAATAGGTTTGGATTTGATGTTGGGTTTGCTAACCATATTTTGTGCTAGCTTTTCCTGACTACATTCTATAGGCCATAGTGCCAAAGGGTTGTAAAACCCCAAAATCCTTGACAAAGTTTTTTGGTGACAAGGATGAATCCATTGTTAAACACATAGCCAAATACACTACAGAATTAGGAGAACTTGTGTCTAATGATCTTTTGAAAATAAGATTTTTTTCCAAGTTACCTGACAAAAAATGCTTTTACTTGGTTCTCCAATTTAAGACCAAATTCCATCCGTACATGGGCTCAATTAGAGACTAGTTTTCATGAACAATTTTTTAGGGATGAGATGAGAGTTAGCTTAACTGATTTATTTTCATTAAGAAGAGACCCTAAAGAGTCTATCAATGACTATATAGCCCACTTTCCACATATGAAAAGTATATGCTTCATGCCTATACCTGTGGCTAAAATGGTCAAAATGGTAACAAATAGGCTACAATATAACATTAGAAGGAAACTAGTTAACCAAAAGTTTATACATTTGGCTTAACTGTCGGACAAAGTAAGACAGGTTGAGAGCCTTAGGATGGAAAAGGAATAAATTAGAAAAAAGGAGCCAAGAAAGAAAGAGTTGCTTGTATTGATTATATTGATCCTATTGAATCTGATAAGGAAGAAGAGGATCAAGGATCCTTCATGGCTATGGCCGAGTTGCAAGCTAGGCCACCATATATGTGTCCTTTGTTAAGACTATCTAGTGGAAAAGTAAAAACATCCCCTAACTCCAAAGCTTATGCTTTTGACATAACAAAAGTAGATCAGATTTTTAACATATTAATAAAAGATAAGTAGCCGGAGCAATCCTTTTAGTTGAAGAGATAAAAATTAAAAAATATTGTTAATATCATCATAAATTTGGTAATTCGACTATCATTTTGTTCGTTTTAGGGATTTGATTCAGCAAGCGAATAGGAGACTAAAGTTTAAGGAAAAGACTCAACCTATGATGAAGGTTGATCTTGATCTTTTTTAGGTGAATTCAAGCTTTGTTGAACCTATGTACCTGTCGAGGAAGGGTTTTTTATGCAACATAAAATAGTCAAAGTGGACCCTAAGCCCATTCTTATTCAGAAGAAACAGATTTATATGGTCGAATTAGTGAATATGGTTAGTATAGACTAAAACCATAGGCCTAACTTCTTCGTTGAATATACAATGTCAGTGTTTGAGTCAGAAAAAAAGCCTATTTATCCAAAAGCTAGTGTAGACCTACTCAAGTTCTTTCTTTGACAAAAAGATCAAGGAAGGGATGCATCTCTATGGCCCTGATATAGTGTTGTCTTTGAGAAGCAAGTAGCACAAGAGTATGAGGTGCAAAGAAAAAGTAGTGCCCAAATCTACAGGCAACAAGTGTCTAAAGTAAAAGAAACAATAATAGATAAATGAACAAAGTCTATCGTAGTAGTAGATTCCATTTTAGAAGAGACAAACAATAAAACCAGAATTCCTCTTAGTAATACCATGATGATTAGGTGGGTTTAGAATGCACGAAAGATGAACAAGCAAGTGCTAGTAACAAAGAAGAATAATAAGTGGTACCGGACAAAACCCTACAATAAAGGAAGAATGTGTGGAGTTGAAAAAAGGTGAGCTCTGAGCAAGACGAGGAGTATCCTCAATATGACCCTCTACTAAAATATCCAGCCTATACTCCTAAGGTTTGACCAATGGATACAACCAGAGACTATAGGAGGTAGTTTCGATAGCCTATGTAGTAGTGACCAGCTAGAGAAGGCTCGTCAATGCTGCAAAACTAGAGGCTAAAGTAAGTCTTCGGGGGTAGCTATAGGGTTGCACCACCACTTTCCTTCCTTAACAAACCTTCTATTAATGATGAGGTGGTCATTGACAACTTTGACACTAGGTTTGATGATGATGATCTAGAGGCCATCTTAGATGGATTTTTTGGAGCAATTTCTATCCTACCAGTTGAGTTTGGACTCCTAAATCAGGTGGAGGAACTTCATAAAGATTTCTTTGAAGATGAAAAAATGCAACAAGTCGAAGAACCAAAGCAGAATATCACCATTAAAGCATCAGTCAGCCTACTGAGATGAAGAAACATCTTCGACCATTGCATATCAAGGCTATAATTGAAGGCAAGCGTGTTGGAAGGATTTTGGTTAATAATGGAGCTGCCATTAATTTGTTGCCTTTGAGGATCCTTAACAAGTTGGGTAAGAGTAAGGAAGAACTTAAAGAGACTAACATGGTAGTGACTAATTATTGTGGAAAGTCCACCCTAGTGGAAGGGGTTATCTTACTAAATGGGAAGGTAAGAATCGTTGAAAAGCTCACTTTATTTGTTGTCATCCCTTCCAAGTCAAGTTACAACTTGTTACTTGGGAGAGACTGGATCCACACAGTAGTAGCCATTCCTTTGATAGTGCACCCAAAGCTGATTTTGTGGAATACTAATGGAAAGGTGGAGGTTGTCGAAGTCGACGACAACCCATGCTATCATCAATAACTGCATGTTGATTTCAAGGTTTTTGGAGTTGGAGTTCGACTTTCAGAAGTTGATCTTGACACCTTTGACCCCCCAAACTATCGAAGAATGTCAAATTGGACTAGATCAATATTATTTGGTCACCTTAGCCAAGGCTAACTCAGTTGAAGAAATCAAGATCCCATGACTATTAGCCTATGTGGTTGACAGAATAGTGGCACTTTTGACAATGCTTTAGAAGATTGTGTTTATGATTTCGATCTTTTAGGATTTAAAAACTATGTGAATAATGCTAATGAAAATGTTGAAGTATAGGACTTATTGGAAGAAGTGGCCATTAGCTTCAACAATGTGAAATGACCAATATACATTAGTCGAAACTTGCATTAAGAGTTCAGAGGACGATTGGTTGAATTGTTGAAAGAGTATAGATATTTTTTTGCATAGGACTATGATGAAATGCCTAGTTTAAGTTAAGAGCTAGTGGAACATTGACTACCCATTAAACTTGGAGTCAAGCCTATCAAACAAGCCCTAAGAAGATTCGCTCCAAAATCCTACCAAGGATTAAAATAGAAGTCAACAGGCCCTTAAAAGCTAAATTCATTAGAACAACCCAGTATGTCAATTGGATTGCTAATATAGTTCCTGTCATTAAGATACATGGTAAACTTAGGGTATGTATTGATTTTAGAGATTTAAATACTGCTACCCCTTAGGATGAATATCCAATGCCCATAGCCAACATGCTTATCTGAGTTGCCTCAGGCTATGAGATCTTAAATTTTATGGATGGTCATTTTGGTTACAACTAGATTTATGTTGCGAAAAATAGCTTTCCAATGCCTTGGTGCAATTGGCATTTATGTGTGGGTAGTAATGCCCTTCAGTTTGAAGTACGAGTGTGAGCGAATCGGATTGATTAAATGAATTCGAAGATCCAAACCAAACCAAACCAATGGAATTGGTTCGGATCGGTTCGGGTAATTGGTTCATTTTCAAGGTGAAACCAAACCAAACTAATTATTATTGGTTCAGTTTCGGATTTATGATTTTTCAATTCGATTACCCAAACACCTAGCCCGATCACCCAATCAATTAATTTTTTTTTTAAATTTCTAATATTTCACTTAAGTTTCTAGTGACATAATCACTTTTTATTATTTTGTTAATATTTATTTAAGAAATTTATCTATTTACATCATTGTTAAGTATATCATAATCAAAGTCCAAACCAAACCAATTCAATTAAATTTGATCGGTTCGGATTTATTTTTCACTAAAATCCGATTCAAACCAACCCGTTTATACCCATAGTTTGAAGAATGCTGGTGCCACCTGTCAAAGGGCTATGAACATTATATTCCATGATTTGATAAGTAAATAATTGAAATATATATAGATGACCTTGTGGTCAAATCCACAACATTCGAATCTCATCTATTAAATATAAAATAAGCTTTCAACAGAATAAGAAAACATAAGTTAAAGATGAATCCCTTAAAATATGCCTTTGGTGTATTTGCGGGCAATTTCTTGGGTTTTCTTATGCACAAAAAAGGAATTGAAGTTGACAAGAATAAAGCCAAAGTAGTGTTTGAGGCGAGCCTTCCAATGAACCTAAAGCAACTTCAATCCTTAATAGGGAAGATAAACTTCCTTCGATGCTTCATTCCTAATTTTTCAGCTAAGACGAAGGTGTTTGCCCCATTATTGAAGGTCAAGAAAGAAAAGGGATTTTTGTGGACAAAAGAGCACCAGAAATCCTTCGATAACATCAAAGAATGTTTATCCAATCCTCCAATAATGATCTCACCAGTGATAAGGAGGCCTCTGAAGCTTTATATTTCAGCTTCTAATTCGACTATAGGTAGCACGTTAGCTTAAGAAGATAAGCAAGGCAATGAAAGAGTTGTATATTCTCTTAGTCGAATGCTTAATGAGGTTGAAACTAGATATAGTTCCATTGAGAAGTTATGTTTATCTCTTTACTATTCCTATACCAAACTGAAATATCATTTAATGCCATTACTTGTTTTAGTTGTTTTGCAAACTAATATTATTAAATACATGTTGTCGAAACCTTTGATACATGATTGAATTGGCAATAGATATTAGCATTAACTGCATTTTCATTACAATATGTGCCGGCTAAAGTTGTCAAAGGCCAATTGCTAGCTGACATTTTGACAGAGCATCCTAGTGTTGAAATTGATGATGAGAATGAATTTTGTAGGCTTAAAGCCTTGGAAATTATATTTTGATAGCTCTTAACATAAGAATTGTGTCGGAATAAGGGTGTTAATCATTTCCCTAAACAATGAGCCAACAAGGTTTATGTTTGAGCTTCAATATGAATGTTCAAACAATGCAGTCGAATATGAAGCTCTGATGTTAGGACTCGAGAATCTCCTGAGTCGAGGGGCTAAAAATGTTTAGATCATCGGAGACTTATTGCTTGTTGTCAAACAAGTAGCAAGAGAATATAGATGCATAAGTCCTAATTTAATGAAACACTTCACTATTGTAGCCAGATTGTTATACGAATTCGATGAAGTGGTCATTAGAATTGTTCCTTGAGACCAAAATTGCGAAACTAATGAGCTTGCTCAAATTGCCTCAAAATACAAGGTGAGAGATTAAACAATGATTAAGCTTTGTCAAATAAACGAGGTATTTACTCCTATTGAAAAGAAGGAAGCTATGTTTATTGATCATCTTGGGCCTTTTAATTGGAGAAAATCCATTGTCGAATTCCTAAAGAATCCAATTGGAGAAAATCTATTATTAATTTTAGACAAAATACCCATTTTGGTCCCTAATAAAAATTTGGGGGGACAAATTACTCACTTAAGATTTTAAAATCCACAAATAGTCCCTCACCATTCAAAAAAGGGGGACATATTAATCCCTCCGTATAGGTTTTTTGGCAATATGGATATATACGTATTCTATATAGAGGGACTAATATGTCCCCCCCTTTTTTTGAATAATGAGGGACTACTTGTGGACTTTCAAATCCTGAGAGACTAATTTGTCTCCCGAAATTTTCGTTAGGGTCCAAAATGGGTATTTTGTCTTAATTTGATTAAGAAGCATATTGGTAGACAACGTTGCCATTGGCATAATACTATTGGTTAAGTGTTATAGGTGTAGAGAAATTCTCCTAAGGACTCGATGGAGAACACGCCTTATAATTTAGTATAAGGGCATGATGTTGTCTACCTGTTGAGGTTAACCCACAATCTATTAGGTAGTTAAAGCAAAATGAACTCCCTATCAATGATTATTGGAATTCCATGTTTGATGAGTTAAACGTGTAACACCCTCCCAAGTATGGTACTATGCTTAAGTCATAATATTTCACCTAGGAGTTGTTATTATCACTTAATCGGACCTTGTCTGGTAGCAACCTTTGGCCACCTTCAATCTTACTAGTCAACTATGCCTCGGAGGACCTTCTTCAGAACTTCTAGACTATCTGGAGATAACACCGAAATAAACATAGGAGTGAGAATTATAAATTCTCAGTAGGATTCATTAAGCTACCATACGCTATGTCATCGTTATTATCTTCAGCTGCTTTGGTTTATTATGAAAAAGGTGGACATGTTATATAAATTGTTAAATTTTATAATTCGAAAACATATTATTCAAAGGAAAGTCCATTTTAGTCATACACTTGATAAACAAAGTAAGAATTAAAGCATAAGCATAGCAGATTATGCATGTACAATGGCTCATCATGAATTTATATGAATGCACTTATACTTTCTTTTCTTCCTTTACTTGTCATGCACATTCCAGAGTATGATCGCCATGTCATACTCTATCGGAGTGTGATCGCCATGTCACATTCCTTAGGATGTGGTCATCATGCTATATTCCAGAGTACGATCACCATGTCATACCCCATCGGGGTGTGATCACCATGTCACACTCCTTAAAATGTATTCATCCTACCACGTTCCAGAGTATAATCGCCATGTCATACTCTCTCGGGTGTGATCACCATGTCAGATTCCTTAGGGGGTGGGATCATTATGCCACATTCTAGAGTATGGTCGCCATGTCATACCCCATCAGAGTGTAATCGCCATGTCATGTTCCTTCGGAATATGGACTCATCATCATATCTTTTATCATAGAATCATAAACACATAGGCTTCGTACCTTATTCTCAAATAATAATACTTGCTTAGTATTCATACATGTCGCATAATAATATTAACATACCAACATTTAGAACTATCACTAATTTCTGCCGGAAATTTGACAGCATAATAGATCGAGTCCGCTTCCCCTTGAATAGTGTCAGCAACCAGTAAAACCAATCAAGCAAAAGTTCAACATAGAGTAGCAAACATATCACAATAATATCAATCATGTAGGGATTGGGCCCTTATATATCACAATAATGTCGATTATGTAAGGATTGGACCCTTATGTTCAATTCTGCCCGTTATATCAATTCTACCCGATTTTTGTAAAGTTCACCATAATTTCTAATCAATTCATTTGGACCTAAATTTTGAATTTATTATAGTTCTATGTGTCTAGTTTCCAACCCTTTCAGTCCTATCTCATTTTGATTTGTATAGCTCAAGTTATTAGCATTTTACCTTAGACTGCCCTGTTCTTAGTCAGAAGTGCACTCTCATAAGTGAAAATTCATTAAAAATAGAAATCTAGGTAAAATCATACTTAATTTATATCAAATTAAAGATAACAGAACAGGCTTTCAAATGAAAAAATTTTCATATCATTTACATAAGTATATGTTGAGATATAAGCCCCGTAACTTGACCCTACTAGACTACCCTATTCCAGACTAGTTTGAACTTAAGGTAACTTCATTGATGTGTTGGGAATAATTGGTAAAGAATATGACCCTGAAATTTTTATACGATGTTCCCTTATATGTTAGCTTTCAAACAACATTAGTTTCACTCAATTTAGAGTTGTGTAGGGTAAGTTACACCTTTCTCAACTCATACTGCCCATATGAGAATCCAAATTTCTAAGCCAAACTTTAAAAATTCATAACTAACTTTATACTAATCCAATGGCCTTATATTTTATATGTATGAAAAGCCTGAATGTCTAGTTTCATATAAAAAATATATTTATCAAATTTAAACAGCTGTAGTCGGATCCATACACTTTGCTGTACGGACTATCGAGGGGAAAATCCTAACAGCTTCTTGAATTCTTCTTGGATTCATGTTTTCCTTAAATCAATCCATCCAATCTTCGATTCAAAATCACATATACACCTTAAGCCAACCTTAAATCATCATCCCCACCCATCACAATATCAGAATCATGGATGAACAAGGGATCCTAGGCAGCCCCAATTCAAAGAAAAGAAGGAGAAAGTTGAGATTACTACCTCAAATTGATGTAGAAACTAGCTAGATTTGAGCTCTTAGTGTAGGAAGTGGGTGGAGCTTAGAAATTTGAGGAAGAGGAAGTGAGGAAGAAGAAGAATGAAGGGAGAGAAGTTGGCATGAAGGAGAAGCATGAAAATGAGGGGAGTTGGAAGGGATTTTAGAGTCTTAAAGCATGACAAATGAGTGGTGATTAGTGGAGGCTTGGATGGTGTACAAAGAGCCAAGTTTCTCCACTCTTTGGGCAGCCACTTGGTGCCACTTAGGTGAGGGGATGGTGGCTGAATTTTAGCCACTCTTTCTAGGGTTTCTAGTGTAGAATTCTATTGGTCCAATTCTGGTGGTTTAAAATACCGAATCTCTACCGATTTCCTGCAAATCGGCAAAATAGTTTTGAAGAATTTTGTGAGGTTTTCTATATGTCTATTTTAATTCTTCTTAATCCTAATCTCTCTAATTAACTTCAAATCAACTCCTAGTTAACCTTTAATTAACTTTACAAACTCAATAAAAACGAATAAATCGATTAATGGTATAACTTAAATGTTTTGCAAATTTAGGGCTTTCTGTTTTCTGTTTTCTATGGCTAATGACATTTTCGTAATTTTGAGCAAGTTTAGGGGCATCCCATGTCATTTTACATATGAATACCTACGTGGTTCAATCAGTCGAGGTTTAGATTTCTACGTTTTCGCTACGTGATTCTGCTTCCTTTAAAACCTTATTCTGCTGATTCTATTAATATATGGACCTAGATGTCATTTTCTAAAAAGTTCAGGGGTAATTATGGAAAATATCTTTAGGGTAAATATGTAATTACCAAAAGTTTTGGGCAAAGTCACAAATAATCGAAATTTGCCCATGAACATATTCATTATTTCTTATTACGTTATATGGGGATGTTACAAAACGAGTTGGAAAGTGAAAGGCTTGATGCATTGGAAACATTATTTTCGAAAAGGAAGTTATTGCAAGATCATATAATAAGTGAGTCAAGTCTAAAGAGTTTAAAGTGGGTGATCTTGTGTTAAGATTAATACATACAATCATGTTGAAAATGTGAAGGACCTTATATAATACGCGAAGGTCTAGAACTTATGGAAGATGGTCCCCAACATGGGGAAATACCTTATCGTGTCAAAAATGTGTTTTCTAGAAATGCGTACAACCTAGTCAAAGTCAAACTAAGTTCAAGAATACATGCAATCAATGGCAAATATTTAAAATCATACAATAACCTAGTAGATAGAGTGCACATTAGCCTTAGGCCTTAACCATCATTCAAAAATTAAGATTGTCAAATGGTTTTGACAACATTTTGTTGAAAGCAAAATGGTGAGAGCAGCCGACAAAAAGAAATACCATTCGACAAAATATATGTCAAAATACATAACAAAAATAAAATTGTTCATAAAAAGGGTGCATAAGAAGGAAATCAAATTTTTGCACTCTTAAATGATTGTTAAAAATCCTCCAGGTACTTTGACAGAACTTGCTATCCTATCTCTGCTTCCTTAACTGTCACCTTGACTGGAGGGAGCTCCTCGAAGATCTTCTTGCCTTCTTCAAGCTTCACAGCCAAGTCTGATTTTAGTTTGTCGTGGGCCACTGCATCTTGCTTCTTAGCAGTGTTTAGCTTAACCTCCTTGTTAGCGAGAAGCTTAATCTCTTTTTCAAGTTTCTTGCATTTCTTCTCAACCTCGTCTAAACCAATCTTGGTTTTGACAACATATTGGGTGAGCTCAAGCTTCCTCTTTTTCAAGGAGGTTTTGACAACTTGTTCTTTGGCCTTGACCAGGGTGGCATGTTATAGGAGCATAGTGCTCGAGGATGCCTTCATAAAAACACTCTAGCTTAGTGGTAGTCTCTTTAAAGATGAAATAGAGTTGGGAACGGAGTGGGCCTAGTTTAGTCAAATTTTCTCTTAATTAGCCCATAAGCTCTTCATCAGTCCTAACAGATTTGGGGTCTTTGCCCTCAATCAACTGATAGCATCAATGAGGAGTTTAATAGCAAGGACATTGACAACCAAAGTCCTAGGCTCAGCGAACAGGGTCTTCATTGAGGAAGTTGTCAAAGCAACATTGCCACTCAGAGCCATTTCAAGCTTAGCAAATAGATCATCATTGCCAAGCTCCTTGAGGGTCTCAGCAAGAAGGTTATCAGCTTTGATGGTTATGGACTAGACAATGGGCTCTTTGAGAAGAGGGTCATAGAATGATGGAATAGTGGACTCATCAGCAGCAATGTCTTAATCCTTTTCGATAGGATCAAGAAGAAGTAAGTCATGGGTAGGACTATCGACATGTGCACTACGTGTGCACCATCAGTAATAGAAATTAGCTTAGGATCTTGAGCTTGGTCTTGAAAGAAAAAAAGATATACATACATACATACATACATATATATATATATATATATATACACACACACACACACACACATAAGAGATATATATAGTGATAAATGATGTCGAAGGGAATTCATACCTCAGGAAAAGGAAGTGGATCACTGGCATGAGTTTTCTCGTAGGGATTTTATTGAGGTCCTTCTAAGACAAAGGCAGAAGGCTAAAAAAAATAATGTTGAAATTAATAAAATGTAAGCTTGTGACTAATTAAAGTTAGAAGTAATATGAAAAAGATACAAGTAACTTCAGAGGCTTTGACTTCTTAGACTTCATCGAAGTCTTTGTAGTGGCAGAAGGGGTAGAAATGCTTCGTGCCAATGGTGAAAGTGGGTTTTTGGCTTTTGGTGGGCTTAGGAGGAACCCTAGAGTCCTTAGCCTTGGACTTTCTTTTACCCTTCTTCTTTTCAAGTTCCTTGGCCTTCTCGGGCCCTTTGATAGGACAACTATTTCTTGTTGGTCATAAGTCTCACGTTGATAGGGTTCTTAGCCTTCCCCCTCTTTGTTAGTGTTTGCTTTGCAAAAAATGATGTCGAAATACAAAAGTTAATTAAAAATGATAATAAAAGAAGTTAGTAATAAGGTAAGGACAAACCTTTGCCTTTGCCTTTTTGTTGTTTTCTCTTTTGCCTCTGCGAAGGAGCAAGCTTGTCAATCATTCTCGACAAAATGGTTTCACAGGGAATAGAAATGGAACCATAATAATTCAACCACTATTGGTCGAAAGCTGATGTGGTTGAGTTGCTAGGAATGCAGTCACAAGCTTGATACTTTTCCTTACATTAAGCATCTTGAGCTCAAGTATTGTGTATGATTGAATATTTGACATACAAATATCATAGTATTGTCTCAACCCTTTAGTAGAGATGGGTAGTGGGATGCCTTGAACAAAACCCATTTGTCGAGACATGGTGTTGGGAAGATGCACTAGCAAGCCAAGAAAGGTATTCCTAGGACCCCTTTGGTGAAGACTTGAAAGGTAAGAAGATGGGACTAACTTGTCAGGATGTATAGGGAAAGAACATGATACGCTCAGTGTCGAGGGATAAGTCATAAAAGAATTTTAGGAAGAAAGTGAATTCTTCCAAGTAAGTGGAATTTTTGTGGAGTAGAGGAAGTGTTAGGTAGCTCAATCAAATGCCTTCATGCTGAGGAAGTTGGCGAAGTGCCCTGCAAGTCTTGTAAACCATTCGAGGTTCCAAGATAGAGTTTTGCCAAAGTTGGACTATCTAGAAAGGACCTCCAAGGTTAGTGGTGTCTTCAACAGCTTGAAATGATTCGACAGCATCCATTATCGAATCATAAAAGTATTCAAGGAGGAGTTTACTAAGGGAAAACTTAGATCCCTCTTAAATTAGGCCAATAACAGGTCCTAAAACTTTGCAAATTTGTAAAGAATGAGTGCAGAAAACAAAGGCGTTAAGCCAAAAAGTGAGAAAAGAGACATGTTTCGACGGGAACACTTTGTTGGTAATATCATCAAAGTTGTTTTTGATGAAGTTATTATATGGCAGGTCATCATAGCAGATGGTATACTTTCCACTAGGATGAGTGGTGGAAACCAGGAGTTCTCTAGTTGGTAGAAGGCCTGTCATGACGATCAATTCATAGAGAGTGGGACCTATCATCCTATACCTTAAGTGGAAGTTGTTGGTGGTCTTGTTCCAAAAGTAAAGAATGGCCTAGAGCATGGGGGTGTTGTAATGAATTGGAGCTCGACTTAATTAAATTAAGTGAAAAATCCTCATCCGTTTCCAAAAGTCACCCTTTACGGCTTGAATATTGTCAAGCTACACCAGGTACCGTATGGTCGGACAAAAATGGTAGGCTCTAAAAAGTCTATGTTTCCTAGTGAAATAGTAAAAAAAAAGTCATTATTTAAACATTATTCTAAAAAGTCAAAAAAAAGAAAAAGGCAGAGCCTCCTTTTAAATAAGGGGTCTCCACTTATTACATTACAATAATTATTTAATTCAAATAATATTTTAAATAATCAAAAAAAATTTGGACAAAGTTTCCCCTTAAATTAGGAGCCTCCACAAAAACTAATTGAAGTATTAGACACCAATAGCAAATACATATAGTTATGCAAATCAATATCAGTCAGTCCTAAAAATCATTCTAGAGTGCACCCTCTTAATTTACATCATGCAGGCACCCAATGCCACAACATGCAATTCAAACATTGGGAAGGAACTCTAAGCCTTCCCCTAGTCATGCAATCCTATCCTACTTCTTCCATCCTACAACTCTATCCTAGAAAATATAATTCTCTAATTTTTCAGAAAATATAAAGTTAAAAAAGTTGTACAATATAGATACCTATTCAACAAATGCTATACTCCAATTGCTCCTAACACCCAATGCACCAAAATGCAAGCGCTTTAAGTGCTCCAAATGGGATCCCTAACAATCAAAATAATAAAATACTTTAGTTAACTAATTTAGAAACTAAAAACTGAGTGAAGAAATAAAATGGACAAAAAGAGGCTAAACAAAAAAACTAAATCAATTTAAATGCTCAATATTATATCACAAATACAACGATGGTCTCCAGCGGTGAAATGGAAGCTCTTGCAGCGGTGAAATAAGGGGTGGATGAGAAAGAGGGAGAGAGAGTGTGTGTGTGTGTAACGAAGAAGAAAAGGGGGTCTTACATATTAGCATCTAATTTCTTCATCATCGATGGATTTTCTGTCAGTAATATTTAAGTGAAATGATTCGATTTGTTTCATTAACATATAAAGTTATAATGTATTATATTAATTTATCTTATCAAGTCTAGTACAACTTATCGAACACACCCTTTATACTAATACGCCTTTATCTTATACAATGTATCAATTAGAGATTAGATACGTTTTTTATAGTTTGATATTTTTATTATTTTGTTTTTATTAAATTAAGCTGATTATGACTTTTAAATTATCAAGAAACTAAGTTACCAATTTTAGTAGGTTGAGTTGAGCTTATTATTTTTCAACTACACTAAAAGTAGACCAATTCTACTCAACTTTTTTCCCTTCTTATCTATTATGGGTCAACTTAGGTGAGCTAACGTTTCACAAATGAGGCTAATGGCACAATAATTATATCAAGTGTCAATCTTTAGTGATTATATGAGTTTCGATCCCTTGGACCCCTCGGCCCCCTCGCCCTAATCCACTATCCCTACCCCTACCCCTAACAAACCAAAAAGGTAACTAATACTCCTCTATTTTGATAACTCTATACATAATAATTTTTATAGTTGTATGTTGATAAGTATACACTATAAGTAAAACACGAATTTGGGATAGAAAGTCTGTGGTGGACACAATCGCATGTAAATTTGAGACAAACTTTACGATGAAAATGTTTGTGGTAGAAAAAGTGAACACAAGCATACAAAAGAAAATAGAAAATAGAAAAATAATGTTTTCTATGGAAAGTTCCACAGCTAATTTACCTTTTTATTAAATAAAAAAGAAAAAAAATTATTTGGGGCGGCATTGGCAGTTGCTACATATTTAGAAAAGATTTAAAATGCTGCCACTAATGTCCCAAATTTTATAAAAAAATAAAATAAAACATAGTTTGGCCATTGCTAACAAAATGAAACTAGAAAAAAATTAAATTTTAAATTTACGGCAGTATTTGCCGCTAAATTAAGTTATAAGATCTACATCAGACAACTCTTCTTCCATTTTGTCCTCTTTCTACTCCTTTCTCCTCCTTCTCTTCTCATTCCCTCTTCCTCCTACACTATTACTAGCTACTAGCCACCACCCTTCTCTTCCTCCCTCTCTTTTTCTTTCTCGCTTTTTTTCTTTCCTCTTTCTCTCTTCCTTCCACACCTTGCCAACCAACTTTGACCACCGCCCCGTGACTAGCGACCGCCAATACGCCGCTCGCAACTAACAACCTCTAACATGAATAGTGTTTTTAAAAGAATTATCTTACTAATTTTAATTTTTCTATAATATATATTTCTAATTTTATTCTTGTTCATATTGGTAATGCTTATTTAGTATTTCTTTGTTGAAGACTCAGTAGGCAAATTTGAAGACATAATAGAGATAATGGATTACTCACTAGATAAAGTTGAAAACTTAATAGAATTTGTTGAAGATCCAATAGAAGTTGTTGAAGACTGAATGGAGATTGTTGAAGACTTAATGGAGAAAATTGAACCATTATGGAAATAAGAATTAGTTAGAAGTATGCTAAAAATACATCTTCCAAAGTTTCATTAAGACATCTTTCTTTCATATTTGTATTAACTTGACATATTTGGATTGAATTTACTTGGTTTAAGATTTTTGTATGAATCTAAAGATTTCGTTTTTTTTCCCTAGAATTGGTCATTTGTCGCAGCCAATTCTACCCTAATTAGAAAAGGACATGGCTGCTGTTAATTAAAGGGGAAAAGTCGACTACTAATTAGAGCAGGAAAATCCGCTACAAATTAATCTGTCGCTAATTAGAAGGGATTACCGTCGCTAATGATTAGCAGCCTAGACTTTAGCAGGCGATCTAATTCTATTGCAAATTAACTATTAGTAGTGACTTTTACATAATTGTGCTACAATTTTCTGCCACAAATTAGTGATTTTCTTATAGTGATAATTTTTTTTTTGTTAATAATTTCAAATTAGGTAATAAATTGAAGGTTTATTTAAGCATAGAAAACCCTTTTGTAATGTAATTTTTTTCAACCTTTTTTCAAAAGCTATTCCTTCTACCTAAAAGTAAGTAGTAATTCAATTTTTTTAGTTTTATCATTTTTCCAAAAAAAAAAAAAAAGCTAATTATCTAAATTTTTTTCATACATGTATTTTAATTTAAAAAAAAAAGGTTTTCTAAGTGCTAGTGTTGAGATAATGACCCGAGCTTCTTAGCTACATTTTTAGGTAAGAAGTAAGAACTTTATACTTTAGATATACACACTGCTAGGTATCAGATCAAATATCCAAAAGAGAAACAAGAGCTTAAAAGTTCAGAGAGAGAGAGAAATAAAGCATAGAGAGCAAAGAAAATGAATTGGATGAAATGACCATGATTAATGATAATATTACATAGAATTGAAGCTTATATAGATGAATTACAACACATGTTCAATAATCTAAGTAACTCATTGCTTTGCTAGCGTGGCATAAGCACATAACTAACTTGCTAATGAATCTAACCATAGCTTAACTAATTTACAAACATGATGGTGTAAACTAATCTCTATTCTAATCTTCCTACTCTCCTACAACCCCCCTCAAACTCAAGGATGAGAAGGTCATAACCCTAAGTTTGTGTCTAAACTTGTGGAAACTAATAGTAGAGAGTGGTTTGGTAAGAATGTCAACAATTTGATCTTATGAGGGAATGCGGAAAGCAAATACATGTTTTTGAATAACTCTATCCCTTACAAAATAGATGTCAAGTTCAAAGTGTTCTATGAAATTGTGAAGGATGGGGTTAGTAGCCAATTGAACTATACTCAAGCTATCACAGAAAACAATAGGAGGCACAACACATGGCAGATGTAATTTAGTGAAAGGGACTAAATATATGAATAAAAAGTGAAGATTATATAAAATTTAGAGCACCAAATAAATCTTGTTGAAGCCATAGCCATATTAGTCTTCAAAACCTTGTATGAACTTGTTAAAGCCGTAACAATTGAATCTCCAATGCGAGAATTTGTAAGGTTGAAAGCCTAAGTCTTCTTTTGCAACTTCCAAGCTTCCTCATCGCCACTCTTAATAGGGCAAGCCAAAGAGCCGCCATACGCTAAAGTTATAGAGTGCAGAAGGGGCCTAACCATATATAAACATAATGTAATGGGACTTCCCATCAAAAGCGTGTTAGGTTAAGGCCTACATTGTTACCTATACTAATCAATGGTACAGATGTTCCTAAAACAAATGGATCTCATAAACCTATAATTGGGCTTTAAGATTGCATCTCACTCTATCACATATTAACCTATTTTTATCAAAACCAAAACATCTCAATTGATTGTAGCCTACAAGAATTATCTAATAATTCTAATATTCTCCTACTTGGACAAAATCAATTGAGTAGTTTCATTTTGTTAAGAGAAAACAATTGTTTTGAAAATGACTCTTGGTAATAACTAATTTTGTTAATGTGACCATATTTAAGAAGACACATGACCCATGATACAACATTTGAATATGACTCCATGCAACTAAAGCTAAGTAACATCGAATCATGAGAGTCATTATATCTTTTATTGATATAGGATCAATTCATAGTTACAAATGCCATCAACTCTATCAACTAGTCATTAGTGTGGATTTTGTACCAAGAAAATAGCATGTCTATGTGATCCAATAGCCATGTTGTTATATTCGTTGTTAGTCATCAAAATTTATCTCAAAATATGCTTTTAAAGTAAGAGAACTGTATGGTACATGAAGAACCATTTTGCCTCAACTCCGAAATAATGTCAATCACAACATAATGATTCTAACAACACCGAGTTTAAAAAGTATCATAATACCTCAAACTCCAATCTAGTGTTGACCACTGGCATAGTGACCTTAGCTGCATCGAGCTTCAAAATTTTGCAATTGATGTACATATATAACTAAATAATAGATATACTAATAAAAATTAATGAACTATCAATTACTCAAAATAAACAACACTTCAACCAAACACTCAAATTGTCCAAAATCAAGGTCTGCCATGACAATATAAATTTTCAAGCTCCCATAAATCAAGCATATAAAAGGAACTCAGTTGTCCATATTTATATTATGTCTTTGAAAAACCATGGGCCTTGAACATTTAGCTAATAAATTATTAAATAGGAAATACTTAATGTGCTCAATGAATGCATCTTTGTTTTTCACAAGATATAATAAAATTCAAACATATAGACCATACAAAGAAAATTTAAATTTTTGTAAAACTCTATAATATCCAAAAGTATCTCAATATTGAGAACTTTAAAGTTTTTTAAAACCATATAATTTAATTAAATATTTTGACAAATTATTTTACTACCAATCTTGACATCAAATAATGACTAAAGCCATAATCCTCCCACTGATGTCAAGACTTATATCTGTTTTAAACAATGTAACTCATATGCCAACTTACATTAACATCTCAATGCTTACAACATAATTTGGTAGTAACTCATAATTTTTTAACCTTTGGTGTTTGAGAAAATAATACTACTAAATTAAAGAAGATTCCTTGATAAAAGAAATATAATGTAAGATAAAATATATAACAAAACACTTTACTCAATAGATTTTGAAATAAATATATAAGTATCATTATTATTATGGAGACTTTAAGAAAATCTTATTTGTCTAATTGACCTCCTCAAGACAATTTATTCAAGCTTGATAGGCTATGGAACCTCAATCGTAGCAAGTGTAACATCCTCAATTTCATGTCGTGCTAAATTACCGTAGTAACCCTGAGTAATTAGGCACTTAATGAGGAATTTCGAGATTAGGGCTTAATTAAGGGGTTGACTCGGACAAGAAGGGTCAAGAGAATGCCTAATCGAGGTTAGATAGTCTCTAATTAAGCAAGTTAGAGCCCCTGTAGCTTACTTAAACACTAATCGCCCTTAATTAGCTTACTCGAGTTTAATTAAGGTTAATTAAGCTTAATCGTGAGATTAATTTTTGTTAATCATGTTCTTGTGTGTTAATCACTAATTCTTGCTTAATCACCTTAATTAAGTTGTATGAGCACTTAATCACATGATTAAATTCAAATTTAGTCAACTAGACAATAAAGTAGAGAGTGATGTCATAAAAGCAAAAAGCATTAGACAAGATTACTTTATGTATGAGTTTGACCATGCTTTGTCTCCCATCATCCCATTTGTCCCCTTAATCACTAATTAACACAAAATTAAGCAAAATATCTCACTCCCTCCCTTAATGTAGGATGCCACTTTCTCGCACACACACACATTCACTTCATTTTCAACTTCTCATTCTCTCTCTAAAGTTCTCAAACTCTCCAACCTCTCTCTACATTCCTTCTTCTTCTTCTTCTTCATCTTCTTCATCATTTTCCACCTCCATAACCAAACCTTCCTCACTAAGCCCTTCAAAGATCACATCTTTGGGTCTTTGGAGACAAGATCAAAACACTACAAGACTCATTTTCAAGAGAACTCAAGAGTTCTCTCCTTGCTCATTCAAAACCGCCACCTTCATCATCAAGAGGAGTCATCATCTTCTTCTTCCATTTCTCTTGTTTTTGCGCCATCTTCAAGAAAGGTAGTGATCTTCATCTTTATTTTGTTTGCTCAAGAAAGCTTGGAGCTTGGGTCTTTCATGACCAAGATCTCTAAGTGAAAACTTGAGAAGATCCTTCATATTCTTCATGTGTTCTAAGTTTCTTTAAAAAAATGTTCTTGATGTTCTTCATGTGTTCTTAAGTTTCCTCTTTTGGAAAAATGTGTTCTTGATGTTCTTCATGTGTTCTTAAGTTTCCTCTTTTGGAAAAATATGTTCTTGATGTTCTTCATGTGTTCTTTGGAAAAATATGTTCTTGATATTCTTCATGTGTTCTTAAGTTTCCTCTTTTAGAAAAATATGTTCTTGATGTTCTTCATGTGTTCTTAAGTTTCTTCTTTTGGAAACCTATGTTCTTATTGATCTCTAGCTTAAAGTTGTTCCTTTCTCTTTATGATGAGTGAATGATTAGAAATGCTTCACCTTTCTATGTTTCCATGATTTGATAAGACTATGAACCTTCTCAAAGTTTTAGACTTTAAAAAGTTTGCTTCATGATTTCTTCAAAGTGGCACAACTTTTAAGCTTCCATAAAGTTTTATTTTGTTTTGTTTTGAAGACAAGAATACATGTGAAAGTCTAAACTTTTTTGAGTTAGAAAAACGATATCTTGTCACTTTAGGCTTTAGAAATCAAACCTAAAGAAAGACTTTTCACAAAGTTTCAAACTTTATTCAAGAATGAGATCAGTTAAGTTATAAAAATGTTGTTCTATAACATTTCATTCATAAAGTTTAGACTTTGAACCCAACTAATGCAAAAGGTGTTAACTTATAAAGAACAAGACTTTTTTATTCAAAGCTAGTAGCTTGTATCATTATTTCATAAAGATCCAATCTTAAGATAAGAGCTTAATGTCAAAGGCACTTACTTTCATAAAGAATAAGACTTTATGACTAATTTATAAAGAATGACAACTTTAATAATGTTTAAGGCAAAACCTTGGTATGTTATTAGTAAAAGTTTAAAACTTTGCAACTTGACTAAGTTAAAAGTCACCCTTGGTGATTAGTGAACATTGATGTTGTTGGGTTCATGATGTGGTTATGCGTTGTCATGACCCCGGATTAGAGGATCTCGAACTCCTTGGGAAAGTATGATTAGAGTACTCTAAGCATACCATGAACCTAGGGAATCAGCATGCGCTATCACAAGGAAAGGAAACAATCACATAATTTAATTAATTTGAACAAGTGTTTCATAAGACATGTACTTAAGTAAAGCATACTTTCATCCAAGGACCAAGTAACTAAAAGACTATAAACACATATCCTAACTATGTAATTCTATCATGGGAAATCATGTGATGATTCATAATATTCTTCACAAAGAACAACACAACTATAAACCCCTTTAGGGTATGAATGTGTGATGCCACTTGGCATGATGAATGACGAGATTAATTGAGCTTTGTCTCATGATTGAATGATAAGTGTGATGATATGATATAGATATGATGAACTATGGGTTGAATCTTTGATGATTGGCAATTTGGGAAAGTCTCAGGTCTAGCCGTTATCTTTGCCGGATTTCCAAATCAAAATTATGGACTTAGTCATATCATTGCATGCGTCTAGTCAAGGAGTTATGCATGTAAAGTATAAAGATAAGAAAAGAATCAATGGGACGTGACCCTTCAATCACTGTAAGGGAAGTGAGACGGCGATCCACAAGGAACCTCTATGGGGAGGCAGAGGGTGTTTTGGAGGACCCTCCAACAGAGAGTAACCAATATCAGCTCGATCGATTTGGTTAGTGCTGCGTGGACGGTCACGGAATGAGCCTCATGTCCAAAAGCGAGTCTATTTCAAAGGAAAGTAAAGAATGTTAGCACGTGCTAAAAAATGAAAGTAAAGTCTAAGTATGACCATGGTTACATCTGTGATGATGCGTGTCTTTGCATGAAAGTATATGGCCCATTTGCATTATGGATGTTATTCTATGTTTTAGCATCTGGATGTTAGTCATGATGATGTGTTTATGATGTTAAGTTTAAAAGCAACCGCTTAGGTTTAAGTTTTCAAAACCATTAAAAATTGAACTTATATCGTCCACCGTTTTTGTAATTAAACCCAAGTGCATTTGGGGCGATGGCGGATGACCTTTGTGTTTGTCTAGCTGCCATCCTCTTGGAAATTTAGTATTTCTCATTCCCCTACGTTCCGTGCTCTTCAAAGGATGTCGGCGTCGAACGCGGTGGTGATCTACATTGAGTTCAGGTGGCATTGGCGCTTTGACCCGGTCTTTAACGCCTCGATCTTTGTTGGCCGGCGCGTGAGACGAGTCTACATCTTCCACATCGCGATTCCTGGACTCCCGTGATACGCCATTTTCGACGCATCAGCCATTTGGCGAGGTTACTATGGATGATATTCGCCTACTTTCAGCCGAGATACCCCATCGATGATGATGAGACGACTCGGATACCGCTTTGACTCGCCCATTTGTTTCACCGATTCGATCCCTCGGGTAGCCGCCTTATCCGACTTCCATGTGGAGACCGATCCGCCCGAGCCCTCTATCCGACTCATTGAGGGTTCTCAGTCTCGGAGTTCAGCCTTCGCTGATTCGTCATCTTCCGATTCTTCGCCTATCCGCTGGCCCATTTTCACCTCCCCGTCACGTGGCGTGGAGTTCATTCGCATCTCTACCGTGTGTGCCCGTGGGCGCAGGACGTGCTCGAGGAGGAGGGCGTGGTAGTACTTCTCCGATGGATATGGGAAGCAGTTTCCTCCCGCCAGATGCTTGATGTACGATCGCATGCGGAGATACACGAGGATAGCCCACTTTGGTAGTAGTTATAGGAGTTATCATTCTGTTATGTGGCATGCTTGGGCAAGTAGGATTCTCGATGTATTTCTTATTATGTATTGGTAGGCTTTTTGCAGTAGTGACGATAGATATCGGACCCATTATTATCTTATGTATGAACTGGTATGACTCTTATTGTATTATCATGGTTGGCCGTGGAATGAATGTTACATTATTCTAAGATTTGTGGTTACTCTTATGGTCTCTATGCTTGTTAAATGCGATATATGTATGGGATAGCGGTGTTACTTTATATGTTCAAGATGCGCTCATGGCTCTCGATTTCAAAAATGGTTTACTTGTTTTGTAGAAAAAAAAAATTTACCCTTATTTTCGGTATAAAGTAATTTCTAAAAGGTAATGATAGTTCCGCGAGCAAAAGTAGCAACTAGTAATTCCACAATATGACTTAAGCATAGAATGGAACTACTAGGGTGTTACAGCAAGAGGATCAATTACATAATTAATAGGGAGGGATTAACATGCCCTTAACTTGAGCATCAACTCAAATGGGAGTAATAGATGGCATGCTACTATAAAAAACAAGTAAAGACAAGGAAATAACTGATAAAAACTAGTAACGGAAGCAATAAAACCTAACAATAGAAATACAATATGGAAGCAATCCAAGCACAACGCACTGACAATAAGTCTTGACTATTAATCAAAGTAATGCAAAAATAAGAACACCAAATTTAACATGGGAAAAACATGTCAATGTGAGAGATTAGAAAACCCACAATGACAATAATCAACAACAACTAATCAAAATAATGCAAAATAAGAACACCAAATTTAACATGGGAAAAATACCTCAATGTGAGAGAATAAAAAACCCACAAGATAGTTAATGCTCCACTATCAACCAAAACAAAGGTACAAAGGAGCATCATAAGTTACAAGCACTGAGCACTCACATAAAACTCTTCCATAACATCAAATGGTCACCTACTAGGGCCAAAGACATTAACAAGATGAATCAGCTTGTAAGAGTTAAAAAATGTCACTATAAAAATAGGTTCTACTATGAAAATTTTGTAATGCTCATATCACAAATGACACCATTCAAGTTGAAGAACTAAGAGCAAGGATTCTTCAGTTGACATTTCAGCTTAATCAAACAAGATTCGACCACCCGATTGCTCATTTGATTAAAAGTGGTTGCTATCACAAAGCACCAGCAAAAATAGCACCTCCCCTCAATCTTTCTTATCTCTTACCACTCGCTAATAACCTACTTATCTACCTCCTTAAGATAATGTTAATCATAATATAGGGAATGTCAAGAGACACCCTAAAATATTGGGCTTGTGCTTCGTACATAGGAGAGAACCAACCTAACAATCGTTTCATGCAAATCAACATCACTTTCATTAGATGGAACAACAAGGTTAGCCATATCAAACTTTAAAAAACGTGGCCTGCATAGACTTTACAATTTTAGTACCTCTTCTAGGA
This sequence comes from Pterocarpus macrocarpus, assembly GCA_031439585.1. Lineage (NCBI taxonomy): Eukaryota > Viridiplantae > Streptophyta > Magnoliopsida > Fabales > Fabaceae > Pterocarpus > Pterocarpus macrocarpus. The sequence goes on along the minus strand of CM062516.1, from coordinate 14,560,112 downwards.
CAATATAACCTATATCTTTTTGGCATGATACAGAGCTAATGTGGTCTATTCTTTTTTCAAAAATGTTATAAATTTTTTACTTGTATTGGCAAGCATCATAGAAAAAGATGATTCAAACTAGACTTTAATAAGTATATGAAAGATTGTTTTCAAAGCTTCTTTTCACATAAAATTAAGGTTGCACAAGGTTTAAGTTGGGTTGAGTTTACCAAAAAATAAAATCTAAACTAATCAATTGAAATCAGGTTGGGTTGGGTCAATTTGTGAAAAAAATTTTGGCTAACCCAAACCAAGCCAACCCGATGTGGGATGTGCCTTACTCTATTTTCCATTATTAAAACATGAAAAATAGAAAAAAATGAAAAAAAAATATTCAACAACAATCCAGCAACATGCCTTAAAAATAATATATATATATAATAGCAGCAACATTTCATTAATACAAAATGAATCAAAAATGGAAAAAAAATCTAAATTTATAGATTCATATCTTTTATCGTTGTTTAGGGTCAAAAAAATAAAATCTTTCTAAAAAAAATCAAATCTTTTACCACAGTTAGGTTTAAAAAAAAATCAAATCTTTCCCAAAAATCATACCAACCTGCCACCAGCCCCCCAACAACAAGAGATCTACGCTGCCATCATCATTGTTAGAAAGGATGATAAGGAGAAGCAATGGTGGTAGAAGGAAGAATGGTGGCCATGAAAAAGAAGGAATAAGTGTAACACCTTACCAGACAAAGTACTATGCTTAAGTCATAATAAATTACCTGACAAGTGATTACGTGTAATACTGGTTAAATTCTATTATCTGTATTAGTATTATTTACACGCATAAGAATACTTAATCACATAACAAAATTTCTTGTGTGACGGCGGAATAAATACTAGTTAATTGGTATACTATGAATAACGTAGCATAAACAAAAATACAATAAGAACATAACTACTGCCAAGGCATCATAACCATATACATAGATATCTGATTTTAAAGTTTGTCAAAATGATACAAGGTGACAAAATGAGGCCGCTAATACAAAACAAAACGGCCAGTTTCTATGAACAACACCCTAAATGGTCCCCACGGGACATTTCATATACATCTCCTAATACATACCCATCCACCCATGACCCAGACTGCCAAAAGAGGGTAATTCTGTACATCTAACCCAACTACAGCATGCACACTATCTAGATAGAATCTGATGAAAGGAACCTGTTCGCCATGGCGGCGTCCACTAGAGGGTGTCCGACACTGGGAGCAGAGGATGATAAGGAAGAACTCGCTGCCTCGGACGGATCCTCCTCCGAGATCGAGGCTAACGACATCTGCTGCGGTGGTGAAGCGGGAGCGGCCATGGGAACTAGAGCTGCTGGTGTGGCTGGTGCTATTGGTGGTGGTGGTGGAAATGGATGGGCCATGTGAAGGGGTATGGCTATGTAGGGGACAGCAAGATCAAAGAGGGGATGCATAAGCGGGACAACGAAATCTCTCTGGAAAAAGAAGTAGAGGCGAAACTGACATCGGCCAGAGATATATACAGAATCCAAAAATGGGTCAAGGTGTATGTGTAGCTCAGGGAACTCGATGAATAGCACCCCGGTCGCTGCGTGCTCCATGGTCTGAGAATGATGCGGAACATACAATAGGGTGAGAAAGGAATATTTCTCAGTAGAAATTCCTAGCTTCTATACATCTGTCATCGCTCATTCCAGCTTGTTTTTGGCTGCATAATATTTTTCAAATATTATCATCAAACGATAATATTCAACTTAAATACTTATTTGTAAAGCATACACCAAAACAAATTCAATTTTAATTTAACAGAAGCACTAAGGCAATTAAACAGTAATTGTAAAAGAGCAATAGCATATTACAATAAATAAAAAGGTATTTGGGAAAGTCAATTAATAAGCATCACACTGTGCATATGAATGTGCAATTATGAATGCATCTTGTTTCTTGAAGGCTTTTGCCTATTAGAACTTATTTCCATCCTTGGTCCCCTAGGAGTCATTGGCCATATACTCCTGGGTAATAGTCCGCTTTTCAGGACCGAGCTCGTTCCTATACAGGATGACCGGGTTTACTTTCCCCGACCTTCCCACTGATCTATTCCCCTTAATTTATTCCGGGGCTGGCCCAAGTGATGTAGAATCCTTTATAATATCATGATATGAATGCACATCTAGCTTGATTCTTTAAATATAATGTACTCATGCTATCATAAATTTTCACAACATATGAATTTCTTACCGAATTTTCGGCAGCATAACAGATCGAGTCCGCTTCCCCACGAATAGTGCCAGACAACCAGTACAATTGCACAACTAATAATTTCAGTATAGACCAACAAATATATATATACATTTATAGCATCCTTCAACACTTTCAAATCAAGCATCAATAAGATTTCAGTTTATTTTGCCCTGTTCTACCCGATTTTGGCATGCCTCAATTTTTATTCAATTCAACTCATTTAAATCTCATTTTTGGATATGTTACAGCCTTATATGTCTAGTTTCTACTCCTTTTGGTCCCATCTCATTTTGAGTTGTATAACTCAAGATATAAACATTTTATCTTAGCATGCCCTGTTCTTAGCCAGAATTGGGTTCCTATAGAAGAAAATTCACTAAAAATCGAAAACTAGATAAAATCATGCGAATTTTATATCAAAATAAAGCTAACACAACAAGCTTTAAAATAAGTTTCATGTCATTTTCCTAAGTATATTTTGAGTTATGAGTCTCGAAACATTACCCTACTGGGCTATCCTGTTCTAGGCCAGTTTAAACCTAACCCAACTTCATTGATGTGCTGGGAACAAATGACAACGAGTTAAATTCTGAAATTTTTATGGGATGTTCTCTCATGTGTCAGCTTTCAAAAACTTTAGTTGCACTCAATTTGAGGTTGTATAGGGTGAGTTACACCCTTCTCAACCCATGCTGCCAGGGTGAGAACCCAGATTTCTAGGTCTAACTTCAAAAATTCATAACTAATTCTATACTAATCCAATGGCCTTGTATTTTATATGTATGGAAAGCCCTAGATGTCTAGTTTCATTTAAAAATGGTTTCATCAAATTTAAATGGCAGTAGGCGGAGCCGTACACTCCGCTGTACGGACCGCCGAGGGAAAACCCTAATAGCTTCTAGATTTGCCTTCCTCCTTCAAGCTATTTGCCCTCAATTCCAATTTTAATCACAACATACATGCAAAACCAGTCATAAAACATCATCATCACTCTAAAAAACATCAATATTTCAGATTAGGCATGCCCACCATGTAGCCCCAAATCAGAGAAAACAAGAGAAGAAATAGAATTTCCTACCTTGTCTTATGCAATTTATGCTGATTTTGAGTCTTTGATGGTGGTGATTTGGGATGAGACTTGAAGATGGATGAGAATGGAGTGGAATTGAGAGTAAAGAGGAGAGAAAGAAAAGAGCTTCAGCAGCTAGATGAGAGTGGCCGAAATTCATAAAAGGGAGAGGAAAGAAAAGTAGAGATATTTGGGTGTTGATGCATGTGATTGGTGGATGCAACTCTTTCATGAAATTTGATTTAGCTTCCACCATCAAGGGCTGCCTTAGGCGCCACTTGGATGGATTATTTGGCTAAATCTTAGCCATTGATCCGATGGCACTCATGGCATGATTTCTACTGATCCGGTTCCGACAGTTTAAAATTCCGAAATCTTACCGATTTCTCTTAAATCGGTAAATCGGTTTGAAATTCTTTCTGTGAGGTTTTCTACACTCCTAATCTAATTCCATCAAGCTTAATCCTTTCAATTCACCCTTAATTGATTTTAAGTAAGTGTTTAATCAGATTCCGATTAAACCCACTTATTCGATAAAAACCGAATAACTCGGTTATTAAGGATGGAAATTTCTCGGATGTTACAATAAGCAATGAGCAATGACTACTCCATGGTGGTTCACATTAGCAACTCGCAGGCTTATAGTTGGCTTTGGTGCTGTGTACATGAGCTTTGACCTTGCAAGTCCATTTGACAAAATCGGCGGTGGTGGAGGAGCAGTGTGGTGGAAGGGTTAAGAGAACTAGAGAGATAGAGAAAAAAAGGAGAGATGAGATATTGAGATGTAAAATAGAAATGAAAATGAGTAAGAGGGTCACATAGGTTAATTTCTCCTTAAGGGGAAAAAAAAGAACATAGCTTAAAGTCTTGGGGTCATCAGATTAGGTTCATAGGTTTATTTTTCATACCTGCTACTTGATTACCTGACCTAACCCAGAAATATAGCATCGAGTCTAGTCGGGTTCAACAGGTTGGCTAGTTGTCCATGACCCATGTACACCCGTACAAAAAATCTAGAAAGTTACACTTAATCATCATACTTCCCATTATATCTTTCAGTGTGCAAGTATACCTTCCAGCCACACCATGTTATTTAGAACTACCAAGCATGGTTTATTAGGAAATAATTCAACAACCTTGTAAGTATTTTATAAATGGTTCTATATGTTGTCGAGTGGCATCATATATACCATAATACTCTCTATTATGGCCAAACCTCACTGTCCTAATGATCTTTCCTAATTACTTTTCCACCTCAATATTAAAACATTGAATTTTTTAAATGCATCAAATTTTTAATTAATTGAATAAAGATAGCCAAATCAAGTTAAGTCATTAATGAAAGTGACCAAAAACTTATTACCACAAATAATAGAAGAAAAATGTCCACTAATATCTATGTGATTCAAATCTAAAAGACTTTAACATCTATTACCATATTTCTTTTTGGTCTTAGTGATTTTTCCTCTAATGCCACCTACACAAGACCCCAAATCCTTAAAATTTGAGGGAATAAAATTCATACCTAATTATTTAATTAATATTTTAACCCTTTCTCTAAAAATATGACCTAGGCATTTATCCCATAGTAAAGATGATTTTTCAATAACTTTTGGCCTTTTGCCAATATATTCTCAACAATCAAGGAAGAGAAAATACTATCATAAATCAAAAACAATTTATATAAATCATTCATTAGGGAACAATAACCAATAACTTTATAGTCCAACATCAAACTCACTTTTCTATTAGCAAAAGTAAAATAAATTTCAAATGTATCCAAGTAAGAAACATAAAACAAATTCCTCCTAAAAGAAGGTACAAAGAAAGTATCCTTTAAAACAAGTTCATATCCTATAGCCAAGACCAAGCTAACATCTCCCACAAATTTCACTATTAGTTCAAGATCATACTCTCATACTCAATTTCCTTAAGTTTCTAAACCATCCAAATTTATGTTTGCTTTCCAACCAAGTCTTGAAGCTACCATAATCATTCTTCTTATGCCCTTTATCCATACACAAAAGTCACTAAATATTTTTCTTGGAGCTAACTGGCTTAGGACCTCCTACATTATGGTGATGACCATTAGGTAGATTCCTCAAGTTTTGAGTTCTATAAGAAGCACTAGGTGCACTTTTTTTTTCCTTATGTTTCCAGTGACCCTTGTGTAGCATCCCGAGTTCTGGGGGTAGATCAGGATAGAAGCAAGCTCGGGTTCGAGGCAATGGAAAAACTGTAAATAAGTTGTAGAAAAAGGAAGGGCAAAATTGTAATTTTTAGATTATAATCACAAAGCTTAAATAAAGGTTTACGGCTGTCAGGAGGGGCAATAGCAGAAAAATCCCAATTAAGGGATTATTTGGGCCCCACAACAATAATAGACAACTAAAATATATGTAATAACTCTATAATTGGCATTTCTACACTTGACTTTAAATAAAAGTGTAATATTACTCACACACACACACACACACACACACACATATATATATACACCTTAAATTAATCCTTAAGAATCCTATGCTCTCTGGATATGACAAACCCAAGGGAATAATCACCTGGGGACTAGATAGACCTATTAGGGGAATAGCCAGAGGATGTAGCTAGAGATAAGCCACACCGGCACTCTAGGTGGACGAACCGAGGCCACCCAAAATTCAATCTTAAGTGAATTTAAATTTTATTCCAAATCCACCAATGATATTCAACCCTAAAAGCTTCTCCAACAAGCCACTCCAACTTGTCAAAGAAGCTAATATTTTTCCCTATTTTGCCCATCAAAATTTGGCCACTCCCCCTCCCTTTATGACTTTCCATTTTCTTCTTCATCCTCATATTCTCTCACTCACCTCCATGGCCAAGAGCTTTGAGCTCAAAGTTAAAGGCCTTCTTGGTCTCAAATTTTCTTGCTCCTTTTATGAAAATTGGTCCTTATCTCCTCCTCTACAATATCCCTCCATCAATTTAATGATTTAACATCAAGTGGAGTCTCTCCATCTCCATCTATGTCACTACCATGAATGAAGGAGGAGGCTAGGATATTGCTTTTGTCTTCCTTACTTCCATAGTTTCAAGGATTTTGAGATAGATAGTTCAAATCCTTAGCTATTTGATGTTTTGTATGGTGATGTGGCTGATATGATTTCTAGGTGTGATCATCTATTTAATCTTGCATAATGAAGTTATGACCCTTTTTTAGTGAATTAAGATAGGGAAACTTGGTTTAGGTTGATAAAGAGGTCAAAAGAACAAGATAAAACCAAAACAGAAAAGTAGAGGGATGAAACCCTAGGGTAATATCATCTGATGCAACCCACAACTCACCCTACATAACTCGAATTCAAATAAAACTAATTTTAGATGAAACTAGAATTCAAATGAATACATGGATATAAATTATAAGGCCATTGGATTTAAAATGAATTAGTTATGAATTTTAGAAGTTAACTATTGGAATTAACTCTCAATCCTGACCAGAGTGTGATGTAAGGGGTATAAATTAACTTATACAACTTCAAATTAGGTGAAACTAATTTTTTTCATAAAGATAATACATAGACAATTATGCCATAAAAATTTCAATATCAAATCATTAGTAGGCTTCGCCTAGAAATTCCATGAAGTTGACCTATGCTCTACTCATGCTGAAATAGGGCAGCCAAATTGAAGAACTCATAACTTAAGATTTGTTATCGAATTGGAGTGAAGTTTTTAAGGATTAAAAGATAATCCAAATAGGTTCATTTTGGTATAAAATTCAGATGAAAATGATGAAGGATGGATTTTTAGTGATTTTCTAAAATTAGGTATACAAGTCTATCCTGAAATAAGGTAGCCTTGCATAAAACTTTAATAACTCAAGTTATGCATATCAAAATTTAGTAAAACGAAAGAGATTTAAAAATAAACAAACAGAGCAACAACATAATAAATTTATAGGTTAAAATGAATTAAAATGGAATTTTAGTGTAATTTAGAAAACAAGGCAGATTCAAAGATAAAGTAATAACTTGAGAATTGTTTTAAAGGTTCCGTAAGCTATAAGAAAGCTAATGGCATTAGTCTTATACAATTTTACACTAATATCATATTATATTGACATATTATCTATGATTAATATGATTGCTAGGACTGGCTGACTGTTTTTATATTGGGACTCTGCATGCGTAAGCTATTCTGCTGTCAAATTTTCAGCAAAAATATGTAAAAGCTATGAGTATGTGTATGTTATATACAAGAAACATCATACATGCAAAATGTTTGGAAGTAAGATATGAGGCATGTGCATAAGTGCATGTGGCATGTTCATGCATAATGATATACAAGAATGAAAAGGATTATAAGAACTTGCAAAGAGATATACCAAGCCGGTGGTATTGTCTAAGACTTGGGTCAGCCCCTGAATAGATTTAAGAGGAATAGACTAGTGTGAGGGTCGGGGAAAGTAAACCCATCACTTATGTATAGGTACGAGCTCAGACTTGAGAAGCCGGTTATTACCTAGAGATGAGAGAAACCAATCACCTCTAGGGAATCAAGTATAAAAGGGCAAGATGCAAGTTAAAGAAAGAAATAAGAAAGTTGAGTGTACTTGCATAAGTTAAGAAGGTGCATTAGCATATGCATATTTAAACACCTCATTATGTTATAAATGTTATTATTACTATGTTTGAAATGTTATATTATTATTGTTGTTATACTTGCCATGAATATTCCAAGTGAATGTTAAAATATAATCTATCCCAAGAAAGATGTTTTCAAACTTAAAATTGAACCATTGCTTATGTGAATATGCTCATGTTTTCATAAGAAACTAAAGCGGCTGGAATTTTTATGATGATACCTTGTATGATTAGTGGATTGAGTATACCTACTAAGAACCTTAGGTTTTCACTACCTTTTGTTTGTTTCCCATAAATATTTCGGTATATAGACTAGACTTCAAGTCTGTAACCAAGCTTTGGGACTACTACAAATCAGAGATATTGGCGGGAGTGCAAACACTTGGACTCCAACTCAAGCATCAAGATGTATGGCAAAATTGAGAATCCAGTACAATACATGTTCTAGGTATTGCTTTAGTGAAGTTTTCCAATTTATATTTGGAATTATGTGTATATTTAGGAAATACTCGAATAATAAAATTTGTATTTAATAAAGATGTAAAAATTTTAAAGGGCGATATACTATATATTCTAATTTCAAAGCCTTTTTTAGTACCTGTGACAACCTCTAGATATAACCGCATGACTCGAGCATGGCGTCTATGTTTGGAGGGTGTTACACCTTGCTTGAATGGGTTATGCGCACCATCGAAAGTCAATAGGGCTAGGTCAATCCTTTTTTTTCTCAATCTTCACTTCCTTAATCACACATTTGATATTGAGGTCATTAAACTTAACTGGTAAGAAATTTAAGACCCATGAAATAAGAAATTTATCAAATACTTGCCATCTATTTCAAGGAGCAATAAGAAATTAACTTTCTAGCATTTCAATACAAGTCCACAAATGTTCTTTAATGGCAATCAAACTAAGTCCATTAGATCTCTCACACTTAGCTAAATGTTCTTCATGTTTAGGTGTACTCTTTTCATTTTGAACATTTGGGTTATTCTCCTATAGAACAATGTTAAGTGTAACATTCGCGGCTTCCGACTTCCGAGCCCATCAGTATTCCCGACCTCCGAATTCATCTTCAAGGCTGGACAGACAATGATTTCCGATTTCCGACCTAAGTGAATTTTTAAAATTCCGATTTCCAACTTTAGGAAGGCTCAAACGGATTGCCTTGCATTTTCCGACTTCCGACCTTATGCAAGCGTGTATGAATTCCGACCTCATCAGTAATAAATTTCGATTTCCGATTTCATTTCAAGTGGCTGATGTTTCCAATTTCCGATCTTAAGATTTCCGACTTAACACGAAATCCAACGTCCGATTTTATCTCAACCAAAAATGGATGTGAGATCATATTTTTGGATTTGTCTCCAAGACCGATTTGAAATTTCACGAGTTCCGATCTCGAGTTTAATACCAAGAGCTCTCATTTCTCTATCTTACCAAGTTCCGAGATCGAGGTCTTATAAGTCCCAATTTTTGGGTACACGGATTAATGTTGTGGATTCAGATATCCAGTGTCATGATTAGAATTGATTCGAGTTTACCTAATCTCCCGACTTCCGACTTTAAGTGCCTAGCCTCACACCCGACTTTGCTTTCAAGCTTCGAGTAAACTGGACATGTTTTCCGAGTTCCGACTTTAAAGAACACGAGTTCCGATTTCATTTTCAGAATATACTGGAAACTAGTCCCACTTTTAGGCGACGTGGAGAGCAATTCTGCCACACAAAGAGGACGACGTGGAGAGCATTTTGGTCACAAAAAGAGAGCAAGGTTGGCTGAAACTTAGCCTTATGTTTTGGGGCCAATCAAAACCTTCCAAGTTAACTACCACTCTTATATAACACATTCTCCTCCTCTTCTTCAGACTTTTCTCTCACATTGCCTACTTTACTCCAGCTCTCTCTTTTCTTTTCTTCACTCACCCAACTCCACCACACTTTGAAATTCCACTAAGTTCCAGCTACAAACTTAAGCCAAATCATTCATAGTAAGAGGTAAAGGTTCTAAATTCTTACTTGATTTTCTGATTCTTGAAGGATTGATGGTGGTCTAATTTCTTAATTTTGATATGTTGATTGAATGATTATGATGAATTATAGCTGGGTTATGGGCTGTTTATGAGATTAAAATTTGAATTGGAAGTGAGAAAGGATGAAGATATGAAGAAGTTGAGAGGCTGAAAAACTCAAAACCCTCGGCAGTCCATACGGCGGAGTGTACGGCTCCGCCTCCCGTCATTTAAAATTAATGAGACAATTTTTATGTGAAACTAGACATATAGGGATTTCTATACATATATCATATAAGACCATTGAAGTAGTATTGAGAGAGATATGAATTTTTGAAGTTCGACCTAGGAATCAAAACATTCACCCGGGCAGTATGGGTTGAGAAAGGTATAACTCATCCTATACAACTCCAAATTGAGTGAAACTAATTTTGTTTGAAAGCTTACACTTAGGAGAACATCTTAACTAGAAATTCCAAGTTTGTTACCATACTATTTGTCCCCAGTGATTCAGAGAAGTTACCATATGTCCACACTGAGTCAAAATAGAGTAGTTCAAAAAGGTTAAGTTTCGGGGCTCATAACTCGAGCCCTACCAAGTCAAATGAAATGGAACTTTTTGTAAATGAAACTTTACCCTGTTAACTTTAATATGAGTCTAATTTTGTATCATTTCAATCAGTTTTCGATTTTTAGTGGATTTTTACTTTTAGGTGTCTGATTCTAGCTAGCCACTGGGCAAGCCGAAGTAAAATTTGAATATCTTGAGCTATAGATATTGAAACTAGATGGGACCAAAGAGGTTAGAAACTAGACACATAACACTTTAACATATCCAAATTTGAGGTCCAAATGAGTTAAATAGAAATAATGGCTTGAATTATAAAAACCGAGTTGGTTGATTATGCTAGGGCAGAAACTCTGCCTTAATGAATTTGATGTTGATATAAGCTCAATATTGGAATATGTATGTGATGTTGGGTTCTTTGTTATGAATTGATGTTCTGGTATGCTGGCACTATTCATGGGGAAGCGGACACGTTCCGTTATGCTGCCGAAATTTCGGTAGAATCCATGCATAAGTTATGAATTTCATGATAATATATGTGCATTTCAAGGAAAGTTATGAAAGTATATTAAGGCTCATGTTATTATGAAAGTTCCATGCTACTTGGGCCAGCCCCGGATAAAAAGTTAAGGGAAATAGATCGGTGGGAAGGTCGGGGAAAATAAATCCGGCATTCCTGTATAGGAACGAGTTAGATCCTGATAAGCAGACTATTACCCAGGAGTCTAAATGGCCAAAAACTCCTAGGGGACCAAGAGATGGAAAATGATGAAAAGTGATGAAAAAGGCATATGAAGAAAGGTTTATGATGAAGTCTGCATGATCACATAACTGCATGGTTACATGGAATAATTATGTCAAAATGCTTGTAGTGTCTATTATGTTTGCTTACTGCTATTTATTAATTGCTCTGTCTATTATTCTATGCATTATTATTAGCAATCTATCTTGTTTCTTGTGCCGTCTAAAGTAAAAATGAACCTTGCCTCGGACCAGGTATTTTCCTGAACTCATTAAAATGGATATTTCAGTTTGAAAACATGTTTTTATAATTAAATAAAACTCGAGGCAACTGAGAATGTATGTGACATCATTTAGCTAGTATACCCAAACCCTACTGAGAATTTCTAGAAATTCTCACCCCGTTTTGTATCTTCCACACCATTCTCAAACACTAGCGATGGACTCCATTGCGACCCTCTTCATTGAGATTCCCGCTTTACAGCTTCACCACGACCCAGAGTTGGATTCACTGTATATAGCCGGCTCGTGTAACTTCCGTCTCTACCTCTTCAGCAACAGGAACTTTAATGTTCCTTTACATCATCCCATTTTCGACCCCTCTAGTCCTTACATTGCCGTCCCGCTGCACATGGCGCACCCACCTCCAGCTCCTCCTGCCCCTGCAACACAGGCCGCACCTGCTGACCCTACACCTGAGTCACCATTGCAGGCAATCCCAGACATTCCACTGAGTTCAGAGAGTGACCCCTCAGAGGCCACCGGCTCGTCACCCTCTTCCTCCTTGGGACCCAGCGCAGACTACTCACCAGCCGAGCCTGGCATGGCTAACGGCTACCTGACAGAGTAGCTTAGCAGCCGGAGATGTTGTACAGTATGACCCTCTTTTGGACGGCACGTAGCTTTGGGTCATAGACTTGACTGTAGGGTTAGCAGTAGATCACGAAATATCCTCTGAGGACCATAGGATCCTTTTGACAGATACGGGCATCATGGTCTTTTTGTTATACCAGCCCGCTTATGTATTTTCCTTGAAACTTTGTACTTAAACTGAAGCAAAGGCTCCTGATAAATACATATATCTACACGTATACAGTAACGCTATTGTACTATTCTCATCTTTGGTGATATTTTGTTAAATTCGTTTTGCTTTTAGTATAGCAAAATACTGCTTCGCTTTGTTTGTTCAAAAAAAAAATGACAGTTAAAGAAGAATAAATCAGGAAAGGTAACTATAGTGTTAATACGGTAGCACAATCTACCTAATTTCATGCTATAACTTAAGCATAACATCAAATTAGTAGGGTGTTACATTAAGCTTGGCAACTTCTAAAGATTTATTTATTTTTATTGGATGCACTCCAATAGGACTTTCCCCAAATAAGCCTATTTTGATACAATAAATTTTTTTATTAAAGTTGAACAATTGTTCATCTAAAAGTTTAATATTAAGATGAAACATAATGCATTGGAATAATTAATAAAGTGAAAATAAAACTCAAAGTTAAATAATTATCACAATGAGTTCAGCATAATAACATATTCCCCTTTGGGCAAAATATGCAATCGCAACCAAGGTTAGAACTTCAGATGAGTTAATTAATAAGCGTACACCTAAACATAGAGTTCAATGGACCAAGCAATCATCCATCTTATAAGCTATCATTCTATCCTTTCTAAGATGTGCTAACTTTGTAAATAAGATCGAAGTATTCTAGCTGAGATGATAAGGCATAGGCAAGCTTATCTAACTTTTGATACCTGATCTTTAAAATGTCTTGCTCATAATGTACACAAGCTACTACTCTTTATTGTGTTCTCTGATCAGAACTAAACTTAAGGTGTTGCTTATAACTAATAAATAAGGGAATAAATGTTCTCCTTACTCTAGTCTTATTGAGATAAGGGGTGTTGTAAAAACCACCTTCAATTCTTGGAACACCTCCTATTCCTGGATCCACAATAATGTTTTTTCTTGAAGCATATGAAAAAAGTAGAATTCGCTATTTGTCATCCTTGATAGGAATTTGGATAGAGCCGCAATCTTTCTTATCAATTATTGTGCCTCCTTGATTGTTCGAAGACTTCTCATCTTCTATATTGCCTGAAAGTTTTATAGGTTGGCTTCTATACCCCGGTTTATTAACATGAAACCAAGGAATTTTATTCCTCGAGCTCTAAAGGCACACTTCCATAAGTTTAGCCTCATATTGTACTTCCTTAACTGAGCAAATATTTTTGAGAAATTGGCATAATGATCACTATTGACGATGATCAGTGATTATATCATCAATCTAAACCTCAATATTTCAACTGATTTTTTCAATAAAAATTTTATTTACAAAATGCTAATATGTTTTTCAATCCAAACATGACCTTATAACATAAATTGGCTTGTACATTCTATTATGAAGTCATCTTGTGTTCATCCTTATCGCTAGTAAGTGTCCGTAAAGCTTAGGTACAAGTATCCAGACGCTTTGTCTACTAGCTTGCCAATACTTGCTAGAGGGTAGGAGTCTTTTAGGCCAACTATATTAAGATTAGTAAATTCGACACACATCCTCCACTTTCTTGAGGCTTTCTTTACCATAACCACATTGGCAACTGATGTTCCATAAAGTTATTGATATTTTAAGAGCTTTAAGCTATCAAAAATCCCTTTATTAAACCTTGGATGAATGCTTTATTGTCTAGTTTTAGTATTTGAAGTATGGTAGTTTTGTTTAGTTTATTTTGAGATATATTTTGGTCTAAAAATTAGTTTTGATTACAATTGTAGGTCATGGGAAAGCTATGGTGAGCTAAGAAAGGAAGACGGATGTGTTTTTTGCCACCATCTAGGAGCCCAATTTCCACCACTTAAGTACTAACAGGCATGACAACTTAGCAATCTTTTTACACTTGGTGCCTAAGTGGCCTAAAGCCATTGCTTAGGCACCTGCAGCGAAGTCTGTTTGTGTTTTTTTAGTTTAAATACAAAAAACAAAGCTGAGTGTAACACCCTAATAATACCATACTATGTTTAAGTCATTTTATGGCATTACCAATTGTTTCTCTTATCTAGCGAAAGTTCTTATAGTTGAAATTAGTGTAATATACGAAAATAGCTTGTAATTTTTTATTTTTTTTGTGAAACCTCAATGGTTGAAATTTGAGCCTTTAAATGCTTGCTTACTCGCATACATATAAACGTTGTTTCTCATATCGCGGAGTTACTAGAAAGACTTATGACAAAATTGAAATAACATAACACAATACCTTAAGTCAATAATATAATCATAGATAATCAAGAGTCATCATTACACTTAATAATTATCACATATATAGTAGGTCAAATTAAGTAGCATGACTTCTCACATGATCTTAATTACACATAAACTGCCTAACTAGGGCTCTTAAGAAAGTGAAAAAACTATGCTACTCTCTCGATCCTCCTTAGCAAGGTGAAGTAATGTTGCGGCTCCTTGTCTTATCTAGTTAAGTACTACCAGAAGTGCGACCATGGATAATATCAACTCTGTCTGAAGATGACACGGAAACATACGAGTGAGAAATACAAGGTTTCTCAGTAGGATCCTGACTAAACCGTTAATGTGTCATCGTCGTCATGCCAGCCACTCTGGGTTTAATTATAAACACGGTGGACATGCATAGGTTCAAGTTTAGTAATCTTGAAAATGTAAGTTCCCGAAGCGGTTTTTCTTTTAAGTTTAACATCATAATCATAACATAATATAACCTCAGTAGAAACATACACATTGAAGCATAGAATAGATGTTCATGATGCATATGGAGAAATAAGATATATGCACTTTTATGCAATCTCATAGATTTAACCATGGTTTCACTTTGAATTTACTTTCATTCTTACCATGCACTTAACATTCTTTACTTTTCCTTTAAACTAGACTGCTTTTGGACATGAACTCGTTCCATGATCATCGTCATGCAATACTAAACCAAAATAGACTAAGATGATATTGGTTACCTCTAAGTTGGAAGGTCCTCCATGTCACCCTTGTCTCCCTCATAGAGGTTTCTTGTGTCTTTGTGGATCAACGTCTCTCACTTCCCTCACCGAATTGATTGAAGGATCATATCCCATTCTTTCTTTTCTTTTGCTATGACTACATCTTATATGCATTGCAATTAGTAACAAGACACATGTGGACATGTGATGATATGACTTAGTCCATAATTTTGACGAAAATCCGGTAGCATGACGACTAGATCGGAGCTTTCCCAAAATATCAATCATGGAAAATTTCAACCAACAATCAATTATATCCATTTCATATCATCATATCAATCATTCAATTATGAGACCAAACTCACTCAAACTTGTCATACATCATGCCTAATGGCATCATACATTTATACCCTAAAGGCTATTTAATAACTCTTATTTTTTGTGGAAAGTCTTATGATCCATAATATGATTCTTCATGTCTACTCATGAGAAAACCACATAGTTAAGTAACGTGTCTAGTCTTTTAGTTACTTAGTCCTTATGTAAAATTACTTTTTTTACTTGTGTACATGTTTTATGGAACACTTGTTCAAATTAACTAAGTTAGGTAGTTATTTTCTTTCCTTGAGATAGTGCAGTTAGTGATTTCTAGGTTCATAGTATGCTCAGAGGCCCTAATTATACTTCTGTTCCCAAGAATTTTGAGATCCCTCTAGTCCTTGAGTCATGACAACGCATAACCACACTCATGAACCCGAAACAGCATGTTCATCAATCATCAAGAGATAGTTTTTATTACAACAAGTTACAATATTCAAACTTTAGTAATTAGAATAGCAAGATTTCACCTTTATGATTATAAAGTTTTATCCTTTATAAAAGTATGAATCTCTAAAATTATTTTCTTGTTTAAAGATTCAACCCTTCCAAGTAGATGATACAAGATACTAGCTTTTTGACTTAAAAGTCTTATTCTTTAAGAAAGTTGACACTTTTAATCATTATAAGATCATTAAGATTCCAACTTTATGATTTAAAGTTGTCTTAAAATCTAAAAGATTTTTTCTTTATAAAATAATGATACAAGATATTAGCTTTAGAATTAGAAAGTCTTATTCTTTATAAAAGTTAACACTTTATGCATTATTTTGACTCAAGATACTAACTTTGTAAATTAAAAGTTGCAAGTCAACACTTTTATGACTAATAAATGACATTCTTGAAGAAGCTTAGAACTTTACTCAACATTTTCATCTCATGGTTCAACCTTTACAAGATTAAAATGCAGATCTACAACTTTATGAATTAAGGTTACTTTCTTGATTAAAGTTTGAAACTTTATGAAAGGTCTTGTATTGAAGATTCTATTTTTAAGACATGAAATGACAAGTTCTCATTTTTATGACTTTAAAAAGCTTTATGTTCCATAAACTTTAAACTTTTACACATATTCTTGTCTTCAAGAAGGGCAAAATAAAACTTTGAAGAATCATGAAATCTTGCATCACTTTTAAGATTGCAAGGAATAGACTTTTTGAAGTTTCATGCATCAAGAATGTTCTTAGTCTTATCAAATCATGAGAAAGTGGTAAAGATGACAACTTTTTCAATCATAATGTTGGAATTGTTGAATTAAAGGTTTTTCCTTTGTGTTATTGCAAATTTGTGAGATGTTTTCTCATGAATTTATTTAAGGTTCATGCTCAAATTAGGAAATTTGTGTGCGAACTAGCTCTAGGGATTAACATCATGATTTTCAAGATTTAGGAATATATCTTGAAATTTTGTGAATTATGGATTAGCTTCTATGCTTAAATCCTCTTTTTGTTGAAGCATAGTTAAGAGATTCATACGGTTTAGTCAGAAGAAAAGGGTTGATTTTACCAAGGATATGGGGTCAATCATTTAAAATCCTTTCTTTAATTTAGCAATTTCCAACTCAAGTAATTAGGAATTCATTTAATATCAAGAACAATTAGAGAACCACAAACCTCTAGTGTTTTTTAATATTGTTGTTACCTTCATTAATTCTCGCTTAAATCATTACTTGTTTTCATTTTGTTAGTTTATTACTTGTTTTAACTTTTATTTTTAGAGCTTTCTTCAATCAAAAAGTTTGTGGTAATCTGAATAGAAATTATTAGCAAGTTGTTGTTTGATAACATCAATTCTCATGGGATGATACTCGCTGACTGTGTTTACTACTTGAAAAATTCAGTGTACTTACCGAGTAGTTATTAGCAAGCTATATGATGAATTGGATTTCCTGGATAAGTATGGGTTTTGACAATATTTTTGCTTCTTCAATGGTCACTTGTTGTCTTTCTTTTTCGATCTTTCACTTCTTTTGTGCCATCGGCTCATCCTTTGGATTAATGGCGAGCATGTCACGGATCAAATTCAGAACTATACTAGGCATATCATTGCAAGGGTCCGTGTGAAAAATCTATGTAGACTTTTGAGCTTCTCTTTTAGCTAACCTAAGAGGACTATTTTGATGAACATTGCTTGTTTTGGGCTTGGGCCATTCTAGATTGACTCCAAGGCTTCTATTGATTGTGTGGTGTTTCCTATATTTCTCTCTAGGGTTGAACTTGGTCACTTTTGGCTACAAGTCAAATTTTAAGAAATAGATGGAATAGACATGTCTTTCTTCCTTTCTAAGGGACCATTACTTCAAGCACTCACTGTAGCATAATGTGGCTTCCTTCTGGTCGGCATGTATACACTCCGAGCTCTATGGTTGACATAGGGGAATTGAACGGATAAGTGTGGTGTTGAGACCATAGTGCCTAAAGTGTTCAAATAAGATCTTTTGAGGATCATGTGGCAGGGGTCTAACAAACAGTTACCAAATACTGAATGTCCATAGTTCAGATATGTGGTTCATTTCCCCAGTTGGGGCAGAGTTTCACATATCTTTGACATTGATGCACTCTCTAGAAATTCCAACAAGATCTCCATGGTATGGCTTTAGGTTGGAGATAACTGTAACATCTCAAAAAAAATGTTATCATTTTTAACCAATTTGTTCGATTTTTATTGAATAAGTGGGATTAATTAGAAATCAATTAAGTATTTATTTAAAGCCAATTAAGTATTATTTAGAGAGATTAGATTTGAGTAAATTAGATTAGAAGCATGGAAAATCTCATAAAATTCTTCAAAACCGTTTTGCGGATTCAAAAAAAATTAGTTTCAGTATTTTAAACTATCGGAACCAAAATAGTAGAATTTCCCCAATGAAAACCCAATATGCGAGGCTAAAAATTCAGCCACTCTCCTTCAAATTTGAGGTGCCACTTGTTACATGAAGGAGTGGAGAGACTTGGTTTCATATCCACCACAAACTACCCACCAATCACCTTTCAAGCTTCCTCCAATAAAATACCAAAATTCCTTCTCACTCCTTGAAATTTTCGGCCCTAAATCTGCAGCCCACACTTCCCATTTTTTTTCCTTTTCATCTCATCTTCACTCTATCTTCATCATGACTTCAACCTCCAACCAATTTCTTTAACCCAAGACCTAAATCTAACAATTTCTACACCTGGAAAAGGTAGGATTCCAATTCTATTCTTGTCTCTTATGGATTGTAGTTGTATAGGATTTCATCTTTCTTCATTCCTTTGATGCTATATTGGGTATAGATGATGGTTTATGGTTGGTTTAACTTGGGTCTTTGAGTTAGAATTGAAGTTGGAATGAGAGAATTAGGAAATAGGAAGAAGCAGAATGCTGTTTGGGTGAAAACCCTACAGTGTCCATATGTACACAGTGTACGGACCAAAATCTAACCACAAAAGCTTGATGAGATTATTTTTATATAAAACTAGAAATTTAGGACTTTCCAACCATATAAAATATAAAGTCATTGGATTAGTATTGAGTAAGTTATGAATTTTTAAAATTTACCTAAGAATTCTATGTTCTCTCTTGAGCAGTATGAGTTGCGAAGGGTGTAACTCACCCCACATAACTTGAAATTGAGTGAAACAAATTTTTTTAGAAAGCTTACAAATAGGGTAACATTCCATAAAATGTTTAAAGTTAGATTTGATCTCAATTATTCCCAGTAATTCAATGAAACCTCCCTAAGTCCAACCCGGGCCAGAACAGGACAGCCCAAATTTGTCAACTTCAAAAGCTTATAACTCAAGCTTTGCTTATGTAAATGAGATGAAACTTGCTGAAAATAAAAAATTGTCCTGTTAGATTTAATTTGGTGTAAGTTTCGTATAATTTCACCTAGATTCCTATTTTTCGTGAATTTTTACTTTTAAAGGTGCATTTCTAGCTAGTTGTAGGGCAGACCAAGGTACATTTCAAATAACTTGAGCTACATATATCAAAATAAGATGGGACCAAAAGGGTTGAAAACTAGATAAACATATCCAAAATTTAGGTCTAAATGAATTAAATAGAAATTATGGTGAAATTTACAAAATCAGGCAGAATTGAGTAGAGATAGAAAAAAATCCAATTTATGTTGGAATGTCATATTGTTGGTATAAATGTTAAAGGCTTAAGACTTTATATTGGTATTGTTGCATAATTGATCTTTCTGGTAACCTGGCACTATTCATGGGGAAGCGGACTCAATCCGTTGTGCTACCAAAATCCCGGCAGAGATTTTACATAATATGTGAAGTATATATCTATGCATGTGATAGTCAAGATAAATTAGTTTTGTTCATGAAATTTATGAGGGTTATAAGTAATTCCATATTACTTGGGCCAACCCCTGAATAAGGTTAAGGAGAATAGATCAATGGAAAAGTCAGGGAAGGTAAACCCGGCCATCCTATATAGGAACAAGCTCGGTCTTAAGAAGCAAACTATTATCCAGAAGTATTATGGCCAAAAACTCCCATGGGATCAAGTGTGGAAAAATATAAGTCACATAAGTTGAAAGATCCCTAAAGCTAAGTGCATTTCCATTTCTGCATATACAAGCTCTATTTGCTAAATCCTGAGCTAATTGCATGGTTATCTGTATATTCCTTGTGTTTGTATTACTGTTTACATTATGGTTATTTCCCTAACTATGTTAGAATACTTGTTTGGTTATACTTCTTGTTATATTAATTAAAATTAAGTTTTGTTTCGGGTTATGTTTTCCATAACATTAATTGAATAGAATATTATAGTTATGTTACACCTTTTTAAATTAAGTAAAATCAAAACAATTGGGAATGATGGTGATGTCAGATTAGCGTAGTATTCGATTCCTACTGAGAATCTCTTTAAATTCTCACCCTACTGTGTATTGCTACATCATTCTCAGATAATGGAGCATGTGGCGACGGGCATTCTTTTCCTTAAGTTCCCCGATCTGCACTTTCACCTCAACCATATTCTGGATTCTGTATATATTGCTGGTAGTTTCCGTTTCCATTTTTTTTTCTTCTTCTACAAAGACTTTGCTGTCCCACTCACTCACCCACTATTCGATCCTACCAAACCCTACGTCGCTATTCCTATATGTATGGCACACCCCTTTTTACCTCTAGTAGCAGCAGTAGCTCTTGCCGCACCATCGGCTTCACTAACCCAGCCGATCCCCTCTATTTGCCTCGATGACGATGATGACCGTTAAAGGCTACGAGTTCATCTTCTTCATCCTCTGCACCAGACAACGGCTATGCTCCAGTGGACGCCAGTATGGCTAATGGATTCCTTTCTTTGGAATCCATTTAGGGGAGTCATCTAGTGCAGTAGGTGATGATGTATAGCATGGCCCTGTTTTGGCACTTTTAGGCCATAAACTTAGCTTTGTTGGTGTTGCTCATAGCGAGTTAGTACATGAAATGTCCCATGGGGACCAGATAGGGTTCTGTTGCATACAGACAGGTCGATTTATTTTATTTTGGCGGCCTCGTCTTTGTACCCTATAATGTTTATGTATTTTCACTATAGCGAACCCTGATGATAGATATCTATATGTATATACATGAGGTAATTTTTTGTAGCTTCTGTCGGTTCTATAAATATTTCTATTATGACGCCAAACCAATTGTTACATCCCACAATCAAAATAAACAAATAAATAAACTAAAAATTCCTAGATGGGTAAATAACATTGAGTCAGAATGCGATAAATGAATGCCCACACGTGATACCTACCGAGTAATATATTATGACTTAAGCATAATATTTTCTTTGGTAGGGTATTACAATAACTATATATGATAAAATAATTATTTTATTAGTTAGTAATTAAATATTTCAAAATAAATATAATAATTTAAATATTATTTTATTCCTCAATTACATTTATTTTAAAATACCAAAAAAAAAAAATAATAACTGACACATAGTAAGTATTGATTGACTAATAAGATAAAAATGAAAATTTGAAATATTTTTTTGATAATTTAATTTTGATATACAAATATTATTCAATAATATATTATCATATTTTTAAAAGTAACAACTAATTCAAAAGTCACCCATATAATAATATATGATCAGTTACTGTTATACAAAAAAAATTATACTAACTAGTAGATTGATAGGCACTAATGTGTCTCTTCAATCCATATGTTTTTTTTTAATGTAAATTTACAAATTTATTTTTATTCTATTTTTAAACAAAAACAAAAACTACAATGAATAATTAATAATATAACAAAATTAAAAACTTCAAATAGAAACTACTTGATTGTGCCAAAGGAAAAAAAAAAATTGTAATGAAGTTGGAAGAAAAAAAATTAGCTGTACAACTTTCGAATCAACCTTACATAATTATATAATGTGTTTAATATTAAATTAAAAAGATATTCTCTATAATTATTTAGGTTTGTGCATTTAGTCAAAATTTGTGTAACTATTAGATTTGAATATTCTAAACCAGAAGATACATTTTAATGGTAATTACTGTTGATACGTTTAGTCAAAAAAATTTCTGTTAAGCTTCAATCTTCTTAGACTCTCTCATCTCCTTCATATTGATGTACCCCAAAGCTCAACCTCTAAGGTCTACAAGGTCATTTGAGGGTTTTATTTCCAAAGAATTGGCAAATGGTCCGGCTTTCAGCCCAGTGATAGCGGAATAAATAGCTATGTCTGGAGTGAGGTCCTTGCTTTACATAGCCTCAACATTTTGACTCATTGGGTACTTGTTTGATAAAGAAGTTACTGTTTTTTGGCTTATCCGGCTAGATGAGAAATGGTTTAGGAAAGTTATTGAGAGTCGGCAAAATTCGTGTAACTCTTAGATATGAATCTTCTAAACTAGAAGATACATTTTAATGGTAACTATTGATAAAAAAGAATAACAAAAGAAAGTAGAGCTTTTTGGGATATTAATGAAAAACATATTTTCACATTCATAATTAAGGTATTGTATTTTATAAAATGAAAACCGAGTAACTTTTTAAATGAAAACCGATTAACTTTTTTCATTATTTGTTATCAATTCTGTACAGCACACCAAAACCAAACACCCACAATAGTATGCCCCTAACTTGAGAGGATCCTTAAAATCAGTATTCGAATCTAAGTGAAAGCCTTATTTTAATCTAAGATAATATTCCATTTGTAAATACAATAATCTTTAACGATTATCCACCTGACAATCTAAACTCAAAAGTTTAGATTTATTCGTACTCAATTTTTTTAGTTTCCGATAAGATAAACAATATTCGAATGCGAGTTGTTATATCTGCTCCTACGAACAAATCTGCATTAACCAATATTTTTTAATCCTTTTATTAAAGAGAGAACATGCATTTTGCTTCTTATGAGTCGAGTGCTATCAATTTAGTACTTAAAATATTTTTTATATCAAATAAGTGCCTAAAATATTAAATATGATATTATATTAGTACCAAAAAATTGTTTGATATCAAATTAATCCTTAAAAATTGAAATGTGATATCACTTTAGTTTTTTTTTTAAATTATTTAATATTAAATAGATCCCCAAAAATTAAGAATCTATTTAGTTTCTGTTTTTATTACAAAAATACACCCTTATTTTCAATTTATTTCATGTTTTAGAATTTTATAAAGGAAACATAAAAATAAGAAATGAAAACAGAAAATAGAATATTCATAATTTCAATTTTACTTCACAAAATCCTGAAAATAAAATGAAAACAAGGTAAACTTTTTATAATTAAAAATGAATACAGAAAATAAAGAAAAATAAAGACAAATTAAAAGACCCTCATATTTTATCAAAAAAAGTAATCAAATAGTTTTTCAAAATAATTTATTTAATGTCATAAACTTCCGAGAATCTGACATAATGTCACATTTAATCTTTAAAAACTTATTTGATGTTTAAAATCTTTTAAGTATTAAATTAACGCAAATTCTGTAATACATCCTATAAAGTAATATGTGTGATATACTTTGGAGTTGTTTTAATCCAAATTAATGGATTATCTGAGCACCTAAATTCTGGTGGTGCAATCCAGTAGCTGGCGGGAGAGCCGGTGGCAACGGCTGGTGCCATGGACTTATGGAGGAGGACAGCCCAGACAGCCAAAGAGAGGACTTATGGATCCCATTTGCAGCGTCCTTTGTGGAGGAATGAAGAAACTGACAAAGAATGCTGCAAATGGGATCGTGTCCATTGCAGCAACCAAACCGGTCATGTGGAAAAGCTTGACCTTCATGGTACAGACATTAATGCATCTCTGCAACTGCAAGGCATGATCAGTCCATCATTGACTCATTTGCAGTATCTGGATCTCAGTTTCATTGATTTTCTTGTCAGCCACATTCCGAAGTCCATATCTTTAACCAACTTGATGACATGCCTCAATCTCTCCTATTGGAGGAAAGATTCCCCATGAATTTGTGGCAACCTTCTTCACTTGCAATATCTTGATCTTCAGTCTAGTTTACTTGATGGAGAGATTCCTGCTCAGCTTTCAAAGCTGTCAAGATTGACAAATGGCCGCAGCTCGAAGAAGCCATGCTCGACGACTTCTCGTCCCCGGCTACTCCTACCTGAACGAAAATCTATACAACGTCGATTGCGTCAAGGCGCTTCTTGGAGAGAATCATTATTTACGGACACTTTTGTTGTTGTTGTTGTTGTTGTTGTTGGTACGGCTTAGGATTCCTGTGATGTACTAAAATTCTGCTCTGTGATGTTGTTTAGCTCCTTCTCAGGTGGTGCATGCAGCACCGTTATGTTTGTCGTTGCTGCTGATTTCTCGAGTGCTCAACCACCAGGGAGCGAGTGGCCGCCGGCGATGCAGCGGAGTTGTCGCTGTCGGCGGTGGTCGATTTGGAATTGGTGGGGAAAGCGGTGCACGAAATCAGGAAGAAGGATGATATGCAATGGAGTAATAATAATATAGACTCGGGTTCATTAGGCACCCGAGTCTATATCACATCTCAATCATCAAAAACATGTTTTAAAATTATAAATATATAAATATTAAAAAATTAATAATTAAGATGTAATATAGATTCAGATTTACGGTGAATCTGAGTTTACAATATCATTTTTCATAAAGAATGGGCAATGGAAATGGGGAGAAGGGAGAGAGAAAGAATAATATTATAATATATCATATGTGTTTAATTACACCATAGATCCTCAATGTTTGATGCACCATATTTTATGAGGAAAATGCAGAATGTGCCCTAAATAACGTCACATGAATATTTGTGGAACCAAAATAATGAAAGACCCACCATTTCGTATGTTCTTTCCTTGTCTGGGAATAACGGCCACCCAAATCCAACTATTGTTTCTGTAATATGGCATTACTCTGCACTATGTTCCCATATAACCATATATCCTTCGTTCATCTTACCTAGATCGTGACAAAACACAAAGCATCAATCAAATTCTGGCGCGGTGTGATTTATGAATGATTAATTCAGCACCTCTCACACACTTCTGATCTATAAACCAATCTCACGCACACTCATGGAAACATGCGCCAACCACAAATTTGATGATGTCGCGTTGTGTTTGAGATGGTGACATATGAAGGTATGCTAAGTCGCATCAATTTCCTTCGTAATTTCTTTGTACGTGCAGCTGTGTTAATTCAACACTAGTTTACATTGCGCTGTTGGAATTGTATACGCAATCCGAGTTTGCTTTTTTTCGGTCGAAAATTTTGATTTTTGATTGGAGAAATTTTGGTTTGTTAATCAATAATGGGTAAGAATATGTAGCTCAATACCTTTGGCATATTCATGTGTGAGTAGGATCCATAAAATGAAAGTTTTTAAGCTAAATTTTATTCTCTTTTAAAGCTTTCAAGTCCCAAATATTTCATACCCCCAGATAACTCAATGTTGAGATTCTCCATATATTACCAAATGCTACCTAAAATTTTTAACCACTTCTATACAGTTTCTTTTAGTTTTGTCTATTGAATTGCACGAAGACAGTCATCACCTTCAACTGGCTTTGCTTTTACAAATTGGTAAATGTGTTTTGTACCTGACATGCATAGGCGTTGTATGTGACACTGCATACTAAAATGAGTATGGATGAGTATTAAGGTAAGCATCTAGAGATGAGATAAATATATTGTATATTTCTATCTGAAAAGTATTGTATTTTATCAAATTTATGTACTCTTACGAATAGGTTTTGTCTTTAGTACTAACAATGGATGCATGGAATATTGCCTACTCACAATTCTTGCAAAAAACTATTTGGTGTCAAGATATTAATGGGGATGTTAGTATAAATTTCTGGAGATTTCCGATAATGTCTGGGAACAAAGTTGTCTCTCTGTCATTTTTTTGTTTTGTATTATTCTTTAATGGGGATTCAAGTGTCAATTTATAAGGATGTAAATTATTTTTCTCTATTTAAATAAGGGTGGAGAGGGAGTGAATTTCGCGTCCTTAGTGAATACACTAAATTTCTAGAATTTTACATACGATTCTCCTCTCCAAAAAAAACAAACTTATGGTTACTTACAAGAGCTGGAAAGAGAAAAAATTTTGCGTCCCAGTACATATAGCAGAGTCCCGACAAAATTACACACAAATCAATATTATAATGATGCAAAGAAAAAAAAAAAATAAAACAAAAGGGGGTTTTGTAAGTAGCATAATCCATGGATAGATTGTGAAAAACTAATGATAGGTAAACCCATTTTTTCTTCTGAAACATCTTATCAACTTACTTTCCATTTATCATTCGGCGGGGGTAAGAACCCATTTGAGAGAATGATGGTAAACTTATAGCAAATCATAGCATGGGTCCATTAGACATGTTTTCGTATTACTCTTCTCAGTTTTCAATGTCCTACACAAAAGCTAAATTCCACGAAATCATCGACCCATACAACGTGCCAAAAATCAATTGTGCTATCACGTGACGTCTAACAGTCTAAAGCTTCCTTCTCACTCTACGAAAGTGACCAGAAAAATTATAAATTATAACATTTTTGTCACACAATTTCCTCTTTAAATACTCTACTGCTCTTCTTTTCTTTTGGTGCAAACGCTAGTGCTCTTGTAATCTACACTCAGCACTAGTTTTCTCTCTACGTCCCCCTCACTTTTCCCTTCTCTTTCTACCTCCTATAATTGCTTGCCCTGGTCCCGAAGGTCCCGAAATTTCTAATTGCATAATAAATTCCAGAGTGGTAACTTAGTACTTATGTTTTTCGTATGTATGTTATTATTATCACAACCTGAGAAATTTTAGGCCAATCATAGATTATGACACTTCCTGCAGAACCAATACCAGAATTTGGACTTCAAGTTGGGAAGCAAGCATGTCTTTGGAGGACTTCTACAGCATACTCAGTGCAACAAGTAAGTTATTATAATCGATGCATGTTTAGAAGTGTGATGCGCCTCTCCCTGACATTCTTACATGAATATAAATGAATAATGGAAAAATTTAAAGAGAAGAATGAGCAACTCTTTTTAATGGAAACTTCATAGTTCATACCTTTAAGCTATTTATATTTGAAGCAGAAACATTGGTTTTGAAGTGGTTGATAAATGAGAATGCATTACGTGTGAGCACGTCACTTCTTCGTAGTGTTTGATTCCATTTCTTTTGTGTTCTTCAGTTGCTTAAACGATTTCTCTTTCATATTCTTCATACTTCTTGAATGACCCTTTTTTAGTTATACGAGACTTTTTAAGATTTGATTGAAGTCTTGGGGTAGATAGCTAAGTTCTTTGAAATATTGTAAATCTTTGAAGGATTTTTATATATCTATAATAAGTTAATAACATTATGGTAATCTTTTCAGTATGAGTTATATCTATAGCAGGTAAAGAAGCATAATACGCAAGTGTTTATTTTTCCAGTGATCATCTTCAAAATGAATGCTTAAATTAAGAAGAAGAACTGGCTAGCCTTATAGATTTTTATATATTCATGTGGTCGTTTAAAGATAGATTGTGCATAGGAATCATGCTGTTCAATAACAGAGAAGCAACATCTTACATATCCATTGTACAGCAAGTAGCACCGATCGAACAAACTAGGTGTATCAGAGTTTAGGTAACGGTAATATTAATACCACATTAGGAGTTATAAAAAGGAAATAATACATTGTATTTCTGAAGTATTTGTCATGTGCACTTTATCTCTAAAGTTTAAAAAGGATATAACTTGAACTTCAAATATTTTAAATGTGTGTTTTAGCCCTTTTATTAAGTTTCTCTCTATTGTAATGGAAAATAAATATACTTTACCTTCTAAATTTTGAATTATATACATTTTAATTTCCAAACTAAAAAATTGCAATGTAAATACTAAATTTTATTGAATATATACTATTTTATTAATTATTGATAAAAAATTTAATAGTAAGACTAAATTACATACTAAAAAAAATTTACAATTCGAGTTAGATTATTTTAAATTTTGGAGCTAATGTGCAAATCACTTATAATTCAAAGGATAAAATACATTCTTCTCTTATAAAAATTGAATCACATCGATTCATTCAGTATAGAGACGTCAGTTAGCTTTCTTCTGTCATAAATACATGTGCAAGTTGCATGTAGTTGTGGTTGCAGTATTTTTCTAAAATGGGTCTATTGTTTACATTAAATAGTACTTTTCCACAATTATGTTTAGTTTAGTTTGTTGTTTTCTGATGTATCCAAAGCGAAGTAAAACACTTAGATTACTTTATTCAGTCTTTTTTTATTCAGTCTTCGTGAGTGCTTTCCTAGTAGGTTCCACATATTGGAAAACAAATGGTTAGAGATCAATATGACAAATCACATGTTGTAGCTGCCAGCAATGATGTTGTCCTGGTGTGTGGATTCATTATCTAATATTTAATATTATTTGCTTCGTTTAATTTATATAATTTTGACGATTGTGGGCTGACTTTGATGGAAAAATCAGTTTTGCGTACTTGCTGCGTCTTGGAAGGTCATAAGAAAATAGCATTTAGTGGTTTTTTTTTTCGTTTTGTTTTTTTTTGGTTTTTTGTTTTTTGGGGGGGTGGGGTTTGTTGTGACACAATCATTTAGTACTTGAGACAATTTCGCTACTTTCTTCGGTTTGTTTGTTCTGGTGTGTGGTATGATGCACTTTGACAACCGTTTGTACGACGTGGTGATAACAAAGCTATGTCATTATTTCTCAATTTTTTTTTTTTAAAATGCTATGTCATTATTTTACCAAAATAATTGGCGTTTACCAATGATTAACCCAATTGATGGGGTAGGAGTAAGGGAAGTTGAGTTGAAGGATGGGACAGAAAGAATTACAAAAATCCAGGAACTCCTTTCCGTAATCGTTACTGTGTTAATTATGTATGGTAAATGTCAATTTAACATAAACAGTTCAAAGTAATAGTACTATTTATGCAACCCATTAAAGTGACAAGGTACAAACAATTAGACACATATCTAATCTACATCTATGTATGCTTTTTCAGTTTGCTACGATAATTTACCTAAAAATTAAATATCCTGTAAAAGAAAAAAATTGCAGTCCTTTAATTTCGAATAATAATAATTGATCAACGATAACATAAAATTTAACTATAATAACTTTAGTCAACACTCATGAAAGATGTGTTACAATAGAGTAAAATAAAATGACATAAACTGCGTTTTAGTCTTGACAATTTCATAAAGGAGAAAGTAAAAATGTTATAAAAATCAGTTCATACATATAAGACATTCAAATTGTACACAGTTTAATCTATGTGCAAACCACACAAATAAAAAACCACATAATTTAAAATAACGCTAATTACGTAAATTGTGATAATACTTATGCATAGCCAAGTAATGTGGTTTATTAAAAAAGTTAGAGTAAAACACAGTTTTATTCTCCTCAATTTGGGAAGTTTAAAAAATTAAATATACACGGTGGAATGAAAAAAGAGAGAGAGAGAGAGAGAGAGAGATGAGAATAATGTATAAAATGCGTCTGTCTATTGAATTTCCCAAAGTTTGATGGCATCATCTGCAGTTTCAACAGAATATTCGGAACCTTGTGCCAACTAAAGAATCCAAGTTGTGTTCAATTAATCAAGTTTGCGTCTCTTAGCTGTTAGGCCAGTTATTCTGTGGAAGTTTTATTTATACGCCTGTAAACATCGAGCCTCTTGATTCTATGTATTTTTGTTAGTTAATATACAATAGCGATGTAGCTCCTCTAAAGTGTGCAATCCATTATGGAGATAAAGTACTCAATTTCAATTATTAGAGTAAATTTGGTATGGGATAAAAATGTTGGAGAAATTTTTATGGTTCACTTTTACGTGGAAATAGTGAATAAAGTGCACAATTTCAATCTAAGGTGAGTTTAGTGTGTAAAATTACACATAAATGTAATCTATGAAACTTACTCTCTCATTTTTATCTTTATACCAAACTCATTCTGATGAAAAGATAAAAAATTTAAATTATGACACATATAATCAATCATGTTAATATTTATATTTTATAAAATTTTAAATTGTTAATTTTTCGTCAATAATTAAGATCATGCATTTAAGTCAAGAGCCAAATCCTGCTTTAGGTTCTAGCTGGATGATTGCTTTGTAGTTGTAGTTGAAATTCCATTGACCTATAGATTTCTGTCGAGTCTTAAGAGTCATAGCTTGCAAGATAAGTTCACCGTTAACAACCTGCCTAGATGATCTTTTTGGAATATTTCCATGTATAGTGTTTACTTCACTCTCCTCATTTAAAATTAATTTGGTTTAGGGTAAAAATAAAGGTGAAAATTTCATAGATCAGTCTTCTATATAATTTTATTCATAAATTTGATCAATAAATTTTTTAATCCATATTTTTATCCCCAAATCAAATGCGTAACATGGTTAGGATACCAAGTTTAATTTGGTTCCGGTTTAACTAGAAGTTGAAATACAAATGCCTAATCATTTGAGTACTTTACCACTGTGATAGGTATCGATAAGGAGCGAAAGCGAAGGTTATCATAAATGTCATCTTCTTCATCTCCATCAACAAATCTATTAATTGAATTGTCTATTTTAATTCATGTTAATCATTGAATATAAGTAGTTAATGTCAAATTAAATTAATGTAACGAACCAACAAGGTTTGAGTATAGCTGTAAGCGAGCTGCACTCTTAGTCTTTTTGGAGAGATGATCAATGTTCAAACATAAAAGAAGATAATTATTAGGATGATCTTTTAGTTATAATAATGCCCAGAGAATTTATCTCATAGCAATGTCTGTACGGATATCCTAGAGGCCAAAATATTAATATAAAAACGAAGCTTTATTGTGACTGAAGTTAAAGGTGGCATCAACACCCTGAATATTTTTACTTCCCATAACAAGGAAGTAAACCAAGTTTTACATGCATGGATGATATGCCTAATTTTGAGCTAAAAATAAATGGACCCTGTGGCCACCTTATCTAATCTAAATGAACTATTGTTAGAACTATATTACCATGTATCTATGACATTGACATCACTGGTCGTTTGACATTGACAGAGCTCAGAAGTTTGTTTTGGGCTACCCGGATGCCATTAGACTCACCATGCTTGTTGGAGCATGTAATTTTACCTGTGGAAATTGGGTTCATTGTGATATTATTAGTCCAGCTTCAAAGAAAAGGTGTGAACCTGATCAGCAAGCAGAACAAGGTCCCTTCAGAAATGCATGACACTGTAATAAAGCATGGTTTTGCTTATAAAGTCAGCATAGTTTGCACCACTTTGCTGCTGGCAGTTCATGCATTAATGCTGTTACTGATGCTCAATCATGAGACTCAGTGTACCTCCAAACTTCAGGCTTTTACATCAGAGATAGTTCAAGTGTTATCATGGGGTATTAGTCTAATAGCAATATGCAAGATATCAAAATCAAGTACTTACTTCCCTTGGATTCTAAGGGTTTGGTGGCTTTGCAGTTTCATTTTGTGCATTATCAGCACAGCCTTTCATACCCATTTCAGTGTCAGCCACAAGGGTCAGATTGGTGTAAGAGAATATGCAGATGTCCTTGGTTTGCTTACTTCAACATGCTTATTGGTTATTGCTATTAGAGGGAAGAATGACATTGTGTTAATTGCCACAAATGGTATATCTGACCCACTTCTTGGTGAGAAAAGGGAGAAAAATTCTGAGGGTCTAAGGGAATCTCCATATGGGAAGGCCACTTTCCTCCAGCTCATTAACTTCTCTTGGCTCAATCCATTGTTTGCAGTAGGGTACAAGAAACCCCTTGAGCAAAGTGACATTCCTGATGTTGACATCAAGGACTCTGCTGAGTTTCTAACCTGCTCCTTTGATGAGAGCCTTAGACAAGTAAAGGAGAGAGATGGCACTACAAACCCATCTATCTACAAGGCAATCTATTACTTTGCTAGGAAGAAAGCGGCAATCAATGCATTTTTCGCCGTGGTATGCGCTGCAGCATCATATGTCGGTCCGTACTTGATCACTGACTTTGTGAATTTCCTAGGGGAAAAGGAAATGCATGGGTTGAAGAACGGGTACCTTTTGTCACTAGCCTTCTTATGCGCCAAAATGATTGAGACCATAACTCAAAGGCAATGGATTTTCGGTGCACGGCAATTAGGCCTTCGCCTTAGAGCTGCATTGATATCCCATATATATAAGAAGGGCTTACACCTGTCAAATAGATCGCGTCAAAGTCATAGTGGTGGTGAGATAATGAACTATATGAGTGTGGATGTGCAGAGAATCACAGATCTCATTTGGTATGTTAATGTAATTTGGATGCTGCCTATACAAATTTCTTTGGCAGTATTTATTTTGCAAACAAATCTTGGATTAGGTTCTGTGGCTGCATTGGCTGCTACACTGGCAGTTATGACTTTGAACATACCTCTTACAAAAATACAGAAAAGATACCAAGCCAAGATCATGGATGCTAAGGACGATAGGATGAAAGCCACTTCAGAAGTTCTCCGAAACATGAGAACTTTGAAACTTCAAGCATGGGATAGTCAATTTCTTCAAAGGATAGAAGCATTGAGGAAAACAGAGTATAATTGGTTGCTGAAGTCATTAAGACAAGCAGCACTTTCTGCTTTTATCTTCTGGGGATCACCTACATTCATTTCTGTGATAACCTTTTGGGCATGTATGTTCATGGGGATCGAACTGACGGCTGCAAGGGTCTTATCCGCATTCGCCACATTTAGAATGTTACAGGATCCTATATTTAGCCTACCTGATTTACTCAATGCCATTGCTCAAGGAAAGGTTTCAGTTGACAGGATTGCTTCTTACCTTAGGGAGGAAGAAATCCAACATGATGTTATTGAACATGTTGCGAGGGACAAAACCGAATTCGATATAGTTATTGATAAAGGGAGATTCAGCTGGGATCCTGAGTCAAGAACTCCATCCATTGGTGAAATAGAGTTAAAAGTTAAGAGAGGAATGAAGGTGGCAATTTGTGGATCTGTAGGTTCAGGAAAGTCAAGTCTGCTATCTGGTATTTTGGGAGAGATATATAAGCAATCTGGGACAGTCAGAATCAGTGGAACAAAAGCTTATGTTCCACAGTCACCATGGATACTGACAGGAAATATAAGGGATAACATTACCTTTGGAAAGGAGTACAATCATGAGAAGTATGAGAAAACTATTGAAGCATGTGCATTGAAAAAGGACTTTGAGCTATTCTCCTGTGGTGACCTCACAGAGATTGGGGAAAGAGGGATTAATATGAGTGGAGGGCAGAAGCAAAGGATACAGATAGCTCGAGCAGTCTACCAGGATGCCGATATATATCTTCTTGATGACCCTTTCAGTGCTGTTGATGCTCATACCGGCACCCACCTCTTTAAGGTCAGATTTTAGTTATACTTCAAATTTGTAAATCTTTTGATGGTTTGAGGACAGATTTAAGAAACAATTGCTTCAACACTTGTTCCACATGATTTCTGCAGGAGTGCCTTATGGGGATTCTTAAAGAGAAAACCATACTTTTTGTCACACACCAAGTTGAGTTTCTTCCAGCAGCAGACCTCATTCTGGTAAATGCAGTGTGAAAGCTTGTTTCAGTATTTATTTTGTCACTTAAGAGTATATATAGCAAATTATGTAGGTGCAGTCACTAAAATCTCTCAAACTACTCGATATTTTTATGAGAGCCATATGTTTTGACTTTAGGTTCCTTAATCTTGATATACTTGTTCCATTATTATTATGTATATATTATAGTAAGCTTGAATAGTATTGAATAGTTTTGACACTGTTGCTTACATATCACAACTGACCCAAATGAAAACCAGGTGATGCAAAATGGAAAGATTGCACAAGCTGGAAAATTTGAAGAACTTCTAAAGCAAAATATAGGGTTTGAAGTTTTAGTTGGTGCTCATAGCAAAGCTCTAGAGTCAATTCTCATGGTCGAAAATTCAAGCCGAGCAGCACTAACTCCAATAGCTGAAGGGGAATCCAACAGCAATTCCAACTCAAATGTTAAACTTGTGCACACACAGCATGACACAGTGCAAGTTAATCCTCCAGAAAGCAAAGGAAATGAAGGAAAATTAGTGCAAGATGAAGAAAGAGAAAGAGGAAGCATAGCAAAAGAAGTGTACTGGTCTTATTTGACCACTGTCAAAGGGGGAGCCTTAGTTCCAGTCATACTATTGGCACAGTCTTCATTCCAAATACTTCAGATTGCAAGTAACTATTGGATGGCTTGGGTTTGTCCAACAAGTAGTGATGCTAAGCCTATATTTGAGATGAATTTCATACTACTTATTTATATGGCACTCTCAGTTGCTGGTGCATTTTGTGTTCTGGTGCGTGCCATGTTGGTGGCGAATGCTGGACTTTGGACGGCACAGAAACTTTTCACAGATATGATGCATAGTGTGCTCCGAGCACCCATGTCATTTTTTGATTCAACCCCAACTGGAAGGATCTTGAACAGGGTAAACATTCATGTCAATGCTATTAATGTTTTAACTTTTAGCACAATAGTATTTCTTAACTAAATAGGCATGCACTCAAAATTGACCATAAAGGGATTACAATGGAATTTGCTAATGATTTCATTGTAGAGTACAAGAAAATAATCTAAGAGTTCATAGAGTTATGCGACAAGAATATCATTATTTATTCAATTTGCAGCTGTTTAGATTCAAGAATCAAGTGCAATTGTATGTCACACTTGACCTTCCTTGAAGAGTTTCCTTAAAACTATTCTCTTTCTATTTCAGGCCTCCACAGATCAAAGTGTTTTAGACTTGGAAATGGCAACCAAATTAGGATGGTGTGCTTTCTCAGTAATACAAATCCTGGGCACTGTTGCAGTGATGTCTCAGGTGGCATGGCAAGTATTTGCCATTTTCATTCCAGTAACTGGAGTCTGCATATGGTATCAAGTATGCGATCCTTTCTCCTTCTTGTCCTATCTATGACAGGACATAAAACAAGTGAAACTCATTACTAATTTCAAAATTTATACAAGACATGATATGATTTCTCAAGTTTGCCTTATAAACAAGGATAGTCATGTCAGCAATGCAATGAAGATAAAACAACATTGGATGTTGCAATATATCTGAAGCACATATTCAAATTTTAAACTTAACATTTAAAACAGAATATAGAAGAGACAGTCCCCATCTTAAACCAACAGGCAGAAAATGACTGTCCTTCTCTACCCACCATTTATTTTTGATATCCTAACTGAAGTTGAATCGTGTTTATTTCAGCGATATTATACGCCGACAGCAAGAGAACTGGCTCGCTTAGCACAGATACAAGTTTCTCCAATTCTCCACCATTTTTCAGAATCTTTAGCAGGAGCAGCATCAATACGAGCTTTCGATCAAGAAGGCCGTTTCATATACACGAATCTTGGTCTTGTGGATGGCCACTCGAGGCCATGGTTTCACAATGTGTCTGCAATGGAATGGCTTTCTTTCAGATTGAATTTACTTTCAAATTTTGTTTTTGCCTTCTCACTTGTAATGCTAGTGAGCCTCCCTGAAGGAATAATCAATCCAAGTAAGTACAAGTCTTCATTTGCAAACAATTAGCTATAAACTAGATATTAAAATCCTTTGAGATCATAAATTATCCATGTTTTATATTATAAAGTGAATATCAGATAATGCACAAGTCACACACTAAGGTTTACCGTTTTTTCTGCATTGTATCTATTGCAGGCATTGCAGGGTTGGCAGTAACATATGGGATCAATCTGAATGTCTTGCAAGCTCAAGTTATATGGAACATATGCAATGCTGAAAACAAGATGATATCAGTTGAAAGACTTCTTCAGTACAGAAATATAGCAAGTGAAGCACCTCTTGTGATCGAAGACAGCAGGCCGCCAAGCAGCTGGCCGGAAACCGGAGCAATATGTTTCACAAATTTGCAGGTTAGTGATGACAAAAATTCAGGCCACAAAAACATACATATAGTAACATATTTCTTTCAATTTCAATTGAGTCTTTTTCTCAGGAATTTTTCCTTACATTTCTCCTACTCTGCAATAAAATGCCTGACAGATACGTTATGCTGAGCATCTCCCATCCGTTTTGAAAAACATCACTTGCACATTTCCTGGAAGGAAGAAAATTGGTGTTGTAGGACGCACTGGAAGTGGAAAATCAACCCTTATACAGGCCATTTTCAGGATTGTTGAACCCAGAGAGGGAAGTATCATAATTGACAATGTGGACATATGCAACATAGGTCTCCATGACTTAAGGTCAAGGCTTAGCATCATTCCACAAGACCCTGCCATGTTTGAAGGCACAGTTAGAGGAAACCTGGATCCCCTGCAGCAATACTCTGACATTGAAGTGTGGGAGGTAAATGTCTTAATAGAAAAGTTAAATCTAGAACATAAAAATGGAATTTAATGTATCTATATCATTATGAACCCTGTTGAAAATTTCTAATCATTCAGGACAAAGCAGAGGAACCAGCAGAAATAATCACTGATTACAAACAGCTTTTAAAATATACATACATACATATATATATATATATATATATATATATATAGAGAGAGAGAGAGAGAGAGAGAGAGAGGGAGGTAAAATATTTATTTTTTCATAAAAAGATTATTATCATCAGCAAATGATTATTTCATTTTCAGGCTCTTGATAAATGTCAACTTGGTTACCTAGTGAGGGAAAAGGAAGAGAGGTTGGACAGCCCAGGTAGAATTCATCAACTTTGAACTTGCATATTTTGATTATGCTTTTGGTAACAATCATCACTAAAATGAAATGAAATGCTTTCTCAGTGGTTGAAAATGGTGATAACTGGAGTGTGGGCCAAAGGCAACTATTTTGCCTTGGAAGAGCCCTGCTGAAGAGGAGCAGCATATTAGTACTTGATGAAGCAACGGCCTCTGTGGACTCCGCAACTGATGGAGTGATACAGAAGATCATCAGTCAAGAGTTCAAAGATCGGACTGTCGTCACAATAGCTCATCGGATCCACACAGTTATCGATAGCGATTTGGTTTTGGTGCTAAGTGATGGTATGCATATATGCTTAAGACATGATTTTTAGTTTTAAATTGCGGTTGCAATCACAATTGTAGTCGCATTGCAATTACTACAATTGCAAAAAATTGAAAGAAAATACGGTTGATTCGGTCACAATTGCTGCTGCAATGCAGTTAAGGAGACCACCACAACAATATTTCAGCTGCCACTGTGGTTGCAGACCGCAATTTATAACCATCCATAGCCACATTGCACATATGCAGACACATCGTACACACAAGCACACACACAACACAACAAACCTCACATATTGGCATAATGCAAACATGATTATGGAACTAGTATTTGATATGTAAAACTGCCAAGAAAGTTGCTTATATACTCTTGGGTCACAGGGAGAATTGCTGAGTATGATGAGCCATCAAAGTTACTTGAAAGAGAAGATTCCTTCTTCTATAAACTTATAAGGGAGTATTCTAGCCGATCACATAGCTTCAACAGCTTGGCAGCTCAACATGTTCAAAGTAGGGAATAAATCTAAGGCTTCATGGATATTAATTTATTGGAGTTACAGGTATTTCTTGGGAAAGAAGAGCTCCAAACTATTCCAACTACAGCTTCAATAAACCGCCGGTGATGCATATAAGGGGCATTCATAGCCCTATGTGAGGTAGTAGTGCTGTGTTACTTCTCCATAGCCAAAAGGGAAATCCTCAAGTGGCTCTTTATTTGATAAATGATGAGGAATAAGGTTTCAGTTTTGAGCATGAAAAGAGTAAACTGGAAGGCAAGAAGAGAAAGATAATCTACAAATCTAGAATAAATCATCAGCATAAGATTGCAAAGAGGAATATGTAACAAAAGTGTAGCAATATTTTGCCTATTGAACTGTAATTAGCAATTCCCTGTAATTTTCTATGAATGATCACTCTTAACTAGCCATATTATACAAGGAAATTAAAAATTCATCACTCTGGGTTTGGAATTTGGATTAGTTAATTTTGTTTAAAATAAGCAATTAAGTCCCTAGCATTGACCTGCTTGATTTTTGTGCATATTTTTGCTTTAGAGTAAACATATACTTTAGTATGTAAGATATGCATATGACATCAACTTAATCATTAAAACTAATGTCATATTTTAACTGTTAGAGATCTATTTGATGTCAAAAGCTTTTAAGGACTAATGTAATATTATATTTTAACTTTCAAAGACCTTTTGATGACAAAAAAACTTTCAAGAATTAAATTGATATCATCTACATCTTTTAGGGGCTAAAGTACTTGTTTACTCTTTGGATAAATCCTCATTTATGTCCCTCACATTTTAAAGTGATTTTAATTTAGTCCCAAATGTTATTTTTGCTCTATTTACATCCCTAAATTTTCAAAATGTTTTCAATCTTACCCTTTTGATAGATGACATCCAAATTATAAATAAAAATTTGATATTAAGTTCAAATGTCGATGTTAGTGATATCCAAATACTACCAATAGAGATTGTTTACCTTAAATTCTCCAAATAAAAGGTTTGAATATGGGTTTTAGTAAGAAAAAGATTGATTGAGTGTTAAGGGGATTTAAATTAGAAAGGAAAACTTTCAATCGTACCAAAATATAGGAGGAAATGATAATAAATAATATCATCACATTCAGATGAGTAATAAGCACATCATCACTAACATTATAATCTGACCTTCATACCATTTTTTTCCGTCTATAATTTGAATGTTGAAATAGTAAAATTAAGATATTTTGAAAATATTATAGACGTAAATAGAACCAAAACAAAAAAAACTTTTGAGACTAAGTTGAAATTGCTTTAGAACATGAGAGACATAAATGGGGCTATACTGTTACTCTTTTGTTTTATTTTGGTACAACTTGAACATGCATTAGGAAGAAAACCAACCTAAGAGTAACATGACTAAAATAAGTAGTGTAATATGTGAAATGTCGAGTGAATGCTTATTTTGGTCCATGTAGTCGTGTATGTGTTTTATTTTAGTTCTTGAAATTAAGAAATTAATAATTTAATTCCTAAAATTTTAAAATGTGATTCAAGTTAGTCTCTAAAAATAAGACCCTATGGACTAACTTGAATCATATTTTGTAATTTCAAGAACTAAATCATTAATTTCTTAATTTTAGTGACTAAAGTGAAGTATGTACACAATTTCAGGGATCAAAACGAACATTCACTTGTGGAATGTCACGCCTTGATAATGATAGGATAATTGCGAACAACAATTCCTCATTTTGCAAACTGCTAATTCGACTAGTATGTCGTGGGAATTTAAAGCTTATGTGTCCTTAGGATGCCATCTTCATGAATGGAATGAATCCATTTTGAATAACCACTTTACTTATAAACATTATGTTTCTGCATCCAAGTCATTCTAACCTTTGCTAACTCAAATTTTTGGCTTCGATTTTCGTATCTCGAGTCCAAGTTCCTCAATCCTTCTAGTTGACGTGCTTGCTGGGGAAAGGATTATCTCATATGCAAATTGTCTCATAACTTTAGAGAGGGCAATAGATGTGTTGATTGGTTGGTAAAATTTGGTGCTCATAATTCTGATCTCCAATACATTTGGCTTCAGCCACCAGAGGAGATAAAGCATACCTTGCTTGCCGATGCTACGGGAGTTTTGTTCCTGATATTGTAGTTGTTTTCTTTAGTTTTCTTAAGCACAAATTAAAAAAAAAAATACATATTAACATATTATATTATGTCAACTAACTGATGTTTGGTCTAGCAGTAAGTGAGCTACTTCACCACAAGTGGCGAATGCAATTTAGAGAAACGAGTGAGTCATTTGGCACACTACAAGCTCAAAGAGTTTGGCGTCAAATGAATCCATGAAAGTGTTATCTGTCATTGATTCTCGTTTTTATACAAGTAAATCTATGTTAACTTTAAATTTTTATATAACTAACAACTTGTTCATTTTGCTTGATCAATTTAAATGGCTCAATGATGGTAGATATTTGGTTCATACTCTCCTAAACTTCAATGTGTGGTAGTAAAATTTCAAAAATTCTTAGTCAAACAACTTTAGCCACATACTGTAAGAGAAATTGGAGTATATTCAATTATATCCATTCCAAAGTAAGGAATAGATTCAAGTACAAAAAATTGCAAAATTTTGTATTTACAAAAATAATATGAAGCTTAAAATGAGGTATGAAATGAGAAGTTAAGAAGAGATTGAAGTTATTTTTAATCCAATTAATTTTGATGGCATACTTCAAGATAATGATTCATTGCCACCACAGATTGAAAAAAGAGAAAAATCATTTTTAGATAGAGTACAAAATGTTGAGTGGTTACCTAGAAAGGATATTGATGATGAAAATATGGTAATGGTGATAGAATAATGATAGAATGATCCATATTAGGAGGTACTATACAATAGGAGCCACAAGAGCCTAATGCTTGGTTTGACAACTTTTAAGCTAGATATGATTCCTTCCAATAGTTCACTTGGAGATAGTAGAAGGGATGAATCAGATCCTAAGAGAGGAACAAGACAACAAAATGTTGTAAATGAAAAGTATTCTACTTTGAATATTGAACAAAGTTTTTATGATTTTGATATTGATAAATCATCTCCAAGTAATCAAGAGTATCATCTACCATATTACCAACATCCTTATTTTAAGTACACATGACCAATATGTAAGTGGTCAAACTCCACCATACCACCAATCATCAACAAATTGCCAAGATCCTTATTGTCAACAATCAAGTGATACATCTTTTAAAAGTAAATAACATTTTTAATCCTAACATTTTAAAATTGATATCAATTTGGTCCTAAATAAAATTTTGACATCAGTTTAGTTCTAACACTTTGAAGTTGATATCAATTTAATCTTGAAAATAATTTTGATATCAATTTAGCCCAGAAAATTTTTTTATAAAATCAAGTTTTTTATCAAATCATCAGTATAGGACTAAATGGATGTCAAATTTCAAAATATTAAAATTAAATTGATATAAAAAATTTTTGAAGAATCAAATTGATGTCAACTTTAAAATGTTAGGACTAAAAAGAATATTTTACTTGATCTTTTTATTATGTTTTTGAAAAAGAAGTTACAGAAAGTGATAGCCAGAATGAGAGTGAAGATTATGATCTACCATGTCATCGTATCGTATGACAATAAGTATCATGTAAGTTTTATTTGATTTATTTGTCATGAAATTTTACTCCCTTAGATTTTAACCTTTGTTTTCCAATCGACACTTTAAAAGAACTAAATCCCTGACCAAAATTCAAACCCAAGTAGTCATGCAGATACCTTACTTATCTAAAACGTGTATAGTAATTCAGTGACTCAATATCAATATTTGATTATAAGGACTTAATTTTAATCAAATGCTAAGCAAGATGCTAGACCAACATTAAGTCATCTAAGTTCCGAATTAAGTAACATTTAAATTTTGTATCAACTCAATTATAAGAAATTACCATGCTAAACGAAAGTATTGTCTTAAAAAGAAGCAACAAACCCAAGTAGTCATGCCAGATACCTTACTTATCTAAAACGTGTATAGTAATTCAATGACTCAATATCAATATTTGATTATAAGGACTTAATCTTTTATCAAATGCTAAGCAAGATGCTAGACCAACATTAAGTCATCTAAGTTCCGAATTAAGTAACATTTAAATTTTGTATCAACTCAATTATAAGAAATTACCATGCTAAACGAAAGTATTGTCTTAAAAAGAAGCAAAAGAGGTTGAGCAAAACAATTTCCTTTGCCATTTCTAGATCTATATCATAAATAAGAATATTTTATAGTAAGCCTCTTAATAAAGTGAATACACAAAATAGGTTCACTCTTGAATCATTTTATAAATTAAATTAAAAAGAGGTATATATCTCCTTATTTATTCAGCTAAGGCTGCGGTGCACTGGACAAAGTATGGTGCACTACACACCAAATAATTTGATGTCAGGTGCAATATACACCTTAATAAGCTACGGGTTGAAATTAATGGACCATATATACAACTAATAAGTTTTGTATACTATATTAATTCTTCTTCTCTCCACTCTAACTGCCCCTCTCCCACCGTTGCCCTCGATCACCGCCCACTGCCCTGACTACCACCTCGACCTCAGCCCTGCCCTCACCCCGATCACCACCACTAAAGGAAGACGACCCAGGATTGGCCCTCACCCCAGACCACCATATCTTCCCCGCCACAAAACTCTCCTCTAATTATTGCTGGAAAATTTTGGAGGCTAGCAAGTAGTGTGGGTGTGGCAT
Organism: Pterocarpus macrocarpus; assembly: GCA_031439585.1. Taxonomy (NCBI): domain Eukaryota; kingdom Viridiplantae; phylum Streptophyta; class Magnoliopsida; order Fabales; family Fabaceae; genus Pterocarpus; species Pterocarpus macrocarpus. The sequence continues at coordinate 14,517,711 of CM062516.1, read as the reverse complement.
TGCCACTGGCTATGAAGGGTTAGCAGTGGGGTGGTGGCCAAGCAATGGTGGTGGTCAGGGTGGGGGCCAAGGCGAGGCCGAGGTAGTGGTCAGGGAGATGGGTGGTGGTCAAGAGGCAATGATGCGAGAGGGAATATTAGAGTGGAGAGAAGGAGAGCTAATATTGTGTACAAAACTTATTGGTTATATATGTGATCCACTAATTTCAAACCTTAGATTGTTAAGGTATATGGTGCACTTGACATCAAATTACCTAGTATATGGTACAACTTTGCTCTACTTATTCACCTTACAAACAAGCTTATTTTAACGGAATTTTTTGTCCTACTTAACCGACTCTTGATTATAAATGTTTGCATCAATTTGAACTTTCATCAACCAAAATGATACAACAACGTTTGCTATGCACCTTAATTGCCAAAGTGCACCACGCACCCTCTTATTTAAGGGTCCAAATATAATAGTTTATAGATACAATAGAAATATGTTATGCACTGTAAAACTCCCACAATTTCTCTTTTCCATCTGTCTTGCTTCAGCTTTCTTCAACGATGGCTCCCATTCTCCTCCCCACTCGCCACCTTCTTCGTCAGCACACTATTCCACTGCACGTTGCAAAGCGCATTGTGCCTCAGCCTTGACCAATCACTCGAAGTCACATCTCGTCCTCTAATTGTCAGCAAGTTACGAGAGCTCCCCCTTCACAAACCTTCATGTTGGGGGCATCTAGAAATGACGTCAAGACTAAGCTTTGTTAGATTCATGGTGCACTATCCACAGCCGGCCAACAAGCTTTCCACATGAGTGCACCTCAAGAAGGATGGCTCCAATTCCAAGTCCACTGTCCTTGCCATTGGAACCGAGTGCAACATTGGTATTATTATTGTAAATGTTAAACACTTTCTTTCTTTGTTGCCCTTTGGGAGCTATAATTTATTAATGTTTGGAAAGGAAATTTAGTTTTGGTTTTGGATATGTGGTTTGCAGTGGTGGTGGGTTTGTCTTTTTGAATGGGATTTGTGCGTCGTATAGTGGCAGTTTTTGGGAAGCCAGCATTCAATGGAAGAAAGTGGAGTCGTTGCTAAACCAAGGTGGTTGTGCACTTGTGGTAGGTTTCCACAATGTTGTTGCAATGAAGAGAGAGGAGGTTGCAATGGAGGGTGCGAGAAAGCGTACTACGGTGAGGGATGAGTTGAGGGACTGCTAGAGTGTACCCTTAAAGTGGAGAGCATAAATGGTCTATATGATCGACATCATAAGATGAGGGGATGTGTTATACACCCTGACAATTAAGGTGCATTGGAGATGTCGCCAAACAGACATACAGGGTTATGAAGTATGCATTAGGGGTAATTACACTATCTCTCGAAGCTTAACACTTACTACATTCAGTATCTTAAAATTATTACATTCAATATCTTATTTTATTTAAAAAATTAAACCTTACCTCCCGTTGTTATTTATAACATTTTGCAAGAACTACACAAGGGAAGTAAATATAATTTTTAAAACATTGAAAAGTGCATATAAGAACAGTATATCAAAGGAGATGCATGTGTAATTTCCTAAATAACAAGGGCATCTATAATACAAGCGCCAAGTTGAAGGAATTCAACATAATTACGCCTAATATATTTACTTGAGCGTGTCTGATTTCAATAAAATGTTTCCTGTGAATAAAAAAGGACAAAGAATTAAATGACTGAAAATAATATGGCCACACAATTCAATACTGTTATATTGGTAAAATTCACCATTTTGACTAACATAAATCAGTACTCAAGAACTACAAGGAAGAAACAGCAACATACACGATTTCCATTGTGGAGTTCAAAAATGCCAGTAATTTATTTTATACATACAAAAAACACCAGAATCAGCTCTCTATAAGGTATTCATTAGCAAAAGCTTTTGCTATAAATCCACTTTACAATTCCTCAGCTTGTTACCGCAGTGTCATTAGCTGGAACGAGCATGTACCATTGATACAAATTGTCAATCAATGCCCAAACTGGAATAAGGTTCAATTCCACCCTGACAAAAAAAATTTAAAAAAGAAAGAAAGAAAGAAAGAAAAAGTTGCAAGATAAATCTTCTTTTGGCACTACTCTATCTCACACAGACAAGACAAAACAAAAAATAAAGCTTAACTAAACCAAAATTTGAAAAAAAAAAAAAGTCTTGAAAAAAGGGAAAAACGAATAGTCTAACATACTGCTGGATAAATATAAGTTAAATTTAACCAACAGAAAAAGCAACACAATCTACTTATGAACTGGAAGGGCAAATTCCCTGTTACACACTAAACTATTTCCAATTAAGTCATCTGAAAATACAAATGAACTTGGACCCCCCCCCCCCAAAAAATAAAAATAAAAATAAAAATAAAAATAAAAAAATACAAATGTACAATCGTATGCATGCATGCATGCGTATAAATATTGAGGGTGACATCATTTTCTCAAACATTTTGATTTTTCCTATTCCTACAATGAGAAATCCAACAAAACTTATTTTACGGAAATATGCTACTCACTGAGCAATCATCATGAACACGCCATACAGTCTCGCCTAGAAGGTTTGCCACTGATAGGACAGTTAGCTGCGGAAAATAGTTCTGTTCCGCCACAGGAATTGTATTCGTTATGATAACTTCTTGGAACAAGCCGCTTGACAACCTTTCTATAGCAGGAGGACTGCAAAGGCAAAAATAATGCGCGAGTAAAAATGCCTTGTATCAGGACGCATGATAGGAACTAGAAATTTGATATTGAACTTGGATTACTGAAATTACCCAAAAAAAAAAAGAAAAACAAAGAAAAGAAAAATCACTCTCTAACTTATACTAACTATAGAAATACAAGAACAAGAGAACAATAGAAAAACTGCAGAAGTTGAAGGGTCTGCAAACCTCCCTGATCAAAGAGCAACCTTCATTCATTAATTGCCTACATCTCCCTTTCCCACTGCCATGTTGGCAATTTGTTATGCTGCAGGCTGTGTTAGCTTGAATATTTCCTATTCTGCCCTCACTTCCTCATGTTCACCTTATGAGCAGGGGTCTATCAGCACACCCTATTAGCAGTGTCTATCAACTTATATGTACTATTAACCACCATTCAGTACGTCCTTCATATACCCATCAATGTCACAGTAAAAAGAAGAGAACAAATGTTGGAAATTTTTTTTCTTCCATGTACATGTACAAACTCCAGGATATCTTTTTTTTTTTGGGGGGTGGGTTAGGAGAATTGGGATCGGAAAGGGATATTATTAGTCCGAGTAAGCATACAGTATTATTAGTCTGAGTTAAGCATATCATATTAGTAATAAATGCTGAGGATGCATCTAGTATATGCCTGCTTTCTCTCTTGTCCCACATTGGCTATAGGCATGGTTTAAATAGCCTTTATAAGTACATGAGCAACCCTCCTCCCATAAGCTAGCTTTTAGGGTTGAGTTAGGCCTACTAAATTCTAAGATCTCTCAATTTTTCTTTCTATGTTTTTAACCAAGAGGTTTCCAATATCTGAAGAAGGAACCTCCCTGAAAAAAAAAAGTCATTTGCTTCAACCAACAAGGAGGCTGGAAAGACAATCCAGTACTAAAGAGACAATCCAGTACAAAAGCTGTAGTTTGCGTAGTGTCGCTCAAGATGACCGAACTCTGCTGCTACCAAATAAACAAAATTACTCTTAGCCAAACTTAAATTTCAACCCAAAAGCAACCTTGGAATTCTTTAAAGGAAAGCATTCTCTGTATAAGCGTAAATTTTCAGCATACACTCCATAAAGCAAAATTGTCTCACCCATAAAATAAATGAGACAACTTGCTTCAACCACCAGGCATTATCCCACTAGATTAGATCAGCTACATAAAATGAAATGACGCTATTGGGCTCTATTAAAAACCAAAGTTTCAATTAGTCAAGATTAGGGAGTTTTTATTCTCTATAAACAAAGGAGAAAGACACATAATGAAAGCAAAGCTCTCCAACTCTTAATCTCTCTTCATATCTGTCAAAGGAATCCCTTTGTTGAGCACCATATAAGAAGCCAAGGGACCTAACAATAAGAGATACAGAGGTAGAGAATTTTCCTTAAAAATTCTGGCATTCATCCCAACCACAGGCACCAGAAAACAGCATTAACTATACAACAGCATAAGGCTCTTCCCAGTATACTACTCCGAAAACTTCAGAAATGACATAAACGAAGCTCTGAAGTTGCGGGACAGATCCAAGCTTCATTGTAAAATCAGAGAGACTACTTCAGAGATATTTAACAGCATGGTAGTGCAGTTATAAATAATTACTAGTCTCTGTGAACACCAAAGAACAGAGTTTGTGAGTTCTGCAAAAAATCATTAGTATTTATCCCATAATGCTGCAGGGAGACTTAAATTTCCAAAGATGGTTGTCTAGAAGAAACATATCTTTATTTGGGGATCAAATAAGATATGAAAAAAGGATTCACATCAAAAGATGCCACAAGAATCCAAAGTTCAGATGCTTGCGTATATAAAAGAATATGGATGGATGGGATCAAGAAAGCCAGGATGAGAACCTATTCTACAAATTCTCCATCATTTGGACTTCTAGGAAAGTAGAAGCTCCATAACAATATTTAAATCTTGCAAAGAACGAAACCTTGTGATGTAAAGAGGATAAGTGATATACTCGGAGTTGAAGAGATTGAGAAAGTAACATCTACTACCATTCAAGACCCCTCCCTAAAAGAATTACAAAATGAAGGAAAAAGCAGCTCACCCTGGTTTTTTTTTTTGTTTTTTTTGTTGGGGGAAAGGGGGGGGGGGGCATTGAAATCGATCAACTAGAGTGAGTTGCAGTAGCCGGAGCTGTCATCTAAACCACTCTAGTGAAAGCCATGCCTGCTCTGCATAACTTGATGCTAAGGAAAATCCAATTCCAGTGTAAAACACCATTACTATTGTGCTAGCTTAGAGTTCTACAAGTTTCCACAACCAAGACTAAAATCACCCTGTTTAGGCTTTCAACAAACCCCATTTCCCTATTAACCAAATCATCCCAATCAATATCAGAAACTCCTGACCAAAGGATGTCCCTCATAATCTTCTCAACTGTATAGTGATCCACATGAGTCCTAATGAGAGACAAAATATAAAGAAAGTTGATATAAAGGGCTATATGCGTAATGCAAACACCTATGCAAAGAAATCCCATGTTAGCCCATCCAATCTTTTGTCTAGAATCTTCTGCCCCATTGATACCAAAACAAAGCTGACTGAGGTTGCTGCCCCAAGGAACACCCACATCATAAAAGAGCCTCTGTAGAAATCCCAACAACCTGGAAGAGAGACTTACACGTCTTTCTTAGATTGGTTAATTTTCAAATGAGAAACTTACACAGTCAAAATCAACTCACACCCAGGCAGGCCAACACCATCAATATGGCCCCTCAACATCACTCTTGAAACCAATCTAGTTAGAATACAGTCATGATACTGAAAAGGGAACAAAGGTTCCTTTATTCTCATTTATTCATGACTAATTCTTGGAATTCAATCTTTCATTTCCAGCACAGTTTCTACCATTATCAAAGGAAAACAAAAACAAAAACAAAGGGGGTGTTTGGCAAACTAGAAAAACTGGCTAACTAGATATAATAGAGCCTGATTTTTAATAAACGTTGATTGATAACTACCTAAGTATTTTAAAATTAGTTTTTATTTGAGCCAATTTGAACCTAAAACTACTTAAAAAAACCAATTTTAACTCGGTTATATTTCATCCCAATTTTTTCTCTTCTCACTACTATTCTCCTCACTTCACATCAATTAATTCTTTTTCCATTGGCCTTGTCAACTGTCTACCGCTGTCGTCCACCAAGGTCTGCCACCACAGTTCACCACCATCCGCTGCCACCGTCCACCATTGTCTGTCGCCAACTGCCACCACGGTCGCCATCACCTGTCGCCAGCCACTGCTGATTGCCACTGACTGCCATCGTCCACCACTGTCTGCCATTGTCCGCCGTCACCACCACCACCGTTTTCCACCGCCGAAGAAGAAGAAGAAGTTATTGGAATTCCTAGCCACTCTACACTAACTTTCAAAACAAAGATTCAGGCCCAGCATTCACAACTACAGATATACCAGCTTTGCTGCCACCTTTACTTTCACAATAGATAACAATGGTCTAAACAGATACGCATAGAATTTGTTGTAATAAATCCAATCATTTAGTTACACTTCTTGGCTTCCAGAAACAAAGGAAATGCATAAACCCTGCAAATTGTATTTCCACGTAAGTTGCACTACAGCAACAGGAAAGAAAAGTAATGGGTTTATTCTTTTTATTTTTTGGTCAAAAGAGCTTGTGCCAGCTGATTTATTTTCTCTTATATATGCCAAAATAATGAACAGAAAACTCAAGTAAAACTTCAAGGAGAACAATCTGATGATACCTGGCTCCAGTTGCGGATTCACCACAATTGACATGATTAACAGAATATAAAGGCCATCATACCTGAAAACCGCATGTGTACTGCATGCATAGACTTCTCTTGCCCCTTCTTGATGCAAGAGTGCTGCACCTTTGGCAATAGTTCCTATAAGAAATTCAAAATTTATTTAGAAAAAATTGAAAAAACTTAGCTAGTCATTCCAAGTTCAGGCAAGAGAAATAATTGACATAAGCAATCAAGACTCTTAGAAGTGCATGCAATCTCTTGTGGCACAAAAGCTTCAGCCAAAACTAATGATACCAAAGGAATAGACTGGTATATATATTGTGAAGGAGCCAACACTCATTAAAGTGTAAGTTGTTAGGTACAGAAACAGGAATCATTTTCATCTTTAACATGCATTGTTTTATAATCGAATTAAATGTGAATATAGGGAGCCACAAGGTCCAAACTTTAGACCACTTGGTAATAGATGCATTGATTTCTAGGTATTAGAGAGACCTAGACTCTCCCAATTCCAAGTCTGCCCAATTCTGAGATGCCCCCCTCAGCTCCTCTCCCCTTGCCTATATTGCTTCCCACCTCCCTCCCCTAACAGATTCAGAATATTCTCTCTCCTCTGCCTAGCTGGCAGTTAGTTACAAAACCCCTCAGCCTTTACTACATGCCCTATATCCATCAGCTCTCTTTCTATTTCTTCTACTATATGCTATTAATAACAGCATTAATATCAATATGAGGAGTCCTAACAATACTCTCCCCCTGAAAAATCACCTTGTCCTCAAGGTGATGTAGCTAGAGGAAAAACAATGATGAAGAAAAATAGAAGGTTTCTTCCGGGGTCCCAAATCTTGAAGAAGATGGAGGGAAGTGTGTTTGTAGCCTAGGAAAGTCCCCCTGGGTCCCATTGATCTGAGCCATGTCCAACCCCTACATCTGCTTTGGGAAGTATGCCCACGTCACTAGCACCATTGCCAATAGCTACTGGTGTTTTACCAATTGCAAATTTAATCAACCCAATGACCAGCACTTGCTGCTTTGATGATGAGTGACAGCAAATGTACATCTCTTCCATATTATCCTCATTCATAACCCAAATCAGAATTCCTACTTGAGCGAGCTTGACAATGCAGTTAGGAACTCCATCTTGGCGTTTGTTGTCTTCAGCAGTGCCACTGATACGGATTAGATTCAGTTTAATCCTGTTTGATATTTCCATCGACCCCTGCACATCTTGCTTGTCTTTGCCTAAATTCTGTTCAATAATAGTGTTACTAGTTTCTGAAAACTTTCCCTGAAACTTGATTCTTCTTGTTGCTCTCAAAAGCCAAGGCCACATAAAACCCATAGTGCAAATAGAAACCAAGTTGAAGAGTTCAAGCCATGCTTACAGGACAACTTGACTTCATGGTTGGAAAATACAAGTTCAGGCTCATGGTGCATGTGAGAGGAATGTAAAGAGTTTAAGATACTCATCACCTTCTCAAGTGTTGTGGCGTGGACTGCCTTCATAATGTAATAACCGCAAGGGGTCCTGTACCCCTGAAATTTAAGCATTGAAGAGGATAATATCACCTTGTAAATTAAAAGGTTGGTAATTGTCCACACGTCTTTATCACGGCATCCTTCTTCTGCCTCTGGTTCCTCAGCCTTACAGTTTTCACCACAATCCTCAGCGTCTTCTCTGTCAACACTTTTGATAATAAAGTATGATGGTGCCACATCTAATGAGGTATTAGTCCAAACCCACCCAACTGCAGCAACTGTGTCATATTCAAGGTTTACCTCCCCTTCGGTCCCCAGGGAATTATATGCACACCAGCAGGAATGAAAATCCCCAAACCCCCCTGGCCAATTTCCTTCGAAAGAAAAATGCTCCGAGTCTCTACAAAAAGTCGTCTTCAACAAATCAAAGGCTAGCTGAATTTTTGTTACCTTAAGCTCTTCCGCAAAGCCCTGAACATTAGCTTCGATAGCTTTCCTTCTCTTCAAAAAATATTCAGAAATATCTTCCTCGAGTATGATACGAACGATGATCAGTGAACATGTTGCCACAAAGTTAGAACCCAATAAACCTCCTCCAATATCAGCAACCTTTTTCATATTTCTTAGCTTAAGCCCAATATCACTTGCAGCTGGAACCTTACTGAATTGGGCTCGGCCCATTGGCTTTAAGACATGAACTTCAGCGGGACCCCAATTTCTTTCCCTTTGAATTTGGGCTTGGCCCATTATGTCCAAAGAGTAATGCACTTTCTGAAAACATTTCGCGTCTCCTTCCTTCCTCTCACTGTTCACATCGCTGCAGCGAGAGAAGCGAGAGAGTGCTCTCTGGCGGCCATCGTGGCCACTATCCGCTAACCTCCGCCGCCATGGTCGCCGCATGCGCCGGATCCAGATGGTTCTGGCGGTTCGCTCATGGAAGCTTCACCGCGGCTGTAACTTTCCAGCCACCATCACCTTCTTCCCATGAGGCACCGCAGTCACCATCTTCGCAGTGGCGTCTATAGACGCAGCCCGCACTACCACCATCGTCTCTAGCAAGGCGGCCACACCTTGATGGTGGCTCGTCTCCCCCACCATCAAAGACCCACTTGACCATTCCAACCGCTATCCGATGTTCTTCCTCAAAGATCCCCTTCGACGGCAATCCCAGCTCCTCTATGTGTACGTAATGGCATCGCTCCCTGTCCACCGTTGTTTCCTTCTCTGCGCCTTTTAATCCCCAATATCGCTGGTGGAATCGGGCGCATGAGTCCCTGCTCTATATGGCGTACAAATGGAGTACGTCGATCTCGAGCATCCCCTTTTGCTCCTTTGGTGATTCCATCACCGTCAAGGACAGATGGGCCATCGTCTCATTTGGGACTTCCTCGTCTTCCACTAATTCACCCCTTTGTTCTGCCTCCACGGGTTCACCCTCGATTTCTGCTTGTGCCGATTCTTCCACTTCCTCTTGACCTGTTCGCCTTGAAATCGAGTTAGAATGGTGACTATCAGCCACCTCTTCCACTCCCTCAACTTCATCCTCCTCTTCACTGTCTTCCTCTTCCTCCTCCTCCTCTTCATCCTGTTTAATTTCAAGAAGAGCAGGAAATTCAGGAATCCAGAGCATTGTGGTAGATCTCCTTCTTCTCCTCCACCACCCACCTTCATCGTCCTCCCCAAAGCTGGTAGTCGTCGCCTTTGTGTTGTCTTTTTCTCAACATCCTATCAATTTCTTTCATCCTCCGCCTAATCCTTTTCATGCGCTTCTCCCAACTCGACTCTGATGCAGCAGCTGGCATGGTTTCCGGCACAGGGCTCCCAAGATCGGGAGGTCTGATACCATTTGTTAGGAACCTGGCCATAGGAGATAGAAATAAAAGGAACTTGTTGTATTAATTCACTGGAGAAGATGATATCAGTGTGATATCAGTCTCCTCAAAGGATACAATGGTTTCTAGGTATTAGAGAGACCTAGACTCTCCCAATTCCAAGTCTGCCCAATTCTGAGATGCCCCCCTCAGCTCCTCTCCCCTTGCCTATATTGCTTCCCACCTCCCTCCCCCTAACTTGATTCAGAATATTCTCTCTCCTCTGCCTAGCTGGCAGTTAGTTACAAAACCCCTCAGCCTTTACTACATGCCCTATATCCATCAGCTCTCTTTCTATTTCTTCTAATATATGCTATTAATAACAGCATTAATATCAATATGAGGAGTCCTAACAGATATCAAGGAATGAGAAATAAAAAAGAATGTTGCAAAAGAAAATAATTCAACCTATGTTCTCCCATTTTAGCTCCTAGCATGACTTGGTCATTTTAAAAGAGATATAGACACAGCATATTGTAGTGTAAATGGGGACCCACATCTCCAGCACAGGTCTGATATTCCTGCACAGGATCTCAATGTTGTGTCTACCTCTCTCCTAAATTGATAAGTTTAAGCTAGAAGCTAAAAATTCAAGCACTCAATGATCTCAGTTATCTCCACAATTCACTGGGAGCCTCCATTTTGGTTTCCTTTTTAAATGGGAAACAATTATTACCAAGAAAAAAATGGAAGTATAACTAAGGGTAGAATAAAACCTTCAAAGTATAAAAGACAAGGAAACTTGGGAAAATCAGAAATACAGCGAAGCTGTCCAGCTCCCTACTAAATGAGAAATGCAAAGGCAGCTCCCTTCAAGTTTTTCATTAATTCCCAAACAAAGTCTAGCCAGTATGCCCTACGTAATTTATCAATCCAAGCAACACCTCCTGATCCAATGCAGCACTAAAATTACTAATACATCTATTTTCAGTAATCATCCTTCAACAGGACATCTCTGAAGTTGAAATTTAACCATATGTCGCATTATAAATAGGGATGTGTTTAGCTTAGATTATTCTGACAGAAAAAGTGATTTTTTTACCTTTAAAAATCACTTTTATAGAAGCTATTTATATTGTTTTTTTCAACTTTTAGAAAAAGTGATTTTGAAGCTTAAATTATATGTAGCTGAAAACTGATTTTTTTTCAGAAGCTACTTTTTTCAGCTTCTACAAAAAAGCTGAAAATAGATTTTTTTGAGAATTTGATTATTTTTCAAAAATTATCCAAACATATGAAAACTTATTTTTTTTTCAATGAAAGAAGTGATTTTTTGTCTAAAAAAATCCCAAACAAACACATAAGTTTAAACTCAAAAGCTGAAACAAAAAAGCTGTTTTTAGTTTTTGAGTGAAATGAGTAACTTTTGTGAAAAGTGAATTTTTTTTTAATAGTTGAAAAATCACTTTTTGTCCAAAAAAGCTGAAACAAACGCACCCTAAAGCATGCGAAGTAATTAGCTGCGGATGAGGACCTATTTCACTTAAAGTTTTAATAAACTCTGATACCTAAATGCCCTCTTACAAGTTATAAGGACTCAAATAATTTCCAGCTTAGTGGGCAAAATAGATAAATAGGAAATATCATTATGTGAAGCATATATATTGAATAGAAGGGAATATATAACAACAAACAACAAAGCATTGTACCACTAGATAGGGTCATCAAACGACACCGTAGTATTCTATCATAAATCATGTTTGCATTTAAAATCTAGGTCTCTTTTGATAGTTTTACCTATGGTTTTTCTAAGTCTTTTTTTGATAGAAAAAGAAATTTTATTAGAAGAAAAGAGAATGTACAAAAAAGGATGAGTCATACTCATACAAAAGGTATGGCTAATACCTAATTGGATGAACCACGTAGTAAAGCATGCCAATCCTTTTGAATATTAGCTAAAGGAACACCCCTAAACAAACCATGAGCTGAGCACCAAAAGGAAGCCAAAAAAGTAATCCTATCCCAAATAAAATCAATAGATGAAAAGGAATCATTAAAAACCCTAGAATTTCTTTCCAACCAAATACACATAGCACAGCAAAGACTAAGTTCTACCGTAGAATCTTAGCTTCTTTACGCGAACCAAAGCGTCTAAACTTAGTGAGAAGAAACTAATGACTATCTTTAGGGCAAACTCATGAGTCTCCAAAGATCCCAAAAAGCCTAATCCAAAGAGATCCCCTCATAGGGCAATGCAAATAAAGATGATCCCTACACATATTAGGGGACAAAGCCATGAGGGGTCTGCGCTTCTGGAGCATGTCGTTAGTGTTAATCCGAATAAGAACAGCGGTCCATACAAAGGCTTTGACCTTAGAGGAAGATTTAGATTTCCATATGGTTTTTCTAAGTCTTCTTCCACCTTTAGCTATTGGACTACCCTCAACTGATCTACTCTCCTTACTGAGGATCCCATGGGCCTTCTCCACACATGCCCAAACCATCTAAGGTGAGATTCTATTATCTTTTCCACAATAGGCGCTAGAAATGGAATGTAAATTTAGCAAGAGGCACACAAATTCTAACTTAAAAGTAAGAATTGGGGATGATACCATACCACATGTCACACGATTTAAATATTTTGGATTTATTATCCAAAATGATGGAGAAATAGATGGAGATGCAAATCATAGGATTCAAGCTGGATAGATAAAATGGAAGAGTGATTCGGGTGATATTGTATAAAAGAGTACTGCTCAAGCTTAAGGGAAAAATTTACCGCACAGCTATAAGATCGGCGATGTTGTATGGAACTAAATGTTGGATGGTAAAAAACAAAGAAGAAAATAGAAGGGAATATAAGACAAAGAAAAAGAGACCTACACCTTTACTTGTTCTCAAACTTAAAATTACCTCTTTGCTGAAGCTAAAATAAAGATTCTTTTTAATCTAGTATGATACAATTTGTCAGTTTCTCTACACAATTTATCACTTCAGGTAAACTCAAGAAAAAAGTAAGAAAACCAATCACTTTTACTTGAAAGAATGTAAGAAGAAGAGAGAAAGAGAGAAAGCAAGTGCATCAATTTTGAGGCAATAATCTAAATGATTACAGGATAACATTATTGCACTTGCAAAACAAGAGTTTTACACACTCACCAGCAGTATCAATCATGTCATCTACCATCACTGCTACCTTTCCCTTTACATCACCTATCAAATTCATCACCTGCAAATGAGATTTACCCAATCAGAAAGCCTAAAAGGTGCCTCAATTCAGCACTCTAAATTAACTATTAGCATGACTTTTCAAAGGAACAAAAGTGGTCACCACACAAAGGTCTAAGGCAGTTTTTAAATGGGTAAATAATCTTTAGTTCTAACATTTTAAAATTAACATCAATTTAGTCCTGAAAAAAATCACAAGCCAATCCAATCGAGGCAACAAACCTCCCAATCACAAGCCATAAACTGAATGGCCACAACTACACCCAATGGGCAAGATTAGTCCATCTCTTCCTCCAAGGAAAGGGAAAGAAAGAGTACATCACTGGTGAAGCCAAGAAACCAGAAAATAATGAAGCCAAACTCAAAACCTGGAAGCTAGAAAACAACCAAGTGATGTCATGGCTGCTAAACACCATGACTAATGAAATTGGAGGAGATTTTATGTATTTCAGCACTGCAAAAGAAATATGGGATGCAGCACAAGAGACCTACTCAGATGTGGACAACACCTCAACCATCTTTGAGATCAAGAGTATCATTCATGACTTAAGACAAGGTACTTCAACTGTCACAGAGTATTTTAATACTCTCACGCGATATTGGCAGCAGCTGGACATCTACGAGGAGACTAAATGGAGCTGCACAGAAGACAGTATACAATACAAGTCCTTTGTTGAAAAGGAACGAATCTAGAAACCACTTCCAAAGGTCCAAGAAGTTTTCTCTGAGATTAGAAGAAAGGAAAACCGAAGGAAGATCATGCTATGAGCCCCCCCCCCCCCCCCCAGTTGTTCAAATGTCTAAAAGCTCAGTCTTGGCTGCAAAAGGGTCACGGCCAAACCATCAGCGAAAAAAATCCAGACCTTGGTGCGAATATTACAGGAAGACAAGCCATACCAAGGATACATGCTAGTTCCTCCATGGAAAACCAGCAGATGGTAAGTCCAAAAGTAGAGAAAATAGGGGCAACTTAGCCTCTTTCCACACACTAGAAGACACAACAGAAAATAGTGCACCTGAAACCAGCCCCTTCAGCAAGGAACAGATGGAGCTGTTACAAAAACTCCTTCAATAGAGCATAAAAACAGAAAGTACCAACAGCACTGCCTCTTTGGCACAGAAAGGTAATTGTTTAAGTGCTTTATCAGCATGCAGAGGAAGAACATCAGATTGGATTGTGGATATAGGACATGATGGGGGATATTAATACATTCAGCAAGTATTATCCCTGTCATGAAAATGTTACAGTCAGAATAGCAGATGGTACTCATTCTAAAGTTGTTGGTAAAGGATCGGTTATGGTGTCTAAGGATATCATCTTAAAGGATGTTCTCTTTGTCCCTAAACTCGATTGTAACTTGCTATCTATAAGCAAATTAACTAAAGATCTTAATTTTGCTACTGAATTCCAACCTCATTTGTGTGAATTTAAGGCTTTGGATTCGGGAAGGAAGATTGATAGTGCTGAAGAATGTGCGGGGCTCTATCTCCTATGGGTTGATGACTCCAAGAGTAATCAAGAAGGACCAAAATTTGCTCGTGCAGCAACCTTACCCAAAGCAAAGTCTATAATATTGTGGCATTATCGCCTAGGCCATCCAAACTTCATGTATTTGGAAAAATTGTTTCCATCCTTGTTCAATAAAAATCCAAAAATTTTCCAATGTGAAGTGTGTCAAATTGCCAAGCATACTCGAAACACTTATCCCACACAACCATACAAACCATCTCAACCAGTCTCCCTAATCCACAGCGACGTTTGGGGACCCTCTAGAATCAACAATATCACTGGTTCTAGATGGTTCATCACATTCATTGATGACCACACAAGAACAACATGGGTGTTTCTCATGAAAGAAAAATCAGAAGTAGGGAAAATTTTTTAATACTTCCACAACACCATAAAGACACAATTCCAGAAAGGCATCCAAGTGCTCAGAACAGACAATGGACGGGAATACTACAATTCTACCCTAGGTTCCGATCTCTAGAAACATGGCATCATTCATCAAAGCTTGTGTGTCAACACTCCACAACAAAATGGAGTTGCCGAACAGAAGAACCATCATCCCTTAAAAGTTGCTAGATCATTGTTGCTAGCCACTAATATCCCCTTAAAATTTTGGGGAGATGCTGTCCTCACAGCCACCTACCTTATAAACCTAATGCCCTCAAAAATCCTAAACTATAACACTTCACCCTTCAAACCTTCTTCCCAAACACTCGCCTCTTCACACATATCCCAATTAAATATTTGGGTGCTCTACCTTTGTCCATAATCATCAATTGAACCGAAGCGAGTTTGACCCGAAATCGATACCTTGCATTTTTCTAGGTTATTCACCAAACCACAGGGGTTACAAATGTTATTCTCCCTCCATGAAAAAAGTTCTATCACTATGAATGTCACCTTCTATGAGGACAAGCCATTTTTTCCCAAAACAGAAACTCAAGGGGAGAGAATACAAAATGACTTCAGTTTTGGAGATTCGGGAACACTAGCATCCTTGAAGAAGAACAAAATGCAGCTGTGTGTGATGAGGAACCAAACCTGGAAACCAACTGCCTAGCTGAATCCAAAGCAACTGAACCAGAAAATGAAACAGCAAAACCAGAAAAGGAAACAGCAGAATAGGCAACAAATAAAAGGCCTATTGCACAAGCAGACAAGCCACTTCTTGTATAATCGCAAAGACAGAAAACCCAAAAGGATCAAGAGCCTTCCGCACTTCCAAGGCAAGGTCAAGAGTCTAATCGAATATCAAAGCCTGGAGAAACTCACCAAGGTAACATTTTTCCTTCTTCCTCACAATCTGAAATTTCTACCCAAGAAGATATTAATCTGCCCATTGCTGTTAGAAAGGGTGTGAGGTCTTGCACTCAACACCCTATTGGAAAAATTGTGTCTTATGATAAATTGTCACCAAACCATAGAGCCTTTGTGACAGCAATTGATAGTATTCAAGTACCAAGGGACATACATGAGGCATTAGAAAACCCAAAGTGGGCAGCAGCTGTAAAAGAGGAAGTTCAAGCTCTAGGGAAAAGTGGAACATGGGAAATTTCGACCTTGCCAAAAGGAAAGAAAACTGTTGGGTGCAAATGGATTTTCTCTGTTAAGTACAATGCTGATGGTAGTATTAACATATGCAAAGCACGTCTAGTAGCCAAAGGATTCATACAATTCTATGGCATAGACTATGAAGAGACCTTTGCTCCAGTGGCGAAACTAAATTCAGTTCGAGTTATTCTATCTCTTGCAGCAAATCTTACTGGCTTTTGCACCAACTTGACATCAAGAATGCATTCCTCAATGGCGAGCTAGAAGAAGAAGTCTACATGAACATTCCCCCTGGACTTGAGACCCCAAGAACAGCAAGCAAAGTGTGCAGACTTTACAAGTCTTTATGTAAAGTCTTTATATGGGCTCAAGCAATCACCAACGGCATAATTTGAAAGGCTAACCCGAATTGTCAAAGGAAATGGCTTTGTTCAGTGTCAATGTTACGGACCCCAAATATGGCCAAGAATATACTAGGAAGAAGAATAGAGTTAATGGGCTGACCCCAAGCCCATTAGGAGGATAAAGACAAAATTGAGAGTGGTTCTGCTGAGCTGGAGAGAGAGAAAAAAAAAAGGACAGTCTGAAGGATTGTGGTAGTGGGGTGGGGGAATTGATATACCGTTAGGGAGTGGAGAGAGAAGGCATTGAGATTTTTGAGAGAAACATTGAGAGGGTGAAGGGCTCCTCTATGCCCAGGCTATTTTCTTGTTATTGTTCTTCTTTTTTTTCTGGAATATACATGATTCAGAGCTGAGTTCTTCACACTGAAGCTCAGGTTCTGCAGTTATACTCTACTTTTTTTTCCATCCTATTACTTCCGTGATACCAGTCTTAACAACTGGTATCAGAGCCTATCGATCCAAAGGGCTCTGGGATGGCTTCCCCACGTGTTACCATGGAGGCGAGAATGGAAGACTTGGAGCGAGGTGTCACAGCCATGGAACGACGCCAAGAGGAACAGGGCAAGGCGCTGGAGCTCATCGCGCAGCAGCTGGGACAACTACTCAGAGAGAGACACATGAGCCCACCCCTAGAAGAACCACAGCCAAATGGAGAGAGTACACCCCAGGCAAAGTGACTCCTCCACCACAGGCCAACCGAGACCCACCTGTAAGGAACCAGAAGCGCCATGAGCAACTGAATGACCCATGGGAGCAGGAACGAACCCCAAGGCGGCATGAGCTGGGTCGCAAGATAGAACTTCCCCTGTTTTCTGGGGAAGACGCCTATGGGTGGTTGGCAAGGGTGGAACGTCATATCAGGCTCAATGGGGTAGAGGATTATGACAAAATGGAGCTGGTTATGGTGGCCATGGAAGGGGATGCCCTTATTTGGTTTCAGTGGTGGGAGGACCAAGTTCCTTTTCCCACTTGGAGAGAATTTAAGGAGGACCTCATCAAAAGGTTCCAACCAGGGGTTGCTAGGAACCCCATGGGGCCATTCTTGGTGAGGTAAACAGGCTCTGTTTTGCAATACAGAAGGGAGTTCGAGCGAGCTGCAAGTACGAAGAAGGACCTTGAACCGGAGGTAATGATGTGTATCTTCCTTAGTGGGCTAAAGGAAGAGCTTCAGGCCGAGTTGAGGATAGGCCAATTCAGAACCTTATCAGCATTGATGGACAAGGCTCTAGAGTTGGAAGAAAGGAATGGAGCATGGAGGGAAAGGGGAGTGGCGAGTTTACGAAAGGAGGGAGTGACATTAGACTTAACCCAACTTATAAGGCTCCTGGAACTGCCAGGCAGGGTGAA
Source organism: Pterocarpus macrocarpus (assembly GCA_031439585.1). Lineage (NCBI taxonomy): Eukaryota > Viridiplantae > Streptophyta > Magnoliopsida > Fabales > Fabaceae > Pterocarpus > Pterocarpus macrocarpus. Next base: position 14,499,928 of record CM062516.1, on the reverse strand, counting down.
GGGACAGGGGCGGACGCCTATGGAGAAAGAGGAGGAAGAGTGGTGCAGAGGAAGAAAGCGATAGGGTTCGAACGGAGCCTAGAAGGTTATCCCAAGAAGAATGGCAAGAAAGACAGCGGAGGGGACTATGTTTTAAATGTGGGGGCCATTGGGACCGTGATCATGTGTGTCCCATGAGGAGGATGCAATTAATATTGGTGGAAGAAGAGGAGGAGGAATTAGAAGAAAAGGGAGATAAGAGTGGAGGAACTCTCGAAGAAGAAGAAGAGGGAACGGGGTTGAAGAACATGAGGATTTCCCTTCATAGCTTGGCTGGCCTCACTTCCAATAAATCGTTTAAAGTGAGAGGCGAAATTCAAGGGAGGGATGTGCTAGTATTGGTGGATAGTGGAGCATCCGGGAACTTTCTAAATGCTAGAGTGGCAAAGGAGTTGCAGCTGGAGGTTAAGAAGATTCCTACCTTTACCATTGAAGTGGGAAATGGACAAAAGGAACAAGGAGCAGGAGTGTGTTGTGGGCTTGAGCTGAAGATACAAGGAATCAGCATAACTCAAAATTTCTTCCTCATGGAGATGGGAGGATCGGAGGTTGTTTTGGGCATGGACTGGCTATCTAGTCTCGGGAGGATCCAAGCGGATTTCAAGGAAATGATATTGCAATGGAGGGATGGAGGGAAGCTGTGGGAGATTGTGGGTGATCCTTCCCTATGCAAGGCAGCTTCTTGGAAAGCTACTATGCAAGTATTGAAGGAAGAAGGAGAAGGGTATGTGATAACCCCTTGGCAGGATGACCCCATTGTGAGCGAGCAAAATGGGGTACCTCAGGAAATATGGGAGGTTTTGAAGGGTTTCCCTACTGTTTTCCAAGCTCCAACCGGTCTACCCCCTAGTAGAGAGTGTGACCATTCCATTGTATTGAAGGAAGGTGCAGCCATACCAAATATTCGCCCTTATAGGTACCCCTGTTACCAAAAAAATGAGATAGAAAGAATTGTGAATGAGATGTTGCAAGCTGGAATTATTCAGCATAGTGTTAGCCCTTATTGTAGCCCTGTTATATTAGTCAAGAAGAAGGATGGAGGGTGGAGATTTTGTGTCGACTATAGAGCTCAACAAAGTAACTATCCCGATAAATTTCCTATCCTGTCATAGAAGAACTTTTGGATGAATTGGGGAACGCTCAGGTCTTTTCCAAACTAGATTTAAAATCTGGTTACCATCAGATACGAATGAGGGCTGAAGATGTGCCAAAGACAGCTTTAGGACTCATGAAGGGCACTATGAGTTCCTAGTTATGCCATTTGGCTTTAATGCTCCATCCACGTTTCAATCCCTGATGAATAGAATTTTGAAACCCTTCCTAAGGAAGTTCACACTAGTCTTTTTTGATGACATTCTAGTGTATAGTAGGGATGTGAGACAGCATGGGGAACACTTGAAAAGGGTGCTGGAATTACTCCAACAGCATCAGTTATATGTCAATGGAAAGAAATGCTATTTTGGGCGATCAATTTGGAATACTTAGGCCATATTATATCGGGAGCGGGGGTTTCAGCACCCAAGAAGGTGGAAGCAATGGTAGATTGGCCGGTACCACAGAATATCAAGAGCCTGAGAGGGTTCTTGGGGCTTACAGGGTATTATAGACGCTTTGTGAAAGACTATGGGAGGTTGGCACAACCTTTGACTAAGTTGTTAAAGAAAGAAGGATTCATATGGGGGGAAGACACCCAAACGGCCTTTGAAAAACTGAAGAATGCTATGGTGAAAGTGCCGGTTTTGGCTGTCCCCTGTTTTGATAAGACGTTCATCATTGAATCTGATGCATCAGGAAAAGGTGTAGGAGCTGTGTTAATGCAAGAAGGCCGACCCATAGCTTTTATGAGTAAAGCTTTGTCAGAAAGAGCCCAGAGGAAATCAGTTTATGAAAGGGAATTGATGGCCATGGTGTTGGCCATTCAAAAATGGAGACACTATCTACTCGGTAGACATTTTGAAGTCCACACTGATCAGAAGAGTTTAAGGTTCTTGCTGGAACAGAGGCTAATGGGAGAAGACCAACAAAAGTGCTAATGGGAGAAGACCAACAAAAGTGGGTGTCTAAGTTGATGGGGTTTGATTTCGAAGTAAAATACAAGCCGGGCAAGCAAAATGCTGTAGCGGATGCACTGTCACGAAGGGTGCACCTTTCAGCAATCTCGACAGTCCAGATTTTCGAGTGGGAGGGCATAGAGGAAGAACTATTGGCAGATGAAAGACTAAAGAAGCTGATGCAAGACTTGGTGATCCATCCTGAAGCTCATCCGGGCTATGAATCAAAAAGCGAAAGCGTGGTACAAGGACAGGCTGGTTATATCCAAGGCTTCTGCAAGAATTCCAATGGTACTGAGGGAATTTCATGATTCAGTTTCAGGAGGCCATTCTGGTTTTTTTAGAACATACAAAAGGATTTCAGCCATTCTATTCTAGGAAGGGATGAAGAAAGATATCCAAGAGTATGTTAGAACATGTGAGGTCTGCCAGCGAAACAAATATGACACGCTCTCCCCTGCAGGGTTGCTCCAACCACTTCCTATTCCTGCTACTACATGGACTGATTTGTCCATGGATTTCCTAGGGGGGCTACCTAAAGCCAAGGGATTAGATACAATCCTAGTGGTGGTGGATAGGCTCACAAAATATGCCCACTTCTTTGCCCTTTCCCACCCTTATTCAGCCAAGGAAGTGGCTGGAATATTTATTAAGGAAGTAGTCAAATTGCATGGGTTTCCACAAACCATTGTTTCGGATCGTGATCAATTATTTATGAGTAATTTTTGGACAGAGATGTTCAAGATGGCAGGCACTAAATTAAGGTATTCAACAACTTACCACCCGCAGACAGATGGATAATCAGAAGTGGTAAATCACTGTTTGGGGACTTATCTCAGGTGTTTTGCTAGTATGAAGCCCAAAAGTTGGCCTCAATGGCTTAGTTGGGCAGAATATTGGTATAATACCAATTATCACGCATCCACAAGAACCACTCCTTTCAAGGCTCTCTATGGCAAGGATCCTCCCATTCTGTTGAGAGGAGATTCGACCCCATCAAATGTGGAGGATATCAACCAGATGGTGCAAGACCGGAATCTCATGCTGGATGAGCTTAAAGAGCGGATTGGCAAAGCGCGAGCATAATGAAAGTCCAAGTAGATAAACATAGGAGAGAACTTGAGCTCGAAGTGGGGGAATTAGTTTATCTCAAGATTCAGCCCTACAAGCTGAAATCACTAGCTCAGAGATGCAATCAAAAATTAAGTCCAAGGTTCTATGGCCCCTATGAAGTTGTAGAGAAAGTGGGATCCGTGGCATATAAGTTGAAGTTACTGGAGGAGTCAAGGGTGCATCCGGTGTTCCATGTGTCACTCCTTAAGAGATGTGTAGCTCCTCAGGACAAGTGCCAACCCCTTCCTACTATTCTCACAGAGGAATGGGAGTTGCAAGTACAACCAGAGGAAATTCTTGCTACTAGACTAAATTCTGCTGGTTTTGAAGAGGTCTTGGTGAAGTGGGTGGAATTACCTGACTTTGAAAACTCTTAAAGAGTAGACTTCAGAAGGAGTTTCCTAACTTCCACCTTGAGGACAAAGTGAATCTTCAAGGAGGGGGTATTGTTACGGACCCCAAATATGGCCAAGTATATACTAGGAAGAAGAATAGAGTTAATGGGCTGACCCCAAGCCCATTAGGAGGATAAAGACAAAATTGAGAGTGGTTCTGCTGAGCTGGAGAGAGAGAAAAAAAAAAAGGACAGTCTGAAGGATTGTGGTAGTGGGGTGGGGGAATTGATATACCGTTAGGGAGTGGAGAGAGAAGGCATTGAGATTTTTGAGAGAAACATTGAGAGGGTGAAGGGCTCCTCTATGCCCAAGCTATTTTCTTGTTATTGTTCTTCTTTTTTTTCTGGAATATACATGATTCAGAGCTGAGTTCTTCACACTGAAGCTCAGGTTCTGCAGTTATACTCTACTTTTTTTTCCATCCTATTACTTCCGTGATACCAGTCTTAACAGTCAAACAGACCATACAATATTTGTTAAACACTTGCTAGAAGGAAAACAGCATTGTTCATTGTGTATGCTGACGACATAGTCATCATTGGTGATGACACTAAAGAAACTGAACAGCTCAAGAAGCTCCTGGCCAAGGAATTTGAAGTGAAGGATCTAGGAAAACTAAAGTATTTATTAGGAACGAAAGTAGCTCGATCAAGAAGTGGAATCTCTATGTCCTAGAGAAAGCATACCATGAACCTTTTGAAAGAAACTAGTATGTTGTGGTGTAAGCCAGTTAACACCCCAATCGATCTAGCAAAGAAAGGTGGGGTAGAAGAAGAGAATCCTCCAGCCAACAAGGACAGGTACCAAAGGTTTGTGAGAAAACTAATCTATTTAACTCACATAAGGCCTGATATTGGCTTTGCTGTGAGTATGGCAAGTCGGTTTCTAAACAATCCCACTGAGCTTCACATGAAGGCTGTAAACCGAATCCTCCAATACCTAAAGGGGACTCCGGGCGAAGGACTACACTTTGCAAGGAATTCTAATAGAGACATTGAGGTGTACACTGATGCAGATTGGGCAAGATCAGTCACTGACCGAAAATCCACCACAGGTTATTGTTCATATGTTTGGGGAAATTTGGTCACATGGAGGAGCAAAAAGCAACCAGTAGTTGCTAGGAGCAGAGTTCAAAGCTCTTTCTCACAATATTTGTGAAGGGATATGGCTCCAAAGAATGCTTAAGGAGTCAAAATATCCTCAACCTACCCTATGAAGGTCCTATGTGACAACAAAGCTGTCATCAGCATTGCCAAAAATCCAATTCATCATGATAGAACCAAACATGTGAAAATTGATCGCCATTTTATAAAAAAGATTGAAAGTGGGGTTGCTAGTCTAGAGTACACACCATCCAATCAACAAACTGCAGATATTCTGACTAAAGGTCTTCCGAAAAACACCTATGAGACTCTAAGATCCAATCTGGTCATGGTAGACATCTACCACCTAGCTTGAGGGGGAGTGTTGGTGATCAATGACTATATTTGGAAGGATATTCTGATAATAGAATATTCTATTTTATTCTTTATTTGTATAGATTAGGAAGAATAGAATCTTTCCTTTATTAGGTAGTCAATATCTTTGATTTATTTTCTTATTTAAGAGGAGATTGTTTCCTCCTTTATTTAGGAATAGAATTAGTTGTACAGATTCTTCACAGGCCTATATATGTTTGGCCTTTATAACCTATTCAAGATATAGAAAAATACCTTTTCTATAGGGGTAGTAAGTCAATAAATAGGAGGGAAAAGGATTGAGGGAAATTAGTTAGGAATTAGATTGCATTATGAGGGAGAGTTAGAGGAACTCTTGAAGATCCCTATCCACTATTGTATTTTCTGGTTCCTTAATCTTCTTGGTCAAGAGCCATTCCTATGATTCTTTAGCATTTCTTTCTTGAATCTGAACCAGTCCTATCAAAATGTCATGAACAATATCTTCCAAAAGCTTAAGCTAATGGATATAGGCACATTAATGGCTTTACATACCCCCTCACGTAAAAGCCCTTTGGATTTGAAGTGTGGACAATGCATAGGCTCACCTACCTTATATTGAAACTCAACTTATTTTATCTAGGCAGCAAGGATCAAATTCTAGGGTATTTAGTCAAAGAAACTCTAATACTATGTCATAAACAACTCTCCCAAGAGATTTAAGTTAATGGATAGAGGCACATGAATGACTTTATATCTAAACAGGAAAAAATAACAAAAGATTAATAAAAGATTACAAGTTATCTAGATATCTGTATTCTATTTCTTTCTATCAAGAATCATACCTTGAGTAACTAAGTTGGAGCTTAACTGTTTTCATTTGAGACATCTAAAATCAAACATAAGAAGAGTACAAGGTCACACCTCGGCAACATTATGCCCATGTCGCCTTTTATCAACAATAGCTAAAGGAGCATCAGATAACTTTTTGGCAAAAGCACGTGCTCTAGCAACACCACCAACATCTGGTGAGACAACTACCAAATCATCTGAACAAATAGTCTTGCTGGCAAGGTAATCAAGTATAACAGGCTGGTAGTGGCACAAAAAGAACATATGATTAATCAATAAACCAAGTTATATTAATCATTCAAGGTAAAAACTTCTGGGCAATACATAATTAATAAAGCTCAATACAAACTGAATATATCATTAGCATATCTCAAATATTGATGCAGAAAATGACAGTTACAAATTATAGAAAAATGATATATCCTCCTAAAACATTCTCCTAACAATCCTCCTAATTACTAAACATGGAAAATATTGAATGTTTTGCAAATGCATTTATTATCTTGAAAATATAAAAAGCATTCACTATTTTCTTTGTTTAGAAATTAGGAGGATGTTTTAGGAGGATATATCATTACTCCAAATTATAACACTATCATATATCCTTTTGTAGAACAGTCTCACATTGATAGGAGTACTGGATATCATCCAATAACATCAATTTACCAACCCTAATTATTAATAAATCCATTTCTCAAGAACCATCCAAGGATAGACTTCAATGAACTTCTTCAAGTTAAAATTAGTCCATGTTCTTGCACAAACTGAATGGCTGAAGAAGCTACATAATACTCATTACCAACACCAATCACAGCCATCATTACAACTCGGATCAAGATCACCATTCAATCTGTAGAAGGGGTAGCTTAAAGGTTGATTAAGAGAGCACAGTAAATGCATAACATTAAGAGTCCAAGTGTGGCTGAACAGCATAAATAACAAATAAGAGGTTTCAGTACATGCAAACAAAACTGACTTTAAGGATTTAGGTTAGGAAAAAATCAGAAATTTTAATGGTAATATATAAACAGTGAAATAGGCATGTCAATAGAAGATTTCCATTTCAATTTAGATTTCAGATGCATCATTAAAATAAAGCAGCAACAAATTATGAACTGGCTACAAGTTATTAGAGATATACAGCACATCCACAGGCATGTTAGTGTTTAAAAGATCACAAATATTTCATTCTATTCTATGCTAATGACACGACCCAAGTAATGTTTTCTATTACCTGTCCATACACATGATCAACTGGAATATCAAAATAGCCCATGGCCTGCCCAGAATGGAGGTCACAAGCAAGAACACGATTTGCACCTGCTTCAGTAATTAAATTTGCTACAAGCTTGGCAGCAATGGATTCACGCCCTTGTGTCTGAAACAGTAGTTGAAGACCATGTTTAAACTAAACTGGACTTGGATGAAGGATATTATCAGCTAATTTTCGTCAATCTGAGCTGTGACATGACATTTCTATAGCATTGTATGAGAAATGCTAGGTATTATTTTAGAGCTTCTAAAAATTTATGACTTCAGCAGTTGTACTTTTACAGTTGCAAGTAGAATGTGATTGTCCCAATGACATAGACATCATCTTCACATCTGAGCTATGATGCATAGATACACAAAAATGGGCACTGTACCCGTGTTATACCTATATACATATGGTACTGATATTCATATGATATGGCCGTCTATGTCTTTTTGGCATATTTTCTCTGTTTTACTGGCAGATATGGTTGTCAGTATATATTTTGTATATCTTCTCATCCACAAATTCCCACTCTGAAAGGAAAGAATATCTTCTTTGGGCTATTACCAATTGAGTCAAAGAAACTAATGCAAAGGGGGAGCTGTAAATAAGCTTACTAGCTGCAATAATTAATACAATGGACCATATTCATGGGTTAGGTAGCTTTAGAGATGATTATGTATTATACAAGATTTTCTACTATGTAAATATATTTTTATACAATAATTTTACTTAATATACCATATATTACCTGTATCCTATGTTATTGACACATTTTTTATCAAATTGTACTGGATACAATACTCATGCGTATCTGTGCAACATAGCAACAGAAACCCAATTTGTATAAAATACTAACAAAACAGGGATATAACAAGAAGCACAAATTTTCATCGCAATTAAAAAATAATGCAGATATTATGAATATCCAATTAAAGCTGAAAAACTGACCTTTCTATCAGCTCTAGCATATCCAAAATATGGAATGACTGCAGTAATATTTTTGGCTGAAGCTCTCCTGCAGGCATCAATCATTATGAGAAGCTCCATAAGATTCTCATTGGCGGGTGGACATGTGGGCTGCACAAGAAACACATCACAACCTCTGACACTCTCTTGCAGCTGAACGTATATCTCACCATCAGCAAAACGTTTAATCTTAATTTTTCCTAGCTCCAGGCCCAAGTAGCATGCAATTTCCTATTCATATACATAACACCACATCAGAAATTTTGTTAATAAACATCTTCCATTACATAACATAAGATTTCAAATATCAGTAAACAATGAGCAAAGAAAACCAGAAATAGTGTTTAGAGCAGGAAAATTAGATGTTCATGCATATTGGCTACAGAGGGTTAGTTTGTATATCATAAATAAAGGGGTGAGCGTTCAATGTAATTTCACATGTACCGTTCCAAGTGTAATATCAAACTGACTATAAGAGGAAGTAACTTGTGGTCTTAATTTCATATAATTTTTCCTAGGGTAAATCCCAATTTCGTCCTGAGAATTGAGAAATATAGTGGCAGACACTAAGAAATAAAAACTCTCAAAAACTCCCAATGTGGTGTCTCTCTCCAAACCATAAATATCGGCTACATTAGTCCCTACCTGCTGGACGCAATATTCCCAGTAAAAGATTAATACAGCCAACATTTGTCATACCTGCTGACCATGGAGTTAGCTTTTGTTCATCTCAACTAATGTTGTTTATACAATGGACAAACTTACAGGTTTACTCCTTTTCATATAAAACTAATAACCAAACATTTCTTTAACCGTCATTTTTAACACTATACCAAACTGAACATAAAAATGCAGGTAAATTTCTCTCTCAGATATGTTGAGAGACTGAAAAGCTCTATTTCATTGATTGTCTTTTTCTTGTTTGTTGTTGTTCTTGTAAAGAGAATCTTTTGTCCTCCTATTCCTTCTCTTTCATCTCAATAAAATTCTTATTTTCTCCAGGGGGAAAAAAAAAAGGGTCCTCAAAGGATAGGCCATAAAATAGTCCTTCAAAGATTTTTTTACATCAATTTAGTCCTCATATTATAAAATAACTATCAATTTAACAGCCAAGTTAATGTCTAAATACAGCTAAATCGATGTTGATCTTAAAAATTGAAAATTTAAATTGATGCCTAAAATCTTTAGAGGAGTAACATGTTCAACAGTAAAGCCTGATTTTGGTCCCTAAAGTGATATGTGTGCTTCAATTTCGTTTGGGAAATTAAGAAACTAATGATTTAATTCCTAAAGTTTTAAAATGTAATTCAAGTTAATCCTTGGAGTTACGTCTGTAGGAACTGAATGGAATCACCCAAGGGACTAGTGACTAACTTGAATCACATTTTACAAATTCAGGGACTAAAAGGTTAATTCCTTAATTTCAGGAACCTACTCACATGTTCAATATAATATCTTTTGAGAACTACTTTTAGTGTTTAATTAAATAAAAAGAAGGGAAAAAAATAAAGGAATATATATATATGCAATTGAAACGCTTACTTGAGCAAGGGCGGGATTTGCCGTGCCAGAAAATATTCGGAGACGGGTGTCGTTCTTGTTAACCAAATCCTGGATACGCGCATTAGGCGCTACAAGGAAACTTGGAATCGCACTTCCACTTCCGCCAACGAGTAACTCACCTGGACTCGTTGCCCTCCCATTCTCGAACTTCAATGGCTCTATTAGCTTACACCTCTGCACCAATTTCCACATTAATCAAAAACCAAAATTTCATTTCCCAGAAAATCAAGAAACCCGGTCGCCGAGAAAAAGAAGAGTGGCAAGAAGGGGAGCTAGGAAGTGAAAGTGGGGTGAAGTGAGAATAGTAGCAAGAAGCGGAATCAGAAGGAGGAGGAGGAGGAAAGGGGGGGGGGGGGGAACGGTGACTTACGACGCCGTTTCGGAGAGAGATACGAGGGGAAGGATCGATTGGAGCGAAACGACGACGTGTGGGGTGAGAGAAGCGAGAAGTGAAGGAGGAGGAGCAGGTGGAAGAAGAAGCGCAGTGGAGTAGAGTGGACATCGCGTCGGGAAGGAAGCGCCTCGAGTGATTGCGGTAAATTCGGATTAGCTTCATTTATACTTTCGTATTTTCATTTTCGCTTATTTTTAGAGTTTAATTTGTATACACACATGTGAAAAAAATTCTATAATGATATCTAATCATTTATTGTCACATTCATAAAAGTATTTGATTTAACCACCCATTATTTTAAAAAATCTTAAAATATAAATATTTGATTGAATAACAGTATAAAACTCTTTTATACTGTTAACGTACAGTAATTAAACTCATTTTATTTTATCATTTTTTAAATACTTACTTTTATTTTATCTTTCTTGAGTGTTATAGGGTATCCTTTGAGAATTCAAAATATAGTATTAAATTTCAAATTTATGCAAATATTACATTCCATCTCAAACTTGCATAAATATTGCACTCCATTCCAAGTAAGTGATTTTTAACATAGAAACACAATATTTGGATCCATAGTTGACTCATTCAATATAACTCTTAGATTTCAATCAAAAACATCAATGGTTAATATTGCATTTAAAGTTTTTGCATCTTAATTATTCTGATTTAGCAATTTTATTCTTCTTGTTTCTATACTGCCACATATGCCACCAGCCTCGTTTGCTGCAACTCGACCCTACTGTCTCACAACACAGGTAGTGTAACGAGGTTGCCCCCTCACCCTCCTACATCAGTTCCTTCTTCGTGTTGCCCCACGACAATCGCCACCAAACATTTCTCCTCCCACAACAACCCTGCCTTCTTGGCCTTCACTAAGGGCTAATCAAGCATGGCAAAGAATAATGATAATAGTTCAAACTAATGGTGCTTGGAGTGTGAATTTGTCCTCTTTAGTGGTGAAAGGTGGTTGACAATGTGGAGTCGCGGTGGAAGGAGGAATATTTGACAATAGTTGTCACAAGGGCAGTATGGAGCAAGAATTGACATAGAAGGGTGAAGGGCAATGTTGCCATGGTAATTGAGTTGTGAGGTAGCTAGGTCTTGCTACCGCAAACAAGGTTGGTGATGGACTGGTGATGTGTGTAGCATTGTAGAAACAAGAAAAATAAAATTGTGGAATGAAAATAATTAAAATACAAAAACTTGTAATGCAATCTCAATCTCAAGAGTTAATATTAAATAGGTCCACCATAGATCCAAATATTGTGTCCTCATGTTAAAAGCCACCTGCTTGGCAACATGCTCATTTAGTTTGAAATTTACTTATGTCTTACCTAATTGGGAAGCATCAACATCTGACTCAAGAATTTAAAAAAAAATGCATTGACATGTCAACATGCATTGAAAATTTCAGAAGATAACATATAATATAACAATAAGAATTTTATTAGCTTATAAAGGAGTGGATTAATGACACATCAACATGCATTGATTTTTTTTTTAAAAAAATTATCTTGTTAATGCTGAATTTATGTTGCAAAGTGGACTAATAACATCTTATAGGAGAATGAGATACCATTTGAAGGAATATTCAAGAAATTCACCTTGAAATTCATATGAGTTATTCAATCTTCGGCATACATCCTCACAGAATGCAATTGAAATAGCCTTTGGTGTTTTGAATTTTTTTTTTTTGTATGAATTACATTATTTTTTCTTATGGATTTACATGTTCTTATAGATTGTATGGTTCTTTTGAGGTTCAGTTGAAGATTTTAAATTACTAGTGTAAGCAGGTTGAATTGATGCAACAATTTTGAAGATCCAAATCAAACTAATAGAAGTGATTTGGATCGATTTGAGTAATCGATTCATTTTAAGGTGGAACCAAAATAAACTAATTATTATTAATTCGATTTCAAATTTATGATTTTTCAACCCGACCGTCCAAACACTAAATCCGATCACCTGATCAACTAATTTTTTTAATTTATGTCTAATCATTCAAAGTTTTGTACTCAAGATTTTAGTAATAGAGTCACTTTTTATCTTCTTCGTTAATATTTGTTTAAGAAATTCATTTATTTACACCATTATTAAGTATATCATAATCAAGCTTTACATTATTGCTAATTGTTACAAGAATAAAAAAATTTAAAAAAAAATACAATTCTTTATTTTTTAGTTTAAACTGATGACCTAAAGCAAACCAATCCAATACTGACCGGATTATTTTGGTTTGGATTTGTTAGAACAAAAAATTTAAAAACCAAACCAAACCAACCCAATTAAATTTGATTAGTTCAAATTTATTTTTCACTCAAACCCGAACTAAACCAACCCATTAGTTGAATGTTTAGTTTTCATAAATATATAATAACTTTGTCCCTTTCTTTCCTTTCTTTTCCCATCCCTTCCTATCTATTTCAATTTGCTTTGTTCTGTTAATGAAAGAATATCGAAACACACTGTAAGGTTGATTCTCCACACACCTTGAATATAAACCATCCATTTTGAATACAATAGATTACTCCTACATGGTGGTATTGCACCTAATTATTATAACTTACCCCATTTGTACCTCCTTTCTACTAAGCTCCGAATCATCACCAACTTATCCAACTGCCAATCACTACCCCTTATCATAACCCCATTATCCTCAAAGAGGTAGAGAAGTCTCTCCACAGCCCAGCTAGGTTGAGAAGGAAACATAGTTAGAGCTCTCTAATAATAAAGCAATAATACAGAGTCAGTAAAGGGGCCCTACAAAGTGGGCAAGTGCAATTGCTGTTGCCATGGTCCAACCAACTACCTTCTACCTTCTATGCATTCCATTTCCCTGTGGAGCATATAGTAACATTTCATAAGCTCCCTAACCTCATCTTGCTTTTACAATTGGTTCAAGCAAATAGCACTTTGTGTCTTCTATGTCTAGAAGTCCCTTCATAATTCTATCGAAGGTTGTCAATAGAAGAGTGTTGTCCCTTATCACATGGGATTAGGAAAATGCCCATAAAGAAGATGAAGACAAAACTGCTTCTCATGCTACTAGAAGTTGATAGGGCTATCAGAGGAGTCTTAGAAAAGGAGGTCGTCGAGGCCACAGATGACGAAGTTGACAACATCATTGTGGGCAATGATGGAACTACAATGCAAGCAACCCATCATCGACATGAGCAACTAGTGGGCTAGCAAAGGCACTAAGAAGTTTGTCCAGCTAACAAGGGAGTTCTTATGTGAGAATAAGAGAGTTATCTGAGTGATCTGGTTATATTTTTTTCCATACATCTTAGCCATTAATTTTTTTTGTACTCTTATATGGATGGTTTAGATTTAAGGTGCATGGTGCACCCTTCTTAACAAGGTGCACCTCAAAATTTGCCAAATCGATCGCGATATATTTTTTGTCTTACCTCTTTCTCATGTTTAGCTATTGTTGTCTCACGATTTAAACTATTAGTATTACTCAAGAATAGAAATGAATGGAAAAGCTCATCATTACTTTACTACCTATTGATATATACACAATTAAATGAGAACATTGATGTGAAAATACCACTACATCTACATGTGTAGAATCAAATTGCAAAGTTGTTACTAACTTTCATAACTATATCTGAACTAACACATAGCTAACTTATAACTAACTATGATAGTTACTTTGTATAGTGTGATAGTCACCCCAATGTTGGAAGATAAATGTCAAGAACTCCTAATAAGGACATGATGAGCCTGAATTATGATGTAGGAATGGCTTGGCCATCAAATTAACCAACTAATGATATGTTTTGACATGTATTAGACAAAGTAAAATTGATTGCACATGTTCCCTCACAAAATGGCAATTGATGTCAATGTATGTTGTGCGCTCATGGAAGGTTGGATTCAAAGCAATGTGTTTCACCACTTGGTAGTCACAAAGAAGCTTCATGAATTCAATGGAAATACCAAATTTTTTGAAAAGTTAAACTAAGCACGTGATTTCATTAGTGATATTTGCAACACCTTCCAAATACGACACAATGCTTAAACTATAATATCGCATTTAGGAGTTGTTACTAAGAGCTTCAGTGTACCAAAACATCCTCTATCGTAGCACCGACCTCTAGTTATCCAATTTTGTAGTCTCTGGCATCTTTGAACCCTTCTCATCAAGATACTTTAGTCTCAATCACATACCCCAGTGAGGATCACTACTACAACCAACTGAGCTGTCTGGAGATGACACGGGAACACATAAAAGTGAGAATTATAAATTCTCAATAAGCAGTCCTAAACTGACATAAACAGTGTCATTATCATCACCCTAGCTATTTCGGTTTATTATAAAAAAGGTGATCATGCTATAACAAAATAAAGATTTCATTTTATAAAGTTTGAAACTATTCTTCTGAAATGGGTTTCTTTTATTCAAGCACTTAATCCAAGACATCGTAACTTTTACATAACTTACGTCAGTATATAATCAAAATAGAACATAATATTGGAAATGAAAGAATGAAATATTTATCCTAATATAAGTCACTATGCTTTTTTGTTGTTGTACATCCTTAACTTAAATACCTTCCTTTCTTTCTTATTCTTCCTTACTTTCTTGGCTTTAATACTTATTGTTAACTTATCGTGCCTTAACTTAAGTCAGACATCTTTCTTTGACTTAAGCAAAGGGATCTGGTTACTTTTAGCTATCTTTACATTCTTGTACATGCTCTTGCCTTAAAATATTATCATGCCCTTACACTTAAAGTATTATCGTGCCCTTGCCTCAAGCAAAGGGATATAGTAAATGTTTTAAGTGGTCAAGTTCACTCCCCTTGACGATAACATACCTAGGCGTTATGTCTTGCCATCTCTAGGGTGTCAACATACATCTGCATTTGAGCGTTATGCACCATCGTCCTTAGAGTGCAATCTTAGATGTGCTTCTAATTTGAGTGATCTCATCTTTTGGTTAATTGCCTTCTATTGGAGGTATCTCATAATCATAACATAACTGCCTCCAACCAAAAAGATCTCATAATTATAATATAACGATCTCCAAATAAAGGGATCTCATAATCAGACTAAGTTGATAAGGGGACTTACGTGCCTCTAATTGGAGGGATCTCTTCTTTAATTAACTGTCTCCTATTAGAAGGATCTCATAGTCTTAATATAACTACTAACTACCTCCAAGTGGAGGGATCTCATATTCTTAGCTTGCATAATTTGTTCATACTTGTACATGAGGATACTTGATGCACTTATGCTCATGCTATATAACTTGCTTTCAAATTTTCTTGGCAAAAATTCAACAGTGTGATGGCTGCAGTGTATTATTACTATTATTATCCTACATTTTCCCATTCTATTTATAAATTCAATGGTGGTTCTCAAGGGCTCTTGGTGTCCTGGGGCTCACATATTCTCGGAATTGGGATTTTTCCTCTAATGCCCCTCTTGATAACCGTAAGTCATTATTTATAGTTTTACCATTTCTTATCTATATTTCAACTATCTACTATTCTGCCCCTATCTCAAGAGCAGCTTCCTTCTAGATCGGGGTTTTCTTAGAGTTGGGGATGTTACAATATTGGCCATTACTCAATATTCAACCACAATTGAAGACTGAGCAACTATGGTCTACTTCCTGGATTTCCATGATACTAGTGCATCCCATAAGAACACACAAAAGTCAAAAGTGGATTTCCTTGAATCAATATTGCAATACCCAATTTTATTACAAGGATTTCAAAAAAAAAAAAAAAAAAATGGGAATGTGAAAATTTCTTTTTATTTGTGCTCTTGATTATTTTCCAAATGAATGTGACTATGTGAATAAGCGAATAATGTGTCTAGTTGATTTCTAATTGATATTGCTTTAGGTTCTCCTTAAATGCTTGATTTTCATTGAATTGATCTTTTGTAATGAGAATCAAATGTTTTACTTTAAGTTTGTGTACTTGAATTATGTTGGTGATGCGTTGGAAATAGTTGATGGATTGAATGACATTTGGGATATTTCTAGAGTGTATGACAAGAAGTTTTGGTATTTAGTTTATGATTGATGCCAAACCTTTGGGCTTTGATCATGAGGAGGGGAGATTGAGCTTGTTTTGATCATTCTTGACCCAAGGGGCTCCGCTAAAGTGCAGTAGATCGTGCTACAGTGCAACGCCCTAAACCTGCTATGGAGGCATCCTGTTTGTTGTGCTATAGCACAGGCCGTTTTGCGAGTAGTTATAAATGAGGGCTCGGTCTCCATTTATGGGAGGACTTCTCTTTCTCAAGGGCTCGAAATCCTCTCTCCCTCCCTCTAAAACTCTCTTCTCTTATCTTCTTCAACATCTTCCCTTTCTTCTTTTTTCCTCCCTTAAAACCTCTCCTTCTCTTCCCTCATCATCATCCTTTTTTCTCTCTAAACTCTAGCAAATTTCCATTGTTAATGGGTGGGGACTTGCAAAAAGGCCCATATACTCCTTCTTGTTCCATTCTCTTCCTTAACATCTCAAAGTAAGTTTTGAGTTTAAGAACCCCTCTATGCCATGATGCTATATTTCTTTAAGCTTGCTCTTAGGATAGGAGATTTAAAGGCCTAAGGTTCAAGAATTGGGGGCTTTGTGTGGTTTGTAACACCCTCCCAAGTCTGATCTTATGCTTGAGATTATAGCACCATACCACAGGTTATTCTTGTTACCTAGCGGACCTTGTTGGGGGCCAAGCCAGTAGTCTTGAGAACTTACACTATCTGGAGACAACACGGAAAATAGGAGTAGAAATTATAAATTCATTAGGAGTTCTTTATTTATAAATGCGTAATGTCATCGTTGTTATCTCCAGTTGCTTGGTTTATTATGAAAAAAAGTGAACAGGCTATGTATATGTTTAATTTCTGATTCGAAAATATAATGTCCAAAGCAAAGGTTACCATTTTACTCATAGACTTGTAAATGGGAGAGCCCATACAACACCAATTCATGAATTATAGTATGAATAATAATAAGCTGAAACATAGTAAAACACAATAGCCTCATTACCTTTGGATACATAATTTCTGCATCTACCTTTGCGTGTATTTGAACTTATGCAAAAAC
Source organism: Pterocarpus macrocarpus (assembly GCA_031439585.1). NCBI lineage: Eukaryota > Viridiplantae > Streptophyta > Magnoliopsida > Fabales > Fabaceae > Pterocarpus > Pterocarpus macrocarpus. The sequence continues at coordinate 14,482,785 of CM062516.1, read as the reverse complement.
ATAAGATTTATGGGAAAAACCCATAAAAATCAATTCAAATATGATATCATGAATAATAACTGTAGCATATTAAAACACGCATAGCATCAATATGCTGGGAACATAACATCTGCACATAACTTTATCTCTTCTTGAATTCATGCATATACATAAAATTTGCTTTCTTTCTTCATCTCTCTTTTCATCATAAAAGCTTTACGTGCATTCAGGAGTATGGCCATGTCATATCGTACCCATTGAGCGTGATCGCCATGTCGCGTTCATAGGAATGTGGGATCTTCCTTTGGTACTTACACTAGGTGGGTCATGCCATACCTCATGTAAGTTTTGTCCTATCTACTCACTATTTGGGTCGATGCCATGCCCCATGTGAGTGGGGTGCTTGCATAAGCTTTAATCTTTAGTTTTTAGTCTTTAATCTTTAGCTTTACTTGGCACACCTGGGCGTTACGTATCATTTGTCCCTAGGGTGCCTTCTTTATATCAGTCTTTGGCCTTGGAGCGGGTTCATCGGCTTCACGTGGCCAAATCGTCGCGCAGGCTCACCTGAGGGGATTCATGCCTCTAGTCCTAGAGGATCTGGATTCGACCATGTGCCTCTAATTGAAGGGATCTTTTACGGTCACATGCCTCAAAATTGAGGATCTCATCGACCACGTGCCTTCAATATAGAGGGATCTCATCTGATCACGTGCCTCCTAGGTAGAGGGTATCTTCCTTCACAGGGAGGGATTCAAAGTGCAGCTGCCTTTAAGTGAAGAGATTCATATCTTTATCTTTTAAGCGCACTTGCTGCAGAGGAATTCAAAGTACAAGCTCCGGTGAAGGATTCATATTTATTATTTCTTGCCTTCACGAGGATGGATCTCGATTCGCGCCTCCAAGTGAAGGACCCGCGTCAATATATTTACATTCTTTCATTCTCATGCATAATCCAGCATAAACATGCGGGATGTACTCATACATAGGCTTCATAATTTATTCTCATATGTCTTATGTCGTACTTATGTCATTCTTGAATATAGAATTTCCACATACATAATCATAATTGTGTGGCTATTCATATCATAAATTCCTTGTAATCTAGACACCCATAGCCTCCTAGACTTCTGCTGTAAATTCGGCAACATAACGGATCAGTTCCGTCTCCCCATGAATAATGCCAGTTCTCATAAACAGTTCAATCATAACAATATAATTAATCTATTCATATATATATATATATATATATATATATATATATATATATATATATATATATATATATATATATATATATTAATGTAAGTAGCAATCACTAAACCATTTTATGTGCACTAATACTTGTAAAATTATCAATTTGTAGATTACGCCAATCTTACTCAGTTCTACCCGGATCTTGTATAATCCACCTTTATCTCTATCCAACTCATTTAAATCTAAAATTTGGCTATGTCATAGCTCTATGTATCTACTTTCTAACCTCTTTGGTCCCATATCATTTTGATCCATATAACTCAAGATATTCAAATCTTACCTCAACCTATTCAGTCATTAGCCCGAATTACACTCCTGGAAGTATAAATTCACTAAAAATCAAAACTAAGCTCAAATCATACGAAATTGGTCTCATATTGAAGCTAACAGGACAACCTTTCATTTGCCACAAGTTTCATTCCATTTGCTTAAGTATACCTCTAGTTATAAGTCCCAAAAGTCGACTTTCCTAAACTACTATGTTTTGGCCTAGATTGGATATAAGGTAACTTCCTCGAATCATTGGGAACAATTGGGACCATACCAAACTCATAATTTCATATTGGGATGTTCCCCTACGTGTAAGCTTTCTAACAAAATTAGTTTCACTCAATTTGGAGTTGTATAGGGTGAGTTATACCTTCCTCAAGTCACCCTGCCCGAATGAAAACCCTGCTTCCTAGGTCAAACTTCAAAAATTCATATCTCTCTCAATACTAATCTAATAACCTTATATGATATATTTATGGAAAGCTCTAGATGTCTACTTTCATCTAAAAATAGTTTCATCGGACTTAACCAGTTTTAGACGGTGCCGTACACTCCACCGTACGGACTGCTGTGGAATTTCTCAACTAGACAGCATTCCAACTTTCACTTCTCCTAGTTTTCTTCTTCTAACCTTGATTCCAACTCAATATTTCATGTTAATTCAATCATAATCCATCATAATACAACTATTAACTCATCAAATACATGAAGAATAATACAAGTTCGTATAGCCTGAGGGCAAATAATTCAAGAATAGAAGTAGAATCCTACCTCTTTGGAGTGTGATCTTGCTGAAATTTGAATTTGAACTGAAGGAAGCCTTGACAAAGCTTGGAGGTTTGAGAGAGTAGATTGAGAGAGGAAAGGAAGAAGAAGAAGGCTGAAGGGAAGGAGCGTAAATCAGCTGGGAATGAGGAGGGAAGTCTGACTTAAATACATAAGAGTTGTGGTGTTGATTGGTTGGAGTTTTGTGGTTGAAGTTCGGCCATGTCTTTCACTTTTGTGGCTAAATTGCTCTCCACATCATCCCTCAAACTGAGACTCGCTTCCACTCTATTTGATCTCGGAACTCGTATTAACATGCTTGAGATCGGAACTTGTGACAATTTGCTTAAACTTGGTCTGAAGCCGGATGTTGGAACTCGTCCCTCTTGCTTGTGACTTAAGGAAATCTTGTCTGGTTTATTTCGAGATTTGGACGTAAGGTCGAAGGTCGGAAGTCTTCAAGCTTGCAATCATATAATCTAGAAACTCCCCATTCAAACTCGGAGCATGGCCCAGCAGAGATGGAAAGCTCCAGGGAATAAGATCAGATATCGGAACTCGTCACATCAAAATCGGACGTTGGCACTTGTATCATTGTTTTAAAGCATCAACTTGGGTCAAGACCGAAGTCAGAATGAGAATGCTTAAGGTCGAAACTCGGGAAGTCGAAATCACATTATCAAACCCAAGTTCTTAAACCCGGAAGTCGGTATTTCATATGCAGTGTACTTGATGATATCAGAAACCGGGTATATTTCCTTGAAACATGAAGTCGGAAATCAGGAATCACTCCATGTTGTTCGGACTTGAAGGTTAAACTCGGAAGTCGTGGAAAACAATCCAGATGAAGTCGGAAGTCGTGTAGGGCATGCAGATGAACTTGGAACTCGGAAATGATCATCCTATTGAAATTCAAAGATGAAGTCGGAAATCTTATTCCTTTGTGTTTGAAACTTAAGATCGGAAATCGTAATTTATGCCATTTCATTTTTGATTTGGAGATGAAGTCGGAGGCCAGAGCTGTGACCATTTCGGTGAAATGAGGTCGGAAATCGGTAAAGTTAGCCAGTGTATTAACAAAGTCGGAAATCAGAAAATGTGTGTAAGGAGATTGGAAATCGGGACGTTACATGGTTGGGCATAATCCTCATTATTCTCTTGATCCTGTGCCTAATCTACAACTATACTGTCATGTTGTTGTGTTAGGGAGCTTCATGAGATCTCCCTTCTTGATCTGTGTATTCTGAGAAGATACTCTATCACCTCTTGGAATATGATGTAAGCGGATTGTTTGTCTATAACTTGTCTTTTTCATGTTTATTCACAGTTATATTGCACATGAACATTATATTGATGTATTAATATGAGATGGGAAACTATGACTATATACTTTATATTCTTGAAACCCATGGGCCAAGTTCTTAAAGTTTAATGAACGCAATTTAGTATATTCATGAACTTAAGTAAAAGTATTTTGATTGTCACAGAAGATATTGGAAAATTATTTTCTTGAGTAGTATGTTTAATAGAAGTTTTAAACGAGAATTGTTTTGGAAAGAGGAGTTAATGAGATAACAAGATTGCCTTACTTATAATGAGATTTAGTTGAAATTTTGGAAAAGTTCTATTGGGGAAGTCTATGGCAGGATCTGTATACTAATGATAGTAGGTGTTAGTCTAGGTGCACCTTGTCTTGGTGCACCTTGTCTTGGCTATTTCATGTCCACTCATGGCGTGGTTCATCCCTATTTTCAAGGCCACTTGACAAGGTGGTTCCTGCTTGTTTTCAAGGTCACACGAAGGAAAGGTCATCAAAGTGTAATTCCTGCCTATTTATCCTAGATTAGATAACTTCCCATTTATTTGATAACTCCTTAGCATATTGCAAAAATATATAAATATATATTGATATAATAGAACTAATGGATTTCGTGGTTATATATCTTACATATTTGTATACTTCCCTTATTTTTGGAGAGAAGAATTAGGAAATTAAGTTTTATGTCTAAAGCTTTGTTTGAAACTTGAACTCCACTCTAGTAAAATTTATTTTTTAACTTCTTATTACTAAACATATATAAAATTAAGTTAAGTTTAGTTAAGTTTTTCTTACTAAACATATGTAAATATTTAGTTTTCACCATTCACTTCTCATCCAAATTCTATCTAATTGAGGTTTTTTTCATCCCTTAATGTACCTTTAATCTCATTTCTGTTAGTAAGCTTACCAACACTTTGAATTGTCAACCAACTTTCTTAAATAATTGCTACATTATGCTGGAGACTACTACATTATTGAATATTGGATCAACTAAATTAAGAAATGGATTGTACTACTTGGTAAAGCCTTAACTCCTTCTCCTGTGGTTTATAGTACTAGCATCTCTCCCTATAAATTTGACTTGTGGCATTATAAATTAGGTCATCTCTCCTATGATAGACACAATTTACTGCACTCATAACACTAATGTTCTTGTAAACAAAGTTAGTCACTATGATGTATGGCATTTTGCAAAGTAAAGGAAATTGCATTTTCTCCTAGTCTTGCTAAATCTGTTAAATTGTTTGCACTTATTCAAGTTGCCATTTAGGGTACCATCCTTATAAGGCCATAAATTTTTTTTTTTGTCTATTATGGATGATTTTAGTTGTCACACATGGATTTATCTCATGAACTCAAAGTCTAAAACACAAAGGTTAATGCAGAATTTTGTCTAGATTTTGTTTACTCAATTCAACTCCTTGATACAAGTTATTCGATCTCTGATAATGGAAATGAGTTTAAAATGAATTCTTTTTATTCCCTCAAGGGTATAGAACATCAAACTAGTTGTGTTAAAACTCTACAACAAAATGGTGTTGTGGAACACAAACATCAACATATTTTGAATGTTGCACAAGCACTAATGTTCCAAGCTCACTTACCAAAGGTTTTCTAGTCTTTTTGTTGTAGCTTGTGCAACTTACATCATCAACTGATTACCTACACCCTTGTTGGATAATAAATCACCCTTTGAATTACTACACAACCATCCCCCAAAATTTTCTAACCTGAGAGTCTTTGGCTTACTATGTTATGCACAACAATTACTACACATCGATCAAAGTTTGATCCTAAAGCCCAAAAAGCCGTTTTCCTTGGTTCTAGTCCTAGCACAAAGGGCTTCTTACCCTATGATTTAAATACAAAAGAGTTGTTTTTGTCCAAAAATGTTGAGTTCAACAAGTACATTTTCCTTTTCAGCAACTGTCTACCCTATCTGTCATTAATCACAATGCATACCATTCCAATGACATTCCTTTTACTGTCTTTGAACCTCACATACCTGGTACACCATATTCACATCCTCTGCACCTGCATCTTCATTATCATCTTCACATGATCACATTTCACCTAGTCACACGACTATTACTGAATTACACCCTAACTCACATTCCATATACAATCCTAATTTTAACACAACCACCCCTCCACCTATCATTAAGTCATATCAATAGCACCTTAGACACTCTACATGCATTAGACACAGGCCCAAGTATTTGCAGGACTACTACTATGCCGTGCTTAATTCAGCTAAGGCCAATCCTTCACCTAATGTGAGGTATCCAATTTCCAATTACCTTGATTACTCTCATCTTTCTTCTTCTCACAAAGCTTTCTCTCTATTTATCTCATCACAATCCGAGCCCAAAACTTATCAATAGGTTGTGTAACATGAATATTGGAGGGAAGCCGAGGGCTACATTACAAGCACTTAAGGATACCAAAACCCAGATTCTCACAAATTTGCCTTTGGGAAAGTTCCCATCAATTATAAATAAGTCTTCAAATATCAAAGACAGAGCAGATGGGTTCATTGAAAGGCACAAGGCTCCCCTAGTCACAAAAGGGTACAAATAGCATGAAGGAATCAATTACCTTGACACATTTTCTCCTGTGGCAAAAATAACCACTTAGAGAACTGTATTAGAAAAATAACCACTATGAGAACTATGTTGGCCATTGCAACAACTCAAAATTGGCATCTACAGTAGCCTGATGTCAATACCACTTTCCTCCATGGTGATTTGAATGAAGAAGTCAACATGACACTACCCCAAGGCCTCACTCCTTCATCTCCCAATCAAGTTTGTAGACTTGTAAACTCTCTTTACCGATTGAAGCAAGCTAATTATCAGTAGAATGCTAAGCTAACTTCTGCCCTGCTCTCTTGTGGCTATACTTAGTCCAATGCTAACCACTCTATGTTCACTAAAAGAAATGGTAGCAACTTCATTGTTCTTTTAGTTTACTTGGATGATGTCTTTCTTTGTGGAAATGACTTGGGAGAAATTAACCACATCAAATCCTTTCTGGACTCCTCCTTCAAGATCAAAGACCTGGGACCCCTGAAATTTTTTCTTGGCCTTGAGATTGCACAAACCGGTAGAGGCATTCACTTGTGCCAGAGAAAATATGAATTAGACCTCCTCTCTAATATTGGCCTCTTAAGCTGCAAACCCATATTGACTTTTATGGAAACAACATGTAAACTATAGCAGGACCAAGGTTCCCCTCTATTTGATGCAGCTTCATATCAGAGGTTGGTGGGGCGCCTCATCTACTTCATTACTTCTCAACCTGACATAGCTTATCCTATTCAACAGCTTAGCCAATTTGTGGCCAAGCCTATGGACACACATTAACAGGTTGCAACCAAAGTCCTTCGATACATCATGGGATCTCCAGGCAAAGGACTGTTCTTCCTTGCTAACAAGTCCCTCTATTTAACCGGCTTCTCTGATTTTGATGGGGCCGATTGCAAGGACACTAGGAAGTTTATTACTGGGCTCTACACATTCCTTGGAAGTACCTTTATTTCCTACAATTGTAAGAAACAGAACACCATTGCTTGCTCTTCTTTAGAAGCTGAATATTGAGCATTGGCTGCACTCACTTGTGAGATTCAATGGCTATCTGTAACATCCCGAAGAACAGTGTGTCTGATTAGCACTGTTAATTAATTTATTTTGCTGTGTTAGAAAAATAAAAGCAACTAAGAATTAAATGTAAACATTAGGATTAGAAAGAGTTGAGTTTATTATGTAGAAAATTTAAAACAGACCATTGGTAATGTTTTGAAAATCTAAGAGAAACGGTAATGATTTCTATAACGTTCTAAATCACAATACGTTTAATTTACGTTGGTAATTGATTTATTTGATTTTATTGGATATGCAAAAATAACTAGAAGTGAATTATAAAGGAATTAGGGTTAAGAGAATTTGAAATAAGTATGTAGAAAATTTTAGAAGGTTACTAATAGTGTTTTATTGGTTTAAAGGAAATTGGTTAAAATTCGGTATTTTATATTGCAAGAACCGAATTAGTGAAATTTTATACTGTACAAACCTAAGTTAGGTGGCTACAATTTAGCCACCACTGTAACGCCCGAAAAATTTTAATCGTTTTTAATCGAGTTGTTCGGTTTTTAGCAAATAATTGTAATTAATTAGGATTCGATTTAGAATTCACTTAAATCTAATTAGGTGTGATTTAAAATGATTAGGCATAATGGAATTAGATTAGGAACATAGGAAGCCTCACAGAATTTTTCTCAAATCGGTTTGCCAAGTTAATAGAAATTGGTAAGATTTCGGTAATTTAAACTGTTAGATCTGGATCAATAGAAATTATACTGTGAGAACCCTAGGAAGGATGACCAAGATTTAGCCAACTTACCCATGCAAGTGGTGCCATCTCAGCCCTCCATATGGACTGCCAAATCAAATTGAAACTCCAACACACATCCACCAATCACATAACTCCTTACGCCACAAGTTTGTGTTCAACTCCTTCCTTGCCGTTGGTAATTTCAGCCAGCATAAGGAGCTGACCACTCTCCATTTCTCTTCCATACACACTCATCTTCACTTCATCTTCAACTTCTCTTCAAGTCTCATCAAGAGTTGCTTCCATTTGAGACATCAAATCAACAAGAATTCAACTAAATAAGGTAGGAATCCAACTTCTCTTCTTATTTTTTTTGTTTTAGGGCTATGTGGGGATCTTGTTCTCCTCATGATATTGATGTGATTTGGAGTGATGATGATGATTTACGACTGAATTTTCATGTGTGTTGTGATTAGAGTTGGAATTGGTATAAAGGAACTTGAATAGAAGAGAAAACTCAAGAAACTATTAGGGTTTTTCCTCGACAGTCTATATGGCAGTGTATATGGCTCCACCTATAGCCGTTTAAATTTCATGAATCTATTTTTATGAGAAACTAGACATTCAGGGCTTTCCACACATATATAATATAAGGCCATTGGATCAGTATAGAGGTAGTTATGAATTTTTGAACTTTGACCTAGAAATCAAGACTTTCATCTGGCAGTCTGAGTTGAGAAGGGTGTAACTCACCCTACACAACACCAAATTGAGTGAATCCAACATTGTTTGAACTAACATATGAGGGAACATCCCATAAAAATTTTAGAGTTAGATTCATTGCCAACTATCCCCAGTACATCAATAAATTCACCTTAACCCGGGCTGGAACAGGGTAGTCTAGTATTGTCAAGTTTCAGGGCTTATATCTCGAATTATACTCATTCAAATAATATGCATCTTGTTTCATTTGAAAGCTTGCTCTGTTAGCTTTATAGTGATATAAATTTTGTATGATTTCACCTAGATTTCTATTTTTGGTGAATTTTCTCTTATAAGAGTGCAATTCTGGTTAGAGACATGTATGAATACTAGATCAAGTTTAGTTAATATTGGAACTCAGAACTTAGCAAACAGAGAGCTAGATTGGGTATACTTAATGTTGAACTCAAAACTTAGCAAACAGAGAGCTAGATCAGATATACTTAATATTGAATTCGGAACTTAGTGAATAAAAAACTAGTTTGGGTATGGTTAATATCAGAACTCGGAACTTAGGAAACACATTTATAAAAGTCTTGGAAGACCAATTATAGATTAATATCGGAAATCAGGATCACAAGCACATAAAACACTTTGAAATCGAAAGTCAAGGACAAGAATATAAAACCTAAAATATTTAAACCCGGAAGTCGAGGATCTTTAATATAAACTTGGAAGTTGGTACCAGAACATAAAACCTTATACCCGAATCCCGGAAGTTGGGAACCAAAACATTGTATAATCCCGGAAGTCGGAACTTATATAATCTCGAAACTTGGACCCAATTCAATCTCGGAACTCGGTCCTAAGCTCAAACTCGGGAACATCAATAGAAATTAAAAGCTTGCAAGATAGATTAAGACTTAAGATATCAAAACTTGCACCTAACTACCTAAGCTTTGCTCATAAGACTTTATTATGTATGACAACTATTGAAGATATGATGCTCTATATTGGATTTGTTGTTTAATTAAAATTTCTTGGTTGTTTGGCATTATTCATAGGGAAGCGGACATAATCCGTTATGCTACCAAATTTTTCGCAGAAGTCTATGAAACTACGAGTGTTTACTTTACGAGAAATTTATGATATGAACAGTTATACAATTATGGACATGTTATGGTGATATGATCATGGGTTATTCTTATAAGAGCATGCATATTTACATATGAATGAAGTAAGAATATATGAGATCCCTTCACTTGGAGGCAGTTATTTGGGTCCCTCCAGGTGAAGGCAGTTAAAAGATTAAGATGTGGGTCCTTTCACTCATAGGCAATTGCACATTGGGTTCCTCTCTATGAAGGCAGCTAAAACTTTTGGGTCCCTCTATGTTGGAGGCAGATGGCCAACTGAATCCCTCCGACCTAGAGGCACGTAGGTCCCCTTGCAAGTCAATACTATGTGACGACGGTCACGAGTTGAGCTCACTCCTATATCAGACTACCAAGGGCAGTAAAGACTAAAGATCAAATCATATGCAAGCACGCTAGGGACGGCGATATATAATGCCTAGGTGTGCTAAGAAAAGAAAGCAAAGAAAGTTAAAGAAAAACATCAGTGCATTTGCATGAAATTTAAGTATGAGTATTTGCATAATTATATCCCATGTCTTATTGATACTGAGACTGTTCTATCTACTTATACTGTGACTATTACTCCAAATATGAAATATTGCCAATGTGACTCAAGTGCATGAATAAAATGAACTCTACTTCGGATAATATATTTTCAAACTATAAAGCTAAATAGTCTAGTTAACATGCTCATATTTTTGATAATAAATCGAAGTAACTGGAGATAATAACGAAGACAAAGCATATGGTAGTTTAAGGAATCCTACTGAGAATTTAAAATTCTCACTCCTATTTCCGTATTATCTCCAGACAGTTCAAGAAGTTCCAAAGACGGTTGAAGTTCTTTGTCGGATAAAAGTCTGCTTTCAGTAATGCGATATGTCAGGGTGTGGTACTATGACTTAAGCATAGTACTGTATAGAGGAGGACGTTACAACCACCACCCCACAAAGTGGTGCCATAGGCAGCCACAAAAGGAGGGAGATTTGGTTTAGTTTCCACTACCAAGCCAACTACTTCAAGTCATCACTATTGGTGTCATAAAGCTTCAAAAAGTCCTCCTAACTTCCCGCAAAAAAAATTTTGCGCCCTTTCAGCTAAAGCCTTTTCCCTCATTTTTTCTTCCATTTCATCTCCTCCTCTTTCCATCTTTAACTTTCATCAACTTCATCCATCAAGAACTTAAGTCTAACTAGCCTATACATCAAAACGAAGGTAGGATTCATGGTTTTCTTCTCCTAATTATGAATCAGTAACTAAATGAGATGTTTGATTCATTTATTCAATTGCTATTATATTGTGTTTATATGAGTTTTTGTGGATGAATTAACATGTACAAGTTGGGTCTTGGTTGGGAAATTCAGAGAAAAATTAAAGGAGTAGCGAAACAGATTCTGTCCAAATTGAAAACCCACGACTGTCCACACTGCAAAGTGTATGGCCTCGCTTACAAATATCATAACTTTTGAAGTTAACCTTAGATTTATGCCTCTAGTTCTGACCAGACTAAGTTGTGCAAGACATAACTTGCCCTATACAACTTCAAATTAATTGCAACTAATATTCTTAGAAAGCTAACACATAGATGTTTATACCATAAAAATTTCAGATTCAAAGCCTAAGTACTTTGCTCCCAATAATTCACCAAAGTTGCCCTATGTCCTGATTGAATTGAAATAGGGCAGACCAATTCACTCAACTTTGAGAGCTTATAACTTGAGCTCTGCCTACTCAAATGAAACGAAACTTGTTGAAAATTAAAGCTAGTTCTGTTAGCTCTAAAATTATATAAGTTTCAATCAAATCCAATAAGATTTATATTTTTAGCGAATTCCCATATTTTAGACCCCAATTTTGGCTATCAATAGGATAGACCTAGGTTAATCTCCAATAACTCGAGTTACAATTATCAAAACTTAGTAGGACTAAAAAGGTTAAAAACTACACAAAAAATGCGACTTCATATCCAAAATTCAAACTCAAATGAATTAAGATGGAATTATGGTACATTTTAGAAAACGGGGCAAAATTAAGGAACTTAGGTAAAGTTGCTAGATTGAGCACTTGGGCACTCTAATGTGTGAGTAAGTTTTATTTATGATTAAATGTTGTAATTTTATATTAATGTTGAAAGGGTAATGTGTTATGTTGATTCTAATACTTTGCTTGACTATCTGAATTAAAAAGCACTACTCATAGAGAAGTGGATCTGATCCGTTATGCCATCAAAATTTTGGCAGAGATATGTGAACGTTAAGCATGTTTATATGTTATGTCCAAAAATATATATCATGCAAACATGAATGTTTGAGATTATGGTACGAAGCATGTGCATGAACCCCTCAAGCATACTCATACATGACTTCATGAGCATATGAACTATGAAAGAATATAAACAGCAAGATGAGGTCCCTTCACTAGGAAGTAGTTACCCGAGTCCTTCACTGTGAAGGCAGTTAAGACTTTTGGGTCCCTCTATGTAGAGGCAGTTGGCCAACTGATTCCCTTCAATTTAGAGGCACGTGGGTCCCCTTATGGGTCAGTATCATGTGACAACAGTCACGAGTTGAGCTCACTCCTAGATCAGTCAACCCAAGGGTAGTAAAGATTAAAGAAAGCTAAAGAAAGACAAGGAAGTTATGTGCATTTACATAAATTCAAGTATAAGTAATTGCAAATGCATATTTCATTTTTTCCAGTGTATTGGAGTTGTTACATCTGAATATGCTATAACTATTATTCTAATTATGAATTGTGAGTTTATTATGTGATAGCTCTTATGACTCAAGTGTATGAATAAAATAAACTCTGCTTCGGGCAATATGTTTTCCAATTATAAAACTGAGAAGTTTACATAACATGTTCACTTTTTTCATAATAAACCGAAACAGCTGGAGATAATAACGATGACACTTTATGTGACAGTTTAGAGAATCCTACTGAGAATTTTAAATTCTCACTCCTATGTTTATTTCTATAATATCTCCAAATAGTTCAAGAAATATCGAAGACGGCCGGGGTTGCTGTCAAATAAGGTCCGCTCAAGTAACAATAACAACTCCTGAGTGTGGTACTATAACTTAAGCATAGTACTATGCTTAGGAGGTGTTACACTATCATTCCTGTTGGAAGAGTTGCAGTTCCCTCTCACTGCTCTAGTATCCCTCTACTATGATAAAACTCTATGATTCACATTTCCAACAACCCAGTATTCCACGAATGGACAAAACACATCAAAATAGGGTGCCACCTTGTTTGGGAAAAGCTTTATACCGAATTGATTCATCTAGTTTCCACACAAATGCAAACTATAAATATGATCACAAAACCCCTTCCTTTGTCTCTATTTCAGCGGCATATTTCCAAGCTAGGAATGTTGGATATATATTCCTTAGATTGCAGTGGGTATCATCCAATACCGGCACATGCTGGTTAAGTTATTGCCATGTGACTATTATCTAACTAGTTAGCTATTTCTGGTTTGTTAGTTAGTTTTAGTTTAGATCTAGTTAGTTACATATTGCTATTGATAGCTTGCATCAGAAGCTTAGGTTAGTGTGTATATAAGGTCAATTTGTAAATCACATAGAAGTAACTCTCCATTTTATCATCGTTCGATATTGAATGCAAAAGTTCATCATCTTCACCTCTATGTTCTTTGCTTTCTTCACTTTCTTGGTCACACTTTTTAGTAAAGTCAACACACATATGACTTTATGATCTCTCACTCTCTACATTCTCTATATTTCATAGGAAAGGTCCCAGTAAAGGAAAAAAAAAATGCAACATCATGTTCTTCAAAGCCGCAGTGTTGAACGTGATGATTGGTTTCTTCAATACTTTAGTTTATATTCCTTTTACTTTATTTTGATCCTTCAATTTGTTGTATATACTTTAAATTACTTAATTATATACCTCTAATGTCTTACTCAAAATCATTCAAAATTTTACATTTTCCAAAATCTTATTTCTAAGAATTGTACAATGATAAAAAAAAAAACTACAATTAAATATTTGTAAAAAACATAAAAAAATATTTTAAAAAATATCAACCCATCAGTTATTATTAATCAATTGTTTTACAATTATAACAGAGTAAGAAAGGCATCAATGAAAAAAAGCATACATAGAGTCAATCTTAATTAAAAGTTTCAAGAGACATAGTTCCAAACAAACAACCTAGAAACAATCTAATTGAAAAACAATTATATAAGTACACAAAAGGATACTTGTGCCAAAAAAGGATAAAGATGAAGTCAAAAGTATAAAGCTCATTTAAATATATATGGTTTAACGATATTTGAAAAGGCTAAAAAGATATTTTACTTATATTACTAGACTATCACTTTATTATAGATAAATAATATTTTTCTTCCATTACATAGTTATTAGACTTTACATTATTGAGACATCTCCTACGAAATTATTTTGAAAAAGCATATACTCACTTCGATCTTAGGCAAACTGCAAGTCTAAATCTAGCCGTATTAAATATCATGATTTTATGAAGATACAAGGCCCTCACATACCTTGAAGCTAATTCCAAATGCAACGAAATATGGGGCTTGGCTATGAAGGTAGCAGAAGCACTGCTATCAAAGGAGTTGTGAGATCAAACTATAATTGTTTCTTTTCCCATTCCTTCTCATAAATATATAGCGCTTAGTCATGGTATGTGAACCTTTTTCTCTTTGCATGATCAAAATGAAAATTGCATGAGCAACCTAAGCTCCTCATAATATAACTTGCTAGCTAGCTTATTAATTTCAAATTTGATTAAAACAGAAAGATAGATACTAATATTGTACCTATACACTCCCTTTCTAACATGGACAATGACATAAGTAGAATTTCCTTCAAGAATGGAATCTATGGTAGCTTGGATAGATTTAAAGTCCTCATTGCCATTGATATCTACTTTGATAGCATGATTGATTCCTAACTTGTGCGTTAATAAAGGAGAGTTTACGACCATTTGGGGTCACATAATTCATCACTAAAGTATTGAAAGGGTGCAATTAAAATCATTACTTGCAATATTAGTTGCACATGCTCCATTTTCATCCATTGTTATATGAAACAATTGTAATAATCAACCCACTAAAAGATTGAGTATCAAGAACACAATATAGGTTACAATAAACAAACAATTAGAGTGTAAAAGTGGAATAAATTCACACTCTATTGATCTTTGACTTTGGCATGATCTCAACATTTTTCGTTCCTTGCATTTTAACTGGAGAGAGTGACTAAAGCGATGAAGTCGAAGAACTCAATAAATGGAAGTGGCAATCAAATGTTGATATCTTACCAAAAAAAACAAAAAACCAATGATAGTAAATATGAGAACTTTTTAACAATTTAAAATAAATAGACCTCCAAAATAGTTAAAAAGAACTACATTACCATTTTAGTAATGAAATATTGGTGGCCTTTTACTGATCTTAGTTATAATGTTTTTATTAATTAAGTTAGTAAGTAGTTACAACAACTAAAGGTACTAGCTCTATTCAAACACCCGAACTACATAGCCCACGTTGCGTCCTAGCTCCAAAATAGTTATGTCTAAAAGGTAATATGCCTATAACAATTAAATATAAATGGATAATTAGGTAGGATATCATTATGCAATTTTCCGGTGGGTATTATCGTACACATGAAGACTATACAATCTTTTGACATAAGCTCTCGATTCAAAGCCTAATATTTTGAACAACGTTGAAGCTTTAAGCAATTAAAAAACACATATAAACATAATCCAAAAAATAAATAAAGTTTAAAAGAGTAATAGTGCTTAGATCTTTGTATGAAGGAAAGAGAAAAAATGAAACAACAACACAGAGAGAGAGAGAGAGTACCTTGAAAAATGCGATTAGGATAGTGATAGAGTTAAGAGGAATAGAAATTGAATAGGGTTTGGAGGGTAAAGAAAGGAGAAGAACCTTGATGCAACTTATTTTTCATTTGGGTAATAATTATATTTGTGTGAATTGAACTATGAGAAGCAGACGAGAAATCACATTATTCAGGTGATGAAAGTCTTGTTCCACCAACTCCTTCTCTAGTCGTTACATTAGACTTCTCAAAGAGCACATGTACAACTGAGGAGTTGACACCCAAAAACTTATGGCTTCTCTATTATGGAAGGTGTGGAAGATGAATTTCACTATTTTTGTTGCAAAATTTTTGTTTTCCTTTTTATACCATTGTTAACTAATCTTCAACACACTTCATGCTAGGCATGAACTAAATGTTCCCTATCAATAATTAATTTAAAAACACCATTGTTGATTCAACAAATTGAAGAAACCTATAGGCTACTAGGTCAAGGTATTAATTGCCTTATTTTGTAATAGGTATCTCCATCCTCCTTTTAATAATAATTCAAATCTATCTATCTATTTATAATATGTAATTTCTGACACCCAAGTTGTGGCATGTTGTAGTGTTGACACCTTGAATTTTTATTAGGGTGCCACATCAACTAATTGTCTTAGTTGTTATTCTGTCATTTAATCACTATTTTCCATGTGGCAACCTTCTCAAATACTCTTAATTCTCAAAACAAATAAATACCACTTATTATTAGTTTACTTTTTAACCTATACAACTTCTCAAGTTCCATTCTCATTATGAATTCGTAATTCCCCAATCAACAATCATATAAATCGTAGTTCTTGTCTTTTTGAACCTTGAAAATTTTCCAACTCTAAACTCTATGCCTCCTTAGAGAGCTATATGGTTGGGACATTTTCTTGTGATTAAAAGTTCCCATAATTATTCTTTAAATATCAAAGAATTGAAAGCCAATTTTTAATAAATTTTAAGAAGTCAATAACCCCTCTACTTTTAGCCTAGAAGTTTATAAAAACATAAGGTGGTGTTTGGTTTGATGATTTTCATTTTCATTTTCAGTAAAAATGAAAATTAGGCCTGAAAATATGTTTGGTGATATCTGATTGAAAATATTTTCATTGAAAATAATGTTGGAAACACACACAAATTGAAAATGTTGATTTCACGTTTTCAACATTTTCAAAGTATTTGATTCCAAAAGTTGAAAATATTTTCATTGGAAATGCGGTGGCATGGTGGTAAATAAGTGGAATTCTACTCTTTTCACCCTGCACAGCCCGCGTTCGATCCTGGCAGAGGATCTTCTTTTTTCTCCAAACGCACTTTTGCAGCAATTTTGTTATATATTATTAATGACAAACCTTGATATTTATTGGCTTACACGTTGGCCTGGATGCCTAATGCTGAGGGCTCAAATCCCTCTTTTCTCAATTTTCACAATTTTGTCTATCATTTAGTTTTTTAAAAGGAGAAAAGAAAAAAAAAAAGAACAAAATACACAAAGAAAAATTGGTAGCTCAGTTGACTCTGAGTCTAGAAATCTTGTGGTGTATGTTTGAAACCTACTACCCATTTTTTTATTTTTACCAATCATTTAATTTTTTTTCAAAAGGAAAGAAAGAAAAAAAAAAGGACAAAACAAGAGAGGAGAAATGCACTATATACTTATATTTATATTATTCTTAAAGTAGTAAATTAAATATTTTTATTTATATGGTAATATATAATTAAATATCTATATAAAATATTTTTATATTGATCGTGTATATAATAAAATAATATTAACTATAATATTTAAATATTATTTATGTACAAATCAAAATATAATAATTGATAATAATAATAATAAAATAACTTAAAAATAAGTAATTTATTTTATTCTTAATATTTTATAGAGTTATTTATTATTTTAATAAATATTTTTAATAAATGAACAAAATACTAATTTCAAATATATATCAATTTCATTATTTAATAATAAATATAATTTTATTAACTCAAATTTGATTTTGAAAATATATTTTGAAAACAAGCAAATCAAACATATTTTCATTATTTTCCCTTTTTGAAAATAGACAAACCAAACGCATTTCCTAAATTCAGAAAATCTGAAAATGAAAATCGTGTTCAGAAAATGAAAACAAAAAATATTTTTACAAACCAAACACACCCTAAGTTTTTAGACATATAATTTCTAAGACCCAAGTTGTGGCATGTTGTAGTGTTGACACCTTGGATTTCTGTTAGGGTGCCACATTAACTTGTTGTCTTAGCTGTCATTCTGTCATTTAATCACTATTTTCCATGTGGCAACCTTCTCAAATACTCTTAATTCTCAAAACAAATAAATACCACTTGTTATTAGTTTACTTTTTAACCTATGCAATTTCTCAAATTCCATTCTCATTATGAATTCGTAATACCTTAATCAACAATCATATAAATCATGGTTCATGTCTTTTCGATCCCTGAAAAATTTCCAACTCTAAACCCTATACTTGGAAAACTATATGGTTATGGCATTTTCTTGAGATTAAAAGTCTAAGTAATTATTCCTTAGATATCAAAGAATTGAAGATTGACTTTTAATGAATTTTAGGAAGTCAGTAACCCCTCCACTTTTAGCCTGGAAGTTTATAAAACTGCAAGTTTTCAAAAATTTGCACTAAAATCCAAAAGTTGGGTTTTGATTCTTGAGGATTTTGATTTTTTTATTGAATTCAATTAAGGGTATTCCCTTATTTATATTTATATTTTAAAATTAATGAAAAGTAAAATTAAAGAGGACATTAACTTAAAATTAAGAATAAGTGTGTAAAAACTTGATTTAAGTAGTAGTGGAGCCAAGAATACCAAGTTGAACATATTTGGGCACATATGGGTTCAGGGGGGCTGTGCTCGAGCATAGCAAAGGTAGCGAAAAAAAGCAATAAATGGGGCTTCACCTCAGAAAGAGAGAAACACTTTCTCTCTCCTCTTTCTCTAATTCTTTCTCTTTTCTCTCTTTAGAATCACCCTTGTTGAATATTTTTATCATCTTCTTCCCTTCATATATTACCTTTATCCCCTACCTACTCTATTCAACTAGATCCTCAACCCTTTTATCGATTGATTTTCTTTTTTTAGCAAGTAAAGGAAGCTTTGAGAAGTCTTGGGAGGAGACCCAAACTGTCCACCACCTTCCTTTCTGTTCTTTGGTACTCAAAGGTAATTTCCTAAGCTTAAAATCCTTCTTATGTTGAGGTTTAGAAAACTTTTGCCTAAAAGAATAGCTCTTGGGCAAGGATTTGGAGCCCCATAGTCTTGAATCTTCGGGTTCTTTAGGTTTAATAGGACTTTAAGTTAACCTTTTATCTCTATGGTTAAGGTTTAGTTGTGTTGTCATGTTATGGTGTCAAATCTGTTCCTAGAGTGACAAGTGGGCCCAGTGATTCTACCAAGAAACTCCTACTTTTCTGGCTGGAGTATGGTGAGTGGATAGTGCATCTGTAGAGTTTTTCTTTCATACATTCGAATGTAACTCTATTAGATATCCAATTTTATTTTTTAATATATAAGTTTCAAAGGATTGAAGGTCAAAGCTATAACTAAAGAGCTGAATTTTCTATGGCAAGGTAATTGTTTTTAGCAACCTTTTTACTTGTTAGGATTATATGGGTTAATTCTGTAGATAAATGTAGGTGTTGTTTGACATGTTGGAAAGCGAACAAACTATACATTTTATTGCCATTTAATTGTTTTGGACTGATCTTTATTTTAATTATACTATTAAGGCTATATAAGAAGATGAGCAGTTTGAATTATTGATTGAGCTTTGATTTGTAAATTTGGATTGGATTGGGAATTGACTAATCGAAGTGGCGCTTGACCTTCTAGGAGCAACGTGCTATGGATTATAAATTATCCGAGGGCCACCTCTTGAGTTCTAGGATGGTCAAGAGAAAAGTCCCACGGGTGATAAAGTGTGCTTGGGGGCCACCAATTGAGTCCTGGTCAGGACTAGGAGTAAAGTGCCATGAACCAAACAAGCATTCGGGGACCACCTCTTGAGTCTTGGTCATGTTGGGTAAACTATGAATTTTGATACTTGATTATTGTAAATTTAGGTGTGATTGATATTTTGAAAATTGAGACCTCCCTCTAGATATTCGGCTAATAGATGTATTCCTAGTGTGTTTCAATTAATGTATCTTATTTTACCATATTTGATAGTTACATGCCCCACTTTTCACTATAGATCTGTTGTATCTCACTGGATTTGTTTAATTCACTCCTTGTTTCTTTCTTTCTTTCTTTCTTTTTTCTTATTTCAAATTTAAGTGTACTTGCTTAGTGTCTCAGTTGGTTAAGGCATAGGGCTTTTCGCAAGCCCCTCACACTCATTTGTGTAGACCATGAAGGTTGTTATAGGATTGATAATTCCTTGTATCTAAATATTTAGTTATGCTCCATTAGCCTACAAGCAAGATTTCGTTTCCACTAGACAATCAATTGTGATAGGTTTAGTTTTGGATGATTGTATTAATGCTTTTATATATGCATGGAGACATATTGTGACATCTAAAATTTGAACACAGAACGCATTCAGAGAATGCTCATTAAATGTTGAATTAAGAATTGGTATACTTAAACTACCATCAGGATTACATATGTTTAGGAAATGCCTACTTTAGGGGGGGTTACCTTGCCCGTATTTCATAAGAAACCTCAATTAGACTTGCTAAGGGGCCAAAGCTCCCTATGTGCCAATCATGACCTAGATTGGGATGTGACAGAATTAGTGTCCTAACCACTGACATTAACAGATTATAGAAGCAATTCCTTGCCAATTCAATTTAAGCATAAAATATATAAAAAAAATTTAATAAAATCGGCTATATTAAAACATGTATCATATACCATTCTAATGTCCACTTCTCCACAAATCTATATAAATATATGTTCATAAAATCAAACTTGCATGTTACACCTCCAGTCTCTACTTTCCCTACATTTTACAAAAAAGTTCACACAAAAATTACATGAAACATCAGTTTCTTTAAAAGCTCAACGTAGAACTTGATAATTGGTTTCTCAAAGTTCATTTAGTTAGCCTGTGGAATGTCTTTACACTAGAAAATTAGAATAATCAAATTCTCTTAGAACTGATATTATTGAATGAACATGCAAATACTCCTCACATATACTATAACCTTACAACATATCATTTTACTCTTGCCCTCACAAATCCTATAACTTTATTCATCTTGACCTTATTCATTGTTAATGTTATATTTTTTCACTCTTTTAATGTCTTATTACAATAAATTACGACTCAATATTCACATATCATATAAACTTTATAAAAAGATAAAAAAGTAACATTTTATTATATTAAAAATTACAAAATTAATATTAACTTAAATAATATCATTTGATTTCTTAATATTCTATTGAACTATAAAAAAAATACATTAGTTTATATTCCTTTACTTTATTTAAAACATTAATTTTTTATATGTACTTTAAATTAATTAAATTAATTAATTATATACCTTTACTTTTCTTACTCAAAGTTATTAAACATTATATCAATCTATCACCTACAATTAATCAATTAGTTCCTCCATATTATTTTTCCTTTTATTACACCAATTAATATTTCAATTTTCCTCTATTAATCAACATTTTTCTTAAAAAAATACACTTAAACTAAAAATTAAGAACAATTTTTTTAAACTTGTGCTACGTGCGGATTTCATTCTAGTTAGTTATGAAGTTCTAAAACAAAATCAATTTGGTTATATTTAACATGTATTATCAATTGTAGTTCAATATTTTGGGAAGTCAGCAACTTAGATCAAAATCACATTTAGTATCGATCCTTATACACATAGCACATCTAAAGTCCTAAAATAATGCTTA
Organism: Pterocarpus macrocarpus; assembly: GCA_031439585.1. Taxonomy (NCBI): domain Eukaryota; kingdom Viridiplantae; phylum Streptophyta; class Magnoliopsida; order Fabales; family Fabaceae; genus Pterocarpus; species Pterocarpus macrocarpus. The sequence goes on along the minus strand of CM062516.1, from coordinate 14,461,263 downwards.
TATTTTTCCTTTCCCGTGACAAAACTTTGAAAGATATCCCTTGCCAGATAATTAAAAAAGGTTCAGATTATTTTGTTCGAATTGCAAGTTGCATCAACTAAATAATATGGTACCCTACTTTAGATTATCAGAGATCAAATTATCCTTTCAGCCACATATAATTGCACCTAGACTTTTCTACCAAAAGAATGGTGACAAAGTTTTCTTACTTTTATCCAAATAGAACTTACTCATAATTTGTATATTGTAGCTATAAAAAATTCCTTATTATTTCATATGGATCTATACTAGGATTTAAAACACTAATTTAAAATTAACAAATAAATAATATTATTGCATACCTTTGAAGACCTCCTACTTAGACGTGAAAGTAGACACCATAGTGGTAGTAGCCACATAGAGGTTCTTCTAGTTTATAACAGTTTACCATGGATAGAATAGGATACTATTAACTGTGTTTAGACCAGGGACTTTGTGCCTTATTTATAGAGTTAGATTCTACCCATAAAAGATTCTAACTCTTACTATATCATTAAGGAGAGAATATCTCAATAATTGCCAAATCAAATATGTCTGATGTTATGGCAATCCATAAATGCTAAATCAAAATTATCTGATTTTATGGCAAATCATTGGTGAGAAAATCAAAACCATACTATTAGATTTAATTTTATAATCCATATTAAAATTAAATCATACATTCTCCCACTTGGTTCTAGCATTTTCTCATTCTTCACGATATTGTCTACAATATCTTTATGCTTGTATCCAAGAAGTCAATCACATGAATTATGGTGATAGGTCCTTGTCACAACGTGCCTGGAGAGCACCGCGACACGAAGGCAACAAAAAATATATTTTAAAATGTATTCAATGGAGCCGCTACAAATTTTTATCTAAGGAAAAAATTAGAAAAACCTTTTTGATTTGATAAAGTTGGTCCTTTGAAAATGAGATTGGGTTCAGGACCCTAATTATACCTAAGGAAGGGTGGAAACTTAATTCCACTACACTCCTGATACATCCATCTCTTATACAAATTAATTAATAACTATAATAATATTTATTTTTTTCCTTTAAATTATAACAATTATTTACAAAAGAAAAGAAAACAAAATTAATATAACAACTATTTACAAGAAAATAAAATAAAAGCAGAGGCAAAATTTAAGAAAATTTAATTTGTGGCTTGACGAGGTTACTCGCTCCTACGTATCCTTCGGTACGATGAGGAACTCAAAGCCATCGTCATTCTTGTAGAAAATAATTGTGTGTTGGGTTAATTTTATCTACAAAAAGTTTTTTAAAAAAAAGGAACAAAAATACTAATCCACTCTTGCATAGGATTCAGGATAGCACAAACTATACAATAAACCCTTACAATTTTCACAACCCTTGAGGATGGCCAAATCATACATCAATGTCATAAGTTTGTTGCATGAATTTAAAAAGATGTTTTGACCATTAAAAAAGGAAAACTTTTAGCTAAAGACAATGTGATGTTTCAAAATTTAAAAGAATTCAACCAATTAAAAAAAATGTAAAACAAAGAAAAAATCAAACACAAAAAAACCATAAAGTTGAGTAAAATTGCCAAAAAATAAATGAAACATCAAATGAGGAAAAAAACACTTAAATGGAAAAGAAAATGTTTGATAAAAAAAAGAATTAGTATAAATTTCCTTTTAAAAGAAAATAAAAATAAAAGGCAAAAAATAAAAATAAAAATAAAAACACCCAACATGCATAGAGGGAGGAGATTAAACTATTATACAGAGGAGGCTTGAGGTGTTAATGACAGTGATAATGGTAGAGCGGTCTAGTGGAGGTTGAGTGTCACGACCCAACTAGGGCCGTGACCGGCGCTTAGAGAATGTCATTCTCCAGCAAGCCTATGAAAAAATTTTTAAAAAAATGGATAGAGTTTTCCTTAAAAATTGAATGTTTCCCAAAATACAAAAAGCTCCAGATACAAACCAGCCACAAATCCATAATATTAATAATATTTAAAATACAGGTTTAGGACAACAAGCATTCTCCGAATGTCCTCAAAATTCAGAACATGCGAGACATACATAAGGATAGATACTGTTTTAAAAACAAAACCTATTACAATTATATATAGATATATTCCAACGGAAGCCAGACCCTGCCTGTGGGTTATGGAGCATAACTAAATTATTTACATATGACTACTTAGCTATACGTAGATCAAAATACATTGACAACTTGGAGGCCCACACTGATTGCGACAAGCTCACAGAGGTTCTATACCTTTGATTACAGAGACAAATCACTTGCAACTTACACCTAACTCTGAAATAGAGGGAAAAGTGAGGAGTGAGTTAAACAGACTCAGTGAGAAATAATATACTTATAATGGGGAGTAGGACAAGTGCAAGCACGAGTTTTTAATAAAATAAATATAACTAATTAATGATACTCTCATAAAAAGTTCATATATAGATATACATATACATATACAAAAGATATTCCAAATCAAATATGTTGCGTGAAACCATAACATGATAAAGCAGAAAATACAATAAATTTGTAATAAAAAGTCATTATCAACAAATTAGTACTTCCAAAAATTGGTAAATTTGAGTACATTTAAATATGGAGTTAGAACTAATTTTAAAAATAAATAAAATCAATTCTAAAGTTTAGAAGGGGAGGTCTCAATTACAAAATCAGAACAAAATAGAACAGACACGTTTTACCAACGGGCGTCCCCGAAGGATCAACAAGAACAGATATCTCACCAACGTTCCTATGCCGAAGGATCGACAAGCAAAGCCAAACGTGTGGCCGTCACACCGAGTTAGCAACACCCCTGCTAGCTGGGTTGGCCAAACCAAAGTGCACCCAGGACTAACGTTTACTACTGTTAGCGTACAGTTCTGTTAAAGATCCCTCAGTAAAGAAAACTATTTACTCAAAATTCCAAATAGAATTCTCAAATAACTCTATTTTAGAGATCAAATTCACAGAAATCAATTTAAAAAATTATCATAGCAAAATCAATAATTTCTATTGTCTGAATTCATAATATCAATTTGAAACATCGTATCAATTTCAAAACCTTTAAATACTTAGATTCCATACATCAATTGTTAACAATACATGAAATAATTAAACTGAGTAGGAACATTGGACAGCAATTCTTTTCAAAATACTTATCCCACCTGCAGAGGTACCAAATTAATAACATAATAATATTATAAGCAGTTTTAAAGATTCGGTTAGAAGATAAATAGCTATCAAAACATATATTTAGGAAAATAAGAAGAACAGAAAACAAGTTATAAATACACTATCACTCCAGACTAAACTGAGAAGTCGTCGGAAATTATAGTGTCTCAAAGCCTCGGTCACCACCTAAGAGAATCAAGCACCAAAAAGTCACCATTTACATGCCAAATAACCTGTAAAGCCAGGAATTATCCAAGATACCTCTTTCATTAAGAAGGTATCACATCAATGTTGACTTACGCATAAATACCCTCATCTATAACTACTTGGCTATAACCTTTAATTAAATCAACCACAGCAACTAAAAACAATCTACATAAATCTATACTTATGACCGCTATAATACCACAAAATTAGCTCTTAAATGACAATTAAATGCCGTTGTTTTCATCTTTGAGGAACTAACTAGTGCCGATTTTAATTGCACAATTAACATCCAATAACCCAAGTGATGCATCTATACTAGAATTAAATAACCAAATAAGCAACATAGTATATAATTATACTCACATTGAAAGTGAACAGAATTAACACAAACATAATAGACACAAATTAAAGCCCCCGCCCCAGGTAAAGTTATGAATCCATCCCAAATCCATATCAACCAAGATTCCATTTCACATTAGCTATTTAATTTTTCCTAAACAGCAAAAAGGAGACAAGCAAGGCATCCGCACCCACTTTAGAGGATGAAAACAAATCATGAAGAAGGAACTTACCCAAGAACTGCGGTTTGGAGGAAGTAGATTAACTTCCAGCCATGAAAGAAAAACGAAATTGAAACGGTGAAGGGCACCGCGAATGGAGGCAAACGCGGTGGAGGAAAAAGCATACCGCGGCGAAGAGAGAGAGAGAGAGAGAGAGAGAGAGAGAAAGAGAGAGAGAGAAAGAGAGAGAGAGACCGTGGTAGAGAGGAGACAAACAGATTGCGTTGGAGAGAGAGTCAGGCCACGGCGAAGAGAGGAAGAGAGTGGTAGTGGGTAAGGGGCCGAGAGAGAGTTAAGATCGCAAGTGCAAAAAAAGAGGGAGTGAAAGTGAAAAAGAGGAACGAAGAAGGAAAACAAAAATTGAAAGAAAAGAGCGCCAGGAAGAACACTCCAGACGTGAAAGTGGAGGGAGAGAGGTCTATGGTGCACCATGGTCTCTATTTCTTTTTTTTTTTTTTAAACAACTCACTTTTATTTAATTTAGTTAAAAATTTTTACCGTTTTATAATTTAAAGTGGATAGAGAAATAACCAAAGACAAACTGTATAAAATTTTAAAATTTTCTATTACTTATGTTTTATTGCTAACTAGTTTTTCATTTTAAATCGGGATATCAAACTGAGCGGAAGTGGTGGCTATGTGGCTTCACAATAGTGCAGCAACAGTGATGGGTAGAAAGATAAAGATGAGCTATGGTTTGGCTCAACTATAGGATTGGAATGAGAACGTAATTGAGTTTGTGAAAGATGTTGGTGCTAAGAATGATGTGATAGTGATATAGTTCAAGACTTGATAAGAGAATAAGAATAAAAAATAGTGAAAATGATTCTTGATTGATTGAATTCCTCCCCCTTTTTAAAGTGAAGGAGTTGTCTTTATATAGAGAAGAATGAGAGAGATATTTGATAATAGATTGACCAGAAATTTGAAAAGCAGTTAAAAAACTAGAGATAGGATGAGATAAAAATTTGAAAAACAGTTAAAAGCTTAAGATTATAATGAGATTCTAAAAGCTAATTGGAAGGAAAATTTATTTTATTATTTTCTTATTTTTATTAAAAGAAAGGACAAAATATGATATTCACAGTTCTCATTTTTTCAGTGAGTATTACCTTTCATGAATTACAATGCAATTTTTCTCTTTAGCAAAAGGCAACAACTTAGCTGAATAAACAAGCTCAATGCTTATTTAGAGAGTCCAACATTATAATACCTTGCTTAAATTAAAATGTTGTTAACCAAGTACTCTCTCGTTTCACTTAAGTTATATAGTGATAAATGAAATTTTTGAAAGTGTATGTAAAATGGAAAAAGAGAAAAAAGAAAAGGAAGAAAAGATTACCCAATATTTTAATTAGTGTGTTACACACTAAACCCTCCCCTTTGATTTTTTCTTCCCCTTACAATCCCCAGCGATAAAATATGTTTTGAAGGTAAGAAGTTAGAACCAACTATTGTTTCATCCAATACATTGTTGCAATCTTATCAACAGGTTAACAAACAAATTGGGTGTGATGTTAATACTCCATCTGATTTGCAAATAAGATGGACGGGTTGGCGAAAAGTTGGTGCTAATTCATTCGAGTTTAATACTGTTGCAAGGATATCTTAATCTACTTAGGGAGTGGGTATGATTAATAGAGATGAGATGTAAAATGCTAGCAGTAGTGACAGGTGTGACCATGGTTTTAAATTGCTATTGTGGTCGTAGTTGCAGTTGCAATGCAATGCGAAAAATTGAGGAAAAATGTATTTGATGGCCGCAATTGCCGCTGTGATGCGGCTACGGTGGGCACGGTAATAGCAATATTGCAGCCGTAATTGCAGTTGCAAACCACAATTTAAAACCATGGATGTGATTAATAATGGTCTTGATGTGTAAACCGCTGAGAGCCTTGACTTGCGTATGGGACTCAACATGGCAAAGGATTTATGCTTCTAACATACTGAAACTGAAAGTGATTGTTCGCAACTTATTCAGGCACTTCAACAGCAAGCGCTTTGCCCATCTTATTTGCATGCGATTGTCCATGATTGTTTGGTTCTTGGTAGTAATTTCAAATCTTGTTCTTTCCATCATATGAAGAGGGAAAGAAATCGGGTTGCTTATGGGCTTGCCAATTTTGCATGTACCAATCCAGCTTGTGTCGCCAGGGCAATGCCCTGAGCCCATATCCTCTTCGATGCTTTCAGATTGTACTTCATGTTTATAAATAAAATGCTCATCTTCCGTGTTAAAAAAATGAATAATTGTTAAATAAAAAATAATTGGAATGACATTTTTAATTATAAGTTATTAATATATCACGAAAAAAATAAAACAATGATAAGCTTAAGAGTAAATTTTACTATATAATTATAAAATTAATAATGTTATATGAGACTAAATATTAGGAAGAAAAAAGTCAATAAAAAAGTAAGCTAAATGATGCGATAGATGAGTTGACACATTAAACGAGATGGAATTAGGAATGGCTGCATTAGAGAAAGAGAGAAAAAAAAAAGAGTTAAGATAGTGCCTATTGCTAGAGAAAATGATAGAATCATGCCTTAAGTGATTTGACCATGTATGGAGAAGACTCGTAGAAGCCCCAGTAATGAGAGTAGATTAAATGCAGAATAGTCTTGTAGCTAGCGGTAGAGGAAGACCTTGAAAATCATTTGTGAAACTATCAAAACAAATTTAAAAGTTTAATAGTTTAAACATAAAATTGATTTAAAGTAAAATACAACTCCCTCACTTGATAGATGACTTTATTATATCCTTCTCTTCTCTATTTTTAAAACATAGACTCTTCTCTCCTAAAAGATTAAGATAAGCTACACTTTAATCTATTTTTAAGTTTTTTGTTAAGTCTCCATAATATTATGTTTATTATTTTTTACGTTTGACCAAAACACCTTTTATCAATAGTTTTACATATTAAGTTTTTTAATAAAATAAAATATATGTGGCTTATAATAATATCAAATATTGATATATTTATATGTATGTATTATATTTAATTTAATTTTAAATTATTACTATATTAAGAGAAAAAATTATTAATACTAACAATAACTTGTAATAATTATTTTTCAAAAATAAAAATTACATATTTTCTCAGTTATTAATTTTAGAATATTTTTGTATATTTTTTATAGTAAAACCGCAAAATTCTTCTTGTTACCTTCTTCGTAATTCATCTTTATATACAATATTAACAAGTAATTTTTATTTTTATATAAATTAATATTCTAAAATTAATAGATAAGAAAATACATAATTTTTTTTGAAAAATAATTTTTACTATTAATAATTTATTCTCTTAATGTAGTAATAATTTAATATCAATATTTTATATTATTAAAAGACACATTTTATTTTGTAAAAAAAATACTTAACATGTATAACTGTTAATAAAAGGTATTTTGGCCAAAAATAAAATAATAGGCATGAAATAATAGAGTTAATAGAAAAACTTGAAAATGGATTAAAGTATATTTTATCTTAATTTTTTAAAGGGGAAGAATATAATAAAATCATCTCTCAAGTAAGGGAATTGCATTTTACTTTATGATTTATAACAAATCACTTTATTATCGTTTGATCGATATAGCCGACCTCACCTAATAGACAAGGCCTAGTTATTGTTATTATATATCATATAAAAAAAAAGGAATAAACTTTATTCAATATATAAATTCATAATTAATACAATAAATAAAAAAAAGGCCCATGCAATCGCATGGATACCTTACTAGTTATGGACTAGAGAATTTCTAATTCCCACCCCGTTAGCATTGTGTTTCCAAAGTTTCATTGTACAAGTGCGTGTATTCTCAGTGCATGGATAGTGCACCATGTTATGGACTGAAAAGTTTCTATTTCCCACCCCCTTAGCATGGTGTTTCCAAAGTTTCATTGAACAAGTGTATGCATTCTCTTTTTTTTTTTTTTTGGTCAGCGCCCTTTTTTTTGTTGTTTTTTTATATTGTTTTTTTGGTTTTGGGGGGGGGAGGGGGAGTGTTGATATTAGGGGTCGAACACGACCCCCAAAATGTGAGTGCAACTTGTAACAGAGGCAAAGCATATCACCACTTGCGCTGGACTCATTTGCACAGGTGCATGTACTCTCGGTGCGTGGATAGCGCATCATGCTAATGATATGTATGTGATGTTTCTTGGGCTCTTTCTGACTCGCATGTAGGGGACTCCATCTTCAGCACTCATATTTGATTTCCTTAAGTATAGAGTAATTTTCAAATATTTATTAGACTAAACTAGTAATATGGCCTTTTAAATATACATGTTATATCAGTTTAATCTTTGAAAGATTTTAACATCAATTTAATTCCTAAAAGATACATGTAACATCACTTTAAATGTTGAAAAATACATATAACATCAAATAAATTCATGAATTCATAGAAAAAAAGAGATAAATAAATACTGGATCAAAGTAATGCCATATATTTTTTTAAGGACTAAATTAATATAAACTCTTAGGAACAAAACTTATGTCACATGCATTTTTAAGAGATCAAGTTGATATAAAAAATCTTTCAAAGATTAAACTAATATTATATCTATCTTTTGGGGGACGAATTGCTAATTTAGTCTATTTATTAATATACGCTATACAAAATAGATTGCTACCCAAAAATTGAATAAAGGTACAGAGTTTTCCTTTCAACTCGGACAAAATGATATACCATTTAAATCAAAAAGCAACTAACTGGAGACCAAATTTGCTGGGATTTATAAGTGCCAGAATCTGTACATGTTGATTATCATTATTACATAGCAACAGGTCAGCAATCATCAAAGGAATCACTTGCGCTTAATTCACAACAATGTACTCTTGCTATGTCAAAACTTTCGACATGGAAAATCAAAGCATTTCCCAAGGACCTAGGCTAAGATCTTTAATGGAAGAGAACACTTGAAGCAAGTGGTGGCAACTATATGAATCTAGGTCCAGGCTTCATGAAGAAACTCCATATGGAAGAAGCGCAGCAGCCACGATACGACCTTCCTCATTCAGTATGTTGTAAGTTGAAGCGGCATTTCTCTAGTAAATGACAGATAAATAAAAATAAATAAATAAATAAATCAAGTGAACATTCATAATTCAAATAGAAACAGTCAAACTGATAGCTGACATTAGTTGTCTTCTTCCTTCTACCATTTGGAATTATTTGATGTGAATTATGCTACAAATCAATTTAAGGCTACAATTAACATATATTAAAATCATTTTTAATCAATTTTAAAGTGTGTGTGTGTGTGTGTGTGTGTGTGTGTTAGGAACCCACACCTTCCAGAGTGCTTGGAAGAAATGGCAAATTAGGAAATAGATATAGAGAGAATTAGGGAGTAGTAGAGGGCGCACAATTGTAACCAACTTTGCTGAGTTGGCATAGGAAGTGAGGTGAGAGGCTATATGTTTGAGAGGTGGGATGTGTGGAGAGTTCAGACTAGAATTTGGGATTGGTTTGGGACTAGAATGTGTGGAGAGTTCAGACTAGAATTTGGGATTGGAACCTTGGACCTCTCAAATAGGATAGAACTCTAGATTGAGAGAATGGGAGGAACAGCAGCACAACCCTCAGCTTGAGAAGGTGCCTCCTGACAAATAGGATAGAACTCTAGCTTATCCAACACAGGAACAGCCAATACAGATGAAGGAGGGGAATGAATGCATAGAGGAGCAACACCTAAGGGGCTTTTCTCCTTCACCTTGGGCACCCAAATTTGTTTAAGGATCACCTTCTTATTCCCATTTCTTGTAGGTGGGTCTGAAGTAGATACAACATGAGAAGAAGAAGCAACTTAACCCAATCTAGAGAAGACACTCAACTTGGGACTCAATCTGGAAAAGACATTGCCTTTGGGCCTTATTGATGTATCACTTTGACTGATCCAACCAACCAATCTTTTCCCATTAGGAGTAACATTAATTCTCAATGATTGTTTCTCCTTAACAACTCCTTTCTTGAGCACATTTGCATAGGATAGTCCCCCCACCAACAGTCGTCGCGGTTGAAAAGAAGGTTGTTTGTGATGAAAGGTAACTCTGTTTGACTGACTCACCACCAACAAATCAGATAAAGCCTTCTCGAAGTGATTCCAGCCGGCAAAAGATCGACCTTCAGGAACAATAATAGAGCTCCTCCTTCCATTGCTGAAGAATTCTGTCACTAGCACATAACCCTCTTTATTGTTCTGACCACGGTATACAATAAACACCTTACCATTGCCTTCAAAACGCCTTATGAAAGAGGTGCCAGCAAACAAGGCTTTATCTTTAAATGTGGACAGGAGCCAGTATGATGCATCTCTGCCTAGCAACAGAGACTTGATAAAGCCTCGGCCCCTCTCTTTAATCTGAAAAAAGAAAGGCTTCCCACCATCCTCAAGAATCAAATCAAAGCACTTGGCCTCAACTGCAATTAGTTTAACTCCCCCCATTAAGGATAACTTAAGAGAAACTACGCACATCCTCAAGAAGGAAGAAGAGGAAACTGTCTGACAGCTACACCCACCAAACGAGAGGAAAAGCAAAAACAGAAATTCTGGAACGTCTTGTAAGTTGGAACAAGAGGAGGGAACTCGCTGGAAAGTCGCCGGAGAGGACGTCGGAGAAAAGGGAAAGCAACCGGTGTAGGTATGCGCTCCTACGCGCGGCGCATGTGGCCGGAGCGCAGGCAGGAAGAGAGGCGCGTGAGAGCGCGTTACGGGGATTCCGGCGACGACGCTCTGACGGTCGACCGGACAGCCGATGGGCTCTCCGGAAGGGAGGCGCGTGTCGCCAGACTTAGCTCCGATGGTGGCGCACAGGCAGTACTTCTAGAGTCGGATGACAAAGAGCGCGCTCCCTAAGTTTGAATACTCAGAGCATTTTCTCTCTCCTCTCTCCTCTCACTTTAACAACACTAGCTTATAACTACTGCTAATCTTACCGTACAACAAGGCATAGCAAGCAGAAGCAAGGCTTCATTGATAGCTGGTTAGAGTAGTCAACAGCTAGCTAGTTAGGTAGGCTGTTTGTTAGGTAGTTAGCTTTATCACAGCTGTCATTATAGCTCCCCCTATCAGATTGTTAAGGTTGCCACATCTGCTGATGTTACAAATGATGCCACAGCCCTAGGTAGCTGTCTTTCTGGTGTAACAAGAGGATTCAAGCTCCTCCATTATAAATATGTGAACCTAGCATCAATCATTCATTCTGTTATTATAAAATTTCAGAGCCTTTTACCTTCGATACTAGCTAGTTTGTTTGCTCTCCGTTTCTTTCACCTTCTCATCAAACAATCTCAATACCGTAATCAAAACTTGAAGCTCCTGGTTATGGCTGCTCCACCACATAACTCACCAGAAACTTCATCTCCTCCTTCGAACAGAGTTTCTTCAGATCGTTTCCTTCAACCATATCTCAACAAGACTTGATGCCAAAATTTCCTCCTATGACGTCATCAAGTGGAAGCTAGGGTTGGCGAATGGGTCAAGCAAGCTAGGGTAAACCTTTGGCTCAGCCCAGCCCCCTTCTAAAAAGATCCCAACCCGCCCCTACCCAGAGGGAAATATCAGGACCCGCACCCTACCCGCCATCCTTTTTTAATTTTAATGTTTTCATAAATATTTTTAAATTCAATTTACACAACACTCACTTAATATCTTTGAAAAATTATCATCTAATAAATTGAAAAACTTGTTTAATGGATTTTTCATAAATTAAACAAGTAATTTAACACTATAGTTTCTCATTTCTCAACAATATTATTATATAATTTAAACCAATAGGGTCAAATAGGGTTTAGATTAAAATATAATTTGAGAGGGATGATTTTGAATTTTAACATATATATATATATATATATATATATGGTGCAGAACGGGTTAGAATGGATCTATCTTAAACTTGAACCCGCCCCTACCCACATCAATTTTTTCACCCTCTTCTACCAGCGCTGATGCGAGATGAGTTAAAAACCAGATTTGAGAGGAATGGGTCAAAGTGGATCTATCTAAAACCTGAACCCACCCCTACTCCCATCAATTTTTCACCCTCCTCTACCTGCTCTGATGCAAGACAGGTTTAAAACCAAACCTGAACAGGTTGGGCTGGAGCTATTACCTGTGGATTAAGTATAAATTGACATCCCTAGTGAAAGCTGCTATGAAAGGACATAGTTTTAACAAGTTTGTTTAAGATCCTCACATTCTTGATTGGTTCCTACTAAAGAGGGTCGAGCAAGTGGCACTACGAACCCAGCATATTTAGACTGCGAGCAACAAGATCAATTGCACTTTTCATGGCTCTCTCTTCTCTCTCTAATGAAGTTCGAACAAGAGCAATAGTTTGCATCAATTCTTATCAGCTTTGGGATGAGACCCATTGCCATTTTCATTCTCAAGCTAGGGCAAAAGCTAGGCAGTTCAAATCGGGGCATCATGATACAAAGAAAGGAGCTAAACAGCTTGGTGAATATCTTTTGCATATCAAAACTTTGGTTGATGCACTAGTTTCTATCGGTCATCCAATTTCAACACAAGAGCATGTTGATGTAATCCTTGATGGACTTCCCGATGAACATGATGCATTTGTGACAGCCATTGCAAGCTATCTAGAACCTTCCAATACTCACAGAGGTTGAAGCTCTCATAGAGAAAACTGGCATAACACCTATTTTAAAAAATGTTTCAACTACATTTGAAAGTTTTGGAGGGGAGGAGAAGGGACAACACTTATAAACATGACATGAATCACAAGGAATGGAAACGGAAAGTAAAGAAAGCATCACTCCATGGTCTGGATATTTAACAAGGAAAGTGTATGGGCTACAAAATCAAAACTCCAATATCGGCCTAATGTACTATGCTCCAACATATAAGACAAGTTAAAAGAATCACTAAAAAAATTCTAATGAAGAGAGAGAGAGAGAGAGGTGCAAACAAAACAGGAGCAGGTGAAAAAAATTTTGGGATTCAGGGAAGGAAGATGGGACTCAGTTCAACTTCATCTTCTTCTAGTCCCATCCTTTCAAAATCATCCAAACAAGATCAATTCCTGTTTCCCCCATATCCCAAGGATCCATCTGCTTGTTCACTTAGGATGACTTTACCAGACAAAGTAATAAATACTAACAATGTTGGATGAAGTCAAGTACAGATTTCGTAAATTAAAGCAATCATATATACCGAGTCAACAGCTTCTAACTTAATGCCAGTAGTGCGAATAAACCGATTAAGTTCAGGATCTACTGGTTGAATGTTTCTTCCACAGCCAAGAACCAAAATCTCTGCATATATTTCTTCTAAGTGTCAGTTAATATAAATCTAAAGCAATTTGATTGTTGACCATAGCTTGCATCTAGTAATATAGCAAAAAAAGCAATATCTTGTAATTCAAAGTGATCAGCTAAAAAAATGAGTGGCAAAACTGAAAAATCCAACCTGGAATAGGGCAAACAATTTGGAAGAGCGATAAGCTGCAACAAGGAACAAGACAACAACAAATAAAATATTTAATCAAGACAAACAGTATTTGAGGGTTCCCCTAATACAAGCTGATATGGAACTATAACATTATAATGCATTGGCTACATTTATTTCCTTGCCTTTTTTCATAACTATCACACATATGATGGTTACATCCTTTTTATTGGACGGAAGAATCAAACAGATAAGTCATCATCTCTGCATTTATCAGAGGTTATCATCCATTTCTGTTAATCTCAAGTCTGATGATATACAAAAATAAGGTATAGTGAATGCACTATAAGTACTCTCCAGTCTCCACAAAGGAATCCAACACAATTTAAAGTGGCAGTAGTAACCAAAGATTAAAGAAAATAGTGGGTCCTACAAACATTTTGGATAGGAAAAGAAATTTTATTCAACAGAAAAGCAAGTAAAATGACAGGGTGGATAATATATCCTCCAAATCAGAGAAAATAGGAGAAAACAAGCAACTGTAGCGAGTCATAAATGCAAGTAATCCATGCACAAGCTACCATCATTTTACTGCCCAGTTGTTCACATGCCAAAACATGAGATTCAGATCAGAGAAGTGAGAGAACATTTGATCTCACTAGGGTTTGAACAGATTTCCATGAAAATGCTTGTCTGCCAAGATCTTTGCTCATTTCTGGTTTGGGTATCTCAAGCTAACCTACATGCACACTAATTTTGCCCTTGGTGTTTGCTTGGTTATGTGCAGATCTGAAAGTGGCTTTCTGATTCAGTTGTGTCCACATATGGCATATTTTTTGGCTGATTGCTGATATTGCTGGTTTCTTTGTCTACAGAAGTGTTGCACATTTTTTCATTTGATTGGGAATAGTGTTTTGGATGAAGCTTGCATTATTCTCCTCTGAGAAGTAGCAGATAGTAGGGTCAAAGGCTTTCGGGAGCCATGATTCTAATACACAAACATTGGCTTCACTATAGTAAGAGAGTTCCCGTTGCTAAAAAGGACGCGGGTTTGAATCTCAGAAATTTGGTGTCTAAAAATATTGCCTTGACAGCTAAATAGCTATGGCGTTTTCCTCGAGCCACTATCCTTATAGGTGATCCGAAGTAAGTATGGCCTTGATAGGAACGGGTGGGATGCTAATACAGCTTATCATGCTACTCATTCTAGCCCTTGGAAATTCATTTCCCAAGGTTACTCTAACTTTAATGCCCTGCTTTGCTTGAAAGTAGGAAATGGCTCTATGTCAACTTTTGGGAAGACCATTGGTTAGAAGACTCCTCTTTTAATATAGCCTTTTCCGCGTCTTTATCATTTATCCTCTCCATAACTCCCCAATCCAAAATTTTTATCATGTGCAAGACTCCACTTACTCTTGGAACTTCCACTATTTTAGAAACTTAAATGATAGAGAGTCTTTAGATTTAGCAACCCTTTTGAATCTCCTTGACTCTACCACTTTGTCTCCTTGTCAAGATAGAAGGTCTTCATCCCTTGAATCCTCTAGAGTTATTTCTTGTAAATGCTACTTTCAATTTCTAACCCATTCTTTAAACAGAACTCCTTTTTGTCTTGATAAGCCCATTTGGAAATCCAAAGCTCCCTCGAAGGTCAAATCCTTTATTTGGACAGCCATGCTTAATAGAATTAACACCAACAATATGTTGCAGATTCGAAGACCACAAAAGGTGATTTCCCCTGATATGTGTATTATATGTGGTGCTAGTCCGGAATCGACTACACACTTTTTTTTGCATTGTTCTATAGCTGATTTTCTATGGAATGCTTTGTTTGGTATCTTTGGTGAGCGTTGGGTGTATCCTAAAGCTTTGGATCAGTTCTCGTTGACTAGCTTGGTTGTTTTGGGAGGAGGAAGGAAGCTGCCTATGCCATTTTCGTAACTCTCGCATTTTTAATGGCAAGTATTCAAACAAGCAAGTCGTATGGGATAGGATTAGGCATCTTGCTTCTATTTGGTGCAAGGCGCACAATCCTTTTAGAGAGGTGTCTCTCTTAGATATGCAGAGAGATTGAAAAATATTGCTTTTTTTTTTTTGTCTAATCTTTGTATTGAGGATCTCTTGTCCTCCATGCTATTTGTAATATCCTTATCATCTTGTTAATAATATTTCTTCATCAAAAAAAGTAAAAAAAAGAAAAAAGAGAGTGCCAGTTGCCTAAGTTCATAGATGCGCCGATTTTGTGTTTTTCTATAGAGAGAGTACATTAAGAATGTAAAAAGCATGTCTTAAAAAAGTCACCTAGTGCATAAGGCTCCCACATGGTTAGGTATGAGAGGGTAAATGTACGCAACCTTACCCCCTCAAGTGGAGAGGTTGTTTTGAGTATTTGAACTCGTGATCTCTAAATCACAAGACAACAACCTTATCATTGCACCAAGGCTCACTATCCAATGTTTAAAAAATGTCTTATTATAGATTAACCTAAGTTAAAAGGTTTCTTCTTCAAGCTTCAAGAATAAGTTTCGATTCTGCTGAAACTTTAGCCTTGCATAACTTTAGTGGCACAGTCTACCAGTCCTCTTTTCTTCAACTTTTGATATAAAGGAAGCGGAAGAAAAAATAATTGCAAAACAAAGGGCATAATCAGAATAGATTCATATAGGAACTTGAGACGTTTGTAGGCTAAAGGAACAGGACAAAGCAAGAGAATGCTTATGGAAAGAAAACCAAGACTAATAAAGGACAGAAGCAGAAACAAGGGACATAGAACAAACCTATCAGCATTGATTTCTGAAAACTTCTTTGGTTTCCAAGATAAGAGCAAATTTCCAACACAAAGCAAGCTTCCTTCATATTCAACCCCATTTACAGTAAACCCTGTATCATTATACCTAAAAAATTGACAAAAAAATATAAATTAAAAACGACCAATTTACAGCCCTGTAAAGTCCCTGCTGCAATTATTTGCCATAATAGGATGTTACTGTTATCTAAGACAATCCTACAAAACCCACTTCACATTCAAGTATCAACTCTCTTCCTTAAAACACACATTCAAACTAACCAAAAAATATTTGAAACACCCCATTTTGCAGAATGAACAAAATGCAGAAAGGAAGAAAGAAATTGCAACCACGTTTACTCTATACACGAAATATGCAACTAGTAAAAACCTATTCCACATCCAACTCTCTCCATTAAATCCCACAGTCAAAACCAATCAAAAATCAAAAAATTATAACTAACAAAGAAAAAAGCCAAAATTTAAGACACCCCACTTTGCAGGATGAAAAGCAAAGTCCAAAAAATGCGGAAAGGGAGAAAGAAATTGCAACCATTTTATCAAAGACTATTCTAGAAAACCCATTTAACATCCAAAACTCTCCATTGAATCCCACAATCAAAACCAATTAAAATAATAATAATAATAATAATAATAATAAAACAACCCAATTTCTTAGGTAGGTACCCTTGGAATCTGAGTTGGTCATCGGGGACTTGGTCGATGAGGTTGATCTGATCGTACAAAGAGAAGGCGCGTCTGAGAGAGGGCAGAGCATGGTTTTGGTTGTGGGGCTTCAAAGGCTCCTTGCGGAGGCTTCGAATGAGGTTCGGGAGAGTGGTCACTGCCCTCTGCCTAACCGCCATGCTTTCTGTGTTTGTGATTGTGACTGATTTTTCTTCTCACTTTTCTGAACTCTTTTTGCCGAGCTGGGGAATGAACCAGACGAGGGTGAAAGTGAAATTAGCACTCACCGTCCTTCAAGTTTCATGATATAGCAACTGACTTCGATCTTTTCCAAAAATTGCACTCTGACCCCAATTCACCACATGAGACTGATGTCCGCAAGTAGTCTCCCGGGCACAAACCTACATATGCCAAGGTGAAAGCGGTAACCATGGTAAAATTTATCAGTCACAAAGATTAACCAAAGGGACTTACCTTTGGTTAGTGTGATGTAAGGCATTTTGATCAAAGTAGTGCATATTTAGAAGGGACCTACCAAATTAGAGTGCTTTTCACTACCCAAAAAAAAAAAAAAAATAGAGTGCTTTTGAAACAATATACCCTATTTGGGAGTGGAATTCTTAGTTGTTTTAAGAGCAAAACATCTTATTTGCTCTAATATATTTGGGATTATTTTTACAACAAGCTAATGGCCTCCTTTAACTTTTTATATTTTTTGTCCACATAAGCCAAAGTCATTGCTCCATGTAGCACTTTACAAGGCACCACAACAATAGTGCCTTCATGTAATTTGGAAAAAAATAAAAAAATGGTCAAAGGCACTACATCAAGCTCCTTTGGTGGCATGCCTTCCCAATGTTGCAGCTGAATGAGAGTCACAAGAAAGCTGTCCAACTACCGCATGTCAACACCTTTTACCAGACATTGACATGTGGTAGCTTTACTTTGTTAACAAAAATATAGATTTAATATTGGAGTAAAATGTGTAGAAGTTAGGGGAAAAATTACCGATGAAAAGAAATTAAATAGGTAAAATAACACTTTTTACATACTTAATTAAATTTTTCAATAATTGAATTTAATACTAATTTTATGTTTTAAAATTTTACATTAATTATGTATTAAAAATAAATTAATAATATAAAAGTTCAAATAAAAAAGAGTTGCAAGTAAAATTTTCATACAAGCCCATATTATCATTAAAAGAATTAAAAGACATGCGAAGGAGGTAAGAAGCATAGTGACACGAGTATGTGATTTACATTGCACCAACCAATGGTTTATCTTTCATCAATCCAACCTTTTCCTTTTCTACCCGCAAAAGAAATTATGTGATGGTTTCATATTTTCTCTTTCAACATCTCTTCTTATCAAAATATAAACGGCAAAGCAAAGCCAAAAATCATAAAAAAAAAAAGCACCTTCATTTTCAAATATATTGCGGTGACACAATTTCCAGCATTTTGGTTACAACTAATATAAACAGTACTTTTGCTTCACTAGCAGAAAATGAAAGAATGCTCACTGTTTGGAGTGGAATGGTAAGTCTAAAATTTAATACATTCTTGATTAATACATAATTAAGTAAATTAAAATATATTTAATTTTGATTAAAAAAATATAAATAATATATATCTATAATTAATTTTAACATTGTCTAACACATTGTCAAACATAGTACCTAACATATATACAAAATAAAAAATTACAATTTTTCAAATAATATAAGTTAAACAAAATTAAACATACAGAACTATAATTTGACTTAAAACACTCCTTTGGTCGAATTCGGAAAGAAGAAATAAAAACAAAAAATAAGATTTTATTATTTTCACTATTGTTATAATTTCTTTCTTAAAATTCAGAAAATAAAAAATACATAAAATAAAAATGGAAATCAAATAGGTACTTAACTTATCATTCTTATTCAAATCAATAGATAGGCTCTTAACTAAAATAATTTGGCATTTTCTCGTAAAAAATGTAATTTATATTTGTTAAGAGAAGCGCTCGCTTGAGGGTGTCTAGTGAAAATTAAAAGCATTTGAAAGACATGACAAGCGCTCACTTAATTGAAAAGGCAACACCTTTTCTTAGGAAAGGCGGTGGAGGAAAGGGGTATCTCACCCCACCTTAGCGACTAAAGTGTGCCTTTAAGCACCTTTAACTACATTAGGAATGGTTCTATAGTTTCTTATTTCTTATTCTTTTAAAAAAAATTATTTTACTAAAAGGCTAATAAAAAGGGTGGAGAGATAAATAAAATATTTTATTGTTTATTTAGTTCTTCAGTCATTACTTAAAATTTAAAAGAACATATTATTAGCGATACTTGCTGCCATGCACCTCACAAATTAAGGTAGTTAATGTCCTATTTAAGAAAAAAATGGTGCACCATATTCTTGGATTCATCCACACCCTTAATATAGCTTTAGTAATATCGAACTGTACGGATTAAAAGTGGTGACCGATCCACAACATGATCCCTCTCACCTCAACTCCCACTTCCTCATTAGTGGCTGATGGTGGTAGTTGCGTCCGGCTTTGTGGTCGCCGGCGTTGAAGAGGGACAGTCATCCTCCTCCGCCAATGACAGGATCTATCAGCTGGTGATCGGCTCCATGATACTGTTGGAAGGCAACGACTAACACGGAAAGAGGCATGACACTAGGGTGGAGACCCAAAAGGCTTTGAGGCCTCACTGTCACCAAAACCGGCAAAGGCATCGGCAAACAGAAAGGCCCCACCTTGAACTTGAAACGATGCCATGGAGGAGCACTGAACAGGGCACCAAAACTGGTGACCTCACCGTCGATGATCCAGGTAGCACTAGAAAAGGAACGTGGCAGCGATCACAGCTTGCACATCGTGTACTTCAAGTTCGAGGTCCACCATGACATGAAGGCAGTGCCATGCGACAGTGTTGATCAAGTTGAGTATGAAGTCATTCCTCGCGTCGCAAAATGGTGGTGGTCTAGTTTTGACAGTGGATATGTGGAAGTGGTGGTGGCGATGGTTGGTTTTGGTGGTGAAGACTATGGTTTTGTTATAAGAGGGGTTTTGTTGGTTTTCCAGAATCAAGGTACAAAGGTTTGGTTTTGTGATAGGGTCTCTGAGGTGATCGGACATGGAGGGGGAGCTGCCAAGGTGGAACCGTAGAAAGAGAGGAAGGAGATGAAGTAGAGGTCATTTAGCCACACTTTTATTTTTATTTAGCCACATTTTTATGTCATTTAGCCACATTTTGATTTTCATTTAGCAACATTTTTTAAATGTGGTTAAAAATAGATGTACACTACACCGGCGAATGCATCATGTACCATACTTTTATAAGGTGCATTTAAGACAAAACCATTATTAGCAAGCAAATTACACTTTTGATGAGCTATGCATAGTTCCGTGCAATTTTTTTATTTAAAATTACTTTGTTAGTAGATTGAAAAAAGTATAGGTACAAGGAGACGCATTGGTTTTTTCCTTTTCTCAAATTGTTTCATTCTTATTTAAAAATTAAAAAAAATCTTATAAAACAAATTACATATTCAATGAGTTATTATATAAAATGATTTTTGAGTTTTTTTTTTTTTTTGGGAATTTATACATTTTTCCTTTAAAGTGATTTATTTACTTCATTACAAATTCTCAAAATTCTTGATATAAATTTTAAAATTCTTTATTATACGTATATAGTATCATAAATTTCTAAGAATCAACTATTAATTATATCATATATATCCCGCACAACTCACTTCTTAGCATTGCAAGAGCCCCACAATAATCACGGTCAGAAGCAACATCTGCGTTTAATAGTGTGCTTGATTCTAAGTTTGTAGAATTAATTTTAAAATAAAATAATTTATATTTAATAATTTAATCTGCAAAGTTATTTTTGACAAAATTAAGAATGTAAAAATTTAGTTGTAACAATTTTTCACTTTTATCTATAATTGGTTTTGAATCCATAATTAATTTTGGAGACTGAATATAACAAGAAACCAAACAAAATGAGAAAAGTGTAAAATTAATTTTAGTACCCCAAAATCAATTTTGGAGGCACCAAACGAAAAACCAAACACGCACTAACTTCCCCCAACTGATATGACGGCCGTTCACCATTCGGATTTGCTCAACTACTTCAGAGAAGAAGCCCCACAGAAAGGTATATTGTGATTTCCAGAATCCTCAGAGAGTTATGTTAAAAGGTACCAACCAATTGTCACTCAACTTTTCCCTCACATCATCAAATGTGATGTTTGTATGCATCCCGGCCTGTTTGAGAATCCTTTCTCTTACTAAAATTGTAAGCAGGAAGAATCAATGTTCAAGTAATCAATCTTCAATCCTGGTTATACATCTATTTAAGAAATGTGGTAGAAAAAACAGTAGTGTGTCGGGAAAACAAGGGTCAGTTGTAATCAAATGGTATGAAATTATATGAAGATGTGAGGTAATATTAGTGTGCTCAGCATTGCTGTTAACGTGAAGTCCGTTCTGACCAGAAAATTAGAAAAGCCCTGAAGCGACGCCAAAATGGTTTCAAGAACATTATGTAGGGTCAAAAAGACACGAGGGAAAAGTAACAAAATTAATGTTGGCCTTCCTTTATGTAAGAAGAAAGAAGTACAACAAGCAAGTCCATATACCAGTAAACATTGAAACTACTATCCAACTGAACCAAATGAAAAATGGAGGGGGAAAAAATGGCAAAGAATGAGAATGTAAACATTTGAACTTATCATCCTTTTGTAAAATAAAAGTCAAGCACCTCATTCTGAACGTTTTAAAGGCCCATGTAAACGCAGCATTTAAATATTAGAAACTACATGTGTGGCTAATGAGGAGAAGATGAAGGAAACATTACTCCTTATGTTTTCTTCTCTTGGATTTCCCTCCATGAGAATGGTCAGAGGACATGGAGGAAATGCCAGTGCTGTGACCATGGGAGAGCTCAGACACTTTTCTTCCACTAGACTTGTCTTTATTAGACACAGGTCTTCTTTCTGCAGCATTTGATGGTTCAGTAACTTCAGATAAAGAGCTTTTCCTGCTACCTTTTGATGAAGCTGCACGGCCAGATTGTGAACTTCGCGGATTACCACTTTGCATAGGGAAATATCGGGATGAAGTTGTCATTGTGACTCCAGCAGAATTTCGATGTGTATGTGTTTTATTGTTAGACTTGCGTTCTTGGAGTTCTTTTGCATCAGGATAATGGACAATGGAAACTCGCCGTGAAATCTTTCCAGCTGTTGAGAGAGATTATTTTGTTTAGTGCTTGAACCCAAGAAATGAAATTAAAAACCCATAAGAAAATTACTATGAAAACAATCACAAGAATCAGAGTCTTGCAAGACAAGAAGACAGAAGAAGTGGTCAGATGTAGCAAGGGCAAATGCAAGATTATCTTAAGCAACAAGGAGTAAAACCAAAAATAGAAGTGAGACACACGTGAAACCAAATGTAGTGATTTCGAAAAATATAGTAAGTAAAGAGGCGAAAAACTATAAAGATACTGATCAATTTCACAAGTAAACTAATCATTGATTATAATAGAGCTTCCATGAATATTGGATTTGTATGCATACTTTATCCCTATATAAGAAAAACAAGACAGAAAGAATGAATTGAATGAAAAATATCAAGCCTCCAATCAGAGATTTCTTGGGGGGAAAATACATTAGATGGCAGTATATAAAACAAACAATCATACCAGCACACCACTCAAATATTTCAATTTGAAAGAATAATTCATTAACAGATGAGGAACATGAATATACAGTGATTCAAAATATAATGATTCAAAATATAATTGTAAATACTAGTTATGCAACACTGTCGAGTCAACTTGTTCTCTCTCTTTCCGTGAAAAAAAATTAAATAAATAAAGGTCCTATCTAATTTCAGCAACAAAAACAATAATAACCCAACCCTGGGCTCAATCAAAAACCAAAATTTCAATAAAACCATTAATTAGAGCAAGGTATAGGTTTCTCCTAATGTTTTCCTTAGGTCCTCCTCAACCTGTTTTAATCAAACTGTCTCATTTGATTCACTTTTAGTGCTGGAAACTCTATTAATCTACATCTCACATGATCGAACCGCTGTAAGGCAAGTCTCCACCATCTTCTTGTCAATAAGTGCTACTCCTACATTTACTCTTAGTCTTATCTTTCCTTGTATGTCAACAAACTCACCTCAACAACAATCTCCAATAAATTTATATTTTGCACTTGTTAGCACTTCAATGCCCAATATTCAATCTCATAATTTCATTCAGGTAAAAAAAAAAAAAAAATTTCATTATCAAGCATCATTGGTTTTATAGTTGTTCGATATAATTTTCCTTCAAGTTTGATTGGTAGATTTACAAATTACACCTGAAACATCTCTCAATTTCAACTGCCTAAGAGCCTAAATTGAATCGTATATGAAAATTTCGATCACTTTTTAAGATGGATCCATGGTTCCTAAATTGGCAAAATGTGGTATGATGAGGTCCCTAATTCTCACATCCAAAACATTGTTAACTTGCATGTTACTGAACTTGTATTGAAATATTTCATGTACTTCATTTTACTCCTACTTAACCTAAAACCCTTGGATTCCAAAGCATCTCTCCACCACTCAAGTTTAGATCTTACTCCCCCCCCCCCTTCTCTCTCTGTCTCTCTCCCTCTCTCTCTCTCAGTTCATGAACCAGGACAATTTATGTGCCAAAATATGCAATGAGGCTTGCTCTTGAATCTTCCCAGTAAGTACGTCCAATACCAATGTAAAATGATATGGACTCAAAGTCAACTCTTAGTGCAAACATATTGTAAAAAAGAATTTGTTACATCCCCGCAAGTTTGCAAACCAGCCATTGCCCCATATTAGATATCCTTATAGCTTGAATTTCTAACTTAGATAAAAATCTCTAGAAGAACTAAAACAATATCATTTCACAGCACAATTGCCAAAGGATTCTTACATTGAACATCAAAGGCACAAACAACAGAAGATTGATTAAAATCTATTTACGTTGGAATCATTTTTAATTCACTGTTATCATTCTTCATAGTAGACTGTAATTTCAATTTAACGTTCTCATGAATTATTTATTAAAAATAAAAGCTCAAATTAATCCTCCAAAGATCTTCGCAACATCAAGTTAGTCCTCTAAACTCTAAAGATTTTAGACATCAATTTGGTCCCTCAATATTTAAAATGGACATCAACTTAGTCCTCAAATTGATGATTATTTTATGCTATGAAGGATTAAATTGATGTTAAAAATCTTTGAAGAATTGATTGGATGTCTTGCATATCTTTCGAGAACCACTTTGAGCATTTACTCTATCTATTAACATATATGGAGGGACAAAGGAAACAAAGCAGGGAAAAAGAAAATTCTACAGGAGCATACCAATTTTTGGTTCTGTAGGAGAGGCAATAAAAACTATTTCATCTGGCTCCTGGGAAGCAAAGCTGACAAAATCATACACTTTCCCTGCCAGCATAGTGACACAAACACAAATATTAAGGCACTTACAAGGCAGAGATCATATCACACAAACATTATAAATTATGCAATATGCCACTTTAGAGATCAACATGCAGTAATTGAACGAGAGAATACCACGTTGATGTCACAACTGATTCATTATATTTACCAGATGAATCCTCGAAGCTGGCCAGTGTGCTGTCACTATGAAGGTTGAGAGACAATTCCTGCCCATCAATCTCAGATAACATCTCCTGGCCAACATGACACATGTAAAAAGTAAGAATAGCCACAATGATTACAGTAACATGAAATGCAGGCTCTTACACCGTCAAAGTCCCAGATAGAAGGCAACACAGCCAATACAAATAACAATTCATTTGAATGGAATGAAGCCATATATAACTGAACGTATAACCCGGTATCTTATAACAAAACAAACAAAAAATAAAAAAGGAATGATGTTTCCCACACAAGAATGTATTTTTCCACACACCTTAACGAAATTTTATAAACTTCTGAAAAAATGAAACAGATGTAAATTATTAATCCCCAAATGGAAACTAACACCAATAAAATAAAATGAAGTTTAATCAAGAAGATTGAATAAAAGTGAAGTGAATAGTGATAATAGTAAGCAATCCTTTCCTTAATTATGATAATAGCAATACTTTCTTTTCCATTGGGTGCTATAAATGAAATTCAATTCAGAAGAGATGGCAATTGATACAAAGAAGCAAACTTACATTGGAAATAGGTAACTTAAGTAGCCAAAGCTCAGTGGAGTCGGTCATGTTAAGATCAACGAGTGGTTTTTTGCTTTCTTCCTCAAATTCCGGAGGAGGCCTGTAACCTTCCACACTCTCTGAATCCACCATTGGCATTGACAAAGGCTAAACCCAAAAATAAAATAAATGAGAAAATTCCTTAGGTCAAATGCTGGATAACATACCAGGTCACATTATAGACACAATTAGATTCAATGTCCGTGGTGAACGGTGGGTTGAGAAGCCAATATGCGCTAGTCCACCACACTCAGCCCTACCCACTTGCCCTAGGGCCCAAAAAGAAAAAAAAAAAAACCCGGCCAAAAAGCTCACAGGGCATCGTGGGTTCCGCAGCCCACAACTAAAGTTTAAATTTAACCCCACCTATTAAATGGGCTGGTCCCAGCCACACCATGGGCCAGCTCACCATTAAAATAAAAAATCCACAATTCAACTCTGCAAACTTGGATAACATTGAAATGGATCCTACAAACAATTATATGATCTGAATTCTAACAGACATAACAAGGGACAACAAACAAAGAAATTGGATCCCATTGAAATGAGGCAAGCAAGTAAGACAATACTAAGAAGATAGAAAAGGTTATGATCACAGGCAGCGGGAAGCCTAAATAAAGACAGAATCCCTTCGTAGCAGGGTTCTTTCATCAATTAGCTAAAACTAGTCTTAAGTGCTTCAATAAAGACACCAAAATAAACAATTAACCAGAGCAACGCCCCAAGATAGAGTTATTAAACTTGACTCGGTGATTAACTTGGCCAAGGAATTTGGCCACTGGTCCACGACCTGGATATAAATAAATACATAATATTAGGGTGTCTTGCACATGGTCTGTTTAATGGTGTTTCTAAAGCTGATATACAAAAGGATTGGCATGTGTTGTTACCTGGTTTATCCTTACAGGACTGGGTTGTTATTTTTGCATCTTTGTGAGGATGTCTTATCCTCTTTTGTACTAATTTCTTCTCTTCTAGTAAAATTTCTCTCTCTATAAAAATTACATAAAATTATATAAAAAATACATTAAAATTCAATTAGATTTGTCCACAGCAGAAGCAGCTAACATAATTCAACTAACACTGCCTCCAGTCAGTCCAGCATCAAATCAAACCATTAATCCGGTCCAGCACAAAAATAACTTAATCTGATTCTTTCCAACTCTATATTATTATAGTCCAGGCCAGCATCAACAACAAAACCACATTGTCGAACTTATTTGTTTTAGTCCACCATTAAACCACAACTCAGGCCAGAGAGAGTCAAGGAACCATAGTCCAACATAAAAACAACATAGTGTGTGTTTGGATTAGAGGTTGCAAATGGGAGACCAGAAGCAAGTTAGTACCAACATGAACTTATTTTCTTATGTTGATACTACAAAATTGTACCAGTTTCGTAGAATCAAAATGACAATTAAAAAAATGTATATCTGGAAGTTAATTTCTTAATTCTTATGTTGTATCAGTTGTCAGATCATGTGTTTGAACAATACTTCTTGTATTAAACTAAGGTGGAAACAACAATATAGACAATTAATAGAGTGCCAAAATAGCATAAAAGTGTAATAACAGCTAAGGTCACAAAAGTTTCATTAGTAAGTAATTGGCCTCTTCCTTATGCTTTAAACACGTATCAATCTAAGATTCATACATTGCTTGATTGCCATGAAATTTTATCATTTTAATCATAAGCACTAATGATAACCACCCAAAAACTCAAGTTGAATTCCAACTTAAATATGATATGAATGGTCCATCTCATGTGCACAAACTGATTACCGAAGATTGTAACCTTACTGGCTGCTCATCATAGATGTTTATCTTAACTTATTATGGGCTTATATACATAGATTCTATTACCTTAGCCTTATCCTATTACACAATTCGGAAAACTATATAAATAACAGCTAAGAATACAAGCAGACATTATGACAATAAAAGGACTAAAGGAGTTCCTCAGTCAAAGCTTGGAGATCGGGTTCTTAGATCATTGCCTATATATATATATATATAGGTTATCGAACAGCCGTTTCTACTGCCAAGCAAGCCTGCAGAGGAAATGATCTAAGATATGTGTATGTATATATATTAGTGGGTGTGTGATGACCATATATATATATTCAGCACATTCCAAAATTTACATTTTGACAAATTCTCAAGTGCTGTAAATGGGGGTGTCAAATGGGCCAGCCCAAAAAGTCCACAGGGCCAAAAAGCCCTCATGGGCCAAGGGGGCCAGGGCTAGCCCATGGGCCAGCCCACTCACAAAAAACATTAAATTTTCCCTACTTTTTTAATGGGCTAACCTTAGCCCATTGGCTGGCCCACTTAACAAAAATAAACTCTAGCCCACCTATGGGCCATTCATGATTCACTGGATTAGCCCACTTTCAAAATTTTCAAATTTTACCTATTTTTTATTTTTTATTTTTTGAACTTCTAACTTTTTAATGAGTTTTAACACATGGGCCAAAAAGCCCACCTTCAAATAAAACATACAGGGCAAAAAACGCACATGTTGACTTTTGATTTTTTGAAGGATTCTTTCTTTGGCAAATTACCATTCAAAACTAAAACATGCCCCAAAAACCAAAATTTCAGAACTAGAAACATTTCCATTTCCCATATCCCTTGTTTATTTCCCATGACAATGAACTCATGAAAAGGAGCATCAAAATTAGTATGCATGATTCAATCAGAAGTAAAACACTCGAGTAATGCAACGTTTTACTTCCATTTCCATATCACTGCAAAATTAAGGGGCCTTGAGGGCCCTCATGGTCCACAAGACTACAGGAATCAAAATAATGAACCTTATCACAGAGGAAAAGTCAATATGCCTCATGTGCTCCCAACAAGACAAATCTTGCTGATATGGCCCTTACAACCCGATCTTTCGACCATTCCACAACTAAAATGGAAACATCCAAAACAAAAAGCCCTTAATTTTGTATCTTTCATGACAGATTTCAAGATGTTGATTCAGCACAGAACGAAATTTGCACAGATGTTAGATTACGTGAAAAAGTCATATGCACACTATTAATCTCACACAGTTATATCCTAGCTGTGAGTATAAATTACCTTATTCTAAAAATGTTTAAAAATCAAAATCTTAGACAGAAATCCCCTTATAAAAATCCAAAAGATTATTCAAAACCAGACATTCACCTAGCCCCTTGAACTACAGAAGCAGAACAGCCTTTTTTCACGAAACAGAATTAAGGTGGCGCTACATGGTGGGTCAGCACATAAAGCCGAAACCAGGTGCTACATTCTCAATTGACCCGTCAAACACCACATGTACAGGGTCATCCATTATTTATAAGTCTAAACTGCAGCAGAAATGATTAACTATTGCGAGAATATGCACAACAGAACATAATTCAAGATACGCATATTAATGTTATAAACTACGACAACCAGTAGTGAACAAGGAAATGGCTGTTGGAGAGGCTAGTATTGTTTCGAATTAAAATTGGGGACTATAGAAGCAAGTGAACGAAGCACGAACTGAGAAAGTAAATTCTGCTACTTAGCTACTTCACAAACAGCATACGGCCCATATAGTAGGCTTAGGCACTTGCTATATTTCTTTCAGTTCCAAGCTATCAAACCTATTCTTTTTTGGCATAACATTTTAGCAAACATTTCAAGGGCATTCACTGCTAATCCACAAATTTGGCATATGCCAATTTTCTTTCAACAATTTTTCTTAACTAAAATGGGTTTCCACAGTGATCTCAGACTCAGAAAGCAATTTACAATCAAAATCTCATGACATTGTAAATAAAATTAAAAACAAAAAAAAACAAAAACAAAAAGACGAAAATTAAAAGGAGAAAAAAAGAAGCAGTGAAGCACAATGAAACAGAGAAGCTGATGGAGAACTGAACCTTCAATTCAGTAATGGAGATTGCAGCTGCAGAGAGCTCAGCCCGAAGCTGCAGCGATGCCAGCAATGGCGAAAATAGAGAAGCTGAAAAAACGAGGTTGAAGAAGAAACGAGAAGCTATGGCCGGCGAAGCTATGGTGGAAGAGATTGGGAATTTCTCTAAGTTAGGATTTCCATGTTGGTGCTCTGAATTAGGGAATTTCTCTTTTATTATTATTATTTTTTTCGGTCGGGAATTAGGGAATTTCTCCGAAAGGAAGAAAAGAGACTGACGGCGGAAGCGTGGAATACCTGAAACAAGTCTCTTCCAGTTTCTCTGTTTTGGGTGGGCTGATCCATGGGTCATCTGGCCCGAACCCACAAATATATGGGGCTTGGAGGGGCTGGGGCCTAATGAGCCCTCTATTAAGGTGGGTCATAATAATTGGGGGCTGGTGGGCTGGCTCACTAGTAGCGGCTAAATTAACCGAAGGGATATTTCTTCA
Source organism: Pterocarpus macrocarpus (assembly GCA_031439585.1). Lineage (NCBI taxonomy): Eukaryota > Viridiplantae > Streptophyta > Magnoliopsida > Fabales > Fabaceae > Pterocarpus > Pterocarpus macrocarpus. The sequence goes on along the minus strand of CM062516.1, from coordinate 14,431,760 downwards.
CTCAACATCTAACCGCATCCAGCATCCAGCACCCGGGAGATTAATCTCCCAAAAAAAATGAATAAATAAAAGCGGGGTTTTACGTTTTAGCCACTTTCGTTGGCTGAAACAGTGACGTTTAAATGGGAAGCAACGCGAACCGAGCAACAAGAGCGGCAACAACGACAGAGTGATTATTAGATGGCTTGTTCCCGTTTCTTGAGACTACAGGGCCCCAACTGCTCTGGTGGTAGTTCCGCCTTGCTAACACCCTTTCTTGCTGTTCCCTCTTCCCCTCGCTCTTTCCCATTCCGCACCGCCAATTGCCACGTGTCCTCTTCTGCTCAAGTAGCAGCAGAGCCTCACTACCTGCAACAACAACCCCATCCGCGAAGCCCTGACTTGGTTGCATTGGAATATGCTGACCTCAATCTTTCTTGCAACTTGGTAACTTTTTTTTTTTTTTTTCAAAATCTTTTTCTTTATCTTGCCACGCTGTAAGGGGATGTGAACATGTGAGATGGAATTATAAGAGTTATTATGGGTTTGGCGTTGTTTTTTTTGTTAATTTTTGAGATTCTGGTTTTTCATTTTTCGGATGATATTGTGTATCGTATTTCAGGATCTGGGTCATGTCAGGATCAGGCAACATGTCAATCCCCTGAGCTCTTCTTTCTCTGTATGTTACTTTATAAGTTCAAATTCTCCATTTGATGATTTTAGCATATAAATATTTATATTCATTTTTGGTTAGAACTCTTTCAAAGTGAGTTTTTTTTTAAAAAATAAAAAAATAAATAAATAAGTTTATATTTATCCTTAAATCAATAAAATTTTATTATGATTATAAACTTCTAAACAATCTAAGAGTGGATATATCCTAGGTTAAAATATATTTTGGTCTCCTTGCTGTTTGTTATAGTTATTACATTGTTTATTGGGTTATAAGTTATAACATAGTGAAGTCAGGGATCAAATTGAAAATGATCATCACGTATAAAGACCAAAAATATATTTTAACCTTAATTTTACTTGTCACAAGGCTTAAATTTCACTAACATTTTTTTTTTTTTTGGATAAAAGAAACATTTGTATGTATTTTAGTATATGTTATAGGATGAAACTCTATTAAAGTGAATTTGCTTCTAAAATGAGTACTTAAAGGTGTATCAACCTTTAGATTATTTAAATGAGCACCGCACTTTATTGAATAAAGGGTAGATAGACACTTACTTTCCTATTTTAGAGACAAGCTCACTTTAGTTGAGCTTTTTTTCCTATTATAACAGTCATACTACCAATGTGGGGTTGATCAAGGTGGTAGGACCAGAGGTCTCGGATTCGAGCCCTGGGAATGGAAAAAACCTTTGTTGGGAGATCCCTACCCCCTTCAGGCACCTCAGTCGGGTCAGGCCGAATTAGTCGGGTTCCTGGTAGTATAGTCCGAATACCAGTGATTCCATCTGAGACAAAAAGAAAACAGTCATACTAATTTTATTAATGATATGTTGATACTTGACAAGATCTAGACACAAATCAGGCATAACTAGCTTCTGTAGCATGGGTTAGGTGTTTGGTTCAATAGATCACCCTGCCATGCATTGAAGGACTCTTTTGCTTACAAATAATGTGATTCCTTTTTCTTAATAGGTGCCTGCTCAAGTACCAGACTGGAACCAGTTCTTTGCAGACCCAATGTTGCCACTCATGGTGGATATTGGATGTGGTAACCTTAATTTAGATGATAAAATTTATTATCTGCTTCTGTCCTTGATTATTAACTGTTAGTGCATTTGTTACAGACTGGTTATGGATCATGTACATGGAAGTTGACAATGACAAAATTTTCTTATTACATGATATATTACTGAAGTTGGATTTCACCCCTTATGATATACTGAACCAAAATAGTGTTCAAATTGATACAAATTATTTTCGTTGACTCTTATTCCCTTATTATCAGAATATGATTCAGAAGTAGTTTTAAGAGTCTTGGATCATTCTTTTATCCTTTTCAAGTAATCAAATCATTTCACTTACCATAGGGGCGTATAGTTACTTATCAGTTGTTGTAAACAATGTTAGGTAGTGGCAGGTTTCTTATGTGGCTTGCTAAAAGAAATCATAAAGTGAGAAATTATTTGGGACTTGAAATACGGCGAAAGGTATGAATACCTTTCTCTTTCTCTACTTTTGGTTTCAAATGCCCTTAATAATTGCTCCCTTTTAGTTGATTTTGATTTCTTTGCTGTTTTAGCACCTTCAGCTTCAGCTTCAGTTATAAAGATTTCTACTTGTATGATAATGCAACTCTCCATGTGCAGCTCGTCAAGCGTGCTGAGTTATGGGTAAAAGATCTGGCTCTTGATAACATGTACTATCCTTAACTTTATAATTAGGGGGTGAAGTAAATCACATATGTGTTTATGTTTATCAACACTGGAAGAATGACTATTACACTAAAATGCAGACATTTCTTGTTTGCAAATGCTACAATTTCTTTCAAGCAGTTGGTAGAAGCATATCCTGGGCCCTTGCAGCTAGTTTCAGTTTTGGTGAGTTTATACTAGGAATAGTTTCTTAGACATATGTTTGTGTCTATCTTAAGCAAGCTGTCATCTGCAGTATTTTTAATTAAGGGTTTTATGTTGAAAGGCTTTTTAATTGGTTTTGCCTCACACATGCAGTGTCCAGACCCACATTTCAAGAAAAGGCATCATAAAAGAAGAGTTCTGCAGAAGCCTTTGGTTGGTGCTATTGTAGATAATTTAATGCCTGGGGGACAGGTAGATTTTCTGATTCTGCGTGTTCTATATATTTTTACTTGATTGTAAATGTTATATATATGTTCATCTGTTGTTTTAGTCAATATTTTCCTGCTAGATTTACTTCTTATTCCATCCTGTATGAATTTGAGTGAAAAAGATTGTTTTGATTTATTGTGGTAAGGTCATGCTCCATATCCTTTGTCTCCTTCCTCTTCCTAGTAAATATTGAGAATGATGATGCTACACATGATGCAATGTGCATTTCTATAATTGTTGAAATAGATATGTTAATCTATTAATGGCTATTGAGTGAACAAAGAAAGAAGGGGCAGAACAGCTTCAGGTTTTAAGAAAGTTAACTACAAGTGACTATTTGGGATATTGATTGAGAGGTTCTACTTAATTGACCATTCAAGCTGTTAGACAATCGACATTATGCTTATGCATGAGATTTCCATCGTGCTTTATACTTATTCTGGGATTATAAAGCTTGGAATAATATTTTCTACATCTACAGTAACATGCAATTGCAAGTACTAATTACTTCATTCATTGTTCATTCTGATGATGCAAATGTATACACAATTTGCGTTGATGCTGGGAAGCATGCAATATTGTGATGTTGATCTCTGCAATTAGCTTGCCAAGTTGCTAACCCAATTCCTGATTTCTGGAGATGAGTGAAACTACTATTTGATATATAGGTACTGGAGGGTAGGAGCAAAATTTTATATTAAAACGTCATTTGGTACAATGCAATATGAAAGAGAATTTCTTTTGAAATCCCTACCTTCCTTCTAAGGTTGCATTATCAATTCTGCTCCTTGAACAGACTGTGGAATATCCGTATGCAACAGGATCTCAGTTAGTCATTTTCATTATAGTTATGTTAGAGAATTGCGGCATTGATACTATCCTGTTTTGGCATCTATTTCATAATTCATTTTCTGCTTTTGGTCTCGTAGCTAATTAGATTGGGTGGTTTGGTTCAATTATAGGTGGGTATGGAGTGTGTCAGTATGGACCTATGACATCAGATAACAGGTGCACATCAATTAATTTACAATTTACAAATTCTATGATAAAAAGAAAAACTAATTTATAGCAGTAGTACACTAGTACTTTCTAATCAGTCAGTAACTTAATAATAGTGGTATTAATCATTAATGGTTAAATGCACGTTCACAGATAATCCAGTCCAAAATGATACTAAATTAATCTCTTCCAACTATTTTTATCCAACCAAAAAATAAAAATAAAAATCTCTTCCAACTGTCTACTTTGATTCGCATATCAAGGTTTCATGCTTTATAATTAAATAGTCATTTTAACATGCCATTGAGAGAACCGGACGCAGTAGATTCATCAATGGCGTCTGAGTTCCGTTGCGGGCACAAATTGAAACCTCAAATTCCCTTCTTCCCGTCTGCAATTAGATCGTCTGTCTTCTAATTCGCAAAATGGTGGAAGGGATTTAAACATATAACTATACACTATTTTCTCATTTTATAATGTTGTTGATTTGTGTGAAAAAATTGTGATTTATGGCCGTTCCAATGGGTTCTCAGCTGAATGGTGTATGAGAGCTCAATTTCACCCGGCCAAGAAGTGATCTTTGGGGCAGCCTCAAGGTTTGACATGCTTTTGGATCATGTTTCAATTCAGGGAACTGCCCTAAATTTATTTATTTATTCTTTTATCCCAAAAAAAAAAAAGGGCATTTTATTTTCAAGCACGTTCAGAAACAGAATGCCAGAGATATCTGGGAAATGTGCTTGGGAAACATCTAAGATGCTACTATGTCTTATTGCATATACTAGCACATGTGACAAGTGAGACAGTCAGAGTAATGTCTTTTTTGGCCATTAACCACTTTTCGTTGTAAATAAGATGATCCATAACATGCAGGTGTTGGCATTTGATATTGATCATGATGCCATTCTGAAAGTACCAGTTTCATAACTGTTTTTACTTTAAATTTCCATTTTCCTTTTTTGGTTACAGTAGAGGAGATACTGGGAGGGAATAGAGGAAAAGGTGTCTCTCCAAGAGTGAGAGCAAAAAATCTCATGGCGAGTCCCTACAGGATTTGAACGCAAATCCTATGGAGCCCCAGCCTCCAGGCAAGGGCTGCAAGCTTTAAATTGCCAGATTACTAGTAAGTAGGTGGCATATCGTTAATCTATTCAAACCTCATCCTTTCTTCTTGTGGATGATTTTCCCATATCTCCCGCTAAAGGATTTGGATTCACAAGTGGTAAAGCAGTGTGTATTTTTTTCTGTCAATCAGATATATATTCTCAGTGAACGAGCAATAAATAAAGTGACTACCATTTTAGGTATCCAGTGATAGGAAAAGCAATTTGTACTTTCTATGTAATGAAGAGATCAGCTGGGAGAAGTTTTACCTGAATGCTTAAGGGGTGTTATTGAGGATATTAATGTTAATGTGGGCTATTTACCTATCAAGAGGATAACAGAGCTGCTGATTGGGTGGCAAATATGAGCCTTGACCAGAGAAACTGATCGCTGGGATAGATCTCCTTCTGGAATTGCAAAGCTTCTATATGCTGAGCTCAATGCTACAGGGGTTGCTGCCCGTAAGACTCATTTAGAATCATCACTTTTTTTTCTTTTTTTTCGCAGGCGGGCATGCCCTGCCGCCCGCCGGGGGTGGCGGCTCTCAGGCCCTCCTTTTGTACCCAAAAAAGAAAAAAGGGAAAAAGAAAAAGAAAAAGGGTTGTGGGCATGTTACTGAAGAATTTTCATTGAATTGGAGAAGATACCCAATACTTTCCTTCTACTTTTGCCTAATTCAAATTGAGATTTTGTAAAGAATGTCTCTTCAGACTTGTAAAAGTTAACCTTCATGACTTTGTGATGTTGTTTGAATGTTTCTTTGCATAGATGCTGTTATAGGATCTACTGTAGAATTTAATTCCATGCATAGGCTTCTCATTCCATTCATTGAATACTTCTCAGTTAAACATCAATAAGTCCCTTGCTTCCGTGCTTCCTCAATCCCTCCTTGCCCTCTCCTCCCCTTCACCTCCCTTCGTGTGTTTTTATATTGTTTCTGGATAGTTGCTATCATAGAGGTTGTGAAATTTATTTGTTTACTGAAATGATCATGCTGTACGAGATACGCTGAAATTGAGGACTCTCTTTGTCATTGTTGAGTCTCTAATAAATAGATTATGCATGTTCCATATTTTCATGTCCTTCATACGGTGTAGGTTTCTGGAAACTTATAGCAATATTGTGTGTGCGCGCGCGTGTGCTTTCATTTATTTTTTTTTGGGTTGCTTCATATTTTTGATTCCGAATTTTTCTTTAATGATGTTTCATGCATGTGATATGAGAGGTGTTTGCTTTCGGGCAGGGGGAACTTCTGCGTGAAGTGGTAGTGGCACTTTTATGTTTGTGTTTATATTGTTGCTTTAGGTTTGGGATGAAATTCACATTTGTGATTGTGGTATGGCAGGTGTATGTACAGTCTGACGTGCTTGAAATGGCGCTCGATATGCGAAACCAGTTTGACGAAGTTGACGCACTCAAACATGTAGATACTTTGAACCCGGATTTGTCGTGTGACGGTGAAGGGTGGTTGTTAAGCAACCCCATGGGGATAAGGACTGAGAGAGAGATTCATGCAGAAGTTGAAGGCGCGAAAATCTATCGAAGGTTGTACCAGAAGCAGATGTGATTTATCAAGCTTCACTAATTCGCGGTTGACTGATCTTTTAACTATGAAGCACGAGAGGGTCCTTGTCCATGTCAGGCATGCATGGAACACTCCTCTCAGACACAATGCACACCACATGTTATCAAATCTTAATAGGACACTTTGAGTTGTGTTGTGTCTGCTGTGTCCGTGCTTTTTGAGTTCATCCACAGTAGAAAAGTAAACATGTTCTTAGAATGTAAACCATTTTTTCCCCTCTTTCATGGTTAGATATTAATTTCTTCTATTTTCGTGACGGGGTTTGTAATCTAGGCATGAGAAGTACTATGATGAGTGATATCCAGTGAAGTTCTTATGTTGCGCATATCCTACCTAGCAGGATAAGAATTAGGTGTTTGTAATCGGATGATACAATGTAAAGCTGCTTAAAATATTAGCACATACATCAATCTACACCATATATTTTTGGAAACAAGCTGATGACATTAAAAGAGTTCATGATGTTGCAATGTTGTTTTTGTGACAAGCTTACGATGAGGGCTTGGAGTTGCGAACTTAAGATTCTATTGATGCCGCAAATTTTTAACATGGAAATTGTTACAATATTTTCTTGTCTGAGAATATCTTTAAACTTTCTCAGAAGATTTTTGTAATACATAGTGTAATTAATCGGTTCCTTAATTGAGGAAGCGACATTAGGAGTTGTTTCCTCAGTTCATTTTGTTTTTTAAATTATATTTACTCATTTAATTTGGGTTAGGTATTTCATTGTATCAATGAGTTTAGACTTTAGAACTGTATTAGTAGTAAATAATACACACAAAATTTCAGTGCAAACAGGTGTTACTGCTCCATATTTTAGATGCACCTTATTAATCTAAGACAGGTCAATGTGTTACATCTCTTATGATAGGACGCATAGGACGCAATGTCGTCGTTTTCCACGTTAAAAAAAAAATGTCGTCGTTTTCACCTACTGATTAAATACTTAGTTGTAGTACATGTCAGGGTGTTAGAATCAAGTTTATTTATCATCAAATAACTTTTAAGTAATCAATTTGTAAGTATCATTATATGTTATTATTATTATTATTATTTACATCAAAGGCAATAAAATATGAACTTCTGATTTTATGCATACTATCCAAATCTTTTCTAACTAAATCACTTCTAGTGAGTTTTATGAATTATTGTTTGTGTCTGTTAATTTTTTGTATTTTTTTTTTTATGGTTTAATTTTGTTATGATAAAAATAAATAATAAAATATATTTAAAATAAACCATAAAAAAAAATATATTCGAAATATTCATCTTGGCATGAGTTGAAAAGTGCACAGTGGAATATAATTTTTCAAAAAGGGCACGACATGAATAAGATCATGGTACAGCGTTGTAATTTTCAATTTTTATTAATAGTAACTTTTTAAAATTTAATTTGAATGCACTGTTAGTATAAAATTTTTTTACATAGATATTTAATCATAAATTACCACATCAGCAAAATTCTTTGACATAACCACCTACTACTTGAATGGTCATGCAAATGAAAGATTTTGATTAGATGACAATATAAAAATATTTTACATTGTCAATGCACTTAAATTAAACTCAACTTTTTATCATAAACTTTAACTTTAAAAAAATGTTGCAAGGCACGGCGTTTTTTGGATGTAGTACTAAAATAGGTGGCAATTTTTATAGCTTGAAAAATGAAAAATATAGATAGATCCTTATAAACTTAAAACCTTTTTTTAATAAAATTATTAAATTTAGATTCTTGTTAAATCCTACATCTACAAGGAGGGAATGGGTATTGTCCCTCTTATTTGTCTGCTTCATTTTTAACAAATTTTTATTTAGTTTCTATAAATTACCTTTCATATTCTTTGATAATATAAATAATAGTTTTATTTTGATACAAACATAAATAATATAAACCCTAGACCTATACTACTTTAGAATTTTGGATATGTACCCAAATTCTCTAGGCCTAGGCTATGGACAAATCAAAAGGCCAGGCCATAACAAACGGAATTTTGCAATGGGCCTTAACATTTTTCCTCTCTTCTTTCTTCAACCAATTGAAGTCACTTTTGAAAAAATCGAGTCACATTCTTTTTCTTCTTCTTCCTTCTCCTGTTTCTACCCTTTCCATGAGAATAGATTGAGTAACCTCGAGTCAAAGATTGAAACTTTCGGCACCATTGAAACTCCTTAACATAAAACTCGTGCACCCATTTGTTCCAAATCAACAATAATTGTTCCTTTTTCATTTCCGCCTTTCCTTTGTAGCAGACGGCTATGGCAGATAAAGATGAATAGTTGTTAATGCCAAGGGATGTGAAGATCGTGATGTTGCTATTGAAATCAATGCGCATGGAAGACTACGAACCTTGCATTATTCATAAATTTCTAGAGTTATGATATCGCTATGTCGTTGATGTGTTAACAGATGCACAAGTGTATTCAGAGCATGCGGGCAAGTCTACCATCGACTATGATGATGTTAAACTTGTTATTCAATCCAAGGTTAATTTCAACTTCTTCTAACCACCCCCTTGAGAGGTAATTTACTAATTTTTTACATTTCAGCTTCATTTATTAATATTTAGCTTGCCACAAAGGTTAGGTTTTGTTTCATGTCCCCTAAAAACTAAAAATAAACAAACAAATTAATTGCATATTATATTCTTTGATTGTTGAATTTAGGCTGGTTCATGCTTTTCCTGATATGTGCATTCCTTTTCCCTAATCCTACTATATTTTACAATGATAGTTTGAACCAACTTGCTAAAGTTTGCAAGTGCCAAGCTATTATGAGAGAGCTTGCTTATCTGAATTTGTTGAATTATGTTACTTTCTAAAAACTATATTTTGTCATATTCAACAAGCACACGCCTATGCTATGTAGTTTTAATTGGAGGTACCAGAACTTGTGCTACATAGTTTTAAAATAATTAACTTGTCTTTCAAATTATTATGCTTGATTGAGAAAGATTGTATGTAAATTATTCCAGTAGTCTATTTTACTTTTCTATAGGTTCTTCGTCTTCACATGCCCGTATTGCATTTTTTACAACAAACTTGTAGAACTTAATCTTGCATTATTTTATTTGTTATTTGTTTTGGAATAATGGTTGAGATTGCCATTTGGACGAACAAGATTATCAATAAAACTTGAAATTATTAAGAAAATAGAAACCTGTTGCTGAGATCCATTATAGTCTTTGTAAGGATCCCTATCTCTTTGGTCATATGATACAAGGTCATCATACAAGTAGCCCACTACAGGGGGACCAAGTATGTTACAAGTGGAATTGGTTTTGATTTAATCTATATTACTAAAACTATGTAGTATCACTTACTCAGAATTTGAAGTAAGTGAGGTTTTTCCTATTTTTTATTTAGATTGAATGAAGTAAGTGTTTTTTTTTCTAGTCAAAGAAGTAAGTTAGTATTGGGAAAGTTGTTATCAAAAGAGAGTCAAGGATGCCAGAGCCCATTGCAACATAATCATATAAAACTACTTTAGAATTTTGGACATATACCCAAATTCTCTAGGCCAAGACTAAGGACAAATCAAAAGGGTCAACCCATAATAGACGGAGTTCTGTAGTGGGCCTTAACATTCATCCTCTCTTCTTTCTTCAACCAAACGAGGTCACTTTTGCCAAAATCAAGTCGCATTCTACTTATTCTTCTTCTTTCTCCTGTTTCTACCCTTCCCATGAGATTAGATTGAGTAACCCCGCATCAAAGATTGAAACTTTTGGCACCATTGAAACTCCTCAACATAAAACTCGTGCACCCATTTGTTCCAAATCAACAGTAATTGTTTCTTGTTCATCTTCCCCTTTCCTTTATAGCAGAGGGCTATGGCAAATAGAGATGAAGAGTTGTCAATGCCAAGGGATAAGAAGATCATGAAGTCGCTGTTGAAATCAATGGGCATGGAAGACTACAAACCTTGCGTTATGCACAAATTTCTAAAGTTACGGTATCGCTATGTCGTTGATGTGTTAATGGATGCAAAAGTGCATTCAGAGCATGCGGGCAAGTCTACCATCCATTGTGATGATGTTAAGCTTGCTATTCAATCCAAGGTTAATTTCAGCTTCTCCCAAGCACCCCCTCGAAAGGTAATTTACTAATTTTTAATATTCTAGCTTCATTTATTAATATTCTTGCTTGCCACAAAGGTTAGGTTTCATTTCATTTCCCCCAAAAGATAAAAATAAACAAACAAATTAATTGCATATTATATTCTTTGATTATTGAATTTAGGCTAGTTCATGTTTTTCCTGATACATGCATTCCTTTCCCCTAATCCTACTATATTTTACAGTGATAGTTTGAACCAACTTGCTAAAGTTTGCAAGTGCCAAGCTATGATGAGAGAGCTTGTTTATCTGAATTTGTTGAATTATGTTACTTTCTAAAAATTATATTTTGTTAGATTCAACTAGCACACGCCTATGCTATGTAGTTTTAATTAGAGGTACCAGCACATGTGCTACATAGTTTAAAGAATTAACTTGTCTTTCAAATTATTATGCTTGATTGAGAAAGATTGTATGTAAATTATTCTAGTAGTCTGTCTTACTTTCCTCTAGGTTCTTGGTCCTCACACACCAATATTGCATTTTTTACAGCAAACTTGTAGAACTTAATCTTGCATTATTTTATTTATTATTTGTTTTGGAATAATGGCGGAGATTGCCATTTGGATGAACAAGATTATCAATAAAACTTAAAATTATTAAGAAAATAGAAACCTATTGTTGAGATCCATTATGGTCTTTGAAAGGATCCCTATCTCTTTGGTCATATGATACAAGGTCATAATACAAGCAGCCTACTACAGGGGGACCATGTATGCTATAAGTGGAATTGGTTTTGAATTAATGTATGTTACTAAAACAATGTAGTATGACTTACTTAGAATTTGAAATAAGTGAGGTTTTTTTCTGTATTTTTTGGATCAAATGAAGGTTTTTTTTTTTTTTTTTTTTTTTTTTTTTTTTCGGGTTAAAGAAGTAAGTTAGTTTTGGGAAAGTTGTTATTAGAAGAGAATCAAGAATGCCAAAGCCCATTGCAACATAATCATATAAAACTACTTTGGAATTTTGGACGTATACCCAAATTCTCTAGGCCTAGACTATGGACAAATCAAAAGGGTCGACCCATAACAGATGAAGTTTGGCCGTGCTTTAACATTCCTCCTCTCTTCTTTCTTTAACCAAATGAAGTCGCTTTTGCCAAAATCGAGTCACATTCTTCTTCTTCTTCTTCCTTCTCCTGTTTCTACCCTTCCCATGAGATTAGATTGAGTAACCCCGCATCAAAGATTGAACTTTCGGCACCATTGAAACAACTCAACATAAAACTCGTGTGCCCATTTGTTCCAAATCAATAGTAATTGCTTCTTTTTCATTTCCCTCTTTCCTTTGTAGCAGAGGGCTATGGCAGATAAAGATGAAGAGTTGTCAATGCCAAGGGAAACGAAGATCGTGAAGCCACTATTGAAATCAATGGACGTAGAAGACTACGAACCTTGCATTATTCACAAATTGCGAGAGTTATGGTATCACTATGTCGTTAATGTGTTAACGGATGCACAAGTGTATCCAGAGCATGCGGGCAAGTCTACCATCAACTGTGATGATGTTAAGCTTGCAATTCAATCCAAGGTTAATTTCAGCTTTTCCCGACCACCCCCTTGAGAGGCCATTTACAAATTTTTAATATTTTATCTTTATTTATTAATATTCTTGCTTGCCACCTCTGAAGCATGGGTAAGCCCAAATTGAGAAAGTACCTATACCGAGTATGTTTTGGGTATGGGCACACGTTGGGTACGCCTGGGTACGTACCAATTAATTATTTTTTTTAAAAAAAAATTGGGTACAGCTGGGTGCGACTGTGTACGGCTTGAGTATGCCAATTATACAAAACTTCATTGCGTTGCTTCCCTTTACTCTTTCTTTTTTTTTTCCTTAAGTCGAGCGTGACCCAATGACCCACATCCTGTGTCTTTTTTTCCCCTTTCTTCTTTCCTAAAAGCTCTCCGCAGCTTATCTTCTTCTTTCCCAAAAGCACTCCCTCGCCTTAGCCTATCACCCTACTAAACACCACCACCAACCAATCGACCACCAACAACAGGCCCTATCCCCACCGCATGCGGCATGCTCCCCTGTCCAAGTAGCATTGCTTGTCCAGTTTTCACACTACAAAGTCCGAACAGAAAAAGGCACCCGTCATGAACAGTGAGTTCTACACTCATTCATCGTCTTCTTATTTTTCTTTTGGTTTGTGCGATTGATATTTTATTTTTTGCCTAAATTATTGTTGGTGTTGGAAAGTTTGAGCTTTGATTTTTGTTGTAATGCTGTTCCTACATTGGTCTCGGTGATTTTTGCTGTTCCTACATTGGTCTTCCAGTTACTTTGATTTTTGTTGTTCCTACATTGGTCTTGGTCTTATTCTGATAATTGATGTTCATTTTTTCATTTTTTTTCACGTTCTAATAATTGTTCTAGTTAAATTTTTTTTTTTTTGAGTAATATATAAATTTTGTAATCGTTCTAGTCTTAAATCATGGTTATGTACTTATTTTGAATAATATTTTAAGTATTATAGTTTTTATTTTTGTGATGTGATGTTGAACAATTTAGGCTTATTTGTTGTTGAAGTTAGTGTATTTTCATATTTATGATATGAAATTTTTGTTTTTATTTTATTAAATTTGTTATATATACATAGGGAACATATCACATAAGAGGAGTGGTTTACTATGAGAGTGAGAGGAGTAAATCTTGACCATTGGATCTTATATGAATAGTCAAGATTAAAACATAAAGTCACATGACTTTTTTAAGTGATTATGTGACCTTTAAACAACTTTAAATCTTGACCATTCATGTATGGTTAAATGACCCAAATTTGCTCCTCTCACTCTCACAATAAACCACTCCTCTCATATGACAAGCTACCTATATATATATATATATATATATATATATATATATATGTATATCTAGGGAGCGTATCACATGAGAGAAATGGTCTATTATGAGAGTGAGAGAAGTAAATTTTGATTGTTGGATCTTATGTGGATGGTCAAGATTAAAATATAAAGTCACATGACTTTTTTAAGTGATCATGTGACACTTAAATAACTTTAAATCTTGACCATTCATGTATAGTTATACAGCCTAGATTTGCTCCTTTTATTCTCATAATAAATCACTCCTCTCATGTGATATGCTCCATATATATATCTAAGTATCCGTACCCCAATTTTTCCAAAATTTTCATATCTTGTACCCATATCCGTGCAACATAGCTTGCCACAAAGGTTAGGTTTAGTTTCACATCCCCCAAAAAATAAAAATAAACAAACAAATTAATTGCATATTATATTCTTTGATTATTGAATTTAGGTTGGCTCATGCTTTTCCTGATACATGCATTCCTTTTCCCTAATCCTACTATATTTTACAATGATAGTTTGAACCAACTTGCTAAAGTTTGCAAGTGCCAAGCTAATATGGGAGAGCTTGTTTATCTGAATTTGTTGAATTCTGTTACTTTCTAGAAATTATATTTTGTTAGATTCAACTAGCACATGCTTGTGCTATGTAGTTTTAAATGGAGGTACCAGCACATGTGCTACATAGTTTTAAACAATTAACTTGTCTTTCAAATTATTATGCTTGATTGAGAAAGATTTTATGTAAATTATTCTAGTAGTCTGTTTTACTTTTCTCTGGGTACTTGGTCTTCACACGCCTATATTGCATTTTTTACAGCAAACTTGTAGAACTTAACCTTACATTATTTTATTTGTTATTTGTTTTGGAATAATGGCTGAGATTGCCATTTGGATGAACAAGATTATCAATAAAATTTAAAATTATTAAGAAAATAGAAACCTATTGCTGAGATCCATTATAGTCTTTGAAAGGATCCCTATCTCTTTGGTCATATGATACAAGGTCATCATACAAGCAGCCCACTACAGGGGGACCATGTATGTTACAAGTGGAATTGGTTTTGAATTAATGTATGTTACTAAAACTATGTAGTATCACTTACTTAGAATTTGAAGTAAGTGAGGTTTTTTCTGTTTTTTTGTTTTTTTTTTGGATCGAATGAAGTGAGTGTTTTTTTCTTCTAGTCAAAGAAGTAAGTTAATTTTGGAAAAGTTGTTATTAGAAGAGAGTCGGGGATTCTAGAGCCCGTTGCAATATAATCATATAAAACTACTTTAGAATTTTGGACGTATACCCAAATTCTCTAGGCCTAGACTATGGACAAATCAAAAGGGGTGTAACTCATTTAAATAATCTAAAGGTTGATACACCTTTAAGTACTCATTTAGAAGCAAGTTCACTTTAATAGAGTTTCATCCTATAATATATACTAAAATACATACAAATGTTTCTTTTATCCAAAAAAAAAATTGGTGAAATTTAAGCCTTGTGACAAGTAAAATTAAGGTTAAAATATATTTTTGGTCTTTATACATGATAATCATTTTCAATTTGAACCCTGACTTCACTATGTTATAACTTATAACCTGATAAACAATGTAATAACTATAGCAAACATCGAGGACCAAATTGAAAATAAGTGTCATTGGGATCAAAAATATATTTTAAACTAGGAAAAAGCTCCTCAAAAGTGGACTTGTATTAAAAAAAGAAGGATATATCCACTCTTAAATTGTTTAGAAGTTTATAATTAAAATAAAATTTTATTGATTTAAGGATAAATATAAACTTATTTATTTATTTGAAAAAAACAAACTCACTTTGAAAGAGTTCTAACGAAAAATGAATATGAATTTGAATTTATAAAGTAACATACAAAGAAGAGCTCAGGGGATTAACATGTTACCTGATCCTGACATGACCCAGATCTTGAAACACGATACACAACATCAGTCAAAAAATTAAAAATCAGAATCTCAAAAATTAACCCAAAAAAAAAAACAAAAAAAGTGCCAAACCCATATTAACTCTTATAATTCCATATCACATGTTCACATCCCTTTATAGAGTGGCAATATAAAGAAAATATTTTTTTAAAAAAAAATTAATAAGTTACCGAGTTGTAAGAAAGATTGAGGTCAGCATATTCCAATGCCACCAAGTCAGGGCTTCATGGATGGGGTTGTTGCTGCTGGTTGTGAGGCTCTGCTGCCAATTGAGTGGAAGAGGACATGTGGCAGTTGGCAGTGCTAAATGGGAGATAACGAGGGGAAGAAGGGACAGCAAAAAAAGGTGTTAGCAAGGCAGAACTACCACCATAGCAATTGGGGCTATGTAGTCTCAAAAAATGAAAATAGGCCATTTAATAATCACTTCTCATTGTTGCTGCTCTTCTTGCTTGACTCGCATTGCTTCCCATTTAAACGTCACTGTTTTAGCCAACGAAAATGTCCAAAACTCGCGGGTTTTGGGACCGGCTCGCCAACCCTTTTTTTCTTTTTCTATTTCTTTTTTAATTTCTCCTCAGAGTATTCCCTCTTCGTGCATCAAATAGGGGGTGAAAATAGTCCAGGTCGTCCAGTGAGGTAACCCACATATGGCCCAAGTTCTTAAAAGATTTTTTTAATAAACAAAATATTTAGGCTACAAATTTTGAAAGAGCCTTATAAAATCTAATAACTTTTCCCTCTTCGTACAATAAATAGAGGGTGAAAATAGGTCAGATCATCTGTTGAGATAACCCACGTATAGCGTAAGTTTTTAATAGTTTTTTTAATAAAAAAGCAGTTAGGCTACAAATTTTGAAAGAGTCCTATTAAATCTAATAAATTTTATGCTTTATTATTATTATTTTAATAATTTACATTATATTATATTATTATTTTAAAAATTTAATGATAAGAGAAACTTTTTTAGTCATTTTAGAAATAGATATTTTGGCATATATTAAATAGATTTTTTCATATATTTAGAAATATTTTTTTGATATATTTAAAAGAAGGTATTTTGGTTTATTTAATAGTTTTATTATTAAATAAATTTTTAGATGAATTTTCAGGTCATGTTAAATTTTTAAAATGGTCAAATTAGACCTTAAGAAAAAATCTATGTTCAATAACAAGGCCAAACTTAGGGTGCATTTATTTGGGATTATTTTGGTAAATAATCATTTTTTTCACCCAAAAAAATCAGTTTTCGTATATTTGGATAATTTTTTAAAAATCAACAGAATCTCAAAAAAATCTATTTTCAGCTTTTTCCGAAAAGCTGAAAAGAGTAGTTTATGAAAAAAATCAATTTTCAGCTTTTTCAGCTAAATATAAAATTTAAACTTCAAAATTATTATTTTTAAAAGTTTAAACAAATGCACCCTTAGGCTTTATATTTGAAATACATGACATATCTATTTAAGTTAAAACTTAGCCTATTTTCATTCCTATCAACAAATAAGAGACTAATCTCTCGATACTCTCAGACACATAAGCGAGACTGCTCCCAATAGCATTTTTTTTCATATATATAAGGGTTATGTTATTTGTCCATACTCAAAATCCCAACATCTCAATACCCTCTTTCAGCTTTTTCTCTCTCCATCAATCATTTCACTCTTTTCACATTCTTTTACAATTTTATTTTTTTTTTTTATTTCTGAATGTCCAAAATGTCTATCTATCCTAATGATTAAAAAAAATATTTCTCTATATATAAATTTGGGATCCAATCATGACTATGAACTTAAAAGATCTAAATTTCTTCTAGTCAGACGAACCCTTTGGTGTTTTTTAATTTTCGCATATACATTTTGCATTGCCCAAACTCAATCCATGGCCCACTCTCCAACCCCAGCCCACAAAAAATTTAACAGAGCAAACCTCAAAAAATTAAAGCCTCCTCTCTTGAACCCGCCGCACTGAACAGCACAGCACACTGCACTCAACTTCTTCCCTCACGTTCATACCTCACTTCTCCTCGGCGACGACGCGCCGCGGCTGCCGCTGCTCCCAACCGTCCCTCTGCCGCCGTTGTTCGTGTAGGCCGCCAGCGCTGAGTCATTCATTCCCCTCGGTAAGTAGCTTCTCTTGTCATACTTAGAAATTTGAGTGCAAGGAATTTTTCTAGTTCTGTTTAACATTAATTGTGGGTGTGTTTGGTACTCTACCCAAAATTTAAGGGGAAAAATCTTCATGGGGGAATATTTTTCTTGGAATAATCGTTAGTGGATTAAAATTTCCTGTTAATCTTGTTTTGTATGGTACCAGACTTTCCCGAACCTCCTCACTGCACTGTTACATCTTCTTCTCCGTTTGATACTCATCTCTTCTGTGACAGGGCAGCTTCCTCATAATTCCAGTGTTATTTGTTTTCTCTTAGATATTATGATCTGTTTTTGTTATATAGAAATTGCTGTCTTAGTAATTAAAATCAAGCTACACTTGAGAATTTGTCAAAATGTAAATTTTGGAATGTGCTATTTATATATATAGGCAATGATCTAAGAGCCCAAATCTCCAAGCTTTAACTGAGGGACTCCTTTAGTCCTTTTATTGTCATAATGTCTGCTTGTATTCTTAGCTGTTATTTATATATATTTCCAAATTGTGTAATAGGATATGGCTAAGACAATAGAATCTATATATATAAGCCCATAATCAGTGACGATGAACATCTATGATGAGCAGCCAGTAAGGTTACAATCTTCGGTAATCAGTTTGTGCACATGA
This sequence comes from Pterocarpus macrocarpus, assembly GCA_031439585.1. Classification (NCBI taxonomy): domain Eukaryota; kingdom Viridiplantae; phylum Streptophyta; class Magnoliopsida; order Fabales; family Fabaceae; genus Pterocarpus; species Pterocarpus macrocarpus. The sequence continues at coordinate 14,413,612 of CM062516.1, read as the reverse complement.
GATGGACCATTCATATGATATTTAAGTTGGAATTCAACTTGAGTTTTTCGGTGGTTGTCATTAGTGCTTATGATTAAAATGATAAAATTTCGTGGCAATCAATTAATGTATGAATCTTAGATTGATACTTGTTTAAAGCATAAGGAAGAGGCAAATTACTTGCTAATGAAACTTTTGTGACCTTAGCTGTTATTACACTTTTATGCTGTTTCGGCACTCTATTAATTGTCTACATTGTTTCTTCCACCTTAGTTTAATACAAGAAGTATTGTTCAAACACGTGATCTGACAACTGATACAGCATAAGAATTAACAAATTAACTTCCAGATATACATTTTCTTAATTGTTATTTTGATTCTATGAAACTGATACAGTTTTGTAGTATCAACATAAGAAAATAAGTTCATGTTGGTACTAACTCACTTTTGGCCTTCCATTTGTAACTTCTAATCCAAACACACACTATATTGTTTTTATGTTGGACTATGCTTCCTTGACTCTCTCTGGCCTGAGTTGTGGTTTGATGGTGGACTAAAACCAATAAGTTCAACAATGTGGCTTTGTTGTTGATGCTGGGCTGGACTATAATTATAGAGGGTTGGATAGTATCAGATTAAGTTATTTTTATACTGGACCGGATTAATGGTTTGATTTGATGCTGAACTGGAGGCAGTGTTAGTTGAATTTTGTTAGCTGTTTCTGCTATGGACAAATCTAATTGAATTTTAATGTATTTTTTTATATAATTTTATTTAATTTTTATAACAAAAGAAATTTATTAGAAGAGAAAAAATTAGTACAAAAAAAGATAAGACATCCTCACCAAGATGCAGAAGTAACAACTAAGTCCTGGAAGAATAAATCATGTAGCAATACATGCCAATTCCTTTGTATATCGGCTTTAGAAACACCACTAAATGGACCGTGAGCTAGTAGGGGTGGCAAATGTAACCCGACTTGTGAGTATCCGTCTTGCAATGGGGCAGATCAGTGAGGGGTGGGTTTTGAGTACAGCTAATATATATTTAATTTAAATAAAAAATCAATAAAAATGTATAAAAGTATTAAATTATAGTGGATTCCTCGTTATAGTAAATGGTTATCTAATATAATTTGATACTTTGTTATATTTTTATTGTATGATAGTGTAAAATTATTTTATACTATTAGTGTGTATAAATTAATCTCATATTATGTTATATTATATTATATGATTTTTATTTATAATTTAATAATATAATTTATATGTGTAATTTTAACATATTATATATATTTTTAACGTCAATTTTAATCTGTATATTTAATTTATATATCAATATTTTTAATCCTTTTATTTCTAAATTCTAACCCAGTAACCCTAACATATTTTTCCCTTTCCCTTCTTCAGCCCTCACATCTAATCCACCTCGTTCCTTCTCCTTGGCTTCTTCGGTTCTTCCCTTCCCCTTCTCCTTCACGTTGCTGCTGCCATCTCACTCTTCCTCACCCACCGCGCACCACCTTGCTCACAGCGACAAGAACCAAAGTGCTCTCAGTCGCAGACGGCAGAACCTCCGCACACACCGCCCACTGTCGCATAACAGGCTCCGCCTGTTGCTCCACGACCGCGCCACCCACTGATTGCGATTCTGCTCCGGCGTCCAGTAGCATTGATCGGTGTAAGCCTTGTTGTAGATTCTTCACTCTGAGGCTTATAATTACAAAAATTTGTATGTAAGCAGTTTTGGATTGTACCTACATATTTTATTGTCTGTTATGCATTGATTCAACTGCAGTTGGGATTGTTGTATACTAATTACCCATTCTTTTAGAAGGTGTTCATTTGTTGCTTATGACTCTGTCGCTTTTTCGCTCCTTTGATGAAACTGCACAATACTTGTTGTCCCTTGATTTTGGAATTATGTAATCGAGTAGGCACCGCAGTCTCTTTAGCCCTAAGATCGAGAGGATTAGGAATGGGACGGTTACTCCTTTGGAGTTTGTAGATCAGTTTGATATAAGGAGAAATCCTGCTACAGGAAGCAGTGAATCAAAGAGCTAGTGACTGGTGAGAAAGAAATGAAAAAACACGAACATGTTTGATGATGTTATAGGGAAATAATTAGAAGTGGAAATTTGATTTGATTTGGTGACAGGTTCATATGTGACTTACATTTTGTTCTGTTGTCTTGGGTACTTGTTTTGAGAATGTTACAGCATAGAATTCTTTCATGAGTTATATCTTCTTGTTGCCATGTTTGAGTAAGCAGTAAGCAAAGCAGATTTTATTTACTGATATGCTTGTATACTGAGCACCCCCATTGTCTTATCTCTTCTCGGGCATGAATTCATGAACCTAACTTATATTTCCATGTCCTCTTGAATTAATGAATCTGTTGTAGCATGAGTTACCACCAGTTTTTGTTACTGTTATATTGTTTTGCTAGCACACTTGAATTCTTTATGTTCCCAAGAGAAGGCAAAGGAAACAAAGATATGATTCTCAAGAGAGCTTGTGTGAAATAGTCAGCTCAAGTAAATATTTGGAAGTAAATCCTTTTGATATATGGCATGCTACTCTGATTAACAGAACCTACCCAGAACTGGAATCTAAGCCTAACAGAACTAGAAAATTTGTTCTGCCCATTAGTAAATAATTGTGTTAGACTTGTTCAGTTTGTTATTGTTGTTTTCTAATTCCTCTTTTCAAATGTTATGACTGGATATGACGTTGGTTTAATTTTTATTACTATTATGTTGGAATAATTATGCTATGTTTGAGTATTATGTTGTATTATTGTGTTTTAATTTTTTTTTTTTGGAATTTAAAGAAAAGTAGTGGGTAGGGGCGGGTAGGATACAGGTTGGGATGGGTTTTTTGCGGGTAGGGTTTGGGTTTTGATTGTTAAAACCCGTGGGTAGGGTAGGGCCGGGTTGATGATAGTTTATTAGGGTGCGGGGCGAGGTTGGGTTGGGCTAAAACCCGCCCCACTGGCACCCCTAATACCTATTTTTAGTAGATAAGCCTAAAGGCTTGTTGTTGTTGTTGTTTTATGTCTAATAATTAATGTCTCTTAGTCATCTCATGCGAAGACTATGAAGTTATTATATTGCGTTGATTTTGTTTTGATTTTTGTGCTGTTGAGCTCCTTAGTTGAAAAAAAAAAAGAAGCAAAAATAGGAGGTAGAGGCGGGTAGGATGCGGGGCGGGTTCGGGTTGGGCTAAAACCCGCCCCCACCCGCCCCACTGCCACCCCTACCTAGACTATGGACAAATCAAAAGGGCCAGCCCATTACAGACAAGGTTTTGCTGTGTGCCTTAACATTCTTCCTCTCTTCTTTCTTCAACCAAACAAAATTGCTTTTGCCAAAGCCAAGTCACATTCTTCTTCTTCTTCTTCCTTCTTTTGTTTCTACCCTTCCCACGAGATTAGATTGAGTAACCCTGCATCAAAGACTGAAACTTTCGGCACCATTGAAACTCCTCAACATAAAACTTGTGCACCCATTTGTTCCAAATCAATAGTAATTGTTTCTTTTTCATTTCCTCCTTTCCTTTGTAGCAGAGAGCTATGGCAGACAAAGATGAAGAGTTGTCAATGCCAAGGGATGCGAAGATCGTGAAGTCACTGTTGAAATCAATGGGCGTGGAAGACTACGAACCTCGCGTTATTCACAAATTTCTAGAGTTATGGTATCGCTATGTTGTTGATGTGTTAACGGATGCACAAGTGTATTCAGAGCATGCGGGCAAGTCCGCCATCGACTGTGATGATGTTAAGCTTGCTATTCAATCCAAGGTTAATTTCAGCTTCTCCCAACCACCCCCTCGAGAGGTAATTTACCAATTTTTAATATTTCAGCTTCATTTATTAATATTCTTGCTTGCCACAAAGGTTAGGTTTCGTTTCATGTCCCCCAAAAAAATAAAAATAAACAAACAAATTAATTGCATATTATATTCTTTGATTGTTCAATTTAGGCTGGTTCATGCTTTTCATGATACATCCATTCCTTTTCCCTAATCCTACTATATTTTACAATGATAGTTTGAACCAACTTGCTAAAGTTTGCAAGTGCCAAGCTATTATGAGAGCTTGTTTATCTAAATTTGTTGAATTCTGGTGCTTTCTAAAAATTATATTTTGTCAGATTCAACTAGCACACACCTGTGCTATGTAGTTTTGATTGGAGCTACCAGCACCTCTGCTACATAGTTTTAAACAATTAACTTGTCCTTCAAATCATTATGCTTGATTGAGAAAGATTGTATGTGAATTATTCTAGTAGTCTGTTTTACTTTCCTCTTGGTTCTTGGTCCTCACACACTCATATTTCATTTTTTACAGCAAACTTGTAGAACTTAATCTTGCATTATTTTATTTGTTATTTGTTTTGGAATAATGGCTGAGATTGCCATTTGGATGAACAAGATTATCAATAAAACTTAAAATTATTAAGAAAATAGAAACCTATTGCTGAGATCCATTATAGTCTTTGAAAGGATCCCTATCTCTTTGGTCATATGATGCCATATGCTCTTTTTAGTGTGTGAATATCTTCATTTTTTGGCAATAATATGTTTTCCTGAAGGATAACATGTTGAATCTAATTGCATGCCAGGTGCTTCTGGAGTTGGCGCAAAACCGCAACAAGATACCATTGCCAAAGACTATAGCAGGGCCTGGTGTTCCTCTTCCACCTGATCAGGACACATTAATCATTCCCAACTACCAGCTTGCTATTCCGAACAAAAGGCCTGCCGAACCTATGGATGAAACAGAGGATGAAGATGCTGCCAATCCCAACCCCTCTCAGGAAGAGAAGTCAGATATGCAAATTCAACAGAATCCTCATCAAAGAGTGTCCTTTCCCCTGCCCAAACGCCAAAAGGATTAAGTACCCATCCCCTACAAAAGCTTACTTTAGTCTACCTCATATGTGATTGTTCAGTTGTAATATTAACAGAAATTTATAAACTTGTAGGAATCGGGCCTGAAACGGCTCATTTTATGATGTAACAAATGGTCAGAATATTTGCTTCGTTTCAAAATCATTGTGATCACAATCTTCACCTAAGCTGTATCTATTGTGTGTTTGGAGCCTTGCAACTGAAATTTAATTCAATTTTGAGTTGGTTCAATCAAGATGGAGTTTTAACTGCATTCAGTTCAGTTTGTCTATACTTGCAATTTAAATTGGTCGAGTTTGGATTGAATATAGGAGAATTTGTTAAACTACTAGGGCTGTTGTTTATGTGGGTCTACAACTTGTCCTAATGACGCAATTGGCATTAACAGCTAGGATTGCAGTGTGACCACAATCAGTGTCACGCGTTTAAAGTAGGTTTGGCATATGACCATAGAGTTATGGTAGTCTTGCAGACATGTGAAACACATATTCTTCAGAGAATATATGCATCCAAAGAGTTTTTGTTATTTGGAGAAGCAATGTTGAAATCTATATAACCGCTCACTTTTATATTTGTGTAACTTATGTAAAAAGGTGTTTAACTATCATAACTCCTATATATACGAGTAGGAGCAACTTCATAAATTTCAGGAATGCAGTTCAACCCACTCATTTCAGCAAATCTCGTGTATATTTATTCCTTTCCGCAAACATGTTCCTTTGAAGTACAGACTTCTTTGTACATCTTAGAAATACAGATTATCAAGGAATATGATGGAGTAGACGCCAATGATTTATAATTCGATGCATGACTTACAAAATAAATCTTGAAGCTCTTGACGCCAAGTGGAGCATAATTAATTTAGCATGACCAGCTACGTAAATGGTAAATCAATCAATCAGCAAATAATTGAATCAAGTTAGCAAGTTCATAGCAGAAACATACAGTTGTCTACAAATATATCTAATTACAATAATCGTCACTAGTATGATATGTTGGAAAAGATGTGAGAGCCAATTCTTGAGCCTTCTTGAACTAAGTTAACGGGGCAATGCTCCCTTAATCAACCATGGAAGGATGCTAGCCCATGACAACAGAATCATAGAAAATTATTTTTCAGTTTTGAAATATAATAAGCATTTTTCATTTTTCAAGTCAAACTATTTATGCGGGATTTGATGGTGATCAGCTGGACCACCATGGATTCCAAAACTCGTTCTTCCCACTTTTTTCTTGAGGAAATCTTTATTTATTCCTTTTTGGGTTGGGGGAGGGGGCCAATGAGGCTCTACCCTGCGACTCGAAGTTGCATCCCTTGAGTCATGCACCTACTTCTTTAAGGTCAACAACTTTTGCCAATTGAACCACGGTCTTAGGTGCCTTGAGGAAATCTTTTTTTTTTTTTAGTCGGAGGAGGGGATATCTTGGGGGGGGGGGTGCCACGGGGCTATGCCCCTGTGACTCGAAGTTGCGTCCCTAGAGTCATGCACCTGCTTTGTTAAGGCCTTGAGGAAATCTTTTTTTTTTTTTTTTTGGTCATAGCCTTGAGGAAATCTTTGAAGTGCTATTTTGTTCCTACCTGTTCCTAAGTGGGCCTCTAAAGGTAGAGAATTAATGCTGAATACACTCCACTTTGGGCCATACGCAAATTGATCAAGGACATGTAACGGGTTGGTGTACATCTCTCAAGCTCCCCCTTTATCCTTATATATTGTGGCATTATTGGCTTCTTGATTTAGTAGTGCACAGTTTACCATCCATAGTCACTTCTTGGAATAATTCAGTCAGCTACATTGCACATGTTCAGGTGTATATTCGCCCACCTTCACACCTTCTATTACATCAAGGCTATTCCGTGTCTCATAGTTTTCTCGTGCTGCGTGTAACTCATGGATCACATCAACTTACATCCACCGAAACCCCCTCAAAACCACAGCAAGCTGCTATTGCACGTATTCAAAGTCTTTACAGAAAGTTCAAGGGCTCCATTCGTTGAGCTTCAACGTGAAAGCGGAATCATACATATACCAAATCATAGCTACAACCTAGACACTTACAATTTAAACTTTCACGATAAAAAGAAAAGGAAAAATGAATATACATATATATATATATATATATATGAGATTGCTAACTTCTATACCTTCGTATAGAGGTTAACAAACTCCATACTTTGCTTTTGACAAAAAATCTAATCCACCTCTCTTAAATCACTTTGTATATTCGGATAATTTTATAATTTTATTCTATCAACATTAATTACTCTATTAACTTTTTTCTCTTTTAATTAGTTTTTAACTTTTCTCTCTTTTAATTAGCTTATACTCTTTACTATTCTTCTATACCAAAATAATATTTTCTTTTTTTATATTTTCTCTTAGACTCTTTCCTAAATAGTATACAAATAATTTAAAATTTAAGTAATATTATTATATTTAATACATATATTTTAGTACTGTTTCAATAAAGTTATTCTTTATAAAATTAAAAAATTATAATACTGAGAATAATCTTCTCAAATAATCAATCGAGCAAATAAAAGCTGTGCAAATAAAAGTAAGTATCAAGGTATTAAAAAAATAAAACTTAAAAGAATAGTAAAAATAATAATGTTAGAAAAATTTAAAAATAGTAAAAATATGACATAGTAATAACATTATAACGTAATTGACAACACAATAATATTATAACGTAAAAACATGAATTATTATAACGTTAAAATATGGCAATGTAATAATAATATTATAAAGTAAAATATGACAAGATATTAAATTTTAAATTTTTTGTATATTATTTAGGAAAGAGTTGAAGAAAAAATATATAAAAAAAGGAAATATTATTTAGATAGGGAAGAATACTGAAGAGTATAAATTATTTAAAAGAGAGAAAAATTAATGTAGTAATTAATATTGATAAAATAAAATTATAAAACTATTCAGACTTATAAAATAATTTAAGAGAGATGGATTAATTTTTTTGTCAAAAATAAAATATAGAACTTACTAATATATATATATATATATATATATATATATATATATATATATATATATATATATATATATATATATATATATATATATATATATATATATATATGTCAACCACAAAACATGTACACTTGTGTCAGCATTGAGATTTGGCTTTTGCAATCTTTTTTTATTTTTCTATTTTATTTTTGCTGAATGAAAATGGGAGAAGTTAAGGTCGTACCACCACCAAAATTGAGTCAAACTTTATTATTTTTTTCAGTTTATAATAGTTGTTAATTTAGATAATTTTTTTATTATAATAATTGTTATTTTTATATATTAATATAATATTTATTATTAATTTTTTTAATTTTATCTTTCATCTTTATTAATTATTAGAGTAGGCTACTTTCACCATTCAATAAAATTTAATAAAAATATTTTCTTATTATAATTATATATTGATTTTACATTTCTTAAATTATATAAAGATGGCCAAATTGGGAATGATTTTGAGGCGGAGTGAGTACTTTGCAAAATGTTGCCATTATTTACAGTGCACAATGTTGAGTTAATTCAAGCAATAGCTTGAATATATAGGTTACCATGGGAGGCATGCATGGATTATTATGCTCTCTTTGATCTAATCCCAATTTACAGTGGGATAGCAAGCTATTGGTACGGTCACGGAATCGAGTATGAGGGGCTACCACGCCGAAAGTGAACTTGTGCTTATAAGGTGCATGAGTAGAATTCAAAAAAAAAAAAAAAAAAAAAAAGGGAGATGGACCCATGCTGATGATATATATTATTATTGATCGCATATTCACAGGATCAGAACGGCAAGGATTAGTGGACCTAAACACAGCAAATTAAAAGGAAGAGTAGCAGCAGTTTTGTGGCGGTGGTTTTGGGGGCACAAATAGTTTTGGTCAATCCATAAGTGCCTATAAAATACTATAAATTGATGAAATTTACTGCTAGCTACAAGAGCCAGCTCACTCCAGAAGAAAAGTACCATATAATGTGGTTCGTGAGAGTGAGATATTGTACAATTAAAAAAAAACAAAGAAAAGAATTACAATAACGAAGGCCAAGGAATTGGGGAAGGTGTGAGATTGTAACTTGTTTGATCGCATGACTTTGGAGACTGTGATGTTAATGTGATTTTTCATTGCTAGCATCTTTAAAACTCGGTTCCTCGAGGATTTTCGAGTATCTTCTACAGTTTAAGAAGATACTTTCCTTTCGGCCACCTAAGATTCCTTATTCCCCCATCATATTTTGCGCAATAGACTACACGTTTTTCTGTTCCCTCTTTGCGGCACCTTGAGTTCTAAACGAGTTCCCAAATAACCACATTACGCTTACAAACGACCATGCTATGCCATCCAAGGAAAAACTACAAAGAGCAAAAAGGACCTTAAAAGCCACGAGATAAAATGTCCATGAACCCTAATGTCTCTATCCTACGAAATGATACATTTGACCCACCTTATTATTCTTCCAGTCCCACGTGCAACGCCATCCACATGGGCCATATATTATAATGATAAAAACCCATCACTTATATTTTTAGTATGATTACTATACATTACTATTATTATTACAAATTATAATGTGTGATTATGACAACAGTATATTGTGCAAAGAGACCTACCTCCTGATCCTGGATGAGTATTTGTTTACTATTGGAATTATTACTTCAATGAGTTAGTCCAAATGGCAAGATACTTGAAAGTTCTACCAGTAATCTGCTACACCGAGTCTCAACTTGGCCACGGAAGTTTGAGAGTTTTTTAAAGTAAACCACACGAGCAACACTGAGACTTGACAGCCAGCCACATGGGCACAAAGACGCAAGAGGAACCTTTCATTCTCCTGGAATACTGTTATTTATACCACTTTTTAACGTGGACATCTAGACACCTACTCACAAACTTAGAAAAAAAAAATTGTAAAAAAAAAACAAAAAGTGAAAAAGCAAGTGGTGAGAGAAGAGAGATAGAGAAAAAGTGTCTAAAGATATCAAAATGTGGTATATACAAAAATCATTTCTCATTCTCCTGTGGTATGGACATGGCCAAAACTGGGACACCACAGTCAACAGAATAAATTTAAGAGAAATGATTATGTATACATTCAGTACATGATTCCTTTTACTCAGTCAATCATGTGCTATTGTATATATAACCTTTGATATAATAATTGCAGTTTTACAAGAGTGAACTGCTCTTTGTTAATATATCAATACATAAATATATGAGAAATACTTGTATAGTCTGGGAACACTATATAACTGTGCTCCCAGATGCTCCCAAATCATGTAAGTATTTCTCTAAATACATAATTAAATGGCTACTTGATGGTATCTCAAAATTAAATCTATATTTTATTATCAACATTACTGAATACTTAAAGCTAAACTCTATATTTTATAATCAACCATATTAGTTGATCTATCAATATATAATTGATTAATTGTGTAAAAATATTTTAAATTAAACTCACTATGGACTTACTCTTATAGTACTTTGTTGCTTCATGTTTTACTCCCAGATCTGCACGGACGGGTAGCAAGGTCAATAAAGGTGTAGATAGCTTGGTTTTGATTGAATTTGAGTAAAAAATAAATTTAAATCAATCAAATTTAATTCGGTTGATTTAGTTTGATTTTTAAATTTTTTTTTTAACAAATCCGAATCAAACCAATCCGATCAATATCGTGTTGCTTTGATTCAAGTTATCAGGTTAAACTAAAAAATTAAGAAATTACATTTTTAAAAATTTTTTGTTCTTATAACAATTAATAATAATATAAACTTGATTATGATAAACTTATTGATAGTGTGAATAAAATTTCTTAAACAAATATTAATAAAAATGATAAAAAATGACTCTATTACTATAAATTTAAGCACAAAATATTAAAAGACTAAAAATTTAAAAAAAAAAATTAGTTGATTAAGTGATTGAGTTGAAAAAAAAATTAAAATGAACTAATAATAATTAATTTGATTTAATTTTAATTTAAAATAAACTGATTATCCAAATCAATTAAAACTAAATCTATTAATTTGATTTGAATCTTCAAATTTGTTAGATTAATCCGATACGTTTACATACTAAGGGTGAGAGTTTTTATGCGCGCCCTAGATGACATCATTTAAGTCTGTTTGCATTATTTTTGGGCCTTTGAACTTATCGTTGTCAAGTCCATTAGAAAAGCCCATTAGCCGCCTCACACAGCCACCTTCCCCTTTTCCTCCATATATTGACATATATAAAAAGCATATGTTGAAACTTCTCCCATGAATCATATATCTTACCATGACCATATCGAAAAGCACTCTACCTTCCTTCACCCTCCTGAACGAGGGGGGAATTTCAACGGTATTCATGAAACCAAAATAAGGGTTTATTAAACGGCTATTTGGTTTGAGAGAAAAGGGAAGGAAGAAAAATGGATAGAAAGAAAATAGAGTGAAAAGTTGGTTTTCTTCTGTTTGGTTATGGAAGGAAAATGGAGAGAAAAAACAAAAAGTAAATGGGGCCCACACAATATTTTCCGTCCCCTTATGCGAAGAAAACTGACAGCAATAAAAAGAATTAGTTAAAAGACATTTATATCTTTCTAAACAAATTACGAGATGAGATATAATACTTTACATATCATTAAAAAATAGGAAAAATATATATTTGATAAAAAGAATTGTGAAATAATTTTATTTATAACAAATATCGGATATTTTAATAAAAGTTATATTATAAATTAAAATTTAAATAGTTTTAATAAATGAAAACATCGTAAGTTAAATTTATATCAATTTTTTTATTTAAATAAATTATTTCAAACTAAAATTTGTAATTTAAATATTAGTAAATTAATTTTTAATTAATAATTATTATAAAATTATTTGTTTATGTAATTTAAAAAAGTAGATTAAAATTTAAGTAAAAATAATATATTTATACTTTATTATACAATAAAGATATATATGTCATTTTACATACTTTTAATTTTTTTTCTTTTCATTTTCTCTCCTATTTCTCTTCATCCAAACAATAGGAGAGAAAACATACTTTTTTCTTTATTTTTTTTTCTCTTCATTTTCTTTCTCTTTATTTTCTTTCTTCTTATTTTCTCTTTATATGCAAACAAAGGGTAAAGGTAGTATTCAAGTTCTATAATATGATCATACCTCACAGTTTTCTTAGACTACTCCTTTTTCTTTGCTTAGCGTTCTGCCTTTGTTGCCTCCTTTTTATTTTCAATATGTGCAATTTACATTAAAAGATTTTTGTACTAGCATCTTTTCATGATCGGTATACAATGAATCAACCTTATACTGCATAGTCTAAAACAAGTATAAATTCTCATGTTATTTACTGGGTTGTCTTCTATCTAATCTAAAGTTGGTTTCTGTTCTGCCATTTTCCTTCATAATTAACTTAGAGCATGATGCAGATGATACCTATGAGCACTTTCTCATGCATGTGACTTGCAGCAAACCCCTGAGAAATGGGCTCAATAGCCAAAATGAAGACATCAATAGCACTGAATTTGGAGCAGACTGTTCCCCCAGAATGGGGGCTGCAATAGGTTCATACTAATACGGGTGCTATCTTACCTGAGCTTTTTACCTATTATGTTCTTCAACTAGCTTCATTTTCTTTTCCTCTTTTTCTATTCCTTCTCATGGAGTCTTCTTGATCTTGTAAGACCTTATCTTGACCTTGTAAGACCCCAAGCCGTGTGTGTTGACTTTCTTTTTGATTTTATGGAAGACTCTATGTCATAATTTTCTGATATAGAGTTTGGTCTCTGCCATTCCCAATTACTGCCTAACTCATCTTCTCCTCCCTTGTCTATCCCTCCTGAGCTTTTTCAATTCTTGGCCTACTTTGCAACAATATCATGTCATGGCATGAAATGCAGAACCATAAAAAGGTGTATTTTAATAGATTTTATTGTTATTGTTTTGAGAAATGTTGTAATTCTTTTGGGAGGATCCCTTAGTTTGGATCTCATGGCATAATAGATTGTAAAAATAAATTAAGGCTGTTTGAATTCTGAAGCATTCAAAAAACATCTGTATTTAATATTCTGTTGAAGTAATCAATAGCTTGTATCATTGTGTGCAGAATATTTATGTGTTGCAGCCATAAGTTTCCTTCTTTTATATGTTGTTTTGTTTAGGAAGTGTGTAATGGTATACATATTCTTTTAGATCTAAGCCGCTGCCAGAGTCTCCCTCGTGACTGCTCCGATCTACAAGTTACAACTATCCAATCTATCATTTGAGTTCTATCTCTATTTCTGCATGTATGTTACTAGAGCTTTGTACAATTGTACTGAAGAGAAGAAAACTGAAAATTTCAATGTTCATTATTATTATTTTTTCTCCTTAAGATACTTATAGAGAGAGATTCAACCAAACAGCCAATTGAATTAGTAATGCTCAAAGAAACAATCAAAAGTCCATAATGAAGTAGGGAGAGAAAGAGGGAAATTTGTTGAATAGGCACAAATTTAATAATTTATATTTAGATATATTCATAATAAAATTAATAAGATCCATAAATAAATAAATGTATCTTAACTAAACATTTTAGGATCTTCTTATTATAAGTGTGTCTAAATATAAGTGTTCAAATTGTGTCCATTGGTATATCTCCGAATAAAGAGAATAAATTTCCTTATCTTTGTTTATTTTGTTGATAATGATTTGACATTAAATGTGTCCTACTAGCTGCTAGAGCCCCATTCCTTCTAGTCTTAGCCTGCCATCTAATGCATAACGAGACTCAAGGCATTATTTCAAATAATATTTGAGATATGACCTTTTTCTTTTTTTGTTTCGTACATATTTTAGTGTTTTTTTTTAATTTAATTTTTAAGCAATACATATTTTAGTGTTTTTTTTTCTGCATAAGCTAAGAAGAAAAACTATTTATACATAATTTATATATTTTGATATTCTTTCTCTATTTCTCTCCTTTTCTCCCTTGCTTTTTCATTTTTTCTTTTCTTTTCATAATTTTTTCCGACTTTATGTGTAAGTGTCTAGGTGTCTGTATTAAAGGATGGTACGAATAACAATTGTATAAGCTAAATGTGATATATTTCCAACAAAGTGAAGTGACTAAAAATTTTGACGCTCAAAACGCCGTTTACCTATCGTCCCCTTTATTTGAAAGAGTGCTTCGACCCTTCCTTTCTCATAGCAAGGCAAGGACAAGCAATCTGGGATAGAATACAACATGTGCACATAGGCAATATTACATCATCAATATTTGTATGGAGGCAGCGACAGTAATCTACCAACCTCATATATTGAACAATAAGTGGATGGAATTATTAGTTTCTCGTCATGTCCAGTTTGTATTAGTGATGGTCATGGATCCGATTCCCCGTTTGTAGATAACAAACAATAAACAAGTCTGCATCAAAACAAGAAGGAAAAAAAAAAAAAACGGGCCCCCCCGAGGGGTAATCCTTGAGGGAATATGATATGTAAACTGATTTGTCAAGATTATAAGATAACAAAGTGAAAATACGGCAATGAATAATAATAATAATAATAATAATAATAATGTTCTAACATGCCACTTGATTCATACTAACATGTCACTTAATTTGAGCAGTTAGAGTCACATGCAAGAATTCCACAAAACATTTTTCTTGTTAAAAACCAAGTGAAATAGATTTCGATCGGGTGAATGTTCTTGTAAAGTGAGACAAAGTAAGAAGTTAGTATTTGGTTAACTCCCTACTTTCTCATTTTACAAAGATACTCACTTTAAAGTATCCAAATCTTTTTTAACAAATATTTTGGTTGTATAGCGTTGTTTTATCAATATGTAAGTCAAACTGCTTGACAAGCCCTCTGTGTCAAGATGAATGCGTATATAGGGATCTTTCTCTCTATATATTACTTCAAGATACACATAAATGAGTGCATGTAAGGATTCTCCTTTTGGCTTTGCAAGTTTTACTAAGCAGTCTTTGATATATAAACTATAGAATGTTTTTGGTGTATAGAAATCTTAGCCATATCATATATAGAAGGTTTAATCGTTGAAGTAGCTCTAATTGTAATTCAAATATATTTAATTCAAATTTTGCCATATGAATGTATTTTGTATAAATGATTGTGTAGATATTGACATTGTCAACTTGTTTGAGACACAAGAAGTTACTCCAACAAGTACTTCTTCTCCCCTTTTCTTTTAAAATGTAGAAGGTTATATGAAATATCCACCAAAAAAGAAAGATATATCAAACAAAAAAATTGAAGTAATTTAAATTTGTAATGCAGCGTACACAATGACAGAAAAGTCTAACTCTGCAATTATATGGAACCATTCAAAGGTAATTATGAGATGAAGCCAAATACGATAACAAAGGTATTGATGAGCAAGTGAGCAAGTTAAGTGCCCAAATGGGTTGAGGTGTACATGACGGTTATTGAAGAAAATGAAGGTGTCTACAAATGTACATTGAAATGTTAAAATGCCTTTACCTTATGTTGTGTACAAGTGGGTAACTATTTGGCCCTCCTACCCTTCTCGGGGGGACCCTTTGCCCTTGTTCTCCATTTTGTCCTTCGTAGTTTGTGGCAATGAGCATGTAACAACATTAAACTTGAGCTTTGAATTGAGTTATAGTCATGACTCATGATGTGCTTCATATATTCCGTTGGGTCATGACCCTTTCTAGACCCTCTTACCACATGTGAGATGAGATCGAAAATGAAAAAGATAAATAAAAGAAAAAATAATGACTGTAATATAGAGTTTGCTAATGTCATATGGATGAGAGTGAACACCATGAAATAGAGAAAGACACATAACACTAGATGGTGGTGCGTGGGACTGAAATTTTTTATGTCTCTGTATAATGTCTATCTTAATATTCTTTTTAATGTGCAAATAACATAGCTATTCATCTTGAGGCCATTTATTAACATGCTATGCTACATCACAATGGTGTGCTTTGCATTATGATGACACCCAAATCTATCGTTTCCTACTAGCTGGCTTGTTGCGCTGGTATGACTTACATCAATAATTGATTAAGCAAGCATCACCTTATTCATATTATCATATCGACTATGGGCTTTTGATATGGGCCTTCTAGGTTTTAATGGGCTTTAAGTTCATATGTCAGAACGATCATGGATTTTGTTTAGACTTCTCAACCTGGGTTAGGCTGCGTGAAAATACAGGTCTGCAACCAAAGTTTGGTAAGAAATATTTTACTACCAAGTTTTACAAGATTGTCATATTCGGGGTCAGACCAAAACATAGAATAGGAAAAAAATGAAAAAGAGACTAGCCCTATTATCATCATAGCATCTGTCACATGTATTGTGCATCTTGTCAGCTAAGAATGATTCAATTCAGGTATAAAATAGAAGATTAGCCATAGGAGAAAGTTGATAGAGTTCCTGCAAAGTAGGATTGTCTATGTGTATTTTTATTTCTAAATTGATTTGTTTGATTTAGTGAAAGCTTGTATGAAATTAGATAGAGGTTATTCTTCTTGTTTTAATGTATTTGTAGCTAGTAAGTTGTATTAGGCTCTAGTGCTTATTACCCAACTATGGGCTTTGAGTTATTGGCCTTATTGTAATCTTTCACTTGTGTATCGAGTTTGTCCATCAATGAAAGTAAGTGCTTTCGACTATGAAAAAAAAAACTAGCCCTATTGTCATTCGTGTGCTTCTATATGACACGAAAACTATTTTACATAGATTTAGACTAGCTCAATTGGTTGATCTACAAGCCTGAACGAAGGCCACATATTGAAGGGTACAAGTTCGAGTCATGGGGCACAGCCGCCCTCCCCTCTTGAGTGTGTGAGTGAGTGTGTGACCAAGAAAGAAAACTCTTATGAAATGTCACAAAGTGGTACAAAAACCACTCAAATTATTGGATAACAATACATTGGAAGGGGGTTAAAGACCAAATGGTCTAAATTAAACCAAGACCAATTTGTATTGGCATTAAAGTTAGATGGGATAGCCCAATGCTGTCTGAATATATTTTTAGATATTCTTTATTAAAAAAATTGTGGTCTTTATATGCCTCGTAAAGATTAAAAATTGGCTATTAAAATCAAAACTTTAATTAATTTAAATGATTTAGTATTTGTTATTTGTAAATAAGATTTTAAATTTTCATTTTATAAAAAAAAAATCTAATAATGGAAGAATTTTATTTATATAACAAATTCACTTAATTCAAATCAAATTAATTGAATTTAATAAATTATACCCATGGGCCCGCAAATAAAACTCCTGTGCATTTGTTTACTCATTTTTCAAGGATAAGTGTATATTTCTTTTATTAGGAGAAGGCTTAAGACCGGACTGGTGTGGATCCTAAGGGACGCCCACGAAAAAGTGGAGAATCGATGAGGATGGAAAAGAAGACAGGATGTATTTGTGGCAATGTCAACCAATAATGTCCAACAACTCTACTAATAGCATGTTTGGTTCTGATTTTGTATAATTAATTTTATTAAAATTGATTTGATTAGAATTAATTTTGAGATAAAATAATTTATGTTTAGTAGTTCCTCTAAAAATAATTTTAATAGAAAAGAAAATTTTTTACTTTTCTCAAAATTAATTTTAAAAATAAAAATTGATTCTATATTTTTACAACCAAACATCATCTATAATACTCAAAATCAATTTTAGAGACTCATAATCGACTCTTAAAGCTCCATACGAGCTCCCAAACATAGGCTGAGTATTCTACTTTAAGAAAATAATTAAACATATGCTGTAGTTTTAGACTTTTCGGTTATTAAATTTGTTTTAATAATATATTTGTTTTTATTTTTTTTCAAAAAATCGTTATACACTATTTTATACTCAGAATAAATTAATACAAACAAACTTAATTTATGGTATGATGTTTCATGTATGTTTTTTAATTTTTTTTCTCTGATCTATTTTGTTTAACTATCGTTTTTCTAGTAATATTATTTATACATTACAATATTGAGATGTCAAATATAATATCACTTTCATATGATCATACAATATATCTATTACACACACACACAGACCTATATATATATTAAAAAAAATAACCAGTACTAGTGAAGAAGCAAGCATCAGAAGTTCCATAATAACCAGTACTTTCTTTTTTTTATCTGTTTCTTTAGCATTGTAGTAACTATTTAAAAAAAGCATTCATTCTTATCGTATGAACTGAAGAAATAACCATCATACGATCGATACGGGTGCAGTATACGAGACCCACACACTCATATGTCAGTAGCATGAATCTTTTAAATACTGCTAATCCATGTATTGTCCCAATCTTTCCATTCTAATTAGAATCTTAAATAATAGTTGACCCCACAAATGTTGTGCGGCAGTTCATTTGGACATGATTTCTCTTCTGGGCTGTCTGAGACTGATTTTAGATGGTTCTTGACTAAAAAATATACAGAGGATGTATTTTTTGCAATGTAATACGCAACTTATATGAAAAAGTAAGTAAAATGATAAAAATACTTAAATAATGAATTTTATATAATTATTGTTACTTTTGTTCAATTTCTTTTATCCAAAAATTTACTAGTATTTTTTAACAATACATCGTTAACTTTCTGAAAAAAAAAATTGAATAAAAGTAACAATAATCATCTGGAATCCATTATCCAAATATTTTTATCATTTTACTTATTTTTTCCATATGTATCACATACTGTGTCATAAGAAATATGTCCCCTATAACTTCTCTAACTGATTATAAAATAGTAGGAATAGAAAAACAAGAGAGAGAGATAGAGAGAGAGAGAGAGAATCCACAACTGTCAACCACCTAATTAGTATTTTTCTTTAGTTTAAAAAGGGGTCACAGATCCACCAACAAAAAAAAGGGGTCACAGTATGCCAAAACTTGGAAGGTCATCTTCAAGCATATGTAAATTTATTAAATGGCCTTTTCAGCTTAGAATAATAAAACATAGACTCATTTGATACCAAAAAAACTCCAATTTAGCATGATCAATGTAATACCCTGCTTTAAAATAAAACACTAGTTAAAAATAAAATATTGGTAATAGAGAATTTTAAAAAATTTTCATAGCCTGGAACATATTTCTATTCACTTTAAATTATATTGGGATACATAAATTTAACTCAAATTAGTTGTATATTATTTTAAAAGTGGAAGAAAAGAAGGAAGGACTTCCAAGACCTTAAGTGATAGAGTGCACATTAAAACCCTCTTT
This sequence comes from Pterocarpus macrocarpus, assembly GCA_031439585.1. Taxonomy (NCBI): domain Eukaryota; kingdom Viridiplantae; phylum Streptophyta; class Magnoliopsida; order Fabales; family Fabaceae; genus Pterocarpus; species Pterocarpus macrocarpus. The sequence continues at coordinate 14,394,488 of CM062516.1, read as the reverse complement.
CCTTTCTTCTCCTTTCTTCTCAAACATTCTCTGTTCTCTCTCGATCTCTCATTCTCATTCTCACCAACTCTCCCTCTCTTTCATTTCTCTTCCTCTCACGGTCACCCTCACTCCCTCAACGTTCTCTTCTTTCTCGGCCTTGCCACCGCCGCTACCCCCCTCTGCTGCACATGCTCTTATGGCCCTCTCCGCCGCTGTTTGTCCATCTCTCTCTCCCTCTACCGTGGTTCTTCTATCTGTCTCTCTCCCTCTCCTCGCCACGGTCTGTCTGCCTCTTTCTCTGCCGTGGTCTGCCTCTCCCTCCCCTGTGTCTTCCCCTCTTCGTGACGTTTCAATTTCGTTTTCCTTCTGTTGCTGGAAGTTGCCTGGCTTGCTCTAAATCCACAACCCTTTGGTAAGTTATTCTTTCCTTTTTTATTTAGTTGCTGTAGAATCAAGTTTGAAAACCTTTCTATTTGCTTGTTTTAATTTCCTCTGATTCATAAATTTAGTTAATGGACGATAGGATTGATTACTTGATTGTTGACTATGTTATTTGGTTGGTTTGATTCTCGTATTGCTAGTCAATTTTTATTTAAAATTCCTGAGTGTAAAGGGTTGATTTTAGAGCTAAGAAATAGAGATAAAATTGAAATTTAGGTGAGTAGTTTAATTGATAAGGTGTTCGGGGAACGAAATATCTAGAATGTGTGTAGACTTAAGCAAATAGCTCTGGTGGATTTTCCTATTGATGTCAATTATTTCAGATGAAAATATGGCGTTTAGCTTCCTTTGTTGATGCAAAAAAAAGTGGAAATTTGGGTCCTAATTATCCTATTTATAAAATACTTGGATTAGAATTGATTTAACACTTGAAATTTTGATGAGCCAAGTAATAAGTATATATATGATTTTTAAACCTCCTTTTTGGCTATTGCAATGTTTCTTTTTAGTTGAAATTTACGGTTGCTAAGTGCTAACACAAGGTTTGTGCTTAAGGACTTATACAACAGGGAATTGAATATGTGAAAAATAAAAATAATATAGTTTTACAAACCAGTAATTGGCTCAAACAATATGTTTCCTTGGTTGCTTTCTTTGTTCGTAAATGCTACTTAAGCAAATCTTGCAATCATGTGTGTGTGTCATGATTTCTATTATAGATTTTCTATGTCTCGCCATTGTTATTGTTGCTTGATGTACGATAGGAAGATTTAGAGGCTCAAACTCAACATTTACTTGTTATCTTTTTATTTTGTTCCTTTTCCTTTTAATACACTTCCTTTTTATATAACATCATGTTTTTTGTAGCGATAGATACGAGACAATCAATCGTTAATTCCATGGCACAAGAGACTTGAACCTTCTCTTCTTAGCTTAGTACTGTGAGTGATAGTATATTTATAACTTATTTTCTGTTCTTATTTTCCTAAATATATGTTTTGACAGCTACTCATTTTCTAATCGAACTTTTGAAGCTGCTTACATTATTATTATGTTATCTACTTTTATACATTCGTAGGTGGGACAAGTATTTTGAGGAATTTACTCTCCGATACTCTAGTTTAGTTTAAGAATTTCATGTTTTGTTATCAATTGGTGTTTGGAAACTGAGTATCTAATTGCTTTGGAACTGACATGTTGTTTTAATATGATGAACTCGGACAATAGAAGTTTACAGATTTTGGTATAGTAAGTTTTGAAATTGATTTCCATAAACTAATTTTAAACGTAATATTATCGACATGATTGAAAAGGTTTGGAACTTGTATAGTAGATTCTAAAATTTGATATGCTTGGGAACAATATTGGATTTTAATATTATAGGAGTTTAAGACTTTGATGAATTTAATTTTTGAAATAAAGTTAATTATGAGCTTTCTTTGAGTTTTGGATAAACGATTTTTCTTGGAAGGGACCTTTAATAGAACTGTATGCTAACGGCAGTATATGTTAGCCTTGGGTGCCTCTTGGTTTGGCCAACCCAGCTAGCAGGGGTGTTGCTAGCCCAGTGTGACGGCCACACGTCTGGATCTGTATGTCGATCCTTTGGCATAGGACCGTTGGTGAGATATCTGTTCTCGTTGATCCTTCGAGGACGCCCGTTGGTGAGACGTGTCTGTTCCATTCTGTTCTAACTCTGTAATTAAGATCTTCCTTTCTAAACTTTAGAATTGGTTTTGTTTTATTTTTAAAACTAATTTTAACTCCATATTCAAATGTACTCAATTTATCAATAGTTGGAAGTATTAATTTGTTAATGATGACTTTTTATTAAGAATTTTATTTTATTTTCTGCTTTACCATGTTCTGGTTTCATGCAACATGTTTGATCTGGAATATCTTTTGTATATGTATATGTATATCTATATACAAATCTTTTATGAGAGTATCATTAATTAATTATATTTATTTTAATAAAAACTCGTACTTACACTTGTCCCACTCCCTGCTATAAGTATATTATCTCTCACTGAGTCTGTTTGACTCACTCCTCACTTTCCCTCTATTTTAGAGTTAGGTACGAGCTGCAAGTGACTTGTCTTAGTAAATTAAAGGTATAGAAGCTCCGTGAACTTGACGCAATCAATGTGGGCCTCCGGGTTGTCTATATATTTTGATCCATGTATAGTTGAGTAATCATATGTTAATATTTGTAGTTATGCTCCATAATCCACAGGCAGGGTCTGGCTTTCGTTGTAATATATCTATATATAATTGTAATAGGTTTTGTTTTAAAAAGAGTATATATCCTTATATATGTCTTGCATATTCTGAATTTTGAGCGCATTCTAAGAATGCTTGTTATCCTAAGTCTGTATTTTAAATATTGTTGATATTCTGGATTTGTGACTGGTCTATATATATTCTTCGTTTGTATTTAGAGCTTTTTGTATTTTGGGAAACGTCCAATTTTTAGGAAAAATTTTGTCCATTTCTTAGGAAAATTCTTCCGTAGGCTTGTTGGGGAATGACATTCCCTAAGCGCCGGTCACGGCCCTAGTTGGGTTGTGACAATCAACGCCATCTTATAGCATTTTTTTTTCCCTTTCCTTTTTAGATTATAAATCAGTCATGTACATTTTACATATTAATCTTATTGTATTTAGATTTTATAGACTTCGAAACTGAAAGATAACTAATGAGACATAGTCTAAGCTTGCTTCCCTGTTTTCCGTGTACATTGTCATCAGAACCAGCATCAGCTACACGCATGTAGGATATATTTCGCATGTGTAATTTTCATCATACAACAGATATATTCAAAAAAGGCATACATGTAAACATAAGCTTATATCACAATACATTGTGCCATGTCTCTCATCAGAATAATATTATATATGAACATCTTAGAATTTTTGCCAATTAATAATTTGTAATATAGATGTAGGAAGGATGTTACTTAAATCATTTGTTCTCTTGTCTACGTGTGTGCTTCCACCTCGAATCACATAAAACGCTAAAAAAAAAGGAAAATATTATTTATACATTGACTTTAAACATTTCTTTGAGCATCTAGAATCAATATATAAATAATTGAAAATTTTAATTATATTTCTAGTAAAACAATTGATAATGTATAATTTTTTTATTAAATTTACCACTAACATATTTAAAATTCTATATCATTTCTCATTATTTTTACAAATAAATTTATCATTTATATAATTAAAATCCTCACTCATTTATATATGACTTTAGAGTTGTTGAAAAATGTATCCATTATCTACATGTACAAATAACAAATAACAGTACTTGAGGGGGAAAAAGGGTAGTGCCTTGTACAAATATAAATAATATAAACCCTAGCTCACAAGAAACCCTTAGATACAAACAAGTTATAGGAGGTTACCTTGATTCCAAAGCTTTAAACTCTCCTAACCATCTTCTTTGAGCTCTAAACTCCCTTCAAACACCAAGTTGACAACCAGTCTCACTTCTTCTTTGTGATGGCTGAAGAAATATAGTCTAAAGGGAGGGAGTTTTGTTTCTTGTTGTGGTTGAATTAAGAGGAAATAAGCTTTAGTTGCGGAAGCCAAGAGGCTAAAAAAAAACAAGCTTTTGGGGATAAAGAGGAAGAAGAAAATGAAGGTGGAGGTATGGGGGTACTAGCTGAAAATCTTCAAGGGAAGAGGAAGAGAAGAAGATGAGCTCTTCTTGCTCATCTTTTCTAATTTTGGGTTTTATAGAGATTGGATTTGAAAAGAGGATTAAATTTCCTTAAGTTGAGTTATGTGGTCATCTTTTTTTCTCCAAAAGATGACTAGTGTGGCTAATTCCTATACACACACTCTAGGATTTTAGGGAGGATATTTAGGTCCTTTTGTATCATAGATCTTTATTGAATTAATTTCTAATGTTCCAATAGACTGTTCTTAATACTTGGATAGTATGGCTTCTTCTAAGTCACTCAATTTGCCTAATTTATGGTGTGAGTAACCCCACATTTTTATTTAAAACCAAATATATAAAATATTATTTATAAGGTTGTTATGTGTATATTTTTTAGTTTTCAGTATCCTAGAGTCTATATATTTCCAAAATTGGGATTTTTCTTCTAATGCCCCTCTTGACAATCGTAATCTATTATTTACAATTTTGGCATTTATCACTATAATCCAACTATTTTCTATTCTTCCCCTACCTCAGCACTGGTTCCCCTTTATACCGAGCTATCCCTAGAGTTGGGGATGTTACAAAAAATGTGAAATGTGATATAAAGTTTTAAAAAGTGTGTGATGAGATTAAGTCCCAGCTACAATGTTGAAATTTTTTATGTCATGGTTGTAACTTCACTATTTTTAATATGTTGATTTATGAAAAGTTTATGTCAAGAAGGTTTGTCATAGCCCAAGATTAAGGTATACTTTCAGAGTCATTGAGTATTTATAGATGTACTTATAAATCACCCACCAACAAAAAAATCTAGAAATCGAGTCTAAATCATAACAATATATAAGTGGAAGGTCAATTAGATGAGTCAATTTCCATTGACAATTGTAACTTTTTTATTATAAATTGTAACCTTTTATCCTAAGCTTTGAGTTTAAAGAATGTTACAGTATACTATGTTTTTGTGGTTGTAGTACTGAAGTAAGCACCAATTTTTGGAGCTTGAAAAATGAAAAATATTAAGTGATCCTTATAATTTTAAAACCTTGTTGTTTTGAATAAATTATTAAATTTAGCTTCTTGTTAAATCATACATATACAAGGAGGGAATGGCTATTTTTCCTCCTATAGCTCTATTATCACTTCATTTTGACTAATTTTTATTTAGTTTCTATGAATTACCTTTGGTATTATTTGTTAGTTAAAATAATAATTTAATATTAATTATTTATTATTATTCATAATTTTATTTAAACTTATTATTTTTATTTAATTAATAAATAATTTAATTTTTTTTTCACATTTTTACTATAAGTATTTATGAGTAACTTATTTTATATATGTATAATTATTTAAATTTAAAGATCAAATAATTTTTTAAAATTTTTTCTTAATGCAATAATTATCTAAATAATATAACAATAATTGTTTCAAATAATAATAATAATACTACTAAAGACAAACTAATAAATAGTAGAGTTATGTTATTTATACACAGAGGTGGGACATCCAAATACAACACCCTCTCACATAAATATACAATCTATTATCTTATCTTGATACATGTATAAAATATTAAATCCATAAATATATATATATATATATATATATATATATATATATATATATATATATATATATATATATATATATATATATATATATACTATGTTCCATAACATGTCTCTAAATAGTAATATTCAATACACATAGCTAATATTTAGATGTTTCATCGGCTGTTCACTATATTTAGTGAATTAGTAATCAAGAAATTTTTTATTTCCTGACACCTTTGGATGATGGAATTTTTCAGCGCCGCTGGATGGTTTGTAAGAGCCAGTGTTTGTACTCAGGTTGAGTTGAAATTTATTCTACTCTCAAGACTGGATCTCAGGCTTTTATTTCTTGGTCTCTTCATGACGATGGTTGGGTTAAGATTAATTTTGATGGCTCGGTGGATCAACAGCATCAGGCTTCTTGTGGTGGTATTTTGCGTAATGCTCTTGCGAATTACTTGGCTGGCTTTGCGGCTAACTTGGGTTTCTACCCCATCACAGTGGTAGAAATTTGGCGAGCATTTTATTCCTTGCAATTGGCTTGGCAGGAAGGTTATAAACAGGTGATTTTAGAAATGGATTCCACTGCAACAATTGCTCTTATTCAGAAGAATTTGGACGGTAGACACCCATATGCATGTGTAGTTGTTTGTTTTTATTTGTCTCCTCCTTCTTATTTGGGTTCTATTCTCAAGGATGACCTTGTTGGAGTAGCTTTGCCCCCAGCTTATTTCTTAGTTTTGTTTGTGTTTGGACTTTTGCCCTGTTGACCCACCAAAAACAAAAGCTAATGTATTCTTATCTATTATTTAAAAAATTAGACAATATTAAATAAATTATAATACCAAAATTTGTTAGTATAAGCTGCTTACTTTTGATTGAAATTATGTTTTCTTCTCTATTCTTAGAAAAATGAAGGTAAATTGATATATTATTTGGTCTAAGATTAAGAAAATCGAACTGGATATCAAATCGGTCAAGATACCGATTCAAAAGTTCTGAGGTGCAATCGGTTCAATTAAGGATTCGATTGGGGTATATATATATATATATGATTAATTAGAAAGCAAAAAAACTATACTAAGTCATTAATAATAACATAACCAATACAAAATGACATTTACTATGAGATACTTTCTCAAACATCTCAAATATAAAATCTATTTACTTTTATCTTCAACTATATTTCTTTTAGGAAGTACTTACAAACAACATAACAACCATTTTTAGTTTTTTACTTTTAAATTAATTTAAGAATATATAGCAATTAAGTATATCAAAAGAATTAAGATTCCAAAAAAAAAAAAAACATTTTGTTCTGACTGAGTTTCTTTTTTTTCTTTTTCTAAAAGAAAAGACAATACTTTGACTAAATGTTTTTTAAAAAAATGAACCGGTCAACCAGTTTAATCTGTCTGATTCGCACCGATTCATTAGTTTTGCCCAATTCTAACCAACTTGCCACTGGTTTTTTAGGTTGGCGATTCAAAAAAGATGATCGGACTGGCCAAATGTCTGGTTCCTGGTCTCGTCTAATTTTCTCTTCCATGGTTTTGTCTAAACCATAGGATCTAGAGCCTATTATACCCAAATTAACATGTCTCAAGTTAGGTTCACCCATTATAAAGATAAAACTCTTATAGCACTAGTTTTTTCATTCACAATGAACTTGAGATTTTGTTTATTGTTTAAGAGAAACAAATGTATTGAACTAATTGAACCAACCATGCATTGACAAACAACTTGATAAATTAAATTAGTTATATATTTGTTTGTTCAATATAAAAAAAAAATTACATTGGCACCTAATAATATAATGTCATATCATTTGAAAGTTTGACGATTTATGAAAAAGCAAAAACTTATTAAATTGTGTAACAACATATTATTAATTAGATGACAATTTAAATTTTATTTTTACCTTAATTAAATTCTAAAGTTATTATTAAGAGTTATTTTATTGAATTCAAAATTTATAGTATGTTAATAAAAATTTACAGAACCTATTTTTCTTCCATATAGTATTTGTTGAATATCGAGACACAAAAATAGAGAAATGATCACTCTTAAAGAAGTCATGTAAAATAAAAAAAATTAAATTAAGCTTTTAAACCATCTTTAAAATTGAAATAATGAATTTGAGGTATAATCACTATTTTCTTATTTTTATGTTAAAATATAAATTTAATGTGTTTTATGAAAAAAAAGAATATGTTAAAGATATTTTTTTTACAAAAATTAAAAAAGAATAGAACACAAAATTAACAGAGCATTAAATATTACAAGTATTGAGTTTAAATAAAATAATGCGCCAGATATCATGATATATTAGTTAGATTTTATTATTATATATTTTTATTCACTATTTTTTTAAAATACTCACTATTATATTATTAAGATAATTGTTATATTAGGAAAAATTAAATAAAATAATTTAATATTTAAATTTAATTAATTTATTAAATAATTTAATTAAATATAAACATAAAATATAATAATATTAAATATTTTAATAAAATTAAATTATTTTTTAATTAAATTAAATGTATAATTGATAATAAATAATTAATATTAAATTATTATTTTAGTTATCAAATAAAAAGAAGAAGATTTTAGTTGCTTTACACTAACAGTATAAATTGTTATTTAATTAAATATTTATATTTATAAAATTTTTAAAATAAAGGATAATTTATATTAAAAAAAGTAAATAAATATCAATTGAAGGAGATGATTGTCAGCCGACATTATTTTTTAAAACCAATATATTATGCCCATCTACTCTCTATCCAGAAACTCAGGTTACATCCACAAACACTACCTACGATATTTGGCATTGACTATTGAGGCGCATTCAAGGGGTCACGACGAAGCGTTCTTAGTTTCTTTCCTTTTACGGCCAAGGCTGTTGTGCGCCAGATAAAGTCAGGTGCACCATATTACTGACCCTCCAACGGTTGATATTATATTAGACAACTTATATCACCAAAAGTAAGATGCACTACGAACTCTTTCTCTTTTCTCTATCGTTGCCCCATCCTTGCCCTGCTCGGAATCGCTCCAACATAACCCGTTGCCACAAGCCAGAAAAACCCAACCCTCTCCACCTTCCACCACACCCTCCTTCACCACGTTACAGTGAATGACCAAGTAGAAAATGTTAAACTCCAATACTGAATCCTCATAATAATAATAATAATAATAATAGACTAAAACAGTGTTGATGAACATAGATCCAACATTGAGAGCACAGGAAAAATAGCAGAAGAAAGCTGCTTTTCGGATTTTTCTTGTTTATTATATTATATTGGTCTGCACCAAAGGTTTTTATTTAAGATTTTGTTTAATTTAATTTTTGAGAGAAAGTCTTTTGAAAGAAAATTTTTTAAAAAAATTTTTTTTAAAAATTATATTTTTAAAAAAATAATTTTTATTTAATTTAAATATATCAAAAAAATTTTAAAATAATAAATTTTATTTAAATAAGATAAAATAAAATTATTTTTAATTATTAATATAAAAATAATAATAAATTTTTTTTAAAAAATTTTTTTTTTTAAAATAAAAAATAATTTTAAAAATACTTCTCTCAAAAAAATTTTTAAAAAAAATTTTTTAAAAAAAATTAAATCAAAAATTTTATTTTATTATATAAAATTATTTTCCTTCTATTAAAAGACCTTGAAATCCAAACGGACACTTACTTATTTAGGTAGGTGGTACCCTCCATAACCAAATGCTACCAGATATATGGCCAAGTAGGATATGTTAATTCCAATTGAGGATGTGGGGGCACACATGCAGGATTGCCATCACCTCACCCAGCTCGCTTCATCAGGAAACATCAAGATGACAGTGAGGATTGAAGACATTGCCAAGCCCTAATAAACAACCGTATTCAATTTGTCATCCCTTAGAAAATTTCCAAATGGGCTTTATCACCAGAGCCGGGGCGGTGGCGGGGGCAGGAGCGATGGTCGTAGCTGTGGGCGGCGCCGGAGAGGGTGGTGGCGGGCCGTGGGTTGCAGCGGCAGCGGAAGGGGTTGGGTCGTTGGGAAAAGGGAGAGAGAGAGAGAGAGACAATGCAAAATTTATAGTGCATCACCAGTAATTAGTTTCACCCATACACTATTGCATCTTTACCATTCGATAGTCCGATGCGTGGTGCACCTCACTTCATCCGGTGCACTAGGGACGGAACCCTTTTTAAAACCTCTTCTTTTGTTCTGCAATAAACATATTATATTTTCAAAAGATTAATATGATTTTTCAAAATAAAAAATAATGACGTAAATTATTAGTCACTAATATGTTAATATTTAAAAAACAAATGATTAATACGACCAGTGTTTAAAATTTTCAAAGTTTATATTACATTTTTTTTCCAAATTTGCTATATTAGATTCTATTTTTCTCATATGTCAAAGAAAATGATTTGAATTAATTAAAATGAGGATGGTTAGAAAGTGAAAAAATAAAAAATTATTTACTTTTAAATTATTTTCATGTGATCTACGTATAATAAAAAATAAATTTAATTTAAATATATTGATAATATAAAATAATTTTATATTATTAATTAATAAAAATAATAAAAAATATTAATTTATATAAATAATTATTTATTATAATAAAAGATTAATTATAATTTTTTATTTTTTTTATTTTTATTAATTAATAATATAAAATTATTTTATATTATCAATATATACTAATTAAATTTATAAAAAAATATTAGTTCAAGATAAATAATTTCTTATTTTTTTATTTTATAATTATCCCCACTTCAGATAATCTTAATTACATTAAAAAAAAATTCTATTTTGCTCAGCGAAGACATTGAGAATTCTCTCTCCCTCAACAATAGAATACGATATCTTGCTTTGCGTTCGAATAAAAAAATGTAATATTCAAGTCCCCCCAAAACAACAAAAAACAAGAAAACAAAAACAAAAAACAACAACAAAAAAAAAAAAAAAATAAAAAAAGCAGTATATATTCCATGCTTTTAGGTGGAGCTCATGTCATCAATAAAAAGCATACGCGTCGAAGCGACGCGTGATTTTAGAAATTAAGGAAGGATAAGTATAAGAATAGGTGAAGTTTAAATTGCTTATGTTTTAGCAACAAGCATTCTCTTTCTCCACCTTTTCGAAGAATTTAGAGAAAGCAGTTACAATATCCAATTGAGTAAGCCTCAAGCAACTATTAATTTATCATTGTGATCGTCACTTTTTTCCTTTTTTCCTTTGTTTCCAAACAAATCTTGTGTGTTGCAATTTTTCCTGGTTTTGAGTTTGGTTTGACATGATATAATTCTTCTTCCTGTTCTTTCTGGTAAAAATCAATACTGTGGCTTCATGATCAACTGTGTTTACCATGGTTTTTGGATAGCACAATCATGTTCTTTTCTTTTTTGTTTTTGTTTTTTTTTTTCTGACTCTTGAAACATGAGTTTGCTCAAATTTGTCCCCTGCTGCATCTTGGTTAATCATTGATTGATTATAAATATGGTGATGAACCTTGTTCTGCATTCGCATTTACATGTTTGCTAGATTTCGATTGCTTTTTTTTTTTTTGAGAAATAAAAAGGAGATATGAGAGGATGAAAATTGAAGTATTGAACCCTTTTGTTTTATTTTTATTTTTCTCTTTTCCTTGGTGCTGTTTTGAATGAATATGAACTTCTCAGAATTCCTTGTCTGGAAGGACCAAAAAGTACCAATCAGTGATCAATAACAATTGCTTTGTCCATGATATGGATTTACTTGATCATATGTATTTACTGATGTTAAATTTGTGAGTTATGTCCCCCCCCCCCCCTCTTCTCCTCCTCCTCCTCTCTCTTTTATTTGACAGTTGATGGGGAAGAATTTTTCTGTTGAGAAATAAATTTATCCTATCCTTTAATGGTGGGGCAGAAAACACGGATTTCTGAAAGATAATTGCATAGAATACAAAATTTCTTTCTCTGGTAGCTACTTGATTTAGTCAAGAAGTCATTTCTTTAGGTTCCTGCAATATGTAACTTATTTTGTGTATATACCCGGTGTAACAGCTTTCAAGAAGTTGTTCTGAAGCATCATAACATAGTTTGTTAATAACTTTTATCTAGTGTTTCCACTCTACATCATTGGTGCAAACTCCCTTTCAGTATCTTAAACGTAAATTCTTTCAAGAAAATTACAACTTATATAATATTTATGATATTAAATGCCTTTTAAATTGCTATAATACTCCTTTCTTGGTATATTTTATGATACTCTTTTATTAGTATAATTATTGGAGTTCTTTGTTTTGGTTTATCTTTCTTGTCTTTTTATGCGTTCAAATGAAAGCCTACATAATATTTTGCCAAGAAAGAAAACTGCTGATGTTCAACATTATAGTTCTTTCCCCTGCTTCTGGATTAAATTACTCATAGTGTGTATGTGAAAGTGACCTCCTTTCTGTCTGAAAATTGATCACCTTGCTTTGTAATTTATTATGTACTTCTGTTCTTTGTAATCGCTAACATGATTCTTACTTGTATAGCAATAACAAACAGATAATACTAAGATAAATATTGACATAGGTATAGATGATTATTATATTTTGACTTGGAGCACTTGGTTGGAACAGGTTTAATGCATCTCACTGTCATTCCTTCCATTTTACATTGTTCTATTTTCAGGAAATATCATGATTTGTAGCTGAGTTTTTGGATTTCCCATTAATTGTTTTGTTATACTTCTTTCACCTTACCAGTTTAAAGTATATAAATGAAAATTTTCATGACAACCATGGAGCAGATTCCATTTAATTATGTATTATTTTCTAATAATTGATGTTATTTTATATGGATTGCAGTTCATAAATTGAGAATAATTTTTTTTTCCCTTCTGTTTTGGTTACTTATGGATCTTAGGTTGAATCAACATGAGCCATAAAAAAGACAAGCATGATGTTGAGTCTAGTGAGAAAGGCCTCTTCTCACATTTAACAGGCTATTATCCATCAGCGCCCTATCCTCCTCCACCTGGTTCATACCCAGCAACAGCATATCCATCACCAGGAGGCTATCCCCCAACTGCCTACCCACCACCTGCGTATCCACCTCCGGTGGGATATCCGCCTGCCGGTTATCCTCCTTCAGGATATCCGCCTTCTGGTTATCTTCATTATTCAGGGTATCATTCATCAGCTTATCCTCCTCCACATGGCTATCCATCTCCATATCACTCAGGTACACTTAACGGTCTGAATTTTTTATGGAGATTATTATGATTATATTTGAAATTGAATTAGAATAATGTTATTTGTGCACACTCAATGAGTATTGTCGATCAACCATTGGGAAACACCTGTGTTAATTGTGGGGAATTCGCATTGATGAATGAGGAATCAAGAGGATTGCAATGGTAAGTGACAATGTTGTCATCCGACAAGGGATTCATGTACATATGATTGAGAATTTTACGTATATGACTGAGGAATTGGATGACAGCATTATAACTTATAATATGATTCCTCATTCATCAACGTAAATTCCCCACCATTCATGCATGCACTCCCCAATGTCGATCGACATACTCTATTGAGTATGTCCGAATAACATAACTCATTGAATTACTACTTTCTTATATCCTCTTTTGGCCCATGTCAACAACAACAACAACAACAACAAAAGTTTATTTCCCTAGGTTGAGTTGGCTATTTGGATCTATGCTTTTATATCAAAAATTATTTGTTCAGTAAAACCATTTACATCAAGGGGATTTTTTTTTTTTTTTCATCGTTTCACCTAATGTTTTCTTGCATGGATTATGTTCAAGCCATACTTGATAATACATCTCTGTATTATTGAGCAAAATTGCTATTGATGATTTAGAATAATTCTGCTCATACTTTTGGGGTGGCTTATGATATAATTTGAATATGCATGGTGGTACTGACTTCTTGTTATACAGGGCATGGAGCTGGTTTTGGAGGAATGTTAGCGGGGGGTGCTGCTGCTGCAGCTGCTGCATATGGGGCTCACCATCTGGCACATGGTTATTATGGACATGGACATGGACATTACTTTGGTCATGGAAAGTTCAAGCACGGGAAATTTGGCAAGCGTTGGAAGCATGGCAGGTTTGGAATGCATGGCAAGTTTAAGCGATGGAAGTGATACTGTGGCCAATATATGAAATATGTAGTTGTGTATGGTAATGAAGGTTGAATTTTGGGATGAATAAAGTTTGCTATTGCTTATTAGCAACTTAGTAAGTTTCTGCTACAGGTTTTCAATGAATACTTTTGTCTATTGTTTGTTATATCTATGTCTATTTTGTTAATGTGTGTCGCTCCTAGATATACGAGAAAGACATCATCCTTAATTATTTAGCTTATTTTCTTATGATTTTCCTCTTCATGGATGGCTTAAAGTTTGAGATAACAGCTCAGTAAATTTCACTGATGATCGTTCAAATTCAATGTTTGTCAATAATGGAATTTTTAAGCTTCCAGTGTTGAATAGGACATGTATGTGGTAACTTGTATCCAAATATGTCCTTTTGAACACGTATTATGAGTTATTCTGTTCCCATAGGTCACCGCTTCAACTACTGAAAGGAGGGAGTCTCAATGAAACTATTGAGCCTTCAGAAAAGTAGTTAGAATGTGCTACGATGAGCAGCTCCTTAGTGGATAAAAATCATATTCTGTTGTTTGAAAACTAAGTATTTAGTGCGTGTCAAAGTCTTTAAACAAGGAAGGAAAGGCCTCGCAGCATGAATGAATGGAAGCAACTGTGCTACTATTTTTGTTCAGAGTAAACACATAAATTAGTCCTCTAAAAATGCGTAAGTCATGAAGTTAATTTTGATAAAAAAAATTGAACATCACTTTATTTCTTTAATGTTTAAAATGAATTTCAACTTAATCCTGTTTACTCTGGATATAAGTCTAAAGACTTAGAATTTGTTTGGATAAGTTTTTAAAAAAATAATTTTTTTTTTCTAAATTTTTTTAGTAGAGTTTTAATTTTTTTTAAAAAATTATTTTATATTTGAATAGAATGAGAAGTATTTTTAAATATTAAAAGTATTTATAAATCTGTTTGAATATAAAAGAATAAAAGTATTTTTTTATGGCCAAATTACAAAAAAACATTCAAAAAGAGAAAAGAGAAATAAGATTTGACAAAGGATAAGAAAGGAAGGATATGGATTATAATTTTAATTAAAGATAAAGGATATTTTTGAAAAATAATTTTATTAAAAATTACTTATGTTTCTGTTTTTTTTAGAAGCTAGGTATTAGCTTTTAAAAAAAGTGATAAATTAATTTTTTTTTAATTGAAGCACTTTTTTTTTAAAATTACATCCAAACACCTATAAAAACTTATAGAAGTATTTTTTTTTTACAAAAATAAGTACTTTTTTTTCTTGAAAAAAGTCAATCCAAATGGGCTCTTATTCCTAATTCCCACCTTTCATCTTATTAAGATCTGATGGCTATCAACAAATCATTTAATCTTGTCAAATGATATCAACTCTTATCTCCTCTCTCACTTTTTATCTTCGCTGCATCCTTGGCAACATCCATAACCTCCGTCCCTATGAGCACGCCACCATGATGCTCATATTGGTTTTTATATTGATGGCCATTTTATATTATAAATGATGGTATCAGAGTGCTTGAGAAGTGGGGGTTGAATCAAGCACTAAGTTAAAACAATAATCCTGCACACTCAAAACACAAATTAAAATATTTACCAAAATCTTATATTCGTGTGTGAGATAATCTACTAAGTTGAGGTTAGATAAATGATGACAGAATGTTTGTTTTAGAAACCAGATAAGATTAGAATATGAATTACAATTCTGAATGAGAAATGATGAATGTAAGATATCAATATCAGATCAAAATAAAATAGAGAAAGGGTTAAAAAGATGGCACCAAGCAATTTATATTAGTTCGATCTTCAATCTTGGAGTCTACGTCCAGTCCTCACCAAAAGGTGAGAGTTTCCACTAATCAAAGGGTCTTATTTACAAACCAATAACAAGAGATGAAGCACTCACAGCTCACTCTCAGAACCAACAAAAAGAAGACTCTCAAAAATTCACTCAAGAACAAAGTGTTGACACTCAACACTCACGAACAAATTTCCAAATCAAACAATACTCAAAAATGGCTTTTTTCTTTTTTGGAGTGAATATACTCTCAGCACTCAAGCCTTTTGAATATAAAACCAGAAAACACCTCAGAACAAAGATGGTTAAGACAAATACAAGAACTCTGGTATGAGAAAAAGAGTAGGAGAATATAGACTCGAAAATTTGTAGAATGTGTGAATTGTAGCTCTTTTTTTTTTTTTTTCTGAGTCTTACAGCAGTTGCTTGCTTCCTTAAATGGTGAAAATATTCTGACCGTTGCAGGCTGCTAGTACAGCAGGTACTATCCTTTGTGACCACCTTGGAATTTGCAATGGACACCTTCCAACATTTAATTGGCTCACACTTGTCCTTTTCTTTTGAAAATACTTTTCTCTCTCTTGCTTTTGTCCTTGTGAGCTGTCCCTTGGTGCAGCTATCTTTTTCTGACTCAACAATTGATAGAATTTGATTTTCCCTCCAAATGTTCAATACTTTTGCTGAGGTACACACATGAAGCATATTGCAACTGATTTATCTCGTAGTAGATTACGAGATTTTGACTTCCAGAATTGCCTTCTTAGAAACATATGTGTTGTTTGATATATATTTCAAACCTAAAACACTAACACAATATTAAATGCATAATACAATGTTTGTCATCACATGATTAGGATATTTATCCAACAATCTCCCCCTTGATGACAAACATAATTAAATGTTGATAAGATTATAAGAAAAGTTAAAATAAACTTCCTTGAATAATTTGCTCCTTGATATGTGCTAGCTCCCCCTTAATGTAGACTCCCCCTTGATCTAAGCTCCCCCTTAATGAGAGCTCATGTTTCCCAATTGGTTCTTTCAGCTCATTACTTGAGAGAAAGATTCATGAGGGATTTTTGTCTTTAATCCTTAGAGGACTTTTGAAAGCGTCTTGAAATGTCGCCCACACTAGTTCTCTTCCTTCTTAAGAAGGATGATTTAATAGTTGGGCTTTTCCAATCACAAGCAATCATGCAATCACACATTCATACTTAGAAATTTCACAAATTCATGCATTCAATCAGTAGGTAGTCATTTATGACTTGTGATAGATTTCCCTTATCAGTATGCAGGAAATTTTTGAAAATAAAGCACACACAAAATTATATCATATAATGTGCAAGATATACACCAAGTTTCAAATCAGAGTATTATACGCACAGCAGAAGGATGGGCTCAAGATACATAGAAATAATGTGCAGAATATATTATATCAGATTCCATCAACATTTAAGTTCCCATTTTCCTACTCCCCCTTTTGTCATCAAAGGGAATATAGAAACTGATCACATACTACAAAATAGAGTAGTAAGTAAGTCCATAAGCATTGAGGATAGTTAAAGTGGCTGTCTATCAGAGTATCAGCAACAAAATAACACTAGCAAAGTTATTACAGTCATCCAGGAATTTTAAAAAGGCAAAATAGTTAAAGATAAGCATGAAACATGAAAAGAAACACAAAGTTATGAGACCAACTTCTAGGTGTTGGAGGGAACTCGGTCCTCTTCTCCAGAGTTAGATGGCTCCTCAGAGTCAGAAGAGGACATGTTGCTGAGCTGATTCTTGAGTAGCTTCCATCTAGTTTTGGCATGCTTGAGTTGTCTTTTTGCATCATTGTCTTCTTTGGTCTTCCTAATCAGTAAGGTCCTTTGCAGATCAGTAAAAGTTATCAATTCATTTACGAATTGATTCATGAAGTTTTTCATCTTACTGCTTCTCTTTCTCTTAGAGTCTCTGTGCTTTCTTCTTTTGATGGGTGAAGAGGACTCGGACTCTTCCTCAGTTTTTGAATCATCCAACACCACATTTTTGCCTTTTCCAGATGAAGATGCCTTGGAGCCACCTTTCTTTGTTGCTCTTCCTTTTAAAGTGGTCATAACTTCCTCAGCATCTTCATTTTGAAGGTCAACACCAAAATGCTTAAAAAACAGAGTTAAAAACATGGCATAGGGCAGAGATAAGGGTTTCAAGCTATTGACACATTCTTCCATGTGTCTCATCAAGATGTAGCCAAAAGAAATTGGAGTCTTTGTGATTAAGGCATAGAGGATGAGAGTATCCATATATGAAACTTTGTCAAAACTCCCTCCCTTAGGTAGGATTATATGACTGACAAGACGATGAAGTTGGGCCCATTTGTTTCCAAAGGCCTTGTGGGTGACTTTGTCCCCATCAAGAAAACTAATATTGTCACAGATAACAGAAATGACGTCATCATAAAAGAGGGTGAATGAGTTAGAGGTGACCCATTTTTGGAGAAAAATAGGGATGGACTATTCTCAGGTACGTGTAGGACATCTAAAAGGGTTTGATAATCAATGATGATCTCTTTTCCTTTTAAAAAGGAAGTAATAGTAAAATCTTTGAACCTAAAGTTACTATAGAATTGTCGAACAAGATCAGGATAAATAGGTTCATTGATTTCAAGGAGGGGTAACCACTCTTGATAACGAAAAAGAGGTTCAAAGTTAAGGCCTTTTGATTTGAAACTATTTAAATCAACCAAGAAAGATTTTGTGACAGGTCATTTGGAAATATTGTCAATGAAAAATTTCTAGTTTGTAGTACTTGAAAAATGGAAGTGGTTATAGGTGTTGGTACTAAAATATTCATGCAAGGGTGAGAAAGAAGAGTCATTACCAGAACCCCTTGCAGTGCTACCACCTCTTTGACGCGTTTGTCTTTGAACATGAGATGGTGGAGATGATTCTGTTTCATTCTGATGAGTTGAGCCTTGTGGAGGATTGATTGGAGCAATTGAGGAATCCTTCCCACAACTTGAGTTTTTGGTTCGTGCCATATTTTTTGGTAAAGGTGGAGATGGAGGTGAGGATGCAGAAGGAGTTTGAGTGGTTTGTTTTCTTTGAGCAATAGGGACCTTAGGTGGCTTGTTGACGGTCATTTTTGTATGAGCCATATTTATGGTGGTGATGCGATGAACCGGCGATGAGAGGTTAATGGGATGAGTGATAAGAGAGAAGGAAAGAGAGAGAGAGAGAGGACGGGTGGAAGAGTGATAGTGTGTGATAGAAGAAACGTGAAAGAGAGAGAGTAAAAATAGAAGAGGAAAAGAGGAAAAGATAAAGTTTTTTTAAAAAATGACAGAGAGAAAAAAAAAATTTCAGTGAGAGAGAGGTGAAAATATCTCTATTTGTTTGGTGAAGCCCAAGATGAAATAGTCTGAGGAGGCCCATAACTTAAACCCAAAACCTTTAAGAGCAAAGCTTAGTATCTCTTTAATCACTTGTTGATTAACGAGGTTAGCCCAAGCATTCGAGTTCATTTGTCTCATCATTCACCAGGAGATTATCTCATAAACGATGAGAAAAAAAGTTAACTGCATAAAAATTTGAATAAACCAGAAAAACAAGTAAAACAGATTAAAACATTCATTCCAAATTGGAAGAGCACATCATGCCAATTTTTTTTCTTAAAGCACAGAACCTTTCCTTAAGTAAAGGTTTAGTTAGGATATCACCAAGTTGATTTTCAGATTTTACAAACTTAACATCAATATTTCCTTTTTGCACATGCTCACGAATAAAATGATGCCTAATTTCAATGTGTTTAGTTCTGGAATGTAGGACATGATTTTTTGTGAGATTTATGGCACTCATTTTGTCACAATATAAAGGAATATTGAGAAAAGTTAAATTGTAATCAACCATTTGATGCTTCATCCATAGTAGTTGTGAATAATAACTTAAGGCAGCCATATACTCTGCCTCTGCTGTTGATAGTGCAACAGTATTCTGTTTCTTGCTTGTCCAGGATACAAGGGAAGAGCCAAGAAAATAGCAAAGACCAATGGTGCTCCTTCTATCAATTCTATCACCAGCATAATCTGAATCACAAAAACCAGTTAGTTCAAAAATTTCAGATTTTTGATACCATAGACCAAGACTTGATGTTCCATGAAGGTATCTTAGTATCCTCTTTACTGCCATCAAGTGTGACTCTTTTGGATTTGATTGGAATCTTGAGCAAAGACCCACACTAAATGAAATGTCAGGTCTTGATGATGTTAAGTACATTAAGGACCCAATCATTTCTCTATATTTTGTTTCATCGATTTCCTTTCCATCTTCATCTTTATCAAGCTTTAAGCTGGGATGCATGGGAGTTGCCATTAGCTTTGCTTAATCCATTCCAAACTTTTTCACAAGTTCTCTATTATACTTTTCTTGACTCACAAAGATTCCTCTAGACGTTTGTTTGATTTGGAGACCAAGGAAAAATGAGAGTTCCCCTATTATGCTCATATCAAATTCACTAGTCATTAGCTTTGAGAATTCTTCACACAAAATTTCATTAGTAGAGCCAAAGATAATATCATCAACATAAATTTGAACTAAAAGAAAATGATCAATAGAGTGTTTAATGAAGAGTGTTGTGTCCACTTTGCCTCTTTCAAATTTATTTTTGACGAGAAAGGTGCTAAGTCTCTCATACCTTGCTCTTGGAGCTTGTTTGAGTCCATAAAGCGCTTTTGAAAGCTTAAGCACATGATTAGGATATCTTTTATCCTCAAAATCAGGGGGCTATTTCACATACACCTCTTCATTAATATACCCATTTAAAAAGGCACTTTTAACATCCATTTGAAATAGTTTAAAACCTTTGTGAGCTGCATATGCTAAGAGCATTCGAATGGCTTCCATTTGAGCTACAGGAGCATAAGTCTCATCAAAGTCTATGCCTTCTTGTTGATTATTATAGCCTTGAGCTACCAACCTTGCCTTGTTTCTCACAATTCTTCCATTTTCATCCAATTTGTTCCTAAAAACCCATTTTGTTCCAATAACGGAACAATTCTCAGGTTTAGGAACTAATTGCCATACTTGATTCTTATCAAACTGTTGAAGTTCTTCCCTCATAGCTTTGACCCAAGCTTCATCATTTAATGCTTCAGTAGCTAACTTAGGTTCAATGTTTGAGATGAAAGCAACATTGTTCACTTATTGTCTATTCTTGAGAAAGGATCTTGTTACAATTCCTCTAGATGGTTCTCCAATAATGAATTGATTCGGATATGAGCTGAAGAACCTCCATTCTCTTGGTATTGATAGCTGAGAATTGTTTGAATTTTCATTAGTTGCTATTTGCTGCTGCTCATCAGGTTCAGTAGAAAATTCTAGTTCTGTTAGTGAAAAATCTCCTTCTGCAGCAGGAGATATTGCAGGACATTCATCATTTCTTTCAGAATTAGACGATACAAGGTCTGCTACAGCTTTCTCTGTGTGTTGTGAATCTGCATCATCATCTACTATAGTCTTTTGTTCACCATTAGTTTCACAAAAAGTCACATGTATAGTTTCCTCAACATTTCTAGTATTTTTGTTGAAAACCCTATATCCTTTACTAGAAGAGGAATATCCAAGAAATATGCCATCATGAGTTTTTGCATCAAACTTTCCTAGGTTGTCCTTGGTATTGAGAATGAAGCATTTGCATCCAAATACATGAAAAAAATGAAATGTAGGCTTGACTCCATTCCATAGCTCATAAGGGGTTTTCTTCAAGGATTTCTAATCAAGGTTCTATTTAAAACATAGCATGTAGTATTTATAGCCTCAGCCCAAAAGAATTTAGGCAAATCATTTTCGCAAATCATGGCTCTAGCCATTTCTTGTTAAGACCTATTTCTCCTTTCTACAACACCATTTTGTTGAGGAGTTCTTGGGCAAGAGAAGTTATGTGAAATTCCATTTTCATCACAAAATGACTCAAAATGTTGATTTTCAAATTCTTTTCCATGATCACTTCTAATAGATACAATAATGGTACCTTTTTCATTTTGAGTTTTCTTGCAGAATTTTTCAAAATGTGTAAAGGCTTCATCCTTATGAGCCAAAAATAGAACCCAACCATACCTTGAGAAATCATCTACAATAACCATTCCATACCTTTTTCCACCCAAGCTTTGTGTTTTAGTAGGACCAAATAAATCAAGATGTAAAAGTTCCAATGGTCTTGAGGTTGAGACAGCATCCTTTGGTTTAAAGGAAGTTCTAGTTTGTTTGCCTTTTTGATAGGCATCACAAACTATATCTTTATCAAATTTAATTTTTGGGATGCCTCTCACTAAGTCCATTTTAATAAGTTTAGAAATTTGATACATGCTAACATAACCTAATCTCTTATGCCAAAGCCATTTTTCATTTTCAAAAGAGGTGAAACATTTCATATCTTGATTATTTAGATCATCTAAGATAACACTATAAATGTTGTCACACCTTTGAGTAGAAAAAAGAATTTGGTTATTGTTCTTTTCATGTATGATGCATTTAGAATGTTCAAACACAACATTATAACCTTTATCACATAATTGACTTATGCTCAAAAGATTATGCTTTAAACCATCAACGAGGTATACGTCGTCAATAGAGGTAGATAGATTTTTACCAATTTTACCTACACCAATGATTTTTCCTTTTGCATTGTCTCCAAATGTCACATATCCACCATTATATTTTCTGATTTCTAGGAACATGGATGCATTTCCAGTCATATGCCTTGAACATCCACTGTCAAGATACCACACATCACTCCTTTTGGAAGACAAGCAAACCTGTAATGTAGTTTAGGTTCTTCTAGGTATCCAAAGTTTTTTGGATCCTGAATAGTTAGTTCCTCTAGGACTACCAGCAACATTTACCTTAGCTAACATAGGAATATGCCTATTTCCATCAGGTTTCCAAAAAATATAGCATTCATTTGACAAGTGCCCTTTTCCATTACAATTATAGCATTGCTTAGGAACTTTCTGCTGTGGTTTTGTTTGAGAACTTGAACCCTTCACAAAGTGTTTCATAGATGGTTTGTCATATATCTTTTTGGTTGAAGAAGTTGATGGTTGATCAAATAGATGTTTATAAAAATGATTTTGACCATGTTCATATTATCCTAAACCTGCTTTGTTGATAGCACACCTTTGTTGTCCCATTAGTTTTTCTAAATTTTTTTATCCTTGAACAAACTTGGCTAGGTCTTGAGTTAAAGACTCAACCTTTTGGTGTAGCATATCATTTTCAGATTTGAGATCACATGAAGATGATTGACTAAAGCAACTCTTTAATGCCTCAACTTCATATTTCAAAAAAATATTTTCAACATTTAGCAGTTCATTTTCCTTTTTTATGGCAAAATATTTGAAAAGCATGTTTTTCGAGTTAACTAACAAGTCATCAATAATATTCAACTAGTCATCATGTGAAAGGTCAGAAAATTCTACCTCATCCTCATGATTGGCCATGAGGCACAAGTGAGCAGTATGCTCCTTTTCATCTTCATCATCACTTGAGTCATTTTCTAAGTCTTCCCATGTGGACAACAGTCCCTTCTTCTTTGACTTTTTACCTTCTTCCTTCTTTTGAAGTAGAGGACATTCATTCTTGAAATGTCCAGGTTGCTTACAATAGTGGCAGATTACATTCTTCTTGCTGGATTCTCTCTTGGAAGTGCCTCCTTTCTTCATTCGATTTCTTTTGTTCCATAGCTTTATCATTCTCTAAGCAAATAGACTGAATTCATCATCCTCTGGTAATTCTTCTTCCATATCTGAGATGTTGTCTTCCTCTACTTTGCATTTTAGTGCTAGTCCCTTCTTCTTCTTGTCATTTTTTATTTGTGTAGTTTCAAAGGCAATGAGGTTTCCTCTCAACTCATCATACGTGAGAGTACTTATATCCCTTCCTTCTCGTATAGCTGTAGTCTTAGAAAGCCATGGATTAGTAAGATGCCTCAATATTTTTCTGACCAGCTCTTCATCCTCAAAAGATTTGCCGATCATATAAAGATTATTGATAATGACAGCAAATCTTTCAAACATCTCATTAATGTTTTCATCATCCTTCATGCAAAATAGTTCCTACTCTCTCATGAGCATATCAATTTTTGTTTGTTTAATCTACTTTGTTCCTTCCTGAGTGAGTTGTAGCTTATCCCAGATTTCTTTTACACTTTTGCACCTTGATACTTTTCGATACTCCTCAAAACTGATGGCACAGTGCATCAGATTTATAGCCTTGGCATTCATCTCAACTTTTTTCTTTTCTTCTGGTGTCCATTCTTCATCAGACTTAGGAACTCTTTGTCCTTCATCATTCGTTGTCATTGGTGTGTCAAGCCCATTGATAATGATTTTCCAGAGATCATAGCCAGTTGATTGAATGAAGATTCTCATTCTTTCTTTCCAGTATGAGTAATTTACTCCATTGAAGAAAGGAGGGCGATTAGTTGATTGCCCTTCAGTAAGTGTGTAAGGCACCATATTTGCCATAGTACTTGGATCTTTTTCTTTAAGTTGTTAAGCTTGCATTTCAGAGAACTAGGCTCTGATACCAATTGATGGTATCAGAGTGCTTGAAAAAGGGGGGTTAAATCAAGCACTAAGTTAAAACAATAATCCTGCACACTCAAAACACAAATTAAAACGTTTACCAAAATCTTATATTCGTGTGTGAGATAATCTACTAAGTCAAGGTTAGATAAATGATGACAGAATGTTTGTTTCAGAAACCAGATAAGATTAGAATATGAATTACAGTTCTGAATGAGAAATGATGACTGTAAGATATCAGTATCAGATCAAAATAAAATAGAGAAAGGGTTAAGAAGATAGCACCAAGCAATTTATACTAGTTCGATCTTCAATCTTGGAGTCTACGTCCAGTCCTCACCAAAAAGTGAGAGTTTCCACTAATCAAAGGGTCTTATTTACAAACAATAACAAGAGATGAAGCACTCACAGCTCACTCTCAGAACCAACAAAAAGAAGAGTCTCAAAAATTCACTCAAGAACAAAGTGTTGACACTCAACACTCACGAACAAATTTCCAAATCAAACAATACTCAAAAATGGCTTTTTTTTTTGGAGTGAATATACTCTTAGCACTCAAGCCTTTTGAATATAAAACCAGAAAACACCTCAGAACAGATATGATTAAGACAAATACAAGAACTCTGGTATGAGAAAAAGAGTAGGAGAATATAGACTCGAAAATTTGTAGAATGTGTGAATTGTAGCTCTCTTTTTTTTCTGAGTCTTACAGCAGCTGGTTGCTTCCTTAAATGGTGAAAATATTCTGACCATTGCAGGCTGCTAGTATAGTAGGTACCGTCCTTTGTGACCATTTTGGAATTTGCAATGGACACCTTCCAACATTTGATTGGCTCACACTTGTCCTTTTTTTTTGAAAATACTTTTCTCTCTCTTGCTTTTGTCCTTGTGAACTGTCCCTTGGTGCAGCTGTCCTTTTCTGACTTAGCAATGGATAGAATTTGATTTTCCCTCCAAATGTTCAATGCTCTTGCTAAGGTACACATATGAAGCCTGCTGCAACTGATTTATTTCGTAGTAGATTAAGAGATTTTGACTTCCAGAATTGCCTTCTTAGAAACATATGTGTTGTTTGATATATATTTCAAACCTGAAACACTAACACACATATTAAATGCATAATACAATGTTTGTCATCACATGATTAGGATATTTATCCAACAATAAACAATCAAATTGATGTAAAAAATCTTTAGAAGATTAACTCAATGACCTCATATATTTGCTCTTTTCATTTTATTTTATCCTTTCCATGTCAGTTGATGAAATTTAAGTTATCAAATGGGTATATATCTATATTTGTGTATGTATTTTTCAAATTTAGCTGATGTCATGGTCGATGCATGTGATAAAACATGTTTTTCGCTTGGATGATGGATATGCTAAAATGGTTCTTAGACTAAGATAGTCCTTGAATTCTGTCCATTGAATTTTTTATATAATAATTTTTATATAACAAAATAATTATTGATGAATTTTTTCTATGAACAGGATCCAAGGACTATTGTGATCCATAACTCATCAAGGACCATATTAGATAATATCTTCAAAGATCATGAACCACACTTGGACAGTGCTATCCAAATTCTTCTGCATTTTTCATACAAATTTAGTAGTTACACGCATTTTACTGCAGCCATGATCTACTCATTTTTGCAACTCATTTGATATACAAAACTTCATCTTCTCCTCTCTTCTATTCCTCATTTAACATATAACTTTCTCTCCTTGATATTGAGAGGAGGCCTTCACCCATGATCCTCATAAATATATAATCTCTTGAAAGGCGAGAACAGAGGATAATGCAGCTTTGTTCAAGTTCTATAGAAGTCAGCAGCATAAGCTATATTCCATTTAAAAGGGAAGATCAAATATTGCACCCAATAAACGGTAATTCATCACTTTTTCTTTGGTCACCAGCTCCTTAAAGAACTAACAAAGAGACCTTACAAACGCCAAACCACACTGCTAATTCTGGCTTTTGGCGGGAAAATTCTTATGTCCTCCATGGAGTAAATCCACTCTTTCTCCACAATATTATCTCAGCCTTTAATTTCTCTCTCTCTCTCTCTCTCATATTTTTTCAAGAAAAATCAAGAACTCTCATATGATATAGAGTAAATCCACTCTTCCTCCATGGAGGAGGAAAGTACCACTCCTTTTTGTGGGTGAAGAGTAAATCAAGTATAAACTTACACATGATTGTGACAATTGGAGAATACTTCTTTATTGTGTTGCAAAGGTATAATGATGAGTGAAATACCACTTTAGTCTCTGAAATTGTATGCGTACTTTACTTTAGTCCCTAAAATTTGAAAATTAATTCTTTAGTCCCTGAAATTACATTCCGTCAGTTACTTTAGTCCTTGGTTAGTCAACCATCAGTTAATTGTTATGATTTTGCTAATGTGTCATGTTAAGTGACATATCAATATGCCACCTGGCACGCCATATGGCAAAACACTATGACAACCTCTGACGTGGCATGCTGACGTGTCATCAATTTTAAATTGATTCAAATTAGTCCCTGAATGATGACATGGCAAAACACTATGACAACCTCTTGGTGAGTGAATGATGGCGAATTAGTCCATATATAGACAATAACTCGACCATGTTCAATATTTTAAATATTTTAAAAATTTTCCTGTAGTGTTCTATTAGTTTTGCCTTTATAATATCTTTTTGTTAATTTTTATTGAAAAATTAATATTTTATTTATTTAGTTTTTTATAAAACATGTTAAATTTATATTTTTTACATGAGTACATCTATAAATATTCGTTAAGTCTAGAGGCATTCTTGGATCTTAAACTAGGATGAGCTACATTAAAATTGTTTATTATATTTCATTATTTCATTTCTATATATTCTCTTCCTATTATTTTATGTAGGCAGGATCTAGTTTAGGTAGGGTGTGAAAATGGAAAAAAAAAAATTAGTGAGTTTAAGGAAGATTAAAAATTTAGAGCTTGTGAAGGAAAATAGAACAAATTTAAGAATTTTGGACTGTTTTGACATGTTTTAAAAATTTCAATGACTATTTTAACATATTAAAATTATAGGGACTAATTTGACATATTTTAGAAATTTTAGGGACTAATTTGAACTAATTCAAAATCGATGACATGTTAGCATGCCACATCAGATGTTGTGCCACGTGGCATGCTGATGTGTCACTTAACGCGACACATTAGCAAAACCGTAATAATTGACTAATGATAGGCTAACTAGGGACTAAAATCACCAACAAAATGCAATTTCAGGGACTAAAGAGTTAATTTCCAAATTTCAAGGATTAAAGTAGAGCACGCATACAATTTCAAGATTAAAGTAGTACTTAACTCTTATAATGATACTTGAACTCACTCTTCCCCACACATGTGTGATGCATGTAACACATCCACCGTTCAAGTGTGTGTTCTTTATTTAAAGTTTTCTTTATGATTTTTGACAGATCTAAAGTGTGTGTCGCCTCGGGGTCCAAGGGGGAATGAGCATAAATATACTTTTCCGCATTAATAATAGGTATGGATATTGCAGTAAAACGTTTTTGTAAGCTTAAAGGTATGGGCATATCATATAATAAAATATATAATAATACAATAAAAGAGAAAACACACAAATTTTAAACATAATTGTTAGAGAAAAAAAAAATAGAGAACAAATGAGACCCGATACAAACGAAGAAAAAACTAAGAGACGTGAAGAAAGATAAGATAGAAATCCACAGATCCATCGTCAATGTTGGAAAGCTGCTGCTGGTGGCCATTCGAATGAGAACAACAACAAAGAAATACCATATACTTCTCTTTATCAAAATATCACACGCAAAAGGAAAATATTACATTAACTAAAAATCCATTGCTGGGCTGAATTTTTAGAGTTTTTCAATTACAAAATAATCTCTTAATTACATTAATTTTATGACATCAGCTCTGGATCCATCCAAGATTATGTAAGGAAATTTCTTTCCTATACAAAGAGAAGTCAAAAACATAATCCATCGCACAGATTTATATGGACAAAGAGACATACTTAAGAGCTGAGAATTCAGCTCCAGCTAAATGCTGCAAAAGACAGCATAGACAACAAATTGTAATCGTCATAATGTCAATACACTGCAGTGTTGAATTTGATGATAACAAGTGTTAAGATACAAAACTATTTGTGTGCTTCTATACAACAACTTAAACTTTTAGGAGAAATAATTTATGACATAGGATTAGAGCTCCTATGATCAAAAGATTTAGAATTCAATCCTTGATTGGCCCCATTCTTCTAAATAAAAGCTGAATTTCAGCATAAAATAAGGTGGGCTTGTACATAGTCCATGCCTCAAGGCCAAAAGAGGCTCTTGCATGAGAAGACGTGATAAGATATAAAACTATTCATGTGCCTCTAACCAACAGTTTAAACTATTGGGTGAGATGATTTATGACAACAAGAAAAGTTGAAAATGCAAGAAGAACAAGTACATCATTGCACTGAATATTTAGGTGAGGACTTGGACTCAATGTAAGAGTAATATGTACAAGCACAACAACAACAACATCAAAAACCAAGTCCTTTCCATTAGATGGAATCTGCTACGTGGATCAAATGGTGCCTTTATGTCCTATTGTAAACTACAAACCATGTATTCAGATAATAACAACAACAGATAAAAAAATAAAATAACAACTAAGTTACATCCTAGTAAGTGGGGTCAACTACATGAAACAAACGATGCCATAATATCTTTTTACAAATTATATTTACATTCAAACCATTAAAATCCAAATCTCTTTTAATACATCCAAAGATGTATACGGACAAGTCATTTAAATCTAAGTCCTTAATAGTTTTATCTATAGTTATTCTTATCCTAGTCTTCATTTACTTCTATGTTTTAATTATTGGACTACCTTGGACCTAATCTACTCTTCTTATGGGCTACCCTCACCATCAGCATCAACGAAACTGGTAATGATTCCTTTATGCAAGGACTTTGGGAGTTAATTGCGCCTCATTTCTCGGCAATTAATGGTTAAGGCATTAACCTATTCTTTCCATCATGGGGACCAGCCAAATTTACAATTGCATAGTTTATCACCCGAAGTGGCAGAATGGCATCACAAAGATCTTGTCCTCAAATGTCACAGAACAAGATGATCAACTTCAAGTAAGGAACAAGGCATAAAAATAGGGTGCCGTCTACGATGCGCTTCGCAATCTAAGGTGCTTGGTGCATCTTGTGACTGTAGCGCATCGGAAGGTGGAGATTTGTGAGGTGTATCGATATATCAATCATCTATGATGCACTGTAGTAATATATTAATTTTAAAAAAATTTAAAAATATGATTAAATATATTTTAAAAATTAATTTTTATACATTGATAATATAAAATTATACTGATAATATAAAATAATTTTATACTATCAGTGTAATAGTACACTGATAGACAGTGTAAAATTATATTGACAGAGTAAAATTACACTGATAAAATTTTTATAATTTTTTGAAATTAATTTTTATACACTAATAGTATAAAGTTACACCGACAGTATAAAATAATTTTACATTGTCAGTGTAAAATTACACCGATAGAATAAAATTACACTGATAAAAATTTTTTGATTACACTAATAATGTAAAATTATTTTATACTATCAATATAATTTTATACTGTCAGTATATGATAATTAATTTTTAAAATATATTTAATCATATTTTTAAATTTCCTTAAATTTAGATATTACTACAGTACATCATACGTGATTGATGTATCGATGCACCTCACAACTCACCATCTGATTCTAAGGTGCATCATGCTCCTTCACCAGCAAGAAGCACTGTAGATGGCGCCTAAAAATTGAGGGTGAACTACAGATTCAAATTGGAAGAAACACTCCCTGTAAGCCATAATAGGCAAACTGTCGCGCATCAGTGACACCCAAAAGATAAGTACTTTCGCATTGAGAGAAAGGAGACCTGGCAATAGTAGAACTATTCCCAAGAAATATATTCCCTTGATACAGCAGAGCAAGAGCATCCACTCAACCATCTCCATGGATGCCGCTTTTGCATCTGCTGTTGTAAACTCAGAGTAACCATCATCATTGTGTTCAGTGTCAAAATTTAAAATGCCATTGATCATTGCCTAATAAGTTCTCTGACTCAATTCACTGTCATCATCTGACGAAGGTGCTGAGAATAAGGAAACTAGAAGGAAGTCTCTTTGCCTAGAATAATACAATAATGAAAGCATGTCCACCTTCAACAATTTACAAACCAAAGACACTAATTCATTGAGAACAAGGTCACAAACTTTGATTCTATTGCTATTTTTTTTTTCTTTTTTAAAAAACTCTTGCCAATAATTGAAATGAAACTGAGGGAGTGAACAGAATAGAGAAAGAAAATTGATCTCACGAAAGATACTCTATTTCTTGAGAAGATAAAAAGAGAAGCAACATCAATCAACCACCTTGAGGCTTGAACACACTGCTGGAATTATATTCTTATGCTTCTAACCTCTAGACATACTCCACGAAGTCATCATCATCCACACAACTAAAAGTAAAACAACTACTTTTGTCAACACCAACAATGGCATTAACAAAAGCTCCCAGAATGCAGCCTGTAGCAAAACATAGAAGTAAATTTGACTTCTCCATCACTCCAATCAATTTTAATCAACCAAGCCCACCATAAGCAGAACGAAGTCTGACATAAATCAAAGTGAAGGCATGTGCTTATATCTGCTAAGTTCCAAGTGTTTATCCAAAATTTCATTTGGATACATACACTAACTAACAATATGAGAAAGGATTAACTGTTACAAATAAAAAAATAAAGTTTTCTTTGATTGAAATTAAAAGGTTTATGTAGAAAAGGGAGAAAGAAGAGAATAGAGATACTCTACATAATATGATAAGAGATCGATCCTGATATTCAGATTGGTTAAAAAATTCTAACCTCATTCATACTAATATTCTAGGTCAAGTACACGTGTAGTATTTCTACTACAAGACCTGCCCAACAAGGAACTAACACAACAGCACTCCTACAAAAATAATCCTAAAGCTCTATAATGTTAAACGTCATGAATAGCTATAAAGCATGTGGTCTGTTAAGACCATCAAGTCAGGATGTAGTAAGCAAGTACTAGCTCTTGAGGACAGATGAACCTCAGTCTCATAGCAAGAGAGGAACCAAACTATTAGACACAAGCTCCACTTAAGTTCCTACAAATAAAGCTATACACCTTACCTACATCAATTTTGCAAATGATTCTTGTTTCCTAGAATACCCACATGAGCACTGAACAACACTAGCAACCAGATCCAGATTAACATCTAATATCTGTATCAATTACGGATCCCCGTATGTCACTCCTAACACTACAAACATTTTCAGTCTCGCCAACAGCTGTGCTGAAAAACAGATTCAAGAAGCCCTCATTCTACATCGGTTCTGCTTGATTAGATTCTAGCCTACAAATACAATATCAATTTCTCAGTATTCATTTAGTCCACACATACCTCTTCATCTATCCAAAACAAATTTGTCTTATAAAATTTGATGATGCTTTACTCGGTTATTGTTGTATGATTCAACCACAGCATTAAAGAATAGATTATCAGGAAGTGTGTCCTATATGCCAGTCAAGAAAAATAAAACTTCTACAGGCTTCAACTAATTGCAAGCAACAAGGAGTATTTTCTTACCCCACCCACCGTTAAAAGAAGATAAAATAAAAGGCTTTGACTTGAAATTTATTGTTTTCTTTAAAGATCCAAATGTAATATATACAAAATAATATGATATTTGACAGGTCCTTCTCCATTCAACTTGCCACATATTCATCAGACATTGTTGTTTTCATGGAATCTATAAAATCTGAAAAATTAAGTTGACTAGAAAGGCCTACCAAAATGGCAATACATTCTGATAGACTAAGCATCAGTTACCTTCCTCAAGCAACACTTTTGCCTTTG
Source organism: Pterocarpus macrocarpus (assembly GCA_031439585.1). Classification (NCBI taxonomy): domain Eukaryota; kingdom Viridiplantae; phylum Streptophyta; class Magnoliopsida; order Fabales; family Fabaceae; genus Pterocarpus; species Pterocarpus macrocarpus. Next base: position 14,362,349 of record CM062516.1, on the reverse strand, counting down.
CCAATAGCAGAACTCTATTCATCAACTAGAATGCCTTGACTGACTGAGTCCACACTTTTACCAACTTGTAGAGTCAGATTGCTCACTCTTGTGGCGGAACCCATAACTCCCATCCCGTTGCAAATCCATATCATAAACTTCAGAATCTGCATCTCTAACTTTTCTTGAAGCATAGCTTGAAGTTCCCCCACTATATCTTCCAGCGCTTCTGCTGGCGCCGGAATTACTCCCTCCCTGTTTCCTACCAGAAACAACTCTCCCAGAGAACAACCCATTAGACCCATTAACATCCCTTGACATAAACCTCCTTCCATTCCCATTCTTCCTCATTCTGCCATTAACATTCCCTCTATTCCTCTCAGAACTCAAAGGAGGAGAGGAACACTCTCCATCATCAGACCCATCATCAACACCCTTTGACAAAGACCTTCGATTCCCACTTCTCCTCATTCTACCATCATAATTCCCTCCATTCCTCCCATAACTCAAAGAAGAAGAAGAAGAAGAACACTCTCCATTAACAGATCCATCAACAACACCCTTTGACAAAAGCCTCCTTCCATTCCTATTTTTCCTCATTCCACCATCATATTTCCGTCCATTCCTCCCATAACTCAAACGAGAAGAAGAAAAATCTCCATAATCAGACCCATCATCAGTGCCCTTTGACAAAAACCTCCTTCCATTCCCATTCTTCCCTAATTTCCCATTAACACTCATCCCATTATTCCCCCCATAACTCATAATAGGAGAAGAACACTCTCCATCATCAACACCCTCTGACAAAAACCTTGTCTCACTCCCCTTCTTGCCCAATTCCCCATCAAAACTCAAATCAGAAGATGAATACCCTTCATCACCATCACCACCATCCCCATCCTCTTCCAGCAGCTCATCAGCACCAATCCTCCTATAAGGCCTGACACTATGAACAGCCCCTTTGGGGAAGAACCTCGCAGAGGGCAAGTCATCAGGGGTCTCAAACAACTGAGGCCCATCCTTCTCACTCCAGAGGTCAAACCCACCAGGCTTCTGGAACCTGCATTAAGACAGAGAGTGTAACTTCTGTAAAACTGGAAAAACGAATCACTCTTATATTGAGAACTCATCAATAGGCTCATATACAATGAGTTTTGTGGTGTGTTATTTAACTGTACATAACTAACTATCATTTATCATCCAACTGAAATCCAACAAACCAACTACCTGAACTAACTAGATGTTAGCCACAACAAACTTCGGCTCTGGTATTAGAGTGATTAAGAGGAAGAATAGAATTGTGGAATCGAATTGCGTATCGCATATAGTGTGTGTATATGTAGATTCTATCACAGGTGCTGAAAACAATTTGCATAACTAACTTCAACCGATGCAACTAACTCCTAACTGACTAACTAACTTCAATCACATCATAATTAACAGATGGAATAATAACCTGTCGAACAATTCACATAACTAACTTCAACTGATGCAACTAACTCTAGCTAACTAACTTTAGTTAGTTACATTATAATTGAGAGACATGGCATAGTAACCTGTCGGCGAGGACCTTGACCTGCTCGTCGGCCCGGACGGAGAACAAGGCGGGGGCCCGCTCGACGGCCTCCCAGGGCCGCTCGAGCTCGGAGACGGCGGCCCGGAGCTCGGCCCGCTTGCGCATCTCGTAAATCTGGCGCTCGCGGCAGAGGCGGGCCTTGAGGAGCTGCTTGGCCTTCTTGGCCTGCATGCGCTTCCACTGCCACTTCGACACGCCGCCCGGGTACGTCCTCGGGCCCCCGCCCATGCGGATGATGGAGGGAAATCGAGGGCGCGGGGGGTTGGTGGTGGTGGGGAGGAAGTGGAGCTGTGGAGTGGTTGTTGCTGACAGGGATTTGGAGAATGAGAGTTGTTGTGGGAGATTGGGGATCAACAGATTCATTGTTTTCGTTTTTTTATTTTTTTATTCTTTTCTCTGTCTTGGGTTTGGGATGAAGAGGAGATTGAATTGCGGTGGAAATGACGAGGATGTGATGGTATGATGAAGGAGTCCTTGGCTCACGGTCTCACAAGAGATCTGGTTACTTTTTTTCTGGAAAGCCTTTACAGTTGTTTATTTTTAAATTTTTAACAAAATATCCATTTTGTCCTTGATGAAAAATTTTGGGAATAAATTAATTTTTCAAAATTTAAAAATTTATAAATAATTTTTTATTATTAAAAAAAATATATTAATCTCTTTGTACAGGCATTTTGATAGTATAAATTTGTATAAATTCTGTACAGAAGGATTAATATATCTCTTTTTTTTTAAATGATGAGGGATTACTTGTAGACTTTCAAATCTTAAGAGACTAATTTATCTTCTAAAATTTTTATTAAGAACCAAAATATATATTTTGTCTTAATTTTTTATTTTATTTTAAGAGATTAATTTTAAATTTAATTATATGTATTGTGCCTGTGAAATGTAAAATAGCAACTATAAAAGCGAAATATTTTATTTATTGATTGATTGAATAATATAATAATAAGGGTTTAATTTAGATGCACTGGTAGTGTAAAAATTTTTTACATTGTCATCCAATCAAAACCTTCCATTTGCATGACCATTCAAGTAGTAGGTGGTTATGTCAAAGAATTTTGTTAATGTGGCAATTTTTGATTGGATGTCTGCGTAAATAATTTCATACTGATAATATATTCCAATTAAATCCTAATAATAATAATAATAATAATAATATCTTATTTTTATTATTAAAAATTAATTTTGATGCATTAATAGTGTAATTAATCACATATTTCTATTTACAAAACTTTTAAAACATGTTTCGATGGAGCATTTTTAGAGGGAAATATATTTTTTTGAGAAGATTTCAATTGACTTAGCATAAAATTCCTTGTTTGGATATTAACACAAAGGAATTTTAAAATTTCAAGTATTTCTATGAGGTATTTTCTTAACTTCAAAAGAGTGGATTTCAATTTTCATCTCCTCGCAAGGAATTTTAAAATTCCTTCTCTTTTCTACCTTTGTCTCTTGACTCCATCCTTCTACAAGTTTACAATCACTTGTCGTCCACCACTCGCGTCTACCATCTGCCACCCCTGCTCCTGTCATCCGACAATGGCTGTCTGCCGTCCGACAACTACCGCTAAGTGATCGATGATTGCCACTCGGCAACCATCGCCCGCTGATCAGTGACTGTGGCCCATCATCTATCGTCTGACAACTAGCAGACAGAGGGCAACGACTATTGCCTGCCGCTTGTAGACTAGCAACCACTACCAACCTTCCACCTCCACCTTCTACAATTTGTCGCCCAAAGAGAATGTAATATAATTTCATCATACAAACAAAATATTTCGTAAATGAATTAATATAATTGCTTTATCCAAACAAAAGATTTAAAGAATGAAAGGAATTAAATTGAAGTATTTAAATTTCTTTGTATTTTAAATTGCTTAAAATTTAAGAATACTTAATCCAAACATACTATTAAAGTAGTGGGTGATTAAGTAAAAAATTTTTGCTAATGTAGCAATATATGATTGAATGTCTATGTAAAGTTTTTTAACACTAGTAATGTTTGAAAATTAAATTATTATTATTATTATTATTGTTATTAAAGAGTATAGCAATAGAGAAAAAAGAGAAAGGATAATATAATTGATAATTTGAAAAGTGTGTTTTATATAGGGCACTCAAAGGAATATTTGTATCTTAAGGTGAAATATACAAAACCGTATCAAACATTTATTACATCAAGGTAAGATACAAGTTTTCATAAAATTAAATTCTAATCAAATCACGATCATATAATAATATATTGTGTTGGACGTTCTTATTTTAAAAGTTCATAATACTACCACTTGGATTTTCATTACAAATGTTCATCTTTAAAACTAAGAAAAAACTCATTAGAAAAAAATCTTAGTGAAGGACAAAGAATATAATATTCTCATAATGAGAACTATCTCGCTCAAAATCTTATCAACGAAAAACCAATCGACATATCTAATTTTGTGCACTAGTTTCTCAAATAAAGAAGTAGATAGTAGCTTAGATTATCACTTGATTGAATTTGCGGACCATCAATCGCCCTAGATTTTGAAGATCACGTGTGAAGAGGAATTTGAGTGAAATGTGTTTCATTTTATCTCCTTTGATATATACTCCATTTAGCTCAGCTATATATAGGTCACATTATCCTTGTACAAACTTGCAAGAATTTCTTTCTCATAAGACAATCCACGTGTTACTTGAACATGTTGAATCATTGTCCTTAACTAGCAACATTCATAACTATTTTTGTGTATTGCATTTATTTCAACATGGTTTGAAAAAGTAGTAGCTATAGTATGTTTTGCGGATCTCCATGATATAATCGTACCACCACGTGTAAATATATAACCTAATTGAGACTTGCCTTTATGTGGATTGAACAAATACCATGCATCTGCATAGGAAACTAATTTTGACATGTATTCACATGAATAAAATAACCCTATATCAATCGGCCTATAAAGTATCAAAAAATATGTTTAAGTCCATTCCAATGCCTTCTGGTTAGAGAGGAAATATGCCTTACTGATACATTTACAAAAAATGCTATATCATGTCGTGTATTATTGGCAAGTTACAGAAGTGCTCCTATAGCACTAAGATATGGCACTTCAAGACCAAGCTTCATTACCTTTCCCAAGAGTGAAATGTATCATTTTTTATATCTAACAATATTATAATCCTTGGGGTATTTGAACCCTTTCTTAATCAAATACTTATTTAGACAATTATATCACATCCATCTAGATTGTTTAGTCCATATAAAGATCTTGGCAAGTTGATTGAATAGATTTCTTGAGAATAATGTTAATTGGATAACGTTGATACCTTTAATACTTTAGGGATCTTCATGTAGATATCATGATCTAATGAACCATATAGATAAGTTTAGACAAAATTCATTAGATGCATATGTACCTTATTAATCTATGCTGATAAGCTAATCAAATATCAAAATGTAATCGTATCCACAATTGGGGAATAAATTTCACCATAACTTATACCAAACCTTTATGAGAAATCTTATGCGATAAGTCGAGCTTTATATCTCATAACTTTATTTTTCTTATTCCACTTTTCTCACAAATACCCATTTGTATAGGTTTTACACCTTTCAGTATTTGGACTTCAAGTCCAAAGACTTCATGTTCTACAAGTGAGTCTAGTTTAGCTTGCAATCTTATGGTTCTTGGAGAGCTTGAATTAAGATAAAAGTTGTGAGATTAATGGAAGTTGAAAAAGACGGAGTCAGATGATTTGATGGTGAAGTCATCGAGCAAGACAAGGTACACTGATTTGACGATTTATTCAGGAGAGAAGGAGGTGATTGCCATGGCATCCGGGCTCCTCCAGCTATTCTTGAGAAGGAAAATGAAAAGTTTTGAGGCTAAAAGATGATAATAATTAAATTAACAAGTCATCAAATTTTTTTAATTTTATTGAGATCATTTGTCATTTTCTTATTGGTCTACTTAATCTCAGTTTCAAAACTCATCCTCAACAAAAAAGCAATATAGAATGCACCTAGAGGCATACAATTCATCCTCTAGTAAAAGGGCGTAGCTTGGTTAGCTAAGGAAACTAATCAATCTACCCAATGGTTCAATTAGAATTTCATTGCTTTGCCATTTTTCAAGATGCTAAATATGTTTGCAAGAAAGTTAATGTCGTAACGAAGTTAGCTCTTTCCATAGAGCTAAGTTATACAACTTGTTTATGACCTGCACTTTAAGGTTGGAGTTACAAGAATATTTGCTAAGTAGGACCTGAATCCATAATTCATTAGGTCTAGTTAAATTTTTCCATCCAAGTTTTAAGAGAAAATCCTAAACTCTACTATTTCAATTTCAAAGATAGACATATTTTGCTTTGAGGTAAATTATCCTCATCTATTTGTTTTCCTTATCTATTAATTCATGAGCCTCATTTGTTTCTTTTGGCACTTCAAACTGTTATCAATTTGCCTACTAGGTCTATATGTGATGGGACTAAACCTTTAAATTTACAAGTACAGCTTATCCCTTAAAATGAAGAAATGGTTAGCTTGGGAAATCTACATTTGCCATTTGAATGGTTAACTAACCTAATTGATCCTAAATCATACCTAGGCAATTAATATGTTCACTCTTGTTGCATTTTTCAATAATGCTATGATCCTATCCTTTTGTGAGTTATGTTTTTAGAATTTTTATTGCAATATGCTTGTAAGTGTCTCGTATGATTTAACATTTGTTGATTGATTTACATGTTTAGGAGCATGCTAAGGATTGAATTGTTATGTTTCACAATTTTTGATTTTGAGACATGTCAAGGATTTTTTTTAATTTTTTAATGATTTACAGGGTTCATGGTTAGCTTGACCTGAAAAACCCAAAAGAATAATCCAAACATTTTTTTTTTAAAAAAGATTTAGGTTAGATAAATTATTTAAGTTTGGTCTAATCTGACTACATATTATCTTTATTGGTTCCATTGATAAGTTCACCAATCATATAACCAACGACCTAATTACTTATATGCTACTTTATGTTTCTTTCATACAAATGTTTATTTGCTAGATTTCCACCTATAGCCTTACCCAAATATAGTTGAAATCTCTAAACCAATAGATTTTCTATCTCCTAATTCTATATTTGGAGTGCTATCTACAAGGCAACTAGCTCCTTGAGGGAAGGATTTAGAGCTCACATTGGTGATGGGTCTTCTTTCTTTTGATATGATAGATGGATAAGAGAAAGGTCTATCCGATCAACTATTGATTTTGTTCATATATTTTGATTCAGATGTGTGAAATAAATATTATTGAAGCCAGAGTTAATAGAATTTGGATCGTTTATACACTTTGCTCTCTCCCATTGTTAGGAACTTGATGAAGAGGTTCCTATTCCTCAGATCAATACATATTGTGATTGTTTTGCTGGGTTGTTAACAAAAACCTTATATAAAGATGCGACACCCATAAGAGATTTGGAATCATATGGTGTCTACAACTTTTACTTAACCTATGAATAAAAACTTTAGGATATGTCCTCACGACTCTCAATCAACCTGACAGCGAATCTTAGGATAAGGATTAGGTTTTTTGATCCTTTATTTATGGATAAAATAAGAACCAAGAATACTAAGAACTCACAAAGTGTGTGAGATAGAAAGAAATAAAATCTTACAATATTATTTATATGAAAACTAAATAGTCTATAGGCCAATTTGTCTATTTAAAACATAAAAATAGGAAAGATAATAAAAACTGGAAATTCAAGATTTGATCCTTAAAAAAGATATCCTAAAGGATTTGATCATAAACTAGAAAGATTATGCTAAAACTATAAACAATAATTAAGGCATGAAACTAATAATTAAGGCTCAGCACTTATGTACTAAATATTAGCGACAATAATGTTTTTGTGTTAATTGTATGATTGCCCTTGAGTGAACCTGATGATCTTATATTCTCTTTTCATGCCCAACTTATTACTTTTGCAAGTTCCATCTTCAATGAGGACAATGTGCAAAGTAGGAGGCCCCGTTATTGTCTGCTTTCTTATTTCTTGGGGAGTATAACTTATTTACATAAGTTCAATATCAATCTAGGAATTTAAAAATGTATGAAGACTAATGTTGTTCATTTTTGTAATTAGAGGAGCATCTTGCAAAAGATTTGGATGACTTCCAAAAAGGGAAACTGCAACCATAGAATAGTCTACCCAAGCATTTTTTACTGCTTGAGTTTGGCATTGGCACATGCAATTTGGTATTGAATTTTGATCACTGGCTCATATCTTCAATAGCATGGTTATGGGCTTTTGCAAACCTTATATTGTTGTTGCAGATCTTTGTGACAGTCATATTTCAATAGCATTAGTGGTGTTATGTTTTTAATAGATAGAAAATGACATTATACGTGTTGGACTCTCTGGCATGGAGCCATAAGGGTGATAAGGCTAAGTTTGACAAGCTGGTCATATGAAAAATTCAATTTATTGCCTAGTAATCAGTTTCGCTTCTATTGAGATGTATGTTGAATGTGACTGGTATCTTAAACTCCCAAGCTTGTCGGTTGAAGGAGTTGTTGGCCCTATTAGATCTAATATTGAACCCCACTGACCTGAAGCTAAAAATTGAGAATGTTAAGGTACTAACACAACACAATGGGTAAGTGGTGACTGGTTTTATATGTGAATTTTACTCTCTAATATTCGTCCATACCAATAACCGAATTGATTTAACCTTCTATTATTGTGGCTGCTTGTGTGTTTCTCATATAGTCTTGATTGTGATGTCTACACTATCAAATACATGGAGATGTGAGATAGTGTTAGAACATATGAAGGAGGCTATATCATTCCTTTATGGACTCTGGTCAATTTTCTATTCTTTTGTTGGTATGATGTGAGTATATTAAATTACTATAATGCTATCTAAATTTAAATATATAATGCCCACATTGTGACGTTGCAAATATTCAATGTGAGCTATTAACCGGTTAGGTCCTCAATGATAGAAATCAATACAAAGCATGGGTGTTGCAGACTATAAAAGTTGATGTATTGCTTTCGACTGCTTCCTGTCCATTCCTGCCAGTCTGTCGCATAACATAGTCACATCTCCTCTGGTTCAAACTCCAACAGTAAGGCATGTTGGTATTGGTGATGAAGATATGGAGAACGATGAAGTTAATGTGACAAGTTTGTGCATATGTTTTATGAACAAAGACTATTCATGTGGACAATTATGAACTAATCTACAATAATATGAACTGTGTGAAGATGACAATCCTGGATCTTGACGGTTGATTTTAACAGGTGTCATTAGCAGTGTCAAAATTATAGAAGTTACTATCTTTATTGAGATAATAGTCACTTGCTGAATCGTGGATATATGATAGATATATAACAAATGCCGATAGTATATTTGATGGCACATGTGAATTATATAATGTTGTAGATGAAAATACTTTGTGTAAATTCTACTGCTTAATGTATATAATTGCCACAAATCATGTGCCATCATATAAACCATCTATTGTAATATAATAATATAACTAAAAAAATATCTAACTGTTAATTCTCCAAATCTTTCTCCTATGAGTTGGAATTTTGGGGTTTTCCACCGATAAAGTCTATTGGCCCAACATATCCTCCATAAAAAAATATGATATGTATTTTGACCCTAACTTCATTTGTAACAAAAGTGTCGTATAAGAATATACCCATCATTTTGTACAACCAAAAACTGAAAAAAAAAAAAAATACTATAAAATCTATTATGCAAATTCAAAACCAACAAAATTGATAAATATGTATTTAACAATCATCCTACCTGGATACAAAATGAAGGTTTCATTATCCTAATCCATCAAACACTATATCTTCCAAATTATCTAAAAGAAAGAAATATTTACTCTCAAAAAGACCATAGGAATTTACATACCACCATGGCCAAGAGTAAAAGTGTAATATTTTAACACAATAGTCAACTAAAAAAATATGATCCCCATACATTAAGCTATGAACATGTGTGAGATCGAAATTGCTATCATGGATTTGCAATTATAGGATTAGGTCTTCCAGATTGAAGTTGTGTTCTCATCGATTAGTAGATTTGTGTGGGAAAAATTTTATGCTATCTAAATGAAATGATATAATCAATAAACAGAAACCAACTGAAATTGAAAAATGATGCCATTATTTACATGCCTATATGCATAGACTAATATCCTGATTAAAAGCTTCAAACAGTGACACAAATACACCTGGTTGCATATTACCAAATTTTGTATCCAAACAATTATCTTCTAAATTGGGCACTATAACATTTTTATTTAGGCTTACACCCCTGGATTGTTGCTCAACAACAAAGAATAATAAGAAAAATTAATAATGATTGTTAAGCCGCAAGGATTATATTATATGATTTACTACCAACCTGCAAAACATGATAGGTTTATGCAATAGTTAAAAATTTTAGATAGAACATAAAAGTCTCCACAAATACCTCATTCTTTTTGTACATTCAAATTAGCCCTCAAATCCCAACAATTGCAGCAATACTAATTTTTTAGCACTTTGAAGTTATTGCATCCTTAAAAATCACAAAGCATTAATATTGCTATGCCATTGTGCTTTGCAGGTAACTTATAATGACACAAACTTTTCAAATTTAAATGTCATTATCATTAGTGCAAATTTATCCAACTATGATGAACACAAAACTGCTACCATCATATAAAACTTACATCATAAAACCTAAATTCAAACAAATTTACAAATTTAACATTAACTCAGTGTGCAAATACACCATGAAACTTTCATTATTCAACTCTTCACTATGTCAAATCTAGACAGATGACTTTATGCAAAAGTTGTTTCCACCATGCTGACCAATCCCCATGTCAATAGATTCCTGTACGTTAGGATAGCAAATAATGAGATCATTATTTGTCTTGGTTTGGTAACATTTTGGGAAACACAAAGATTAGTATATGAAAGCATACACAAACTTAAATAGTCAACTTTTTAACTCTTCGCGTGCCTTGTTTTCTTCATTTTCGTATAACTTTCTCAACTTGAGACAATTTTCTCTTTAAATGTGGTCGACCTTTATGTGTTACATGCAAAAAACTATAGATCTCACTCACATGATTTTCCCAACTGTTGCCCAAATTGGTCGCAACCTCTTCACCCCCAGAACTCGAACTCAAATTGTATAACAAAGAAGGCATAGACTATAAATTGGCCATATATCCATCAAATGCACGGTGGAGAAGATTGGTTGCATTATTAGAAGCTGCAACAACTTCTACAGCATTAAAGAAATACTTGCATAACTTATCAAACCTCTCCATTCTTGGTTTCAATGCAGTCACATCATAATTGCTCTTTATATACAAATGCTTTTGATTAATTTTTTTGCTTCATCTTGCCAAAATATACTTACATGGCAATTCCTTAACTCTTTCAAGAGTAAAAACACTAAAGAAATGCTTACAAATAATCGCTCTAAACTTAAATAGCAAACATTGACAGCTAATGTCATGGTTGTCATGACCAAATACGACCTCATACATAGCTTTCTTCGCTCGGTCTCAATGACAATATTTTCTAACACATGATAAATAGCAGTTGTCCCCTTTACACATTTGAAAGATGCACCACAACTCATTTTTTTCTCTAAATTCAATTTGAACTTCACTAAACTTCCCATCTGTATATTCAGATTGGAATTGCTTTTCAATGATGGAGTTAGACCAACAAGGAATTGTAGTGTTCATTGGCTGGAAATTAGCTTTGGATTCCTTTTCTACCTACTTCTAAGAGCATTGTCATATTCCGTGACAAATTATTGCAAACTGGTTGTTGAGTTGACATATCCATCAAAGAATTAATGTATACTCTCACTTCGTTGCATTATCAACATCCTTGCCCAAAAATTCTTTTTCAAGAAAATTGGAACCCATTTATATCAATCCTTGTACAGTCCATTCGACCATTCATTTTTTTTTAAGCTTAAATTCATTCACTAAAAAATACTATTTGCCATTAGACTCTTCCTTTGTAATGGTTTCATAAATGGCTTCTTTCAATGCAGACTTTATCTTCTTACATGCCACATATGTTCTAAGCTTCTCTAGGATTTTTCTCATTATATGCCATAAGCAACATCTATGATTAGTATTAGGCATAATTATCTCAATAGGTTTATTGCTTTGCCATACATTGGTTAGTCATGATGCCACTGGGTGGCTTTCCAGACATGCATCTCACCCAATATTCAAAAAGTTAAACAAAAGACTCAATATCTTCTGATGAGAATAGACCACATCCTAACAAACATGTTTGCCCATGTGATTTACACCAACAAATGTAAGAAAAGGCATATTGTACTTATTTGTAAGCTATGTTGTGTCAATAGTCATAACATCTCCAAGGGTTTCATATGTAACTATACTTCTAGCATCTGCTTAGAATACATTTCTCACATAGAATTCATCATCAAGCGCTATGTCATATACATAGTTGCAATTCTATCCCTTCATTTTACAAAAGTGGCTTACCAAGGCTTTGGCATCTCTTTTCCTTTTCAATTGCATGTCTTTCCTTCTTAATATAATTTTTGACATCTCGTTCACCAAATGACAAATTGTCATACCCAACTGCAGCTTGGCAAGAGATTGAAATGTCTTGTTAATCCTGACACCTACATCGCCACTCACTTGGATTGTCCTCTTTATATGCAAGCTAATGGTCTTATTCATATTGAACTTCCTAGCCTTTTGTAGGATTGAGCTCATGACTGTGATCAAGAATAACTTTTTTGACACACCATACTCCATTTTCTCTTTTGCTTGCTGTAATCTTTGCATTGCATTTTGCAGCACTAGTTGAGAGCATATTTATTGTTGATAGTATTATTCACACATGACTCCCTTCTCGTGTGCATGCTAGAACCAAATAAAGTAGCTACCTATCAAGTCCTGTTTTCGAATTTTTTATCTTCCATGCAAAAACCTTTGTAGAAGTGTACTTTTTGTAAAATGACTAATTTCTTCTTTCGAATCAAACTCCATTCCTACAATTGGCTCTAATGTTTCAAAGTTGACACCGAAGTTATCAATGTGACCGTTGGGGTCAATATGAATAGGTGTATTGTGATTGCTCAATTCCTCCATATACTTCAATAATGGTAGGTTAACACACCTACAAAAAAGATGACAAAGAAAAAAAACTAAGCTCAATTAAAAAATCTACCTTACAAAAAAGATGACAAAGAAAAAAACTAAGTTCAACATAATAAGAGGATAGTAGATTGGTAGAACATTGGATACTATACTTTACATAATAAATAGACTCATAGGTGATAAACAAGCAAAACAAACGTTCATGAATCATGAAGCATGAAATCCCAATTTCAACAAGGTTACTAATCAAAGCAACATGTAACAATAGAGAAATGATCATAGGAACCATAGTTACTGACCTTTGTTGAAAATGTATATGTGACTCAATCAAAAAGGCATTAGTTTAAAATATTATTGTAAGTGCACTTTCTGCAAAGAATTACCATAAGTTTTTCCTTAACACACAAATATAACCACAACTCCTATGAGTACATGAATTCATATGTCCAAACTGTCCATACATTTCTTGTTAAAAAATGTACATGTATAGTTCAATAGTTACCAATATGATGGCTATGGCTATATATGTTAGTTCACATTCCACTAACACTAGTATAACTAACACTTTACTCTGACAATAGAGAAATTAACATCTTGGGGGGTCCAATAGATGATACATAGTTTTTCTATCCAGGAGACCTGAAAACAGACTATGAATATTCCCTTTGAGTGAATGAAACAAATTGACAAGATCAAGTTCCATAATTCCTAGACAGATTGAACCTAAGTTAGTCTTGGTTCCATGTTCTAAGTTTGGTTTATTGATGCACATTGGTTCCTACAAATGACAACTTGTTCTTGTTTTGAAGTCTATCATAACGATGTGATTCTAATCTAGTTATGAATGTATAATTTTGTTGGATTTGGTTTACAATTTTGCTTTATTGGTTGTTTTACAAAAGTTATGTTTCTATTCCAATTTCCATGTTTGGCTTATATTTTGCGGTGCATACTGGTTTATATATTGACTCAGCTGTGGTTTGCAATATTGTTCTAGTTTGGTTATCCAAATATTAGTTTCCAAACTCATGACTTTACCCTTATTTTATTTAGGCTTTATACTTTGAATGACTCATAGATTCGAGTTTGATGTCTATATCACATTTTGTCTTTTTATGATATGTTTTTTATTCTACTTATATGTAACTTATTGTGGTTCTAGTTTTAGATTTTCTTGCAAATACTAAACCTTGAATAGATACTTCTCTTTCAGTCTACTCCATAAATCTTGTTCAAGTCTAATTTGTCAAATCCTAAATTTTATTCATTTTTTAGCTTGTTTTATGCCTTAGTTCATAGGGATGTTTTTGTTTTGGTTTCGTAATCCCAATTGTAATATTAAAAGCTAGCACATGGTTCTATTCTGGTTCTAATCTTGTACAACAAATTCTTATTTACGAGTATCATTTTAAAATTTGGTTTTGGATGCTTACAATCATCCAATACTAGTTTGGTTCTACATTTTCTGGTTTTTCAATCTTAGTTAGTTTTAAAGCTGAATATGCATATAACTTAATGTGTGTAAACTTCTTAGACTTGATACCAATGGCACTTGAAGTCTAAGCCACGACTTATTGTGGTTAAAATTTATATATTCTTTAGTTTTAGTTCATTTCTAGATTTTCTTCCAATTTTAAACAAATAGCATGCAAAGTGTTTTGTTGATAGGCACTCATTTAAAACAATGCTATCCAATGGTGATATGATGGAGTCAATCCCAGCTAAGCAAAAAGGATATTTTCGTTTGAGGAGCAGAATACTAAGTAGAGACTTGGATGAACAACCAAGAGTGAATATCATCAATGAATGTTAACTATCTAATGAGAACAATATAGAATTGTTGAATTACATCATGAATCCACTAGTGAGGTCGACTAGAGAAGCAATTGGATATGGTTCTCCTTAATGGGTATCTAGTTTACAATGGAACCAAGAAGAAATGAGAAGTGACAAAGCTCACAGCTTGCCTTCCTGCAAATGGCGCCATCAAAGGGAGTCAAGCTTGGGCTCGAGAGTGAGTTCTTTAGAAAGATGGGGTGAAACTAACTAGTTCGTGCTTGAGGGGGAAGGGAGGGATGACAATGAGCATGCTTCTAGGGAGGTGGGGGATGACTTCAAGGGGAGAGAAGAGGGAGGGATGACAAGTCTCTCTCATTTTTTTGGGTTGAAAATGTTACTTTGTAAAGTTTTATTTTTACTTCCAAATTTTCACACTTTTTCTTTGTCTGTCTATACACATTTTTTGTCTTTTTCCTTACTTTTTCCGTTGCATAGGAGAAAAGTGAGTCGGCATATCATTTCTCCAATTAGAAATGTTTGATGGAATATTTTATTGATTAAGAGGAAGAGAATATTTGAGTATAGCACAATGAAAATATGTAATCTTACGAGGCCAAAAATTGACCAACCAAAAGACACACCATTTTTGAAGCTTTAGACAACAAGAATAGCATCAAAATTTGAGTTTTGGAGGCTATTAAAATACTTGGTAAAGATACGTATAGAATGCGAAACTATTATAAAATCACTTAACCAAAGTGGCGGCTTAAGAAGTCATAGAATAAGTTAATTAGAAGTGAGTTCGAGTTCAATTTTAACACTTGCATATTTATAATATGAATGGAGATACATTTCATAAGTGTATACATGAGCTGTAATCTGTACTGAAAAAAGAAAAAACAAAAATACATGAACTGTAAACAACAGCCGACCTATGATATTATATTGTATTGATTGAATGCTAAAGTGTCTTTGTGGCAATACATATCATTAGACTCAAGATTTCATGTTCATATCAAATAAAAATGGAGAGACGGTCAGACAAGACTTAAATTGGGTTACATGTCTCAAATAGGATGTCATAGTAAAATGTCAATTAAATGCTCACTTATAGTCTTAAGTAATAAACATAGAAACTAATATGATTTTGTTTACTCTTTAAGCAAAACAATTACTATACCATATTAGATATTAATTATTGAGAAAAGTAATATTATTATATTTTAAATAAGTATATTTTAGTAATAATTTAATAAAATATAATTTTTCATAAAACTCTTAAATAATTATCATTAAATATATATATATATATATTGAACAATACATCTCTCCATATGGGTTATCACTTAAAAAATAAATTAATTGTTGTTACTACATCTAGTACATTAATTATGTTCAAATAAGTTGCAATAACATATATAAATATTATGGACAAAATACAAAACAAAAGAAAATATTTATATATGGGAAATACTAACCTCCACATCTTCATGTGGAGATTAGCAAGTTCCACACTTTATCTTGAATAAAAAACTTATTTCCCTTTTTTTGAACCAATTTATGATTATGGACAATTTTTTAATTTTACTCACATTAAGTACTATTTTAATTTTTGTCTTTCACCTAATTAATATCCACTATTTGCTATTTTTATTTAAATAAATAATAGTATCTTTATTTTATTTGTCTCCTATTTAAATAATATATTAATAATTAAAAATTCAAATAATATTATTATATGCTACAATATATATGATTAAATAACTATAAAAAATTATTAATGTTGATGGTACATTATCTTTTTGATGTAGACAATAAAATAAAATTAAATCCTTATGATTATTTTAAATTAATATTATAAAGATTTAATGTTGACTAAGATATATTTTATTACAATGAGATTAATTTTTTAACATTGCCATAGCAATAAGCTTTTCTTAAAAATAGCTTCTCAACAATATTAGGCATTAGTTAGTTTAGCAAGTCTTATATTTCATATATTTAAAGTTAATTACATATATTATTGCAACTTATATTTTAAACATATTTCATATATTAAATATGTTAACAAATAATTAATTTATTTTTAAGGGATGTAACCCACATGTAGAGATATATTTTATAAAAAGACATATATATTAAAAAATTAATGATAATCATTGATGAGTTTTATGAAAAACATTTTATTAAATTATTATTAAAATATGTATTTATTTATAACAGTATATTAAATTTAAATTTTTATGATTATTTTATATTAATATTATAATAATTTAATTTTGACTAAAGTATTATGATACTAATTTTTTAGTATTGTCATAATTACAACTTATTTAAACATAAACATAATTAATATATTATATGCACTAATACTAATTAATTTATTTTTTAAGGGATATAAATTATACAGAGAGATATATTTTTCAATATATATATTATAATTTTTAATAATAAGTATTTATGAATATTAAGAAATTAATATTTTATTAAATTATTAATAATATATATATATATATATATATATATATATATATTGTTACATCACAGAAGTAACATTTGACAATAAAGAGCAATTGATTTTTTTTTTTTTTAACATTCTAAAGAGCAATTCATCTATTTAAGATCTTATTTTTTTCGTGAAATTATTAAGGTTATCCATTAAACACTTAGTAAAACTGATTCAAGAGAAAAGTAACTATTGGAATGACAATATCTTACAAGCTAGCGTTAATCTTTAAAAAATGTTTTTATGATATAATTTTTTATTGAGTATTTTTAGAAGTTATTCTTTTCAATTTAAAAAAAAACAATTTTTTTTTGAAATTTTTGCTTTAAAAAATAATTATATTACAATTTTTTATACATATTTCAAAAAAGTTAAAGAAACGTAATTTTAATTTAATAAAGAAAAAATAATATAATATTATCACAAAAATTTAAAAGGTCACTTTTATTATAGTAATTAGTAAATTACGCTCAACTGCAAAAAAGTTATTTCTAGAACTGCAAAAATGATTGTTTATTCATATGAAAAGGAATAATATTGCATAAATGAATTTTTACACACACGATAATATATCTCCTTTTCTTAGTTAATGTTTTTTCAAAAATCCATTTATGCATCTTATTAATATTATTTTAAACTTATTTTTAAATACTATCTATTGTAGTTGCATATATTTATATATTTTTTAATAGCATGTGTGCACTGAAAAAAACAAAAAAAAGCTGAACCATATGGATGAAGTCGTCAGGCACATGTATCTGATAGCGATCCCAAACTTTATTTCTTACACTCTTTTTTGGTTACAGCTGTATTCACGAACTTCCGCTTTCTCTTTCTTACTTACTCTCTTCTCAGTTCTTTCGTTTTCTTCCAATTCGCAACCTCTCTCGTCCTTTTTTTCCAACTATAATTATTTTCAATTCCCTATGATTATTTAAGATAATGTTTTATATTTGTGGCTCGATCTGCAAGAGTAAGCTTCGTTGATGAATTCTAAGTTTTGAGTTCATCGTGTTCAAACTGCGTATATTAAGGTGGTTTTATTATTTTTTTGGTGGGTAGGTAGTCTTATTATTGACAAGAGAATAGAGTTCTTATTTTTTATTTTATTATGGTAAAATATATAAAAGTAAATTTTTTAAAACAAATTGTAATTATATAATAAAAAGTTAATAGGGACAGTGCATAATAAATTTTTTTAAAAAATTATATTTATATTTTTGAATCTTTACTTTAATGATTAATAAATTTTTTTATTTTATTATATTTATCATTTTTTTTATATATCGATGACAGTGAAATTTGAACTTATATCACGTACATACTATCTAAACTTCTTACTATTAAACTATTGTCAGTGGCTTATATTATATTTATTTTAAAAATTTTAAATAATTTATATATCATTAAAGTTAAAAAATCTTTAAAAGAAATTTATATTCTCAATGCATGCATGTATATCATTAAAGGAAATTCATATTACGAGAAAAATTAAAACAGAAGTCTAAATTAAAAAAATACATGCATTGAATCATTTAAAAATTTAATATAAATGTAAAAAAATCATATTTGTTATTAATTACTCAACTAAAAATTTAGAGGTCAATATCATAATATAAATGCCTTTTCTACTTTGATAATTATAAGTATTTTAAAATATTTTTGACTTATTGTTACATGATCATAATGTAAATAATATTCAAGTATATTATAGCATCTTTTGATTTATATAGTTGACTCTATATAACAAAACTTGATTGTTATTGTTATATGATTTTTATTTAACAATAGTCAGACATTTTATAGTTAAACTGATAATAATAAACATCTAGCAATTAATCTTTGATATCAAAATTTTAAAAAATAATTTAATTTTAATTTATTATTAGTGAAATTTTTATACTATTATCCACTATATAATATAAAATTAATAAGATAGTCCAATCATGAATTACTTTTTGACAAAAAAAAAAAGAGTTGCATAAGAAGGCTAACTCTTCTAAATTACATCAACACATTGCTAAATAATATAAAAAGAAATGTCTTTTGTAACACTAGGTTGGTAGATATTCTTAGACACTCAAAGAAAAAAGAGAGAAAAAATTATAAAAAAAATGAGTGAAATGATTAATATAAAAAAAATAAAGAGAAAATATTAGAGATATCTATCTTTTTAGATGTACAAATAATATACTTCTAACATAAAAAGACTTAAAGAAAAAAAGGTTAGCTTGTCTTTACATTGATAAAGTAAGGGATATATATACCCTTTATTGATTACAAATGCACTTTCTTAATTTACGGTACACGCTTCAAATTGGTTAAACAGGCTCTCCATTTTTTATTTTAAAAATTATAAATAAAAAGTATTTATTTATTTATTTTATGTGAATAAAGTATTTTATAGATGAAAGTAACTAATTATTTTATTTAAATTAAAAATTTTGAAAATAAAGAAAATTTAATCAAAACATTTCAATTAACTCTTATTTTTATTTTTCTCAAATTTAAAAATATCCCACACAAACATATTCTAAATTTTTAGTAGGTAAGTTAGGATTACATATCTCGCAAATAGCACAACTCAACGTACTAACAATTTTATAATTTTGATTGTTTAATTTTTTTAATACTCAAAGTTTAGATTATGAGAAAAACTTGTCCTAATATAAGATTAGCATATATTTCTGGATTTGTTGAATATTTATATAGATATTTATAAATTATTTACTAACAAAAAATCTGATATATAATCGAATATAAATCATAATAATGTCTAAATGAAAAGTTAACCACGTGAACCAACCTGGTGGTGATTAATTGTTTAATCTCGTGGTAAAGTTTTGAGCTCGAAAAGTATAATTTTCCCTTAATAAATATTTTAAGAACTTTTCATAATTGATATCTTTATCAGCACACCATACATATAGCAATGTCGCAAAAGCAAATATCTTTATACATATATAGCAGTGTCATGAAAAACAATGAAAATGAAAAAGACAAATCTGATTCCTTTACTTTCTCCGTCTGTTTCGTGACAAAATAGTGTGCAGAGAGCATAATTAATTGTATTCTTTCTTTCTATTTCTCTCCCCACACAAGAACGAAAAAGGAAAACCCATTTCCCACATGAATGAACACACAGAAAGAAAGAAAGAAAGAAAGAAAGAAAGAGAGATATTGCGGTAACATAATATTTCAGTGATTTTTGGGATAATTGTTCTCGTGATCCGTGCCACAATCATACCAACCTTGTCATCAACGAACTCCATATGATATGGGTTCCTCTTGGTTTTGCCTCTCCTTCTTCTTTTCTTAAATTTGTTTGTTCAACAAACCAATCATTCATTCCAAAGTTTTGCAATTTGGAGAGTGCAAAAGGTGAGATTTTTTTGAGTTGGTTTTTTCTCAGTGTTACCTTTAAAACCAGTTCTTTCCTGGGTTCTTTCTATTTTTTTTTTCATTTTTTTTTATATATATGTGAAGTTGAGCTAATATATTTTAGCTTTTGGCCACTTATTTGGGTCCTTTGTGTACACAAGGTTGAAGGAGTTTGGTGAATTATGTGCCAACTATGTGAGTTGTGTCTGCATTTGTTGCCACATTTCTATCTGATATATATGACTTTGACTTTTGTTTTGTTCTGTTTCTCCATGGCTATTACTTATTCTGTGTTCCACTAAGTGATTTTTTGGTCTAATGCAATTATGGGTTACCAACATCATAGATGGAATCGTTGAGAGATTGTTACTTGGCTCTCTGTCATGTTCACAATTTGACTAATTCTTCTGCTGGAGTCTAAGTTTATATTCTTCATTTCAGAATTTTCTCAAGTGCTTTGAATTTGTGGTATTTGATTTGCTTAAATTGATTTCTTTTCAGTTCTGTTAGCTCAATTCCTTTAACCTCTTGCATACTTGAGTTTGCTGAGGTTGGTTATACTCACAGTTCTGTGTGGAAAGTGCTCCTGGTCCCTTGAAATGCAAGTTATATATTTGTTTGGTTGAACTTTCTGAAGAGAGAGATGTTGGAAGGATACGTGTCCTACTGTCGTGGCTATTTTAACATCATTCATAGTTAGATAGGATTTGGTTAGTATAAAACCTCTCTAGAATTTGTATCAAATTTGAGCTAAATTGTTTAGTTGACTTTGTCATTTGGTTCTTCAACTGAAAAAGATATGCATATAAACATGTGATTTTTGTTTTTTTGTTTCTGTTTTTTTTTCCCCGGGGGGGAGGGGGGTACCAAAGACATGGTATGGCTCTTAACTTTCAGGTGAGTAACATGAGTTTGAGCTAACCAAATCAGTTATTTGACTCTGTTGGTATCTATTTCTTCAACCAAATGTGCATTACTCGGATGTTGATGTTCTTTGATCTTTATCTTTCTTGAAGTGAAAGAAAGTTGAGAAAACATGTAACTGGTGACCTAAACAAGAGATTTTCCACCCTGCTCCTGGAGGAAGAAAATTCTTCCTCCATTGGGCATCTCAACCACTTATTTATTTATTTATTTTTTATTGTTTTTTATCTTTCTTGTTTTTTAGTGGCTGATGGCTAAAGATTCACCTAGAGGAAGAAAAAACTTCATCCTCAAGGAGTATGTATAAGTATTTTCCCCTAAACAGCTTTCTTGGTACTCATTGTAATGGGGTTTTTATTCCCGCTTTATAAGCTGGCATAATTCTGTCATCTTTCCCCAAGAAATGAACCTTTACAAATTATAGAATGCACACTTTATATAGAATGTTTATTAATGATCAAAATGCAAAGTTGATAGGTACCAAGCTTGTTCAAATAGGTCCTTTCAATATCATCAATTCAATCACCACGTAACTAAATAATTTGAAATAATATCATTGCACGATCTTGTTTGGCATGAAACAACAACACTTTTGTCATGACATTGACAAATTCTGGAAAATTTTTCGGAGTTCTCTGATATAATGAGCTACTTATTAAACTGAACAACAAAAATTGTAGCCATTGATCTTCAACTCAAAGCCTCTAGTGGTTGGTGACATTGGAATTTTTTTCTCTCGTGTTGCTGAACATTGTTATTTTTTAAAATTTTTTCCCTTTAAGTTTGCTCCAGTCTTGAAATTTTTGTCAATGATTTACAACATCCAGCTTTTATTTACCTTTGTATTGCATATACTAATATTATCAAAAGAAACTTTTATGAGAGTTGGTTAACTTGTTTTCTGGGCATGTTAATGCAGCCTTCCTGACCAAGTGGTCATGAATTTGATCCTTGCTGTTCTTATTCTCTGTAATTAAATTAAATTTGAGAGCAAGGTAAAGTGAACTTTGTGCATTTTCTGCGTCTCAAATCTCAAGGGCTCTTGTGTGAGTGGATGTGATCAAGTCTTGGAGATATAAAACAATTCATGTGTCACCTAACAGCATATGCTTTAGATAGAGTTGGTTTGTTTTATCTTAATAGGAAAGAGTTGTTCTCATGAGGTTTCTTTGGCTTCTAAGGTATTTACATTGTTAAATGGAAAAAAATTTAAAACGATAGCCTGCATCTTTGGTGGCAAAAGGGAAACCAGAAAAATAAACATGGGCTCCATCTGGTGAAGAAAGTTTCAAACCAAGCAATGCTAAATATAATTGAAGTTTGTACTAGAACTAAAAGGGTAAAGTCGGAGCAGAGTTACCAAAGGCATTCATTTGGAAAGTATTCAAAATCTCATGACTATGTTATTAATTTTGTTGGCTTATCCGAAGGAACATTTTTCTTAGGGGTTGATCGAATTGTTTTTCTCCATTGGTTAGAAATCGGGATTAACATGAATAACAGCTCTGTTGCAATTTTATTATATAGTCTGTCTTTAATATACTGCAGAGATGTTTGAGCAATATATCCTAATGCTTTTACCACTGTTGTTCATTAAAGCAATAGTTCATTTTTCAGTCAACCAATACTCGCGCTCTTTCTCCCTTTATCGCGGGGTTTTGTTCTCTATACTTCTAATAAACCTTTAGGGTATGAATGCTTGAATCCACTCTTTTATTGGATAGGGCAAATGTTCTGACAAATTATTGGATTCCTACATGCTAGTTTATGTTTAGCAGTCACTCAGTGTAATTATTTGAAATTTTGCAGTATATTCATTCAATCAGTAACATAATGATTTGCCCTTTTTTTTTTGTATTTATTTTTATGACCAAAATATTTGTTTCTTCTGATGGGTTTGTTACCAATATCTGCTGCATAAAGTTGTGTACTATTTTCCTGGACTGGTCAGTTCACATTATATAATATAGTTCCCTTGAATTTGCCTTCACATAACCATCCTGTTTTCTTCATTGTGTTAAAGTACTGACAACTGCTTTCTAATTTTTATGTTTAAATGAACTAAACAAGGACCCTAAGCTAGTTACAGAGACTACTTTTTCTTTATAGTACTTTTTTAAATGTAAATGTTTCAGTTGCTTGACAATGTTGGATTTTTGTTTATCTGCTTAGGTATGGCATGTCATAAGGGCAGGAATATTTATTGTATGTTCACTTCTGCAAGCTGTTATTTCTTTAATCCTAATCAAACAAGTGCATGCTTAATTTTCTCTTTATTCCTGATTTGATTATGATTTCTGTCATATATTTCACAGGCATTGAGCTTTCAGAAAGTAGTGCTTTATATCCAATGGGGGGACAATTGTGACAAGTATGGATCCTCAGGCCTTCATTAGGTTGTCCATAGGCTCTCTAGGGCTAAGATGTACTGGAATTGAACTGAGTACTGGAAAATCTGGAATTCATAGACTACCTTCTCCTTATGTTTGCGAGATACGGCTTCGAGGTTTTCCTGTTCAAACATCACCAGTCCCCTTGATATCCTCTGCAGAAGTTATACCTGACACTCTGAACGTTGCTTCAAGCTTTTACCTTGAGGAATCTGATTTAAAAGCATTGTTGGCTCCTGGTTGTTTCTATAATACTCATGCTTGTTTGGAGATTGCTGTTTTCTCAGGGAGGAAGGGCTCCCACTGTGGAGTTGGCATCAAAAGGCAGCAAATTGGGATTTTTAAAATGCAGGTTGGCCCTGAGTGGGGTGAAGGAAAGCCACTGATTCTTTTTAATGGGTGGATAGGTATTGGCAAGAGGAAACAGGAGAGTGGAAAGCCGGGTCCAGAGCTACATCTAAAAGTGAAACTAGATCCTGATCCTAGATATGTATTCCAGTTTGAAGATATTACGACACTGAGTCCTCAGATAGTTCAACTGCAAGGATCCATCAAGCAGCCAATCTTCAGTTGCAAGTTTACTAAGGACAGGTGAAATGCAATTTGTGATCTATTTTTCTTTCAGTTATGGTGGACTTAGTGAGAATTCTTTAAAAGTCATTACTCATTAGTCATTACTTATTTTTCCTCAAATGAAATGCATTCCTGTTTTAAAGTCCAAATCAATATCATGTGTTTTTATAGAAACCTAACCCACCAAGTCCCTTCCCCAAATATGTTGCTTCAGGTATGCAGATGTGTTTTAACTTTGCTGTATGATAAAGGTTTCTGCGATTGGTTTGGTTCATTTATTAATCATTCTCCTTCTCCAGCGGAAGGTTTAATTTATATAGGACTTAATACATAAGAGAGGCCTGATTTTTGGACTCAGGAATTAAATCTTCCTCTCAAATCAATATTCTAAGCGGAAAGTGGTAGTATGTTTTCTTCATTGTTTCTGTCAGTTGTATCTGATATCTATAAAATTTTGCAGATTTCAGTTAACTTTTTGTTAATAAAACTTTTGATAGTTATGAAATGACAGGGTTTCCCAGATTGACCCGTTGAGCACTTACTGGTCAGGTTCTACTGAAATTTCTGACTTAGAGACCGATAGGCGAGAGAGAAAAGGGTGGAAGGTGAAGATACATGATCTATCTGGCTCAGCTGTTGCTGCAGCCTTCATAACAACTCCCTTTGTTCCATCTTCAGGTTGTGATTGGGTTGCAAGGTCCAACCCAGGAGCTTGGTTGATTGTTTGCCCCGATGCTTGTAGACCTGAGAGCTGGCAGCCGTGGGGAAAGCTTGAAGCTTGGCGCGAACGTGGACTCAGAGACTCTGTCTGCTGCAGATTCCATCTCCTTTCCGAAGCTCAGGAAGGCGGTGAACGTCTCATGTCTGAAATATACATAAATGCTGAAAAGGGTGGTGAGTTTTTCATAGACACCGAAAAACACATGCGAACTGCAAATGCTGCAGCAAGTCCAGTACCTAGTCCACAAAGCAGTGGGGACTTTGGAGCACTGAGTCCGGTAGCCGGAGGTTTTGTCATGAGCTGTCGAGTTCAAGGCGAAGGGAAGCGCAGTAAACCATTAGTACAGCTGGCAATGCGACATGTGACTTGCGTGGAGGATGCGGCCATCTTCATGGCACTTGCAGCAGCTGTTGACCTCAGTATTGAGGCATGTAGGCCTTTCCGTAGGAAGATTAGAAGAGGTTTCAGGCATTCTTTCTGAAGGAAAAACGAGGCAAATGTATAATAACTATCATGGATGTGGATGCTTCACCTTTTTAATTCTAAATTGCTGCAATACTTAGGAAAAATGTACAGCATAAGTTGCTAGACATTGGCCTCTTGAGAGTTCAACTCTAATATTAGCACTGTTATGTCAGTGGCTACAACATGTTAATGGGACTATTGTACAATTAAGGCGCAGCAAACAAGTCCAGGTTAATAAATTTTTCTTAAATTGTCCTTGTTCAGAAAAGCTTCATCATTGTTATGACAAGGGTTCACAATAAACTTTGTATATAGCAATATTGTCCCTAGACTTTATAATAGGCACACATTTATACTAATTCATCAGTCAATATATTTCTGAAAAGTCGAAAGTTAAGCAACAAGAGTCTTGTGAAATTTTCTAAGATTTAAATTGGCAATATTTTTGAATTATTTAAAGTGAAACATTGCCACAATAGAATCCATTGTGAACTTGAATCCATAATAAACTATATATCTTGATGTTAAGTTAACGTGAACAAATTTGGAATGTACAATGGCTAATTCAGTTCCCCCTTTTCAGTTTTTCGTGTTAGGTCTCTATTCACGGAATTCAAACCGAGACATTACTTAATTTTGTTTTGAAAAGTATATTCAATACTTTTGTATATAAAAAATATTTTAAAATCAAATTTTTAATTTTTTGTAATATATGAATCAAATATAAAAAGAATACTCTTCAATACTTTATAAGTAATGATTAAAAAAATATTGATATAATTTATATTCTTAAATTAAATTTTTTATTATATTTAAGATTTGCTAATATCAGATTTTCAATGTGAGTAGATATTTTAATAATTTCTTATTTCCTAGGCAGTTTTATTACATCCTTAATTTTAATTATTGATTAAAATTTTTTATGTACCTCTCTTTTTCCTTAACTTTTAAATGCAAAAAATATTATGCAAAAAAAATTTATTTGTTGAATTTTTAGTTATATTTTTGGTGATTGAGCTAAGAAAGAAATTTTGTTATTGATTTACTATTTATAAATTTAGTTCTTATTTTATTATCTTTATGTCATTATTAATTAGTAATATGAAGATAAAAACACGTAAAATATTAAAAACAAAAAATAAAATTAGAAAAATGATTGCTAGGTATATTGTCTTAGACAAAAGCAATTATTGAAGTATCTAGCTACATGGAAATAATCTTATATTTTTAAGTTTTAAACGTAATAAGAAATTTAATTTTAGGATGTAAATTATATTTATATTTTTAGTTTTATATAAAAATTTGAAGACTATTTTATGTTTCATTCATATGTTACAAAAAAAAAATTTAAAAATATAAATTTTCATAAATAAAAGTATTGCATGTTATTTTGAAAATAAAATTAAGAAGATTAATAATGCGAACATATTAAAAGTTTAGTTTAAATATAATTTTATGAAGGTTATTCACCTATAAATATTTGATATTTCTATTATTTATGAAAAATAAAATTAAAAACTAATGAATACAACAAAATAAAGGACAAAATATGATTATATGATTAATAATTTGATTGATATTACTAAAAGTTAATTACAAAATAAATAATTTTTTTATTTGAATAAGGATTTAATTTGTATACACTATTAGTGTAAAAATTTTTTTACACAGATATTCAATCATATATTACCACATGAACAAAAATATTTAACTCAACTAACCACTACATTAAAAATCTTACAAATATAAGTATTTGATTATATAACAGTACATAACAATTAAACTCTTTAAATAATAAGTATTAAAACACAAGCAACGAATAATTTGATTTATTAAAGAAATAAACTAGTGAAGGTTATTTTGAAAAACTAGACTTGAGTAATTAGAAGGAAATGTTAATAGACAAACGAGAGTAACAATAGCTACACGCTAACATTAATGTCATAATTAGGGGCTAGAATTCAAGGGGCTTAACCATGCGTGTCCTAGACTACTTTGGCCGTTAATAATCTAGTTGTACCATTTTCAGCTAGATTAAATAAACATTAAATGACTAGATGTTTGCTTTTGTTCGCGTGTTCTTTGAGGACTGCAGAGAAGTTGATTAGTTTAACAATAAACTTGTAATATCACAAACAAAAAAATAAGAAGACAATAAACTTGTTTCTTGGCTAGGCCTTTTGTCTTGGTTAAATCCTTTCAAATGCTTCGATGTATTAATGTTTTTTTATAAACTCATAATACTCACATATCTAATTAATCAAACTTATGGTTATTTAAAACAACTATAATTGTCAAAATTTTTCATTTCAGGTAATCTATTTTTGCATAGATGGCGTAATATACAATCTGGATCATACTTAAATTCAATACACTGGTTGTTTAACGATTCAAAGAAATAATTTGCTTTCACCAAAGCTGATGGCTAACTTTAATCTCTATATACAGCCATGAACATTCTACTAGACAACCATCCACATCATGTATAAAAATACAGTCGCCCCAAATATGTACCAGCATCGTGTTCCCCTGTATAAGCAAATACCCTTTCTAAAAGTTTAATTTCCATTGGGGGGTAATACACACACACACACACACACACACACACACACACATGAAGACAACCTAATTAGTGTACAATGATTCCTGGCCATTAGTGCTATGAATGTTTCCTTTCCCAC
The DNA here is from genome assembly GCA_031439585.1 of Pterocarpus macrocarpus. Lineage (NCBI taxonomy): Eukaryota > Viridiplantae > Streptophyta > Magnoliopsida > Fabales > Fabaceae > Pterocarpus > Pterocarpus macrocarpus. Next base: position 14,334,210 of record CM062516.1, on the reverse strand, counting down.
TTCCCTTCGCGTCTGTTGTCCCTATCTCTACGTTCTCCAAGTTGCCTTGACTTGCTTCCCCTTGAACCATGTCTTTGCGAACCGTATACACTAGACTGGCCATCAAAAGCTGAAACTAATTCTGGATCTCCAATGCTGCTTGTATCTCCTGAATCCTTGCTTCCATCAACATTTTCTTCATACATGCTGCTGCTGTCGTCCGGGCGATCACGTGACTGTAAGATAGTAGGCTGGCCAGAAAATGTCCGGGAGCCAGAAAGAACTATCGTTGGCGAGGCCACTATTGATGAACTGGTGGAAGGAATTTCCGGCTGTAGGCTTCCAGCACCAGGTCTAGTGCTCCCTTCATTCGCAGATCTTCCATTTTCCCTTTCACGAAATCTATCCCGGGGTCGACTGCAAGATGAGAAACCCACAACCACATGAACCAATTTATCATGCACATCACCAAAAAAGGAAAAGGGGGGGGGGGGGGGGGAAGAAGGGTGAAAAACCCTACTCCTCTAAAATAAAAGGGACAAAAGTTAAAAGTATCAAAGCATGTAATTTTAAAAAACAAACACAACTAAAGAGAAAGCGTATAATGAATGCATTGAAGTCTGCAAATAGTAGGCATCTTTATCATGTTTAGCAGAACTCAAACCTCTATCAGTTCTTTACCACCTTTGGGCGGCTTGAGCTCTCGCGATTTTAGTCCCAGTACAAATTTACTTCAAAATCATATTTGGGTCACCCCTCGGGCTTTTCAGGTCAGGTCACATATTAGGCCACAAGCATAATTAAACACAAGCCTTTCAAACAGATCATGCTTTCATTTTTATTATTATTTTTTTATTTGATGGAAAAAGAAAGACTATTAGATAGAAAGGGCCCAGAATTCTTTGTAGCAACACCAACATTCTTAACAACCCAGCAGTTCCTTTTCTTAGAGACGCGATTGTTTGTGTGGATGTCCAAAGTCATCCAAACAAACTTTTTCCAGCTTTTTAAGGCTCCAAGCTCATCCATCGCTTGCCAACATGGTTCCTTAAGATGAGATTCTACCATCTTTACCACAAAAGGTGTTGCCTCAACTTTCTTTCTAGTGTATTTGTTTTTAATCCATCTTGTCTAATATCCAACGCAACATTCTCATCTCTATAATATTGTGCGTACTCTTGTTGGCTTTTACCACCCAACAGTCAGTTCCATACAATGTATGCCCTTTCCAACATAAAAATGACAGAAAAAAGAAAAAATAAAAAAACCAGAACATTCTACACAAGGATCACGTTGCCTAAAAGACCTAACGGCTTACCTACTGTGAGTGGAGGAAGGATAGTCCCGCCGAGATGGTCGAAGTCCTGATTCAGCTTGCTCTATTTCACGCTGAAGTTCTCTCTGCATACAAATGGGAAAGTATTATTAATTCAAAGCCCTGAACCAAACAACCATAACTATATTCTCAAAACCTTGAAGCAAGAAAAAAAACACAACTATGTTCTCAACTTAAAGATGCCCGACTTGTTTTCTTATGCCATTTTCTTTGATAAAAGGACGTGTAGAGAACAATATATCTTAAAGCATCCTCCTGGGAAATAGCTGGCAAAAAGATAATACAACAATGACATCAACAAAGTGGCACTGCAGGAGTACCACACCCTCTTAAATTAAACACTAATAGGACTCATGATGACTGCTGGATTGATAACTGAGTGAAGTTATGAGGAAAATAATTCCTCAGTGGGAAATTGCTCCAACAAATGTATCATACAACAGCAAGCATTTCAAAAATTGTTGCTATGCTTGCTATCTGACATTAGCCTCTTCATAAACTTGTCACAAAGAAATCCTACTTTTGTGGTGATTTAAGTTTATATGGAGCAAACACCTAGAATTATTGCTCAGAGGTAGTCTCCGTTTGTGTACAGTACAGAAATTCACAAATTTCTATGTAATAATATATAAGGGATCATCAGTACTGGGATTGGGCTTGTAGTACTTGACCAAATTACTAGTATAAATGAATGCATCAGGTTATTGTATTTTGTATAACATCTTATTATCAATATCATAATACTTTGTTACCCATCTTTCTCGCTTTTGCTTTTTCGCTAACCCTAAACTTCTTATTCTTTGACATGGTACAATAGTAGTACCACTCACTCTGACAAGAGTTTCTCACTTCTGCTGTTTTGAGTTCATGGAACTCGTTTATATAGTCTTCCCTCTAGTTTTTGTCTTTCTTCCTTCCTCCTTTCAGCTTAGTTTGAAACCATCCCCCCCCAAAAAAAAAAAAAACAAATAAATAAATAAATAAATAAAAAAGAAAAGAAAAGAAAAAAAGGGTATCATGACTTAGGTCACCACTCAAAGTTTGGGCAGCAGTTACTATGGCTGCCAACTGATTTCTTAGGCAGCCGGCGAGTGGTCGCGGGTAACAGGTCAAATTCATAAGCTAAGTATTGAGCAATTGGCCAGGATACATGACCTCATATGGCTAAGGCAGTTGCTCAACGAGCTGAACATTTGTGAATCACAATCAATTAAGCTCATATGTGATAAATAAGCAATTCTACATATGTCCTTAAATCTAGTCTTCCATGGAAGGTCCAAGTACATTGAGATTGTCAGTCACTTTAAGGAGAAATTCAGTTTGGAAAACGTGTTGCTATATTTTAAATTTTCTAGTGACCTGTTGGCAGATTTGTTTACTAAATACCATAGAGATCTGAAGCTCAATAACATACATGATTACGCCCCAGTTTGAGCGGTACTGAGGTAATGCTTGACTATTAAATTTAGTAAGCCTTATTGGACTGGGCTAGTACTAGTAAGTACTAAACTAATACTTAACCAATATTCGTAGTTTACATAGGTATTGGAGATTAAATACCACAATTCAGAAAGAAAATTCCTGTGTTTTTAAGTGCTATTACCTGTGTTTGCCTCTCCTTCTCCATATCAAGATTGTGACGCAGTTCCCTCGTTTTAGCACGCTCTATTTCCAGCAATCTCTGTCTCTCTAGCTCTTTTTCCATTTCAGCTGTTCTCTCCCTATTGAATAATTTCAAAAGGCTCAGCTTCCATACGAACAACGAAAACAACATGAGCAGTAAAACCCTCAATAAGGAGTAAAAACCTATCAAGCTCTTGAAGAAGTTCTGCCTCCCGTAGAGCTGCTTCTTCCAAATATTTTTGGCGGGCATGTCTCATAAGTAGTTTCTTTTGCCTATGGGCTAGAATATCTTCTTTAAGTTTGGACTTTTCTCTGATAAAACAAAAGAATAGGTTTCCAAACACTTAGCCACAGACCTCAATAGCAAACGCAATCCACATTTCAAAAACTTAAAAAGAACAAAAGGTGATTATAAGAAACAATTGTAACTATAAGAAAAAACCAAGACAAGTTACAGTATCCTGGTACTATACTGACAACTAAAATAGGTAAGAAAATCATAACTAGAATTCATGTTGATACTTCAAAGTGTGGGTTTTTTTTTTTCCCCCTCCTTTTTGGGTTGGCAAGAAGACAGATAACAAGAAATTTTAGTAAAGAGAAAAAAAGTAACAAAACTCAGTATCAGATTGGCCTCTTCAACATAAAAGAAGAGTATATATATATATATATATATATATAAGAATTCAATAGAACCACCCAGTCACATTAACTGTCTGTCGAACTAAGATTATAAAGAAACCATATGTTTTAACGAGGAAGTAAATCTATCCCATAGGAGGTTAGTCGACTGTAGTGATTCATACACAGTCTTACAAACGCTCTGAACCAAACAATGCATGAAGAACACACTTCACAGATGACAACCAGAGGAAGTGAATAGTGTCTTATTTGCTGGGTTTCTTCAGTTAGCATTCTCTTCCTAGTGGAGTCCTATCATTGCTTGAAAAGAGAAATCTATAATCACTTACAGGGAACGAATGCGCTCTCTGATTTGTTGAAGCTGTGAAACGTCCTTTCCCGAGGCTGTAAATTGTCAAATTTTGTAAAGTAGACAACAAAAAGTAGCCACAATGACAACAAAAGAGAAGCTGTATGAAAAGATCAGTTTTCATGGCAAGAATCTTTATATGCTGGAGCAAAAAGTACTTACAGGGTATACTTTGAATCTGATTACCATCTTTGGAATCCTCAATCCGTCTTGGTAGTGTATGTTCCTTCTGTATAATGTCTAGCTCCAGCTCAGCCTCCTCTACCTCCTAGAAAATGTTCAACTACATGTAACTAATTGTAAGTTTAAAAATAATAAATGGGTTTGCTTATTGACCACTCTTACCATATCATCTTGGTCAATTTTCTTTGAAAATATATCAAAGTATGAGTGAACTGCTGTTAGGTTGGCAAGGACCTGTTGCAAATTGGCAAAGTTTAAAAATCCAGATATAGAAGGTAATTGAAAAATTGGCTACTATGACCAAACAGAATGTGTCACAAGTGAAAATAGGCAATGATATGCAAACCTAACCATGTATCCATATGATCATCCCTTAAAATGTGGCAAACTACTCGTAGTCATACATTCTGTTTTGTCATATGTTGAAAGTGTGTGTATATAGAATTCAGATCAAATTATACTGGTGTGAGTTCGGCATACTTACACTTCTCAATAACTTTCAATAAAATGTAATTTTTACCAATCTAACCACTGAATTACAGTTATATATCATATAGATCATTTGTGTATAATATTTAATAAATTGAATATCAATAGGAATGTAATCAAATAACTTACTTTTAGACAGTTCTAAAAATATATATTATATAAATTTTGATGTATATAAAAAAATTAAATGATTTCAGATTACTATAAGATCTTATAGATACGATCTACAGAATATAAACCTTCAATCCAACACTTAGTTTTTTAAAAAATATCTCTAATAAAAAGTTATTCAATACTTTAAAGGATTGTTTTAACTTATCCTGACGTGTGTGTGTGTGTGTATATATATATATATATATATGTAGGACAAGTGATTCTCCAAGGTAAAATAAAAGCATCAATGAAGCAAAGGCCCCAATCCCTCAATATATCAGCATGGGAAACCTCTGTAAAGAGACTATGCTCTTTCCATCATGTCAAGAACCAACTATCTTAAAAGTTTTAGCCGCCTATTGAAGGCTCAAGATTGGCTTTATACCTCCAACTCATCAAGTAGAAGTTAGATGCACAATCTTATCCCAAGTGAGTGGCTGCTCTAAAGAGGTGCAATAGTTTACATGGTAAATTAGCACGATGAAGCCAACTTTCAAACAAGGATTTATTAATTAACCAAGTCTGACAGGTTCTTTTCAGAAATTCATGATTTCATGTTGCAAAACTTTATATGTGACAAAGCCCCAAAACATAACCAAAACAAACTGCTCCAAATTCACAGGACACATTCAATGTTCACCAAAACTTCCCAACAAAGTTTTAACAGATTAAGCATTTCGTAAACTGTAAAACTCTGTTATTAATGTAAAGAATAAAAATGAAAGAGATTATGAAATGTCTTGGAAAAGTTAGTAACCCCCAACAACCACAACAACAACAACGACAACCAAGCCTTGTTCTACTAAGTGAGGTTGGCTACATGGATCAATGATACCATGGTGTTCTATCATAAACCATACCTATTGTCAAATCACTGACATCTAATCTTTCTTAACAGTTTTGCCTATAATCTTTCTTGGTCTCTCTCTACCTGTAGCTATTGGACTACCCTCCATCTGGTCTACTCTCCTTAGTTGGGCCTCTACTAGTGTTCTCCGCACATGACCAACCCAACTAAAGCAAGATTCTACCATTTTTTTCAACAATAGGTACTACTCCAACTCTCTCTCTAATGCATTCACTTGTAATACTATCTTGTTTCGTCGTCCATTTATCCAACGCAACATTCTCATATTTAATGCATTCATTCCTTAAGCTTGGGCGGTACATTATTTATCACAAATGACACCCAAATTCTGAAAAACCCCACAATTTAATACACCCAGCTTGAATCCTACGATTTACATCTCCTTTTGTTCTCCGTGTAACAAACAAAAGTTAGTAACTCCCATTGAAAGATAAAAGTCTTGAGATCAAAGTTATTCACTAACTTTGTCACAGGCCTACAGATATCATTGGGATATAAAATTCGAAGGGATTTTGAAAATGGCAGAGATAAAAGGGATCCCATCCATTCTGTTATAAAAAGTAAAACCAAGGGACAAAGGAAACAAATCTCTTCATGAAACCAATTGTTAAAATAGCAATGTTTGTGGACACCAAATTGCAAATGCTCATGCTGCCCCTCTCCTTAGGTCTACAATAACTCTCCCAATTTGTTGAAACCAACTTTGTCACAAGGCAAACAGCGGGTTGATGTGGCACCCCAAAGTTTTGTTACTCAATATTGGCATCAGACATGAAATAGATCCATCAAACATATTGTGCATGCATAAAATTGACTGAATTTGGTGAAAAAAATTTGGATTTTACATGATGATTTAATTGTGTTTTACCTGGAGAATAGATTCACGTGTATTAGCAAAATCTGGGTCATACTGCTTTGGAGAACTTGAAGAAAGTACTTCTTTCAGGGCCTAACATATAAGGAAAATAACGGAAATCATTATGGGGTAAGAAAAAGCATAAAAAACAAAAATATGCTTCGAACAAGAAATGGATTTAATGTGCTATATATAAATTGATATGCATGACTAATCTCATTGAAGAAGATACCACTTTGGCCTCATCTCCTTCATCTCTAAATCTACACAGAACTTGACAAGCCCTCTTCTCTATGTCCCCAAGCTTGCCATCTAGAAAGCAATAGAACATGAAATTTACAGTTAAAAGCATGCACAAATTAATCCAAATTATAATATGCCTATTCCATACAGATATAGCATAATAGCAAGGAAAGATCTATACCATGTTTCGTTGAACCTAAATCTTCAACACTTCTCCATACATTTTGAGGAATTAAAGAAATATCTTCGGCTGGTGAGTACAAGCAGGCACAAGCAATCAGTGCCAATGAAAGTTGTAGGATAGGACCATCATGTGATGATTGTGTGTTATGCAAACAACAAATAGTATCAGCTGCCATAAGAAAAGATTGTAACTGATGGCACTCAGCAAATGGAATGTAATTTGAAAGAAGTGCCATTGCATGAACCCTTATCTGTAATGATGAATCAGATGATGCCAGCACAACGACCTCATCCCATGTATTTGAAACCAGATGAGAGAGAAAATAATCGGGAACAGACACAGATGACTTATTTGGAACCAAGTCAGCGCAAATTTTGGAATTTGTAATTGCTCTTTCTCCAGTTGCACACTGGCCAAGAAGTTTTCCCAAATGTTTAATAGCTATAATTCGTTGCTCAGGTTCAGCATGGCCAAGCAATGCACAGAATAGATCTATCAGAGGAAGTTCACTTTCTCGACTGTAATAGATGCCTCCAGCAATCAGAGAAGAGAGCCATTTATCACTCTGCAAGCGCCACGAGAGTTTAGGAGCACTGCAAGATACATTCTTTATTGCAGAACAAATCATGCCTATCACATTATCCAGGCAAAAGTTATAGGGTACTCCAAGTAGACAATCAAGCATCAAGCAAGAAACCTCCCAGCAACTGCTTTCTTGAAGCTTATGGATCAATTCAGAAAGGCCTTCAAGACCTATTCTCCAATGATGGGTGAAAAGTTCAGATGATTTAGCTGGTGAAGAATTTTGATCATCTTCAGCATTATGAAATTTTTGAGAAACTGATGCCAAACATTTTGAAAAGACAAAACACTCTGCTGATGTTATTGTCAGTTTTCTGGTTAGCTGATGATGAAGATTCCAACAGCGCTCAATAGCTGGATTAAGCTCATTAATGAGACCCTCTATGTCTTTGGAAAAGCCTTTTAAATCATCAGAATGTAAATGGCACTGATCAATGTCAGCAGTAGAATTATTGGTTTCAATTTTATGAACATCATTCTCACTTGAAGTGTTACAGACATCACTAAGGAACCATGACTTTGGTTTTAAGTTATCATCAGAAAGGTCAGCACCATTCACGTGAGGGAAGGGAGGCAGCTGAAGAGGAATAAGACTAAATGTTTTTAATGTATTCACAAACAGCAATTTGCAATTATCCATAACACATTGAAATGCACTGAGATAATCATAGAAAGAAGTGGTTGGCTCAGTAACTGCAAAGTTTGCCCAATTTAATAAAGACTGCAAAAAATCCCTTCTGTAATGAATAGATAAGTCAGGAAAAATTGATGCCAAAATAAATATAGCCAGCGCTACATTGTACCCATTGTCTTCAGAATGATGTTCGGTCTCATTCTTCTGTTTAATTTTATCAAAAAGAACATCGAAACATAATTCCTCAAAGTTAAGACAAGAATCACCATCCAACAACCTTTCATCATGTGAGATCTTGGACAAAGAATATGAAATGATAGGCTTCAATATACGCAATACAGAATCAAGAAATGACACATCACAGTATGCAGCACTTGAGAGTGAAAACAGCACTTGCACCAATTTAGGTGTCTCAGGGACCATAGCTTCCATGTGCTCAACTATAACAGACTCAAGTATATAAAGGATTATTGCTCTGGCATTCTTTGCATTATAGCCTTTGAAATTTTCATTACCAATCGAAGAAGCAAAAGAAAATCGCCATGAACACAACTCAGAAAACCAACACAAAACATCAGGCACAAGAGTAGAAGAAACAGATCTCAGCTGCAAACCAACAGCCTCTAAAATAGCTTCTCCAAATGTTTCAAATTGCCTTTTCATATTAGGAAAGAACTTCCAGAGTTCAGGATAGATTGCACGGAAAGAATGGTCCTTCTGGTTTTGATTATGCTGTCCAAACTCTCTTTTAGCTGAAGAACCATGTTCACCCCATGAATCTTCAAGTTTAACCTCTTCATAATTTTTATTGATGACATTATCAACAACAGCAAGATCATCAGCAAAAATGGAAAGTAAGTATGTTAGCTGAGACAGATCCGATGCAAGGAAAATTCGATCCTTCATATACTGTTTTGCATTGCGAGATACTGCCATCCAACCAAGAAATCGAACCAAAGGGTATGGCGAACCAGAAAATTGAGAAATTCTCTGCATCCATGCTGATGAGGGAATTAGGTTTCCACAAAGGTAATTATTTTGGATTTTAGTTCCGAATTTTTCCTTTTCATCTCCACTACTTGAAGCAATTACCAGTTGTTGTAGCAGTAACCAACGTCGCTCTACCCCTTGTGTTCTTTCTTGTGCCAAATGCAAACTACCTTCCTTCAGCTGATGATGGAAAGATGCCAGCATCTTGTTCAAGTCTTCAGCATATTTTAAAATGATATCAATCACATGTTCTGGAGGACAATATAGTTTGGTGCCAGAGTGCAGAAAGTACGCAAGACTCTGCAGGAGAATCTCATGCATGGAGATTTGGTCTCTCTGCAGCCGTTGGATCAGAAAGTTGCACAGCAGAGCTTGGTTTTGTCGAACCAAGGTAAGAGCATCAGCATATTGTACATCAAAGGGAGACAGCTTGATAACTTGTTCATCAAATCCTTCAGCAGAATAAAGACTGATTTCCCCATCAGATACTCTTAAATGATATTTTCTATCTAATTCTGCAGCCTCAAGCAGTATGTGAAAAACAAGTTTATCTCTTTTTCCTTCTATGTGCGCTACTGTCTCTAAATTAGCTTTATTCTTTCCAGAAGCCTTCTTTAACTCCACAATATCGTGAGTCTGCAATGTTTTACTTTCGTTGATGTTCAACAGGTCCACAAGTTTTGAAGAGGCTCCAATAGACAACATAAAATAAGGATTTACGTAGCATTCTGCAGCCAACAGCAATGCATCAATTGCAGCATCATGGCTTTCAACAGTAATGTCATTCCGAGAATGCAAATCTAAAGCCAAGCGTCTAAACTCAGAAGCACGAAGCTCACAATCATGGTAGTTTAAAAGTTGAAAATAATCTGCCTGCAGGTTCAAGTATTCAAAACCAAGACCAGCATCTAAGACTATATTAGTGGAATGTTTTTCAGCCACTTGTCTTGAATCCAAGCTCATATCCCCAAAGTTACCAACAGAACTATTTTGATTAGGAATACTAGAAAAGTTGGTCAATGTAATATTCTGAAGTTCGGTTGGGGCAAAAAGTAGATTGCGATCTTCAATGGAATCAGATTTTCCTGCTGTTTCTGAAACATCTGTTTTGCCATCAGACTCATCTTGACTATTTGGCTTGGGAAAACCACTACCACCATTAAAAACAGATGAAAGTGGTGAAACAGATGCAGTTTCAGGTTCACCTGGTTTTGAGGCAGACTTGCAGAGGTCGACATCAGATGGCAATAGCATGTGTGGCTCCAATATTGAGAGAAGCACACTGCAGAAGAAAGTAAAAGAGTAACAAAATAACAAACTGATCATTTTCTGACAAGTTTCTTTATGTTAAACAAGACGGCTCCATAGAAAGGAGTTTTTCATTCACCCTTAAACATTAATAACAATAACCACATAGAGATCCAACTGCATTTTATGTAGCCATTGAAGAATTTAACTAAAATATGATTCATTCCGGCTGTTAGAATGGGGACGATCAACAACATATAATATGAACAGCAAAATGATGGGGGGAAAAGATAAATAAATAAAACCCTTAGCTATAGCACACAACCATGCATTACCTAGGAGCCACAGATCCATGCCTCCATTCTGATTCCAAAGAAGGCAGTACAGCTGGCTTTCGTACTGCAGTGCGGATGATATTTAGAGCAATCATGCAGTTGTGCTCCTGCTTTTCTGGAAATGAAGACAACAGGTCTCCAAAAGCTATTTTGCTTTTTGATACAGCAATGGCAGGATCAAGAAAAGGCTCCAGCATCTCCACAAGAAAGAGGATTCTGTGTTTAACTTCCTGGAATAGGCACATGAAAAAGTATTAATATTATTCAACGCAATTCTTCTTAAGTAAACTTTCAATGCATTTCTTTTTAAGTAAACTACCATTTGGGTCCCTCAAAGATTAGGTTAGATTCAATTTTGTCCTTAAAAGTTAAGTAACATTAATTGAGTCCTACAATATAAGATGACAACAATTTAATTGCTCAATCTCATAGATTTTGAACTAACTATTCAGATCTATATAAGATTACACATCTGAATTAACTACTATAACTGTGTAACAGAATGCAGCAGCTCTTAAGCTAACTAACTGCCTGAGCTATAAACAGTTGACACATGACTATACATGTCCAGGTCAGCAGTGAGCTATTTCAGCTCACTAACATCTTTGCTTGAAGGTAGGCAAGGGCTCTCATATTAAATTTTGGGAGAATCTATGAGTAGCTGTTCCCTTTACTTGTGCCTTGCCATGTCAGTAATGCATTTCTTCTTTGCACAATTCTCCTATTTATTATTATTATTATTTTTTTTTTGTGTCCAAGAATCTTTTTTCCCTTTTAATGGAACTTGCATTTTCTCCATAATTTGGGCCTCCTTGACTCAATTCATATGGCTTCTCACCTTGATTTGGTCCGTTGGTCCTTTTGCGCAAAATTTTTGTAAATTTTAAATTTCAGCTCACTCGTTTTTTGAATAAGGATACTTTTCTTCTAGATAAACCATTGTGGAAATCCAAGTCTATATCCAAGGTCTTTTATTTGAATCGGGGTACTCAATAAAAGTAATGCTAATGACATTTTGCAGGTTCATAGGCCAAGTAAAGTTCTTTGTCGTGATGTGGGTAATGTATGATGCTTGCACAAATTCTGTACCTCACTTGTTATCACATTTTTGTTCTACAGTTGATTCTTTTTTGAAGAAAACAAGATTATTATTAAGAGGAAGAGAATAATGATACAAGAAGGTAGGATAAAAGATCCTTCTTACAAGAGCAGAAACAAACAACAGAAAAACTATCAATGAAGCGTAACTTTCCGATATCTCAACATGTCTGAGTGGGAAAATCCTATAAAAAGATCATGAGCTTTACACCAAAAAAAGGCCAAACACCTAACCGTATCCCACAAAATTTGCTTTATTGAAAATCTATCATTAAAAATGCGAGAATTACACACCGACCAAATGCTCCAAACAGTGACAAATGTGGTGCATTGCCACAAAGATTTGGCCTCCTTCCTTCTCCCAATACCAGCAAAACTAGTCAACAAGAATTGATATAAGGTTGCAGAGCACACGCACCACATGCCAAAGATACCAAACAAAGTATTCTATAAAATGTCAGCCACAAGACAATGCAAAAACAAATATGATACTGACGCTGAATTCACCCAACACATAACACACACATCAGGGGAAATAGCCTTATGTTGTCTTCAAACCTGCAAAATGTCACTAGTATTAATTCTGTTAAGCACAGATTTCCAAATAAAGGATTTGACCTTAGAGGGAGCTTTAGACTGCTCTACAGGTGTTTCTTTACGACACTCCTTATTTGGCATTGTCAATGAATGTTGGTTGTGTGATAGGTATTGGTATTAAAAGAACAGAAACGAGAAGGAAATACTGGTATATTGATATTCTTTGAGCTGGTATCAGTGTGATATAGTGCTGGAAATGAAAATATGAACAATAACTGAAGAATATTTCTGAGCCTTGGAGAGGCTCAGTCTCTCCCAATATTTCCCAACTGTTTTCCAACCCCCCCCCCCCATTATCTCCCCCCATACAGACATACCTCACCCAAATCCCACAAGATCCTCTCTCCCTCCAATTTTCTTTCCAGCTCAACAAATAGTTATGCACCAGTGGGCTCCTCTTCATTTTTCTGATCTCCCTCGCCTATGACCTAACGATTTCTTTTTCTCACATATACATTGGTTATTGTCATGAATCATCTCTGCCAAAAACTTAAGTTATTGGGTAAAGGAACATGAATGGTTTTATACCTTAACATGCCCCCTCATACAATGACCTCCTCTTTGGGCTTAAAGCGTAAACTATGCATAGGCCCACCTCATCTTGTGTTGAAATTCATTTTTTATTTAGAAGAATGGGAACAAACAAAGAACAAACTTTAGACTTCTTGGTCATAGAAGTTTTCATACCAACTTGAGAAGAAATATGAGGAGAATTGAATATTATTCTCTAATGTTGATGTTGTACAAAATATTTACAATATCTAGACATCTTGGCAATTATTACCAGTGATTAGTAATTATTGCCATATGATTTATATCCTAAATTATGGTACAAATATCTGTACAAAATATACAAAATAATGTATGGTATCTCAATAGTTATCCTAGGGGTCCAATCCGTGTGTCCTAGGTCTGTAGACCAATTTCTGATGGTAAGCTTCCCTGGCTTTGGTAGAATTAAGAGGCTAAACATTTGTGGCAATCTGTAGTCTATACTACAATTTTGTGTATTTGATTAGATATCATATCTTTGACACATTGCTTGAGTTATGATAAGAGTCAATTGTTAGCGTCTTTTTTGTGCAAAGTTTACGGCCTTTTTTCTTAGGTTTCTCTAAAAGATATTGTGAGAGATCAAAAAGCTTTGCCACACTTATCTTTTGTCATTCTTTTTTTTTTTTCTTTTGGTTTTGTTTAGGAGGATTCCTTATCCTCCGTAATCTTTATGATCCTTTCTCTTCATCTCAATAAATTTCACCCACTATTAAAGACTTCATCACTATTTCTAGGCCTCCAAGTACTAGCTTAGACTTTTCGGTTAATTTGGCACTAAAACTTACAGTTTCATATCTTGAGCACAATGTACCAACAAAAATGGAAAGGGAAAGGAAGGGTGGGGAAAAAGCAACAGTTCTAACTCTCATTTGTAGTATGTGAAGTACCTTATATTTCCCCAGTATGTCATCCATGTGCCCAGATAGAGCAAGCAAGATATACTTCAAGGCAGCACGAGCACGAACAAGTGAATTGTGAGCATCCTGAAAGACATGGCAGTCTTAGCTTGAAACCATAACATGAAGCTTAGTAAAGAACAATAATCAGCAACCAGAAAATGATGGCAGTATGAAAGCAACTTTCAGGCGCAGCAACCTAATTCATTCAACAAATGCATAGCGCAAGACAGCCAAGCTAGCTATATGTAGTTTGAGTGTCAGAATTCAAGAGAAGATGGCCTAAATGTCCATAAGTTACATATAGTTGAATAAGTTTCAACAAGGTGAACGGAAATTAAGATCAGTGTCCATGAAAAACACGATGTAAGAAAGAATGACAAACAAACCTGTATTACACCCAAAAGATCCTCCAAAAGCTCCAGAGCAAGATCAACCTGTGCGAAAGAGGCCCATAAATGAGGAATCAAACAATATTCAATACTAACAATTACATCTTGACATGCGTGCATAATTGTAAAACTTGTTTTCACATTTGTGTTTTGAGAAATAAGAAAAAATAGCACAATTATTCCACTAGATGTTCCTACTTTTAAATTATATTTTTTTAATAAAGGAAGAAATTCATTCAAACAGCAGAAAGCCACAACAACTTTGGACAATAAGGGATCCTTGTTAACTTAGCAATATGGTAGCAATGATCATCATCCTGGCAAATATTTTTTGTCAAGCAATCAAGCACAGTAAGGCCTAAACTTCCCTAAACCACATTCGGAAGCTTCAAACAGCAGAAAAATATTGGAGATCCAAAAACTTTGAAACTGAAACTAAGCTGATGTTTATCACAGACATGGAGTATTCATCACTCGCATGAGTTCATGACACGTCAATTAAATTACCATCAGTATGATCACAAAGGAGGCTGGTATATATTACAGCAAATTCAACACTAGGAGACTGCCGAAAACTGATTGGGTATGGTGGAGAGGTAAGCATGAGGCCAATGGAGAAGATGAATATAGAGGAGAGAGAAAAAGAAATTGGTGGAAGGCAAAACTAGGATTTCGGAGACTGGAATTTGTCACAGCCAATGGGAAGGCAAAAGGAACAATAGCTGAAATTTAAGGTACGGCGAAACATAGTATAAAAAGAAATAGAAGTGACATAAGATCAGGTCGCATCGGAAGGAAGAAAGGGAGAGGGAATATTCACATTGGAGGTAACTAGATGCTAGGGTGGCATGAGGAGAGAGACCATGCCTAGTTGAGAGTAAAGAAGTCGAAGTCAGTTGAAAGAAGGATAAAGGGGGAGAAGGAGGTGGGAAGAGGTTAGGAAAAGATTGAGTTAAGAGTAGGCAGGGAGGATCAGGCCACTTGAAGTGCCCGTGCAGCATATAATTTATTCTCAGTATTTACCTTAAATTTCTTACTTTAACAGCACCTGTATTGTATGCCTATTTTGTACTGTTATTTTCCTAAATCAGAACAGGACTCCTACATTAGTAAATTCTGATTCCAGTTTCTATCACAAGCAACATTTACACACTTTCGGGAAGTCGGCATTGTAATAGTGATGGGACTGGTCACTGAGGATAGAATTGCTCTGATTCCAGGGTATAAACCATCTCTCCTAAAAACGATAAGCTATTAGGTGAAGGCGCATGAATTTCATCACACCCCATCATATAAATGCCTTTTAAGCTTGAAGCGTGGACACGCACAAACCCACCCAACTTGTGCTGCAATTCAACCTTGTATTAGAAGAATGAGGGCACTAAAGATCAAACTCTAGGCATTTAATCAGAGAGACTTTGATACTCTGTTGAACTAATAAGGTGCAGTTAAGCAAGAAGGGAAAATTTAAAAAGAAAAACTCTGAAATATTCTCATCTGCATAATAATATGGCACAAAATACTAACCCAACAGTCCTATTTATACTAATAGTAGAATCTTAATCCTTATTAAATAAGGGAACAAATATCCTACTAAAGATGAGATAAAATCCTCAGAAATAAGAAACAGTTCCTAACGAGATAATATTGCTAACCATTCTAATATATTATCCATTATTTGGCCCATTTGTATAAGTTTTTTTAGTGAGAAAGAAAAACAGTTTTTAATTAAAATACATGTATAAAGAAATTAAGATAATTAAATAAGTTTTTTCAGAAAAACAAAAGTCCATTAAAGAAAGCTGTTTATTTATTTCTTTATTAGTTGGAAAGAGTAGCTTCTGGAAGAAAGCTCTACAAAAAGCTATATAATAAAAACAACAACAACTAAGCCTCGTCCTACTAGTCGAGGTCAGCCACATGAATTAAATGATGCCATAGGATCCTATCACAAATCATATTTACATCCAAACCATTAAAATCTACGTCTCTTTTAATAGTTTTACCTATTGGATTACCCTCCATCTAGTCTACTCTCTTTACTAGGGCTTCTACATGCTTTCTTCTCCACACATGCTCAAACCACCTAAAGCCAGATTCTACTATCTTTTCCAGAATAGGCACTACCCCAACTTTTTCTCTAATAAATTTGTTCCTGATCCTATCTTGTTTAGTATGTCCACTCATCCAATACAAAATTCTCATCTCTGCAACGTTAAGTTGATTTTCTTGCTAACTTTTTACCGTCCAACATTCAGTTACATACAACATTGCCACTCTTCTAGCTATGCAATAAAATTCAGTATCATCTCTGATCCATGTCATAAAGATTCAACGAAGTTTTGCATTGGCTGTCAACTCCCAAACACAACCCTCCTCTTTTATCTGGGCTTGCGACCGATTGCATAAAGATTTGCAATAAAGAACAATATAGGAAGAGTTGCAAAAAGCTACATCACAAAGGTGCTTTTCTTTTTTTTTTTTTAAGGAGAGGGAGGGGGCCTTAAACAAATGCAACCATCCTCTCCCTCTATGATATTTTGCAGACAGTCATACAAAATGGACAGTGTGCTTTAACCCAACTATAAGCCAAACACACAATCTTATCCAAATCAGCAACTAAGTGAAAGAAAACACCCAAAAACACTTCTACCAAAACCAAATAGTAGCATAGATTGCACATTGCAATAAAATCTAAACCTCCTTACTCCAAACAAAAGCATTATAGCTAGTCATCAAAAGTTGGTGACTTGAAGCACACCTCACATTCAGCAAATAAGAATAGATAATGAAACAACTGTGAACAAGCACCACACATAACAGAGAAATTTGAACATGATAAGGAAAGAGTACAGACCAAACACCAGAACCAGGTTTTGATATTATAATAAATAATAATCCTGAATTTTTAATAAGATGATGACGGTCATGATAAAGAATTAATGATAATGACAAGAATGGATAAAAGAAAACAGATAAGAAATAAAACATCTCTGAATATTTCTTAAAGCATATGGAATCAGGTTCAACCATACCTTTGCAATAACCTGAGCCATCCATGGTGCTAGCACACCAGAGCACAAATCAATCAGCACGCATGCAGCCCTAGCCTATACAATAGTTAATTTCGAGTAAGTGGCTAACCCAAAAGAGAGTAAATGTCCATACATTTGCAAATTGTTATTATAACAGAATGCCCTATTTCTATCCAGTTTATATTTTATAGTACCAATCACTATTATTACACCATTCCACTGTCAAAACTACTTCAATGGTAGGTAAGAAAATGAAAGAAAACCACAGAAAGAGAAAGTTTTTGATGTAAAACAAAGAGACTGAGATTGCGAAAAGAGAGAGCCAGAGAGAAGGAGAGAATTCATAGACTGTTTCTGAAATTTTATTAATCAAAATAATTAAGTTACAACAGCTTCATATGTTTATAATTGTTTATGTTGCAAGATCTTGGTCAAATCTTAGGAGAATATCCTGATTTGTTGATCATAATTGTGCCAATTAGGATTATCTTTCTTTCCTAATTTGTAGAGATTGTATAGGTGTAAATATTGTTTATATTTAAGAGGAAAATATTTCCTCCTTAAGTCTAAGAAATTGATTTTATTCTGATGTTAACCTAGGCCTATATATTTCTGCCCCTGTAAATCCGTTTGAATAAATGAGAATACCACTTTCTGCATGGTATCAGAGTGTGATCCGTACCAGTGCATGCATCCAGGCCCCATGGGAGAAGAAAGTGGAAAACCAGAAGGAGGACCTCAGCCGGAGACTGGTGGCGCTTTCCCAGCTGGCCCAGTTGAACGAACCTCACTTCCCTTCACTGGCCACAAACTAAATGGTCAGAACTACACCCAAGGGGCCAGATTGGTCCGCATCTTCCTCCAAGGAAAAGGTAAGGAAGAATACATCACTGGCAAAGCCAAGATACTAGAAAAAGATGAAGCTGCACTCAAGAAGTGAAAGCTAGAGAATAGCCTGGTAATGTAATGGTTATTGACCACTATGACTACCAAAACTGGAGAAGATTTCTTGTACTTCAGCACCACTAAGGAGATTTGGGATGCAACACGAGAAACTTACTCCAATGTAGACAACACATCAGCTATCTTTGAGATCAAGAGCCTCCTCCATGAACTCAAACAAGGTAACTTCACCATTACGGAGTATTTTAATACACTAACAAGGTATTGGCAGCAGCTGGACATCTACGAAGAAAATGATTGGAAGTGCCCAGAAGACAGCAAGCTGTATAAGTCTATGGTTGAGAAAGATCGTATATACAAGTTCCTCCTTGGACTCAACAAAGACTTAGATGAAGTATGTGGAACGATACTTGGAACAAAGCCTCTTCCTAAGGTCAGAGAGGTGTTTTCTAAAGTAAGAAGAGAAGAAAGCCGAAGGAAAATCATGTTGGGTGCTCCAAACAGTGTACAAGCAGCTGAGAGCTTAGCCTTGGCTGTAAAGGGTCCAAGAACTCAGTCCCAGCAGAAGAAATCAAAGCCTTGGTGTGAGCATTGCAAGAAGACAGGCCACAATAAGCATACATGCTGGTTCCTCCATGGAAAACCAGCAGATACAAGGCACCCTAGAGGAAGAGAAAATCGAGGAAACTCAGCTTCTTTCCATACAACTGAAAGCATTTCTGACTGTGCTGAACCAAAAAGGAATCCTTTCAGCAAAGAGCATATGGAGATGTTCCAGAAATTGTTCCACCAGACCTTAAAACCAGAAAGTTCAAGTGGTACTGCCACTGTTGCACAAAAAGGTAACTATTTAAGTGCTTTATCTGCTTGCAAAGGAAGGAAATCAGCTTGGATTGTGGATTCAGGAGTCTCAGATCACATGACAGGGGATATTACTAATTTCAGCAAGTATCTCCCTTGTCATGACAATTCCACAGTTTCCATTGCTGATGGTACTCACTCAGCAGTTGTGGGTAACGGTCTAGTGACTATATCACAAGATATCATCTTACAAGATGTGCTCTATGTTCCTCAACTCGATTGCCATTTGCTATCAATTAGTAAATAGACAAGAGACCTGAATTGTGTCATAAATTCCTTCCTTACTTTTGTGAATTTCAGGATTTGGATTCGGGGAAGAAGATTGGCAATACTGAAGAGTGTGGAGGGCTCTACATCACTCATGTTAATGACTCCAAGAGTAACCACTTAGTGTCCAGAACTGCTTGTGCAGAAACCACACCTGAAACTGACCCCATACTATTGGGGCACTATAGACTAGGCCATCCAAATTTCATGTACTTGGAAAAATTATTTCCTAAGTCCCAAGTTTTTTAATTGTGAAATGTCCCAAATTTCCAAACACGCACGAAGCTATTATCCCACACAACCATACAAACCTTCCCAACCTTTTTCCCTAATCCACAGTGATGTGTCGGGACTCTCTAGAGTCAAAAATATTACAGGCTCTAGGTGGGTTGTCACCTTCATTGATGACCACACAAGAATCACATGGGTGTTCCTTATGAAAGAAAAATCACAGGTAGCACACTTTTTTCAATACTTCCATAATATAGTGAAAACCCAATTTCAAGCATACATTCAAGTGCTGAGAACAAACAATGAACGTGAATATTACAACTTTGAACTCGATTCCTACATGTAGAAGCACGAGATTATCCACCAAAGCTCATGTCAACACCCCACAATAGAATGAGGCTGTTGAAAGCAAGAACGGCCATCTCTTAGAAGTTGCAAGGTCCCTAATGCTGGCAACAAATGTGCCACAAAAATTTTGGGGAGATGCTGTCCTCACAGCTACTTATCTCATCAACCGAATGCCCTCTAGAGTTCTTAACTACAATACTCCACACACTATCCTCCAAAACTTTTTCCCAAACACCAGACTTATCACATCCCTCCCATTTAAAATCTTTGGCTGCACGGCCTTTGTCCACAACTATCATCCCAACCGCAACAAATTAGACCCCGCCTCCATACCTTGTATTTTCTTGGGCTATTCAGCAAACCACAAGAGATACAAGTGTTATTCTCCGTCCGCCAACAAATTTAACCACTCTATGGATGTTACTTTATTTGAAAATCAGCCCTTCTACCCCAAAACTAAAATTCAGGGGGAGAGGAATGATGAACTTCACTTTTGGAAGATTGAAGACACTACTAAATTTGAAAAGGAACAGCATTCCACCAATCAAAATCATGAACCAGACCTGCAGAACCTGCTTACAGCCCCTCCTACACCTGAAACAGACCTGCAGAACCTTACTACAAACACCCCTGCACCTGAAACAACCTCAGCCAAACCTGAAAAGGCCACCACTAAACCTGAAATAGCCACCTCTACACCTGAAACAGCAGCAAGTGGACCCAATATTCACCTTCCTGCACAAGTGGTGAAACCACTCTTGGTACACTCAAAGAGAAAGAAAACCTGGAAGGAGGCAGAACCACTCAGCAGCAAAGTCATGAGTCTAGCCAAATACCAAAGCCTAGATAAACCTACTAAGGTCACACTCTCTCTGCTCCTACACATTTTGATGATCCTAGTCAAGAATTCATTGATCTCAACCTGCCAATTGCTGTGAAGAAGGGTGTGAGATCTTGCACCCAACATCCGATTGGAAATTTTGTATCTTATTACAAGTTATCACCCAATTTTAGAGCCTTCGTAACAGCTCTTGACAGGACCAGAATTCCAAGGGATATACAAGAAGCATTACAAGATCCAAATTGGGAGGCAGTTGTAAAGGAAGAAGTCCAAGCAATAAAGAAGAACGGAACATGGGAACTTTCCAACTTGCCACAAGGGAAGAAAATGGTTGGGAGCAAATGGATCTTCTCTATATAGTACAATGTTGATAGGAGTGTCAACAGATACAAAGCTCGCCTACTAGCAAAGGGATTCACACAATCCTATGGTATAAACTATGAGGAGACGTTTGCTCCAGTGGCCAAGCTGAACTCAGTTCGAGCCATTTTATCCCTAGCAGCAAACTTGGACTAGCCCTTGCACCAACTTGATATCAAGAGTGCATTTCTAAATGGGAGCTAGAAGAAGAGGTCTACATAAACATTCCTCCGGGGCTTGAGACACCACAGTCAACAAGCAAGGTGTGTAGACTCCGCAAGTCCCTTTACAGCCTAAAGCAATCACCTCAAGCTTGGTTTGAGAGGCTAACCAGGGTGGTCAAGGGAAACGGCTTTACACAATGTCAAACTGACCACACCATGTTTGTCAAGCACTCTAAAGAGGGTAAGACAGCATTGTTCATTGTCTATGTTGATGATATTGTCATTACAGAGGAGGACCAAGTGGAAACCGAATGGCTCAAGAGGCTCCTAGCTGAAGAATTTGAAGTCAAGGACCTAGGAAATCTAAGATACTTCCTAGGAATGGAGATTGCCAAATCAAGAAATGGAATTTCAATATCCCAGAGGAAGTATACCCTAGATCTTCTTAGAGAAACTAGTGGTTGTAAACCAGTTGATACTCCTATGGATCCAGCAAGAAAGGGTGGACGAGAGGAAGAGAGTCCTCCAACCAACAAGGATCGGTACCAAAGTCTTGTGGGAAAGTTAATCTACCTACTCACACTAGGCCAGATATTGCCTTTGCTGTGAGTATGGCAAGCCGATGTATAAATAATCCCATTGAATATCATATGAAAGCTATCAACCAAATTCTTTAGCACCTGATGGGAACACCAAGTAGGGGTTTACACTCCATAAAAACTCAAATAGAGGCATTGAAGTGTTCACAGAGCTGACTAGTCAGATTCTATCACGGACAAAAACTCCACAACAGGATATTGTTCCTATGTGTAGGGAAATTTAGTCACATGGAGAAGTAAGAAATAGCTTGTAGTTGCAAGAAGCAGTGCTGAACCTGAGTTCAAAGCTTTGACCTATAGTATTTGTGAAGGAATATGGCTCCAAAGGATGCTTAAGGAACTAGGAATAGTCTCAAACTATCCTATGAAGCTGCTATGTGAAAACAAGGCTGCTATCAGCATTGCTAAAAACCCTGTACATCATGACAGGACAAAACATGTGGAGATTGATTGCCACTTCATAAAGGAGAAGTTAGACAATGGGACTGCCACTTTGTAATACATTCCTTCAAGCATGCAAATAGCAAATATCCTAACTAAGGGTCTCGCCAAGCCAACCTATGAGACTCTTAGGTCCAATCTGGGAATGGTAGATATCTACCACCTAGCTTGAGGGGGAGTGCTGCAAGATCTCGATCAAATCTTAGGAGAATATCCTGATTTGTTGATCATAATTGTACCGATTAGGATTATCTTTCTTTCCTAATTTGTAGAGATTGTATAGGTGTAAATTATGTTTATATTTAAGAGGAAAATATTTCCTCCTTAATTCTAGGAAATAGATTTTATTCTGATGTTAATCTAGGCCTATATATATATATATAGAAAAAGAAATAATATTATCACAAAAGAGAATTTACAGAAGAGGATAAGAAATCCTCACAACTAAGATCTAAAGGGATAGACCATGTAACAAAGCATGCCAATCCCTTTGAATGTCAGCTAGAGGAACACCATAGTTGTCAATCGCATGCGATAGCAGTGAAGCAGAGCAGAGCAGACAGTGGACACAACAGAGTTGCCGGAGCGTCGCGTTTCTTCGTCACAGCAAATCACGGCCGCTATTTGATGTCAACAGCCAAACACCGGTTCTACCCCTCTTTCTAGACCCTCATTTCAAAGCCTCCCCCCTCTTTTCTTCGATCTGAACGTTAGGTTAGGGTTATTTTTTCTGTTCTCTTCCTCTCTAATCCATCTATCTCTCTCCCCCCCACCTCTCTTGCACCAACAATCCTCCAACCTCCGACGATGGCAAGATCAATGGCTGCGAGACCTGCGACGACAGCGGTCTGAGTTTCCGGAGGCGGCGGTTTGTCCTTCCTGCACTCTGTTTTGTTTTCTTCTATCTTCCTCGGATCGGGAAAAGGAGAGAATGAGAAAGAGAGAGATGAGGTGAGAGAGAAATTGAGAGAGAGAAGAGATGGTGACACTCACCGTGAAGAAGCTCGAAAAAGGAAAAAAGGGGGGCCTAGGGTGGACCGCCTCACTTAAAGTGTTGGTGGTCCTTACCCCTTCTCTCTCTTTTTTTTTTCCCCTCTGTTTTAGCAATGGCATGTTTTGTTTTGTTGCTCTGTTTTAGCAATAATGATGATGATGATGATTAATTTATTGGAATGTTTTGTTAGTTTTATAGAGTAGAGACTTACGTTTAATTAGGATTTGGTATTTTCTTTTATATTTTGCTACCCTTATGCTACTTGATGGTGCTATTTTTTCTGTTTTACTGCCCTTAGGACTTGATGTTTATGTATTGGATTAATGATGATTGTGTGTTTTTAGAGTATGGAATTGATTATAAATTTTCATTATTGATGTGAATAAATTTAATTGTGGATGATTTCTTATTTTTGGACATTGATGTATGTTATATGAATTGCATGATAATTAAATATTTTTTATCAAATAGCGGCCGAAACGCTATCCGCTATCCTGCTATAGTGTTTTTGGGGCCAACCGCTACGCGCCGCTATCCGCGTTTGACAGTTTGACAACTATGAGGAACACCACTAAATAGACTATGAGCTAAACACCAAAGGAAGGCTAAAAAAATAATCCTATTCCAAACAAAATCAATAGTAGAAAAGGAATCATTAAAAATCCTAGCATTCCTTTCCAACCAAATACACCAGAGCACTGCAAAAACTGAATACTGGCATAGAATCTTAGCTTCTTTACGCGAGCCAAAACCTTTGAATTTAATGAGTAGAAACTGGTGCAAGTCCATAGGGCAAACCCATGATTCTCCGAAGAAACGAAATAGCTTGGTTCAAATAGATCTCGTCAGAGGGCAATCTAGAAAAAGATGAGCCCTCGACTCAGAATCTAAACCACACATTATGCACATGTTAGGGGACAAAGCTATGAGGGGCTGCACTTCTAGAGCATGCCATTAGTGTTAATCCGGTTAAGAATAGCAATCCAAACAAAAGCTTTGACCTTTGAGGGAGATTTAGATTTTCAAATAAGCTTATCTAAAAGAAATCTTTCTATGTTAGGAGAGGAAGTCAAAAAATGAAAATAGGATTTACAACCAAACAAACTAGAGGAGTCAAGAGTCCAAATCCTAATATCTAAGGCACAGGATAGGTGAATACGATTCAACAAAGGAAGAAGGGACTCTAATTCATTAACCTCTCTATCATTCAAGTTTCGGATAAAATGGAAGTTCCAAGAAAGATCACTCTGAGAAAAAAATTCACTAACAGAGGCCTATATATTTCTGCCTCTGTAAATCCATTTGAATATATGAGAATACCACCTTCTGCAGTTTACAATAGGTCCTAGTTAACATGCAATAGCTGATCCTAGGTATGGGTTTGGGTATAGATCGTAGACAGTAGCTAGCTGTCTGCACTAACATGCACAGAAACGGTCATCCTGTGTTTGTTAGCCAGTGCAACCTAATTTGATGAGCAGTGCTGTTTTTTTGGCCCAAGGAAGTAACCATTCCACTCAACCTGAAGGCCTCCAAGTAGCCCACCCAACCTTAAACCAACGTTAAGTCCTTAAGTCAGTAAAACCCAAGCATGCTCCTATATTCTTTTTTCCCTCAGCTTTTTATTTATATTTTTCCCTTGTTTCACATGATTTAGTATATTAAAGTTTGGCATGGTAGAAGAGGTATTGGTTATATTTGTTATTCTTGATATAAGTTGTTAGATTTATATTATAAATAATATTTATATGACCTTTCAGCTCTCATTGACTCTGTTCATTTGTCTTCTCATTCAGATCAAAGGATTTTCGTCTCTTGACAATCGTGTGCTTTTTAGCAAATCCTTTTTTTCAAACTTCTTACTCATATGTTGAATATAGTTATTTTCCATCTTGATAAACCTATCTAGAAGTGCAATGACAATTCATAGTGCAGTGGACCCTCAAGGCTCAAGTCTATTATTTGGAGTGTAGTGCTTCAAAGAATCAAGAATAAATAATTAATGACAATACGCAGGTTCACAGGCCACATAAGGTTCTTTAACCTAATGTGCATCATGTGTGCTGCATGCTAAATTCAGTTCCTAGTATGTCCTCACAAGGTTCTACTGATGTCTCTTTATGGAATAAGTTGCTTGGGCTTTCTAGTGAATGTTGGGTGTGCTCTAGTAGGAACAATATCTTGTTGACTAGCTTTAGTGAATTTAGTAGACACAAAGGGGTTAAATTTTTATGCCAACATGCAATCTTCGCTACTGTAAATGCATTAGCTGAGCATAATGCTCGTATCAAGGAAATTTCATCAAAACAAAAGACCATTTGGTATAAGATTAAACTATTGGCTTCTATGTGGTGTAAAGCAAATGGTCTATTTAAGGGAGTTTCTGTAATAAATACATAAAGGGATTGTGCAGCTTTGCTCCATTATACTTGCTCTTTTTCATTGTTTCTTCTTTTTTTTTTTTTTCCTTTATTCTAATTTTCTCTTCTCCTTAATGAATTTATTATTTTATCAATAGAAACTTTAATCCAACCTCTAATAAACTGTTCTACATCAGAAGGCCAGAGAAAAAAGAGCTAGATTGACCAAAGATGTGATGCAATCATATAGCATAGAAATCAAGCAGAAGACCGCAGAATATAGATGGAAAAATAATAAAATTCTAGTTTAAAATTAAGAAATAGCAGTTGACTAACATGAGATATCGAATACGAAGAGAGATAACCAGCACATGCATGAAGAAGTGAACGATATGCGTCTGATGTAGTAACAATCTGCAAATATGACCCACATCAGGAGAACAAAGTTTGAAGATGTCACAAAGAACATGCTTAAAACATCTTAGACAGTTTTAACCTGAGATAAGGCCTGTTGTACAATGGGTTGCTTCCACTGAGAAAAAGTCTCATCAACAACATCGAAAGGATTGCTCACCAATGGGCGTAGAGCTACCAAAAAGAGAGAAAATCAAATATTTAAGAAATTAATTTTGATAAAAGCAATCATAGTAGCCATGACAACCTTACTTATAAGAAAAATTGGAAAAGGAAACTGAAGTTCAAAAAATTTGCTCAAAATGCATATCAAATTTCTCATACCATGATATTTTAATTAAAATTTTATAGAAGCATGATGAAATTCTCTGACGAGTAATACATTAGCTCTACAAAATAATATAGTGGGACCGACAACAAAGCACATTTCCATATTTCCATTTTAACATACCTTAATTTAAAATAAGCATAAACTCCCACATGTACCCAAATGTAATCTTAGATGTAAAATATAAAACAACTGAAACTTGATGTTGTCATACCATTGACCTTAGAAACATACCTATGCTAAGAATGAACTTTATTTAGAATGACCACTCATCCCTCGCATCCCCTGATGAGAACTTTGATATATAAATGAG
This sequence comes from Pterocarpus macrocarpus, assembly GCA_031439585.1. Taxonomy (NCBI): domain Eukaryota; kingdom Viridiplantae; phylum Streptophyta; class Magnoliopsida; order Fabales; family Fabaceae; genus Pterocarpus; species Pterocarpus macrocarpus. The sequence goes on along the minus strand of CM062516.1, from coordinate 14,307,519 downwards.
AAACAACTGAAACCTGATGTTGCCATGCCATTGAATATTTGAAATTAGACTATGGAATGTTCACCTATGGGCTAAATAGCCCTTTTCATCCCTAACTTTTTTGCCCCTCCAATTTGATCCAATAACTTCATTTTTTCAATTTGATCCCTGAGTGAAGAATTGTCAATCAATGCAATCCGCCGTAACAATTCTATCACTCCCATTAATGGAACACAGTGATGTGGACTAACAACATATATTGTAGCTGACGTGGCTATTAAGTAGCTTAGCTAGATAGGGAGAAACAAAAAACAACATCGATTTAGCCATTACTTGGTTTTCAACAGTTCCCTTACTTTTGATTCCATTTTCAATTCGGTCCCTAACTACCAAAAGCAATCCCTACACTTTCTCTGCACCAATTTGCGACCATGACCACCACAATAGCCATAACGATTCCCATCACCAATCCACATTCTAAGCGCCACCACTAGCAAGAGCCATGAGTTTTCACAAAGCCATTGCTCAACCATCATTTCAAACCCTAAAGGCAAGAAAAGAACCAAATTGAGCCATCTAATCTATGACTGGTATTGTCTTCATTGTGGGTGGTGGTGAGGGCTGGTTCTAGTGATCAGGATTAATAGCTCAGCTATGTGCTATAATAGTGGTGACAGGTGGGCAGCAGAAGTTTGGAGGTGGCAATTCACATTGGACCTCTACGCAAGATGACTATTCAACCATGGTGGCTATCAAGCATTGTAGGTGCTTAAGATGACAAAATAGCAGTGAAAGGGACCAAACTAAAATGTCACCATACCTAAAACAACATCAATTTTGCTTCTCCTTGTCCCCCTTAACAGTCATGTCAAAGCCAAGAAGTTACCGTTAGTGCCACATTAACAAATTCCGTTATTAGGGTGAAAGAATCGTGACAGACAGCAGCATTCATTGACAATACTCTAGTTACAAGACCAAATTGAAAAAAGAAATAAAGTTAATGAACAAAAATGCCTATTTAGCTTTCAGCTATGCTAAGAACTTATTAAAAGAGATAATATCAGTTCAAAGAGAAACCAACATTGAACGGTTCCCCACCCACAATCTTTAACCAATTTCCTACCTTACATGATAATCCTCTATATACAAAAGTTTATCAACCTTCTTTGAATTTGATTTCTTCAGGTTTCTTAAGAGAATTCTCCTTTCTTTTTTTTTTAATAGAAGAAGAAATTCATTAAGATCAAAAGTAGGAAATTACAAGAGATTTGAAGGATAATGGAACCTAAGAAACATAAGAAAAAATTGGTGCACTTCCCCAAAAGAAGAGAAAAGTCTCCTATGTTTTCCTTTCTTTCCTCCGTTTCCCACACCATCATTGTACTAGGATGGCATTCCAATGCAAGATGACTACATTGCAGCAGTAAAATTAAGCATTTTATGCTTCTTCCTAAGTAGCAAAAACTAGTACTTGCTTTCTTCAAATAGGGAAAAAGATCAGCGGGAATTTTCCATTTCAAAAGTTTTCATTATTTCAGAATGATTCCCAAAGTGGCTGCATTACGCTGTAAACCTGTTTTTAACCCCAAGAACAATTCATTAGTAACACTCAACCTGGCAGCAGAGCTTGTACAAGTGGCAGTGCAGCCCAAAAGTCTGAAGCTCTCTCAGCCATCTTGCTGCAAAGGACAGGCTGCAAACTGCAGTGTGTTAAACAATGTACATAAAAGACCGCAAATTTTGACCAAAAAATGGGGCACAGTGAATTATATATCATTTTACTGTAAGGTACCTGTGATGCACATGAATATAGAACATGTAAGATCCCTTCTTCCACTGCCCCAATATCTAATATATTAAGATAACTGCAATCCCATTGCTCATCTGGTATCCGGAACTCCTCACCAAAGAGGTTTGAATAATCAAATAAAGTGAAAGAACTAGACAGTTCCAATTTTGATTTCTCTTCCGAAATAGATATTACATCATTTTGAGGGTTAGATACATCTTGCTCACTATCAGGATTTATGAGCTTCTGCATAATTCTGGATGCCTGAAATAAAGGAAAATATATACCCAGAAAATTAAAAAAAAATAGCAACAATGTGTAGAGTATATAAACAAAAAGAAAAAAGATAAACTCCTTTCAGTCAAACGTAAAAGGAGAATTTATTTAAACAAATAAATGAGATATAAATACCGTTCTACAAACAGATCCAAGATCAGAATCTTTATATGCCTTCCTCAGTAGCACAAAAATTGCATCTGGCCGAAAAACTATGGCACGATGTGCAGACAAGATAAGAGGTGATGCACTTCGTGATCTCCTTGGCTGCATCGAAAGAAAATGGGAGGGGAGTGGGAAAAGTCATACAAGTGGGAATAACCCTCACTCAATAATTAATAATAAATACATGGAAAGCTAAGTAATATAAAGCAACAAAAAGCACCAAAGAATAAAGATGGGACTCCAGTCACAATATAAAGTGAGAAAAAAAAAATCTATTTGGCGCAAAGCTCTCAGCCTTTTCTCATTGGTAACTCTAAATGATATGTTGAGGAATTGAAAAGCCATGTTGCATTGATTTTTTCAATTTTTCCTGTCTGTTTTAAGTTCTGCCTTTTGGCTTAGGAGGATTCCTTGTCTACTTCACTTTTTGTAACTCTATCTCTTCATCTCAGCAAAATTCTTTTTCAACCCCCCCCCCAAAACAAAAAAAGAAGAAGAAATTGTATTTTCAGTATCAAATGACAAAAGCCTCACCAGCTCTGCCTCCCCCCTCCCCCAACAAACATACTGTAAGGACTCCCTCAACATCATATTTAACAAGATTAATATAAATGATTGGTTGCAGCTTCCCAGACTGCACAAAGCTCACACACTCCTAATATTTGAGCCATATTTTTTCTGATTTGTACAAGTCACTTATTTTCCATTGTCAGATTGTCTAGATATTTGTGCTGCAAACTTTGAAATATTTTTGGGGAAAACCTGATTTGTCCACACAGTTTAGAATAAATTTCTCATATGCCATTTTAGAGTTTTGTTTGGAGAAAAGGCAATGTCTTGAGCACTGTGCAATGTTTGCAACAATTATTATGCATGGTTGGAGAGATATGTCAGGACTTTCAATAAGTTCTAGCCATTAACACTTTTGTGGAATAAAGTAGCACCCTTGCTTTGAGGGGAGATACTCAGACATAAAGAGAGATCAGTGAGCTTTGGTCTCTTCTTTTTATTTCCTTTTCTTATTTGGTGGTTCCTTAAGAAGAATATCTTATCTTATGCTCCTCAACTTCTTTGTCTCTCCTCTCTAATGAAATTTCTTTTCTCATTGAGAAGAAAGTAACACTGGACCTTGGACAAGTAGATGACAGTGAGATTTAGGGACCATGCAGTATATTCATGAATATGCATCTGAATACAGAAACAGACAAACTCATGCTGTGAAAGCAAAGAATGGCACACCATGGAGTGGCACCAAAAAAAAAAAAAGGAAAAGAAAAAAAAAATTCACCCAGTCAATAAGGCAAGTGGAGAAAATATCAGAGAAATAAATGATTGTGGAAGCTACCTCGAAGTTAGAAGAAACAGTTAGGGCTGGTGACGGCTGACTACTTTTGGAGGTATCAAGATCTGTGATATTGCCTGAAGGCTTTGAAGTTGCCCTGCAATTACACAAACTATTTTACTGGAGCAATTATGAATACCAGAATAGTCAATGCGCACACACAAACATAAATGAGATATGTACTTAAGGAGCTACAGGTTTATAAAGTTTAATTACAGATTAGGTTACCAAGTCTAATAAAACTACATTAAAATCCTTAGCAATTCAGTGCATGTTAATTTTAAGCCAGAACCACATAATTAATTTCCAAAATGAACACAATAACTCCACTAGGTAAGGTGGGCTATATAGATCAATTTAATCCATTGGCCTCTATCAAAAACCAAATTATCAATAAAACCATTACAAGTAAAGTTTCTCTTACGGGATTCCCCTAAAACTTTCTGTGGTTTCACTCTATTGATTGGAATACTCGACTATCTTCCATTTGATCCACTTGTCTCACTAGTTTACCGGTCTTCTTCTCATGTTACCAAACCAGTGTAAACAAGGCTTTGTCTTCTCCTCAATCAATACCAGTCAAACTTCCTCCCAAATATATTCCTTCCTAATCTGATCTTTTCTTTTATGTCCCTCATTTTTCTAAGCATTCGCAGCACAGCCACATTATTTTATGCTGTTTTTTCAAATCAATGAAAACCATGTGTAAGTCTCTTTGATTCCTCTGATGTATCTCCATCAATCTTTGTAGCAAATAAATAGCTTCCATGGTAGACCACTCAACCATAAAACCAAATTAATTCTCTCTAATGTGAGTTAATCTTTGCTCAATTACAGGCTCCCATAGCTTCATATTACGGCGCATAAGCTTAATCTTCCTTATAATTTGCACAGTTTTTTTATGTCTCTATTGTTTTCATAAACAGGAACTAAAGTACCATGTACTCCTCCTTCCCTCATCTAACATTTTCATAGACCCCATAATATCCTCAAATAACTTTGCAAGCCAACTTATGTCTTTCTATCTCAGACACTTCCATACCTCAATAGGTATGCTATCAAGTCCAACTGGTTTGCCATTATCCATCCTCTTCAATGCTTCTTTTATCGCAAACTCCTGAACCCTACAATAAAAGGTAAAATTTTGGTCCTCCTCTATGGTGTTTAATCTATCCAAGAGAAAAAAGTCTTGTGTCCTTCTCCTTCACTAAATAACTTGCGAAAATAACTCTTATATATTTCCTTGATGTCTTCTACTGTGACCAAGAATAAACTCTCTTCATCGTTGATGCATAAACCTGGTTTAAATCACTTGTCTTTCTTTGTCTACCTTTAGCAAACTTGTAAATAATTCTTTCCCCCTTTTTAGTGCTTAAAGATTGATATAATTGATCAGATGCGCTAGCTCTCGCTTTGCTTACCGCCTTTTAGTATCTTTCTTAGCTACTCTATATTTTTCCCAACTTTCAGTACTTTTACACAAGGACAACACTTTAAAACTCTTGCTTTTAACCTTCGTCACGTTTGTATACATCAGACCACTTCATTTCCAGAACTTCAAACATGACATTAATCAAGAATAGCCAACCAAGATACAGAATTATTAACAAAGCAAACACATACCAAACAAAATTTCCCACTAGTGACAAATGATTAGCTGGTGACAAGATTGTAAAAAGCAAACTAACCTTTCATTCACCACATGAAGAATAGGATAAAGAGGACCAGCAAGCATGGATAGAAAGCGTAGGTTAGACTCTGGACTATCTGGAAAGCTTGCAAGGTCTGCCTGAAGTTCATATACATTGCTTAATTAATGGCTAAACAACGGTAGGGAAAAAAAGACCGAAAAAAAGGAAGAATTGTGATAAATTCATTAACGAAGAATGCCCAATTTTACCTCTAGTTGTGGAAGAAATACAAGCAACCGACTTGTCATATCTTGCAATAACTACAAACCATGAAAGATCAGAAAGAAAATACAAGTAATAATAACAGACAAAATAAATTACATAATAAGCATGTTAATGGCAGCAAAGATTCAATCAACCTGAAGATGCATGTCATGAGGATCCTGTTTGTGTGATATAATATGCGGTAGCAAGTAATTAACAACCGGTTGAAACTCAGGCTCAAGACCAGCCACAGAAACTCCTATCAGCTGCAAGAGACAGATGGTAAAAAGAAGTTTAGTAATGACAAGTGACAACCATTTGAAACTTTAAACCATAAGGTTGCAAGAACTTATAATAAGAGAAGTGTAAGAACATGAACCTAACATGCTTAATGAATCATCGATTTGCCTCAGAAACTCAGAAAACAACAGAAAAATCAATTTATGCGCTTTGAGGAAGGAAAGAGTCCAAAACTTAGTCAAGGTGTGTTGTATGATAAGGGCTGAGCTTTGCATTAATTTTCTATGAATCTATTTCCTTTATATTCCTGATGTAATGGCATTATGTCCTATAGTTTGCTTCCCTCTCTCAATATATATATATATATATATATATATATATATATAGAGAGAGAGAGAGAGAGAGAGAGGGGGGGGGAAGGTCAGTTAACATCAGTGTAATTGAGTGGGCCTAACTCAACCCCAAAAGTTAGCTCATGGAGGAGCATTGCTCAAGTTCTTATAAAGACTTTCTTGATCATATCTTTCAGCAATGTGAGACTCTAATAGGAAGATATTTGGGTTGGTACTACTCCTTTTTTTGAGGCATTTCCATAGCTTTTTCACCTATCCTCTTTGCATAATGCCCCTGTTTGTCAATTTTTTTTTTCTCAGATAACCTAAATTGGAATTTCCATTTTCCCAAAAATTTGCATAATAGAGAGGTTATTGAGCTAGAGTCCCTTATTCCTTTACTTGATTATATTCATCTTTTGATTTTCGTAACTCAAGAACCTGGACTTTTGATTCCTCGGGGGTTTTCTCTAGTAAATCTTATTTTCAGTTCTAGTCTTCATCTCCAAAAAGAGAAAAATTTTAATTGGATAAACCCATTTGGAAACCTAAAGCTCCCCAAAAGGTCAAAACTTTTATTTGGATTGTTGTTCTTAACAAGATTAACACAAATGACATGTTCCAAAAAACGCAAGCCTCTCACCACTTTGCCTCCAAATATGTGTATTATGTGTGGTTTGGATTCCAAATTGGGGCCTCCTCTCTTTCTATATTGCCCTATCACAGTCTCTTTGGAGCAAGCTTTCTGATTTGTTTGGAGAGTCATGGGCTGGCCACTTGGCCCAATGGCTCAGTCTCTTTCGAACAGGCTTTTTTACTTCTTTGGAAAGTCATGGGTTTGCCATATCGATTTACCTCTTTTTCTCCTCACTAACTTCAAAGCTTCTCATAAAGATGCAAAGATCATGTGGTAGTCCTCGATTTATGTTGTTTTATGGTATATCTAGTTGGAAAGGAATGCTATAATTTTTAATGATTCTTTTTCAACTAATAGAGTTACTTCAAGATACGATTACTCTTTTGGCTTCCCTATGGTGCTCTACTCATGGTCTGTTTCATAGTGTTTCGTTATCAAAAATACAAAAGCATTGACATTGCTACATGTGTTGTTAGTGTGCTCTGCTCATGGTCTGTTTCACGATGTTTCATTCATAGTAGTCAATCACGTGCTATAGCGGCACGACTGCATAGCGAAGGGTGGCAACAACAAGGACAGGGGTTGTGCCGTGTTTTGTAGGTGCGGCTATCGCGGCTGCGAATCGCACCAATTTGCGAATGAAATCGTGGTTTCACAACCACTTTTTGTTTCAACAATTAAAAACCCTATGTTGCCCTCAATACTCTACTATTGCTGAGTAAGTATAGGGGCATAAGGGTAATTTTGTCACACATTGTAATATGTTTGGGCTTCTTCATCCCTCCTTTCTCCCATTGAATCTCTTTGACCCAACCCTTCTTCTTGCTCTTTCTACACCAACTTTCAGCGACCAGTTCCGACAACTCATATCCACGACTATACTCTTCTTTCTCTTTCTCAATTTCTTTTCTTCATTTCTCCTCCATCATCTTTATTTTTATCCCCTTTGTTTTTTTTTCTTTTTTGCCCTTTTCTTTTTCCGATTTTTACTCGTTTTTTTCCCAACGGCCTGCTGCCACTTATCTTTTCAATGTCTCTTCCATTTGTCTGGTGTTTTTTTATTCACTATTACGAACTATCATAGCTTATATAGTTATAAAATTTATTTAATTTAAAATTTTAACCCTGGCAACATCATCATATCAATCACAAAGAGCTTCAAGTGTTCTACCAATTTGTTATTTATGCATTAGATTCACAGTGATTGCGTGTTTTTAGAGTATGAATTATGGCTTTTGATTATTAATGATGAATATGAGTTTAATTCTGGATACTTTTTTATTTGTGAATGTTTGTATGTATATTGTGTAAAATACATATTAGTCATCTATGTTTATTAAAATAGCGGCCATCCTGCTATAGCGTTTTTGGGGCCGGCCGCTCCGCGTCACTATCCGTGATTGACTACTATGGTTTCATTATCTAAAATACAAAAGCATTGACATTTGACATGCATTGTTACATGTGTCGTTAGAGTGTCATTCTAGAATCTGTGTCCAACATGTGGACACAACACCCTATTGATGTATTTGTGCTTTATGATTTACCAAATAACCCAAAGAAACATGCATACATTTAAAAATATTATCAATTGCACTCCAATAAAATGCACAAAATTAAGAAACATAGGACTGCTCATCGAAAAGATTTAAACATTTAACATCTAGGATCTTATCGAGAAGTGTGATGCCAACAACAAAAAACAAACATCCCACTATCTTATTAAGAAAATGGCACAGAGAAATTGAAGACAAAAAATCTAGCAATTCCATAAGATTTAACTGTGGAATAACAGCACATAATGAAGGGCAGAAGGCAAAGCTATTATAGCATACCTGAACAAAGAAAATAGCAATGGGATTCCCACGCAAACAAGATATCCTCACATATCGACATGGAGTGTAGTTTGTAGGATAGATCATGTCACGTCTAGGTGCTTCACAACGTGGTCGAACTTTTTGAAATGTCTCTGGCTGGCAAGCAAATATTAATCAGTACAGAGTGCACCATGGTACTTCTGATCTTGGAAAATGCATAGTTAAAAGCATAATAAGTCACACGTGTAATTGAAGGGGAAGAACTATATAATCAATACAGCGTCCTTTGCAACAAAAAAAAAAAATGTAATTGAACAAACACAAGTGCATCTTTCTCAAACGGAGTATCTGTTGCCAATTTTCAGCCACTAACCTTGTAGCGCAAGCCAACTGCAATTTCCCACTCGAGTACAGACTTGTTATAAATCCGTATATGCGACAGTAGGCAAGGCTCCTGCAACATAGAGAACAATACAAATACCACTTAAAAATGCAAGGAGAAGCATAATAATATATTTTTTACAACAATTTTAATGCCCCTTCAAAGGTATCTAGCATTCATTTGGACAGAAATTCAAAAAAGATTAACACAAAACATCCAGTTACTCCAATTTTAGTGCCCCTCAAATAATTATTTTTCTCAACATGATCCCCCTCACATCCTTCCTCTAGATCCACCCCTGCACCTATCCTTTTTCCAAAAATACCCAAAATCAGCTCCAAAATAACCCCCGGCACACAGTGTTCACCCAAAACCCAGAAAACACAATGGAAGAACAAGTGGCCAACTGTTCCTGTACTAGAATTACATAGAACATAAGTTCTCAACAAATCATTTGTATCAATCTTACACACAGCGAGAAATTCTTCCATTCCAATCTCACTACTGTACGACATCTGCAGCAATCCCCATACTCACTTCGCCCAAAAAAAAAAAACGATAAACTCCGTTCAAAACACTGGATTTTTAAATTGATTATTTTTCAGCATGAACTCTGAAACAAGGTAAAATTCCAAACCTAAGTACTTACTCAACATCCATTTATGCATCCAACAAGAAGCCCAATCACCAAAACTCAAAACAAAAAAAAAAAAAAACAAAAGAAAGTTTAAAAAACTCGAAGCAGCCCTAGAGCAGAGCCACCAACCAAAGAACACATTCACTCACCACACACAACCATACCAGAGTACAAAAACCGAAAATTCAAAGTAAAGCTGAAAAAAAAAAAACAAAAAATAGAATGACGATAAAATTTTCCGGCATTGTTGGCTTGGGGACTTTCTCGGGAGCCAAACAAGAGTCAAAGAGAAGAAAGGAAAAAAAAAAAAAAAAAGAAGAAGAAGAGAACTGAGGGTATATATACGGACGTCGAGTTCGAGGAGAATCCACTCCTTGGTATTGGTGGCGGTGGACCAGTGGGTGCGGAGGTCGGTGTCGAGGACGTGCAGTGCCTTCTGCGAAGGCGATTCCCTCGACATCGCCTTCACCTTGTAAGGCAGAGGCTTCACCCGAGGTTCCAGCTCCACCTCCATTTTTTTTCACTTCCTTTCTCTCGTTCTTTTCTTCAAGCAAATGAGCAATGCCAATCAGTCACACACGCGGCTTTGAATTGAATTGATGCTGGTTCTGGTAGATTGTGGAATAGAGTGGGTGTATGTGAAGGAGGAGGACGCAATACACAGTTGGGGTTCAGGTTTTAATATACCCAGGAGACATTGCTGGGTCGGAACAAGACTAGTAATTCCCTTTCGCTCCCAACAGGGGTTTGGTGAGAGCAAACGTTGATTTTAATCCTGGAATTAAAAAATTAACGCTGATGTTAATAGGAATTAGCATGAATTATGAAAAGGATTAATTAGAATCAATTTTTGTAATATATAAGATTAAATTATTAATTTTTTAATTTTAGTGGCTAAAATAAAATATATGTATATCTTCATAGATCAAAATGAACTTTTTCTTAGAGTTTGGTATGCTGAAATATTTTTTATTTTGGGTTACTAGAGATAGCTTTTTTGAGATATTGAGTGCGTTTGATTGTGTTTTTTTGGATAAAAAATTATTTTTTTGGTTGAAAAAATTAGTTTTCATATATTTAAATAATTTTTTAAAATAATTTGGTGTATATTTGAAAAAATTGAAAAATTAAAATTATTTCAATAATTGCTTATATATGCAGTTACTTTTTTATATAATCGCTTATGTGATAATTAATTTATGTTTAAATACTTTAGCTAAAAAATAGTTTTAAGATAATATATTTTGTTTAAATTATATGAAAAAAGTAGCTTTTTAAATAGTAAAATTACTTAAAAAAAAGTATAAAATAATTATTTATATTATCTAATATTTGTTATTTAAGGTCAATTTAGTAAAAATATAATAATTCTGAAATAATCAGCTTCTGCTTGTAACCATGAGCTCCAAAAATTTGTTTATGTTTATAAACTATTTTTTAGTTTAAAATTATTAACTTTAGATTATAATCTATTTTGACAAATTTACCAAACAAGATTAACTTTTTCAAAGCAGCTTTTTTGCTAATAAAAAGCTATTTTGGGAGCTTCACAAATATGCACAAAATTCTCAAAAAAATCTATTTTTAGTTTTTTTAGAGAAACTAAAAAGAATAATTTCTGAAAAAAAATTAGTTTTCAGCTTTGTTAGTTATGTATAAAAGGTGCGTTTGTTTCAGATTTTGAAAAAAGTGATTTTGAATACATATTTGAGAAACAACAAAAAAAGTTGTTTTCCCAAAAAAAAAAAGCTGTTGAAGTAAAAAAAAATCATGTTTGAGTAAGTTTTATTGAATTAGATTATAATTAAATTTGAAAAATTAAAGCTGTTTTGAAGGAAAAAAACAAAAGTTTTTTTTGGGCTTTATTTTGAAAATACTTTTTATACCGTGTATATAATATTATATTTTATCAAATTAACCCTAAATATCAAATATTATATAATATAAATAATTATTTCATATCTTTTTTAGTAATTTTGTCTCACAAAAGTAACCTTTTTTATGCAATCCAAATAAAACAGATTATCTTAAAACCGCTTCTCAGCTAAAATACCCAAACATAAATTGATTCTTAGAAAATCGATTATACAAAAAAAGATTATTGAAATATTGAATAAGCTTTTAAAAATAGGGTAATAAAAAAATTGACTTTTTTATAGATATTTTAATGAAAAATAGAATGTAGATTGTGTTTGGATATAACTGTAAAAAAGCACTTTTTATCTTAAAATGTGATTTTAAGTGATTGCAAGTTGTTTGGATGTAACAATGTAAAAGTGATTTTTTTTTTGTTGTAAAATTACATCAAATTCAAAAATAGAAGGCACTTTCTTTTGATTATTCATAGAACTGACATAAATCAAAATATTCTAAGAAGTAAATGGCCAGAACACGTAACCAATATGTTCATAAAATTAAAATTTTGATTATGGATAATAAGTAAATATCTATAACTAAAATAAATAAATTACTTTTAATTTACCAAACAAAAGTATTTTTTAAATAAGATTTACAAAAAAGGTAACTATAGTTTCAAATCATTTAAATTATGAATATAAATCATGTTAAAATAATGAAATATAATTAATAAATGATAAAAAAATTAAATTCACATAAAAATTTTAAGTTATCAAAATTCAAATTGTCATGTACAAGGCAATGATAACAACAAAAATTTGAAAAAAAAAATCATGAACTCATTCTTATCACAATTTACATACAGGCTAGTAACTATTTCTTATCCCAATATTCATAGAACTATAAATGATATAAACTGAAACAAAAATTCAACAACAAGATTTATGTCAATGGAGATAAATAGCATCAAATGATATTCATTGTAAACAATAGTGCTTTGAGTTCCAATTTTCATATTAACCTACTTTCTCTCAACAACATTAAAAGTTCCATGCATTAGAAAGCAATCAAAAGTAAATGTAAAATTTATCTAAAGAAATAAATACATAAAAAACAAACTAACTACGCATTGGTCTTGGCAATTGATCCCTAATAGCATCTCTTATTTCTTCCATAAATCTAACATTTGCTTGTGTTGGCTCTTGCCATTCATCCTAATCACATATATCATCATCATTCTCCTCATTGAAATTTTGTTCTCTATCTTCAAATGCAATAAGATCCTCAAAACTTTCAAGAACACATAAATCACTAGAATCCATTCTTCTAATATAATTGTGAAGAGCAAAACATGCCCATATAATGGACATCTGAGTTTCAAGCTTGAAGTTAGTCATGTAACGTCACTTCCTCTGATAAGACTACGCTAAGCTCATAAGTCTACTCCTGGAGTTATTATTCATCTGACGGACCTTACTTGACAGCAACTTCAGCCGTCTTAGAATCTTCTCGAACTATCTGGAGATAACATGGAAATAAGAGTGAGAATTTAAGAATTCTCAGCAGGGTTTGCTATGAAATTTTGTACGGTGTCATCATTATTATCTCCAGCTGCTTTGATTTATTATGAAAAATGTGAACATGTTAACTAGACTATTCAATTTTATAGTTCGAAAAAAAATACCTTGTTCGAAGCAGAATTCGTTTTATTCATGCACTTGTCATTTGGGAGAGTCAATACACGAAAAAGTCATGAAGCCTATTACGAATAATAACTATAACATATTAAAAATATAATAACATTATCATACTGAAAACTTGAAATTAGCATCTGCCTGCACTTGTACTTGAATTTCTGCGGATATACATAATTTTCTTTTCTTTCTTGGTCTTGCTTTACTTGTTATGCACATTCCAAAGTATGAGCGCCATGTCATACTCCATCGGAGTGTGATCGCCATGTCACATTTCTTAGGATGTGTAACATCCGCAACTTCCGACTTCCGAGCCCATCAGTATTCCCGACATCCGAATTCATCTTTAAGGCTGGACAAACATGATTTCCGATTTCCGACCTCAGTGAATTTTTAAAATTCCGATTTTTGACTTTAGGAAGGCTCAAACGAATTGCCTTGCATTTTTCGATTTCCGACTTTATATAAGCGTGTATGAATTCCGACCTCATTAGTAGTTAAATTTTGATTTCCGATTTCATTTCAAGTGGCTGATATTTCCAATTTCCGACTTAACACGAAATCCGACGTCCGATTTTATCTTAACCAGGAATGGACACGAGATCAGATTTTTGAACTTGTCTCCAAGTCCGAGTCAAATTTTCACGAGTTCCGAGATTGAGGTCCTACAATTCATGACTTCCGACTTTAAGTGCTTGGCTTTACATCAGGCTTTGCTTTCAAGTTTTGAATAAACTGGATACGTTTCCCGGGTTCCGACTTCATATGCAGGATGTTCACGAGTTCCGACTTTATAAAGAGTACGAGTTCCGATTTCATTTTCAGAATATACTGGAAACTAGTCCCACTTTAGGCGACATGGAGAGCAATTCTACCACACAAAGAGGACGACGTGGAGAGCAGTTTGGTCACAAAAAGAGAGCAAGGTTGGCTGAAACTCAGCCTTATGTTTTAAGGCCAATCAAAACCTTCCAAGTTAACTACTATTCATGCTTATATAACACATTCTCCCCACTTCTTTAGACTCTTCTCTCACGTTGCATACTTCACTCCAGCTCTCTCTTTTCTTTTCTTCACTCACCCAACTCCACCACACTTTGAAATTCTACCAAGTTGCAGCTACAAACTTAAACCAAAATCATTCATAGTAAGAGGTAGAGGTTTTAATTCTTGTCTTGATTTTCCTGTTTCTTGGATGATTATTAATGGTTTAATTCTTCAATTCTGATATATTGATTGAGTGATCATGATGAATTATGGTTGGTCTATTGGCTGTTTGTGAGATTAAAATTGAATTAGAAACAAGAAAGGATGAAGATATGAAGAAGTTGAGAGGCTGGAAAACTCAAAACCCTCGGCAGTCCGTACGGCGGAGTGTACGGCTCCGCCTCCCGCCATTCAAAATTAATGAAACCATTTTTATGTGAAACTAGACATCTAGGGCTTTCCATACATATATCATATAAGACCATTGGATTAATATTGAGAAAGATATGAATTTTTGAAGTTTGACCTAGGAATCCAGACATCCACCCGGGCAGTATGGGTTGAAAAGGGTGTAACTCACCCTATACAACCCCAAATTGAGTGAAACTAATTTTGTTGGAAAGCTTACACATAGGAGAACATCCTACTTAGAAATTTCGAGTTTGTTACCATCCTATTTGTTCCCAGTGATTTGAAAAAATTAACCTATGTCCAAACCAAGCCAAATCAGAGCAATTCAAGAAGGTTAAGTTTCGGGGCTTATAATTCGAGCCCTACCAAGCCAAATGGGATAGGACTTTTTGTAAATGAAACTTTACCCTGTTAACTTTAATATGAGTCCAATTTCGTATCATTTGAGTCAGTTTTCGATTTTTAGTGGATTTTTACTTTTAGATGTCTGATTCTGGCTAGCCACTGGGCAGGCCGAGGAAAGATCTAAATATCTCAAGTTATAGATATCGAAATCAGATGGGACCAAAGAGGTTAGAAAATAGAAACATAACACTTTAACATACTCAAATTTGAGGTCCAAATGAGTTAAATAGAAATTATGGCTTGAATTACAAAAATTGGATTGGTTGACTATGCTGGAGCAGGAACTCTGTCTATATGAATTTGATGTTGATATGAGTTCAATATTAGAATATGTATGTGATATTGTGTTCCTTGTGATAAATTGATGTTTCAATATGCTGGCACTATTCATGGGAAAGCGAACACGTTCCGTTATGCTGCCGAGATTTCGGTAGAATCCATGCATAAGTTATGAATTACATGTTAATACATGTGCATTTCAAGGGAAGTTATGGGAGATATGATAAATATTATGTACTATGAAAGTTCCATGCTACTTGGGCCAGCCCCGGATAAGAAGTTAAGGGGAATAGATCGGTGGGAACATCGGGGAAAGTAAACCCGGTAATTCCTGTATATGAATGAGCTCGATCCTGATAAGCAGACTATTACCCAGGAGTCTAAATGGCCAAGAACTCCCAGGGGACCAAGAGATGGAAAAATGATGAAAGGAAATGAAAAGTTTAAAAGGGAAAGTTCAAATATGAGTTTGCATGATTACATGAATGTATAAATGCATGAAATAGTTATGTCAAGATATTACAGTTGTCTACTATATTTATTTACTACTGTTTATTTATTTATTCTGTTTATCCTTCTACATACCATTATTAGTAATCTATTTTATTTCTTGTGCCGTCTGAAGTAAAATTGAACCTTGCCTCTAATTTATATTTTCTTGAACTCATTGAAATGGATATCTCAGTTTGAACACATGTTTTTTTTATAATTAAGTAAAAACCGAGGCAACTGAGAATGTATGTGATGTCAGTTAACCAGTATACCCGAACCCTATTGAGAATTTCTTGAAATTCTCACCCTGTTTTGTATCTTCCGCATCTTTCTCAGACGCTGGCGAAGAGCTCAACGACCACTCTTTTCATTGAGATCCTAGACCTGCAGCTTCACTATGACCCCGAGTTGGACTAGTTGCACATAGCCTGCTCCTGCTAGTTCTACCTCTGCTTTTAGCACTAGGAATTTGGCTGTCCTTATTTCATCTGCTGTTAATACATATATATATATGTATAGACTGAAGCAATGACTTCTGATATGTAAATATACATGTATGTATACAGTTGATGTTATTATACTATTTCTTATCTGTTGTAGTATTATGATGAGTTTCATAGTGCTCATAGTATAGCAGTGCACCGCTTCGACTGTTTTGTAATACAAATCACGAAATTTAAGTAGAATATTAACACCGTAATACAGTCTACTTAATTGAATGCTATGACTTAAACATAACATTAAATTAGTAGGGTGTTACAGGATGTAGTCATCATGCCATGTTCCAGAGTATGATCACCATATCATACCCTATCGGGGTGTGATCGCCATGTCACATTCCTTAGGGTGTGGGACCTTCATTCG
The DNA here is from genome assembly GCA_031439585.1 of Pterocarpus macrocarpus. Lineage (NCBI taxonomy): Eukaryota > Viridiplantae > Streptophyta > Magnoliopsida > Fabales > Fabaceae > Pterocarpus > Pterocarpus macrocarpus. Next base: position 14,291,039 of record CM062516.1, on the reverse strand, counting down.
GTACTTACACTAACTGGGTCATGCCATGTCTCATGTAAGTTCTGTCCCCGATACTCACACTAGCTGGGTCGATGCCATGCCTCATGTGAGTGGGATGCTTGCATATGCTTTAATCTTTATTCTTTACTATCCTTGGGTAGTCTGATTTGTCACACAGTACTGACCCACAAGGGGATTCATGTGCCTCCAGTCTTGGAGGGATCTCATTTTATATATTTATATCCTTTCATTCGCATAAATAATTATGCATAGACATACTAAATGCATTCATGCATGTGCTTCATCGCTTACGTTCATATATCCTTACATATATGTCTTCTACATACCTATTCATAATATACAAGTGTTTATAACCTTCTTACAATTCTACCGAAAATTTACAAAGATAATCTAACGAGTCCGCTTCCCTATGAATAGTGCCATTACATCAGAACATCAATTTATCATAAAGGTCACAACATTACACACATATTTCAATATGGAACCTATATTAGCATTAAACTCATCAAGGCAGAGTTTCTGCCTCAGCATAATCAACCAACCTGGTATTTATAATTCAAGCCATTACTTCTATTTAACTCATTTGGACCTCAAATTTGGATATGTTAAAGTGTTATGTGTCTAGTTTCTAATCTCTTTAGTTCCATCTAATTTCGATATCTATAGCTCAAGATATTTAGAGTTTATCCCGGCCTGCCTAGTGGCTGGCCAGAATCAGACACATAAAAGTAAAAATCCACTAAAAATCGAAAACTGTTTCAAATCATATGAAATTAGACTCATATTAAAGCTAACAGGGTAAAGTTTCATTTACAAAAAGTTCCATTCCATTTGGCTTGGTAGGGCTCGAGTTATAAGCCTCGAATTCTGACCTTCCTAAATTGCCCTGTTCTAACCCGGTTAGGACATAGGGTAACTTTCTTGGATCACTGGGAGCAACTGGGACCTGATCTAATTTTGAAATTTTTATGGGACATTCCTCTATGTGTAAGCTTTCTAACAAAGTTGTTTTCACTCATTTTCAAGTAGTATAGGGCGAGTTCTACCTTGAGGAACCCAACCTGCCCAGAATCAGAGTTAGAAACCTAGATCGAAATTCAAAAATTCATATCTCTCTTAATACTAATCCAAAAGCCTTATATAATATATGTATGGAAAGCCCTGGATGTCTAGTTTCATTTAAAATTAGTTTCATCAAATTTAATTAGCTATAGGCGAAGCCGTACACTCCGCCGTACGGACTGTCGAGGGGTTTTGGGTTCTCCAGCTCTCCATCTCTTCCTATTTTCATTCTTTCTTACTTCTAATTCGGTTTAAACCAAACAAACAGCCAATAACCCATCATATATCATCATAATCATTCATTTAACACATCAAAGATTATAAGAATAATTCAACCTCAGCTAGCCAAGACCACATAATTGATGCAAAAACTAAACCTCTACCTTTGTTATATGTGATTTTTGCTTGATTTTTGGGGCTTGGATATGCAAGACTTGATTAGGCTTGATGGTTGGCTGGAGTTATGTGAGTGAAGAAGAGAAGAAGAGGGCTGAAAGGAGAGGAGAAGAGGCGCAGTCTGATGGGTGAAGAAGGAGCAGAAAAATCTGATTGAAGGAGTATATATATAAGTGGCTTCTTGGCTTGTGATTGGTAGATTCTTGTATGGCTGAAATTCAGCCAAGCCTCCCCCATGATTTGTGGCCAAAGTGGCGCCACTTTAGGGTGCTAATGTGGCTGAGTAATCAGCCCTAGCTCATAGGGTTTGAAGCTTGTAATTCCATTGGTTCGGTTCCGACAGTTTAAAATACCGTAGTCTTACCGATTTCCTTTAAATCGGTAAAACGGTTTTGAAGAATTTTGTGAGGTTTTTATAAGTTTCTATCTTGGTCCTAATTTCTCTAATTTAACCTCTAATCAACTTCTAGTTAACCTCTATTAACTTTCTAATTAACTCTACAACCTTAATAAAATCGAGTAATAGTGTACATTAAACGTTTTGTGAATTTTAGGGCCTTCTGTTTCTGTTTTTCAAGGCTAATGGCATTTTCGTAATTATGGGTAAGTCTAGGGGTATCCCATGTCATTTCATATATGGATACCTCCGTGGCTCAATTGGGCGGGGTTTAGGTTTCTACATTTTCTTTACGTGATTCTGCTTCGTTTAAAACCTTATTCTGCTAATTCTCTTGATATAGGGACCTAAATGTCATTTTCTAAAAAGTTTATGGACAAGGTGGTCAACAACAAAAGTTTGTTGTTATTATTTTCTATTGCATTACATGGGAATGTTACAAGTTATATTTTGTAATATTCTCCACCTTACTTTGCAGATACCAAAAGTCCTTTTAATAACACTTCTCAAACTAGAATGATAAAAATTAAATAGCCAATCTAAAATGTGAAAGATGATACCTTGTGTTCCTATATGGCCCTAAGAAACCTTTGAACAATGGGTATCCTGAGTCAACAAGGTAATATTTACCTATACATAAATGAAAAATACATTATAAAAATATTCCTAATTTAAAAGAAAAATAATTCAAGTTATACAATACTAACCTTCAGGAGGATAAGGAAGCCTAAGATTTGGCTTGCGAAGAGTGTCCATCAAAATTCTTGCATCATGAACTAATCCTTCCCAGCCACACAATGCATATGTAAAACACATATTAAAATCACATACAGCCATCACATTTGTACTTGTATATCCTTTCTTATTAAAGAATGGTAATTACTTATCTATGGGCACATGAATTTTAATGTGAGTGCCATCTATTGTCCCTATGCAATCTTTAAAGTAAAGGCCAACATCGATCATCATTCTTAATATATTCAGGGACACCATAGTGCATTGGATCAACAGGTTTAATTACACGGTTTCCTAATTTATTTACAACCTTTAAAACTTGATAAAATTGCCTGTGGATAGTCTCACTAGAATGTTGAAACCGTTCTTCAGTATTTCTATATGTAGCTCCATGACTGATCATGTATAAGAACAAAGCTACACTCTCATATGCTCCAATGTGTTTGGTAGGTGTCAATCCACAATTTCTGGTTAACTCCAATACCAATTGCTAAAACACATGTTTTCTCATTTGAAATTATTCAAAAAATCTATTTTCGTTTCCTTCCTTCAACTCTACTAGCCACTTATAACCTGAGAGAATTGAAGTTCTTTTCTTATCTTTCACAACATATTTCAATACATAACTTGTAATTAAAATTGCAGCCAATCTCCTTGCAATTCCAAGCCGAAAGTTTATGTTATTTTCGGCTTCAATTTCCATATTAGAACTATCATCACTTTCACTTGAACTATCAGTCATCCTACATAAGAAATACAAACTTCATCAAAAATAAGTCAATTAAATATCAAAAACATGTTGCATAACATGTCCATCACACCATCAAATAAGTCTTATAAATTTAAAAAAGTTCAACATTACATGTCCCAACACAAGTCAATTAAAGCTCAAAAACAAGTTACATAACATGTCCAACACACCATCAAGTAAGTCTAGTAAAATTTAAAAAGGTTCAATATTACATCTCATTATCAAATAGACATTCTAACGATGATTATGTGGGATGTCCTCCTCTGTAAAAGTATCTAGCCAACCAATGGTTAAGTCACGATCATTGTGCATTAAGTGACAAAATGTGATCCTATTTTCCTTTTTTGCTAGAATTCTCATGGCCAAAAAATATTTGGAAGTTCCTTTTTCTAAACACGACACATCATTTAGCATTAACAAATATTTGTCATAGCCATAGGGGTTATCTGGCAATGCTCCTGTGATAGTAGTATTCGAGCTTTGATCCATCCCAATAAGTTGATCAAGGGATTCTTGAAGCTTCTTTGCTACCCCGATCTTTTTCTCTCCTTTCCCTGTTTTCTTCCTCCTTTTTGTACTCATATTTGAAGAAGTTGGCAGTGTTGTTGGTTGAACTTCATCATGAACTTCACAATTATCTCCCTCATCCTCGTTCATTGGATTATATTCATTGATTTCAACATCCTCAAAATAAATATTATCTCCTTCATCTAGCAGTGGATCTTGATATGGAATTAAAACAGCAAATCCAGTTGCCATAGTACCTTTAAAACATTTATCCATCAAATACAAGAATTTAGGTCCCCTATGTTTCCACTTCAAAATCTCTGGATCTTCCTATAATCATTAGAAAAATAAATAAATAAATATATTGGCATAGAAAAAAAATATTTGTAAAAGAAAGAGATCCTAAGTATCAACACAAACATACCTTGCCTTTGTCGGTCCACCATTCTTCAGGAGCCTAGATGATATTTTTCTCATGATCCCATCCAAGACTAGTTTCTTTTTCAACCATCTTTGCAAATGATGCAAACCCCCTTCTTAAGGCATCCCACCTATTTTTTAATTGTGTCTTGTCATAATTAGGACTAGCTTCCTCATGAAATTTTTGTTGCACATTCTTCCACCCTTCTTTGCTAAAATGCGTGCTCGGCCTATTCCTAGCAAGTATCTCTTCAACACATACCTTTAAGAATATTTCAGTTTTTACATCATCCAATTTTGCATCTCCCTCACAACCTCTCATATCTCTTTTGGGTGCCATTCTAATAATTAAGAAAGTAAAAACATAGGAGGATTGAGAGACATTTACAAGGAATTAAAATAATAAGGAGGATTGACCGAAAAAAAAATGATAAGAAGGAAGTTCCAATGAATCAAACCATCACTACATAGATATACCCCAAGTTATTGATGACAAAGAAGCTATTGTCTATGCAAAAAGAAGGATGGAATGAATCACAAAAGAGCTATTGCACAAAAAAGCTTTAGATGCATAAATTCTTGACAAGAAAGTAAAAAGCCAAAAAATAGTATTTTGCCCATGTATAAGTTATTCAAAACAATACAGTAAGATAAATATAACCTCACCTATCTAGAAAAACGTACTCTTTGACTAAAAGTTAGAAGAACCACTATTGCATAAGAAAGGCTTTCCAAAAGACTCCAAAAAGGATCTTAATATAGCAATTCACATAGATTTTAAAATTGAAGACAAAAGTAATTTTCCATTGAGTTAACAGCAATTCCATGTGGAACATAAAATCCAGGCATTTAGAAAGAGTATAAAGAACATGCTCACTGCTGATCGCTTCCAAAAACTCAAATAAATTGCTTAGTTCTAGAGATGATATTAGACGTATTGATCACTGTATTGGTTTGTCAATAGTCAGAACAAATCCACATTTCCTTTTTTCTATTTTCGTTGTCCCTCTCAAGGTAAAAGATGAAGATCAAATTATAAAGCATATTGAGATTATCCTCACCTATTTTATCTTACTATTACTTGGTTAGATATCTTAAGATATGATTTAGGGAAAAAAAAGGTGGGGGGGGGGGAGAAAAAGGACTAATTCAGAAGGTACTTTTGTGTCATGGGACTATTAGTCTTTACTTGTTGATTGCACTGCAATTCACATTTCTCTGTAATAGACCTCTTCTATTGCATTACAAATTTACAATAATAAGTAAATAAGATTTTTTGTTTTTGGTAAATAGCAAATAGGACTTTTATATTACTTTCTATACAATGTTGCATTCTCAATCACATGACATAAGCCACCACAATGAATCTGAGTATCTTAATAAGAGAAGGCATATAGATTCTTTTCTTTTTTTTTTTTTTTGCCATCTATACATGACAAGCAAATATCCTGCCATATGGGTACAATACGCAGAAATAAGATTTGTAAGCCATTAAAGTCAATATCACAAATAAACTAGCTTATTGAAGAATTAGTTTTTATTTCTCATTAAAAGCACAAAAACCCATTCGCTACCAAAAAAGTTCAAATGCAAATGCTCACCTAAATAGTGTGAAGAAAACACTATAGAGACTGCTACACATGATTAACCAAAGTCCTCTAAAAGCAAAAACAAAAACAAATCGCATACAAGGCAAAAAAAAAAAAAGAAAAAGAAAGAAAGAAACCTGAAGACCAACTCTAGAGGAGTGAGACACAGGTTCTTGTCCTTATCTTTGTTTGATCTGGTGCTGGGATTTCTCTATAAAATTGTGATCTCACTTTTTCAACAACGATGGTGAAATTTGCATGAGGAAGAACATTGGCTCTGGAAGAAGAAAGAGCTAGCAATGAGGAGGGAGAAAGAAGGCGATGGTTCTAAGGGCAATATTTGTCATTTTAAAAGTTTTAAAGGGATATTTTTGTCCTAAAAATGTGCCCCATGTTTTGAGAGTCATCATCTCTCTCTTCTATCGCATATCTCTTTTTCAGATTATTTTCAAAAGCTAGTAACATCAGCTTCCCGAAAAAAGCTAAAAGTAGATTAATTTCAAATTCTGATTAAACACAAAATTTTATCCAAACACAAAACTTGTACCAAAAGTGATTTTTTTTTTATACAAAATGTGATTTTTTCAGTAAATAATCTTATCCAAATGCATCCTTAATCTTACAGCTTTTCTAAACACACACTAAAACATAAATTTTATATATAACTGAAAAAGTTGAAAACTGATTTTTTTTAGAATCTACTCTTTTCAACTTCTCCAAAAAAAGCTGAAAATAGATTTTTTTGAGAGTCTAATTATTTTTAAAAAATTATCCAAATATACGAAAACTAATTTTTTAGTGAAAAAAGTGATTTTTCACTTTAAAAAAGCATAAACAAACGCACTCAAAATTTAAGTTTTAAAATTACTTTTTTTCCAAAATCTAAAACAAACACATTTATAATTTGGTAAGCACACTAAATTTTTAGAAATATTACAAAATATATCTAGGAGTAAATTTTTCTTGCATTTGGCTGATACTAATATTTTCTAGAATATTACATATTTTTTTTCAAAAATATTCCTAACAATTTAAATTAAAAAAATTAACCATTAAACACATTAGACATATATTTAAACATAATTTACATATAAATATAAGAATTTATTTTTGATGCATAGTGTAAAAAAGTTATACACAAACATCCAATCATATATTACCACATCAAGAAAAGTGTCTAACTCAACCATCTAATATCTTAAAATTCTTATAAATAGAAGTATATGATTGAATAACACTGTAAACCTCTTTTACATTGTTAATGTATCAAAATTAACCTCTAAATATAACTCATTATAGCCATAATATTATGAAAATTTTTTACATAAAGAATTTTTGAGTAAAATACACCTAACCCTTGAGGTATTAAGAAATTACATTCTACCCCATGAATTTTCGAAATCTATATTCCACCTTATTATGCTAACCCCTTGTTAACATTCGTTGCCTAACTCCTATCACATTGACTTTGGTTTAACTCAATTAGTGTTATATTAGAAAGCAAGTTAACCAAACATCACTTACCCTTGGTTAAGTGACCATATATGTGAGAATTAACTAGACTAAATGTCTCCACTACCTCTACTTATTGCTCCTGCAATTCAGTCTCCACCACCACTCGGACGAAGTGAAAGGCACCATTAATATGAAAAAGAAACGAACTTGTAATTTTCAATACAACATGTGCCGAAAGGAGCTAGCTTTAGACATCTCAAAAGCAAGAAAAGGTATGATTTTAAGTTTCGATTTTGTTACTGGATGGCGCTAAATAGTCACAAAGCAAAAGCAAAAAATGACATTTGTGAGCGTAGAAATCACCAAGCAAGCAGGGAGCACTTTGGTTGTGACAGAAAAAGCATGCTCAGGGTGCTTATGTCGAATCTCATCATTTTGTGGGTTTACTCCCATTTTCTTTCTCAAAAGTCAAAACCTTCATTCTCTCTCTGATTGTTTTCTGCCATGGCCTATCAATTGGTCATCGAATTTTTTCAAACCCAAACAGCATCGCTGTCATCACCCTTGATCACCCAAAGATGCCATGAATTTAGGTTTCTTCCTCTCTTTTCTCTTCTTACTTTTTTGGTATGGTTATGCTATTAAATTGAGTTATGACAATGGTGTTCCAAGATTTACTTCTAAATTGGTTATTTGAACACACTTATATACATAATACTTGATGTTTGTGTTGTTTTTTAGGGTCTAGTGTATTGGATAAATGTTTTTTATTAAAGTTTGGATTGTTGTTGGATACTTGTCTCAATTTTTAGGTTTTGGAAGCAAAGATTGGCTTTATGTATTTGCTTCAAACCATAACAGTCATATTTCTCCAACAATCAATTTTTTTATTTTATTTTTTAACGTCTTTAAATGGTTTACTTCATGGTCAAGTTTGATTTACTAGAGCATCATGACAAAGTCATTGAAGGTCCCCGGATGATAAACAACCATTATTTGGTAGTGAGGTGTTGGTATCCTTCTTTCAATCCTTATAAGCAATGTTTTGACCATACTATGGTTTGGATAAGATTTTTCGAGTTGAATATGTTGTACTACCATGAAAAGTACAATTACATTATTGCAGCAGTTATTGGAAAGCTTATCAAGGTGGACTTACCACAAAATCGGCTGAGAAAAGAAGATAAGCAAGGGTTTGTGTGGAGGTTAACTTAGTTGCACTAGTGGTGGATGAGGTTTCGATCAATGACCACTAGCAAAAGGTGGAGTTCAAAAGCCTTCATCTTATTTATTCAGCTTGTGGTTGCTATGATCATTTGGGGCATGACTATCAGTTAGCATAACTGATAGAGGCACAAGCGAGTGGTCTAGTGCAAGTTGCAGCTTTGAATCGATTGGAAGGTGCCAAATCTATAATGGATCTAGTTCAAATTTCAAATGAGAATGTGTAAGATTATGATTAAGATGAGTGGATTATGGTGCAAAGGAAGTAAAAATGTTGAGATAATAGGGATTTGAATAAGGAGAACAAAGGCATTAAGGGTGTTAAGGCAATTTCAAAGAATGTAGTTGATGGAAATAAAAAAGAGAAGACTAAGATCGTGGACCACATGGGCTACAATAAGGAGGATAATTCTCAACATAAAGTCACTACAAATATGCCAATCAATTTGCATGGTGTCAGTATGGTTAGAGGGTAACAAAAAAAGACCCACATGCATGGGGTTAAGCAAAAGACCAATTTTCTCTTTAGTGTTGTGAATAAGGATGACATTGTGAAAAGGGATTGAATTGTTAAGTTCCAGAATCATGTGTCTCTTAACAAGGGGCCTAAGACTACACCACTGATTAGAAAGAAATAACAATGTGTTAGTACCTCCCTTCCTCTCAAGACCCATGTTGCAGAAGCTACGAATTCAATGGATGAGGTAGCCCAAACTAAAAGAGTGTTGTCACAAATGTTCCACTAAATGATGGCATAGGGTAGAAAGATGTGCCAGATTCAAAGAGTGATGGAGTCTTGCTAGCACCTTGAGAGTTGTATGAGGTGTATGTTTCATCTATTATATTTTATGTTTATGATGAATTTTGAAAATTGTAGTATAATAGCTTAGAATGTGAGGAGGGCAATAAGTAATTTAGGCTATAGGTATGCAAAGGAATTAATAAGGAAATACCATCCAACTTTATTCTGTTTACTTGAAACTCACTTGGTATTTTCCAAAATGGAAAAATTCTGGCCTTCCCTTAGTTATAGGGCCATTCATATCGTGGAGGCAGTAGGACATTCTGGCAATATTTAGGTTCTTTCCTTTGGTGGTAACCTATCGTTAACAGTTAAGCATGTACATCAGCAAGCGATGACCTTTATTATTAGTGATGGTTAGAAGTAGTGGATATATGCAGTAGTATATAGGAGTCCAACATCGTCTACTTGTGGGGATCTTTGGTCGCACTTAAGGTGGATCAAAAGAGATATATAGATTCCTTAGGTGTTGTTAGGAGATTTTAATGAGGTGTTGTTACCTTTTGAAGTGTGGGGTGGTTTCTTTGATGCCACTCAAGCAGTTCAACTCTCCTAAGTGATGGCTGATTGTGAGCTCCTAGACTTAGGGGGGGTAGGCAGTTGTTTTACCCAGTTCAAACGAATGAGAGTCTTTGTAGTTTGGCCAAACATTTGGATAGGACATTGGTAGATTGTTATTGAAGGAGCTTTTTCCCAAAGGCTTATGTGGAAACTTTTGTCGAGTTCACTTTGATCACATGCCTATTCTTCTCCGGTGTAGTGGTTGCGTAGAAGACAGATGCTCTCGACCTTTTCACTTTTAGGTTGCATGGACTCTCATGATGACTTTGATGGGATTATCTATTCGACTTAGGCAGGGGATGATCAATATGTTCTGGCAGTCTAAATGTGATGCAACTTGCAGCTCATGATTTTAATGAGAAAGTGTTTGGTAACATTTTCAAGTGCAAGCAAAGGTTAGACGTTAGGATTAGTGGGGTTCAAAGATGTTTGGAAGGTCATGAGTCTTTTGACCTTATCAAAATTAATATTCTCAATCCTAGCTCACGAGGAAATGCTATGGTTCCAAAAGCCTAGAGAGAAAATTAGGTCAAATATGGTGATAAAAACACTGCTTTCTTTCATACTCAGACTATGGTGAGGAGGAAGAAAAATAAAATTCTTAGATTAGTTTTGGGAGATGGAACTTGGAGCACTGATCTAGGGCATTTAAAACATAACATTCTACAAGAATTTGTTTGCTTCCACTTTTACTATTGATCTAGAAATACTTTAGTTACCCCATGTTCCTAAGATTTATAAGGAGTGCTTTATAGCTTTATATAGACGGGCAGCAAAGGGTGAGGTGAAGAGGATTGTGATGGCCATGGGATCTTTAAAAGCTCTTGGTCTGGATGGTTTTTAACCCTTATTCTTCAAATGATTTTGGAAGTGAGTAGGTGATTATGTTTGAAGGCTATTAGAGAAGCTTTTGTGCAGGGAAAGGTGGATCTTGAGCTTGTTGAAGCATTTATCATTCTCATTTAGAGCAGTTGTGCATATGAAGGATTTCTGCCAAATCAGTCTTTGTAATGTGGTTTTCAAAGTCATCACCATAGTAATTGTTAATAGGTTTCGGCCATTCCTCGATGTTATTATTAGCCCATTCCTCTTTATCTATTCTCTAGAATGGGAGCAAGTTGGAGAGATTCAGTGTAGCTAGAAAATCTAGCCATGAAAATTCAGCATCCAGTGTCTGAGGGTAAATGGTAGTATGTTTGTTTGTCTAGGGGTGGTCTAGCTATCTCCCATTTTTTCTTTGCAAGTGACATTTTCCTTTTAGCTAAGGCTAAAAATTCTCACGTTCACTTGATTATGGAGATGTTGCAACTTTTTTGTGCCTCTTCTGGTCTTAAAGTGAATTTTAACAAATCTCGAGCAACGTGCTTGCCTAGTGTCTCTGGCCGCCAGAAAGGGAACTTTACTTCTATTTCTTCCATCTAGTTTACTAGCAATTTGGGTAAGTACCTGGGCTTTCACCTAGTGTCAAGGTGAGTTAAGAAAATGTGTCTGAACTGTTATTGGAAAAGATTAGCACTAACTTTGCCTCTTGGAAGGGGAAAATTGCTTGGTCTCAACTATTCCAACTTATACTATGCAATGTTTTTGGCTTTCTAATGAGATTTATAATAAAATTGACTCTTGTATTAGAGGTTTTATTTGAGGTCATGCTCATAGTTTTAGATGTTGGAATAGAGTGAACTAGGATAAAATAGCCTTGCCAAGAACGTGTAGGGGTTTGGGCATTAGAAAACTAGATGGGCTAATATGTCTATGTTGGGCAAGCTCTCTTGGACTTTGTTACATGATCAGAATAAGTTATGAGCTTCCATCCTATCCCATAAGTATTTGTATGGTTCATTTATTCTTGATGTTTGTTCAATGGGAGCTAGGTCTTCTTATATCTAGAGGAGTATTGTTAAGGCCTTATTGATTCTTTGTCACAGCTTTGTGTTTCAGAGTGGGGTTAGAAACCTTTCTACTTAGTATGACTTAGTCCAGGCTTAGGAAACTTTTTTTGAGACTGATTTTTGAATTAAGGATTGTGGTACCATGGGGCTTAGGGCTTTAGCCAAATCATCACACCTATTCCTAGGGAAGTGGTTGATGAGATTTTGATGTTGTCTTTTTCTACTTTCAGTTCTCTCCCTGATAGATGGATTTGGAGTGGCATTCTTGATGTCATCTATATGATAGCATCTGCTTATATTGTTTAATCTCCAAACATTTGAATCCTACTCCTCGAGGCACTTGGAGTTGGATATGGTAGCTGAGGTCCTTGAGAAATTCAAGTTCCTTCTCTAGCAGTCTTTCATGTGGTAGTGCATTGTGATCATGAATGGGAGGATATATTGCATTGTGTTAGATATTGTCTGTGGCATCTCAAATTTGGGCTCATTTTGTCTTAACATCAGACCTAATTGTCTAGGTTGATAACGTGAAGGAGTGGATTTTAAAAGGGGTGGTGAGTAGGGATAAGGAGGTTTTGTTTAGGATTCTTTGAGGTAGTTACTGTTAAAGGAAGAACTCCATTTTTTAAGAGGTCCCTTAGTCCTTGGATGAGGTTATTTGTAAGATAATAACCTCCATTGTGGATATTTGTCAGTAGTTGCTTCGAGGTCTAGGTATCTCAAGGGTGGCTAAGGAGGTTAGGTGGAACCGGCCTATTGGAAACTCCGTGAAGTTGAATTTAGATGGAAGCTATCTCATGGGTTTGGCCACAGCTAGTTTTGGTGGTATTCTTTCGGATAGATCAGGTTCTTGGTTGGTTGGCATTTTCAGTTTTGCTAGGAATGTTGATATCCTCTAAGATGAACTGATGGGGTTGAAGTAAGGCCTTCTTCTTGCTGGAAGGCTGGGTTATCGTGAGGTTCAGAATGACTATGATTCTTTCGAAGTTGTTTCACTAGTTTCTTCAATGAAGCATGCAAGCTTTCATGTTTATGGGACCTTGATTATAGATATTGTAACACCCTGATCTAACCATACGTATAATTAACACTGTTAATGATCAATTAACACTAAATCTATAAATAGAAAGAAGAATATAGAATAATAAAAGTGATAATATAATATAGTTAAACTTTTGTCGGTATTAGAATTTTAACATCATTGTAAAAATTGTACACATAGTTTCTAAGAACATGAGAAATTAATCAAATAAGAAATTAATCCACACAAAGAGCATAATTAACTTCTGCTTATAAACTTGAGTGGCTAAGAATAAGCCAACCATCAAGCCTCCAAGACCAAATCCTCACTAATAATAAAGTCAAATTTTGCTTTTAATATTTTGAATTTCTTTAAATTACCAAAAAAAAAAAAAGATGATCACCCTCAAGATTTGCTTATCTTTTTCTCTCTCTTCTCTCTTCCAAGGCCTAACTCTCCTTCTCAAATTCTCTCCTCCATTTTTGTTTTTGAAGCTTCTTAAATCTTGTTCTTCCTAAAGCTACCACCAAAACCAAGTCTTATCACCACCACTTAGCTTAAAAACAAGACAAAACCTCATCCCTTAGTCCATAGAAGCTGCTGCCATCAAGAGGAGAGAAAGGGAGTTATTGGTGCTTGGTTGTTAACAGGAATTTTAGAGTTTCTAAGAGCTCTGTTTTGAAGTGTTTATAGCTTTGGAACCAAGGTAGGTTTTTTAGAACTTGTCTTATGTTGATATAATTCCATGAAGTTAGGGTTTTCAACTTGTTTCACTACACTCATTTAGGGCTAGAAAAGATGATATATGATCTTGTTTTAGTAATTTAAAGCTTGTGAAATTAGATTAGTGAATAATAGAGTTAAAGAATCAAAAGAACTCAAAAGAGAAAATCTACAATGTTGAGTAAACCTAGACAACGGTCAATCTGCGATAAATAACTCAAGCTAGGAAATTCAAAATGAGATGAAACCAATTTTATTGTAACTTAACTCATAGGAGAGTATACTTAGGAAATTTGAGGTCAATCAGACCTAAGATAAATAAGTGATGATCAATCAGACCTAAGATAAATAAGTTATGATCAATCAGACCTAAGATGAATAAGTTATAAATTTTTAAGTGGGCAGTAAACTGAGAAGGATAAACCTAGGCAGTGTGTAATCTGATGGACATAACTAGCCCTATAGACCTTCAATTTGAGTGCAATCACTTTTTTTAGGAAGCTAAACAAGTAGAAGAATAAGCTTGTAAAATCTCATATCAAACTTCCAGTGAATTGATCACAGTAGATCCACAAAATTACCCCATGCTTTACAAGTGTCGATATAGGGTAGCCTATTATATGGCTTATAACTTAAGCTTTGCTTAGTTAAATTAAGTAAGACTTATTTTGTTTGAAAGAGGGATCATATAGGTATAAGCTTGTAAATTTTCAGGGCAAAATGATGAAAGATGGAATTTTAGTGATTTTCCATATTAGGGTGTTTAACTTTATCCCATAACAAGGTAGTAGTTGGAAAACTCAAATATCTTGAGTTATATACCTCAAAACTGAGTGGAACTAAATAGACTTGAAAATAGATTTGTGGAACATAATCTCTATAAAATTTAAGATCAAAATGACTTAAATTGGAATTATGGTGTATTTTAGAATTTTTGGACAAATTTGAGGTATCATAATCTAACTTGTAGTATATGTAGTTATAACTTAAGTTAGAGGTCTCAAAAGGACTTGAGACTAAAACTAATGGCAAGATTGAGTATAAAGTATTGAATTTGTGTATTCTTGGGATATACGATATGAAATACTTATTTAGTTGAGCTATAAGAAATTGGGACTGTGTTCGTATAGCCACATCTACATTGGAATCTTACTATATGTTATTATTGGTATTGTGTCTCTAGATTATTGACTAGTTATTTGTTGTTTGAAATTTTGGGAAGCTCCATATTATAGCCATCATACTACTGAATTTTCCACAGAAATTCTTTGAAAATGAGACCACGAATCATGAATCATGAGCATGAGTGCATCAATTGTCATTATATAAGATGTAACTATGCTAAGTTACATGAGAATATAGTTGCATGAAAAGTATGTATTATGAACATACGAACCTCCCAAGTTAATTAGGTGATGTGCCGGGCCTCCACCAAGTAATGGGCCTGATGCGGCTCCTGCAAGTATATAGGGTCATATAAGTAATAAAGTGATGAGAAAAGTATTGTTTCACGAGGATAGATCAAGTACTGAGTAACTAATAGGAATGACTATTTGGACCAAAGGAATGAAATAAGTAGAAAAAACTAAAAATCAAAATGAGCAAGAGAACAAAATAGCACTTGAATATGCTTAGATTATTGGGGTGGACACTAGGGCCAATTGACTTCACCTAACTATGGATTCAATTATTATGGATTTCAATTATCTAGTTTCTATCTTCATTTATTAATGGTTGGATTCCTTAAACTAATTTCAAGCCTTTCTCAAGGTCAAGTAATTCTCTTTATCCTAAATTAGTTGCCTAATCTCTTAGTTATAAACTAATTTAGGGAAAAGTTGAAGCTCTATGGATTCCTAAGATGACCACATAAGGCGTGTTTATTTATCTCTAGTTTTTGCTCCACTCACGGTATTTATGATGAGAAGTCTTGTTCACAAACCCTATCTCTAGTTATTGCAAACTAACAAATCAATTGAATGGTAGCTAATCACTCAAAAGCATTAAGAATAATCATAAACACTTAATAATTAAGATAAAAATATAAATAAAATCAATCCATAAGTATTATCGTCACATAGTTGGATCCATCAATGCCCTAGAATAGGGTTTAGTTCATGATGGAATCACAAACAATAGAAAAAAGTAGAAGAAAGAACATAAGAAATAGTAGCCATAAATAAAAATAAGGATTTCAATGTCTTGAAGGTAAAGAATGTCTACAACTCTTCACAAAACTTTCCACAAGGCTTCTTGAATCTCCAAGCCTCTTCTCTAGGGCTGCCTCCAGTGTCTAGCGTGTCAAAAGGTGACAAAAAGATCATCCAAATCCATTAAATAGTGCCCCAAATCATTCCTTTCAATCATTGCTTTAAAAACATACTTTTTTGATTTATCGTCATTGCACTCGAGTGCATGGGTCATGCTTCAGCGTGGGTTATGCTCCAAAATGGGTACGCTTTTGTCCTTAGGCTGCACTTGAGTGCAAAATGCCATGCTACAACACAAATTCCCCTTTTTATCGTAGAATTCCATGCTCTAGCAAGGTACCAAAATAGCGGCTTTATAGATTTACCTATTTTGCTCACTTCTAGGCTCAATAACGATTAGAATATTTGGAGTTTGCCCTCAGAGATAGAAATAGTACTTGTAGATCTTCGAGTAAGCTTTCCAACACAATAAGAACCACTTTAATCGAAGTTCTGTAGCTCAAAATATGGGCAAGATACTAATGATAGGTTAGGCTAGATAAAACTAAAGACAAGATGCAACTTCAATCTTGTTTTGCCTTTTTCCCTAGAAGACTTGAGAATCTAAAAAAGTGTTCAACTTCAAAGTTGGAGATATCCTTCTCATCTTTCCGAGGAGTCCTAAATCATGTCAATTTGACTTTTGAAAAGTAAGATATGGATTTTCTCATGCAACATGGTCTTGAAATCTCACAAAATAGGCCTTTAAGACTCAAATTGAGCTCCTTTTCCTTACTTGAGTGCTTGTACATAATTGAAATATAATGAAAACATAAATAGCTAACTAAAATATGAGAAAATGCCAAAAAAACTAGAAAAGAACCTAAATCAAAGTAACCAACCAAAAACAACTAAAACACTCAAATAAATTCATGTAACTAAAGCTTAAATCTAAATACAACAAAACAAAAAAAACTCACTACGGGGAGTTATCACATCCTCCAACTAAAGAACTTGATTGTCCTTAAGCAAGAAAGAAAATGAAACAATAGAATAAAGAAAAAATCCTTTTACGTGACTGATACTATAAACATCTCCTTACAAAGATCGCAAAACTTGGGGAGGCACTTAAGCCGACTAAGCACTAACTACCAAACAAAAAAGAAAGGGGAACACTCAAGAAATTCAATGGCAAAACAAACTCAATGCATCCAAATGTTGTTGGCCCATGTTCTCTTGATCATTACTCCACAACTTAACCCAAAAGTTGCTAACAATTCAAATCTAAACGTTAAGACCATTCAAATGTGCAAACACATTATAAAGGAAATAAATCAAGAGTATGTGTGCAAGGTAAGCAACAAAGAATTGATTTTACTTCATATCAATGTAATGTTTAAGAAGAGACAGCATCATCACAGAGTTCACAATCCTCCCTTTCTATCTCAACATGAGTTTCATCTAGCCAAAGATCAATAGGTCTTTTTCAAGCTCGTAATATTAAGCTAAGGGTAAAGGTATGATGGAAGGCATTTTAGCTTTGTGTTATCCACAACTTGAGGAACTCTTACTCATAAACTTACTACCTTGGGCCACCCTAAACTTATTGGTTAGCGATCTTCATGTCCTCCTTCAATGAACCTTTAAGCTTCAATGGCGATGAGATTCTGAAAAGAGTTTGCTCTCTTCTATTCTATTGAAAGCACATTTTTTGTTGTACTGCCTTTTCTCTTCCATTTTTTCTTTTTTTTTTCACTTTTTTCTTTTCTTTTCTTTTCTTTTCCACTTGAACTTGTTTGCCTACTTTGATAATGCAAAACATGAATTCATTATGCGGAGGTATTACTCTATTCTCATGAGTTTAGAAGTACAAGTTTGAGGGTAATTTAAGGTTCAAAGATGGATAGAAAGAAAATGGATTCTAAGCTCAAAATGCGGTTCATTATAAGAAAACAAGCCATAAAGCTCAAAAGGGGTGACTATGGATAAAATGTCATTAGGTTGGCATTAAGGCTTAATGAAGGGTTCCAAACATGACCTAAATCCTTTCTAAAACTAGAATTCACTCACATTTATTTCAATAAGGATTCAAGCAAAAATTGGATACATGTCTCAATTTAAATAAAGCACTAAAGAATGATGATCATCAATCCTAAGTTGCTAAGTCCTACAAAGTACATGAACATATGATCTTTTCCAAAAACAAGTATGAATGCACAAGAGAATTTTCAAGTCTCAAATCAAAATTCCTAGTTACTAAGGGGTTAAAGAGTAGAGCAAACAATTATATCATAGAAATGGAGCTAAAGACAACTAAAACACACAAATATTACCTAAAAATAGAAAATCTTTTTGTTTTTTTCTTAGAAAATAAAATATGTGAAACTAAACAGAAGAAAACAAAATGCATATGTATGCTTTCCCATCCCCCAACTTAGAAAATAACATTATCCTGAAAGTAAAAAAAAGCGTAAAGAAAGGGTAGGAAAGATACTCCCCAGCCAAAGAATAAGTGTTAGGCTTCATTCCTCTTACTTCATGCACTTAATTCTCTTCTTGAAATAAAAAAAACAAGAATAAGAGAAATTAGAACAACCTAAAATAAATGAATCTAAAATCATGCAAAAAGAAAAAAAGAAAAAAACTCAAACACACTAAAATTCAAACTTAAACTCTAAACATGAAAAGTAAAGAAGTAGGGATAGAAAAATTGGGTTATCTCCCAACAAGCACTTTGGTTTAATATCCTTAAGTTGGACATAGCCCCTTTTAAATCAAGGTGATTTCTTCATCTCCCTCTTGGGTGATTCCCCATGAGATTGATGGCTCTCCTTCCAAACTTCAAAGATATAGGCTCAAACATGAATACTAAAGAGTGGCCTCTTTTAGCTCATTATCTGCTATTCCTTCTATGACATTAGAGTTTATCAAGCAAGCTTCCAATATTAGAGTGTTAGAGGGTGCCATAAAAGAGGTATGCACCACTTTATCAGTGACATCCACTCTAAAGCATGATTCAATCTCCAAAAGGGACTTAGTTATTTCAAACACCTTAAATGTGGCTTTATCATCTTGAATACAGAACACAAGCTTCCCTTTTTCTACATCAATTAAAGCTTTCCTTGTGGCTAGGAAAGGTCTCCCAAGAATGAGTGGAACCTCTCTATCCTCTTCTATGTCAAGCACAATAAAATCCATTAGGAATATGAACTTGTTTACTTTTACCAACACATCCTCAATGATGCCTCTAGGATGCTTGATAGATCTATCTACTAGTTGCAAGGAAACCATATAGGCTTCACCTCTCTAACTCCAAGCTTGCTAAAAATAGATAAAGGTATCAAATTAACACTGGCACCAAGATCACAAAGAGCTTTATCAAAATAAACGTTACTAATAACACATGGAATAGTAAAACTCCCTGGATCTTATAATTTAGGAGGCAATTTATTTTGCAAAATAGCACTATACTCCTTTGTGAGTATCACGATTTCATTATACTTAAGCTTTTTCTTACGGGAGAAAATGTCCTTCATGAATCTTGCATAGTTTGACATTTGTTCAAGAGCTTCAAGAAAAGGAATGTTGATATGTAGCTTCTTGAACACCTCCAAAATCTTGGAGTACTGCTTATCTTATTATTTCTTCTTTAGCTACTTCACCCTCTATGGATATGGAATGAAAGGGTTATAAGCAAGAGGTGCCACATATGTGGGACTCATTTCTTCTTCTATAACATCCTTATTCCACTTCATGGGTTTAACATCTCCATTTTTATCCAAGCTAATTAGCTCAGTGTCTCTGGCTAATTAGAAGGGTTAGCAATTAATTGAGAACTAATCGACTAATCTCGAGAGCAAAGGCTTAGTAAATTAGAGGCATGTCAACAAGATAATTGAAAGTTAATGATTAATAAGAAAATTCAACAATTGGAGCATAATGCACTAAAGGTTATAATTAAAAGCCTAATTGCCCAATTCTTGTTAATTTATGATTTAGAACATATAATCAAGGTGATCTAACCTTATTAACTGAGTGCATGACAAGCATTACATCTTAATCACACATGACAAATTAACCATCACACCCTCTATACATAATTAATGAGGAAAATTCTTTTCAATGAAAATGTGTTAAAGTGTAATTAAACCAATTGAATTAATTAGCATCTAAATAATTTTAACAATTGTGAAAATTTAGAAACTCCCCTTTAATTATTGTTTGAAAGTTTGGTCAAGACAAGAGCCATATCCAACCATCCATTTGCCTTCTCATCATGCACCCTTAGATTAAGAGTCTATGTTAGTAGTTTTCCTTAAGTCAAGACAAGAGATGTACTTCTCTCCATCAAGATTGTGCCACTTGGAGTGATCATATTCACCCAAGCCAATCTCAAGAGTGGTCATGCCTTTAACGACTTGAAAAACTCTAAATGGTCTTTACCCAAGTGCCAAGACTCAAGGGAAACACAACTCCCTCTTTTACCCCAAGGTTTCCCCCACTCTCTTGCTTGTTAGAAGAAGCAAAATCACATTACTCCCCCCATATTTTGTGCGCCATCAGCCCCTTCTCTCTCCCCCCTCATTTCATTTTTCATTTCCTCTTTCAAGACACAAAGCTCTCTCCTCTCTCCAAGTCTCATCCCCACTCTCCTCTCTCCAAGTCTCATCCCCACTCTCTTGTTCTTCCAACTCTCTTTGTTCTTTTTCCAATCTCCTTACTACCTTCTATCTCATTTCCATCACCACCTTCACAACCCCTTCAAGGACCACCATTTTTGTCTTTGGAGAAACAAGACAACCCATACACAAGCTCCATTTCCAAGCTTTCAAGGAGGGAGGCTCTCTCCAACCTTCTCCACACTCCAAATTCTTCAAGAAGCTCTCTGTGGTAGTGACTCTAACCCTTCTTTTTCATGTATTTTTCAAGCACTAGAACCCCTAAGCTCATTATAGCTAGGTGGTTTTAGGACTTGTTTCAAGGTCTCATGACCATATCTTGTTCTATGAGCTTTTCTTGCCTTGTTAAAAATGTTGTCTTAAAATGAGATTATATGGTATGATGGTTTTTATGTAGCTTACTTTATTTTTGTTCTAAAATACTGATTTGGTGAGTAAAACCTTGAATATGATGATGAGATAAAACATAAAAGTGGTGGTTTGAAGTGGGATAGCAACATCTCCACAAGTTAGTAATGGAAAACACAAAAATTAGTTAAGCTGGAATTCTGGTACTCTATAATGCGTTCTAGATAACTTGCTCTACAAAACTTAAAATGTAATGAAACTAATTTTCTGTAAAAGTAGACTCATAGAGCTTTTCATACATATAGAATAAGTGAACTTTGGCTTTGAAACGTGGGAGATATGAATTTTTGAAGTGGGCTGTCTCGAAATGTGTTTTTGTCTGGGCAGTCGGTACTAAAACATGCATAACTCGAGTTATACAAAACATTTTGGAGTGGGACCAAGTTTGGTAGAAAGATAAGACATAGAATATTAACCCCATAAAACAGTTTTGTTAGATTCCCCCTGAACAGTTCCCAGTGGAGGTGACAAGTCACTGTCTCGGGAAAAAGCTAAAAAATTGGATAGTCAGAATAAAACATGTATATCTCAAGCTCCAAGAGGAATTTTTAAGTGGGACTTGTTTTGTTTAAAAATAGACTTAGAGAAGTATAATTATACCAAAATTCAAAGCAAAAGAATAAAAGGTAAAATTATGGAAAATTTTTAAATTTACTACCCCACTATAAAAGTAAAAACTGGTTATAGTTAAGTTTAAAGGTTAATGAGAAATAAACTTAAAGACATTAAGATCCCCAAATTAAGATATTGGAAAACCTTCATAATTCACCTTAAAAAGCTTCAAAAAGGATAATAGACGAAATTGACCCTATGCCTAATAAAAGAATTTACACAAGAGGCAATCTCAATTAAAAGCTTGCACCAAATTTACTAAGTTAAGCTCATAAGACTTTGTGTGCTATTTATGCCTCTATGTGTCAACATGATGATGACGATATAAAGATGATATAAGAATGATGATGATGATTATGATAATGATATGATTATGACTAGGATATGTTGATGATATGATGCTTAATGATATGTGATAAAGGAATCACATTTGGGGACGGCGATACGTAACGCCCAGATGTGGAAAAGAATTAGAATAATTTTACATTATAAG
Source organism: Pterocarpus macrocarpus (assembly GCA_031439585.1). NCBI lineage: Eukaryota > Viridiplantae > Streptophyta > Magnoliopsida > Fabales > Fabaceae > Pterocarpus > Pterocarpus macrocarpus. Next base: position 14,269,126 of record CM062516.1, on the reverse strand, counting down.
CCTTAATAAGAAAAGATTGAACTAAGGGTGTGATCTTTCAAAAGGGAAGATGACCTGTATTAAGCTCCCCTTACCCATGACTCACATAAAGCATGGCATCGACCCAGCTAGTGTGAGTATAGGGGATAGGGCTTACATGAGGCATGACATGACCTAGCTAGTATAAGTATCGAGAATTTATGGTAGCTGCAGCCACGATATGAGCTCATTACCACTTATATTTAGTAGGTAAAAAGAAAAGGACTTAAGATAAGTCAAGTTAAGAAAAGAAAAAGACTTAAGAATAGTCAAGTTAAGAAAAGAAAAGGGACTTCGATCCAAACCCTTGAAGGGAAGAAGTTAAGAGAAGCTTATAGCACAACCATGTATGTTTTATGTAATTATACTTGTTCCCATGTATGTTATGATATAAATGATTAGAGTGTATATTAAAATTGAATCCGCTTCGGATATTTATGTTTTTGAAAACCTAAGAACTAAACCTTATGAATGCTTACTATTTTCATTACTAAAATCGAAGTGGTTGGGACGATGATGATGACACTTTAGTGTCTGGTTTGAGTCTTACTGAGAAATTCCATTTCTCACTTTAGTTATTTTCTGCATCGTCACCAGATTCCGATGGCACATCCAATGGAGTAGAGCCCGGAGCCACCGCACTATGAGTGGACGTATGATGGGGGATGCCAAACAAAGCTGTTTTAGGACTTATAGCGACTATTGCTCTGCACTTTCGCATATTCCTTTTTGTGACGAGCTTTGTCATTTAAGTTTATATTTAGTATCTAGTATTTGGGTCATGGTACGGCCATAAGCCTCCTTCGATGTAATGTTGATATATATGTATGTATATGTATATTATGAACCCATATGAATGTAATGATTAGCTATGTAATGCAATGTATTTGTGAATTACTATTTATTTATCGTTCTCATGCTTTATGATATTAGGGTATGTATTTTATGTGACACTCTCTTTCTCTATTTATATTCTCGCTCAAGGCTTTACTTTTCAAAACGTTGCAAAGCGACAACGTATTTCAAAAAAAAAAAAAAATCTTGCTATATTTTCCACATAACTTAATTTATAAACGAAGTTTAGTTTTCCGCGAGCATAAGTAACAACTAGTAAAACACCGTAATATGACTTAAGCATAATATGGATTTATTAGGGTGTTACAATGGGGATCTCATACTTCTTCCCTTTTTGTATCTGTGCCTCAGTCTTAATGGGTGATGCGGCTTCAGACTGTTTTGGTGCTATCAACTCCTTTCCACTCCTTAAGGTGATTGCCTTGACTTACTCTTTATGATTTGAAATAGTCAAGGAACCCTGCAATTTCTCAATAAGCTGTTGGGATATCTGCCCTAACTAATTCTCTATATTCCTAATAGAAGCCTCCTAACTCTTGAACTGAGCATCATATTGCTTGAATTTTGCCTCAGTCTTGTCCACAAAATTAGAGTGTACTTACATCAATTGTTAGAACATGTCTTCCAAGTTGGGCCTATTTTCTTGAGCCAGTGGGATATATAGGTGTTTAGGTGCATCCTAGTTCCCATGGCACCGACTAGGGTTGGTATGATCTCTATACCCTAGAACATACGTATTAGAGTGGAAATTGTGCCTCTGAGCATCCATATGTTAACCTGTTCTTCAAAGGGAAAACTTGTAGTGCATTCTCCATTAGGATGGTTGCCATGGCAAAAGTCATATATCATGACTTGAGTAGAAGGAACATTGCTGGTTATTCCTAGTTGCTTTTGGATAGCAACATTCTGTATAGATAATGTTTGAATTTGCACGAGGATAGCAGTAGTAGCATCCACCTGAAATACTCCTTTGGGCTTTTAGGTTTTCTTACTAAGCCTCTAATGGTTGTTATTGGCCATGACTTCAAACAACTCAATAGATTGCTTAAGGGTCTTATTGTTGAGAAAACCCCTACTATTACGTCTACCATGATTTGTATAGCAAGTAATAGACCATTATAGAAAGTCTATACTTGCATCCAAAGAGGGATGCCATGGTGAGAGCATCTGGCCAACAATTCTTTATAACAATTGTAAGCTTTATAGAATGACTCCACTTCAGTATGAACAAATGATGCAATCTCATTTCTTAATTTGGTTGACTTGGTCGGAGGGAAATATTTCTCCAAGAACTTCTTGGTTACTATGTCCCATGTAGTGAGAGATCTTTAAGGTAGTGACTTGAACCAAGAGCTAACCTTATCCCTTAGTGAGAATGGAAAAAGTCTCAACCTGATAGTATCTTCAGTGGCTCCATTTATCTTTATGGTGTCACAGACCTCCAAAAAGTTGCTAATGTAGTCATTAGGCTCTTCACTAGGTAGTCCATCAGACTGGCAATTATATTGCAAGAATGTGTTGAGGGAGTTCTTCAGCTCGAAGTTTTTGCTACACTCGTGGCCTTACAATGCTGGATGAGCATCCTTCAAGGTTAGGAGTCAAATACTCCTTCATGATCCTATAGTTTTGCTTGTTCTCGCCAGCCATGTTGCTATTCTGAACGTCTTCAAATGCCCTTCTCTCTCTCTTTAGTTGCCACAAAGTCTTTTCAATCTTTGGGTGAAACAGTAACTCCTTAAGAGATCTACTTCTTCCCATAAACTATGACAATCAAGAAAAACAAGTGAAGTCGCAAAATAAACAAAAATAGATAAATAAACAAGGAAAAATAAAATAGAAAAAATTTAAAACAAAATAAAATAAAATGATAAAAAATTAAGAGAATTCAAATAAAAAATAAAATAAAATAAAATAAAAGTCCAATCTAGCATCCTATTAGTTGATTAGAAGTGATTGATATTATCCCCGGTAATGATGCCAAAAATCTGATGCGGCTACAGCAAATATACCAGGTCATACAAGTAATAAAGTGATGATAAAAGCATTGTCCCACTAGGATAGATTAAGTACCGAGTAACTAGCAAGAATGACTATTTGGACTAAAGAAATGGAATGAGTACAGAATATTAAAAATGAAATAGAGCAAGAGAACAAAATAGCACTTGAATGTGACTTAGATCACTGGGTTGGACAATAGGGCTAATTGACTTCACCTAACTATAAACTCAATTACTATGGATCCCAATTATCTAGATTCTACCTTAATTCATTAATGGTTGGATTCCCTAAACTAATTCTAAGCCTTTTTAAGGTTAAGTAATTCTCTTTTATCCTAAATTGATTGCCTAATCTCTTAATTACAAACTAGTTTAGGAAAAGGTTAAAGCTCTATAAATTCCTAAGATAACCACATGAGTCACATTTATCTAACTCTAGTTTTTGCTTAACTCACAGTGTTTATGATGAGAAGCTTTATTTATAAACCCTATCTTTAGTTATTGCAAATCAACAAATCAATTGCATAGTGGCTAATCATTCAAAAGCATTAAGAATAATTATAAATACTTAATAATTAAGATAAAAATACTGATAAAATCAATCCATAAGCATTATCATCACATAGTTGGATCCATCAACCCTTAGAACGGGGTTTGGTTCATGATGAAATCACAAGCAATAGAAAAAGTAGAAGAAAGAACATAAGAAATAGTAGCTATGAAGAAAAAAAGTATTCTAATATCTTGAGGATGAATGATGTGTTCAACTCTCCACAAGACTCTCTACAATGCTCCTTGAATTTCTAAGCCTCTCTTCTAGGGTTGTCTCTAGTGTCTAGAGTGTCAAAAAGGGTAAAAAAGATCGTCCAAATCCTTTAAATAGCACCCTAAATCATTCCTTTCTATAGTTGCTTTGAAAAGAGACTTTCTTGATTTATCATCATTACGCTCGAGCACATGGATTGCACTCCACTACGAGTTATGCTCCTGAATAGGTGTGTTTTTATCCCTGGGCTGTGCTTGAGCGCATAATGCCATGCTCCAACATAAAAGCCATGCTCTAGTGCATAATTATGCGCTCCAGCACAATGCCAAAATAGCAGCTCTATAAATTTGCCTCTTGTGCTCACTTCCAGGCTCATTACCGATCAGAATAGTTAGAATTTGCAATTGTAGGTCTTTGAGTAAACTTTCCAATGCAATAAGAATCACCGCAATTAAAGTTCTATAGCTCAAGATATGGGTTAAATGTTGATGAAAGGTCAGACTATACAACACTAAAGACAAGATACAACTTCAATATTGTTTTGCCTTTTTTTCTTAGAAGACCTCAAAAATCGAAAAAGTGTTCAACATCAAAGTTGGAGATGTCCTTCTCATATTTCCAAAAAGTCTTAAATCATGTCAATTCAACTTCTAGAGAGTGAGATATGGATGTTCTCATGCAACATTATCTTGAAATCTCACAAAATGGACCGCTTAAGACTCCAATTGAGCTCCTTTTCCTTGCTTGAATGCTTATACCTAATTAAAACATAATGAAAACATAAATAGCTAGCTAAAATATAAGAAAATGACAAACAAACTGGAAAAGAACCTAAATCAAAGTAACTAATTAAAAACAACTACAATACTCAAATAAATTCTTGTAACTAAAGCCTAAATATAAATAAAACAAAATAAAAATAACTCACTATGTGGAGTTATCTGAGTTAGGATGACACAATCACGCATAATGGAACTTGCCTACTAAGGATGGTGATACATAACATTTAGGTAGGCATAAGTTAATATTCTAGGGATAGTGGAGCATATTGGCCAGTCATGTGAAAAGGATTGTATCTTGAGGACAATGAGACATAATGCTCAAGCATATGTAAGGCTGCTCTTTGAGGATGGCAATATGTAACACTTAAGTGTAGATACATGTAGACACCCTAAAGATAGCAAGATGTAATGCCTAGGTGTATTATCGTCAAGGAGAGTGAACCTGACGACATACTAGATCCCTTTGCTTAAGTCAGAGAAAGATGTCTCACCTAAGTTACGGCACGATAAGTTAACAATAAGTATTAAAGTCAAGAAAGTAAGGACGACTAAGAAAGAAAAGAAGGTATTTATAGTAAAGGAATGCAACAAGAAAAGAGTATAAACATATCTATTAGGAGAAATATTTCATTCATTCATTTCCAACATCATGTTCTATTTTTAATTATGTACTAACATAATTATGTGAATGTTACGAGTCTTGGATTAAGTGCTTGGATAAAAGAAAACCTACTTCGGAAGGATAGTTTTTGAACTTTGAAAAATGAATCTTTTTCTTGTTATGGTATGTGTAAACTCCAACATCCTTCGAAAGCCGCAAAAGTGGTCTTGGAAATATGTTAAGGGTTTTGATGGATAACAAACCAAATCTTATGAAAATCTTTTGTAAAGACTAACAGTTTGCTTGAGTATTTATTTTTAATAGCACAAATCACTCTAACTTAAGATTGAGAAAGATGGTTCTTATACAATAGTGGGAATTAGCTTCTAAAATGCTCCTTTAAAATTTCAAAATATCGTTTGCTGAAGCTAAGATCATCACGAGAATGTTATCTACACTTTTCATGATCATATTTCTCATAAGATAATTGAAAGCATCAAAAGGATATACATATACATATATCTAGCAAGTCATTAGAAGGCACATAGGCGGCTCAAAATAATGTTTTATCCATAAAGCTTGACCAAAAGGCTAACCTCTAGAATGTTACTCTAAATAAAGAAGACCTCATTCAAGACCTACCTTGTACGATTCAAAGATATTTTCTAAAGTTCAAAAGTGATATGACATATATGCAAAAGTTACGCTGACACACTGAAAAGCTAGTTGACTTAAAATAGCTAGTTTCCTTCTTTGTATTGTACTTGATTGTTGAGAAAGAAAGCTATCAACCTCTCTTGTTAGTCTAAGACCAACGGATCTAAAAGCTCAAGGCTCAAGACTTGAGGACTCAATGACTATATTTTGAAGACAAAGAAAAAGTGTTGGAATAGCTCACTCTAAAAATCAAAGTTTTCTACCTTCTCAACCTTCGAAACAATAAAAAATATCTTTTTTGTGGCTTCTAAGCAACAAATCCTCTCCTATTCTGTATTAGCTAATATTCTCTTTAGGGATTTGTGAGGTGTCACTCCATTTTGTACTCATTTGAAAAATACACCTCGAGTGTTAGAGTGAGAGTGTTATTAAACACAAACCTTCTTTTCAAACTCTGTAACCCAACCTGTTAGTGGTCATTGATTAACTTGAAGAGGCTAGGATAATACTACTTTGTTGTTTAGCTTAGAGAAGCTTGTACAAAAATACTCAAGTATATAAAATCTCAACTAGTTTGTCAGGGATTGGACGTAGGCAAGTGGTTTGGCCGAATCATGATACATTTCTTTGTTAGGTTTTCTCTTAACTCTATCTTCTTACATTTCTATTCTTTGTTCTTTTAGTGCCAAAATTGTTATTCTAGCTTTAGAAAAGCAACTTTCTGAATCTAACTCAAACATTTCCGCAATCTAAGTTATAAGGCTTGAGAAAATTTAAGTTTTCAGGTTTGAAAAAGTTTTCAATAGTCACGATTCAACCCCCTTCTCGTGACAACGTTCACCTTCAATATGATCACACCTGTTATAATAAATCGAAGTGGCTAGGGCGACAATGATGACACTATTATGTTAGCCAGAGTTGCCTACTGATAATTTATAATTTTCGCTCCTCTTTTTTTACGTCGCCTCCAGATGCCTCATGCAACCGTAGTAGTGATCCTCTTTGGGGTATTTGATCGAGACTGAAGTAGCATGCAAAGAAAGGGTTCGGTGTACCAGAGACTACAAAATTTGACAACCAGAGGTTGGTGCTATAAAGAATAATGTTTTGCTACCCGAAGCCCTTATTCCTAATAGGGTTATATGTAATTAGTACTAGATGATCAATATCATAGTTGAAGCTCTTAGTAAAGCTCTTTTATATTTTTTAAATGTTGTTAAGACTAAAAGTTTGGTTATGTAAGTTAGTAAATGTGACTATGATATGGTTTTTATGTAGTAAAATGATGTTTCTATTTTCTTTATTTGCCTATTTGCATTTTATTCAATACACTGCAATAATTGTCCTACTATTTTCCTGGAATTACGGCATGTAATAAAATGAGTTCTGCTAATTTATTAATAGCAACTCTTAAGTGCGATGTTATGACTTAAGCATGTTATTGTACTTAGGAGGGTGTTACATTTTGGTATCAGAGTAGTTCATCCTAATCGGACCTGAGGACTGGATTGACTATGCTCCCTATATGCTCTAAATGTATTAGTGATAGTCATGTAATGAATCTTATCTATTTAGATAGGATATAGGAGTTAGATATGCATAACTGCTTGGCTGTGAATACAATTAGTTGTTGTCACACGTAGCTCAGTATCAAGCCTAATCAACTCAATGACTTTATTTGGTCTGCGCAAGAACTAATGGCTTCTGGTGGGTGAGGTAGGCCGCAACACGAACTTGCTCGAGAGGATATGGCAGATATAATGGACATTTTTGGCAAGATGGCGTATGCTAAAAGGGAACAAGCTGCTGCAGCCAATCGCATGATGAAAATATTGGAGAAGCACATTGAAGGAAATCCTGATGGGAATGCTGGAGGAATGGAAGTTGTCTTAGAATACCTAAAGTTCATAGAATTTAGGAAAGTTGATCCACCAAATTATCAAGGAACCTTCAATCCTAACCAAGCAAAGGAATGGATCAAAGTGATAGCGATAATCTTTTCTATGCTAGCTTGTATTGAACAGCAAAAGGTGGCTTTTGCTAACTATATGCTAGATGCGGATGCGGATAATTCTGGTGGGTTGGTACTAAGCGATTACATAAAGGCACGCATATCCTCATCCTCATCACTTGGGAAGTATTCAAGAACACATTCTATAAGAAGTACTTTCTAGCAACGAAAAATAGTTGGAGTTCATGAGGCTTCAACAAGGAAGTATGAACATGCCAGAGTACATTGTTAGGTTTGAAGAACTCTGCAAATTCTCTACTATCTGCTAATGCAATCCAAATGAAGGCTGGAAATGCATCGAGTTTGAGGGCAGCCTGAGAGAAGACATCCTGGCATCGGTAGTATTGATAGAGATCAGAGACTATGTTGCTCTTGTGAACAAGAGTAGATTGGTGGAGGAATACAACAAGAAGCTTGCTAATGTAAAAGCTATAAAGGATGCTGTTAAGAAGAGGTTGACTTTCCAAGACTAGGGGTTCAAGGATGCCTCATACCCTAAGAAACAATTCCAACTTCGTGGCCGTATAGGTGAGTAGTTGTAGAAGCAGCTAGTGAGGCGTAGATGCCCAAAGTGTGGAAGAGATCACGGGGATAAGCCTTGCTTGACTAGACAAAACGCATGCTTCAACTATGGCAAGCAAGAACATATAAGGAAAGAATGTCCAACCAAAGGCAAGCAACCTGCTGCTAGGCCACAACACCAAGGATGGGTCTTCACCCTAAGTACTAAAGAGGTAGCTTAACCCGAGGATTCGATACAAGGTAGCAAAATTCTAACCATACGTTAAGACTTAGATGCTATGCACTCTTGAGTTTCTTCTGATTACGTAGTTAAGATTAGAATTATCTGTGTTCAAATTGCTTTTATGACTTGGTTGTCTTTTCCCATTGGTAAATTTGTTAGAACTAGTTTGGTTGCATGAACTGTTTTGTTTATAGCAAATGAATTTTGAGGATAAAATTCCTTTAAAAAGTGGGTAGTAATGTAACACCCGAATCTAACCATATGTATAATTAACACTATTAAGGATCAATTAACACTATTAAGGATCAATTAACACTAAATTTATAACTAGAAAGGAGAATTTAGAAAAATAAAAATGATAATGTAATATAGTTAAACTTTTGTCAGTATTAGAATTTTAATAGCATCGTAAAAATTTTACGAACAATTTTTTGGAGCATGAGAAATTGATCAGATAAGACATTAACCCACACAATTATATGTGCTCATAAATTTGTGTGACTAACAATTAGCCAACCATCAAGCCTCCAAAATCAAATTTTAGCCACTAACAAAGTCAAATTTTACTTTTGATATTTCGAATTTCTTTAAATTATATATATAAAAAAAAGATGACCACTTTCAAGATTTGCTTATCTTTTTCTCTCTCTTTTCTCTCCCAAGGCTGAACTCTTCCTCTCAAATTCTCTCCTCCATTTTTGTTTTTCAAGTTCCTCAAATCTTGTTCTTCCTAAAGCTAACACCAAAACTAAGCCTTATTAGCACCACTTAGCTTAAAAACACAACAAAACCTCCTTCCTTAGTCCACAGAAGCTACTACCATCAACAAGAAAGAAAGGGAGTTATTGGTGGTTGGTTGTTAGTAGAAGTTTTGGAGCTTCCAGGAGCCAATACTTGAGGTGTTTATAGCTTTGGAACCAAGGTAGGTTTCTTAGAACTTGTCTTATGTTGATATAGTTCCATGAAGCTACAGTTTTCAACTTATTTCACTTCATTTATTTGGGGTTGGAAAAGATGATATATGATCATGTTCTAGTGATTTAAAGCCTATGAAATTAGATTAGTGAATAATATTGAGTTAGAGAAAAAACAACCCAAAACATAAAATCTACCATGTTGAGCAAACTAGACAGCAGTCAATCCATGAAGAATAACTCAAGCTAGGAAATTCAAAGTGAAGTGAAATCAATTTTGGTTGAAACTTAGAGAGTATACCCACAAAATTTGAGGTCAATTAGACTTAAGATGATTAAGTTATGAATTTTTGAAGTGGACAATGAGCTAAAAGGGATAACCTAGGCAGTGTGTAATCTAATAGCATAACTTGCCCTATAGACCTTCAATTTGAGTGCAATCACTTTTGTTAAGAAGCTAACAAGTAGATGAATAAGCCTCTAAAATCTCAAATTCAAACTCCGAGTGAATTATTCCTAATAAATCCATGAAATTGCACCATGCTACGTAAGTGCAATATAGGGCTTATAACTTAAGTTCTACTAAGTCAAATTGAGTGGAAATTTTTTGTTTGAAAAAGAGATCACATAGGTATAAGCTTGAAAATTTTCAAGGCAAAATGGTGAAAGATGGAATTTTAGTGATTTTCTATATTTGATTGTTCAAGTATGTCCCATAACAGGGTAGCAGTAGGGAAAACCCGAATATCTTATGTTATATACCTGAAAACTGAGTGCAACTAAAGAGACTTGAAAATAGATTTGTAAAGCATAATCAATTTGTGGTCAAAATGACTTAAATTGAAATTATGGTGTATTTTATAATTCTGGACAAATTTGAGGTATCATAATCTAACTTGTAGTGCATGTAATTATAACTTAAGTTAGAGGTCTCAAGGACTTGGGACCAAAACTAATGGCAAGATTGAGTATAAAGTATTGAATATGTGTATTCTTGGGATATATGATAGGAAATACTTATTTAGTTGGGCTATAAGAAATTGGGGAAGCTTTATGTGTTCATATGGCCATATCTACATTGGAATCTTACTATTTGTTATTATTGGCATTGTATTTCTGGATTATTGGCTAGTTATTTACTGTTGAAATTTTGGAAAGCTCCATATTACAGCCGTCATACTACTAAATTTTCGGCAAAAATACTTTGAAAGTGAGACAATGAATCATGAGCATGAGTGCATCAAGTGTCATTATATAAGATGTAATTATGCTAGTTTACATGAGAATATAGTTGCATGAAAAGTATGTATTATGAACATAAGAACCTCATAAGTTAATTAAGTGATGTGTCATGCGTCCACCGAGCATTGGGGCAAGATGACATGATCACGTATGATAGAATTTACCTATTGATGACAGGGATACGTAACGCTCAAGTAGGCATCAGTTAATATTTTGGGGACAATAGAGCGTAATGTCTAGTCATGTGATGAGAATTTTATCCTGAGGATGGTAACATGTAATGCTTAAGCATGCGTAAGGATGCTATTTAAGGACAATGATATGTAATGTTCAAATGCTAAAACATGTGGACACCCTAGGAATGGCGAGATGTAACGCTTAGATGTGTTATTGTCAAGGAGAGTAAACATGACTACATACTAGATCCCTTTGCTTAAGTCAAAGAAAAATGTATAACCTAAGTTAAGGCATAATAAGTTAATAGCAAGTATTAAAGTCAAGAAAGTAATAAAGACTAAGATAGAAAAGAAGGCATTTAAGTTAAGGAAATACAGTCAGAAAATAGTATAGAGACATATATCAGGACAAATATTTCATTCATTCATTTCCAGCATTATATTCTGTTTTAATTATGCACTGACATAAATTATGTGAATGTTTCGAGTCTTGGATTAAGTGCTTGAATTAAAAAAAAAAAAACATACTCCGAAAAGATAGTTTTAGAACTTTGTAAAATGAATCTTTTTCTTGTTGTGGTATGATCACACTTTTTATTATGAACTGCAGTGGCTAGGGCGACAACGATAATGATAACACTATATATGTTAGCTAGAACAACCTAGGAAGAATTTATAATTCTCACTTCTATGTTTCCGTGTCGCCTCTAGATGGCTCAGGTAACTGCAGTAGTGATCCTCTCAGTGGTATGACCGAGATTGAAGTAGTGCAAAAAGAAAAGGTTTGCTGATATCAGAGACTACAACATTGGACAACAAGATGTCGATGCTGCAGAGAAGAATGTTTTGCTACCTGAAGCCCTTATTCCTGATTGGGTTATGTGTAATTAGTACTAGATGATCAATATCATAGTTAAAGCTCTTAGTAGAGCTCTTTTATATTTTTGAAATGTTATTAAGACTAAAAGTTGTCCCAAAATTATAGCACATAATAAAATGAGGTTTGCTAATTTATCGGTAGTAACTCCTAAGTATGATGTTATGACTTAAGCATACTATTGTATGTAGGAAGGTGTTACAAATATCGTCTCCATCACCAATCGAGGTTGGTCTATCCAGGTTGGGCATGTTTATCAAGAGGCCAATTCATGTATTGACTGGCTTGCGCATAAGGGAGTTCAGTAGAACTAGAGCTTTGTTGGCCCTCCATTTGAGCTTTCCCTATTGCATCTTGCTAACACAATAGGAGTAGTGTTTGTTTGTTAGTCTTTCTTTCTTTTTTACTAGACATTAAAAAAAATGGTTTACCATGGTTTAAAGGAATATTCCATAAGAATATTCTAAAGGGGGTTAACAAGGGGCTAGAATCATAGGGTGAGTCTAGATTTTGAAAACTAATAGAGTGAAATGTCATTTCTTGATACCTAAAGGGGGTTAAGTATATTTTACTCAAACTTTTTTAGTGATGAAAATATTAATTCTCATATTTAAATGATATATATATATATATATATATATATATATATATATATATAGTGATTTACTCAATAACTTCATATTTAACAAAAAAAAGAGAGTAATATCTATATTTATTTAATTTAGCAAGATGCAAATCGACATAAATTGTACTTATTATAAAAAAAAAAAGGAAAAGAAACTATACTTGTGCGCTTATAAATAAATTCCTCTGAAAATAATCAACTCATTTATGATAAGTAAAGATAGAGACAACACTATATCCTTGTGATGAAGACCAATCATACTATTGCAGAAAACACTTAAAATAAGTGCATACTACCCATTCAAATCCACTATAAAGGCTACCAATTCATACCAAAAGTATTCATATAAGTCACTTAATTATCCCAAAATAAGAAGGTAAGAAGATTGGTTAAGGAGTGCCAACACAAATTCCAATGTAATGATTCAAATGAGAAAATGATGTTAGTGAAGCTATTGTCCTTTGCAATAATAATGACAACCCTCATTCTTTGTCCATATGTCAAGCTATCAACATCTTTCAATAGTGCCATTAGCTTCTTTCTCTTTTCAGCTGCCTCCTTTTCATGCTTAAAGCAAGAAACAAGAACATGTATATTGTCATATTGTTGCTCATAAACACTTCCTACCTTGTCAACTGCATAAAGGGGTGTTTGGCAACCTCAAAAACTAAGTTAACATGGTACAAATTAGAACCATTTATGTTAACCAGTATAAAAAAGAACTATTTTTTTCAATTAAACACTGTTTGATTCGATTACTTGAAAAATTAATTTTAACATATGTTTTCCTCTTCTTTTGCACCTCTCTTCATGACTACGTCATTAAAAAACTGATTTGGTGGACAATGGCTGTAGACGGTGGCAACCAGTGGCAAATGGTGGCAGTTGGTGGTGACAGACGACAACGATTGGTGATGACGGACAATGGACTATGGCAGTAGCCAGGGGTAGATAATGGTGGATAGTGTGGTCGTCAATGGTAGTCAGTGCCAACAATGGTAATCAGCAGCAGCCAGGAGTGGCCAACATTGGCAATTGGCAGTGACAAATGATGGTGGACTGCAGTAGCTGACAGTTGACAAGGTGATTGGAGAAAGAATTAAGTAGTGCAAAGTAAGAAAAAAGTAGTGAGAAGATATAAAATAGAAAAAAAATTTAGGATGAAATAAAACCAATTTAAAATTGGCTTTTTTAAGAACTAGTTTTAGGTCCAAATCGGTTTGAATACAAATTAGTTTTAAAATTTTTGGGTAGTTACTAAACAACATTTATTAAAAGGCCCCATTGTACCTACTTATCCGATTTTTGTAGTTTGGCAAACACCCTATAAGTTAATGTTTTAATCACATTTGGGCCTTCGTTATCTCTCTTTCTTTTCTTCTTTTCTTAGGTAGATGAAGACCCTGCACTTGAGTTGTAGTATGAGTTTGAGGCACCTTGTAAAGCCCGAAAAATTTTAATCATTTTTAATCAAAGTGTTCGGTTTTTAGTAAATAATTGTGATTAAATAGGATTCGATTTAGCATTCACTTAAAACTAATTAAGTGTGATTTAAGATGATTAGTTATAATGAAATTAGATTAGAACCATAGGAAACATCATAGGATTCTTCCAAAACCGATTTACCAATTTAAGAGAAATTGGTAAGATTTCGGTATTTAAGACTGTCAGAACCAGACCAATAGAAAATTTTCTATGAGTGCCCTAGGATGAATGGCTAAGATTTGGCCAAACAACCCTCTCAAGTGGCGCCTTGATCAGCCCTTGATGATGGGAAGCCAAGCTAAATTGGAAAAGGGAGTGAAGTCCACCAATCACATGAGCCTTGCTTCCAAAAAATCTTCACCTTTTCTTTCTTTCCCTTCTTGTCATTCTCAGCCACCCAAAGCTGCTGAAGCTCATCTCTTTTCTCTTCTCCTCACTCTCATTTCACTCCATCTTGATCCCTTCTTCAAGTCTCATCGCAAGTTGCTTCCATCAAAGCCACTAAATCAACTCAAATTCAACTAGATAAGGTAGGAATCCTATTCCTCTTCTTATTTTCCTTGGTTTGGAGCTGTGTGTAGGTCTTGTATAACTTGTGATACTGATGTTAAGTGAAGTGATGATGATGAATTATAGTTGATTATGCATGTATGTTATGATTAGAATTAGACTTGGTATGAAAGAACTTGAGGGAAGGAGAAAGCTCATGAAGCTAGTAGGATTTTTCCTCGGCAGTCTGTACGGTGGAGTGTACGGCTCTGCCTACAGCCATTCAAACTCCATGAATCTAATTTTATGTAAAACTAGACATCCAGGGCTTTCCGTACATGTATCATATGAGGCCATTGGATTAGCATTGAGAGAGATATGAGTTTTTGAAGTTTGACCTAGGAATCTAGACTTTCATTCGGGCAGTGTGAATTGAGAAGGATATAACTCACCCTATACAACTCCAAATTGAGTGAAACCAACTTTATTAAAAAGCTTACATATAGGAGAACATCCTATAAAGAAATTCCGAGTTTGTTATGATCCCATTTGTTCCCGATAGTTCAAGGAAGTTGCCCCTATGTCCAAACCAGGCCAAAATAGGGTAGTTCAGGAAGGTCAAGTTTCAGGGCATATATCTCAAAATATACTCATCCAAATAATATGCAACTTCTTTCAATTGAAAGCTTGTCCTGTTAGCTTTATAGAGATATAAATTTCGTATAATTCCATTTAGATTTCTAGTTTTGGTGAATTTTCTCTTATAAGAGTGTAATTCGAGCTAGAGGCATGTGTGAAAACTAGATCAAGTTTAATCCGTGTCGGAACTTGGGAAATAGTGAAACTCAGGTTGAACTCGGAGATGTTTAACTCAGAAATCTAGCGGATAGAGAGCTAGGTCTAGTATACTTTAGGTTGACCTCGGAACTTAGTAGACAGAGGACTAAGTCGGGAATATTTAAGGTTGAACTCTTAAGGATGAACTTGGAAGGGTGACTTAACGTTGAACTCGGGACTTAGTATATAGCAAACTCGATCAGTTATAGTTAATGTCGGAACTTGGGACTGAGCAAATAGGAAACTAGTCTGACACAGTTAAAGCCGTAAATTGGAAATTACGGAAGACGGGGTATGGTTAATGTTAGAATACGGGAGTTATGAAAACATCCGTAAGTCTTGGAGGACCAATTATAGATTAAAGTCGGAAGTCGGGAATCAAGACATTGCCCATTATCTCAGAACTCGAAAATAGGTCCTGAGCTCAAACTCGGGAACATCAGTAAAAGTTAAAAACTTGCGAGATGGATTAAGGCTTAAGACCCAAAAACTTGCACCTAATGAAATTGCTATATTCTTAGTATGATTACAATGTTCTGTCTTGGGTCTGCTATCCAATTAAAGTTTCTTGGTTGCCTGGCATTATTCATAGTGAAGCGGACATGATCCATTATGCTGCCAAAATATTTGGTACAAATGTAAGGAGGTTATCAATATTGATGTGTTAAGAATGATTTAGGTGTGATATGAGGTATATCAAAATAAATGATCCTAAAGGACGTGACATGATGATCATGCTCTGATGGGGTATGACATGGCGATCATACTCTGGAATGTGGTATAATGATTCCACACCCTAAGGGATGTGACATGATGATCACACTTGATGGAGTATGACATAGCGATCGTACTTTGGGACGTGGCAGGAAAAACATATTCCTAAGGAGTATGACATGGTGATCATACCTCGATGGAGAATGACATGGCGATCATACTCTAGGATATGTATGACAAGTAAGGGAAGATGAGTAACGCTGCACTTGAGGACGGCGATACGTAACGCTCAAGTGTAGACAAATATAGACACCGTAGGGACGGCGATATGTAATGCCTAGGTGTGTCGATGAGGAAATAAAGATAAATATTATGGGAAGACAAAGAAAGAAAAGTAAATTTTATGTATCTACATAAATTCAAGTACAAGCAAAGTCATGGGTAGATGTTATGTCTCCAGTATATTGATGTTATCGTATTTTAATATGTTGCAGTATAATTCATAAATTGAATTTGTATGGGCTCTCCCAAATGCCAAGTGTATGAGTAAAATGAACTCTTCTTCGGATAATATATTTTCGAACTATAAAATTTAACAGTTTACATAATATGTTCACCTTTTTCATAATAAACCGAAGCAAACTGGAGATGACAATGAAGACAGTATGTATGATGGTTAAAGAATCCTATTGAGAATTCAAAATTCTCACTCCTATTTCCGTTTTATCTCCAGATAGTTCGAGAAGTTGCAAAGACAGCTGAAGTTGCTGTCAGTTAAGGTCCACTCAGGTAACTGTAACAACTCCTGAGTGTGGTACTATGACTTAAGCATAGTACTATATGAAGGAGGACGTTACACACCTAAAAGTAAAATAAGCTTAACTCACTCCCTAACTAGAACAATAATAATGAAGAAATAAAAAACATTCGCAATTAATTAGATTTTACATATATGTACACTTGAGAATCAGCCTCATATTCAACTTCTATTTCATCCACTGACAGTAAGATAAATGAAAGAAGAGAAGGTGAGAAATTAAGAGAATTAAGAGACGAAGGAAACTTAGTTGAGAATGAAAATGAGAAGTAACTAGCAATGAATCTAAGCTGGAGTTTATATACATTTTAGGCAAGTTAAAACTAACTAACTAACAATTGTCAGTAACTAATTCGGGCAACTAACTAACTAAGCTAACTAACTAATAAATTATACATCACGTGGTTAATATCCTATCATACGCTGAGTAATGAAGATTCAACATTCCCAGCTTGGAACAATTGTGAAGAAATTGAGCTAGATACAGAGCTTTGGTGAAGATATCTATGGTTTGAGCAGAAATAGGCATTGGAGATGAGTAACAGCAGCTTAGGTCTTTTCACAGACAGCATGACAATTTATCTCGATGTGCTTGGTCCATTCATGGAAAACAGGGCTGGCAGCTATGTGAAGGGCTGATTGATTGTCACAATAGATAGGTGTGGCTTTAGAAGGTGGCAAGAAGGGATCCTTGAGGAGAAAATGAAGCCTCTGGACCTCACAAGTTGTAGCTGCCAAGGCTCTATACTTAACTTTAGAAAAGGATTTAGCTACAATAGTTTGTTTCTTGCACTTCGAAGAAATAAGAGCATCTTTAAGGAATGTGCAATAACTGTGATGGATTTTTGAGAATCAACACACCCTGCCTAATGGAGTCTGAAAATGCTGAAAGTTGGAGATTGCTTGTAGCAAGAAAGAAAAAAGTCAAGCTTGGGAGCATTCTTAAGGTATCTGAGCACTTGAGAGCAGCCTCGTAGTGGGGTGTCAATAGTTTGGAAACAAACTGACTTAATTACTGTACATCAAAAGTAATATCTGGGTGAGAAGTAGTAAGATAGATCAATCTACCCACCAACCTTTGATAAGAAGTAGGATCATGAAATGGTTCATCTTTGTCTTGAGAGAGTCGACAAGAATGGTCCATCAGAATGGATAAGGGCTTGCAAGCTAGTAAACCAGAATCAGAGATTAACTTTAAGGCATATTTTCTCTAAGAAAGATGAATTCCCTTGGAGGAACATGCTAGACCCAACGAAGTA
Source organism: Pterocarpus macrocarpus (assembly GCA_031439585.1). NCBI lineage: Eukaryota > Viridiplantae > Streptophyta > Magnoliopsida > Fabales > Fabaceae > Pterocarpus > Pterocarpus macrocarpus. The sequence goes on along the minus strand of CM062516.1, from coordinate 14,251,259 downwards.
CTTGAGTGTTCCCAGGTCTTTAATTGTGTGGTGGAGTCAAGATGTTATTTCATGTAATTGATCTCATGTAGATCAGTGCCAGAAAGGATAATATCATCCACATAAACGAAAATAGTAGTGAAAAAGGAACAATTTTGTTTAGTGAATAAAGAGTGATCTGTAGAAGATTGGGATTAACTACACTTAATGAGATAAAAAGATAGCTTGGAATACCATTGGCGGTTGGCTTGTTTAAGGCCATAGATAGACTTGGTAAGCCAGCAAACCATTCCAGAAGGGGCATGTAGACTTGGGGAAACTTCCATATATACTTCTTCATGGAGATCTCCATTTAAGAAGGAAGTGTTTTCATCCAACTAGTGCAAATGCCAATTAGAAGCAGCAGCAATGGCTAAGAGAGTTCAAATAGTTATCATATTCGCTACCAGAGAAAATATGTCAAGGTAGTCAACACCGTCTTGTTGAGCGTATCCCTTGGCTACCAAATAAGCCTTGTACCTCTCAATGAAGCCATCAGCCTTGTACTTAATTTGGTAAATCCACTTACACCCAATTGGAGACTTTCCAATAGGAAGTAGTGTTAGAATCCAAGTGTGATTTGCTATAAGAGCTAGTAACTCAAAGTTCATGGCCTGAATCCAACAATCTTGTAAGGAAGCTTGTTTATATGTTTTAGATTTAATTTGGGAAGAGAGGGATAAGGAGAAGTGTTTGTGCAATGGACCGAGTCTATCATAGGACAAGTAATTTGAGAAGGGATAAAGAATACTTGAATCAAATTGGATAATTGTAGCATTGAGAAGGTTATAATGGTAGTCCTATAGATAAGTTGGCCACTTGCTGATCTTGGAGGATTTTCTGATATGCACTTGGTTATTAAGTGAGTGTATGTCGTTATGTGAAGTAAGAAGGGAAAAATGAGTGGTGTGACTAGGATCTGTAGGTGAAGTGAAAACAGAATCAGGTGTTGTGCCTTTTGAGCATATGGGATCATCATATTTTGTATGTGGTGAAAATTGAGGAAGTGGTATAGTGGATGAATAAGTGAATGATGAAGAATTACCAAAACGAAAGTAAGGTTCATAAAAGTGCACATTTTTTTATAAGAACAATTCTCTAGATGATAGATCATAATGCAAAAATCCTTTTGTACCAAGACTAAAACCTAAGAAAATGCATTTTCTAGCTCTATGGTCAAACTTGAGCTTGTGAGCTTGCAATGTGGTGGCATAACAGAGGCACCCAAACAACTTTAGTTGAGATAAATTAGTTAAACGTTGAAAGAGAACTTCATATGGGCTTCTATTGACTAATACTCTAGTGGGAATTCGATTATTCAATAGGAAAAAATATGCTACTGCAAATGGCCAAAAATTTTTTAGGAAGCTTTGATTGAAAAAGGATTGCTTATGCCAAATTCAAACTGTGTTGGCGTTTTTTCTGCCAAACCATTTTGTTGTGGTGTTTCAACACAGGAGGTTTGATGCAAAACTCCTCTTGATGTATAGAAATCGTGTATTTTGAATTCAAGGCCCCATTATCTGTTCTGAGCTGCTTGATTTTTGAACCAACTTGTGTTTGAACAAAATTGAAGAAAGCCATAATGTGTTTTCGAGTATCAAATTTGTTTTTAAGAAAGTAAATCCTAGTATGCCTATTATTGAAAAATATTTGTATTGTTGTAGAAAAACAACACTAAAAAGTCCCCAAATGTCCACATGAATTAACTCAAAAAGGGCAAAGGTTTTACTAATGCTGATAGAGAATGGTAATTTCTTTTATTTTGTAAAATGACATGCATTACATGCATCAACTTTATTGCAAAAAATAGAAGAGTACTATTTGTGGAACAGAAACTGAATATCAAAGAGAATATGTCATAGCCCAGAATGTGATACATCAAGTGTAGAATTATTTTGATTAATATGTACATTGTTATAGGAAATGCTTGGCCAAGGAACTATAGGATCAACCAAGTAGTAAAGTCCACTGTCTGCTTTAGCTTGTCCAATCATCTTCAATGAATTCTCCTCCTGAATCAAACATTTATCACTCTGAAAAATCAATCGACAATTTAGTGGCTAGGTTAGTTTGGTAACTAAAATCAGGTTAAAGGTAAAATTAGGTATATAAAAGACATTAGTTAAGAAAAAGGAACGGAAAAAATGTATGCTACTAGAAAATGAGGCAGTGACAGTTATGCAATTTGGCATATTGATAGAGATAGGTTTGATGGATTTAATCATGGTAAAATGATGTAACTGGAAATAAATATGATCAGTGGCTTTAATGTCAAGAAGCCACTTATGAGTATTTGTGCTCACTTGTAATATGGTACCTAAGTTTAGGGGATTGTACTAGTTGGATGTGGAAACTTGTTTGGAATTTTGAGCTTTAGACTGTTAAAGTAAGGCCACTAACTCCTTATACTGCTCCACGGTTATCACAGGTTCTAATTTTTTGGCACCTCCTGAGGCTGCTCTTCTTGAATGTAAATGGAATTTGACACAAATTGCATACAATTGGTTACAGCTATTGTTGCCCTCGGATTCTTGAACGTGAATCCTAGTGGAAAACCATGCTTTTTGTAGTAAATAGCCATTGTGTTCCCCTTCTTTCCATACTGAGTGCAAGTCTTACCATAATTCGGATTTTGTGATTTTGACAAAACCACCTCTACATTGACTTTACACTGAATCACTCACAGCTAGCTTATCTTCTTGATTTGTGCTTTGAATGTTAGTTATCAGCTTAGAACTAATAATGGTGGAAAGCTGTCTCTCTTGTTGAAAATCATTGAGAACACCTCATTCAAACAAGGCAAAGGCTTCATAATGCAAATATTAGATTTCATGTTTGACAATTGATTAGTTAGGCCTTTCAAGAAGCATATAATCTTGCTTAATTCTCTTTGTTTCTTGACTATGACATAGGTTGTGCAATGACAAGAAAGACCACAAGAACATAGAGGAAGAGGATTATGCTTATCAAATTCATCCCAAAGAGCCTTAAACTCATTAAAGTATGATCTCACTGTGTGATCTCCTTGTTTGATTGAGCATATCTGTTCTTGCAGCTAAGCAATTCAAAGCACATCATGCTAGGAAAATTGAATCTTGAGATCATTCCACACTTCTACTGATCTATCAAACATGATAATAGTTTTTGCAATATCATGTGAAACTGCTCATGAAAGCCATGAGAGAAGCATTGTGTTGCACCGCTCCCATGCTTCATATGTTGGATCATCTTCTTCTGGCATAGAGATAGTTCCATCCAAAAACTTCATCTTCTTCTTGGAAACCAGGGCTATATGCATTGATCGACTCCAAGAATGATAATTGTCTTCAGTGAGAAGAGAGGAAACAAGTACAAGTGCTGGATTTTCATTGGGATAAGATAGTAGGGGCTTGAAGAATCATTGTTAAGATCCATGACAAAGGAGCCCCTTAGATTTCCCATGGAAGATTCTTGATCAGAGTTCATGAATGTGAAATAGTAATGCCCTCTATGAAGGCACTAATACGATCATAATAAGATAAACAAAGGAATGGAATGTGAGAAATTAAGAGAATTGAGAGATGAAAGAAATTCAATTGAGAATGAAAAATGAGAGCTAACTAGCAATGAATCTAAGCTTGAGTTTATATTCATGGTTAGGGATGCATGCTAGGCGAGTTAAGACTAACTAACTAACAACTATCAATAACTAATTCAAGCAACTAACTAACTAAGCCAATTAACTCATAAGTTATACATCATGTGGTTAATATCTACATTTGCATCTATGCTTTCATTCACTTGCAAGTCATTCAGTTGTGTTTCAAGTTCAACCTCCATAGAAGTAACTACTTCAGCTGGATCTTTCATTGGCCCTTAGGTAGCCAAAAACTACTCTCAACTCTTCAAAATGTGGGAATGACTTGTTGTAAAGGCAAATAGCATTAAGATGTGATTAAAATAAAAAAAAGTAAACAATTACTAAAATCATGGGGCAAATGTTTTATTCTTGCAATTTTTTTTTATTGTTGTTCAAATCAAGGATTTGACCTTAGACTTGAGCTGATTTCATAATTTCATTTTGTTCTTCTAGTTGCTTCTAATCACATCTTCTCAGTGAATCACGAGGCCAACATTTTGTTCTTGTAATTTTTTATTATTGTTCAAATTAGGGATTTGACCTTAGACTTAAGTTGACTTCATAATTTCCATCTCGTTGAAGCATTCTTGGTTATTCACTACCATGATTTTGTAGTTTGCACAATATTACCATTTTTTTTATGTTGTTTGGGTTATGATTTACAATTGATGTTGCCTATGTGTTAGTGCATCATGCAATAGCTTTTGCCGATTGTGGCTAAATGCACCCTCTATCTTTTTCCTCTCCCTCCATGGCATCACTACCAACCCCTAACCACCACTCTAGCTACCACCCCGCCTTACTCCCCCTTGCCTTACCCTCTACCAACACCCCAACATCACCACCATATCCCTAGTAAGTAAAGTTCTACAAATTTAGTAATGCATAAATACTTGCTAGAATTACACTAGATGACAAGTTATGCACCATATTCATTTGTTCCAAGCTCACTACACCACCAATTGTATTTGGTAATAGCTCCAGAAGCTAGTTGAGCCTCAACATGTTGCTAGGCTCAAGGGAACACATCCATGGAACCTTTTGCTCACTAAAACAATCATCAACACTAGTGAATTACTGCAATTGTTTGGTAAATTGAACATGAATCGGTTATAATTGATGAAAATTGCATGAAGATCCTTATTGAAAAGTTATTTTGGAATAGTTCCTTCATCCTCATTGAACCTTAGATCTAAGAATTAACTTCTACAACTGAAGAACCACTTCTAGAAATTATTCAGCGAAGCAATTAATGCTAAAATCTATTTTGAAGAGAATCTCGAGCCAATCAAATTTGTGAGGCATGTTAGTGTAGAACTTGTTGCTGTTGATGTGGAATAAGGTGAGGTCTGCCAGCAACCCTAGCTCCTTTGGGAGGTAGCTAGAAGTGTCATTATGGTTAATGTTGATTAAGGGCAAGGGGCAAGTAACGGGTAGGGTGGTGGCTAGAGCAATGGTTAGGGGGCTAGCAATGGCACCAAGGAGGGATAGGAAGAAGATAAAGGGGAGCACTTAGCCACATTTGCAAATACGTTTGGTTGCATTTGCCAAATGTGGTTAAAAGTTGGTTTGTGACGCACCAACTTTAGCAGGGTGCATCTAAGACAATGCCTTTTTTGCAAGTTAATGGATTAATGGATATGTGTCTTTTTGTGTTTTGTCAAAACAAATTATGTCATCTCCAATTTAGCTCTAAATCATTAACATACTTACAATCCTACTATACAAAAATAAGTTACCTCGTATACAAACACTCTTTCTAATAAACACATATGAGTTTGAGTAAACTCTAATAAAATCAATAAACTATTGATTCCACTAGTGAGTTTACGAGTTTAAATTTGATTGATTTCGAATCAATTTGCAAATGATTAATCTTAAAAAATTTAATAAAAATTCTCAAATAACAATCATATATATAATATTGGAATACTACTTACTCTAAAATTTTCATGCAAAGTTTATTTCCTATTCATATTACATGATTAAAAGTTCTAAAGTTTTCATATAAAGTTTCTTTTTCAATGGCATGCAAAATTTACTCATAATTCATTCAATTTAAGACCAAAATCTCATAAGTATACTATTAAAGAATTATTCCATTCAAAATGTCATGTAAAAATTATTTCCTTCTTATATTACTTAATTGGTAATTTCAAAAAAAAAATTAAAAACCCTAATATAATTATTTTCTTTTATAATTTATTACATAATAGAACATATTTATTAAAAATGAAAACTTGAAAAGGACAAGAAAATAATAAAAGAGAAAACTAGATAAATTATATGGTTTTAATCTTTTTTAATAAATTTCATATTTTAATTGAAATAAAAATGGAAAGATTCCTTTTGATATATTTGTTATTTATTTTTATGGAAAGTTGACTAATAAAACTCAAGTTTTTATTTTTTTCATTCATCTGTACTTATGTCCATATTACTAAGAAATGTGTATTGATTATCATTGAGTAACATTTTTCTTTTAAAAGGTTAAGATGAATATCTGTTCAAATAAATTTTATTAACAATAATATCATATGTTAATTGGAAATAAAATATATATATATATATATATATATATATATATAATTCATTAGTTTCTCTTCAAAATTGATGTAAGTATACGTCACTCAAAGATAGGGGATTGATTTAATAACTATAATTATTACATAAATCTATAAAAAGTATGAAGAGTTTATTGTAGGTTCTGAATGTATAGATAAAGAAACTAAGTAATTTATTACAAAAAGCAAAGATAAAATATATCAGAAAAGAATAGAATATTAGAATTATTAATCATTACTGGACTAAACTGTTTTCTTGGGCCTTGGAGCTTGGCCTAAAGGAAACCTTGTAAAGACCTTCTAGAGAAAGTCCTCTCCGGATAAGCCTCAAGGAGGTCAACGACTCAAAGAGGCTTAACTGCTTAGGGTGGTTACCAAGAACCAGGGAATCCCATGATAGTAGGAGAATGTAGGGGCCTTAGCGAAAAGGGGGAGAATTCGAACTTGAATAAAAGGAGGCTCGTGAGAGTCAAAGGTAAGTAACTCATCCCATTTCACTTGCACCCAAGTAGAGTAGAGTTTTGACTTGAGCACCGGAGTCCACTATAAGTTCCCCATTGGAGGTGTGGTTATGAGAGAGCTTGGACTTGCGAAGGACATCATCAGACGACTTCAAGAACAAGTCAGAACATTGGCGCCCACCGTGGAGCTGAGGCTAACCCCATGATTGGTGAATGGTCACCATAAGGATTCAAAGCATTAGCATGGCTGAGTACACGAATAACTAGAAGAACTCGAACTACAAGACCAAAATAGGAAGCAGATAGTCCAAATGGAGGCAATGAACTGGGAAAATGCCAAAAGGGAGAATGAAGCTAGTAGTCATCAAAACAATGATGACCTTACCCAAAATACGGGGGAGAACAACACCCGGCACACTCATGGAAGAAATAAGGCATATCAAACGACCACAACACAAGGCGTTCCAGTGTATTCTGGGTCCTTCTCAGAATTTATTATGTCTATAGCTTTTTCGAACAATTTCAAACTACCCACAACCCTTATACCAGACGAAAAAATTAGAGATCCTTAGGTGCACGTGACTATCTTCAAGTTTATGATGTTGGTAAATAGAGCTACTGATCCATTTTTTTGTTGAACATTCCCTAATTTTTTGGAGAAAGTGACACTCTTGTGGTTTTCCTCGTTATTTACAGGGTCGATTCATGACTTTGCCAAGCCTTCACAAGCATTCCTGAACCATTTTTCTTGGAGCCAAGTTTGAAAGAAGACCTCTGATTCTCTATGTAGATCCAAGATGTCAATCCCATCATGGAATTATTTCCCATCAAAAAATAACTGCAAGTTGGTCTATTTATTGTTTCTTTAGCGATTACTCCACCAAGGACTATGGTCAAGTTTAGAGGAAAGGCACTTAGATACATTAATATGGAAGAAGTCTAAAAGATGAGGAAAGCAGAAGCTTGGATAGAGAATAGGAAGAATAAAGACTCAAGCCAGAGTCATAAATAGGAAAAGAGAATCTAGAAGATAGGGGAGTTTGATCTGAGGGAGAAAAGTCGAGATGAAGGTCGACATAATTTCTACTTCCTTTGGTCTCTCTATGATGAGTACACACCTCTTAATGTAAAGAGGGAAACCATTCTCAAGGAGGTGTACAATGCTTAAATTATCAAACTACCATCTAATACTAGTAAATAATAGATTCCCTTGGGAGCAGACAGAAGTAAATGGTATGAGTTCTACAGGTATTATGGACACACCACAGAAGATTGCACTATTTTGAAGGACCAAATTGAGCGACTAGCGAGACAAGGACTGCTGGATAAATATATTGCTCGACAAAGAAGGAGCCAAAGCGAAGACAGAGATGCAGAAAAAAATGGCAAAGGAGCCGAGGCCGAGGGAGGCAAACTCCAAAGATGGGCCGAGAGGAAGAGCCCAAGAATTAACAACCATAGGAAATACGAGGAGTAGTAGATTACATTTTCGAAGGGTTTGCAAGAGGCAAAGAAACATGCTCATATAGAAAGAAACATCTTTGCGCTATTATGGCAGTAGAAACTACACCACCACAACCATCAAAGACTCCAAACCCGATAATCTCATTCTCTGATCTTGACTTTAGAAGAACTGATCAGAATCTACATGATCCTGTGGTTATTTTTGTGATCGCAGAGAATTACATGATTCGGAAGGTATTGGTTGAACAAGGGAGCTCGGTCGACATCCTTTATGCCTCCACTTTGCAGAAAATACTGTTACTCGAGTCTAGCCTCTACCTATACAATGGAAACTTAATGGGATTCTCTAGAAAGTGAGTCAACGTCCTTGGAGTTATTTAGCTAAGGGTGAACTTTGGAATTGAGCCAAACCTCAAAACGATTGATGTTTGTTACCTAATAATTGATTCTGAAGCTCCATATTACATGATACTTAGAAGACCATCTCTGAATACCCTTGGAGCTATAATGTCAACACCCCATTTCGCACTAAAGTTTCCAGTCTTAGCCACAGAAGTTGAAGTTGTGCATGTCAACCAAAAGGAAGCTCAGCGGTGTTATAACAAGTCGTTAAGAAAGAAGAACAAGGGAGCAACCATCGAAGGAACATAGGAAGTAACCATGGTGGAAATTGGCCAGAGTAAAGGCATGAGTATGAGAAATCTTGAACTATAAGAAGAGGGAAGAACAAGACCAAAATCAAATAATGAACTCGAGAAGGTTTATATCAAGCTTGTTGCTGAGAAGTTCACCTTTATTAGGCAAGGACTACCAAAAGCCATAAAAGTTGAGTCGATGAGTCTAATGAAAAAGAACTTAGCACTTTTGCATGGGCATTGGAGGACATGCTAGGAATTGACTCGAAGGTCATGTGCCATAGGTTGGCCATAGACCTAAAAGTCTGATCTGTGGCACAGAAGATAAGGAAGCTCAAATTGGAGAAATAGCAAGTAGCAATGAAGGAGACGAAAAAGCTACTGAGGGCCAGTTTCATTAGAAAAGTCCATTTGACTACCCAGTTAGCTAACATGGTCATGGTTTGCAAGTCCTTAGGAAAGTAAAGGATGTGCATAGACTTTACAAACTTGAATAAGGCTTACTCGAAGGATGCATACCTACTACAGAGCATAGATAACCTAGCAGACGTAGCCTCGGAAGCAAAGTTCCTTAACTTTATGTATGCCTATTCTAGTTACAACCAAATTAGGATGCATCCTTTTGATGAGGTGAAAAAAACCTTTGTAATTGAAAATGCAAACTATTATTAAAAGGTCATGCTATTTGGACTGAAGAATGCTAGAGCCACTTATCAAAAGTCTTCACCGATCAAATAGAAAGGATTATGGAAGTATATGTGGACGATATGGTAGCCAAGACCATAAAGGAAGGACACCATTGCAAGGACCAGTAGGAAATCTTTGGCCAAAAAAGGAAGTTCAACATGCATTTAAGTCCTGAGAAATGTGCATTCGGAGTTCGAGGTAGAAAATTCTCGGATTTTTACCAACCAGCAGAATGATTGAAGTGAACCTAGAGAAATGCTGAGTCATATTAGAGATGAGGAGTCCAAGCACCTTCAAAGAAGTACAATAATTGATGGGGTGCATAGCTGCCCTTTCCAAGTTCTTGTCTAGATCTGTAGAGAGAGCCTATCCCTTTTTTCGTTTTTTTGAAAAAACAAATAAAATGTGAATAGATGTAAGAGTGTGAAAGAGCTTTTCAAGACTTGAAAAAGTTTTTGATAAAACCCTTGATTTTGAGCAAGCCAAGGAATAGAGAGCCACTCTATGTGTACTTATTAGTAACCAAGGAAACCATAGACTCAGTACTAGTTAGGTGGGAGCAAAAGCAATAAAAGCCTATTTACTATATAAGCAAGGCATTGCAAGGAACCGAGGTCAAATACCAGAAAATTGATAAGCTAGCATTTGCTTTGGTCGTAACTTCTAAAATATTACAACTATACTTCCAGGCCACTACATTATCATCATGACCAAGAATCCTATCAGATAAGTTTTGAGGAAGCTCGAGCTAGCTGGAAGAATGATAGCATAGTCTGTAGAATTTTTGGAATTCATCTTAGAATATAGACCTCGAAGCCTAATTAAGGCCCAAGTACTAGCTAATTTTATCATAGAGTTGTCTCCTTCTACGATCGACGATGAATAGGAATAGAAGTGGATGCTATATGTGGATGGATCGTCTAACCACAATGTAACGACCCGAAGAATCATAATTTTTATTAACACTGTTGAACATTTTTATTTGATACATTATAGACGTGTGAGTAAGAAACATTGAAGTGTAGGAATTAAGGTTGTGTACTCCTTGTAGAATAAAAAATTTCTTATATAGAGTAATGTATTGATAGTTGAGGAACATTTTCCGGATTTGTTGAGTCTCGTAAAGTAAGACTTGAGTCAGTAGAAATTGATATTGTCGGACAGTATGAGTGTCAGTAAAGACCTTAGAATGAGTGGCTACAATTTTGCTATCCACATCCCCTTTGTTGGCCCAAAGATGGCCACACAAAATGGGGAGCTCAATGGTATCGAGTAAAAAATTCAATTCCACCAATCATACTACATGAGTCATCCTTACTTTATGGCTCAACACACAAAGAATTTCCACTTTTCTCCCCACTAATTTCGGCCTCCACCACCAGAGCTCTCTCTTCCATTTTTTTTCCTAAACTTTATCTTTTCATCCTCACTTCTTCCTCCTACTTCTACAACTTCACCCAAACTTATTTCTTTTCTTACTCAAACTTCAGATTTGAGGTAGCATTCTTGAATTCAATGGAATTTGTGGATGTATGAAATCTATTAGGTCTTCTTGTGTTCCATTCATATGATGCTGGCTGATGAGTATATGACTTGTTTTTACTGAATTAAGATAGGAATTATTGGTCTGGGTTGAAAATTTTGCTGTAAACTTAAGGAGACACTCAAACTGAGTTGTTGGAAATTGAAACCCTAAGGATTGTCCGTACCATGAACGACTCATTTTGTCACAACCCTACACAGGACGTGACCGGCGCATAGGGGACACGTCCCCTAGCAAGCCTACACTAGACCTTTTCTAAAAAAAATTGGGCAGAGTCTCCCTTGTATTTAGGACTATTCCCAAATACGGATCCTCCACCTGCATAACAATCCAATCACACAAAATCATTGGGGATCCAGGGCATTCTCCGAATGCACCCCACAGCACACAATATAGGAATTTAAAACGTAATCATACTTATGAAAATATATACATATGTATCCATCATGAACATTAACCCATAATCATTAGAAGCAACTTGACTTAACTAAAAACAACATGCTTTTTATTACAAATTAAAATTGATACAGGGAGGACCACACTTTTGTGGACTAATGGAGCACTTCTAAATATTATACAAATAAGCCTAAATGCTGAATCTTCTAATTAACTGTGGAAGCTTGAGCACGATCCCGCACCTGTCTAAAGAATATATAGAGAGAGAAAAGAGTGAGTCATACAGACTCAGTGAAGGATAATACATCTATAACAACAGTGGAACAAGCTTTAACATTAACTTTTAGCAAAAGTATAACTTATAAGCTATTTCAAAAACTTATACATCATCTCTTAAGGAAAGGCTTTGTCTATATGTTAACATACTATAAAGTTTCTGGCAAAACATACTTGAACTATAACATATCCTTAAAACATCCATACATATATATATATATATAAACAACGCTTTTACAACTAGATGTAATAAAGCATATACATAATGAGGATATAAGAACTGGGTTTAGAGATAGAAATACTTTCTTATAACATAAAAAGTAAATACTTGTTTCAAAATCATTATAAAGCTTAAGAGAGGATCCTATTTCAGAAATAGCTGCCTGACTGGGTGGCCTGTGGCCTAACTCCAGCAGTAAAAGATAACTTCACGCCTGTGCGTGTCTACATATTCCGGACATGTTGGCCGACATGCCGGGCTAGCAATCACCCTGCTAGTTGGGTTATTCGAGGTGCACCAAGGCTAATGCTGCTGCCATTAGCAAACAGTTCTGTTACAGTTTCCTCCCCTAAAAAAGGCACTCACACTTGCTGGGTCTTTGCCATGCCTCATGTGAGCCCTTAGTTAAAACTCCTTTGAAACACATTTTCTTTCTTTCAAACATCTCTAGCTTTAAACTAGTTTTAAAACATCACAATTTCTAAAATATATAAAAGTTCATCTTTTCTAAGTTCTTGTCATTAAAATTCTTCTTTATATCAATTTATGTGTAATTTAACTGTGCTATTAACCATAGGTTCAAGGCATAATACCTTCAAATCTTTCAAGCTTTAAGTATCTAAATTATCTCATTCCATTGAATCATTCAACCTATTAACTTTAAAACATTGCAATTTCTATACACATGAAACTTTGTCTTTTTCTATCAAATTACTAAATGTCCGAAATCAATTTCTATAAGAGCTTGTCCCACTTAAATATATATACACATGCACATAGCTAACATCATTACTTCAAGAGTTCTATAAATATAGAGTAAAACACATTGAATCAACTATTTTGTAAAACTTCACTAGAATACATTTTAGGCATGTACTTAGGAAATTAAGATAAGAATTAAGCTATAGGTATACTATCACTCACAGTGCTAATCGAAGGGAAGGAACAGCCTTAGCATACTGAACCACGGAGCTACAGTCACCACATAAGTTATTTAGAATCAAAATTATCATTATCTAAACACTAATTAGCTTATAGTACCAAAGATTAACTTGAAATATTTCTAAAGCATAAAAACCCCCAATTTGGAACCCTAGGTTCCCTAACCTCAACCTTAAACTTAATCTTCCAAGAAAATCCTTCCCTACCCATGAAATAGAAGAAGATTTGAGCTTAGAGACTTACCTTGGATTGCAAAAGAAGGAAGAAACTTGATGGAGGACTTGGGTCTCCTCCACCTTCGTTTCTCTCTCTAAAAGAGATGAGAGAGAGAGCTTCAAGGAAGAAGATTGATGATGATGATGAGGAAGGAGAGGGATTTGTGGAGGATTTGAGTAGAAAAATGGTGAAGGAGTCATGGTATCCATGAGGAAAGAAAGAGAGAAGAGATAGAAAGAAGAGAGAGAGAAGTTGAGGAAGAATGAAGAAGAAGGAATGGAATCCTTCTTTTAAATTTTGTCCAATGAGCGCTGGCCATGTGACTGCCACTTGGCGCCCGCCCACCTGAAGCTACATCAATTCTGCAGCACAGGCGCTGGCCTTGGGCGCCTAGGCGCCCAGTCTCTTTTTTTTTTTTTTTTTTTTTCTCCTTTCATCTACACTTCTCAACTATCATCATATACTTATTTATAAGTTAATGTCCTCATTTATTTTATTCTCCATTAACTTTAAAACATAAATGTAAATAAGAGAATATCCCCCATTTGAATCCAATAAAAATATTGGAAAAATCAAACTCCTTAAGAATCAAAATCCAACTTTTGGATTTTAGTACAAACTTCTAAAAACTTACATTTTCTTAAACTTCAAGCTTGAAAATGAAAGAGTTAATAACTTCCAAAAATTCGTTAAAAATCGCTCTTCAATTCTTTGATATCTAAGGAATAATTACCTGGACTTTTGATCCCATAAAATGTCCCAATCCTATAGCCCTCCAAGGGGGCATAGGGTCCAAACTTAGAGCTTTCACAGGGTCCGACAGAACAAAGTATCATAATTCGTGTGACTCTTGACCCGGGCATTACACATTTTGACCTACAGAGGTCAAAATTTAATGAAACCATTTTTTAATGAAACTAGACATCTAAAGCTTTCAAGCCAATTGGATTTGAAATGAAAGAGTTATGAGTTTTTGAAATAACCTCTTGAATCCTGCCCATTGTTTTGATCAGTATGGATTATGAAGGGCATAACTCGCCTTATGCAATTTCAAATTTAGTGAAATCAATTTTGTTAGACAGCTGACATATAGACGATCATGCCAGAAAATTTCAGATTTATATCTTAAGTGCATTGCTCCCAAAAATTCATCAAAGTTATCCTATGTCCTATTCGAGTTGTAACAAGGCAGTCTCCTTTAGCCTAATTTAAGAGCTTATAACTTGGGCTTCACTTACCCATTCAAAATGAAACTTGTAGAAAATGAAAGATGGTTTAATTAGCTTTATTTAGATATAAGTTTTGGATAAATTAATGAAAATTGTATTTTTAGTGAATGTTTATGTTTACATGCTCAAATATGTCCACCAATAGGGTAGCCTTGAGTAAAATTTGAATAATTTAGTTTATACTTATCAAAACTTAGTGGAACTAAAGGGAACTAGAATTAGACTAAAAATACCACAGCATACTAAATTTTTAGATTTAGATGAGTTAAAATGGAATTATGGTGTAATTTGTGAAACAATACAGATTTAAGAGTTTCAAAATGCCTTAGCAGAATTTAATTAGTTGAAAGTTCTTGAGCCATGAATAGTCAAGGCATGAGAGTTATTGCTAAGATTCTCTATTGAACTATTGTAAATGTTAATATATGATTATGATTAATTTTGGTATCTTAACTGGCTGGCTGAAAATTACTCTGTTGCATTTTAGGGAACAGTCGTTATGCCGCCGAATTTTCGGTAGGATGCATATGAATGATATATTATGATTTTAAGCCTCTCAAGTTTGATTATTCATGAGTATACGAATTATGAGAAATGTAAGGATTCCATATCACTGGGCCTAGCCCCGAAATAAATTAAGGGGAATAAATCGATGGGGGAGTTAGGGAAAGTAAACCCAACAATCTTATATAGAACAAGCTCGATCTTGAAAAGTAGACTATTACCCAGGGGTTATATGGCCAACAATTCCCAGGGGACCAAGAATGGAAACTCATGATACAAGTTAAGAAAAGGAAGTGTCATGTGCATATGCATTGAAATCCATTTGCATTTCTCGTACACATGAGGTGATTGATTATATGCCTCATTTGATTATAATTAGCTCTCTGCTTTATTCTTTGCTACTCATCATATGCATTCTTATTTGTTTATTATTCTTATGAGTAAAAATGGAATTTGCTTTGGATACTACGGTTTCAACTCTTATAAAAATTTAGAATTTTTACTCTGCTATTCGTATTTCTACATATCTAAACTATCCCAAAGCAAGTGAGAATAATGGCGATGTCATATCATGATAGTTCATGGAGTCCTTCTAAGAATTTTTTAAATTCTCATTCTAGTTATATGTTTGCATCATTCTCGGATGGTGATAATGGTAGCGATGGTCTTCTTCGCTAAGGAACCTAAGTGGCACTGGCATTATAACCTATTTTTTGGATTGTACTTGACTGCTACTTCTAGAGTCCGCCTATAAATATTCTTCCAACAGGCCTTTGCTGTACCCATCTTCAATCCCTTTTTTGACCTAGTGGCTCCTTTGTTGGGGTTCCCATTGCATATGGCTTACCCAAACCCTGTGCCTTCGCACTAGGCCCAGCCACCCATAGTACCACCCTGTCTTGTATAGCTGGAGTCCTCTAAGAGTGATCCCTAGTAGATGATGGATTCCTCCTCCTCCTCATCATCAGCCTTTGATGAAAGCTACACACCACCCGACCTCGGATCCACAAACCTCATGAAAAATGAATTCCTCTCCCCGTGATCCACTTAGTAGAGTTATCTGACTCTGGAGACCGCAGTTTTGTATAGAGTGGCCCTCTTTTGGAGTCTTTTATATGACCTTGGGTTATAGGTACAATTTCTTTTTGGTTCTTTAATTTCCTTACTGGTTTACTATGTCCCAATGAGGACCTATACTAGAGGGTGCTACAGTCATGGACCGAGTACATGTTTTGACGATCCTTTATGATGTACTCAGAACCTATGAATAAATACATGAGATTGCATATATATTAGAAACGTTCTGTAAATATTTATTGCAACTTTATTTCTGCACATTTTATTTTCTTACTTTCCGACGTACCACATTACTTTATGAGCTTAGTAGCTCACACTTATTTCTACAAATGGTTAAGATGAGACAATTCCGCAAATTTTTTTTTTTATCTGCACCACGACTTGTTAAGAGTAACTAATAAAAGCAGGCTAGAACAAGTAACAAACCCCTAATTATAATATTATGACTTAAGCATAGCATTATATTAGGTGGGGTGTTACAAACAATGAGAGCAGAGCAGGACTAATTCTTGAAGATGCTAATGGCATATCCATTAAGCAGTTTTTAATGTTTATGTTTCGAGCTAACAATAACCAAGCCGAATATGAGGCCTTGATAGCCAGTTTAAAACTGGCAAAGGAGCTTGGAGTGCAAAGGCTAGCAATTAAAGGAGACTCCTAGTTAGTGATTGGCCAAGTTAAGGGCGAGTTTCAAGCCAAGGAGCCCTACTTGGCCAAATATTTCTAGAAAGTTCAAGATATCATGAGAGAATTTAAAGATTTCACTATGGAGTACCAGTAGCAAAATTTCAGAGCCAATAGGTTATGAAAACTGTAACATCCCCATATAACGTTATAGAAAATAATGAAAACGTCATTGGACAAACTTTTATTATTTACAACCTTGCCCCTGAGCATTTTTGAAAATGACATTTAGGTCCTTATATCAATTGAATGAGCAGAATAAGGTTTTAAATGAAGCAAAACCACGTAGCGAAAACGTAGAAACCCAATTCTTGGCCAATTGGGCCACGAAGTTGTCCACATGTGAAATGACGTGGGATGCCCTAGACTTGTTTAAAATTACGAAAATGCCATTAGCCATGAAAAACAGAAAATAGAAGACTCTAAGTTTGCAAAATGTTTAATTTACACTGTTAATCGATTTATTTGATTTTATTGAATCTTTAAGATTAATTAGAAATTAATTAGAGGTTAATCAAGAGTTAATTAGATATTTGTTAGAGAGATTAGGCTTTAGGAAAATTAAAATAGACATATAGACATCTTACAAAACTATTTAGTAATGTTTTGTCGGCTTGGAGGAAATTGGTAAAGTTTCGGTTTTTCAAATTGTCAGAACTGAACTAACCAAATTCAACACTGCAGACCCTAGATCCAATGGCTAAGAACTCAACCACTTTACCCCCTTAGGATGGCACCATTTTGAGCCACTAGATAGGGGAGGAGTGGCCAAGTCTCCACCACCCAAGCCACCAACCACACCATGACTTAAACAATACAAAATTTAACTAACTTCTAATCTCTTTTCTTGATATTTTCGACCCCATTAGCAACTGTCTCTTCTCAATTCTTTCTTGATTCTTCTCCTCCCTCACTTCACCTTGCTTTTACCTTCAAGCTCCATCCCTTTTCCACACTAAGAACTTGCATCTAGCCAACATCTACAACAATCTAGAGGTAGGATTCAATTTCTGTTCTTGATTTCTCTGGACTATGGCTGCATGAAATTTCACTTTTCTTCATTTATTTGATGATGTATTGGATGTATTTGATGGTTTATGGTTGGATTAACATGAAATTTTGAGTTGAAATTAAAGCTAGAAGGAGAAAACTAGAAGAAGTGGAGAATTAAGATGCTGTCTAGGTGAAAAACCTACGGTGGAGTATACGGCTCCGCCTATAACCGTTTAGATTTGATGAATCTATTTTTATATGAAACTAGACATTTAGGGCTTTCCATACATATAAAATATAAGGCCATTGGATTAGTATAGAGTTAGTTATGAATTTTTGAAATTTGACCTAGAAATTTGGATTCTCATCTGGGCAGTATGAGTTGAGAAGGGTGTAACTCACCCTACACAACTCTAAATTGAGTAAAACTAACATTGTTTAAAAGCTAACATATAAGGGAACATCCCATAAAAATTTCAGAATCGGATTCATTGCCAATTATTTCCAGCACATCAATGAAGTTACCATAAGTTCAAACCAGGCTGGAACAGAGTAGTCTAGTAGGGTCAAGTTACGGGACTTATATCTCAAAATATACTCACACAAATGATATGAAACTTCTATCATCTGAAAGCTTGTTCTGTTACTTTAAATTGATATAAATTTCGTATGATTTCACCTAGATTTCTATTTTTAGTGAATTTTCACTTATAAGGGTGCAGTTCTGGCTAAGGACAGGGCAGCCTGAGGTAAAACACTAATAACTTGAGTTATACAAATCAAAATGAGATGGGGCCAAAAGGGCTAGAAACTAAACACATAGAGCTATACATATCCAAAATTTAGGTCTAAATGAGTTGAAATGAATTTATGGCCTAAGTTACAAAAATCGGGTAGAATCAAAAGGAAGTGGCAGAAAACTAATTTAGGCTCAAGGTTATGAAACTTTGTTTGATTTTGGAGCATCTATACCTTGCATTGATTTTTCTGTATGAATGACTGTCTGGTGGACTAGTACTATTCACAGGGAAGCAGACTTGATTCGTTATACTACCGAAATTCTTGCATAAATATGTGAATTATATGAATGTGATAAACATTTATGTGTTATGCTCATAAGATTCATATATGCAAGAATGATTTAAGTACGATATAAAGTATATTAATGAAATTATAATAGTTTCTGTTATGAATATTAATGATATGAACATGAAATTCTATATGCAAGGATATATGAAAGTAAATGATGAAGCATATATATGAGTGCATTCAGCATGTCTATGCATGATTATGTATGAGAATAAAAGGATATGAACATATTAAATGTGGATCCCTTCACCTGGAGGCAATTATGAGATCCCTCCTTATGAAGGCAGTTAAATAAGATAAGCTTGTGTCCCTTCACTTGGAGGCAATTAATTGGGTCCCTCCCTGTGAAGGCAGTATAAAACTATAAGATCCCTCTACCTTGGAGGCACGTGGTCAGATGAGATCCTTCTACATTGAAGGCAAGTGGTCAGCTGAGATCCCTCTATTCTTGAGGCACGTGACCAGGAGAAATCCTTTCAATTTAGAGGCACGTGGCCAAAATGAGATCTCTGCAAGACTAGAGGCACATGGGTCCCCTTACAGGTCAGTACTATGTGACGGCGGTCACAAGTTGAGCTCACTCTTAGATCAGACTACCCAAGGGCAGTAAAGACTAAAGATTAAAACATATGCAAGCACCCTAGGGACGGCAATACGTAACGCCTAGGTGTGCCAAGAAAAGAAAGCAAAGAAAGTTAAAGAAAAATACCAGTGCCTTTGCATGAATTCAAGTATGAGTATTTGCATAATTATATCCCATGTTTTATTGATGCTGAAACAGTTCTATCTACTTATGTTGTGATTATTATTCTAACTATGAAATATTGCCAATGTGACTCAAGTGCGTGAATAAAATGAACTCTGCTTCGGACAATATATTTTCAAACTATAAAACTGACTAATTTATTTGGCATGATCACCTTCTTCATAATAACCAGAAGCAGCTGGAGATAATAACGATGATACAGCATATGGTTGTTTAATGAATCCTACTGAGAATTTATAATTCTCATTCCTATGTTTATTTCCATGTTATCTCCAAATAGTTCAGAAGCTCCGAAGAAGGTCCTCTTAAGCGAAGTTGACTAGTAAGATTGAAGGTGGCCAAAGATTATTGTCAGACAAGGTCCGATTAAATGACAGTAACAACTCCTATGTGAGGTATTATAACTTAAGCATAATACCATACTTGGGAGGGTGTTACAAAAACTAACCATCACTAAAATAGCAGCAAATAATAGATCGGTTACTCAAGAGGAAATTGAGGAGAATAGCATATCCGAGGCAACCTCATCATATGCTTCATAGAACAGGAACAAGGTTCGCAACAACCCATCATAGAATATGTGCCAGCTAAGAAAGTACCCAATGAAGAGAAGGAAGCCAAAAAGATGAGGAGCATAACTAGTTTCTACACAATAATGGTAGGAAAGCTTTACAATCGAGGATATTCATAGCCTTTATTGAAATGCCTTGATGGAAAACGTGTGTAGACAATCATAGCAGAGATGCACGAGGGTGTATGCAGAAATCATGCTGGAAGTTGCCTATTAATTGCTAAGATATTCTAGGCCGACTATTTTTGGCCTGCTATAAAAAGGGTTATTTGGAATTTGTGCGAAAATATGACAAGTGTTAGAGGTTTGGAGAACTGAAGCACACACCATTCGAACAATTACATTGCTCGGAAACTACCTAGCCATTTCATAAATGGGGAATAGACATTCTCGACCCATTCCCACTTGAACTTGGACAATTGAAGTATTTGGTCGTAGTCATAGAGTACTTCACTAAATGGATCAAAGCTAAGCTATTGCCTACAATTACCATAGAGAAAGTGAGGAAGTTCATGCAGAAAAGAATAATCCGCAGATATGGAGTGTCCTACCATTTGGTTAGCGATGACAGAACACAACTCACGGATTAGAGACTTGAGGATTTTGTAGAGAACTCGGAATTGTTCAATTGTTTCCATTTGTGGAACATCCTTAAACTAATGGGCTTGCAGAGGCAACCAACAAAATCATCATTGTTGGATTGAAGAAAAGATTGGAACATGCAAAGGGCCTATGGGCCAACAAGTTGCATGCTATCTTATGGGCTTACTACACAACCCCACATTCATCAACCAGGGAAGCACTGTATAGATTGGTATATAGATCTTATGCAATGATCCCTATTAAGTTGTTAGAACCTAGTCCGAGGACAATGACAATGACCGAGGAATCAAGCAAACTTGCTCAAAAAGCTGAGCTAGATCTAGTTGAAGAGGATAGGGAAAGAGCTAGGATATAAGAGGAAGTCGTAAAGTAACAAATGACAAGGAAATACAACAAGAAGGTTAATCCATAGGAATTTGAGGAAAGAGACTTATTTCTAAGGAAAGTGAAGATGCAAAGGAAGCCCCAAAGAGAAGGAAAACTTGCACCAAACTAGGAAGGGCCCTACCATGTTATATGGAAGATTGGCTAAAGGGCCTACAAAATAGTTGAGCTAGAAGGAAGGGAGCTATCGAGGACTTGGAATGTGTCCTCTCTTCGAAAGTATTTTAGTTGAATATAAATCCTTAAACTATGCAGGTAGGTGTATTATTTTTCCTCTTATGTAGTTTTTATCACAAGGTTTTTATACATAAGAGGTTTTAATGAGGCATGACTTGCATAGGCCAAGCATTGACAAATCTCGATGATAGGAATAAAAGTGAGCATTTTATAAGAGCTCACCATTGTAAACTTTTTAACTTATTGAATTTCATATGGATTATTTTATTCGAAATACGTGTTTCCTTATAATTTTACTTGTAGCAAAAATTGGAAGATGAATAAACATAATAAGTCCAAAAAAAGGACCTAGTAAGCAACTCTTCTCCTGTAAGTGAGGACCTCTCAAATATGCATAATAAGTCCAAAGAAGGACTTGGCAAGGAACTCCTAGCCTATAGGCGAGGACCTTCTGAAAATTAAATGGAATAAAAGTAGCTTTACCTATAGGTTTAGGCCTTAAATATACTGGAAAAAGGATTAGGAAAATGAGTTGTTTTGTTTAAAGACAAACCTAGAATGAAGTGACTATGAACTTGTTATTAGGTGCACAAATTAAGTAGTTAAATATAATTGAAGAATTGTGAAATACTAAAAGGAATTATTAGAAGTAAGCATGGAATACAGCTTGGAAATGAAGAACGCAATAAAAATATTTTGGAATAAGCATCATGTGGCTACCCTAGTACATGAAGTACAAATTCAAACTACAATACAACTAGAAAAATAAAAGAAATTATTCAAATACAACAACCATTAATTTATTTGGCGGCTAGAGAGTTGTCTACCTGCATATCAGACTGAGGCATTAGACCAGTAATGTCCACAGAAGGTTTTGTTTGATCCATTGCCTTGGCCTTGACCAAGTTTCTACTAGGAAGAGGCTTGTCAACTAGTTGTTCTCCTTAAATTTCCTTGAAATAGCCACAAGAAGATATGCCAATATCAGATGAAGGAACTTGACCTGTGTTATTGTAGCGTCAAACGCCTCTGTGTATTGCTTGACCGCTTCCCTTTGGAGATCCTCTAGCTCTTTATCTTTGTTGGCAATGGTTACCTCAAGCTCGGCCATAGTATGGGAGTTCCCTAGCCACTTCACTTTCCCCTACAAAGTGGCGATCTTCTTTTGGAAGGATTTTTCTTTTGATCCTTACTGCTTCTCCCTTGTGGAGTATTTGTCCTCGGCCTTCTTGAGGTTGGCCTTAAGCACTTGGACCTCCTTGGCATAGGCCTGCCTTAGTTTGGAAAGCTCCTCTTTCAGTTCTATGATAGCCCTACTGTTGGAGCATTCCCTCAACTCCAAGTGACGAGCAATTGCACAAAAGCGCAAGCTTGCTACTTGAATCCACTTGTACATACCCATGGCGCCATCAATCTCGAATTGTCATAATCTTCTCTCTAGTGGCTCGGGAAGCCAGTACTCTAGAGAGAGAAAGGAGGAGCATTGCTCAAGAAATCCTGGAGGATGTAGGAGTTATTAGAAGTCCTAGAATAGATCTTCTTCACCTGAGAGGCATGTCTATATTTAGAAGAGAGGTAGATTGCCTGTGGGAAGTTTCCTCCACATCAAGCATGTTCTTAGAGGTCCTCTTTCTGCCTCATTTGATGACAAGAGGTTGAGAAATAGAAGCCATCTCCAAGCTATCCCCTGCAGGCATAGAACTGGCTATAGGGGTATTTCCTCGAGTAGCCTATGCTCAACACTAAACAAAAACAGCTTGAAGAGAGTCTTTGGAAAGCTTTAGGGCCATTTCTCCTGAAAAAGTAGAAAACAATATAGAAGCAGAGTTAGGGGCACAGTAATTGAGTGATTTTTAGTGTCCTTAATGCTTTATTAGAATTGGCTACTCTTTGAATATTCTATGGTTTTATACTACTGAATGACCAATTCACTGTATAAAATAAGCCAATCTAAAAATTGACATGAATTAGAGTAAGTAGAAATCGAAGTACTCATTTATATGGCCATAAAGAATTTTTGTTCTTCATCCTTAGGATAAGTTTAGAATAACATTAAGACATTAATTTATTCAATTTATCTTAAGAGGATTACAATATCAAACCATTAAATTGTGATTATAAGTTTTGATTAATTCGACCATCAATTTAATTGAATTAGGAATTAAATTACAAATTAGAAATACATAATTTGTTCTATCAAGTTATATCACACTAACACCTAAAGAAAACTAAAGAAACATTAAAAAAAAAAAAAACCTAAATCGTAGAAAAATCATTCTTTCTTGTCTTTCTCCCCATAGCTCTTCTTTTTCTTAAAAAATTACAATTATTTATAAAAGAAGGAGAAAAAAAAAGAATCAAATCTTTATAATCTTTTGATTTTCTCTTTAAATCAAATCTTTAATCAAATCTTTATCTGCTCCTCTTCCAAATCTTTTTCAAATTCAAATATTCAAATCTTTGTTACAATCTTTTCCCTTTATCTTCTCATCAAATGATGTTATCTTTGTCCTATATCCAAACAAATTTTGTGAGAATCTTTATCTATTAAGCACAAAATAATTATATTCCCATTAATAGAACTCATAAATTAATTTATTGAAAATAATTAGAGAAATTATCATGTTGAGAACAAATTTGAAATAATTAATGCAAAACTATAGGGTTAAAATAATATATTTTCACAAGTTATAAATATGCAAAGAAAAGAAAATAATCAATAAAAGACACGGGTTGATTTCATCTAAGTTCACTAGTTTTCATTACTCAAATATTAAATTAATTTCTTGACAATACTATTAATGGTCAAATTACTCATAATTAATAGTCAAAGTTCAATTCCTCAATACTAGGACTCTATTAAGATAAGTTGTACATTTTCATTCCTTAGATTATTCTAAACCTATTATAAAGATGAAGAACAAGAATTCAAAGGACTACACAAGTGAGTAGTTCTATTCCTGGCTACTCTAACCTATGTTAATTTCTATATTGGCTTATTTTATGTAGTGAAATTCCTTTCGACATCATAAAATCATGCTTTCAGTTAATGGGTGATCAGCCCAAAAATAACATTAAGAATATGAGAAATTAAGTAATGTATTGAAAAAGAAAATTAAAATAATATAAAAGGAAGACAAAACCAATTCCCCAAGACAACATCTCCCTAATAGCTAAAGATACTAAACAAACATGGAAAAGAAAAGAACCTCAATGTAACTCCCTAATAACTCCATACTATACTTAAGTCATATTATAGCAAATATTAGTTATTACTTTTGCTTTTGAGGAAACTTAACTTATTTATTAAAATACTTTACTATAGAAAATAGGGGTAATTTTTTTTTTTTATGTATAATGGAAATAAACTTTTGAAAGCTTAAGTTGTAAGTGTGTCATAAGCATACCTAATCAAAGCATTTAACACATATATACTCGCATTGTAGTAAATAAAGATACTCATAAACAAGCAACTCATCATTTGCATGCATAAACTTGCTAGCTGGGTCTTGCCATGCCTCACGTGGTAGCTCGGTACGTTTTTCTTGCAAGTTCTCATAATTTGTATTCTTCTTTGGACATGATCATATATGCATATGCTATATGCATTCATTCATATACTTCATACCATACTCCAATCATTCTTGCATACATGAATTTTATGAGCATAACACATATACATGCTTATATCATTCACATAATTCACATATTTCTGCCAGAATTTTGGCAGCATGACGAATTAGGTCCACTTCCCTGTGATTAGTGCTAGCTCTCACAGACAATTCATTTGACACATTATATCCACATTTAAGTAACTTGATAAAGGTTTTGTTCAAGGAAGCTAGCTAAATTTGTAAATTGGAGTTCAAGGGTTTGCAATTTCTTAGAGTTTCTTATTTTGTCTTATGCCCTTGGTTTTGCCCAGTTTTGTAAATTCTGCCATAAATTCATTTTAACTTATTTAGATCTGAATTTTGGGTATGTTGAATTTTATATGTCTAGTTTCTAACCTCTTTAGTTCCATTAAGTTTTGATACATATAACTCAAGTTATTGAAGATTTACCTAGGCCTATCCTGTACTAGGTAGATTTAAGCTCTGAAAAGTAAAAATTTACTAAAAATGGAAAACTAAGTGAAACTATACAAAACCTATACGGTTTTAAAGCTAACTGCACCAATTTTCATTTCAATAAGTTGAATTCCTTTTGAATAAGTAGAACTCAAGTTTTGATCTCTTGAAGTTGACTAATTTGAACTATCCTATTCTATCCCGGTTAGGACTTGAGGCAAATTCCATGAATTATTGGGAACAATAGGGATTGAATTTGGTTCTAAAATTCTTATGGCCTGTTAATCTATGTCTTAAATTTCTAACAAAATTGGTTGAACTCAATTTGAAGGTGTGGAGGGTGAGTTATGTCCCTCGAATTCCAGTCTGCATAGAATCAAGGACATAATTCTAGGGTTAACTTCAAAAAATCATATCTCTCTCAATACTAATCCAATAATCTTATAATTTATATGTTTGGAAAGATCTAGATGCCTAGTTTCACAAAAAAATATTTTCATCAAGTTCTAGTGGCTATAGGAGGATCTGTACACTCCGCCGGTATAGACACTGTAAGGTTTTCTAGGTTTTAGTTTTTGTTTTGCATCCTTTTTTGATTCTCACCCAAACTCAATATTTATACATTAATCCACCCATAAGAATTCATATAAGCACCATATATCATCAATCTAATAGAAAGAACAGAAATTCTACTAAGCCACAATAGCACCAATAATAGAAGAAATTGAAGAATCCTACCTTAGATTTGAGATATAAGCTAACAAAAATCAAGTTGTTGGTGAAAGAAGATGATGAAGGCTGAAGATGGAAGAAGGAGGAGGTGAAGTGGAAGAAAAATGGAGGAGAATACTCTATAGAAAGGGGCAAAAATTTGAGTGGAGTTGAAAGGGGTTTTGGTGTCTTAAAACATAAGGGAAAGTTTGTGATTGGTCAAGAATTGGTTGGTACTTATTGAGCCAAGCTTCCCTACCAACTTGGGAAACAAGTGGCGCCCTCCAGCGGATTGGGAGTGGTTGAATAATAGCCACTCAAACTAAGGCGATTGGTGTGAAATTCTATTAATTCGGTTCTGACAGTTTAACACACCAAATCTTTACCGATTTCCTCAATTTGGCAAAACGGCGCTAAAATTTTGTAAGGTTTTCTATATGTCCATTTTAATTTTTTTTCAAGTCTAATCTCTATAATTAATATTTAATTAACTCCTAATCAACACTTAATTAACTCCTAATCAACCTTTAATTAACTTCTAATTAATTCTACACTTTTAATAAAATCAGATAAATCGATTAACAATGTATATTAAATGTATTTGTAATTCTGGACGTCATATTAAGTAATTTTTCATAGTCTTTTACATAACAATCTAAATTTTCTTTAGCTCTAGTATTTTTAATTCATTCCTAATTACTCTTATTTTTCTATTGTTATATTTTCACTTGTTTTCGTAAATCTTTTAGTATTTTCTGTTTGGTTTCCGTAACTAAAGATATTTTCGTAATTTTGAGCAAGCCTAGTGTCATTCACACCTGAATATCTCCATGGCTCAATCGGCTAACATTTAAACTTTTACGATTCCACCACGTGATTCTGTTCCATTTAAAGCCCTATTCTGTTAACTTTCCAAATGTAGGGATATAATTGTCATTTTCTAAAAAAATCCTAGGTTCATTATGGAAATATCCATGTAGGCTCAAAGTGTAATTTCCAAAAGTTCTGGTCAACCCTGCAAATAACAAAAGTTTATAAGGACATTTTCGTAATTTTCCAATTTTAACATATGGCAGTGCCATATTTTCAGAGGCAGTGTTATGCTACCTTATCATTCTAAGTGTGAGAATCATTAGGGTATAGCACTGCCTAAAAAATTCTCACACTGCCTAAAGGAACTAATTCAAAGTTTCTATAACATTTTATTTAAGAAAATGGGGATGTTACAGGGTACATTGGGGGATGGAAAGGAGGTCTCATCGCATGTAAAGTGATATCCTCATATGGGTCACGGGGGCGAAAAAAGGGGCTCACCATAGAAGACTTAAACTGATGACCATGAAAGATGTAAACCCTCATAGTGGCTAGGACTGTCAACACAGTGGCATTCAGCACCAGGTCAACGTGCTAATGCCAAGTCGGGAACTCAACATAAATCACCTGCCGGATGACATCCTCTAAAGACAACACGAAAAATAGAAGTGAGAAATGTAATTTCTCAGTAGGACTCTAACTAGATAGGTAACTATCATCATTATTGTCTAGGCCACTTCGGGTTTAATTATAAAAGGGGTGAGCATACATAAATTCAATTTTAAAGAGTTTGAATGTAATGCCCGGGTCAAGAGTCACACGAATTGTGACACTTTGTTCTGTCGGATCCTGTGAAAGCTCTAAGTTTGGACCCTATGCCCCTTTGGAGGGCTATAGGATTGGGACATTTTCATAGAATCAAAAGTCCCGGTAATTATTCCTTAGATATCAAAGAATTGAAGAGCGATTTTTAATGAATTTTTGGAAGTTATTAACTCTTTCATTTTCAAGCTTGAAGTTTAAGAAAATGTAAGTTTTCGGAAGTTTGTACTAAAATCCAAAAGCTGGATTTTGATTCTTAAGGAGTTTGATTTTTCCAATATTTTTATTGGATTCAAATGGGGGATATTCTCTTATTTACATTTATATTTTAAAGTTAATGGAGAATAAACCATTAACTTAAAATTAAGAAATGTAAATAAGTATATGATGATAGTTGAGAAGTATAGATGAAAGGAGAAAGAAAAAAAAAAACAGAGATTGGGCGCCTAGGCGCCCAAGGCCAGCACCTGTGCTGCAGAATTGATGTAGCTTCATGTGGGCGGGCGCCCAGGTGGCGAGGTCGCGGCGCCCAGGCACCCGCTGGACGAAATTTAAAAGAAGGATTCCGTTCCTTCTTCTTCATTCTTCCTCAACTTCTTCTCTCTTCTTTCTATTTTCTCTCTCTCTCTCTCTCTCCTCATGGATGCCATGACTCCTTCACCATTTTTCTACTCAAATCCTCCACAAATCCCTCTCCTTCCTCATCATCATCATCATCAATCTTCTTCCTTGAAGCCCTCTCTCTCATCTCCTTTAGAGAGAGAAATGAAGGTGGAGGAGACCCAAGTCCTCCATCAAGTTTCTTCCTTCTTTTGCAATCCAAGATAACTTATGTGGTGACTGTAGCTCCGTGGTTCAGTATGCTAAGGCTGTTCCTTCCCTTGGATTAGCGCAGTGAGTGATAGTATACCTATAGCTTATTCTTATCTTTAAATTCCTAAGTACATGCCTAAAATGTATTCTAGTGAAGTTTTATGAAATAGTTGATTCAATGTGTTTTACTCTATATTTATAGAATTCTTGAAGTGATGATGTTAGTTATGTGTATATATATATAAGTGGGACAAGCTCTTATAGAAATTGATTTCTGACATCGAGTAATTTGATAGAAAAGACAGAGTTTCATGTGTATAGAAATTGCAATGTTTTAAAGTTAATGCATTGAATGATTCAATGGAAAGAGGTAATTTAGATCCAATGTTTTGAGAAAGAACTTTAGATACTTTAAGCTTGAAAGATTTGAATTATGCCTTGAACCTATGGTTAATAGCACAGTTAAATTTCACATAAATTGATATAAAGAAGAATCTTAATGACAAGAACTTAGAAAAGATGAAGTTTCATATTTTTAGAAATTGTGATGTTTTGAAACGAGTTTAAAATTAGAAATGTTTGAGAGGAAGAAAATGTGTTTCAAAGGAGTTTTAACCAAGGGCTCACATGAGGCATGGCGAAGACCCAGCAAGTGTGAGTTCCTTTTTGAGGGGAGGAAACTGTAATAGAACTATTTGCTAATAGCAGCAGCATTAGCCTTGGTGCACCTCGAATAACCCAGCTAGCAGGGTGATTGCTAGCCCGGCATGTCGGCCAACATGTCGGAATATATAGACACGCACAGGCGTGAAGTTATCTTTTACTGCTGGAGTTAGGCCACAGGGCCACCCAGTCAGGCAACTATTTCTGAAATAGGATCCTCCCTTAAGCTTCATGATGTTTTTGAAACAAGTATTTACTTTTCATGTTATGAGAAAGTATTTCTATCCTTAAGCCCAGATCTTACATCCTTATTATGCATATGATTTGTTACATCTAGTTGTAAAAGTGTTATGTGTATATATATATATATATATATATATATATATATATATGGATGTTTTAAGGACAGATTATACTTCAGGTATGTTTTGCCAGAAAGTCTATAGTATGTTAACAGATAGACAAAGCCTTTCCTTAAGAGATGATGTATAAGTTTTTGAAACAACTTATGAGTTATACTTTTGCTAAAAGTTAATGTTGAAGCTTGTTCCACTGTTATTATAGATATATTATCCCTCACTGAGTCTGTATGACTCACTCTTCTCTCTCTCTATATTTTTAGACAGGTGCGAGACCGCGCTCAAGCTTCCGCAGTTAACTAGAAGATTTAGCATTTAGGCTTAAGTGTATAACCTCTAGAAGTGCTCCATTAGTCTACAGGCAGGGTCCTCCCTCTATCAGTTTTAATTTGTAATAAAAAGCATGTTATTTTTAGTTAAGTCAAGTTGCTTTTAATGATTATGGGTTAATGTTCATGATGGATACATATGTTTATATTTTCATAAGTATGATTACATTTTAAATTTCTATATTGTGTGCTGTGGGGTGCATTCGGAGAATGCTTGGATCCCCAATGATTTTATGTGTTTGGATTGTTGTACAGGTGGAGGATCCGTATTTGGGAATAGTCCTAAATACAAGAGAGACTCTGCCCAATTTTTTTAGAAAAGGTCTAGTGTAGGCTTGCTAGGGGACGTGTCCCCTATGCGCCGGTCATGTCCTGAGTGGGGTCATGACATTGAAAACATATGTTCCCGAAGCAGATTTTTTTAATTCTTTCTCTTATAAACATACATAATGATCAATAACATCATAAGGTATACATGTACTTCATAGGCATAAATTATGACATTAATAACCATGAATATAGAAGAAATAAAGATACATACACATTTTATGCAACTTCATTAACTTTGACTTTTCTTTAAACTTAGTTGACTGACTTTGACTCAACAAGTCTTTCTTTAACTTTACTTTTATACTTAGCATTTGTTTAATATTTTTTACTTTATATGTCCTTAGATAAACTGTTCTAGGATATGAGCTCATTTTGGCCAACTGCCTTCAAAGTAGAGAGCTCTCATAGTCTTAATGTAACTACCTCCAAGTGGAGGGATTTTTGTGAATCACCTTTTCTTATCGAAGGATCACCTTTATTTATCATGGAACTTAGTGTTAAATCTTATGTCATAAATGCCTTAGATTTAAGGACTTAAGTCTTTCTTATCTTAACACAAGGTACATATATGCATGTGACAATTATTTCTAAATCCACAATTTTGATGAAAATCTGACAGCATAATGGCTAGACCAGGAAATTCTCCAAAATTGTAAACCTACAAATGACAAGCATTCATAATATTCATACCATACTTAAACATCCATAATTAATCCATCACTTGTGAAGATCATGATTCTTGTGGGTTTCCTTCAAGAATTTGATCACTCATTCCCAGTATAGCTGTAAGTCACAGATCAATATTCTCATTACCAAACAACTTTATCATTTCTCCCATGACTAGGGAACAAGCACACCAATGCACTCAAAAGTCTTATGAATATGGTTATGTGATTAAGTGTGATATTTTAAATTACTGTTTTGCCCTAAATTCTTAAATTAATCTTGATGAGAGGTTTTACATTCTTTTTCTTTAATTAATTAATAATCCTTAAAGGTTGTATTCTTATTTTTATATAGCCTTTTTAACTCTTTTATTTCTTCTTGATAATTTTTCAAAGTTGTGACTTAACTAAACTGATAGTCCCAATCACTTCTCTGAGGAGGCTACAAGAAATTCACCTTACTCTCCTTCGGTTATGACAATTCATGGTTGAGTCATAACACTTGGAACAACACTTATCAAGTTTTATTCTTGTCTTAGTTAAAAATATTTTCTTCTCTTTTTCCCCTTAGTGGCTAAACATTACACCATAAGGTTGGATAAAATTTTATTTTTACTTACTCTATTACAAAGTGTGATAATATTATATGTAAATCATAGATCAACCTTTGAAAGTATTAAACTCTTTTTCCCTCATATTTACCTTATCATGGTCGAAGCCATGTATATGCCAAGCTTCAATTTTTATTTTGTTTTATTTCAGGATTTCACTGTTTATGTCTTATGAAGGCTTATGAACATGAATCTATGCTTATAAAGTGTTGATCTTGTGAAATAAGTTATAAATCTTGAAACATTTTCTATGCTTAAGTTCTAGAACTACTTCCTCATTGTCACTTTTTCAACAACCCATCAATAACACTCAGGAAAGCAACTTTATGATAGATATAATCATAGATGTAGGATATAGGCCAAAGAATCAATCAAAAACTTAAAAAGGTGGCAACTTTTAGAACTTTTCAAGAGATCAAAATAAGGAATAGGCCAAAAGCATCATAATCATGGCTAGGGCTAAGTGCTTATGACCAAAAATGGGTAAAGATAAAAACTTTACACATCCTTTCCAAAGATGAACACATTAGAAGATCAAAAAGAATAGTAGAAACATGAAAGTTAGCATTTTTTTCTCAAGAACTAAGAACTTTGTGACAAAGCTTGAGGCCCAAAGCTATGATTAAGCTTGGGCTCTCATGGCTTGTCATAAGAGAAAGCAAATCTAGTTAGAAGTTCCTACCCATAAGATGATGAACCCTAAGTAAGAAACTTGAAGCTTGGAGCAAAAACCTCCACCTTGTACCAAGAGAGAGTTCACGATTTTGTGCTCCTTGAGAGAAGATGAGACCTTCTTATCTTTGGGTGAGAGTGTGTTTGAGAGTGTTTGCAAGAGCTAAAAGTTGTAGCTTTCACAAGGTTTAGTAAGGGTGGTTATGCATGTATTTGGTTCTTGAAGAAAATGAAGAAGATGAAAAGAGAAAGAGTTCTCTTGGAGGTGAAAGGATATGAATATGTCTTGGAGAGGAAGGAGTGTGTTTGTGAAAATGTGATGTGTGTGTGTGTGTATAAGGGTGTGGCTGTGGGGTTCCTCTTGTGTTTAGGGGAAGATATTTTGATTTTGATGTGATTAAGGGAACAAAATGGAGTATTAAGATGCCACTTTAGACAAACCTTGTACTACTTCTTACATAAAGCAACTTTGTTCTACTTTTTCACTTTTGATGGCATCAACTTACTTTATTGTCTAGTTGACCTCAAATTTAAATTTGATGATGAGATTAACTGTTCTTGTTACTTAAGTGACATAATTAATTAAGGATTAGTGAAGTTTCGATAATTGGTGAAGTTAAAATCTTAATTAACTTTAATTAATCTCAATTAAGCTAATTATGGATAATTAGTGCTTCATTAGTCTCTTGGGGAGTTGACTCACTTGATTAACAAGTTTATAATCTTAATTAAGCATTTTCTTAATTTTTCTCTTCTTAATTATCCTTTTTATACCTTGATTAAGCCTTTATTCTTTAATTCTTTGTTAAGTGCCTAATTAATTAGGGTCACTGAAGTAATCTAGCACAAGGGAACTTGGGAATGCTATACTCAACTATAGAAAAGCCATCCTTCCCTCCTTCTCCAACTCTCTCCATTTTGAAAAGAATTATAATAAATTTATAATAATATTTCAGAGTGTGTAGAATCTTTTCTTGATTTCCTTCTTATCTTCAATTCAAATATGGGTAAATAGCACAAACACCATTGAGGTTTCTCAAAATGGCACTTAACCTCATTCTTGTTTGCAAATTGCACTCCATCCCATAATAAGAATATTCTAATGAAATATACTCACTTATTTAACCATGGTTAACCCAAAATATATTTTTTTAAAACTTAATCTACCTTAACTCATATAGTTTTATTATTCGATCATCAGTTACTCTCACTAGCTTTTGTTATATCTCTTATTAAAAATTCACAAGAAATAAGGTGAAGCTGTTCTATCTTACAATTTTCTCTATATTTTCATTATTTTAGCAATCTCTTTCCATTTTTGAAAATTTTCACATGCCTTTTATTTTTCTAAAATTTTTTTTACCTTTTGAATATGTGCAATTTGTAAAAAATGTAAGAGATTCAATGAATGATTGTTGAATGCCTTAGAAGATGCTTTTCTAATGCTCTTTTTTTTTAAAGAAAGACGATACATTTCATGATTTTAACATATAAAGGAGGCTAAAATAACTTTAATAAAATATAATACAAACAATCTTTGGAGATGAATTTTATTCATTATTTGATTGAAAGGTCAAAGAATTATGATAACTATATAGTGAATTTTGAAGGTTCAATTTGGCTTTGAAAAATTTTATTTATTTGTAGGCAAAATAAATAAATTATCTGCATAAAAAGAGAGAAAAGAAACGTAGGATTGTTTTTTTGTGAGAAAGTAAATTATTTGTGTAACACCCTCCCAAGTACAGTACTATGCTTAAGTCATAGCACCATACCCTGGAGTTGTTACTGTTACCTGAGCGGACCTTGTTGGACAAAGAATCTCACTGCTGAGAACTTCTGAAACTATCTGGAGACAACACGGAAAATAGGAGTGAGAATTATAAATTCTCAGTAGGATTCTCTATTTATCGTACGTAATGTCATCGTTGTTATCTCCAGTTTGCTTCGGTTTATTATGAAAAAGGTGAATAGGCTAGGTAGACTGTTTAATTTTATAGTTTGAAAATATAATGTCCGAAGCAAAGGTTCAGTTTTACTCATAGACTTGTCATCTGGGAGAGCCCATACAACACCAATTCATGAATTATAGTATGAATAATAATAACTAAAACATAGTAAAACACAATAGCCTCAATACACTAGATACATAACTTCTGCACCTACCTTTACGTGTATTTGAACTTATGCAAAAACATAAGATTTATGGGAAAAACCCATAAAAATCAATTCCTAAATGATATCATGGATAACCATTGCAACATATTAAACTACACATAGCATTTGCACATAACTTTATCTTTACTTGAATTCATGCATATACATAAAATTTGCTTTTCTTTCTTCATCTCTCTTTTCATCATAAAATCTTTACGTGCCACATTCCAGAGTATGATCGCTATGTCATACCCCATCAGAGCGTGATCGTCATGTCACGTTCCTTAGGAATGTGGGATCTTCCTTTGGTACTTACACTAGCTGGGTCATGCCATACCTCATGTAAGTTCTGTCCCCTATACTCACACTAGCTAGGTCGATGCCATGCCTCATGTGAGTGGGGTGCCTACATAAGCTTTAACCTTTAGTCTTTAGTCTTTAATCTTTAGCTTTTACTTGGCACACCTAGGCGTTACGTATCGCCGTCCTTAGGGTGCCTTTACTGCCTTTGGGTAGCCTGGCCTTGGAGCGAGCTCGTTAGCTTCACCCGTGACCGTCGTCACACCGACTCACCCACAAAGGGATTCACGTGCCTCTAGTCTTGGAGTGATCTCATTCTGGCCACGTGCCTCTAATTAAAGGGATCTCTTCTGGTCATGTGCCTCAAGATTGAGGGATCTCATCTGACCACGTGCCTTCAATATAAAGGGATCTCATCTGACCACGTGCCTCCAAGGTAGAGGGTAACTACCTTCACAGGGAGGGATTCAAAGTGCAACTGCCTCCAAGTGAAGGGATTCACATCTTTATCTTTTAACTGCCTTCACAAGGAGGGATTCAAAGTGCAACTGCCTCCAAGTGAAGGGATTCACATTCAATATATTCATATCTTTTCATTCTCATACATGGTCATGCATATTACTTCCATATATCATTGCACATATGGTCTTTATGTACGTATTCATAATGTATGAAGGCTCGTAACCTCTATACCATTCTATGCTGCATCATTTACTCTCATATACCTCATATCATACTTATATCATTCTTGAACATAGAGTTTCCCACCTACAGACTCATAATTGTGTAGCTATCACATCATAAATTTCTTGTAATATAAACACTCATAGTTTCTTAGACTTCTGCCGTAAATTTGGCAGCATAACGGATCAGTTTCGTTTCCTCATGAATAGTGCCAGTTCTCACAGATAAATCAGTCATAGCAACATAATCAATCTAACACAAAAATACCAATGTTAAACTGGCAATCCTCAACTCAAACCTTATATGTGCACTAACACTTGTAAAATTATCAATTTGACCAGTATGCCAATCTTACTCAATTCTGCCCGGATTTTGTATAATCCACCTTTATCTCTTTCAACTCATTTAAACCTCAATTTTGGATATGTCATAGCTCTATGTGTCTACTTTCTAACCTCTTTGGTCCCATATCATTTTGATTTATATAACTCAAGATATTTAACTTTTGCCTCAGCCTGTTTGGTCACTAGCCCGAATTACACTCCTGAAAATATAAATTCATTAGAAATCGAAACTAACCTCAAATCATACGAAATTGGTGCCATATCAAAGCTAACAGGACAAACTTTCATTTGCAACAAGTTTCACTTGATTTGCTTAAGTATACCTCGAGTTATAAGTCCTGAAAGTCAACCTTTCTGAACTACTCTGTTTTAGTCTGGATTAGACATAGGGTAACTTCCTCAAATCACTGGGAACAATTGGGACCATAACAAACTCGAAATTTCATACTGGGATGTTCCCCTATATGTAAGCTTTCTAACAAAGTTGGTTTCACTCAATTTGGAGTTGTGTAGGATGAGTCACACCCTCCTCAAGTCACCCTGCCCGGATGAAAGTCCTGGTTCGTAGGTTAACATTCAAAAATTCACATCTCTCTCAATACTGATCCAAAAACCTTATATGATATATCTATGGAAATCTATGAATGTCTACTTTCATCTAAAAATAGTTTCATCGGATTTAATCAATTGTAGACGGCACCATACACTCCGCCGTATGGACTGCCGTGGAATTCCTCAACTAGGCAGCATTCCAACTTTCACTTCTCCTAGTTTTCTTCTTCTAACCTTAATTCCAACTCAATATTTCATGTTAATTCAATCATAATCCATCATAATACATCTATTAACTCATCAAATACATGAAGAAGAATACAAGATCATACAGTCATAGGGCAAATAATTCAAGAATAGAAGTAGAATCCTACCTCTTTGGAGTATGATTTGAGCTAAGTGCTGAAACTTGGAGTGTTAGAACCTTGCTAAGCTTGAAGGAGTAATGGAGTTGATTGAGAGAAGGAGGCGTAGATCAGTTAGAAATGAGGGGGAGAGACTAACTTAAATACATGGGGGTAGTTGGGATTATGAGTGTTGATTGGTTGAAATTTTGTGATTGAAGTTCGGCCATATCTCCCATCTGGCCAAATTGTTCTCCACGCTGCTCCAAAGTGGGACTCGCTTCCACTCTATCTGATCTTGGAACTCGACTCCAACATGCTTGAGATCGGAACTCGTGCCATTTAACTTGAGCTTGGAGCTGAAGCCGGATGTCGGAACTCGTCCTTCTTGCTTGTGACTTAAGGAAATCTTGTCTGCTTTATTTCGAGACTTAGACGTAAGGTCGGAGGTCGGAAGTCTTCAAGCTTGCAATCATATAATCTCGGAACTCCCCATTCAAACTCGGGAATGCCAGCAGAGATGGAAAGCTCCAGGGAATAAGATCGGATATCGGAACTCGTTACATCAAAATCGGACGTTGGCACTTGTATCATTGTTTTAAAGCATCAACTTGGGTCAAGTCCGAAGTCGCGATGAGGATGCTTAAGGTCGGAACTCGGGAATTCGAAATCACATTATCAAACCCAAGTTCTTAAACCCGGAAGTCTGTATTTTATATACAGTGCACTTGACGAGATTGGAAACCGGATATATTTCCTTGAAACATGAAGTCGGAAATCAAGAATCACTCCATGTTGTTCGGACTTGAAGGTTAAACTAGGAAGTCATGGAAAACAATCCAGATGAAGTCGGAAGGTTAAGATCTGACGAACACGAAAATCGTGAATAATCTCATTGAGACTTGGAAATAAGTTTGGAGATCGGAAATCATGTCCCAGTATACTTTAACTCGAAGTCGGATATTTGAACTCAGAAGTCACCCATTTAGCTCGAAATTAGAATATGAAGTCGGAAATCAGGGATGATCAAAATAAGATGAAGCCGGACACCAGAAGTCAAGACAAACTCGGGACTGGGAAATAATCCCATCTGTCTGGAATTCGAAGATGAAGTCGGAAATTGAAATTGATCAATCCTGAGGGCTAAGTCGGAAATCAGAAATCGGGATGTTACAATCTGCGCAATTAATTTAAATTTCATGTTGTACTTATAATCAATATAATTTCGTCTTTTAGTGCATTTTAAATAATGAGAATATAGAGAAAATTATAAGATGGAAGAGTTTCACCTTGTTTCTTATCAGTTTTTAATAAGAAATAAAACAAAGGCTTGTGACAGTAAGTGATGATAAAAAAATGAGGCTATGAGTTAAAGTTGGTTATTTCTTCTTTTAACATTTTGAATTAACCATGATTAAATAAGTGAGAATATTCCGTTAGAATATTCATATAATGGGGTAGAGTGCAATTTTCAACCAAAAATGGGGTTAGGTGCTATTTTGAGAAACCTCAAGGGGGTTTGTACTATTTACCCTCCAAATATTTATCTTCTTTTCATATCTTGATCTTCTTTCAAACCTTTTCCAAATCTTCCTCAAATCTTCAAATCTCCATCATAATCTTTTCCCTTTATCTTCTCATCAACTAAATATCTTGGCCATAGTGGTTTCAACTTCATTTCTTCTCTCTCGATGAGCTCAAGTGCTTCTCTACTTTTTTTTTTTCGAAAAAAGAAAACTGGCCAAGATATTTAGTAAACAAATATTTAAAATACCCACATGCAACGAAAAACTTCCTCCCATACCCGCAGGTACCTAGGGGCGACTAAAATTGCCATCCCTAAGGGCAACACTGTTTGAATGTCTTGGACAAGGGAGCTTGGGGTACATTTTGGCAGGCATTGACTTGCTCAACATCGCATACGATCCACAAGCTCTCCAGTTTTGAGTTCAGAAAGTGAAAGGGCACGAGGGCAATTCGTCTAGATCTAGGGTGGTCCACAAGTCCTCTTGTTCCAATTTAGAGAGGGGGCAGTGGTTTGTTGGAATTTGGGGCTCCAGAGATTAAAAAAAAAATAGTTAAAAGAAAATTGATTGAGAGTAAAAGGATAAATCTTTGAGTAAAAATGGATTTTATAAGAAAAATTATTATCAAAAGATAATTAAGCATGTTTAAACATGCTCTAAAATTATAATTTCTATGTTTATTTTACACAGTTAAGCATTTTGACTAAATTCATCCAAAAGCACCAAATAATATAGGAAAAATTATGCTCACTTTTCTTTAAGTTAGCACTAATTACATGACACCCCTCTTGATTCAACTTTAAGCATGACACTGTCCTTCCTTATTTAAGAAGGCATTAGTTGTTATCTAACTAATAGACAAAATTTTCTATTTATCTTTAGGGTGTGTTTGGTATGGGAGCATAAATAGAAGTTAAATTTTCTTGGATCCTTATCATGTGTAACTTACATATAAATGGAATCTATACAAATTTACAACCTATTTTTATCTTCATACCAAACACATTACGTTGAAAAAAAAAACACTCATGTAGAAAAAATTTATCAACTTGACAAAATAGAATGACCAAAAAAGACTAAAGATTTTATTCTCATTCGGTCATTACTTTAAATAAATTATCATTTTAACCCCTTAAATTGTCAGTTGTACTTGACTTTGAGTTTAGAAAATTAAGTCTATCATCTCTAAAATTGCACTCAATCAGTTAAATTAGTCTTCCGTAACCTACTATGAGATAAACTCGACAGAAATACTCACATGACATTTTAAATGTCAGTCATAGTATATTAACTCACAAGCAACTTTTACTTCGATGCCTAATAAAATTTGTTAGAACTCTCTTTTATAATTTATGTTTTTACTTTGTATTTTAAAATGAGATTAACTTTAATCCATTGTCGGTGTAAAAGAATTTTACACTGTCATTCAATTACATACTTCAATTTATAAGACTTTTAATATAATGGGTGATTTTAGTCACACTTTTACTGATATGACAATATATTTTTTTGATCGAAACCACAAGTATCCTTCTACCAGAGGTAATCCTATTGAATATAATAGTGTATCAAAATTAAATTTTTCTACAATAATTAACATTTTTATTCTATATCTATTTTTCATTTACTACTTGATGTGAGGTCGAATCGTTGACCAATAACTTTATCCATAGTTATTAAACTCAAATCGGCGATCGACCTAATCAAGGTGCTGGGTTACTAGGTCACTGGTTCAACCAGTGCGTCATTGGTTCAACCGGATTTACTTAAATAAATATATACAAATATAATGTAATTCAAATAAATATGTAATATATATTATTATTAGCATATTCTAACACAATAGATTGCATAACTTAGTAGTAGTGCAGTGTTCCCCCCATTGTCCATGGCTAGGGTTCAAATCTCACCAACCACAATTTTTGAGCTCAATAAATTTAGCCTTGAAACCGGTTCACAAGGTTTGACTGGTTTAAATGTAGCTGCAGTCTAAATAAAAAATTGAACCGGTTTCTGATCCAAATTGACCGGTGCGGTTTAATTTTAATAACTATGCTTTGATCTATTAACCAGGTCAAACTCCCGTTTAAACTATATAACTAAGCTATGTTCTATATGTTCATTGATTTTATGACTCTAGAATAAAGATGCATATGTCATAGAATTGGTATTTGTGATTGATCTCATTACATTTAAGAGAGTGGTACAATATCCTTCTAAGCAAATATATGATATATATAGCTACATGATTCGGGATGTCAATGGGGTGGGCAAGGGATGGGGGGGATAGGGACTACCCCTTCCCCGAACCCGTGGATAAATATTCGCTCCTCCCCACCTCATATTTGTATAAATACTCGTTTTTGACTTTTTTGCAAATTTACGGATATCCATGGATATACATGGATACCTGTTAGAATGTTAAAAATTAACAAAAAAATTAAATTAAATGTTGAAATTTTAATATCACAAAATACTTAAAATAAGCCTAAACA
Organism: Pterocarpus macrocarpus; assembly: GCA_031439585.1. Classification (NCBI taxonomy): domain Eukaryota; kingdom Viridiplantae; phylum Streptophyta; class Magnoliopsida; order Fabales; family Fabaceae; genus Pterocarpus; species Pterocarpus macrocarpus. Next base: position 14,210,878 of record CM062516.1, on the reverse strand, counting down.
GTAATCAAATTCCACAATCCAAATTCTAATAACTTAAGATATTTAAAATAAAAATAAAAACATAAAACAAACCAAAAATAAGCACAATAATCTAATTCCACAATCTAAATTCCAATAACTTAAAATACTTAAAATAAAAATAAATACATAACAGTAATCTAACTATTGGTCCAACACATAATAAGTACAAATAAATTTAACTTTCAAATTTAAACTTTGATCCAATCAATTTAAGTAATAACAACAATATTAGCCAAACTAAATTAATAACTTAAGGGTAAAATAATAATTTTATATTGGGTACTGCAGGTATAGGGATAGTGATCCCCGCCCCTACTCCATTTAACATACGGGTATTTAAAATCTCTGCCTCCCTTATCCGCGGGGGCAAAATCCTCCATTCATATCCGCCCCGTTGCGGGTATTACCCACAGGTATCTGTAGAGGCAACTTTTTTTTTTTTTGGTTGAAATCCCTATACATGATCATCAACACATGGTTGGCTGGTGTAGTAAATACTCCTTCCCCTTAATTAGTGGTCTCGGGCTTGAGTCCTAGATACTAAGTAATCGGTTTTGGGAGAGCTATACTCTCTATGGCATCTCAAATGTTCAAACAGTATTATCTTTGGTGATAGAATACCTATGGAAAAAAAGGGGAAAAAAAAAAAGAGGCTACATGATCTGTTTTCTGATTCAGTTTATATTTCTTTCAAAATTCTCATAAGCTTGCCTAGTTCGCAAGTAGAGCACGAAGCTTGAAACCAATCCTACAATGGAAATGCAGCCCCACCATATAAATGTCTGCAGGTAGCACTTCCTGCCCATACACATGGTCATTTCACGCAGCCATATTGTGTGCCTTGGGTCGTCTGCATTGGAGTCATAAATCAACGCCGCAAGAAGGCCATAAAGACATGACCCTAATGGAATGTTGGTGATGAGAATATTGTGGTTCACCCCAACACTGTTTGGGCCAAATAACTCTGATGTAATAGATACTGCAGCAGAGAACACAAAGCCAGAACTTAGCCCAATCAAGCTTGTGCTTATGAGCAATGCTGCGTTACTGCCAGATATGGCCAGCACAACAAATGCAATTGGCGTTGGCACTAGAGCTGCTGCAAACCATCCAGTTCTTGCAAAGCGTATCTTCCTGCATTGCCAAACAATATTAGTGGATAATTTATTATGTAAACGGAAAATACTACATATATAGAAGAATAGAATTTAATTTTAATATACTATTAGTGTCAAAAAGTTTTACACAAACATGCAATCATGTATTGCTAGATCAGTAAAAATATTTGACTAACCATCTACTACCTTGAAAGTCTTACAAACAAAAGTATGTAATTGATGGTAATATAAAACTTTTTCATACTGATAGTGTATCAAAATTACTCTAAAAAATTTGTTAGAATTTTTCACAGAATGAATTGACGTATTTATAGACTCTTGAATGAATGAATGTCCTTACTAATTGAATAATTACCCTTCAATTTAGTTGAATTCTGTTAAAACATTGACTTCTTTGTTCTGGTTATATAACTCTAGTTTGTGTTGGTTTTATTTAATCAATGTCACTTCGAAAATTTAATGGGCTTAACCTGTAATGATTATATCATGCTATATGCAGTTTTGAAAAACTTTAAAGGAAATAAAATTATACTTCAGCCAACAACCATGTGTTAATCATGAATGTACCAAAAAATAAAAACCATGTGATCCAAGAGTCTCTATGTAAATTTACCACTACCTAAGAAAGACTTTTTAACTCATACCCGCTCAAGAAGTCAGGTGCAGCTGAGAGAAGGCGACCAAAGAAGGAACATGTGGAGTAGAGTGTGACAAGAGAACTAGTCTCAGAGTTGTGTCCTAGTGACTGAGAAATTTGACCCAAGTTGTTGCTGTAAACCAACCCAATTGTTCCTCCACAGAAATATGCTATGTAGTAAAGCCAAAAGTCCCATCTACGAATAAGCAACTTGGTTGAATGCTCTTTCCCAAGCACTTCAAGCCGGTCTCTCTCCAACACAATCTCAAAGGAACAGTTATCCTCCCTTACACTTTGTGCATTGCCATTCCTTGCATTGTCCTCGATACCAATGAGTTCTTTGTGAAGATCATGATCATCAGGGTCAGTGAGATTGAACCTTGAATTGAATAAGGGAAAGCATGCAGGGCTAGTTAAGCAAGACCATTCTCTAGAGTTCACAATCCCAGGCAAGAATAAGAGCAGTACTAAGAGAAAAATGGCACCAACGAGGACAACACGCGCCATGGTTACAGTAGAAGAGAGGGAATATAGGAAGAGGAGGTAGAGGCCTGTAACAAGTGCAAGGATGTTGAGGCAGAGGAAAACCAAGGAATCGTGCCGAACCGCATCAATGGAATGTCGCTGAGGCTGTGGTTGTTGGAGAATTGGGATGAGTACCGCCCCAGAAATAAGTAAAGGAACAAGGGCATTGAGCAAGAGGTAAAGAGTGTCATCACTTGAGTTTATTGCATTGGCAATGAGAGTGTACAATGCTGCAGTTACACCATTGAAGCTAATACTTAGGGATAATGCAAGTGAACGGTTTGCTGGGAAATGTTTGATACATAAGACATAGCAGATGGTGTTGAACCAGCAGATGCTACACCCAGCAATCAAGCATAAGAAAAAGACCTGTCCATACCAAGATTGATTTGTTAGTAGCAATCAACTTGGAATCGTTTCCAAAAATATTTATAAATGGATCAATGCTTTTATACAAATTTTGTTTACCAAAGTTCCCATGTGTTTAATCACATATGACATAAGTCTAGAATCCTCACTAGATTATATATATATATATATATAAAAGAATCGTCACTAGATGGTGGAACTAGTAACTTTGCTTGCAAAAATAGCAGCTCCTTTATAGAATTATCACTGGATAGATTTTAGAAACTAAGAATGACTTCAATATAACTCCTTAGAAATTCGAATCATAATGAAATCTCTCTTGTCGGTTACTCTTTGAATAGTATTTTTGTTTTACATCTCTTCCTTGCTCTCTGCCAGATATGGACAACAGTAGATCATGAGTGGTTTTTTATTTTTAATATTATTTATTTATTTATTTATTTAAAGGGTGGCCTAATAGACGACGCTCCCCTCAGGTGATGTTTGGGAAGGGTACATATATGCAGCCTTACCTCATAAGTGGAGAAGCTATTTCTAAGATTTAAACCCATCATAAGACAATAATTTTACCGATGTGTCAAGCTCCCCTTTATTTATTTATTTAATTTTTTTTAATGTATTGGATAATCCTTACTTGATTTTAAGTTACCCTCTCTACTCAGATCTTCACACACACACACACACACACACAAACACACACACAATCGCCTATCCCCACATGATGAAGAATGGCGGGTGAACTAACAGAATGGTGAAGAATTTCCAAAGAATGCTTAATTTATGCCAACCGTTAGTTGCTTGAACAGTCAAGAGAAACGGACAAAACTTGGGAAACTGCCCCAAGCTGGTCATCTAATCCTAGCCAATTTCCTGCTATGAAAATAACTTCTCAACCAACATTCTTGTTAGACTTATTTTATGCATTTTATGCAGAGTCTTTTTTGTTTTTTTTTTAACATTATTTTATGCAGAGTCTTATTTTGGTTTGATTATTAACATTCTTTTTAGACTTATTTTATGCATTTTATGCAGACTCTGTGTTGCACTGCCATTGGCTCATCCTTTTCCCTTCCGAGCCGAATAATTAACTTGTAATTACAGATTTTTATTGCTGATCCTTGAAATGGGCAGCGAGGAAGAAAGATAGGTAAGGCAAAATTTATAATTTGTAAAATTGTGGGACCACTAATCTTTGACAATATGTGTGGTTCGATTTGTTGTGGTGTGGCTGTAAGAGACTCACGCGTTTCCTCCGATACAACTTGTTAATTTTGCCAGAAAACTACCAAAGTGAATTACTCCTACAAGTTTATGGCATATAAATGGTAAAAGACCAGCCATATTGACAAAAAGCAAAATGAATATAAGTATGTCTTGGAAGAATTTCAGATTTCATTCTGGATGCGTAACTCTGTCTATAAACTCAATTAAATCTCACAAGCATATATGATAAACACCAAAAATTATGCTTCAAACAAGCTACCACATTGTGTTAGTGTGTTTTTTTCATTATACTAGAATATCTCAAAAGCATTTATAGGAAACTAAGCCGTCAAAGAACACTTTATAGTTTGTTTTTCTATTGAATCCTACTTTACCAAAAGAATAAGAAAACCAAAAAAAAAAAAAAAAAAGAAACAAAATAGATTGTATGAAAAATTCCAAATAAGCAGTGCAAGAGAAATAAATGGAAAGAGAAAGAAGATTAAAGGAGTGAAGAACACTGACCACAAAATAAGGCAAGGTGATGAATTCCTTAATGACAAGCCATTGGATGCCATAACCAAGAAGGCCCAAGAAAGCAGCCATGAACATGACCACCCACAATGGGAGATACATGAGTGACACCCCAGAACACCACCCAAATGCCTTTCCCATATCCGATGCCACTGATAGATAATTCAGCTGAAGCTGAGTTATTTGGAGAACAGATTTGAGGTCAGAGGAGTAGGATGAGAAGTCAAAGTTTGTTCCTGTGAATGCCTGTATCCATATTGATGCAACTAGTACCACCCACTTTCTTGATTCCACAAACATTGTTGCCACTGTGAAGAATTTCGCCTCTTCCTCTTCCTATGCACTTCTTCCAACCATCAAGAAGCCAAGAGAGGAGAGAAGCCTTCCTTTGTCTCCAATTCTGGGCTAAATTTGGTGATGGCTTTGCTTAAAGGAATGGGTTGTTGTTTGTCTCCATTTTTGTTGTATCTTCTTTCAGTTAGAGTTGGGAGAGGAAATTTATGTTGAAAGGCAAGTAATATGATTTACCTAATTAAAAAAAATGGGGCAATTTATTTGAAGGTCCTTCTTCTGTTCAAGAAGATTTGGGGGGCTTAAAATTAGATACTCTGCGTAAAACGAGTACCTAATATTTCTTGTATTTTATTCGTTATCGAATCGGACATAAGTTGCGGTTCGCCAGCGTGCCACATATGCATGTTGTAAACGTTTTATTTTGCGGCTGTGAGAAGTGGCATGTTTTCCAATAATTGCACACAGAAGCTTACACATTCGGTATTTAATTTTCAGCACACTACCATCCCACCTAACGCTACCTCTAGTTTGACCAAAAATAAAAGAAAGACAAGTGCTCTCATTTGTATATCTTTTACACTGCGTTTTTGGATTTCTCTTAAATTTTTGATCTTCATAATTAACTTATAATTGATTTTAATAATCCTTTATTTGCTATAATTTTTTATATGAATAATTTTTGCTTCAAAAAAGTCAAGTTAGTCACCATTATTTAAAAAATCAATTTTAAAAAATTACATGTGAAATAGAATTAAGATATTAAAGAGTTTAATTTTGGCAAGTTGTCAACATAAAGTTTTTGAGTGATGTTATTATAAACTTGGGTTTGTGGTAAATTATATAGGTGATGACATATCTATTATTGATTTTTGTAATGTCTACATATTTATAATTTTAAATTATGTTTTGAATAGTGAAAATATTATCATGCATAGGATTTACCATGAATCATAGTCAATATTAACATCATTCAAAGTTTTTATACCATTAACCAATTACTTATTATTATATGCATGATTTTTTAGCTAATGATTATAAAAATAAAAAAAAAATTAACAGTGTGATATGTAACACCCTACTAATTTAATATTATGCTTAAGTCATAACATGAAATTAGTTAGACTGTGTTACCGTGTTAATATTCTGCATATATATTTTTTTCTTACAAACGAAATGGCACGCTACTATGCTATGAGCGTAACGAAACTCAACATAATACTACAACAGATAAGAAATAGTATAATAACATTAACTATATACATACATGTATATTTACATGTCAGAAGTCATTGCTTCAGTCTATACATATATATATATATATATATATATATATATATATATATATATATATATATATATATATATATATATATACATATATATATATATATGTATTAACAGCAGATGAAATAAGGACAGCAAAATTCCTAGTGCTAAAAGCAGAGGCAGAACTAGCAGGAGCAGGCTATGTGCAACAATTCCAACTCGGAGTCATAGTGAAGCTGCAGGTCTAGGATCTCAGTGAAAAGAGTGGCCGTTGAGCTCTTCGCCAGCGTCTGAGAATGATGCGGGAAATATAGAACAAGGTGAGAATTTAAAGAAATTCTCAGTAGGGTTATGTTTAGTGGTTATCTGTCGTCACATGCATTCTCAATTGCCTCGGTTTTTTTTATTTAATTATAAAAGCATGTGTTCAAACTAGTTATCCATTTTATTGAGTTTAAGGAAATCTCTGGTCTGAGACAAGGTCCAGTTTTAGTTTAGAAGGCACGGGAAACAGACAAATTTACTAACAAGGTTTAACAGAATAATAAACAGAATAAATAAATAAATGGCAGTAAATAAACTTAATAGACATTGCATCCATCTTGACATAATTATTTCATGTAACCATGCATTCATGTAACCATGCAAACTTAATCATGAACCTTTCTTCATAAGCCTTTCCATTACTTTTTATCATTTTTCCATCTCTTGGTCCCCTGGGAGTTCTTGGCCATTTAGACTCCTGGGTAATAGTCTGCTTCTCAGGATCGAGCTCATTCCTATATAGAATTGCCAGGTTTACTTTCCCCGACATTTCCACCGATCTATTCCCCTTAACTTCTTATCTGGGGCTGGCCCAAGTAGCATGAAACTTTCATAATAACATGAGTCTTAATATACTTTCATAACTTTCCATGAAATGCACATGTATTATCATGAAATTCATAACTTATGCATGGATTCTACCGAAATTTTGGCAGCATAACGGAACATGTCCGCTTCCCCATGAATAGTGCTAGTCAACCAATACATTTACACAATTTGCAATTTCAGTATAGAGCAGCAATTATGCACATACATTCATAAATTCATTCATTAGTTTCAACAAGCTTCAATAGGGCTTTTAGCTGATTTTGCCTCATTCTGCCCGGTTATGGTATATCCCATCTTTATTGCAATTTAACTCCTTTAAACCTGATTTTTGGATATGTTGTAGCCTTATGTGTCTAGTTTCTAACCCTTTTGGTCCCATCTAATTTCGATATCTATAGCTCAAGATATTCAGGTTTTATCCCAGCCTGCCCAATGGCTAGCCAAAATTAGGCAACTAAAAGTAAAAATTCACTAAAAATCGAAAACTAACTCAAATTACACGAAATTGGACTCATATTAAAGCTAGAAGAGTGAAGTTTCATTTGCAAAAAGTTCCATTTCATTTGGATTATTAGGGCTCGAGTTATAAGCCCCGAGTTCTGACCTTCCTAAATTGCCCTGTTCTGGCCCAGTTTGGACATAGGACAACTTTCTTGGATTACTGGGAGCAACTGGGACCTTATCTAATTCTGAAATTTTTATAGGATATTCTCCTATGTGTAAGCTTTCTAACAAAGTTGGTTTCATTCATTTTCAAGTAGTATAGATCGAGTTCTACCCTAAACAACCTAGTCTGCCCGGAGCCAAAGTCAAAACCATAGGTCGAAGTTCAAAAATTCATAACTCTCTCAATTCTACTCCAAAAGCCTTATATGATATATATATATATGGAAAGTCCTGGATGTCTAGTTTCATTTAAAATTGGTTTCATCAAATTTGATCGGCTGTAGGCGGAGCCGTACACTCACTGCATTGATCACGAGGGGTTTTGGGTTCTCCAGCTCTGCATCTCTTCCTATTTTCATTCTTTCTTGGTTCAAATTCGGTTTCAACCAAACAAACAGCCCAAAACCAATCACATATCATCATAATCATCCATTTAACACATCAAGAATTATAAAAATAATCCAAGCTCAGTCAGCCAATCCCACAGATTTGATGCAAATATTAAACTCCTACCTTGGTTCTAGGTGATTTTGCTGGATTTTGAAGGCTTGGATGAGCAAGGCTTGAATTGTCTTGATGTTGGCTGGAGTTTTTGTGTGAGAAGAAGAGAGAAAGAGAGCTGAATGAGAGGGGAAAGTGGCGCTAGAAAAGGGGTCAGAATGGGTGAAGAAAAGGGCAGAAATTTTGATTGAATTTGAGTGGCTATGGTTGGCTTGCTTTGGCTTGTGATTGGTTGGGTTTTGCAAGGCTGAAATTCAGCCAGCCCTTCTTGTCTTTGTGTGGCCAAAGTGGTGCCACTTTTGGTGCTAAGTGGCTGAGTTATCAGCCACTCAAGGTAGGGGAAAGGATTGGAATTCTACTGGTTCGGTTCCGATAGTTTAAGATACCGTAATTTTACCGATTTCCTTTAAATCGGTAAATCGATTTTCAGTAGAATCTTTATGAAATCTCCTATACTCTAACTTAATTCTCTCTTATTTAAACTCAAGTAATTGCTAATCAATTGATTTTAAATAATTATTCAACCGAATTTTAATTAATCTCAATTATTTGATAAAAACCGAACAATTGAACGAAAAAAATGATAAAAGAATTTTGGAGGATGTTACATTACCATCCTCCTTAAAAATAATTTTATCCTCAAAATTTAGTACCTGAGAATAGTTTAGGATACTCTTTCCTCATATCTGATTCTAGCTCCCAAGTGTAGTCCTCCACATCTTCTTTTCCCCATGCTACCTTTACTAGCTGCACGATCTTGTTCTGAAGTTGTCTGGTACTTCTATCTACGATCCGTGCTGGTTGTACGCAGAAAGTCAGATCCCCTTTTAACTGTATTGATTCGGGTTCTAGGAAGTGTGTGGGGTCAGATTGATACTTTCTGAGTTAGGAGACATGAAAAACATCATGGAGGTTTGATAGATGTGGGGGCAAAGCGACTCGGTATGCAACTGATCCGATTCACTTCAAGATTTGAAAGGGACCAATAAAGCGAGGATTTAGCTTTTTAACTCTGATTGCTCTACTAATCCCTGTTGTAGGGGTAACCTTCAGGAATACGTGATCTCCTTCCTGAAATTCCAGAGGTTTCCTCCTGGTATCCGCGTAACTTTTCTGGCGGCTTTGAGCGGCAAGCATCTTGCTCTGTATTTTCTTGATTTGCTCGCTGGTCTGCTCGACTAAATCAAATCCCAATAAAGTTGATTCTCCTGTCTCATACCAGCATAGGGGAGATTGGCACTTCCGTCCATATAGTGCTTCGTAAGGAGCCATGCCGATGCTAACGTGATAGCTATTGTTGTATGTGAATTCGGCCAACGGTAAGTATCGATCCCAATTTCCGCGTTGCTCCAATATATAAGCTCGTAGCATATCTTCCAAGGTTTGAATTGTTCTTTCAGTTTGGCCATCTGTTTGTGGGTGATATGCAGTGCTTAAACATAGCTTCGCACCGAACGCCTTCTATAAAGCTCCCCAAAATCGCGAGGTAAATCTTGGGTCTCGATCAGAGATAATAGTTGAAGGGGTACCATGTAGCCTGATAATTTCTTGGATATACAATTGCGCCAATTTCTCCAACGGGTAATTTGCTCGGATGGGTAGGAAATGAACAGATTTGGTTAATCTGTCCACAATAACCCATATAGCATCATATCCAGTTGACGTCCTTGGCAACCCCATTATAAAATCCATGGAGATACTCTCCCACTTCCACTCAGGGATTTCCAAGGGTTATAACATCCCAGAAGGTTTCTGATGTTCCGCTTTCACCTTCTGACAGGTCAAGCATCTGCCCACGAAGTTTGCTACATCTGACTTCATGCCTGGCCACCAAAGCATCTTCTTGAGGTCTTGATACATCTTGGTTATGCCAGGGTGTACAGCGAATTCGCCTTTATGTGCTTCTTCCAAGATTCTTCTTCGGAGGTCATTCCTTTCAGGAACACATGCTCTGTCGTGACACCGCCAGATGCCTTCTTTGTCTTGGGCAAAACCCGTTAGTTTCCCCGATTGCACGAGATTAATCGTATGCTGAAAATTAGCATCCTGCTGCTGTGCTTGCCGAATCTGGTCCTTAAAGCTGCGGGTTATCTTAATTTGGTGTAGCTGAAGGGTCTTGGGAGTTGCAAAGATTCCCAAATTAAGATTTTGGAAGCTTTCAATAAGTTCAGTCTCTTTAATCTTCATCCAGGCTATGGTCAAAGACTTCCTGCTCAATGCGTCAGCTACGATGTTTGCCTTACCTGGGTGGTATTTCAACTCAAACTCGTAGACTTTGAGGAGCTCCATCCATCTCCGTTGCCTCATGTTTAATTCCTTCTGATCAAAGAGGTACTTTAAACTCTTATGATCAGAAAATACCTCAAACCTCACTCCGTACGGGTGATGTCTCCATATTTTTAGAGCAAATACTACTGCTGCTAATTCGAGGTCGTGAGTTAGGTAGTTCCTTTCATGTGGCTTCAATTGCCTGGAGGCATACGCGACCACCTTTCCGGTTTGCATCAACACGCACCCTAACCCTTGTTGGGAAGCATCGCAGTAGACCTCAAATGGTCCATGAGGGTCTGGTAGGGCTAGCACTGGTGTCATGGTCAATCTCCTCTTCAAATCTTGAAAACTTTGTTCGCACTCCGGCGTCCACTCAAATAGGACATTCTTTCTGGTTAGCTTGGTTAAGGGCAAGGCTATTCGAGAAAAATCTTTAACGATCCGCCTGTAATATCCAGCTAAGTCCAGAAAACTCCTGACTTCAGAGACTGTGGTCAGCCTTTTCCAGTTTAGAACTGCTTCTACTTTGCTGGGGTCTACAGAGATTCCTCCAGATGACACTACGTGGCCGAGAAATTTCACTTCCTTCATCCAAAATTCACATTTGGATAATTTAGCAGAGTTTCTTTTCTCTTAAAATTTGTAGAACTATCCGCAAGTATTCGGCATGCTCTTGCTCCGTCTTCGAGTAGACAAGTATATCATCGATGAAGGCCACTACAAACTTGTCCAGATATGGACGGAATATTCGATTCATATAATCCATGAATACTGCTGGTGCATTCGTCAGTCCAAACAACATCACGGTATACTCATAGTGTCCATAACGAGTCCGAAAAGCTGTCTTAGGGATATCTTATTCCTGAACTCGAATTTGGTGGTATCCAGAACGCAAATCGATCTTGGAGAATACCGTTGCACCTTGTAGTTGGTCCATGAGATTATCAATTCTTGGCAATGGATATTTATTCTTAATCGTCACCTTATTCAATTGCCTGTAATCCACACATAGGCGCATGCTCCCATCTTTCTTTTTGACCAACAGAATCTGAGCCCCCCATGGCGACGCGCTTGGGCGTATGAATCCTTTTCCTAAAAGCTCTTCGATCTGTCTTTTTAGTTCCGTCAGCTCCATTGGTGACATCCGATACGGAGCTATAGATATTGGTCCCGCACCTAGAACCAACTCAATGAAATATTCAATCTCTCTCTCTGGAGGAAAGTCAGGAATATCTTCTGGAAAAGCATTCGGATATTCCCTAACAACCGGAATCTCTTCTAGTTCCCGCTCAGCTTGTGTCACATTAGCTGACAAGAGGATATACCCTTGCTCCTTTGGCCCGAAAGAGTCCAAATAGAAGAGTGTTGCGGTCTGGGATTCAGAAAGTGAGACAGAGGGGAGTACCACTGTCTTATCAGAGCAATTGAGTACGACTCGATTGGCAGAGAGCCAATCCATGCCCAGAATTATGTCAAGACCAGATAGAGGGAGACAAATCAAATTGGCGACAAAGGTCCTACCCTCAATTCGAAGAGAAAGATTAATGCATACTTGACTAGTTCTAACAGGTCCATTGGTAGGAGTAGAAACCAATAGATCATAAGGTAATTCAGAAATTGGTAATTGCAAAGCAGCTACACAACTATGAGAAATAAATGAATGTGAAGCACCCGAATCATAGAGTATAGTTAGAGTCTCACCGTCCATGTCACAGGTGCCTTGAATTAGTCCTTCCGACTGGTCAGCTTCTTCCGCGCTCATTGTAAAGACCCGTCCTTGACGTTGGGGTCGAGGCGGCTGTGATGGATTTCTGGTTGGATACTCATAAATCTTATGGCCTGGCTTGCCACATCCATAGCAGACATTCTGGCTTGCCAAACATGGCCGATCGCCATGATTCTTACCGCATTTGATGCAGGTTGAATTTGGAAAAGGCCTTTGGGGCTGCTTGCCCTTGTTGCCTGCTGGCGGAAATCTTCGCTGCTATTGAACGTTGGGCTTGAATCTTGGGTCCCGTGGGGCTAACTCCCTCCTGAAATTCCCACTAGATGCTCTGGCTACAGCTAATTTTGAGTTGCAGTCCTCCATCAGTCAGCATTTGTTCACCAACGTAGGGAAATCCCTAATCTCCATTGGCCCTATCGCGGTGAGAATGTCCTCTCGTAACCCACTTTCAAATTTAATGCACTTCCAAGCTTCATTTGGGTTCCTCTGATAAATTGTGGAGAATTTGCATAGCTCCTCGAACTTGGCGATGTATTCAGATATCGTCTTGTTTCCGTAACGAAGCTGCATAAATTCAAGCTCCTTGGCATTTTGAACGGAAGCTGGAAAGTACTTCCGATAAAATACATCCTTAAACATCGCCCAGGTGACTATGGTCTGAGATTCTTCAAACAGTCTTCGTATGCCATTCCACCAGAACTCGGCATCTGCCTCGAGCATATAGGTGGCAAAAGTTACCTTCTGATGATCTGAGCAATCTAGGACAGAGAAAATCTTCTCCATAGCTTTGATCCACTCATCGGCTTTATCAGGGTTATACGCCCCTCGGAAGCTGGGCGGATTCGCTTTTCTAAACTCAGCAAATTTGAGATATTCCAGGTCACCCTCCAGGCCATGTGGGTTCCCTTCACAGCCTGCTGCAGGTCGCCTGCCTAGCTGTTCCATCATCTGGTGAGCTGCCGCGGCTTGCTCCCACATTGCGTGAGCCATTTCTTGCATTGTGGCCATCAGGTCATTCGGGTCCTCTCGAGCTGGTTTTGCACGCGGTCTGCCTCGCCTTCCGGAAGCCATTAAGTTTTGAGCACACAAAACAAAAGTTATTGAGTTGATCAGGCTCAATACTAAGTCCAATATGCTAGTAAATAACAGCTGACACGGTCAGGCATGTCATACACATGCACAACTATATCTTAACCATAATGGCAATATCTGGTGCACGTTATCAGTTAAAAACACAGAATATGCGCGAAGCATAATCAGTCCAATCCTCAGGCCTTAGCTAGACGAATCGCCTCGATATTAAAATGTAACACCCTACTAATTTAATATTATGCTTAAGTCATAACATGAAATTAGTTAGACTGTGTTACGGTGTTAATATTCTGCATATATATATATATTTTTTCTTACAGACGAAATGGCATACTGCTATACTATGAGCGTAACGAAACTCAACATAACACTACAACAGATAAGAAATAGTATAATAACATCAACTGTATACATACATGTATATTTACATGTCAAAAGTCATTGCTTCAGTCTATACATATATATATGTATTAACAGCAGATGAAATAAGGACAGCAAAATTCCTAGTGCTAAAAGCAGAGGCAGAACTAGCAGGAGCAGGCTATGTGCAACAATTCCAACTCGGAGTCATAGTGAAGCTGCAGGTCTAGGATCTCAGTGAAAAGAGTGGCCGTTGAGCTTTTCGCCAGCGTCTGAGAATGATGCGGGAAATATAGAATGAGGTGAGAATTTAAAGAAATTCTCAGTAGGGTTATGTTTAGTGGTTATCTGTCGTCACATGCATTCTCAGTTGCCTCGGTTTTTTTTTATTTAATTATAAAAGCATGTGTTCAAACTAGTTATCTATTTTATTGAGTTTAAGGAAATGTCTAGTCCGAGGCAAGGTCCAGTTTTACTTTAGAAGGCACAAGAAACAGACAAATTTACTAACAAGGTTTAACAGAATAATAAACAGAATAAATAAATAAACGGCAGTAAATAAACTTAATAGACATTGCATCCATCTTGACATAATTATTTCATGTAACCATGCATTCATGTAACCATGCAAACTTAATCATGAACCTTTCTTCATAAGCCTTTCCATTACTTTTCATCATTTTTCCATCTCTTGGTCCCCTGGGAGTTCTTGGCCATTTAGACTCCTGGGTAATAGTCTGCTTCTCAAGATCGAGCTCATTCCTATATAGGAATTGCCGGGTTTACTTTCCCCGACATTTCCACCAATCTATTCCCCTTAACTTCTTATCCGGGGCTGGCCCAAGTAGCATAGAACTTTCATAATAACATGAGTCTTAATATACTTTCATAACTTTCCGTGAAATGCACATGTATTATCATGAAATTCATAACTTATGCATGGATTCTACCGAAATTTTGGCAGCATAACGGAACGTGTCCGCTTCCCCATGAATAGTGCAAGTCAACCAATACATTTACACAATTTGCAATTTCAGTATAGAGCAGCAATTATGCACATACATTCATAAATTCATTCATTAGTTTCAACAAGCTTCAATAGGGCTTTTAGCTGATTCTGCCTCATTCTGCCCGGTTATGGTATATCCCATCTTTATTGCAATTTAACTCCTTTAAACCTGATTTTTGGATATGTTGTAGCCTTATGTGTCTAGTTTCTAACCCTTTTGGTCCCATCTAATTTCGATATCTATAGCTCAAGATATTCAGGTTTTATCCCAGCCTGCCCAATGGCTAGCCAGAATTAGGCAACTAAAAGTAAAAATTCACTAAAAATCGAAAACTAACTCAAATTACACAAAATTGGACTCATATTAAAGCTAGAAGGGTGAAGTTTCATTTGCAAAAAGTTCCATTTCATTTGGATTATTAGGACTCGAGTTATAAGCCCCGAGTTCTGACCTTCCTAAACTGCCTTGTTCTGGCCCGGTTTGGACATAGGATAACTTTCTTGGATCACTGGGAGCAACTGGGACCTTATCTAATTCTGAAATTTTTATGGGATATTCTCATATGTGTAAGATTTCTAAAAAAGTTAGTTTCATTCATTTTCAAGTAGTATAGGTCGAGTTCTATCCTAAACAACCTAGTCTGCCCGGAGCTAGAGTCAAAACCCTAGATCAAAGTTCAAAAATTCATAACTCTCTCGATTCTACCCCAAAAGCCTCATATGATATATATATATATATGGAAAGCTCTGGATGTCTAGTTTCATTTAAAATTGGTTTCATCAAATTTGATCGGCCGTAGGCGGAGCCGTACATTCCGCCGTACGGACTGCTGAGGGGTTTTGGGTTCTCCAGCTCTTTCTTGGTTCAAATTCGGTTTCAACCAGACAAACAGCCCAAAACTAATCACATATCATCATAATCATTCATTTAACACATCAAGAATCATGAAAATAATCCAAGCTCAGTCAGCCAATCCCACAGATTTGATGCAAATATTAAACTCGTACCTTGGTTCTAGGTGATTTTGCTGGATTTTGAAGGCTTGGATGAGCAAGGCTTGAATTGTCTTGATATTGGCTGGAGTTTTTGTGTGAGAAGAAGAGAGAAAGAGAGCTGAATGAGAGGGGAAAGTGGCGTTGGAAAAGGGGTCAGAATGGGTGAAGAAAAGGGCAGAAATTCTGATTGAATTTGAGTGGCTATGGTTGGCTTGCTTTGGCTTGTGATTAGTTGGGTTTTGCAAGGCTGAAATTCAGCCAGCCCTTCTTGTCTTTGTGTGGCCAAAGTGGCGCCACTTTTGGTGCTAAGTGGCTGAGTTATCAGCCACTCAAGGTAGGGCAAAGGATTGGAATTCTACTAGTTCGGTTCCAACAGTTTAAGATACTGTAATTTAACCGATTTCCTTTAAATCGGTAAATCGATTTTCAGTAGAATCTTTATGAAATCTCCTATACTCTAACTTAATTCTCTCTTATTTAAACTCAAGTAATTGCTAATCAATTGATTCTAAATAATTATTTAACTGAATTTTAATTAATCTCAATTATTCGATAAAAATCGAACAATTGAACTAAAAAAGTGATAAAAGAATTTCGGGGGATGTTACATGATAATATATAATATATATAAATTATTAATGATGTAAAAAATATTATATTCACATTTCATTAAAATTAAATGAGATATTAAATTAAACTTTTAATTATAATTAATATTATAAAATTTTCCGATTCAAATATCAATTTGATGGCATAATGGAGAATTACTTTAATGGCATTAACAGATATTGATAAACCACCTTAATCAGAGTTTTGCAAATAAGTGTTGTAAAGTCCGGAAAAAAAAAATCTTATCATTTTTAACCAAGTTGTTTGATTTTTATCGAATAATTGAAACTAATTAAAATTCGATTAAGTATTTATTTAAGGACAATTAAGTATCATTTAGCGAAATTAGGGTTGAGGGAATTAGATTAGAAGCATAAAAGACTTCATGGAATTTTTCCAAAATCGTTTTGCCGACTTAAAGGAAGTCGGTAAGATTTCGGTATTTTAAACTGTCAGAACCGAAACAGTAGAATTTCACAAATCAAACCTAAATTGAAAGGGTTGAAAAGTCAGCCACCCTACCTCCAATTAGTGGCACCACTTGCACCAAGAGGGAATGGAGAGGCTTGGCTCTTCAACAACCACAAATTCCTCCACCAATCACCTTCTAAGCTTTTTCCAACAAACCACCAAAATTCCTCGTCACTCCTTGTAATTTTTGGCCCTCTTCAAGACTAGCAGACCCCACTTCATTTTTTCATTCTCTTCATCCCTTTTCACCTCCTCTCCATCATACACCCATGCCCCAACAAGATACCTTCAACCCAAGATCTAAATCTAGCAAGTTTAAACCTAGAAGAGGTAGGAATTCAACTTCTATTCTTGTTTTCTTTGAAATGGGATTGCTTGGGATTTCATTTTTTTTTCTTCACTTCTTGATATTATTGGGTATAGATGATGATTATTGGTTGGTTTAATATGTATCTTTGGGTTTGAATTGAAGTTGAAGTGGAAAGATTTGAGAATAGAAAGTAGCAGGAAGCTCTTTGGGATGAAACCCTACAACGTCCATATGTTCGTCTTGTACTGACCAAAATTTAGCCATCAAAACTTGATGAACCTAATTTTTATGTGAAACTAGACATTTGGAGCTTTCCAACCACATCAAATAATTCGATGAAGTTGCCTTAAGTCCAAACCGGACTAGAATAGGGCAGTTCAGAAGTGTCAACTTACGGAGCTTATAACTCAAGCTCTGCTTATACAAATGAGATGAAACTTATTAGAAATAAAAATGTGTCCTGTTATATTTACATTGATATAGGTTTCGTATGATTTGACTTAAATTCCTATTTTTAGTGAATTTTTACTTTAGGGAGTGCAATTCTGGCTAGTTGTAGGATAGGCCGAGGTAAAATTCAAATAACTTGAGCTACATATATCAAAATGAGATGAGACCAAAAAGGTTAGAAACTAGATGAATAACGCTCTAACATATCCAAAATGTAGACATAAATGAATTAAATAGGAATTTTGGTGGAATTTACAAAATTAGGCAGAATTGAGTAGAGTGAGAAGAAAACCCAATTTATGTTGGCATGTTATATTGTTGTATCATTGTTATGGACTTGATGCTCTATATTGGTTTTATTGTTTGATTGTTCTTTTTGGTAGCCTGGCACTATTCATGGGGAAGCAGACTTGATCCATTATGCTTCCGAAATTTCGGTAGAGAATTCATATACTATGTGAAATATTTGTATGTGCATGTAATCTATGAGGATTATAATGATTCCATCTTACTTGGGCCAGCCCCTGAATAAGGTGAAGGGGAATAGATCAGTGGAAAATTCGGGGAAAGTAAACCCGGTAATCTTGTATAGGAATGAGCTCAGTCCTAAGAAGCAGCCTATTACCCAAGAGTATATGGCCAAAAATTCCTAGGGGACTAAGTGTAGAAAAATATAAGTCACATGAGTTGAAAGATCCCTAAAGCTAAGTGCATTTTCATTTCTGCATATATATGCTCTGTTTGCTAAATTCTAAGCTAATTGCATGGTTATATATATATATTCCTTGTGTTTGTATTACTGTTTGCATTACGATTATTGCTCTAACTATGTTAGCATACATGTCTAGTTATACTTCTTGTTACACTAATTTAAATTAAGTTTTGTTTCGGGTTATGCTTTCCATAACATGAATTAAGTTGAATATTATAGTTATGTTATACTATTTTAAATTAAGAAAAAAAATCAAAACAACTGGGAATGACGGCAATGTCAGATCGCGTAGAATTAGATTTCCTACTAAGAATTTCTTTAAATTCTCACCCTACTGTGTATTACCGCGTCATTCTCAGATCATGGAAAATGCGGCGATGGGCATTCGTTTCATTGAGTTTCACGATCTGCACCTGCATCTTGACCCTGTCCTGGATTCTGTATATATTGCCAGTAGTTGCCATTTCCGTTTTTACTTCTTCTTCAGCAAAGATTTCGCTGTTCTACTCGCTCATCTATAGTTTGACCCTACTGCACCCTACGTCGCCATTTCGATATATATGGCACACCCCTTCCCATCTCCAGCAGCAGCAGCGCCATCCGCATCATCGGCGGCATCACCTCAACAGGTCCTTTTTATCTCACTTTCTAGTGAGGAGGATCCGTTAGAGGCAGAAGCCAGCATGGCGAATGGATTCCTTTCTTCGGAATCCATTTAGAGGAGTCATGTAGTACAGTAGGCGGTGATATATGGAATGGCCCTCTTTTGGTATTTTTGGGCTATAAGCTTACTCTTTTTAATACATGGAATGTTCCTTGGAGACTAGCTAGGGTTCTACTTTGTAGAGATAGGTCAATTTATTTTGTTTTAGTGGCCTCATCTTTATACCTAGTATTGTTTATGTTTCTTTTTTTGCAAACTTTGAAAATGGATATCTACATGTATATATATGACATAGTTTCTGTAGTTCTATCTGTTTCGTGGATTTTCTTTTTCTGTTATGACGTTTAAATCCATTTGTTCATTCTACGACCAAAATAAATAAATAATTGAACAGCTAATTTTTCTATGGGTAAATAACATTGGATTAAAATGAAATTTAATTAGATACCCACGCGTAATAACTTATCGGGTAATATATTATGACTTAAGCATAGTATTTCGTCTGGTAAGGTGTTACAAGTGTACAATAGAAAAAGAAAGTATGGTGTTTAAATAAAATTTTTAACACAAAAGTGATTCATTGCGGTGAAAATGGACTATGATCCTATTAGGGTTTCGAATCCCAGAGTTGCTACTTTAGGGAGGACTTTATCTAACCACCACATCTAGCCTAAAATTGCATGAATAATTCTTAAGACCAAAAAAAAAAATTTCCCAATTAAATGTTAAAAAAAAAACTCTACTTTTTCATAATGCATTTTTTCCCCTAAGGTTGCAACTTTGGATGCTCTTTAAAATTTTGATTCTAGTAGTTTTGATCTAAACCGCTAATATCTAGAGTTTAGTGGAATCCAACTAATTTTCTCGAATCAGGTCGATCCATTATGGGTTAAAAGCTCTACAAATGCTAGTTTTTTGTTTTCCATTCAGCCCACTTGCTTCAACTCTCTGCTTTTTATTTCCATGCTCTTTAAGGTTTAGAGGATGCAATCTACTTTCGCTACAACATTAGAAGTTTCCTATTGATATCTAACCATGATTTCATGACTAGTCCTCAAGCTTTTTGACTTCAATTTTTTAGAAGTTAATAAGCACTGTGCTTTAATCCATAATACAATACAAGCACGTGGCAATGAGATTCTCAAGGATTTAGCAACTTTTAAAGCAAAAAATTAAAGCAAAGTAACTCCATTACATAGACCATATTCTCAATACATTTTTTTTTCTCATCTTTGAGTAAAGCGAAATACTCAACAGAAAAAATACATAACATAAGATCACACTTGAGACATATTCTGAATTAGGGTGTGTTTGGATAAGCTTTTAAAGAAAAAGTACTTTTAAGTTAGAAAATAGAAGTAAAAGTAGAAGTAGAAGCAACTATCTATCTGCTTCCAAAAAAGTAGAAAATTTTTTTTAAAATTTTTTTATAAGCTAACTAACTACCCATACCTTAGAAGTACTTTTTTCTCAATAATTTTTCTTATAAAAATAAATAAATAAAAAAAGCAGAAACAGACATGATGGTAAAAGAGGACTTAAAGGGGGGAGGGTTCGAATTAAGTCACCTAAGAAAATAACTTTTGCAAAATAGAACTTGCATTGAACCATGTCTAAGGACACTAATGGGAATGTATGGCTAGTATATATTCATAAGGCCTAGCTGGCCAAGCATGCAGTAACATGGCCAAGCTTACTTTAGTTTGGCCAAGCTTGTCTTGGAAACAATCTCTTCTCTATACTTGCAGGAGGGATATTATTCTAGAAGTGGGCGAGTACTTTTCAAATGCACCGATGACATTTAAACAATTCTTGATTTATCTCTAAATAAGAATTTGTATAAAATTTGTACCCTCCCACTAACTCATGTATTTGAGAGGTTCCAAGAGATTTTAGAAGACCAATGCAAGAATGATCTAATTGTCCCAAAAGAGGTGGGATATCAATCTTTAAAAGGCAGACTCAGTTGAAATACCAGGTATGAT
Source organism: Pterocarpus macrocarpus (assembly GCA_031439585.1). Classification (NCBI taxonomy): domain Eukaryota; kingdom Viridiplantae; phylum Streptophyta; class Magnoliopsida; order Fabales; family Fabaceae; genus Pterocarpus; species Pterocarpus macrocarpus. Next base: position 14,190,216 of record CM062516.1, on the reverse strand, counting down.
TGAAATCCTATTTACATATTATCACCATTTTTTCCACTTTTGAATTTCCTATTTACTCTACTGACGTTGTTCCACTACACAAAAGCTATCCAGTCACTGGCGAAGGCATTTCCAACCATTGTTCTCTGATGTAAGAACGGTACTCAAGCAAAAGTTTTAGTAATGTAGTGTCTAATAACAGTAAAAGAAGATACTTCAATATATACTAAATTGAAATATTAAGATAATAGACAAAATAGCAATCTTACTGTTCAGATGTAAGCTATTTCAAGAAAAAGACACTAAATTTCATGATCAGTAGAAATCTTATAACATAAGAAGTAAAGAGAGTAAGACAATAAAAGCTTGCATGAATGATTTTTATATTGATTCAATCTCCACTATGGACTAGTCCCCATCAAAGGTGGGATTATTCACTAATAAATGAGTAGTCTTTATAGTCCTAGCCTCTTTGATATAACCAAGGCAATAACTCATAACTTGAGCAGTTAGCCTTTCACAATATCTAATTAATGTTTTGACAGTACAAATCTCAAGCTCATAATTTGGTGTCTCATTATTTTTCTCCAGCTCTCAAGTTGAAAACGAAAATTTTCAAAACAAAGGAAGTTTTTGCAAGCGTATTCTCTTAAGGTTAGCACAAAAGAAACTCTCAAGTAAGGGTCAAGAATGACATGAAGGAGAAGGAATAATGGAAGCTTGAATGCAAAAGAAATGGCTCATTTTGTTATATATGTTGTTATTGTTGTCGAGATGCTTCTGTTTTACGGGAAAAGGAAAATAATGCTGGAGGTTGATACTTTGAAATTGGAGTTTGTCTTTTGGTGTGGTATCTCATGAATATTCATCTTTCTCTTGGGTAAAATTGCATTTCTTTCTTTTGTGTATAATCAGATTATTTACCATATAAGAGGTGTCCTTTTGTCTCCTGTACAGTACATTGGAAACTTCTAGATCGTAGATGGTTTCATCAGGATAGTATCAATCACTGGGTGTCTTATCTTATTTAATCAGGTATCTCATCTCTTTGTCTTTTGTTTCTCCACATATTCAAGTATGGTTGCTTTGATGTTGTTATTTAGTTCTTAATGAGATTGCAAAGCTTCCATTTCATCTTGGTTCCTAATAAAACTCACTCACTCACTCAAAATTTGGTAAACACTTCTGATAATACTAAACAACATCTCTACGTCTAACTTGAGCATTGGAGTGCCATCGTAGGTCTCTACTGAAGTCACTAGAGCTTGGAGAAAGGTAGATTTACATGGACCTCAACTCTAAGGCAAGACCATTTGGCACCCACTATAGGATCCAATAAAATCTGCCAACCCTACCATGGTAGTCATGGCAAGGAGTCAAAGTATCAATCTAGTAGAGAACATAAATAATAGCAATAACAAGTGATTCGCAACAATATGGAAGGATTACGACAGATGATTCGATGATTGAGGGATTAAAATTGAAAAATAGCAAGCCAGCTACAGTTTGTGAATCGAGTTCATGAAGCACCAAGGCAAGAGAATGAAGGAAACAATTGAAGGAAAGATGATAACATTTCCCAAACCAAGCGACCTGAGGAGTCAAACAGAACTACAGCCATCAGCATGCTCCCCTTTGGTGCATTCTCCAAATTCATCATGTTGGTATCTTTACCTAATAACTTCAAACTTTGTTTGACTTTATGCCTATATGATAGTATTAGTGATCCTCCGATTTATGTCACCATGTTTAATGTAATACCCTAGCATGAGTTGTAGTTATCTGTTGATATCGGATCCTGAAAAAAATTCTTAGTCCGAACCCTATGCCTCCTTGGAGAGCTATAGGATTAAGATATTTTCTTAAGATCAAAAATCCCGATAATGGTTCCTTGGATATTAATGAGTTAAAGGGAAACTTTTAACAAATTTTAGGGAATAGGTAACCCCTTTGTTTTCAAACCACAAGTTTATAAAAACGCAAGTTTTCGGAAAATTGTACTAAAACGCAAAAATTGGATTTTGATCTTTAAGGATTTTGATTTGTTTGATGTTTTTCTTGAATTAAATGGGGGATATTTCCTTATTTGCATTTATGTTTTAAAGTTAATGGAGAGTAAAATTAAAGAGGATAAGTATATGACACCCATATCCCCAAGTTGAGTCTATTATGAGTCTGTATTATTATTGGCTTTGAAATAGGTTCCTAACCATTCTGAATGCTCATGGGTTGAAATTTTCATAATTGTAATCGATTACAAATATCTGGATTCGTGGTAATTGATTACAAGGAATTGTAATCAATTACCAGAGGCTTATATAACGTCCGAGGACTCTCTTTCTCTCCTCATTCTCGCATTTTCTCTCTCTCTTCTACTTGAAACTCTTTCTTCTCTCTCTAAATTCACTCTTTTCCTCATCCTATACTTCCTTATCAAATCTTTCCACTTAACCCACTTCAAAACACACATTAAACACTTCAAACTACTCCAAACAATTGTCAAATCCGCCAAACTCTCTCTCTACTTCCACCATTGGTGACTGTGGGGTTTGGAGGAGGAAGATCTCGGAATCTACCTTCATCTCCATTGGCTTGCTAAGGGTAATTTCTTACACCTTTCCTTTCTTTCTTTCTGAAAATCTCGATTTTGGCTTGGATTGAAGATTTCTTCTAAACTTTTGGTTAGGAAATTTGGGAATTTTGAGTTTGAGGATGTCTAATGTAAATCTCTCGTGTTCGTAGCTAATGTGTAGATAAATTATTGTGGTTGTGGTGCTAGTTTACTCCCGGCAACATTCAAATAACTCTATGGCTCCAGAAAATCGATATCTTCCCTTGGGCTTATGTCTTGTAAGTAGATAGACCACCTTTGACTTGATTTTTTTTTTTTAAGTTATGACGTTTAAGTACCTTTTCGCAATTAAACTATTTTTAGAATATTGTACATGAGTCAATGACAGATATTTGTGAGAAATTATTGAAAATTGATGCATAATGAATAATGAAAGGGATTAGGAAGATCTATAATAGGATCTGCCTACTAATGATAGTGGACGTTACCCCTAGTGCACCTTGGATTATTATTTACACAGTCACTCCAGGGAGTGGTGAGTGACGGATATTACACGGCTATGGGAGAAAGTGGTGTGTGATGGATTACAAGGTCACACGAAGGAAAGGCCACCTAAGTATGACTCCTGACGGATTATCCTATTAGATATTTCCTATGGTTTTTAAATTAAATTGAAATTATATTTTTATATGTATGTTGACTCATGAGGTTCAAGGTTGTCCTGTCTCTTACTGAGTTGCATAAACTCATCCCATGGTTTCTTTCTCTTTTTCAGATACAGGTGCAGGCTTGGGAGTTGACACTCCCGCCGTACAGCTATAACTCTTTCTTCTCGGGTGAGCCTTCACAAATAAGGGCATTAGGTAGTTTTCTCAGTTGGTAATTGTATTCTTAGTAAGTATAGCTCCATAGTACTATAAGCAGGGTCCAACCCTTGTTAGTTTATGATGATATTTGTGTTGGAGTAATATGTATTGAGTTGGTTGGAATTATAAATTTGGATGTTGAACGGATATATAGTTATATATATGTGCAAGTATGTGGTCTTATCTGATGATTCTGATTTGAAATTATATACTCTATCGTGTTGTGTGCTAAGGGGTTGTGTGCTAAGGGGTGCATTATGAGAATGCTTGGATCCTCGCTAGATGAGTGTGATTGTTTAATTATGTAGGTAGAGAACCTGTATTTGGAAATTATCCTAATTACAAAAGGGACTTTGTCCAATTTTGTGAAAATTGCATCAAGGCTTGCTAGAGGACCTGTCCCCTGTGCGCCGGTCACGGCCTAGGTTGGGTCGTGATATTTAAATTCTTGATATTCCTTAATGGAGCCATTAACCTATTTTTGTGCTTTTTCACATTTTTGGAAAAGACTACTCTTTTGTAGTTTTTTGTTGTCCTTATAAGGTCTATCAATGATTTTGCTAAGCTCTCAAAAGCCTTTAGTAATTATTTCTCATCTAGCAAAATACTTCGGAAAATGTTGGATGCCCTAAATAATGTCAAACAAAGGCCAAATAAAATTTTGAAAGATTACTTAGTGCACTTTAATAATGTCACCATGTAGATACAAGACCTGTACCCCGGCTATGGAGCTGCATGTGATAAAATCGGGACACATGGCCAAGCCACTTGTTGATTCATTGGATATCAACCCTGCTAAGATCATTGCCGAGTTCAGAGAACAGGTAGTGATAAACATAAACATAGACGATATAACGGAGGCGAAGAAGGCATAAGCTCAGCAGGCCAATCTTAGACCTAGCAATGATGACCTATGACAGAACATGAGGTTGGATCAGAGAACAGCTAATTGAGATCGATAAGATTGAGGTAGAGAAAACAATCGATGAAGAAACTTTTAGCAACCCTAGTCTCAATATGATGATTACACACTCCTGAATGCTAAGAGGGAAACAATTCTTCATGAGGTGTATAATTCTCATATTATCAAATTATCATCTACTGCATTAAAGCAACAAATCCTTCTGAATGTTGATTAGAGTAAGAGGTATGCCTACCACCGAACAGATGGCCATACAATCGAGAAGCATATCATTTTGAAAGATCATATTAAATGTCTGATTCGGTAAGGCCAACTTAGCCAATATGTGAATAAAAAAAGGTGTAGTAAGATCCAAGAACAACAAGATGACAAGAAAAGAAGGAGAAGTTGAAATAAAAGCAGCACCGAAGAAGAACATCGTCAAAGAGATCAAATTTAATCCACCATCCACGAGATCCAAGGAGTCATCAACAACAACACAAGAGGATTCGCATGAAGAGGCAAGACAAGTTGGGCCTGGAAAAGGCATCTTTGAGCTATTATGGCCATATAGAGAACAAATCTCCTACCAAGATCCAACACCCTGAACCCCAGTAATACTTTTCTCACCTTCTAACTTTGAGGGAATCGATTAGAACATACACGATCTTGTGTGATTGCTATTGTAGCCGGCAACTTTGTTATTAGGAAGTTATTGGTTGACCAAGGTGGTTCAGTGGATATCTTGTTCTTGCCCACTTTTTGAAAGATACAGCTCTCAGAGCCCTCTCCTAGTCCGTATAGTGGTGACTTGGTAAGTTTTTAAGTATATTTTGTGCTTATAAATAATTATATGTTGAATAATAAGTTCATATTATTTTTCTTATTATTCTTTGGTTATTATATTTGATTATCATTATATTTGTTTACAATATCTATATGTGATGCACATCATGATATATTGAGGAATAAAGTAAAATCCCAAGAATTCTCTTAGGTATGTTTGATAAGACTTGGGATTTTTTTTTATTTAAATCAAATGAGAGTTGGAACCTTAAGGTATAAGACTTGACCCAGGAAAGTCTCAATTATATTTTATTATGTCTATTAGTACTATATATAGTCGAGATAAAGGTAATGATGGTAAAAAATATATTATATTGTTATTAATATCATAATTAGGGCTTCATTCTTTACTATATTACTAGACTTTGATCATTGACTTGATAGATAGTATTTATGATGATGGATATGTTATGTGTTAATGAAAATAACTCATTTACCACATAGTTAGATATTAGATATCAAGTTTGATATGATTGTATTAAAGATGCTATTTGCTGACTATTATTTTTATATTTGGCCATAAAGTTTTTTGTGATGTCATTGACTCGAGAGAGTCTATTTCTCAAAAAAAGTTAATTTTTTTAAAAAAATTCAAAACTTATTAATGTAGCCTAAGTGTGAGAATATGTAATATCTTGGTTCTAATGGGAGGCGTTAGTGACGAAAATTTCTAGTTCATTTGGCATAAGCTATGGGAAAATGCCTTTGGAAGCCCGTTTCTTGTTTGTTTCATTGTTATTAGAGTCAGAATATGATTAAAGAATACCTCTTGGACCTTGAAGCACATTGCTTTGTACATTAAAAAAAAAGGAGAAACAAGTGTTAATGAGATTATCCACAATTCTAGCATGGTTTGGTCATAGAAAAATTCTTTTGGAAGTCATTCTCTTATTTGTTAAGGAGTTATTGGAGTGAAAATATGTTTAGAAATACATTTTGAACCTTTGGAATATATGTTACAATTGTATGACAAAAACTGAAAAATTGAGTTTAAGTGCCAAGCCTAGGCACCCAAAACCCATCGTCCAAGTGGTCGCTGGGTAGAGTACTAACCATTCTGGCGGGTGAGCATCCAAGTAGTGGAAACTCATCTCTTAAGCAGTGGCGACGATGATAAAAAGTCTGCTTTGTGATTCTTCCTTTCATTCAACTCTCTTTCTCTCTTTACCTCCTTCTTCTTTTTCCTCTTCTCCCCCACTCAAGCCACCATTTCCCCCACCTCTAACCTCCATTTCTTTAACCTTTTGGCACCCCTACATGGTGCTCTTTGCATTGAAACTCATATAGAAAGAAAGAAAAGCACGATCTTATGGCCTTGCGGAGCTTAAGGGTGGTAGTTTTGGAGCTCAACTAGTGACCCACTCACTCCTTTCCTTCCTTTTGACTTCCAAAGGTATTCTTCAATCTATTTTGAGGATTTGGTTAAATTTTCCCGTAAGTATTAGGTTTGGAGAATAAGGTTTGCAAACCTAGGGTTCCAATTAGGAATTTTATGATTTGGAGATATTTTGAATAAATCCTTAGCATTAGAAGCTACTTTGTGATTAGTTAATGTTGGTTGTCTTATTAGATACTCTTAAGGACCGATCATTGGCTTCTTGGCACCATAGGGAGTTGTTACCTTTGCTTGGGAAACACCATGAGTAATAGTATATCTATAGTTTGTTTCTTGTCTTTAGTTTCCTATATACATGCCTAAAATGTTTTTCAATAAGTTATTGTGAAATGTTGATTTAATTGTTTTACTCCGTGTTTTATGGAACCCTTGAAAGTTAATTACATCAATTATGTACATATGTACACATGTATAAGTAGGTGGGACAAGCAATGGTATAAGTATTTTTTGACAATCTAAGTGGGTTGGTGAATTGCCCAAGCTTTTAAGTCTTTAGAACTTATAATTGCTAGCTTTAAAGTTTTATTTCAGTGTGGCTTTTTTTATGAGCATGGGACATGATATGTTGAGTTATATTTTCACTTGGTCTAGAGAAGCTTGAAATTTTAAGATTTCTATGTTAATCTTGATTATTGAGAAGAAATATCATAAACTCAATTAAGAAAGCATTATGCTTGTTATAAATCGAAGAAGTATTGCATAAAGGATTTTCTAAATAACTTAAAGATTTCAGTGGGAGGAATCTTTGATTTAACATCCTTCTAAGTATAATATTATGCTTAAATCATAATATCATACTTGGGGTTGCTACTAAAATATAAATATATAAGCAACTACGGAAAAGAGAAATTCCCTTACATACACAAATATCTACAACATAGTAACTGCCTTTTAATTCTAATATAGGTACATAATTGATGGAAAATCTTCAGTAGCCAATCTAGTCTCGATCAAATGCTTCCAGGATAGTCATCTTTGAAATCTTCTGAGTTGTTTGGTGACGACACAGGAACACACATAGGAATGAGGATTTTATATTCAAAGTAGGCATCTTAGACTACTAGACAATCAAATGTCATTGTCGTCGTCCCAGCTGCTTTGGTTTATTAAGAAAAGTGTGATCTCATATATAAGGGGAGTTCATTTATTAAGTTTAGAAAATATATCCTTTCGAAGCAAGTTAATTTTAACTCATACACTTAGTTCAAACATGACAATAATCATATAGCTAATAGAGATGCATTGTTCTGACACATTAATCTATCAAATAAAGGCAAATACGCTACATGCTCATGAATATATGACTTGATACACTTTCTCATTTACTTTCTTATTAGCATATGCCTTTAATCTTCACTGCCCTTGGATAGCCTAATCTAGGAAATGATCTCATCTCGTAGCTATCGTCACACAATAGTAATCAATAAGGGGACCCATGTGCCTCTAAATTGGATGGACTAATTTTGGCCGACTATCTCCAAAGTAGAGGGATCTCATAGTTTTCATATAACTGCCTGCAAATAAAAGGATATCATAACTGCCTCCAAATGAAGGGACCTCATATTCTTATGTTCTTAGTATGCATTATCATTTCATATACTTTGTGCTCATATGCATTTCTTCATGGAGAGAACATAATCATATCAACATGTAATGCTTATATGTATTCCTTTATTGAGAGAACATAGTTATTTCAACATGCACATTGGGCTATCATACTTCAAGTTTCATGTAGGAAATGAGAAAATATAATTTGTTTCCAAGATAACACAATTGAAAACATAGTTTACCTATTACCTAGAATATTTCCTGGATTTAGAAAATCCACCAAAATCCGACTTTAGGTTCGAATCCGGAACTTAGAACCTAGAAACATCATAAGTCAATTTTGGGCCAAGCTAGGAACTCGGAACTTAGAAACATGGGTATGTTGATTAGGGTTCGAGCTAGAATTTGGACTCGAAGATTAGGGTAAGTTGATTTAGTTTGAGTTGGTAACTTGGAACTTAGAAACATGGGTATGTCGATTAGGGTTTGAGCTAGAATCCCGGAACCCAGAAACATTCTCTTATGTTTCTATCCCAAAACCCGAACCACGAAACTCGTACCCCGGACCTTACCTCAATCCTTCGACATCCCATATATACTATCACGCCTCCAATACACGACCTTGGCCCAGGATCCCAAAACGCAAGCATGACAGGTAAAAGTGGGTGGACATTAACATTCACTCAAACCCCCTCGTTCTATGAACTCGAAACCCGAAACTCGAGGTTCAACTCACTACTACCCTATTTTCAGGACAATTTTGCACCCTTAAAATTAGAAAATCTCTAAAATTTCATCTTTTATTCTTTTACTCCAAAATTCTACTGGGGTATACCTACACAAACCCCCTTACAAACCAACTAAGTCCCACCCAATTTAGTTAAGCAGAGCTTAACACATAAGCTCTATATTGGGCTCCTATTTCAAGATTCACAAAGTATAAGGTAATTTCATGGAATTATTGAGAGCAATCCATTGAGGATACAAATATGAAATTTTATAGACATGATATCTTATGTGTTAGCTTTTTAACAAGGCTGGTTTCACTCCAACTGAAATTGTATAGGGTAAGATATGGCCATTATATCATGTGCCGGTTGAAACTAGGGATGTTAACTAATAGCTCACTTTGAAAAATCATAACTTTCTCATCTTAAGTCCAATAAACCTCAAATTTTGAAGGTAAACTCTTTATGAGTGTATTTTCATTCAAAATTGGTTCCACATCAATTGTGTAATGACCGGGTTAAGAGTCACGAATTGTGACACTTTGTTCTATCGGACCATGTGAAAGCTCTAAGTTTGGACCCTATGCCCCCTTGGAGGGCTACAGGTTTGGGACATTTTAATGGGATCAAAAGTCCCGGTAATTATTCCTTAGATATCAAAGAATTGAAAAGCAATTTTTAATGAATTTTCGGAAGTTACTAACCCTTTCATTTTCAAGCTTGAAGTTTAAGAAAATGTAAGTTTTCAGAAGTTTGTACTAAAATCCAAAAGTTGGATTTTGATTCTTAAGGAGTTTGATTTTTTCCAATATTTTTATTGGATTCAAATGGAGAATAAAATAAATGAGGACATTAACTTAAAATTAAGAAATGTAAATAAGTATATGATGATGTTTGAGAAGTGTTTGGAAGAGGAGGGAAAAAAAAATAGGGACTGGGCGCCTAGGCACCCAAGGCCAGCGCTTGGGCACTGGCTGTGCTGCAAAATTGATGTAGCTTCAGGTGGGTGGGAGCCCAGGGGGCCAGGTCGCGGCACCCAGGCGCCCGCTGGACGTAATTAAAAGAAGAAGCTCGAAGCTTCTCTCTCATTCTTCACCAACCTCTCTCTCTCTTCCTTCCTCTCTCATCCTTCTTCTTCCCTCATGGATTCCATCAATCCTTCATCCATTTTTACTCAATCTATCATCAAATCCACTCATTTCTCATCATTATCCAAGCTTTGGAGGTTGATTCTCTCTTTGGAGCTCTCTCTCTCATCTTCTAGTGAGAGAAAGTGATGGTGGGAGAAGACCCACCACTCTCCTCATGCTCCACCATCTTCCTCTGCTTTCTAAGGTAATTCTTGAGCTCAACTCTCCTTATTAGACTATAGATTAGCTAGTTTTTTCATGAATTCCATGTTTAAGGTTATGAAGGAAGGGTTAGGGTTCTAGAAATTGAGGGTTTTTGCCTTATGGAACTCATCCTAGTAAATTCTTAGAATAGTTATGTTGTGAAAGCCTAATAGTTATATTTGTCATGTTAAACGCTCTCCAGAATCTCTTGGCGGCTCTAAGGCATCGCAGAGTTTGAGCTTCTTCTTTTCCAAGCATGGGCTGTGAGTGGATAACATATTTATAGCTAGTTTGTTTTAAGTATATGTATAATTTATAGTTTGTTTTAAGTATATCCATGATTTCATAAATGTTATGTTGTGGTTTAAGTTATTAAAGATCAAAGAAATTGAAATAGCATTTTAACGATGACCTTAGTGAATTCTTGAAAGATAAAAGATATTACTCTTTTCTATATATATATATATATATATATATATATATATATGATTATGTATGTGTGTGGGACAAGCACTTTAAAAGTGAATTTTGATACTTGAACAGTTTGCTAGAGAAAGATATGGTTTCAAGTTATTAGATGTTAGCTATATAAAGGCTTGAAGTTGGTATGATGTTTGGAAATTATAGATTTCTATGAAGTAAGCTTAATATTGATTTCTATGAATCATTTTCACATTGATGTTTGTTTTTTTTTTTAAAAGCTTGATATGTTAAGAACTATGAAATGTTAATGTTTTAAAAGCTTAAGCAATGTATTTAGAATCCAGACTTGATGTCTAGAGTAAAGTTATAAAGGAGTTTTAATGATAACAAATTAGTAATGAGCAAAGGTTTTCAAGGGGGAAGGAACTGTAGCAGAATTGTTTGCTAATGGCAGTAGCATTAGCCTTAGTGCACCTCGAGTAACCCAATTAGCAGGGCAATTGCTAGCCCGACATGTTTGGCCGACATGTCCAGAATATATAGACACGCATAGGCGTGAAGTTATCATTTACTGCTGGAGTTAGGCCATAGGGCCACCCAGTCAGGCAGCTATTTCTGAAATAGGATCCTCCCTTAAGCTTTATTATGGTTTATTTCAGCTAGATTTAAAAGTATTATGTCTATATACATGTTTATAATGAAGTTATTATCCAGTCAAATTAAAAAGGCGATTTAATGAATTATATAGGTTTACTGAAAATCTTACGGTATTTGATATTCATAGACGAAGTATTTCCAATAGCAAATGTGGTACGAGTTTTTTAAGAAACTTATAAAGTTATTGTTTTCCAAACGTTGCGCTTTGGCTTGTCCCACCCTTGTTATAGATATTTTATCCTTCATTGAGTCGTATGACTCACTTTTTCTTCCTTTCCATGTTTTTAGACAGGTGCGAGATTGTGCTCAAGCTTCCACAGCTAATTAGAAGTTTCAGCATCTAAGTTTAATTGTAAAATCTCTAGAAGTGCTCCATTAACCTACAGGCAAGGTCCTCCCTGTGTTGAGTCTTATGTTGTTATATGTAATTAATTTAATCTCGATGATTATGTATTTAAGCTTCTTGAATAGTTATGTAAACATATTTTCTATAAGTGATTATGATTTAAATTCTCATTTTGTGTGCTGTGGGGTGCATTCGGAGAATGCCTGGATCCCCAATGAGTTTGCATGTTTATGTGTTCTATGCAGGGCAAGGATCTTTATTTGGGAATAGTCCTAAATACAAAGGAGACTTTGCCCGATTTTCTATTAGAATAAAGTCTAAAGTAGGCTTGCTAGAGACATGTCCCTATGCATCGGTCACGACTTAGGTTAGGTCGTGACAAATTGGGATTTCCTAGACTTAGATATTACCCATATATTGAACACTATTCACGTAACCTTTGTTTGACACCGGGTTTTGAGCTTGCCGATTTAAGGAGGATGACCGGACCGGCCTAGTGTCCAGTTCCTGGTCCAACCGATCTGACCGATTGGTCTAGTCTGGTTTTCTCTTCCATGGTAGCAATAGAAACAAGTGGAAACAAATGTAAAATAATGAACAAGGTAGCAAGTTATCACAAAAGGATTTTAGCTTACTTAAGAGGTCTATAAGCTTCAAATTTCCCATATTTTAAACATGAGTAAAGGACATTCAACAAGATTCCATATTTTGTGTTAACCATCTTGTCACTAAATGCAGTTTAACTAAAAATGGCATCAACTTGGTCAAATGAGACCAAGCATTTTCCACAAAAATGTTAAAGCTGTCTCCAAAACAGAACATAGAAGCCATATTGGAACAAACACTAAGTTCAATTGAACATATTGCCAGTGCTAAATACTATTACTCACCATATCATTCCACTCTCAAAGCAATATACATGATTCTTAATCTATCATCATCACATTCATTATGAAGTCAACATTACCTTGAGCATTGCCCTCTCCTTGGCAGCCTTGGAAGAGTAGTTGATATTGCTTCTCTGTAAACCCAAAAGAACAATATTTGAAGAACCATAAAGCAACTATCTTATTATACCTAATCAAAGAAAATTCACAAAATTCCAAAACAAGGAAATAAAATGCACAAAGTGAAACACTGCTCCTTAATACTATCCATATTAATTCAAACCTCATTTATCTTTATTATATCTAATGAAGCAAACCAATGAATAAATAAAGCATATGTTTGCATCCAAAAAATAAAATAATAATAACAAATGAAATAATAAAGTGAAGACAAATGCTTTATAACTCAGACAAAATGTATCATCATATAAGAACCAAAAATTGGTAAACCTCAGATGTCACAATTAACCAGTAAAAGAATAAATAAATTAAAGTAACCAATAAAAAAAGAGTAAAAATCTGCAAAAGGAAAATAAAGGAAGAAACTACAGCACCCATGAGACTAACATTTTATAACTTGTCATTTATCCTTTACATGGTACAATAATATCATCTAACGATTCCATGTATAATAGGAAAAATGTACACACAAATTGAATTGAGTGACACCCTGAACAATCTCATTACCTAACCAATTCGAAAGCCTAATTATTCATGAAGAGATCAGTCACTAGAACACAATAATCACACTCGCAAAGAAAAGTCTCATCGAAATTTGAATACCTCAATCCCAATTTGAAGAAAACAAAACTCCTAATAGTAAAAATTCAAAAAATAAAAAGCTAAAATCTTTCAGCATTATGCAACCTATTAATTAATCATCTAAGCAATAGATCGAAAGCCCTTATAACAAAGTGACACCAAATCAACCACAACATTAAACCCTAGATCAGGGAGCACCCAGAAATCAAGAAAGATAAAGGAATATGGGAATGGAAAGGACCTAGGAGTGGAGAGAAAGGAATCTAGCATTGGTGGTTTTGGGGATAAGGGGAACAATACCCCTTGGGTTCAACACTACTTCAACTTGGTGTGTTTGTTGCGTATATTTTGCATTGGAAGCATGGGCTCCATATCAAGCTCGTATTTGCACTTCCCAAAGGAGTGGCGCCCGTTTTCGCGCTCCAATCTTTGGTAGTGGCCTACTGCTCTTCTTGCCAGAGGAGTAGCTCGGGTCACCATTTGCATTATGGGCTTGCGACTTTGTATTCAAGTTATATAATGACTTGGTATAGGGATTTTAAACATAAAGGAAAATTAGGGCAGTTATACATCACTGGAATTATATAAAAAGCGCCACATTGTTCTATTTAAATATGACATTTACAAAAATGCCATAGTCTGATGTATAATGAGGCATTTTTTGGAAATTGCCATATTAAAACTGCCTTAAAAACCCAATTTTTTGTAGTGTTACAGTTGCTCCACATGGACCTACTTTTGGTATTCTGAATTATTTTGAGAAAAGTCAAGTTATATTTGTATATATTTTCCATTCTTTCTAAAAGAAATGTGAGAGTGTGTACTTAGAAATCTTTTGAAAGATGACTTAGATGGTAGACAAAAATGTTAGTATAATGACTTTGTGGATTTATGTTCAAATAAATTTTTTCTATCCTTATTATATAAAAAAAAATCATGTTAGATAAATTTATGGATTTAAATAATACCATTTATTTTCTATTTTTATTATTTAGTTTTGCATAGCTCTTTCCATTGAGAAACATTGTTGGTTGCATAGATCAAAATCTTCACTATAAAGTTATTCATTTAGTTAAATTATTTTTGTGAACAAAAACAAATTATGATAGCTGTCCTGAGCTAGTGGCCCACTATAAGAAAGCCCAATTCTTATTTTCACAAAATGTAGAACTTGATCAGCCCAGTTTTGGAAAAGCCCAATTGGATAATTATTTTGAAGAAAAGCATAGTTTTCGACTCAAACCCCAAAAGAAGAAGAAGAAGGAGAAGAAGAAGAAGAAGAAGAAGAAGAAGAAGAAAGAGCGTTATGGCAGAACGCTATTGTTGTTGTTCTTCAAGACTTTGACTATTGGCTATTCGATAGTTGATATTGCAAACTGTGAACTAAGAAAAACGGAAGACAAGGATTACGAATTCGATTAAGAGGTTTGCTTTGTGTTCTTGAAAGTGATTAATGATTCACTTCAAGGAATATTATTGTTGTTCCATTTCCATTTCCTTAGGCACTTTTTGTCTTCGAATCCAACAACGAAGGCGTATGAAATTACTTGATTTTAGTGATAACGTGTTTTGTAGTTGGTTTCTGATGCCATTACCTAAATTTTAAGGAACCCTTTTACAAAGGGTTTTCAAATTCATGGTTTATTGCTTGGTGGTTGTATGAAATTAAGTAAAAATTGTTACTTTCAGAGAAGCTTGTTCATAGCTTTTGGCCCAACATAGGCTCCACCATGTTGTAAGGGCATGTGCATAGGTATATCTAGGCTGCTAGGGTGGCAGCAATTATGGTTGTTAAACTCTCGATTTAATGCTTAAGCTTTTACGAATTTACGAACCTACCATACAAAAACAGTGAGAAACAATAAATTCAATATCAATAATCTATACGAGGTATGCCGAATCAACGTCCAAGTTCGTTTTCTTAGTTAAGCACCTTGGAAGAAATGAATGTTTTGCTACCTTCATTTTAGAGGAACAGCGCCCCATGTGCTTCTGGGTGAACAACCTGGATGAAAACTCCACTACTTAACCCACTGGCGTGGTGCTACTAGATGCTTCTGATCAATAGAACAGGAAGAGGATGAAAAAAAAGCTTATGATGAGCATCTATTTGAGTCGATCATTTCCAAGATCTAATTCCAGTTTATTCTTATGTAGTGGAAAGGCCTTACAATCTAAAGTTTTATGCTTAGGGGAAGAAATTTTCTTGGTGGATGCAAGACCTGGGACCCCTAGAATTTCTATTAGTGTATAACTCTTTTTCTGATAAACTTGTACGAGTTTAAGTAAATTCTAACAAAATTGTTAAACTTTCGATTTTATTAGCGAGTTTACGAGTTTAAATTTGTTTGTTTTGAATCAATTTACAAGTAATTGATCTTAACAAAAAATTAACAAGAATTCTCAAATAATAACGCATATAATATTGGAATACTACTTCATCTAAAATTATCATACAAAGTTTGTTTCCCATTCACATTGTATGATTAGAAGTTCTAAAGTTTTCATATAAAATTTATTTTTCACTTACATGCAAAATTTACTTATCATCCATTTAATTTAAGACAAATATCATAAATATACTATTAAAAATTACTCTATTCAAAATGTCATGGAAAAATTATTTCCCTTTTCAGATATTATGATTGATAATTTAAAAACTCTCATATAGTTTTTTTTTTTTATAGTTTATTATGTAACATAACATGTTTATTGAAAATGGAAATGTGAAAGCGAAAAAAAAAACTTTAGATAAATTATATGATTTTAATATTTTTTAATAGGTTTCATATTTTAATTGAAATAAAAATAAAAAATTTCTTTTGATATATTTCTTTTAATTATTTTCTATAGGAAGTCGACTAATGAAACTCACATTTTTATTTTTCATTTATTTGTGCTTAAGGACAAATTATTGAGAAATATATACTAATTATCATTAATTAATATTTTTCTTTCAAAAGATTAAGATAAATACAAGTTCAAATAAATTTTATAAATAATAATAGAGCATATTTATTGAAAATAAAATAATTATATATTTGATTGGTTTTACTTTGAAATTGATATAAGTTTATATCACTCAAAGAGAGAGAATAGTTCAATAATTTTAATTATCATATAAATCCATAGAAAATAAAAAGAGTTGATTGACAATTCTGCATGTATAAATAAGGGAACTGCATGTATAAATAAGGGAACTAAGTTATTTATTTCAAAAAATAAAGGTAAAATATAAGAGAAAATGAAAAAATATTAAAATTAATGATCATTATATTACACATTATTATTTAACGAATTGTCTAATGAACCATTAGAATTTAAGTGATAGAATATTTTTTAGTATTTTTGTCTTTACAAATTGTAATTAAAATATTACTACTTCATAAATTATTATTATTTTTATCATTTAAATTTTAAGAAGAGTATAATAATATAATAATTATAAATTATAATTAATTTTACACATATATTTACATAGATTTTTAAATATTAATCTAAATATATTATCTAATTATATTTAGTTATCAAAGCATAATTTTTAAATTATATTTTTAATATGTAAATTTTTACAAGTTTGTGAGTTGAGTTTATAACTAAAGTTTAATGCGATTTTACGAATTTATCTAAACTTTTGAGTTTGTTAACTTTATCTCCCGAGCATTATACAAACGTTGGCATTATTATCAAAATCTCGAATTAACTTATAAAATGGTCCTAGTTTACAGGTCCAAATAGCAAAATTGAGTTCAATCGCTTGCAAACACGTTTATGGATAAATTCAAATAAATTTGAGTAAACTCCAGCAGAATCACATAAGCTCACGAGTTTATACCCAATTTTTTGAGTTGGATGCGTTCCCCGTAAATTGCCGAGGTATGGTGCAAAACGATGCCATTTTGTTCGACCCACTAAGCCACATTCACGCGGTCTCATTTTTAGCTAGGTTATGTAAATGGGGCAGGGCGGGGATAGCCCTCATCCTTCACCCGTGGATGAATACCCACTCCTGTCCCCTGTCCCATATTTATATGGCTACCAATTTTTGAATTTTTTTTTCTGATTTATGGGTACCCGTGGATATTCATAAATACTCGTTAGAATGTAAAAAATTCAAAAAATTTAAATTAAATATAAAAATTTTAATATTATAAAATACTTAAAATAAACATAAATATTAATCTAATTTTATAATTCGAATTCTAACAATTTTATATACTTAAAATAAAAATAAATACATAAAATAAATATAAAATAAATATAATAATTCAATTTTTCAATCTAAATTTCAACAAATTAAAATAAAAATAAAAATATAATAATAATCAAATTATTAGTCTAATATATAATAATTAAAAATAAATTTAATTTTTAAATTTAAATATTAGTTTAAATAATTTAAATAATAATAATATTAATCTAATTAAGTTAATAATTTAATAGTAAAATAATAATTTTATATTAAATATCCATAGATATGGGGATAGTGATCCTCGCCTTACTTCATTTAATATGTAAGCATTTAAAGTCTCTATTTCTATTATCTATGGAGATAAAATCTTTCTCCCATATCCACCCCATTACAAATATTAACCGCGGGTATCGGTAGAGGCGGATATTTTTTTGACGCCTCTGTTTTCAGCCCCATTCATGAGTCTCTTCTCTAACATTAGAGCCCTAGCCTTCATTGCTAGTGCTGTCTCACGGCCACGATCTCACTTTGGCCTCGCATATCAACTCCATTTTCGAGCTCACGGCCGCCACATTGGAGACACATCGCTGCTGCACGTTCCTTTTCGAGCCTAGGCCCTCGTTCACCCCCGCTCCTCATCGCTAGTGCTGCCCAGCCGCCTCTGTTCGTCCTCGTTCACCGTTGTTCCACCTCGTTCTACTGGACAGTTCTTTTATTTGTGGTCCTCCTTCTACTATGTTAATTTTCTTTTTGTCTGAAATTGCTTATGCATAGATATTGTGAAATTTGGTCCTCCTTCAATGGTTTTCAACTACGGTGATAACTGTTCTTGTGGGTTGTGCTATGAGCTATGTATTTGGTTATGCACATGTGCTATGTTTCAATTCAACTTTCATGCTGCAAAATATTTGTATTTGTGGGTTCATGCTATGAGATTATATTAGATTATATTTTTATAGTGTAATATTTTTTTTTTTTTGAAAAATGATTTTTAGTAATAGGTAAACTCTTACAAGTTTACGAGTCGAGCTTACAAGTTGAGTTTGTGGAGGTTTCACGAGTTTATTTAAACTCTCGAGTTTGACAACTTTGGCAGCAATGCTTTCTGTATCCATTGCCACGAGGAGGTGCATATCAACTTGGCCTCCTTTCTCTCAGAGAATAAAGCAAACAGGTGGTATTCGTTTATGTATACTGAGTTTATAGAAGTTGGTTTATTATCAACTTGGTTGTTCTTTGTCAATTGCATTTAAGTAGGGTAAAATAATGCAAACAGTGATGCTGTTATTGTTCATTTTGCTTGTTTATTATTGATTTTGTTAATGAAGGAACACCTAAACTTGTTTGATTTGAATGGATATAACTTCATATCTGATTGTGTGTGGATTATAACTGGCAGAAAATGAGATTGTGCAAATGTTTCGTTTGCCTAATTCCCGAGAAGAAAGGCTTAGCTTTCCCATGGAAGGAGGATGGGATTCAAGGAATGGCCATAATGCTCGGACACTAGATGAGAGATTCATTAGGATTTTGAAAATATTTAAATGGGGACCTGATGCAGAAAAGGCATTGGAAGTGCTGAAGATGAAAGTCAATGCTCGCCTGGTTCGTGAGGTTCTAAAGGTTGATGTTGAGGTCAATGTTAAGATTCAGTTCTTTAAGTGGGCTGGGAAGAGAAGGAATTTTGAACATGATGCAACCACTTACATGGCTTTGATACGCTGCTTGGATGAAAATAGATTCACTGGTGAACTGTGGAAGACTACACAAGACATGGTCAAAAGTTCATGTGCAATTGGTCCTGCTGAATTGTCTGAAATTGTGAAAATCTTGGGCAAGGCAAAGATGGTCAACAAGGCATTATCTGTCTTTTACCAGGTTAAGGGCCGCAAGTGCAGACCTACAGCAAGCACTTACAACTCCATCATCTTGATGCTGATGCAAGAGGGGCATCATGAAAAAGTGCATGAGCTATATAAGGAAATGTGTGGTGAAGGTCACTGCCTTCCTGACACTGTTACATATAGTGCACTTATATCAGCATTTGCAAAGCTAAATCGTGATGACTCTGCTATTAGATTATTTGATGAGATGAAGGAGAATGGATTACAGCCAACAGCAAAAATTTATACAACTTTAATGGGGATATACTTTAAGTTGGGCAAGGTTGAGGAAGCTTTGGGCCTAGTCCATGAGATGAGGATGCAGCGGTGTTCCCTAACTGTCTTTACTTATACAGAACTGATAAGGGGATTGGGGAAATATGGGAGGGTTGAAGATGCATACAGCACATACAAGAATATGCTGAAAGATGGTTGTAGACTTGATGTTGTTTTGATGAATAATTTGATTAACATTTTGGGTAAATCAAATCGCTTAAAATATGCTATTAAGCTTTTTGATGAAATGAAATTGCTGAATTGCATCCCAAATGTTGTGACATATAATACCATTATCAAATCGCTATTTGATGCCAAAGCTCCACCTTCTGAAGCTTCTTCATGGTTTGAGAGGATGAAAAAAGATGGAGTAGTCCCCAGCTCGTTTACTTATTCAATTCTCATAGATGGTTTCTGCAAAACAAATCAAGTGGAGAAGGCTTTGTTGCTTCTTGAGGAGATGGATGAAAAAGGCTTCCCACCTTGTCCTGCTGCATACTGCAGCCTGATCAATAGCCTTGGAAAAGCAAAACGCTATGAGGCTGCAAATGAGCTATTCCAGGAATTGAAAGAGAACTGTGGACGTTCAAGTGCTCGTGTGTATGCTGTGATGATTAAGCATTTAGGAAAATGTGGGCGACTCGATGAAGCTATCAATCTTTTTAATGAGATGAAAAAACTTGGATGCGCTCCTGATGTTTATGCTTATAATGCTCTCATGTCTGGAATGGTAAGGGCAGATATGATAGATGAAGCTTTTTCCGTGTTTAGAACCATGGAAGAAAATGGTTGCACCCCAGATCTAAATTCTCATAATATTATCCTAAACGGATTGGCTAGGACAGGTGGCCCAAAGCGTGCCATGGAAAGGCTTACAAAAATGAAGGATTCTGCTACTAAGCCAGATGCGGTTTCTTACAACACTGTTCTTGGTTGTCTCAGCCGAGCAGGTTTGTTTGAAGAAGCTGCAAAGCTTATGAAAGAAATGAATTCAAAAGGATTCCAATATGATGTCATCACCTACTCATCAATACTTGAGGCACTTGGTAAGGTTGATGAAGATTGTAATATGGTTGAGTCATGAGAGCAACCTGGTATTACCCTTTTGAGTGACTCTGTCAATACTTATAATCAATCACCATCTACCATTCTCCATTCCAGATGCCTGTGTCTTAAAAGCAGATGCCAATTCTGGCCTATGGCTATTCCATTTAACAAACTGAAACTTTACATAATTTTAAATGGAAATCGATCAATTCAATCTTTTTAAGAAATTGGCAAGGTGTAAGACATTTACATATACAAATTTGTCCCAAACATCTTGCATCCCTATAAGTACTTCAGTTAAACAGCAACATTAGTTAATTTATTGTATAACTTGCAGAAGTAAGAAAGTATTTTGCAGCTTTTGGGTGGAGGAGAAATTGGAGAAAACTTATACTAGATCAGCAGAGAGCCCTCCTGGCTCAAGTTATCATGATCTCTTCCTCACGGGTCAGCTTATGTCCAAATAATATGCTATATTCACTTTCTTGAGACACTGTATCCAAGTTCTGAATTTGTTTTAAAGTAAAAGATGTGGATAATTTTATTTACATTGTGATGTGGATGATTGCTTTGCAAATTATGCAGTTTGCTGGTTGTCAAGAACCAATTTTTGTGGTTCACTAGAAAAGGCAGGAGTTGTCTCCTTTCTGGTAACTTCTGAACAGATACTTGTATTGTAATGTTCACTAGATGGGTTGATGGAGGCCATAAGCCCTCGCTCATCAGTTTCCTTTCTGTCTATAATTGTCTTTCACCTTTGGTTAAACTTCATTCGCTACTTTAAACCAGCAACAATACTTCTATTCTTTATTAACCAAGGATTACCTTCTGTCTATCATTTAATCAAAAAAAAATAAATAAATAAAAAGGAATGATAATTATTTAAGAAGAGATTGATAATTAATTAAAGTGTTCCATAGAAAAGAAGAAAAGCACCCTTCTTTTTGAATTCAACCACATTTGCACGACGACAGCATCACCATCACCGTTCATAATCGCCACCAATGAGTTGACTCGTTAGAACAACAGCAACAGCTAACTCTCAAACAAAGCAAAACATAGTTGTGTTGTGTTGTGTTGCTGTGTGAGTGGCACCCGAAAACATGGGCTTTGTGGCGGGGAGCTCTTGCTTTCTGCCCTACCAATTCCCCTTGTCTCCTTCTTCAGCGCCCAGAAAGTTCCGAGTCTCGTGCTGCGTGCACCAACAGCATGATCCAATGTGCAGCAAGAGAGCATTTGTGTTGATGGGTATCGCTGTTCTTCCATTTCTCCGATTGAGGAATGCACCAGGTCTTGAAACACCAAGTAAGTTTCAACCCCCTTTTTAGCTTTCCATCCATCCATGTATGTTACCACCTTTTCGATTTATGTTGGTGTTGGGGTGTCAACTTGTGCACGTCCTTGCCCCTTCTTTGTTCTATCTATATTAATATTGTCAAAATCTAAGGTGGTGTTTGGTTTGTGAAAATATTTCCTGTTTTTATTTTATATTTTTATTTTCTGAAAAAGATTTTCAATTCAGATTTTCTGAATTTAGAAAATGTGTTTGGTTTGTCTGTTTTCAAAAAAAGAAAATAATGAAAATATGTTTGGTTTATCTGTTTTTAAAATATATTTTTAAAATCAAATTTGAAATAATAAAATTATATTTATTATTGAATAATAAAAAATGTTATATTTTTTTTGCACATTTAGATGAACTTTATTATTTGCAAATTTGAGTTAAACTTAAAATATTTATTAAAATAAAATTACTTTATAAAATTTTAAGATTAAGAATAAAATAAATTATTCACTTTTAACGAATTTTATTATCAATATCAATTATAAATTGCTTGGAATGACAAAATATGTTTAGAATATATTTGATTTGTGAGTAAATTATAGTCATACTAAAAAAAAGGACATAATTAAATGAAATAACTAGTACTGTTTGTTTTCTAAAAATGATTTCTATTTTCATATTTTTCAACTTTAGAAAATGCATTTGGTTTATACATGTAGGTTTTGTTTCCATACAGAGAAAATAATAAAAATATATTTGGTTTGTCCATTTTTAAAATGTAATTTTTAAAATTAAATTTAAAATAATAAAATTATATTTATTATATCTATTCTTAAACAACAAAAATTATATATATTTGATTTATAAATTTGATTTATTCACAAAAAATTTATTAAATAATTTTATAAAATAAAGTATTTCTAATTAATTTTTAATTTTTCACCTATCAATATTTTCTTTATTGGTGAATGCCATTGTCGGCTTATCAACTAGTGCCACCGGCAACACGGTCATATGTGTGGCCTTTGCTTCACATTTACTGAAATATCATTGATAGGTTTTGAGAAATAGGTGTTTCACAACCCCTTTTCACTTCACCCTTATCTTTGCAAAAATGAAAATGACTTGGATAAATTGATGTATTTAATTGGATTTGGATTAGAACTAGATATACTTAGAATGAATCCTTGCTTTTTGCTTCACTTCCCAGATCTGTTGTACAAAACATTGGGCATAACTAAGTAATTGCTGGAATGAAAAGTAGCGGTGCCATGGTGATGCAGCTGACGCAGAAGAGCACATGGAGTATGTCTTGGTGCCATTAGGTCTACTAGTGTTTCGTGATGTACCTTGTGTGGCTTCTCTGCACCATACTTCACAACCCTTTTCAAATTGTTATTGGTCTTAAGTTTCGTCATTAGTGGGTTCTTTGCAATGACGACACTGGCAGAGTTGTTTGATGAGGCGTGCTGGCGGCATAGCGAGCAGTTGATGCTAGGGCCTAGGGTTGTGACGGTTGACATCGAGAGAGATGCAAACCAGCACGAACGGCCTTGGAGAAACTCCACTTGGGGGTGTTAAAAATGAAAAAAACAGATTTGTTTCTCTCTCAGGATCGAATGCGGAAGTTGTTTCCACATTTCCAATATTTACGTGATTGCCACCGCGTTTTCTTTTGAAAACGTTTTCAACCACCAACAAAGAAAGCACTGAAAACATGAAATTGCTATTTTCAATCTTATGTGTCTTTCTAAAAATATTTTTAGAAGAAACATTTTCTTACAATGTAACTAAGCATATTTTCATAGATATTTTTCATTTTTATCGAAAATGAAAATGAAAATGGGTAAACCAAACAGCACCTAAAATTTTCATTTCTTCACCATGAGGATGTGAATTTTGAAAAAAAATAGATGGGTATGGAAAAACTTCCTTCAGTAAGTTAACTATCACAGTCCCCCACTGATTGATTTGCAACATTTTGCCAGTGACTTGTGCTATAATACATGTTTTTTGTTGGTAAGTATTGTAGTCTTGTTGAGTGTAGCAACTTGTGTAACTAGTCATTCTACTTTCAGAAGAAAGTGAGATGAAGGCACCAGAGGATGACAAGAAAATAGAGGTCTGATTGCTGTTGAGTTCTGGTACAATTGTTTGAATATTGAATTGTGGGTTATCATATATGTTCCCTTGGGATTTTCAACGTGTTCTAAACCGTGTAGCTTCTATGGACAGACAGCATCTGAAATGGACAAGCCATCAAATTCCTCCTTTCTGTCAATCCTGGATAGATTTATTTTATTACCCTTACTTAAATGATTTTTTATTTTAACGTGCTGAAAATAAATTAAATGACTGGATAGATAACGATAAAAATATTAATTTCAAAAATTAAAATTTCTATCATATCAAATCAACTTAAATTTATTAAACTTTACGGAATTTTTAATTATACACAATTAAACCAAACAAATTTAAATCAAAATAATTCCCATTATATAACTCTCTAAACAAAAAACATCGCTTGTAAATTTGAGTGGTGATGGTGGAGCTATGTACCTCGTGTCTTTGCTTGAAAACAGATACAAGTACAGGAATTATTTTGCATCTTGCTGGTCAAGTGCACTATTCCATGTAACCTTTTCAGCTGCTGCAGCGACACAATGATCGTTGCACCTGCCATGAAACCACCAGCGTTGCCTTTGACAGAAAATCAATCACAAAGCCTAACCTGTTTGTATACACAATCAAAAGTTTACATATTAATCAATCAATTAAAAAAAGACTATCGGTAACCATAAAAGTTCTTAATTTTCAATATTGCTACAACTTTCATTCTATGGGGAAGAAATAATATTGAGTTTTTGAGAATTCTTGTCATTTTTATTATGCTAGTTTCAAAAAAGAAAAAGAAAAGAGAAAATATATATGGTTTAGTACCTTTATATACCCAGAGAAGCTTGGAACAAACCAGCAAAGCAAGTGGCAGTGAAAGCCAATTTCAGATAGAGAATTGGATCTCGCGTGTAGGAAACTTGCTCACTCAACATCGATCCCATAACCAAAGACGCAATTGAAACTGGGCCTACACCAAGATGTCTAGAACTCCCAAGCAGGGAATATATCATTGGAGGCACAAAGCTTGAATCTGCATGATAATATCCGTACAAATTGAAACGTTACTTCATATCCATAAACTTAATCATCATATTTTACAATAACTCAATGCCATACGGAAACTGGGAATACTAACATAATCCAACAATAGGTGGCAGGTTTGCAAGCTCGCATAACTGATTCCCTACAATAAACAAGACACAAATTAGTTCAAAATATCTAGGTAGTATTATGAAACATTAAATAATGATATATATATATATATATACACACTTCAGAGACAAAGATACATATATAATGTTATATAAACCTGAGGAATGGCGAGGCTAGCAAGGGTGAGGCCAGACACGGTGTCAGAGCAAAGAAGGGAAGGTTGTACTGAGGCGTCCACTGGAAAATGGGGAACAAGCATTGAATTCCCAAAAGCAGCTTCATGAGCCATGTTTGGTTCTTGAAGTGGTGGAGTGGGTCATCTGGGAAGAAGATTTCAGAGAGCCTTTGCCTTAGTTTCTGGAGTGTGGTCCTCTCTGGTGGCAGCTGAACTCTCTGGATTTCGAGTGGTGGCATTGGCATGTCCTCAATTTTGATGGTGGTTTTGTCATGGCAACCAAAGTGTTCAACTCTGTTGGAGTTCACACCCATTGCTTTGCTTAGCTAGTTGGCTTTCTCTGAGCAACAAACACTGCTTTGGCGCCAATTTATAGGGAGAGGGGAAGCTCTTTGCACAAGAGAGACATGGCAGGTGGATAATGTCTTCGTTATTGGGCACTTGTAGCTATTACAACATGTAGGGGCAAGTTGGTCATTTCTCTCCTTATTTGGTTAAGATTTTAAGAAAAATATTTCTTCAAAAATAGAATTAGAAAGTTGAAGCAAAAGTAGAAGCAGAAAATTATTATATGTTTAGATGTAATTATAAAAGTATTTTTTATTAACATCAAAAGTTGTTAAAATAATTGTTCGTTTGGTCACTTCGCTTCATGTTGTAATTTTTTGTTTGTTTGTCAAAATAATCGATATCAATGTGATTAGATTCTAATTAATCTAATTCGAATTGGATCAATTCACAATAATACTCTTTTTGTTTTTTTTTTTAATTTATAAGATTCAAATTCAAAACATTATTTTAAAAACAAGTGCCCAAATATTTCAATTAAATAAATATTTGTGTATAGGTTAGTATTACATCACTTGTTATTTACTCACACTCTCGATGCTCAGCTAGTTGAAGGGATTGCTTGACTAATTGAAGAGATTCCAATAAGGCTATATACCCTATGTAGGTTATTATTACATCACTTGTTATTGATGTTGATCCCGATGGTTGGCTTAAATGCAATTGGAATCAACTATAGGAATGGAATTTGATTCAAAAGAAGAAGTTAAATCATTTTACAAGATATATGCTTGTAGAAAGGGTTTTCAGGGGAAGATAAGAAATTCAAAAATTGGACTTGGTGGGCAACTGCATTATTTGGTTTTAGCTTGCACACCATAGCGGAGTCGTGTGCCAAAAATACCATCAACAATAAAGACATTCCCAACTAGTGGTGTGAAATGCGATGCAAAGATTATAATAAGCAGGAGAGAAAGTGGAGTATGGTGCATCAAAAAAGTTATTCTAGATCACAATTGTGATCTCAGTCCTACAAAGTCAAGGAAGTTCAACATGAACAAGAGTATTAGCTTGCACGTGAAGAGGACAATCCTTGTGAATGATGATGCAGGTGTGAGGATTAACAAAACATTTCAATCTCTTGCCGAAGCTGTGGGTGGGTACGAGAATTTGCCATTTGGTGAACAAGATATGAGGAATTATATTCAGAAGGAAAGGCATGCAATTGGAAAGGAAGGAGATGCGAAAGCCTTGCTAAGCCACTTCTGTAGTATGAAGGAATAGAATTGCAACTTTGTGTATGACATCGACCTGGATGACGAGTTCCACGTAAGAAATGTGTTTTGGGCAGATGCTCAGAGTAGAGCAACATATGAAGCCTTTGGAGATGTTGTGACTTATGACGCAACATATCTTACAAATAAGTACGAAATGCCATTTGCTTCATTTGTTGGTGTAAATCACCATGGACAAACATGTTTGCTAGGCTGTGGTATAGCTCTTCAGAAGATATTGAGTTCTTTATTTAGCTCTTTGAATGTTGGGTGAGATGCATGTCCGAAAAGCCACCTAGTGGCATCGTGACTTATCAATGTAGGGTTATGCAAAAGGCAATTGAAGTTATGTCTAATAGTTGTCATAGATGGTGCTTACGAGATATAATGAAAAAGATCCTGGAGAAGCTCAGAGCATATATGGCATATAAGAAGATAAAGTTTGCATTCAAGGAAGCCATCTATGAAGCCATAACGAAGGAAGAATTTGATGGCAAATCGTGTTCCTTAGTAAAGGAATTTGACCTTGAAGAAAATGAATGGTTGAGTGGATTGTACAAGGATCGGCATAGATGGGTTCCAATTTCTTTGACGAAGAATTTTTGGTCAGGGATGTGAAAAACGCAACAAAATGAGAGTATACATGCATTATTTGATGGTTATGTCAACTTAACAATAAGTTTGCAATAGTTTGTCAAGCAATATGACAATATGCTTAAAAGCAGGGTAGAAAAGGAATTCGAAGCTGATTTTCAGTCAATGAGCACTACAATTCCTCGCAAGTCGAACTCCACCATTGAAAAGTAGTTCCAAACTGAGTACACTCATGCAAAGTTTTGTGAAGTTCAAATAGAATTTAGAGAGAAAATGAATTGTGATATCTTTTAAGAGTGTAGAGGGGATAACTGCTATTTATCATGTGTTGGAGGAGGTTGTCGTAATGTATGAGGTCATATTTAATCGTGACAACCATGACATTAGCTGCCAATACTTGCTATTTGAGTTTCAAGGTATTATTTATTGGTATTCCCTTAGTGTGCTCACTCTTGAAAAAGTTAAGCAATTGCCATATGCGTACATTTTGGCAAGATGGAGCAAAAAGGTTAAACAGAAACATTCTTACATAAAGAGTAGTTATGCTGTAACTAAGTTGAAATCGAGAACGGAGAGATTTGCCAAGCTATGCAAGCATTTCTATGATATTATGGAAGTTATTGCAAATTCTGATGATGCAACTAATGGCCTCCATCGTACACTCGATGGATTTATGGCCATTTTCCAGTCTATGCCTTCTTTGCTACATCAGAATTTGAGTGCGAGTTCTAGAGGTGAATAGATTATGAGCAACTTGGGTAACAATTGTGAAAATCAAGTGAGTGAGCTCCGAAGTCTTTTGCATGTGACACGGAAAGGTTGACCATCTTCAAAGAGGAAATTATCTCAAGTTCAGAAAATTGGCCAAAAATCTAGAAAACAAGGCATGCAAAGAGTTAAAATTTTATTTGTTGAGGTTTGTGTAGTTTCCCATAATATTACAAACAAAGACAAGAGGTGATCTCATTATTCACTATCTGAACATGCAGGAATCCATTAACTTGGAGATTGGTCAGCATAGTGGAAAAAACTTCTACAGAGAGTCATCAGTCGAGGTTCAACATACTGAAGAGTTGAATAATAAAAGTTTCCTGGTGTGTTTACACACTAAGCTTATGTTAAATTTGTAAATTTGTTCGAATTTAGGGTTTATGCGATAAGTTTTATGCCATGGCTATAGTTTTGTGTTAAGCACAACTTAATGAACTTGCATCGATGATATTGACATTTAAGTTTGAATAGCTTGTGTTATTGTAAGATACTTGCAAAGCACCATGGTATAGTGGTGTTAATGCTTTGTGGCTTTTAAGAATTAGGAGTAGATGGTGGATTTGTGTGTTATGAGAAACACTTGTAACAATGCAGAATTGGGCAATATGCAACCCGATGGCTTAGTGTCACTACTTGAAGCCTTTAATTAGGATGTTAACCTATGTATACAGGCATGTAAAGAATAATGTCATTTTTCAATTTTGGTTGCTTACTTTAATTGATTATATCATTTCATCTAGGCAGCACAAGATTTTCCTACATAGATCTACTGATTGATAGGAATACAACTCAATGCCAATGGACTTCGGAGGACCCAGTCCTACAACTGGAGATCCATTCCAACAATTTAGGTCTCACACATGTTCATAGCTTAATACCGTGGGATGATGTTTTTTGAAATGACTATTGTGTTAAAATATCATACATTTGCTCTTGGCCATAGTGGCAAATAAATTCCCATGGTATGTTTGGGTAACCTAGAAGGCATAGTGTTTGTTGGATTGGTAGAATGAAATTTTTATTTTTTGTATAGGTATAATGATTATTAGATACGCATTTGTCAGTTGTGTTGTTTTTGGAGTTGCATAATAGATTTCACAATAACGCCTTTTCTTTTTTCAATTTTTGGTTGCATAGGATGATGGTTACATGCTTATACAACACTTTTGTTACATCGAAAGTCAAGGGCCAAAATACACATCTACATTTTCT
This sequence comes from Pterocarpus macrocarpus, assembly GCA_031439585.1. Classification (NCBI taxonomy): domain Eukaryota; kingdom Viridiplantae; phylum Streptophyta; class Magnoliopsida; order Fabales; family Fabaceae; genus Pterocarpus; species Pterocarpus macrocarpus. The sequence goes on along the minus strand of CM062516.1, from coordinate 14,160,704 downwards.
ATAGAACATGTGTTGGGCCAATAGACTTTACCAGTGGAAAAACCCAAAGTTCGAGGCTCATGGGAGAAAGATTTAGAGGATTAACATTTAACTATTCTTTTAGTTGCATTAATGGATTAAAATACATGGTTTATTTGATGGCACTTGATTTGTGGGAATTATATACATTAGGCGATAGTATTTGCACAAAGTATTGTTGTCTATGCCATTGTATAAATCACATGTGCCATCAAATATATTATTGGCATTTGTTATGTACTTCACATATATCCATAATTAAGCAAATTAATATTATCTCCAGAAAGATACTTGTAACACCCTACCAATTTAATGTTATGCTTAAGTCATAGCATGAAATTTAGTAGTTGCATTACCGTGTTAGCATTCTAGTTATTTTCTTTTATTCATTATATTATATTCTCTTTTTCTCTTATACATACATACATATAAACAGAAGAAGCGGCACTTTGTATATAATAAATGTGATCAGCATCGCAAAACATTGAAAATAAATAAAAGTGCAACAAAAATATAAAGATAAGTAGTATAACATCAGTTCTATATATATATATGTATGTATGTATGTATCGAAAGCTAACGCTTTACAGGTTCAAAAGAGGATATATATGTAGGGTCGGTATACACCAAAAAGACATAAGGCTCGTGTTGGTGGAAAGCAATCCTACAAGGTCCTTAAAGGACATTTCAAACTAGCTGGTCTAAATAACTACATACATCTGGCTAAGTCTATGGCCCAACGCTGCACACCGCCAAAAGAGGGCCGTACTGTACAATGTAGCCTGCGGTCGGAGCCTACTCCATCAGATAGCCGTTGGCCATATCAGGCCCAGTCGGGGAGTAATCATTGTCAGATCCAGAAGAGGAGGAGGATAAACTGGAAGCCTTAGACGGGTCGCTCTCAGGATTGCGCGGGATATCTGGGACTACCTGCGGAGGTGATGCTGGTGGAGGGGCTGCAGGAGCTGCGGGTGCTGCGGGCGTTGGATGAGGTGCAGGGTGTGCTATGTGTAAGAGGATAGCAAAGTAGGGGACAGTAGGGTCGAACGCAGATGAAATAGAGGAGCAACAAAATTCCTATTACTAAAGAGATAAAGACGGAAGTGGCAGGAGCCAACTATGTACAATGAGTCAAACATAGGGTCATAGTGGAGCTGCATATCCGGAATCTTAATGAACAGTATGGCCGTCATATCTATCGCCAGGGTCTGAGAATAATGCAGAAAACATAAAGCGAGATGAGAATTTGAAGAAATTCTCAGTAGAATTCGAGTACTGTACTAAATTGACGTCGCATTCATTCTTAGTTAACTCGATTTTCGTTTAATTATATAGAAAAAAAAGGCATCAAAGTGAATTACCTACATTTAATAAGTTTAAGAAAATACTTGATCCGAAGTAAGGTTCAATTTTACTTAAGATAGCAGAAGAAATAGAATAAAATGCTAAATAGCAATATATTGAATAATGAACATAGTAAATAAACAGATAGCAGCAAGTAAACATAATAGTCAATCTATAAACAATTTACAATGACTATGCAATGCAACCATGCAAATACTTATTCTTAAACTTAGTATTATAAGCTTTTCTGTTACTTGGTCTCCTGGGAGTGCTTGGCCATTCAACTCCTGGGTAATAGTCTGCTTTTTAGGATCGAGCTCGTTCATATATAGGAATGCCGGGTTTACTTTTCTCGACCTTCCCACCGATCTATTCCCCTTAACTTTAATCCGAGACTGGCCCAAGTATTATGGAACTTTTATCATAACCTTTGTGAATTTCTTACAAAATGTACATGTATCTGAATGTATCTTGTAACTCATGCATAGGCTTTACCGAAATTTTGGCAGCATGACGAAACATGTCCGCTTCCCCATGAATAGTGCTAGTACTCAGACAGCCAATTTTACATAAAAATCACAACACTTCATTCACAATTCAACATCAATATCATAGGAACATTAGTTGTAGTTAAAGCATAGTTGCTATCTTAGCACTTTCACCTAACCCAGTGTTTATAAAATAAGCCATAATATATATTTAACTCATTTAGACCTAAATTTTGGATATGTTAGAGTGTTGTGTGTCTATTTTCTAACCTCTTTGGTTCCATCTAATTTTGATAAATGTAGCTCAAGTTATTTAAGTTCTATCTCGGCCTATCCTGTAGCTGGCCAGAATTACACACTTAAAAGTAAAAATCCACTAAAACTCGAAAACCAGTTCAAATCATACGAAATTTCTATCATATTAAAGTAACAGGACAAGATTTCATTTGCAACAAGTCCCATTTCATTTGCTTGAGTAGATCTTGAGTTATAAGCTCTATTGTTTGACCTTTCTGGGTTGCCTTATTCTAGCCCAGTTTGGATTTAGGGTGATTTCCTTGAATCATTAGGAGCAACTGAGACCAAATCTGTAACGTCCCCTGATTTCCGACCTCCGACCTCATCATGTTCAAATTTTCGATCTCCGATTTCATCTCCAAGTCTCAAATGAAATGACTATGATTTCTGATTTCCGACCATATGCTTCAAATAAATAGGATATGAGTTCCGACTTCATGGTTGATTGTTCAACCAAAATAAGACACGAGTTCCGACCTACGAGTTGATCTAACCAGAAATGGACATGAGATCGGATCTCTGAGTCGGTCTCTAAGTTCGACCAAAATTTACCCGAGTTCTGATCTCCTACTTTATTCCCAAGCTTCAAATAGAATGGACATGATTTTCGATCTCCGAATTTATGTCTAGGTCTCAAATAAGGTGAGCATGAGGTACGACATTCGACCTCAGCTTCAAGTTCAAATACTCGAGTTCCAATTTTACACAGAATAGGGACAATTTTCAATTTCAAATAGAAGTGAGGCGAGTTCCACTTTTAGGCGACGTGGAGAATAATTTAGCCACAAAAGAGGGAGACATGGCTAAACTTCACTCACAAAATTTCAGCCAATCAAAACTCACAAAGCCAACTACCATTTCGAAGCTTTTAATACTCATGTCTTTCTCCCTTCAGCCTGACTTGCACTGCCTTTTCCTTTGCTTCAGCTCTCTTCTTCTCTTCTTCACTCACCCAACTCCATCCAACTTTCCAGCTCAATCAAGTTCTATTGATTCAAACTCCAAAATCAAGGCTAATTACATAACAAGAGGTAGAGGTTCAATTTAGTTCTTGTTATTCTAATTGTGGATGGTTGCTTTTGATTTTATTTTCTTACTTCTTGATGTGATTAGTGAATGAAAATGATAATATTTGGCTGGTTGCTAGCTGTTTTTGTGTTTAAAATTGATTAAGGAATAGGAAAGGGTGAGGATAGGAAGACCAATTTCCTTCGGCAGTCTGTACGGCGGAGTGTACGGCTCTGCCTACAGCCAGTTAAATCCGATGAGACTATTTTTATATGAAACTAGACATTCAGGGCTTTGCTTTCCATACATATATCATATAAGGCCATTGGATTAATATTGAGAGAGATATGAATTTTTGAAGTTTGACCTAGCAATCAGGACTTTCATCCGGGCAGTGTGAGTTGAAAAGGGAATAACTCACCCTATACAACTTCAAATTGAGTGAAACCAACTTTGTTAGAAAGCTTATACATAGGAGAACTTCCTACAATTCCGAGTTTGTTACCATCCTATTTGTTCTCGGTGATTCGAAGAAGTTGCCCTATGTCCAAACAGGGCCAAAATAGGACAGTTTAGGAAGGTCAAATTTCGGGGCTTATAACTCGAGCCCTATTAAGGCAAATGGAATGGAACTTTTTGCATATGAACGGTTGTCCTGTTAGCTTTAATATGGGACCAATTTCATATGATTTGAATTAGTTTTCGATTTTTAGTGGATTTTTATTTGTAAGTGTGTAATTTTGGCCAACTACAGGACAGGTCGGGATAAAACCTAAATATCTTAAGTTATATTTATCCAAATTAGATGGGACCAAAGAGGTTACATAACACTTTAACACATACAAAATTGAGGTCTAGATGAGCTAAATAGAAATTATGGCCTGATTTACAAAAATCGGGTTGAATGCAAGTGTTGAGACAGCAACCATGTTTTAATTACAGTAATTGTGCCATGAATCTAATGTTTGGAATATGAATAAAGTGTTATGATTTTTCTGAAAATTTGATGTTCTGAGTACTGGCACTATTCATGGGGAAGCAGACATGTTTCGTTATGCCGCCGAAATTTCGGTAAGACTTATGCATGAGTCATAAGACACATGTGCATCTTCAAGAAAGTTATTAAGGTTATGTTATGATGAACATAAAGATTATGTTATGATAAAAGTTCCATAATACTTGGGCCAGCCCCGGAATAAAGTTAAAGGGAATAGATCGGGCGGAAGGTCGGGGAAAGTAAACCCGGCATTTCTGTATAGGAACGAGCTCGATCCTAAAAAGCAGACTATTATCCAGGAGTCTAAAATGGCCAAGAACTCTCAGGGGACCAAGTAATAGAAAAGTTTATGAAGAAAGATTCAATAATAAGTTTTGCATGATTACATTAAATATATGATTACATTGAACAACCATTACAAGTTATTTACAGTTTGTCTATTATATTCACTTACTTCCATATGTTCATTTATTCTGCTCATTATTCGGTGTATTACTATTAGTAGTTTATTCTGTTTCTTATGCTGTCTTAAGCAAACTGAACCTTGCCTCGGACTAGACATTTTCTTAAACTTATCTGAATATGGATAGTTCAGTTTGATCCCATGTTTTTATAATTAAATAAAAACCGAGGCAACTGAGAATGAATGTCATGTCAGCTAAACATCATACGTGAACCCTACTGAGAATTAATGTAAATTCTCACCTTGTGTTGCATTTCCATATCATTCTCAGATGTTGGTGATGGACTCGACGGCCACTCTTTTCATTGAGATTCAGGACCGCAGCCCCACCAGGACCCCGAGTTGGACTCGTTGTACTTAGCTGACTCCTGCCATTTCCGTCTCTACTTCTTAGCAACAGAAAACTTGTTGTTCCTTTATTCCACTCTGCTTTTGAAACATATATTTATAAACTGAAGCTTTGGCTTCCAACTTTTATATATATATATATATATATATAGAACGGATGATATATATTTCCTGTCTTTATTCTTTTCTGTAATGCTAATCACGTTTATTATATAAAGTGCCCTATTTCGTAGGTATATTCGTCAAACATATACATATATATTAGAGATAAAGAGAATATAATATAATGAATACAGCTTTAGACGGAGAACTAATAAGGTAATGCGACCTATCCAATTTCATGCTATGACTTAAGCATAACATAAGTTGGTTGATTGGCTCTTGAAATGGGTGGTGGTAAAATGACCAAGTCTCTCCATCCATTTGTGATGCATGTGGTTCCAGCATCCAAGGGCTATGTGGCTGAATTTTCAGCCTCATAATTCAGGTCTTCATGTGTGGAGTTTGGTTATTTCGGTTCCGACAGTTTAAAATACCAAAATCTTTTCGATTTCCTTTAAATCGGTAAATCGGTTTAGGAAGATTTCTATAAAATCTTCTATGCTTCTAATCTAATTCCCTCACATCTAATCTCTCTAATTTCTAATTAATTAACCTTAAATAAATATTTAGTGGAATTTTAATGAACCTCAATTATTCGATAAAAACCGAACAACTAGGTGAAAAACAATAAAATTCTATGGATGTTACAATACTAGCTTGTAAAGTTTTGAGACCGGTAATGCAACTTCAAAACGTTAAATTTAGGTAGGATGTTGGTATCTTTTAAGTTCTTGAATATTTGAAAAGTTTTAGCATTCTTCACTAAAATTGTGATGGAGAACAAGTTATGGGAACCCATTGAAAGTGAAAAATTGATGAAGTGAATCCATATGGGTAATATGTAAGATGATGTAGCCAGCATATCACATTTACAATTTATGTGCTTGAATGAACTTCGCTAATACTTGTCCATAAAATTTGACTAGCATCTTAAGGAATCTTTAAAATCTAATTTTATGAAGAATAAGATTTTGTGATATGTTAAATTTATTCATTTAGGTGCCTTGGTCAATAATTGTTACAAAATTTGATAAGGAGAAATATATATATATATATATATATATATATATATATATATATAGATAGCAAACTAGAAAAAGTTACCAGCATATTGCATGTACTTACCAGCAATTTTCTAAAAGTTACCAATGTTTCCTAAGAATTTATTAACGTCTTATGAAATCTTTAAAATCTTATTTTATGAGGAGTAGGACTTAGTGATATATTAAATTTATTCATTTAGGTGCCCATTGTCAATAATTGTTAAAAATTTGACAAGAAAAAAATTATATAAAAATAGCAAACTAGAGAAAGTTACTAGCGTATTACAAACCAACAACAAAAGTCATATATAAGAACAAGTTTTGATAGAAGTACATAACTTGATTCATTTAATCTAAGAGCACCATATAACACAAAACAGTCACACAAGTCTATCAATCCATGCCTTTCTCCTATCCTTGGTCATGGTTAAAAATGCCTTTCTATAATCAGGATCTTTAAATTTGTCCATTGCCTTAGTGTAAGAGTTATCTGAGATATTTTCCATCTCATTAAGTTCAGTTACACATTTAGCTATAGCGTATTTAGATGATGTAACTGTAGAACTAATGGCTTCTACAATCTTAGTCCTATATCTTTCAACTCTAGATGCCTCAACAAAAGCATCTACTTTCAATTTAGATAACTTAATCCATGCTTGAAGTGCATCTCCCACTTGAAGGTTCCTATACTCTGTCTTTGCCTTGCGATCTTGAAGTTTAATTGTCCTCTTACCACTGTGGGTGACTCTCTCTATCATTGGGCTATCATCTTCTTCCTCATCATCATCATCTAAATTTACATGAATCCCACCATGCAATTATTTATTGTCAAGCCTATTTTCATCATTTGTGTTAGGTGGATCTTGAGTGGATGAATGATGAAGCACCCCAGTTGTATTACTTTTATTAAAAATCACTCCTAATAATTTGTAATGTTCCAAACTTCTCTTCTTAAACGGTGTAGCATTAGGGTGTGCCTATAAGAAAAATAAATAAATAATATATCCTAAATCCAAGAAATGTGTAAATATATATAACAAAAAAAATCAAGTTCTATTTATTGTGTACCCGAAGGTATGTTGACCAAACTTCTTTTGTAGCAGTAACAGTACTAGTTTCTGCATCCTATCCAAATCCAATTTGTTGCAACAAGTGAGTAAAGGTAGCATGTTGTTGCCTTAACCTATTAAAATTTTGCTTAATTTGTTTCATGTCCAATGCATGTCCAATTCTTGTTCAGTGTTTGCAATATAGCTTGCCATACTTTAGGTGAAAATACATTGTTTCTCATATTCCTTTTATTAACCTCTTCAACCATAATGTCGATATAAGTTTTGACCACCAATGGGGACCAAAGTGAAGTATCTTTCTTATCATATTCCATTTACAATAGTAATAATATATCCAACAACTTTAGTAATAAATGTATAAGAAAGCCATAAGTTTTAACTAACATATTGCTAACATTAGTACAATTGAACTTAAATTAACCCAAGGCATCAACTAAAATATGCTAATTATAAGATAAATGAAAGTATATTAATTAAAAGATAAGTCTAAATCCAAAAAAATAAACTAACATCACTAACCAAAATCAACCACAACCCAATTCATAAAAATAAACTTTGAGCAACAATCTAACACTTTTGGAGCCAAAAGGATAGAGAACTAATGGAAAAAGGAAACGGTGGCTACGGTCGTGGCGGAAAAGAAAGGAAGAAAGAAATGCTTGTTGGGGACGGTGGGTATTGAATGGAAAAAGGAAAAGGAGGCTGGGGCCAGCGGCAGAGAAAGAAGGGAAGAAAGGAATGGTGGTTGTCATGGTGGATCCCAAACGGAAAAAAGAAAGGTGGCTGGGCTGGTAGCGGAGAAGGAAGGGAAGAAAGGAATGGTGGCTTGGACGATAGATCCCGAACGGAGAAAGGAAAGGATGGTTAAGGTTGGCAATGGAGAAGGAAGAGAAGAAAGGAATGTTGGCTATCACGGTGGATCTCGAATGGAAAAAGGAAAAGGTGGCTGGGCCAGCAGCAGAGAAGGAAGGGAAGAAAGGAATGGTGGCTGTCACGGCAGATTCGAAACAGAAAAAGGAAAGGGTGGCTGGGCTAGGGGCGGAGAAGGAAGGGAAAAAAGGAATAGTGGCTTGGACGTCATATCCCAAATAGAGAAGGAAAGGAAGGCTAGCACTGGCGATGGAGAAAGAAGAGAAGAAAGAATGGGTGGCTATGGGGGGGATCGAGGGCAAGAGAGAATGGAAAGGGGAGAAAAACTGTGGATGGAGATGTTTAACATGGGGACATAGGATGGAGAAAGAAGGAATTGGTACCTTTTTTCTTTTTCAGAAATTTTTTGAGATGCTTCTTGTATGCAGAACGAGCTTCTTTTCTAGAATGAGCTTGCTGTTGGGGTTGATATGAGTTTCTTTTCCGGGATGAGCTTCTATTTTCGCTAATATGAGATCTGCTACAAAATAATAAAATAACATAACTACAAAATTACCATTGCTAGTTTTACTGTTTCTCAGAACAATAAATTGGAAAACATGTCAAATATGTTTTTTGTTTTTTGTTTTTAAAAACCAAATTGTGTTTTTTGTTTTTTAAAACAATTACAAAAAAAAATTCCTTTTCAAATAGGTTTTTTTTGTTTTTTTTTTTAAAATCAAAAACTGTTTTGAAAAATATTTATCAAACAAGCCTTTACTCTTCATAAAATTAGATTTTAAAAATATCATAAGAAGCTGGTAAATTCTTGGGAAATGCTTGTAACTTGGTGCAAAACACTAGTTAGCATATGCAATACGTTAATAACTTTCTCTAGTTTGCTATTTTTATATAATTTTTTCTTGCCAAATTTTGTAACAATTACTGATCAGGGTTACCTAAATGAATAAATCTAGCACATCACTAAATCTTACTTTTCATAAAATAAGATTTTAAAGATCCCACAAAAGGCTGGTAAATTCTTGGAAAAAGCTGGTAACTTTTAGCAAAATGCTGGTAAATATATGTAATATATTGGTAACTTTCTCTAGTTTACTATTTTTATATAATTTTTTTTCTTGCCAAGTTTTGTAATAATTACTGATCAGGGCCACCTAATGAATAAATCTAATATATCACTAAATCTTATTCTTCATAAAATAAGATTTTAAAGATCTCATAAGACGCTAGTAAATTCTTGGGAAAAACTGGTAACTTTTAGCAAAACGCTGGCAACTTTCTCTAGTTTGCTATTTTTATATAATTTTTTTCTTACCAAATTTTGTAACAATTACTAACAAGGACACCTAAATGAATAAATCTAACATATCATTAAATCTTATTCTTCATAAAATAAGATTTCAAAGATCCCCTAAGATGCTAGTAAATTCTTGGAAAAAGCTGATAACTTTTAGCAAATGTTGATAAGTAAGTATATGCAATATGCTTGTAACACCCTTGGTGCAATTTTAAGTTTTCCTGTGTTAATCATATTTGATTGATGTATTTAATCCGTTTATGATGATCTTGGGTGTTGGATGTCTTTTGGAATCAAGGAACCATGTTTTGTGATGTTGTAATCGATTACCGTGAGGCTGGTAATCGATTACGGGGCTCTCTATATGTCCTTGGGTTAAAAATTTTCACGTCATAATCGATTACCAAATATGGTAATCAATTACCAGTTCTGGGTTCGTGGTAATCGATTACCAGCCATTTGTTCATGGTAATCGATTACCAGTTCTTCGTGGTAATCGATTACTAGCCCGTGATAATCGATTACCACAGGCCAATATATATACGGAGACGCATCCCACGCCCTCATTTTTTGGTTTTCCTTCTCTCTCTAACCCAAACTCTCTCCTTTCTCTCTAGAATCTCTTCTTCCACCCTCCCTTACATCTATTAACTTCATTCCATCATTTTCCTAACTAAATCAACAACAACAACAACACTAGATTCATTCCATTAAACATAATCAACCATCTATACAAGTTTCTCCTCCTTCTTCATTCTTGATTGAGTTTGAAGTGGGGAGCACACCTTATTTCTTCTTCTTCTCATTCCAATTCTAGAGGTAAGTCTTATATATTATTCTTTCCTTCTTCCAAGCAATTCCAATTCCTTTTATCTTTAGATGAATTCTTGGAACCCTAGGATTTTAAGACTAGAGAATTTATGGTATGGAGAGTGTTAGTAATCCAAATTGATGCTAGTGCCATGTTGTAATGTTAGATATTTCCAAGGAACTTCTCTCCAACCTTGAGGATTTGAAGACTTAAGCTTTTCCTGTGACCCATCTGTGAGTAGATAGCATGCTTTTGAGTTTATTCTATTTTAAATTCATAATTGTTTATTTACTTTAAGATACGCTACTCATGAGTTAATGACGTTTGTATATGATATGAGATTTATGAATATGAAAGAATAGGAAAGTTTGTGACAGGATCTGTTTGCTAACGACAGTAGACGTTAGCCTTGGTGCACCTTAGACTATTGTAACACCCTTCCAAGTACAATATAATGCTTAAGTCATAGTACCGCACCCTGGAGTTGTTATTGTTACCTGAGCGGACCTTATCTGACAGCAACTTCAGCCGTCTTCGGAAACTTCTTTGTACTATCTAGAGACAACACGGAAATAGGAGTGAGAATTTTAAATTCTCAGTAGGATTCTCTAAATATAGTGTCATCGATGTCATTTCTAGTTTGCTTCGGTTTATTATGAAAATGGTGAACATGCTATACAAACTGTTTAATTTTATAGTTTAAAAATATAATGTCCGAAGTAAAGCTTATTTTAATCATACACTTGGCATTTGGGAGAACCCATAAAAATCAATTCACGAATGATATCATGGATAATAATTGCAACATATTAAACTACACATAGCATTTGCACATAACTTTATCTGTACTTGAATTTATGCATATACATAAAACTTGCTTTTTTTTCTTCATCTTTTTTTTCATCATAAAATCTTTACATGCCACATTCCAGAGTATGATCGCCTTGTCATACCCCATCAGAGCGTGATCGCCATGTCACGTTCCTTAGGAATATGGGACCTTTATTTGGTACTTACAATAGTTGGGTCATACCATGCCTCATGTAAGTTCTGTCCCCTATACTCATACTAGCTGGGTCGATGCCATGCCTCATGTGAGTTGGGTGCTTCCATATATTTTAAATCTTTTATCTTTAGTCTTTACTGCCCTTGGGTAGCCTGGCCTTGGAGTGAGCTCGTCAACTTCACCCGTGACCGTCTTCACACCAACTCACCTGCAAGGGGACCCACTGCCTCTAGGTTGGAGGGACCCGTGCAACTGTCTCCAACATAGAGGGACCCAAGTTTTAGCTGCCTTCACAAGGAAGGACCCAATGTGCAACTGCCTCCAGGTGAAGGGACCTATGTCTTTATCATTTAACTGCCTTCACAGGGAGGGATCTCAAATAATTGCCTCCAAGCGAAGGGACCCACATTCAATATATTCACATTTAATATACTCATGTCTTTTCATTCTTATACATGATCGTGCATAAACATGCTAAATGAACTCATATATACGCGTCATCATTTATTCTCATATACCTCATATCATACTGCTTCTTGATTTATTCTTATATACTTCATATCATATTTATATCATTCTTGCATACAAACATTCCTAGTTTCATAGACTTTTGCCGTAAATCCGGCAGCATAACGGATCAGTTCTGTTTCCCTATGAATAGTGCCAGTTCTCACAGACAATTCAATCATGGCAATATAATCAATTTAGCATATGTATCAATGTAAAACTGGCAATCCTCAACTCAAATCTTATATGTCCACTAACACTTATGAAACCATCAATTTGGCCATTCTGCCAATTCAATTCAATTCTGCCCAAATCTCATATAATCCACCTTTACCTCTATTCAACTCATTTAAACCTGAATTTTTCATAGTTCTATATGTCTACTTTCTAACCTCTTTGGTCCCATATCATTTTGATCTATATAACTCAAGATATTTAACTTTTGCCTCAGCCTATTCGGCCACTGGCCCGAATTACACTTCTGGAAGTATAAATTCACTAAAAATCGAAACTAAGCTCAAATCATACGAAATTGGTCTTTTATTGAAGCTAACAGGACAACCTTTCATTTGCAATAAGTTTCACTTGATTTGCTTAAGTATACCTCGAGTTATAAGTCCTGAAATTCGACCTTCCTGAACTACCCTGTTTTGGCCTGGATTGGACATAAGGTAACTTCCTCGAATCACTAGGAACAATTGGGACCATAACAAACCTGGAATTTCATATTGAGATGTTTCCCTATGTGTAAGCTTTCTAACAAAGTTAGTTTCACTCAATTTGGAGTTGTATAGGGTGAGTTATACCCTCCTCAAATCACCCTGCCCGGATGAAAGTCCTGATTCCTAGGTCAAACTTCAAAAATTCATATCTCTCTCAACACTTATCCAACAACCTTATATCTACATGGATGGAAAGCCCTGAATGTCTACTTTCATCTAAAAATAGTTTCATCGGAGTTAATTAGTTGTAGGCGGATCCGTACACTCTGCCGTATGGACTGCCAAGGACTCTTCACTAAGATAGCATCCTGATTCTTCTCTCCTTCTAATTTTCTCCTTCTAACCATAATTTCAACTCAAGATTTCCTATTAATCCTATCATAATCCATCATATACATCCAATAATCCATCAAATACATGAAGAAGAGTACAATTTCATGCAATCATAGTGCAAGTAATTCAAGAATAGCAATAGAATCCTACCTCTTTGGAGTATGATTTTACTGAATTTGAGTTTGGATTAATGGAATCTTGACAAAGCTTGGAGATTTGATAGAGTAGATTGAGAGGGAGACAGGAAGAAGAAGGCTGGAGCAAGAGGGAAAGAGAGTGGCGTAAATCAGCTGGGAAGAGGAGGGGAGTCTGACTTAAATACATGAGAGTTATGGTGTTGATTGGTTGGAGTTTTGTGGTTGAAGTTCGGCCATGTCTCTCACTTTTGTGGCCAAATTGCTCTCCACGTCGTCCCACAAGCTGTTCTCCACGTTGTCCCAAAAGTGGGATACACTTCCGTTCTACCTGAAATCGGAACTCGTCTCTATTATGTTTGAAGTTGGAACTCGTGCCATTTTACTTGAGCTTGGAGCTGAAATCGTATGTCGGAACTCGTCCCATCTTGTTGTGACTTGAGGAAATCTTATCTGGTTTATTTCGAGACTTGGAAGCAAGGTCGGAGGTCGGAAGTCATGAAGCTTACAGTCACATAATCTCGGAACTCCCATTCAAACTCGGAGGTAGGTACTTGCCCCATTGTGTTAAACTATAACTTCAGAGGTCGGAAACCATGTATACTATTATGAAGCATGAGGTATGATGTCGGAAATTGGGTACATTTTCTTTGAAACATGAAGTCGGATATTGGAACTCGAAAGCCACACATTTAACTCGTAACTAGAACATAAAGTCGGAAATCAGGAATCACTCCATGTTGTTTGGACTTGAAGGTTAAACTCGGAAGTCGTGGAAATAATCCAAATGAAGTCGGAAGTCGTAGACTAACGTGAGCCTAACTCAGAAATCGGAAATTATCCATATTATGTGAAATTCGAAGATGAAGTCGGAAATTGGAATTGATCAAACCTGAGGGTTAAGTCGGAACTCGAAAATCGGGATGTTACAACTATGATATTACATGGCCACCCAAGGGGGTGGTGCGTGACGGATATTTCACAACCATACATATAGTGTAGTGCGTGCCTGTACTTCACAGCCTCTCTAAAATGGGGGGTGCGTGCCTGATTTCGGGATTCACACGAAGGAGCAGCCACCTAAGTATGAAACCTGCCTGTTTATCCTGTTAGATATTTTCGCCGTTTTCCTCATTTGAATGAAATTGTTTTAAACTTATATATATATATATATATATATATATATATATATATATATACATTGACTCATGAGGCTCGAAAGTGTCCTATCTTTCACCGAGTTTCTCAAACTCACCCCGTGATTGTTATATTCTTTTCAGATACAGGTTCAGACTTGGGAGTCGACCCTTCTGCTCAGCATCATTAGAATTCTTTTCGGGGTGAGCTCTATTTAGTAAGGGCCTTTGGTTTGTACTCTATTTTGATGTAATTCTTAGTTGTAGCTCCATAGTACTATAGGCAGGGTCCGATCCTTGCTAGTATGTTAAATTATGTTCAGAGGTTGTTTAAATTTAGCGGATTGATTATTGTATGTAAACCTGATGAATAGATTAGGTTGGATTTGATTATGAATTGAACTAGATATGTAAATGTGATCTGGATGATTGACTCTGATTATATCTATGCTGTGTACTGAGGGGTGCATTCTGAGAATGCCTGGATCCCCGATGAAATGTGTGTGTGATTGTTGAATTGCAGGATAAGTACTCTTATTTGGAAAAAGTCCTAAATATAGAGGAAACTCTGCCCAAATTTTGTGAAGATCTTGTGATGTAAGGCTTGCTAGGGAGCGTGCTCTTTAAGCGCCGGTCATGGCCTTGATTGGGTCGTGACAATGCTAGTAAATTTCTCTAGTTTGCTATTTTTATATAATTTGTTTTCTTGACAAATTTTGTAACAATTACTGATCAGGGGCACCAAAATGAATAAATCTAACATATCACTAAATCTTATTCTTTATAAAATAAGATTTTAAAGATCCCATAAGATGCAAGTAAATTCTTGGAAAAAGCTGGTAACTTTAGCAAAATACCGGTAAGTATATGCAATGCGTTGGTAACTTTCTCTAGTTTGCTACACCATTGAAAAAAAATACAAGAATATAAAAGGGAAGTAGCTAAACCATTGCAAAAATACAATTCGCAACTAGCATACTTTGTAAATAGCACAAATTTCATATACAACATGGGCCAGTTACAATCATTAACATCACATAGATCATCTTTATGTAGTATAATTGTTATCTTCCGCTCACAATCAAGAGTACCAATCTTTGGAGGAAACAGAATGTAACATAAAGCTTAAACAAAACAAAACAAAAGCGTGTTTGAAACACAAGTCAATAATCTCTCCAGCATTATAACCGAAAATAACCAAATATTAGGAGCTAGTAGCAGATCCTCAAGTGTGAGACTTTAGTGAAGCAAGGCGATCTCTAGCATTTAGAAGAGAAGCTTGGTAATCATTCTCAACCAAATCAAAGTCATTTCAAAATGCCAATAGAGATCATGACCAGTGGTATTTAGAGCCTTAAATATTTCTTAGTATGTTTGCAGTATCCTTTGGCTTAGCCGAGAGCGTAAGACACTCACAAATGCTTAGATAATCTGGCGAAGGAGATGGGGAATCCGGACACAAGGAATAATCATCAATGCAAACCTTCAGTCAAAGGCACCAATGTAAAAATGGCTTGTACAGTATTGCAAATAACTCAAGCTATATATATATATATAGTTCATCCTACATGAACCAAAACAATGAAATAAAAGAAGCAGGAACTACGTATGACCTATTTTAAGAAAGGAGGAATTTCCAAAAACTCACCTAGTAGCTACTGAGTTAGAAAGATGGCAATTGGAATTCCAAGGGATAGAGGATTTTAATTTAACAAAGAAGCTAAGGATCCAGCTTTAGTCACAGAAGAGGACATCAGCTGCAGGCATAATTTCCACATGTTTTAAGCCTATCTATCTCTTGATCAAGCTGACAGATAAAGCCCAAGTTTTCCTAAACAACCTGAATTTCACCAAACGGTAATTTCACATCCAGGGCTTCAGTGCCAAGTGCAATATCATGCTTCTTCATAAACCTCAGAAAGGGTCTACAAACCTTTTAATTTGTAGGACTAACCTATAATATCCTAATGTGAGATTCCTATTGTCTATCAGTATCGAATCTCAAAGATTCTAAGTCTGAACCCTATGCCTCCTTAGAGGGCTATAGGATTGAGGCATTTTTTTAAGATCAAAAGTCCCGATAATGGTTCCTTGGACATCAATAAGTTAAAGATGGATTTTTAACGAATTTTAGAGAATGAGGAACCCCTTCGTTTTTAATGTAAGAGTTTATTAAAATGCAAGTTTTTGAAAAATTATACTAAAATCCAAAAGTTAGATTCTGATTCCTAAGAATTTTGAATTTTTAGATATTTTAATTGAATCCGAATGGGGGGGTATTCCCTTATTTAGTTTATGTTTTAAAGTTAATGGAGAGTAAAGTTAAAGAAGACAATATACTAGACCTGGGAAAGGACTGCAGAAGGAGGGCACCAAGTTTTTGAAGTTAGTAATCAATTACATAAGACTTGTAATTGATTATAGTCCTCTCTGTATACCATGGACTAAAATTTTTCATTTTGGTAATCGATTGCCACAACACTATATATAGTTCGAGACGCGTCTCCCTCCTTCATTTTTTGAATTTCACTCTCTCTCTACCCCTCAAACTCTCTTCCTTCTCTCTAAAACACCTCCTCCTTCATTCTTTAACCTAATCCTTCAAATCTTTCCATCAAATTACACCCTTTCCACTCACCTAATCTCAACTTCTTTCTTTGATCTCAAATCATGTCTTCATCTAAAAATCAACACAATTTGGTCTTGGAGCTTGGGCAAGGTGACACCAAGGCCCCCAAAACTTTCTTCTTCCTTTTTCCTTTTCTAAAAGGTAATCTTTAAACTCCTTTCCTCTTCCTTTCCTATGAATTATGGATTATTTTTCCAATAGTGAGTTCCTGGAGAACCCTAGGTTGGAAGAATTGGGAATTTTGTTATCTGAGAATAAATTAGGTTAATCTTTAGTCTTAATGATTGATATTGAATTAGATTGTCAAAATAGTGGTGAGATAATTCTGCGGAAGGTCCGGTTCTTGGCTCCGTGTCCTATGGCATTAAAGATTCTGTAATTGGGGTTCAGTCTGTTAGTAGATAGTCTATCCGTAGCTTATTTATTAGTGTATTTATTTAGTATATGTGCAAATAAGTCGATATATCATGGATTTATAATTTTGATCTTGGTAGTATGTTATTTCAAAAAAATTTACCACTTGAGACAATGACTTGATTTCTGAAAAAGTATGGTAAATGTTTATTATATTGGTTTTCTAATAAGTTTTGGAATTGTCCTTGTCTGATAGGAAAGAAAGTAATTTCTTGAGGATTTTATATGAGATTGGATTGAAAGGTTTTCTAGGGAAAGCTATGGACTTTATTTATTTTCAAAGTATTAAGATATGTTGATATGTTTTATGAGAATCCTTATTAAATGTTATGTATAATGGAAAAAAAAAAGACTTGGAAAAGTCTAGGCCAAGATCTGTAGGCTAACGGCAGTAGGCGTTAGCCTTGGGTGCACCTAGGATGAGGTATTACATAGCCACACACATACTGTGGTGCGTGACGGATTACAAGGTCACATGAAGGAAGGGCCACCTAAGTGTAATTCCTGACAGATTATCCTTAAATAGATAGTTTACCATGAGTTTTAGAAAATTAAATGATAATTGATAATTGAAACTAAGATTTCTATTTGGTTTTTATCTATATGATTTAGTTTAATATTTAAAAGTTGTACATTGTCTCATGTGGGTTAGGGATAGCTTATCTCTCACTGAGTTGTAAAACTCACCCATTATTCTTCCTTTCTTTTCATATATAGATACTATTTTGGGATTCAATTTCCCTATTCTGTGTAGCCGGTTCTGCTTCTTTGGTAAGTCCTCATGATCTAGGGCATTTGGAATTTTAAGTTTTGTTGTGTCCCTAGGGTAGTGTAGCTCCATGGTACTATAGGCAGGGTTCGACCTTGCTGGATTATGCATATGTTCATGTAATGATTATGTATATTAGAACAACTGAATTGTTAAAGGAAGGAAATTTTGTATTTGCATTAAGTGGCTTGAAATGATATGTGCATGTGTTTATATATGTTTGTATATATTCTAAAAACTTTATTATGTTGCATGTTGAGGGGTGCATTTTGAGAATGCCTAGATCCCTGATAGATAAGTGTGATTGTTTGAATATGCAGGATGAGGACCTGTATTTAGGAATTATCCTAAATAAAAAGGGGACTCTGTTCGATTTCTGTAAATTACGTGATTGAAGGCTTGCTAGGGGACTTGTCCTTTAGGCGACGGTCATGGCCCCCGGGGGGGGTGTGACATAACTTATGCAACTCTTCTACATAGACTCCAATATCTTTGATTCTTGAGCAAAAGTTGCTGAAGATTTGTTGAATCTACTCTGGATAATATTCAAGCACTCATCTTTTTTACCATCAAACTCTTCATTTACATATATGAAGCATGCTACCTTAGCTTGAACTCAAGCATGTTGAGTGTAACATCCCGAATAACAGTGCATGTGACTAATACTGTTAAATGATTTATTTTGATGTATATATATATATATATATATATATAAGAAGCGTATCATATGAGAGGAGTGGTTTATTATGAGAGTGAAAATAGCAAATCTGGGTCGTATAACCATACATGGATGGTCAAGATTTAAAGTTGTTTAAAGGTCACATTATCACTTAAAAAAGTCATGTATTTTATGTTTTAATCTTAACCATTCACATAAGATCCAATAGTCAAGATTTACCCCTCCCACTCTCACAATTAACCATCCTTTTCATGTGATATGCTCCCTATATATATATATAGTGATTGTGTAGATGGAAAGCAATGTTTTGCTAGTTAGGTTTGTGATGCAAAAATCGAATGGGTAGGAGTCTATACTACAGGATGACATGAATATCAGTTAAAAACATTAGGATATGTCGCTAGAAACTAGCCACCCAAGCTACCCTTGTTGGCCAAAGAATGGTTACACAATGGGAAGCTAAGTAAAAATTAGAAAGCTTATTGAAATCCACTAATCATACCATACCAAGAGCCACATTGACTTATGACTTAAGAACCTAGATTTTCCATTCACGCACTCCAAAATTTTGGCCCCTTCTTCAAACCCTCATCCTCCATTTTCTTTCTTTATTTCCATTTTCTTCTTCTACCTCTCCATTTTCACTCCGAGAACCTTTGTGATTTTGCTTCCTTATGATCAAATCTCTTACTATTTCTTTGTGTATCCCCAAGAAACCCTAAAATAAACTCATAAACTCCTTTTATTTGAGTCATCTAGCCTCAGCCATCAAGAAAGAAGAAGGAAGTTATCATCCTCTTGGAGTCTAATGAGGAAGAACCACCAAGGAAGCTCAAATTTAGAAGTTATAAGTTGGATTTGAGGTACGATTTCTTGAATTAATAGCCTTCGAGGGTTTATGTAATTGTTTGGGTTGGATATTAGATTGCAAGATCAAGAGAACACCCAAACATAGTTACTGTAAGAGAGATCCCAAGGAACTGTCTATACAACTAATGGTATTTCTTAACTCATATAAATCAAAATTTAGTAAAACCATTTTTAGATGAAACTAGATTTCTAGAGTTTTTCAACCATATGAATTATAAGTCTATTGGACTCAAAATAAGAGAGTTATGATTTTTAGACATAGGCTACTAAAATTCACTTACTATCATGACCAGCATCTATGTTGAAGAGCATAACTTACCCTATATAACTTCAAATTGAATGTAACTAATTTTGTTAGGAAGCTAACACATACCGGAATAAACTCACAAAGTTTTAGATTTAAACTCTTTGTGGGTTGCTCCCAGTAATTCGACAAATTTTCCCTAGGCTCTTTGAGTGCTAAAATAGGGCAGTCTCAATATAAAGCTTATATATTAAGCTCTACTTAATCAAATTGTATGGGACTTGTTTGTTTGGAAAAGGGTTCAAGTGAGTACTAGCATACTAAATTTTAGAGCAAAATGATAAGACTTGGATTTATGGTGATTTTCCAAGTTTAGGTGTGCAAGTCTATCCTAAAACAAGGTAGCAGCAAGCTAAACACTAGGTTTTGGGTTCCGGGTTCATAAGGAAGAGGGGGTTTAAGTGCTAATATCCACCCATCCTTACTTGTCATGGTTGGGCTCTGGGATCTAAGATCGAGGGATCGAGGTTAAAGGACCTCGGTCCAAGTTCCAAGTTATAAGTTATAGGTCACAATTTCCGTAACCCTAAACTCTAAAATTTGACTTTGATGGATCACGACTTCCGTGCCCCTTATTTTTGGTTTTTGAGTTTGACAAGACACTACTCCTGCATCCCCCTTTGTCGGGTCACTACTTTTGTGTCCCTAGAGTCCGAACTCTGAGTTCTAACTTTGTAAGGAAATGCGAGAATGGGATTTGAAGTGTATCAAGGTCATGAGAAAGCAGGTAACCATGGGATGAATGGGTATGTTATTGATAAGGCTATAACCTATTAAATTTTTAAGTCAAATTAAATTAAAATGGAATTTTAGAAGTTTAGGACAAATTTGAGGAATCAAGAATAGCTTGGTAGCTTTAAGGCTTAGTAGTTTCCTAAACTACAAGGAATCAATGGCTGAATGAATGGTGCTATTCCTTATCATAATGATGTACATTTGGTATATTAATATGATGATTATTATTACTATCACTGGCTGGCTGTGAATATACTGTATGTATATTGGGAAGACCCAAGTTTCAGTCATTATGCTACCAAATTTTTGGTAGAAAATATGCGTTATACACTATGATTATAAATCCCTCAAGCATATTCATTCATGGATACATGAGCATATGATATGTACATATGAACGTGAATTCAGACCGTATGTGAATAAGTAAGATAAGAATTCCTTTACTTGGGGGCAGTTATGAGATCCTTCCATATGAAGGCTGTTATATGAAAGCTATGAGATCTCTATAATTTGGAGGTAGTTGGCAAAAATGAGATCCCTCCAAATTAGAGGCACATGATCCCCTTTTATGTTAGTACTATGTGATGACAATCACGAGTTGAGCTCACTCCTAGATCAGTCTACCTAAAGGCAGTAAAGATTAAAGGCATATGCAAAGTAAGAAAGGAAAGGAGAAAGTGCATCAAGCTGTATAAGCATGGCCACACGGCATATTTACCTATATTGATAGTTTGAATTGTCAAAAAAATGTACACTTAGTAGTTATATAATTATTGCCATGCTTTTTCCTAAGTACATGAGTTAAAATTAATCTATTTTAGAAGGATACGTTTTCTAAACTTAATAAGTGAATCTTTATCCTTATGCATGAGATCACATTTTCTAAATAAACCGAAGCAACTGGAATTACAATGATGACATAGGTTATCAAGTAGTTTAGGAATCCTACTGAGAATATAAAATTCTCACTCCTATATGTGTTTTCCGTGTCATCTCCAAATAGATAAGAAGATTTTGAAGAGGACTAGCCCAGAGGGAGATGGTTGAGACTGGACTGGTTGCAGAAGTTAATTAACAAATGTATTTATGTTCATATATATGTTAGTATTTGATGGCTATTACTCTAGTTAAAATTCTTAGTCAAGTTATTCATGTAAATTGCAAAGCTATCTTGTATACCAATATTAGTGTAATGTAAAAGAATATTGCATTATATGTGTGGAAACTAAAGCGAACAATGAATCAAGGTTTGTTTAATTAACTGTAGTTACTCCTAATACAATGTTATGACTTAAGCATAATATTGTATTTGGGAAGGTGTTACATTGAGTTATTTGCTACTTTTGTTGAACCTAAAAGTTGCTTCTGGAGCAACTTCCTTAGCAAAATAATCCACTCCTACAGATATTTATTAGCACTCTTCAAGTTAAGATTAGGAGAATTAGGTTTGGGCCAGCTACATTTGAGAACAAAACCATCAATCTTCAAAAGATCCCTACAAAAAAGAATGAAAGTCCATGTTCACTTTTTATATCTGAAACCTATGTGCACCTATTTTTGCCTTGGCCTCAAATGCCTTGTTGTGCAAGGAGTTTTTCCATGTGACCTAGCTTTCCACTTTCTCTTAAAGGTCTTAACCCTAGTTGCAACATTTGATATTGTCTTCTCCACAGTATCAGTTGTATGGCCTTGATCTCCAACTTTTTTGCCAATGACACTTGCTAAAATCAACCATAAAGATCTACAATTGGTATTTTCATGCAATTTAGACTATAGTAGATTAATTTACATACATATATATATCGGAAGCCAACGCTTCAGTTTATGTACAGGTTCAAAAGAGGATACATAAGTAGGGCTAGTGTACCAAAAAGACTTAAAGCCTGTGCTAGTGAAAACAGTCCTACAAGGTCCTCAGAGGACATTTCAAACTAGCTGATATACATATGGTTAAGTCTATGGCCCAATGCTACACATTGCCAAAAGAGGGCCATACTGTACAATGTAGCCTACGGGTCGGAGCCTACTCGGTCATGTAGCCGTTGGCTATATCAGGCCCAGCTAGGGAGTAATCAGCACTAGATCCAGAAGAGGAAGAGGATGAGCCGGAAGCCTCTGATGAGTCGTTCTTAGGACCGAGCAGAATGTCTGGGCCCACCTGTGGAGGTGACGCTGGTGGAGGGTTGGCAAGAGCTGCGGGCGCTGCAGGTGTTGTAGGTGCTAGAGGAGGAGCAGGGTGTGCTACATGTAACGTCCCATTTCCGATTTCCGACCTCGTCAGTAAATTTTTAAAATTTCATATTTTCGATCTTAGGAAGGCTCAAATGGATTGGCTTGGGTTTTCCGATTTCCGACCTTATGTAAGCATGTAAGGATTCCGACCTCATCAGTAATGAAAAGATTTCCGACTTAACACGAAATCCAACATCCGATTTGATCTCAACTAGGAATGGATGCGAGATCAGGTCTCTGAATTGATCTCCAAGTTCGACTCAAAGTTTCAAGAGTTCTGATCTCGAGTTTAATACCAAGAGCCTTTCATTTCTCTTATTTTCCCGAGTTCCGAGATCGAGTTTGGAGTGCCAGGTCCTATAAGTTCCGATTTCCTGGTACACAAGATTAGTGTTTTGAATCCCGATATCCGGTGTTATGCTTAAAATCGATTCGAGTTTACATAATTCCCCCGACTTTCGGGTTTGAGTGTTTTGGTTTCACCTTCTGGCCCTTGACCTTCGATTTTAAGGTGATTGTACCTTACGATTTCCGACGTCCGACTTTACTCTCGAGTTTTGAAGACGATAATTCCAAGTTCCAACTTCATCATGCACGAATTTCGACTTTAAGAAGTGTACAAGTTTCGATGTCACGTTTAGATGCGCTGGAAGTGAGTTTCACTTCTTAGGCGACGTGAAGAGCAATTTTGTCACAAAAGAGGGAGACATGGCTGAACTTTGCCAACAAAAATTTCACCCAATCAAAGCCACCCATTCTAACTACCACCTCAAAGCCTCGTTTATATATATATTCTCCTCTTGCCTCTTCAGCTCATTTCTTACATTGCCTTCTCTTCCTCACTTCAACTCTCTTTTCTCTTCTTTACTCACCCAACTCCATCCAACTTTGAAATTCAACCAAGTTCCAGCTACAAACTCAAGCCAAATCATTCATAGTAAGAGGTAGAGGTTTTAATTCTTGCTTGATTCTCTGATTCTTGAAGGATTGGTAGTGGTCTAATTTCTTAATTTTGATTTGTTGATTGAATGATTATAATGAATTATAGTTGGTTTATTGGCTATTTATGAGATTAAAATTTGAATTGGAAGTAAGAAAGGATGAAGAAGTTGAGAGGCTAGAAAACTCAAAACCCTCGGTAGTCCGTACGGCGGAGTGTACGGCTCTGCCTCCCACTATTTAAAATTGATGAAACCATTTTTATGTGAAACTAGACATCTAGGGCTTTCTATACATATATCATATAAGGCTATTAGATTAATATTGAGAGAGATATGAATTTTTGAAGTTCGATCTAGAAATCAAGACATTCACCCCGGCAGTATGGGTTGAAAAGGGTATAACTCACCCTATACAACTCCAAATTGAGTGAAACTAATTTTGTTGGAAAGCTTACACAAAGGAGAACATCATGCAAAGAAATTCCAAGTTTGTTATCACCCTAGTTGTTCCTAGTAATTTGAAGAAATTACCCTATGTCTAAACTAGGCCAAAATAGGGCAGTTCAGGAAGGTCAAGTTTCGGGGCTTATAACTCAAGCCCTACTAAATCAAATGGAATGGAACTTTTTGCAAATGAAAGATAGTTCTGTCAGTTTTAATATGAGACTGATTTCGTATGATTTGAGCTAGTTTTCGATTTTTAGTAGATTTTTACTTTTGAGTGGAAAATTCTGGCTAGCCATAGGGTAGGTCGAGATAAAACCTGAATAACTTGAGCTATGGTTATCAAAATTAGATGGGACCAAAGAGGTTAGAAATAGACACATAACACTCTAACATATCCAAAATTGAGGTCCAAATGAGTCAAATAGAAATTATGGCATGATTTACAAAAATTGGGTTGAATGATTTATGTTGAGGCTGTAACTCTGCCTATGGAGACTAATGCTTCTATGAGTTCAATGATGAATTGTGCATGCAACCTTGTGACTTATATGAGAAAATGATATTCTGATGTACTGGCACTATTCATGGGAAAGTGGACACGTTCCATTATGCCGCTGAGATTTCAGTAAAGTATATGCATAAGTTATGATATACATATAGAGGCATGTGCATTTATCAAGAAAGCTATGAAAGTTATGTTATGATGAAAGTTCCATGATACTTGGGCCAGCCCCGAATAAAAAGTTAAGGGGAATAGATTGGTGGGGACATCAGGGAAAGTAAACCTGGCAATCCCTGTATAGGAACGAGCTTGATCCTGAAAATCAGACTATTACCCAGGAGTCTAAAATGGCCAAGAACTCCCAGGGGACCAAGTAATGGAAAAAGTTTATGAGGAATGAGAAAGTTTATGAAGAAAGGCTCAAGAGCAAGTTTCCATGATTGCATTAAATGCATAATCACATTGAATGGTCATTATAAGTTATTTACAGTTTGTTTATTAAATTCATTTACTGCTGTATGCTCATTATTCTGTTTATTATTGATATTAATTTATTCTGTCCCTTATGTTGTCTTAAGTAAAACTGGACCTTGCCTCGGATCAGACCTTTTTCTCAACCTTATTAAATATGAATAATTAAGTTCAATCTCATGTTTTTATAATTAAATAAAACCCGAGGCAACTGAGAATGAACGCGACGTCAATTAAGCCCGACATGCAAACCCTACTGAGAATTTCTTCAAATTCTCACCTCGTTTTGCATTTCCGCCTCATTCTCAGACGTGGGCGATGGACTCGACGGCTACCCTCTTCAGTGAGATTCCAGACCTGCAGCTTCACCAGGACCCCGAGTTGGATCGCTATACCTAGCTGGCTTCCGCCATTTCTGTCTCTACTTTTTAACAATAGGAATTTTGTTGTCCCTTCTCTTCACTCTGCTTTTGATATGTATATTTATAAACTGAAGCTTTGGCTTCCAACTGGTATATGTATATATGCAACAAATGATATTTCTATGCTAATCACATTCATTATATAGAGTGCCCTATTTCGTAGGTATGTACGTCAGTCATATACATATATATATCAGAATATAAAATAATGAATACAGCTTTAGACAGAAGACTAATACGGTAACGCAATCTATCCAATTTCATGCTATGATTTAAGCATAACATTAAGTTGGTAGGGTGTTACACTACATGTAATGGGATCGCAAGGTACGGAACGGCAGGGTCGAATGCAGGGTGAAACAGAGGAGCAGCAAAATTCCTATTACTAAAGGATAGAGACAGAAGTGGCAGGAACCAACTATGTACAATGAGTTAAACATAGGGTCATAATGGAGCTGCATGTCAGGAATCTCAATGAATAGTACAGTCGTCGTATCCATTATCGAAATCTGAGAATGATGCCGAAATATAAAGCAAGATGAGAATTTGAAGAAATTCTCAGTAGGATTCGAGTACTATATTAAATTGATGTCGCATTTATTCTCAGTTGTCTCAATTTTCGTTTAATTATATAAAAAAAAAATGGCATTAGAGTGAACTACCCACATTTAATAAGTTTAAGAAAATATTGGTCCAAGGCATGGTTCAATTTTACTTAAGACAGCAAAAGATACGGAATAAACTACTAAATGGCAATATACAGAATAATGAGTAAAATAAATAAACAGATAGTAGCAAATGAACATAATAATCAATCTATAAACAACTAACAATAAGTATGCAATGCAACCATGTAGATACTCATTCTTAAACTTAGTATCATAAACTTTTCCATTACTTGGTCCTCTAGGAGTTCTTGGCCATTCAACTCCTGGGTAATAGTCTGCTTTTCAGGATCGAGCTTGTTCCTATATAGGAATGCCGGGTTTACTTTCCCTGACCTTCCCACCGATCTATTCCCCTTAACTTTAATCCAGGGCTAGCCAAGTATTATGGAACTTTTATCATAATATAATCTTTATGAATTTCTTGTAAAATGCACTTATATCTTCATGTATCTTATAACTCATGCATAGACTTTACCGAAATTTCGGCAACATGACGGAACGTGTCCGCCTCCCTATGAATAGTGCTAGTACTCAGACAACCAATTTTATAGAGAAATCATAACACTTCATTCACAATTCAATCATCAATTTCATAGGAATATTAGTTGCATTTAAAACATAGTTGCTGTCTTAGCACTTTCACTCAACTTAGTTTTTGTAAATTAGGCCATAATTTCCATTTAACTCATTTGGATCTAAATTTTGAATATGTTAGAGTGTTGTGTGTCTATTTTCTAACCTCTTTAGTCCCATCTAATTTTGATAAATGTAGCTCAAGTGATTAGGGTTCTATCTCGGCCTGGCCTGTAGCTGGTCAAGATTACACACCTAAAAGTAAAAATTCACTAAAAATCGAAAACTAGTTGAAATCATACAAAATTTATCATATTAAATCTAACAGGACAAGTTTTCATTTACAACAAGTCCCATTCGATTTTCTTTTGTAGACCTTGAGTTATAAGCTCCAAAATTTGACCTTTATGAGCTGCCCTATTTTAGTCCGGTTTGGACATAGGGCAACTTCCTCAAATGATTAGGAGCAAACGGGACTGTATCTAACTCTAAAATTTTTATGGGAAGTTCTCCTATGTGTAAGCTTTTAAAAAAGTTGGTTTCATTCAATTCCAAGTTGTATAGGTTTTGCTCTGAACAACCTCATCTGCCCAGAATCAAACTCAAAAACCTAGGTCAAACTTCCAAAATTCATATCTCGCTCAATACTAATCCAATGGCCTTATACTTTATATGGATGAAAAGCTAGATATCTAGTTTCACAGACAAATAGTTTCATCAAATTTAAATGGCTATAGGCGGATCTGTACACTCCACCGTACGGACTACCGTTGGGTTTCGATCACCTAGCCACTCACTCCTTCCTATTCTCATCTCTTTTTATTTCTTCTTCGATTTAAACACAAAAACAGCCATCAAACCAGCCAATAATCATCATATACATCCAAACACTACATCAAGAAGTGAGAAAATGAAAGCCCCAAATAGCCCCCCTATAACCAAGAAGACAAGAAAAAGGTTGAATCTCTACCTCCTTTGTATGTGATCTTGCTAGATTTTGAGTTTAGGTGGGTGGAATCTTATCAAAGCTTGAAGGTTGATAGAGTAGATTGAAGGGAGAAGAGATGAAGGAGGCTGGAAAGGAAGGGAAAGGGCACAATCTGCCTTGAATGAGGGGAGAAAAATCTGATCCAAACAATCAATAAGTGGTTAGCCATTTGTGTTGTTATTAGCTGAAATTTTGTGGCCATATTTTAGCCATATCTCCCTCTCTTTGTGGCCTTTGTTGCGCCACCAATAGATAGATAAGTGGCTGAGTATTCAGCCTTGACATAATAGAATTTGGGTATATAATTCTATTGATTCGGCTCTGACAGTTTAAAATATCGAAATCTTACTGATTTCCTTTAAATCGGTAAATCAGCTTAAGAAAGTTTCTATGAAATCTTCTATGCTTCTAATCTAATTCTCTTACATCTAATCTCAATTAATTTCTAATTAATTGACTTTAAATAAATATTTAGTCGGATTTTAATTAACCTCAATTATTCAATAAAAATTGAACAACTAGACGAAAAACAATAAAATCTGGTGGATGTTACACAAATCCTCCATTTTCATTTTTTTACAATTTTCACACTCCCAAACAAGGGGAAGCCAAACCTTTTAGACCCTTTCTTTCCCCTTTGATGCCTTCTTTTTCCTTTCCCCCTAACTCCCAAACAAAGCCTAACATGTGACAATGATCGAAATTTAATACCACATTGCAATTGCTGATGCTAGTCTCAAGTAGTGGAAAATGCTCTGATATATACCAGACAACTGCAGTTCCCCTTTCTTAAAGTCTTCCAGTCTTTTTGCAAGCTCTTCGTGCAATTAAAAAAAAAAAAATAACATTAGTCTTCATACAATTTTAATTCCTAGATTGATATTGAACTTATGTAAGTAAGTTGTACTCACCACGAAATAGGATGACAGACAATAATAAGATCTCTTACTTCACGCATTGTTATCATTTAAGACGAAACTTGCAAAAGAAACAAGTTGGGCATGACAAGAGAATATAAGGTCATCATATTCACTTAGGGGCAATTATACAATTAACAAGAAAACATTATTATCGCTGATATTTAGTACATGATTGTTGATCCACTCTCCAAGTGCCAATGTCATAACCTCATAACGATTTAAAATATGTCGCCAATCCGAAACAACACCCTAAACACAACCAAAAGTATATAGTCAAATATTAAACCTTAGGTTTATGTGGTTGCAACTGATTGGATTTTGTTACAAAAGGATAAAAATATATCCCAACTTACTTGCAGGACCATTGTGATGGGAGCTTCCTACATTTCCTTTCTCTTTTTTTAACTACACTTGACTTGGCCTCCCAATGCAATGGTCATATAATTTTTGTAGCAAACTCTCTCTGTCATCTCCTTAATTAGTCACAACAACCTGGTCATCAAAAATGCCTGTACTATCCTCATCTTTTTCATCTTCTTTACTATCCATAATGCATTTGTCCTCCTTGCCATCCACGACACATTCGTCTTCTTTGACACTTAGTGTTTTTGCTATTGGTTGTTCGGGCATGCTATAGGCCACATCAAACTTACCAGCTAGAACATAGTCATCTACTGACTTTGACATATTAAGCTCATGCCTCACATTCTGCTAAACAAACTTCATATGTCGATTTACTTAAAAGTTAGTTAATTAGTTAATTTGGCAAATAGCCTCACCAACAAACCCAATTTTGTTATAGATAGGCAAATGAATACACTAATCTATCAAAACCAAGTACTTTGTCTAATACCTCACTCTTATAGATGGTATGCAATTACAATGCCTCAAAAATATCATCTTCATCCTTGCTTTGGTTCAATATTCCCTATCAAATGATAGTGATGATAATGAATATCAACAACAAACATTTTCTGGTCAACCATTAAGGGTGTAAATAGGTTGGTTTGGATAGGGTTTGAGTGGAAAATAAATCCAAACCGATCAAATTGGATTGGTTTGGTTTCATTTGGATTCTAATTTTTTTTTTCAACAAATCCAAACCAAACCGATATGATTAAGATCAGGCTGGTTTGGTTTGAGTCATCGGATTGAAATGAAAAATAAAGAATTATAATTTTTTTAAAAAATTATTTTCATGCCAACTAACAATAATGTAAAGCTTGATTATGATATACTTAATAATAGTGTAAATAGATAAATTTCTTAAACACATATTAACAAAGAAGATAAAAAGTGACTATATTACTAGAAACTTAACTACAAAACTTTGAAAACTTACAAATCTAAAAAAAAAAAAAAGTAGATTGGGTGATCAGGTTAAGTGTTTGGGTAATCGAGTTGAAAAATCATATCTTCGAAATTGAACGAATAATAATTGGTTTAGTTTGGATCTTCGGGGTTAATCGGATCAATCCAATTCACTTACACCCCTATCAACCACTTCGACTTGGATGCTCTCACCGACTATTGTTTTATGCATACACACACACACATAGATATATATATATATATATATATATATATATATATAGATAGATAGATAGATAAACATTAGATAAACATAAAACGTAAACTTAATTCAAATAATTCTAACCCACTGTACATGTGCATTTTCCTTTTCCTTGTTAATTCGCAATTTCGTCTTCTCATCATCCTAGTATTTAACCAGTGAAAGCTCTCTACTCAGGGCGATCATGCCCAGTGATCGACCTTGAAAATACATGATCTGTGCAATGCCAATACCTTATTAAAATCCATGTATGTACATGAGCAAGTCATATTCAATTCATTACAAAGTAACGAGGTAAGAAACTTTTGATCAACACACCAAAGATGTTGCATTACATACCATAAGGAAGAAGATGCAACCTCCTATGCTCTTTATCTTGACTTTCTTCCTCTTGTATGCTTCAATATGCTTTACAATACAATCAAAGCTAAATTCGCTCTAGTTATATTTGGGCAAATTCTAGACATCAACAATTGCCCTCAGCAACTTTTGACTAGGTGCCATTTGTGTTGGGCATAAGAAACATGACAACACATATAGCAAATATGCTCATATGAATTGCTCATAAGTTTTGCCCTCACCAATCATCATTTCTAACTCCCTATATTTAATGTCTTTAAAATTCGTTAATAGCAATTTTTGTTTGTCACTAACAGACATTGGAATGAGCAACCCTATTACATCCAAAGTATAAAAATTGTCGCATGCATAAATTTTAACTATTGACAAGTAACAGAAAACAATCATTTCATCCAAATAACAATAAATTCATCCTAATAACCCGAAAGAAAAAAAAATGCCATAGAGGTGTAATTGGTAGGAAAGAATTTCCATTATCTAGTAGCCCTAACACCATGCCCACATCATGGCAGCTAATGGGGATATTGTCTCCTTTAACAACCATTATGCGTCATTATAAGTTGAAAGAGCTTAACAATTCTAGGCACAACACGTGGTTAAGGGTATTGCATTTAACCTATAATATTCCTCCAAACCCTATATCCATGACATCCTTAGCTTAATCTTCCATCAATTTTCCATGTAACCCTTACAACTAACTTGGTGAGCACTGAGTAAGAAACACAACCTGTATTTCACATTCATTATAAACAATGCATCAATCCTCAAACATCACTATGGATGAAAGAGAATAAAAAAAGTCTAATCAATGATGAGATAGTCAATTAAAATACAAATTTGTTTTCTAGAGCTTTTGTTCACATTGAAACAAAAGCACATAGCTAACATAGTGATTCAGTTTAATTATGCTAGTTACATATCTATTATTCAAATACATACCTTCCCTAATTTCTTCTTAAGCCACTTCTTTTTATGTCCCGACAAATCATCAATTGGTGAACTGCCTACATCAGTAGAATTACACATAACATTTTTTGATAAACTAATAAAAAATTAAACTTGAGTAATGCAAATCAACTGTTACACAAATTAGCCACTTTCACCATCCTCAAGTTCACTAACATTAAATTCTTTCTCCATTTCAAAATCTGCCAAGATTTCTGTCGCATGCAAATCTATTAATTGCAAAAATATCAAAGGTTTGAATAAATGATGAATAATATACAGTTATGAAAATAGGTTAGCATCATCAACCTAGCTTGCCATCATTTACTTTGCAAAAAAATGGTTATCATAGCATGACATACCTCATACTCGACTACGTTTGTCCACTTCTCTCTGCCCCATTTTTATTTATAATACTTTATCACAACAAATTCAGCTTGCTCTTTATAGATTCCTGAAATTCCAAGGAAAATAATCATAAAATTATTGACAATAGCTTAATTTTTAAACAACTCAGTAAAAAATTGTCACGTAACTCAGGCTGATTGAATAAACAGACCAAATATCTGTATTACTTAATGCTCTACACAAAATAATCTACTAGTAAAGATAAAAATAAAAAATTACATGGGCCAAAACTTGTTTAAAAGCTTAACCTAATTAAAAATAAGTTGGCTAAACAAATATGCAATAACAGTGAATCATAAAGCAATATTTCAAATAATGACATCTGCTAATCAATTCATAGACTAAGGGCAAGCCTTTTTTTCTATCTTTTTTATCCTTTTCAAATACAGATTTTCTATTTTCTATCATTTTCACATCTATATGATGTCTTAAACGAATTGGCCAATCTCATTCATGTTTCTCTTCATTAAATTCTCCAACAATACATTTATCCTAAAAATATCAAATCTGTTAAAGGTGATCTTGACATAGAGTGTGAAAAGCATGTACAAGATCTGCAAATATTCGTCTACCTCACACTCAAGTAGCTAGTATACCAAAGCATATCTACCAAAAAGGGCCTAAAGTCCAAATCACTTGAAGTAAACAATCACCTTTTTTTTTTCCTAGTTGCTTTTTTGGTTGCCATTTTCAACTTTGCAGCATTTCCAAGGCTTAAAAGTCCAAATAAAGAGAACAGACAATTGATTGGATGAAATTAGTTACCCACTTTCGATGGTTCCTTTTACAAATTTATACATTTAGGTACACTTTGTCAATAATTATTTGAAAATTTTGAGGAAGGACAGAAAATTATACAAATAGCAATCTAAGGAGAAAGTTATCGGCATTCTCAGAAAAGTTACTAGCCTTTCCTAAATAGTTACCAGTGCTTAGGAATTCATTTAAACTAAATTTGATGATGTATTAGACGTAGGGAGATGTTAAATTTATTCATTTAGGTGCCTTTCGTCAATAATTTTTACAATATTGAAAAAGGAAAAAAAATTGAAAATAGCAAATTAGAGAAAGTTACCATCATATTGCATATACTTACCAGCATTTTGCTAAAAGTTACCAATGTTTGCAAAGAATTTACTAGCATGTAACATTCTCAATTACAGCCCATATAATTAACACTGTTAAATGATTTATTTTAGATACATTATAGATATATAAGTAGGCAATAAGGAAATATTGATTATAGGGCAATGTGAATTCAAATTCTTTCTATAGAAAAATATAGCAATGTTTTGCTAATTGAATAAAATTGTCTTGCTAGCAAGGTCTTGTAATACAAGAACTAATTTGATAAGAATCTATACTATAGAATAGTATACATATCAATCAAGAAACTCTGGAATGTGTGATTAGAAACTAGTCACACTATCCATCTTGGTGGCCAAAGAAGAGCCACCCAAAATAAGACTTAAGAAAATTTAATCTCTCTTTGATATCCACCAATAGGATTTGTCCACTATCAAAGTGAGTCGTCAAGAGATCAAGACACACTTTTCTCTCCTTCCCTTGCACATTTTTAGCCAACCTCCTTTCTCCTTTCTCTATGTAACATCCCGCTTACACTGTACGTCTGATTAACACTGTTAATTATTTTATTCCTTTTCATTAGAGAAATAAGAGTTATTAATTAAGGATAAATTATAAATGTTAGAACAAAAGAAACTAGAGGTTGTTATGAAGAAAATCTAAGAAGATTATTAACAATGTTTCGCAAGCTTGAAGGAAATCAGTTAACTTTTGCTATTGTATTCCGCAAGAACCAAGTCAGTAGAAATTATACTATTAGAAACCCTCACTTTAGAAGTTATATTTCAGCCACACACACCCATCATGTGGTGCCACCATCAGCCACAAATAGGGGAGATTTGGGCTAAAACCAACCACCAAAACATCCACCAATGAGAAGCCAAGAACTTAACTACCTTGTGTCATAAAATTCTCTTAATTTCCTCCTAACTAACTCATTTGTTTGGCCTCCTTCAGTAGCTGACCACGCTTCATTCTCTCTTCTTCCATTTCATTTCATGTTCCTCCCAACTCTAAGCTCCATCCACTTCCTCTATCAAAAATTCAATTCTAGCTAGTCATTACACTAATTTGAGGTAGGATTCAACATATTTCTTTTGTTTTTGTGATATAGAGGCTGATGAGGAATTTTGCTCGACTTTCTTAATTGATGATATATTGTGTTTATGTGATCATTTATGGCTGGTTTAACATGAGATTATTGGGTTTGGGTTGAAACTTGAATAAAAAACTAAAGGAGAAGCTAAACAGAATCTAAACCAAGTGAAAACCCTATAGTGTTTGTACTTGCAAAGTGTATGGCTTCACACATAGCTATCAGAATTTGATGAACCTAATTTTAAAAGATACTAAACATTAGAGCTTTCCAACCATATGAATTATTGGATTAGTATTGAGTGATATATGAATTTTTGAATTTTACCCCAGATTTTTGCCTCTAGACCTGACCAAAGTGGGTTATGTAGGCACAACTCGCCCTATAAATCTTCAATTTAAGTGCAAACAATTTTTTTAGAAAGCTTACAATAGGAAAACATGCCATAAAAATTTCAGAGTCAAATTCATTCCTATTGCTCCCAGCAATTCATCAAAGTTTTCCCATGGCTTGACTAGATAGAGATAAGGTAGACCAATTCCACCAATTTTGAGAGCTTATAACTTGAGCTCTTCCCACTCAAATGAAACGAAACCTATTGAAAATTAAAGCTAGCTCTCTTAGCTTTAAAATGATATAAGGTTCAAGTAAATCCAATAATATTTCTATTTTTGGAGAATTTCCATATTTTAGACCCTATTTTTGCTAGCAATAGGGCAAACCCAAGTTAATCTCCAATAACTTGAGTTAAAATTATCAAAACTTAGTAGGACCAAAAATCTCAAAAACTAGACAAGTAATGCTACGTCATATCCAAAATTTAGACTCAAATAAATTAAGGTGGAATTATGGTACATTTTAGAAAATAGGGCATAAATTGCTATATTGAGTGCTTGGGCACCCTAATGTGTGCATAAGCTTTGTTTACAAGTAAATATTGTAATTAATGTGTTATGTTGATTCTAATGGCTTGGCTGACTATTTGATCCATTATGCTGCTGAATTTTTGGCAGAAGTTTACAAAATTATGAGAGTTTATGTTATAAGAATTTATGATATAAATATCTACATAATTATGAATATGGAAAACTTCCACATGCAATAATATTTGAAAGTAAATGCATAAAAATACATATGAGCATTTTATGATGATGTGGTCATGATTATCCTTATGAAAGTATGCATAATTGTATATGAATAAAGAAAGTATATATATATATATATGAGGTCCCTTCACTTGGAGGCAGTTATTTGGGTCCTTTCTTATGAAGGCAATTGAGATAAAATATGGGTCTATTCACTCGGAGGCAGTTGCATGTTGGGTCCCTCCCTATGAAGGCAACTAAAACTATTGAGTCCTTCTATGTTAGAGGTAGTTGGCTAGCTGAATCCCTCCAATCTAGAGGCACGTGGGTCCGCTTACAGGTTAGTACTATGTGACGATGGTCATGAGTTAAGTTCACTCCTAGATCAAGCTACCCAAAGACAGTAAAGGTCAAAGACAAAGACAAAGACATATGCATGGAGACACCCTCGACACGGTGATACGTAACATCTAGGTATGTAAAGTAAAGAAAGCAAAGGAAGCACAAAAGCATATGCATAAGTTTATGATGAGCAATTGCATATGCACAAATTATGTTTTGTGATCATTATTATGACATTGCAGGTTATATTATTGCTATATTATTATTATTATTATTATTGTTATGAAATTGCTCTCAATTTGCTATATTTATGATGTGATTCTTACTTTGTTTATCAGGTCCATGAATAAAATGAACTTTGCTTTGGATACTATCTTTTCAAACTATAAAACTAAAAAGTTTATATGATGTGTTCACCTTTTTTCATAATAAATCGAAGCAGTTGGAAATAATAATGATGACACTATGTGTGATAGTTTAGAGAATCCTACTAAGAATTTTAAATTCTTACCCCTATGTTTATTTCCGTATCATCTTTAGATAGTTCAAGAAAACCTAAAGATGTCATCTTAGGCGAAGTTGACAAGGATGAATGGAGACTGCCGAAAGTTGCTATCAGACAAGGTCCGTTTAAGAAACAGAACAATTCTCGAATATGCTATTATGACTTAAGCATAGTACTGTGCTTGGGAGGGTGTTCCTGTAGTACCCCAGCCTGAGTGCAGTTACCTGTCAAAACTGGAACATGAAAAATTCTGAGTCTGAACCCTATGTTTCCTTGGAAGGCTATAGGTTTGAGGCATTTTCTTAAGATCAAAAGTTCCAATAATGGTTCTCTAGGCATCAATGAGTTGAAGAGGGATTTTTAATGAATTTTAGAGAATGGATAACCCCTTCGTTTTCAACCCTCAAGTTTATAAAAACGCAAGTTTTCGGAGAATTGTACTAAAGCCCAAAAGTTGGATTCTAATTCCTAAGGATTTTGAATTTTTAGATATTTTTATTGAATGCAAATGGGGGGTATTCCCTTATTTACATTTATGTTTTAAAGTTAATGGAGAGATTAACTTAAAATTAAGAAATATAAATAAGTTTGTGCAATATCCTGGACTTGGGAAAGGACTGCAGAAGGAGGGAACCAAGTTTTTAGAGTTGGTAATTGATTACAGAGGATCTGTAATCGATTACAGTCCTCTCTGTATGCCCATAGGTTGAAATTTTCTATAATCGATTACAGTCTTCTCTGTATGCCCACGAGTTGATATTTTTTGCGTGGTAATCGATTACCAGTTCTGGGTTGGTGGTAATCGATTACCAGCATTAGTAATTGATTACCAGCTTTTTGGCTGTGGTAATCGATTACCAATTATGGTAATCGATTACCAGTTCTTCATGGTAATCGATTACCACAGGTCAATATATAAGCTGAGATGCGTCCCTTCTCCTCATTTTGGATTTTCTTTCTCTCTCTACCCTCAAAACCCTCTCCCTTCTCTCTAAAACATATCTCCCTTCCTTCTTAAACCCAATCCTTCACATCCTTCCATCAAATTACACCATTCCTATTCACTTAAACTCAATTTCTTTCTTTAATCTCAAATCATACCCTTATCCAAAAATCAACGCATTTTGGTCTTGGAGCTTGGAGGAGGTGACACCAAGGCTCCTAAAGGTTTCTTCTTCCATTCTCCCTTCAAAAAGTAATCTTCAAACTCCTTTCCTCTTCCTTTCCTATAATTTACAAATTATTTCCTCTATAATGAGTTTCTAGAGAACCTTAGGTTAGAAGAATTTGGAATTTTCATATCTAGGAGTAAAGTGGATTAATCTTTAGTCGAAGTGACTAACCTTGAATTAAATTTCCGTATTATTGATAGTATATACCACTGGAGGACTAGCTTTGGCTCTCAAAGTTCATGGGATTAGGAGTTCGCTATTGACGTTAAGTCTGTGAGTAGATAGTTTACCCCTATCTTAGTTTTAATGTATTTTGTCTATATATATATATATATATATATATATATATATATATATATATATATATATATATACATATGCAAATGATTTGGTATATCTTAGCAATATAATTTAAGTTTTGGTAGCTTATCTATTTTTACTGGTTCACATGAGACAATGACTTGATTTCAAAAGGAAAATGTGGCAAATGTTTATTACCTTGGTTTTCTATTAAACTTTGGAAAATTCTGTTTGTTTTGAACGGTTTTTGGATAAAAGCTTCGGACTTTTACTCGTTTTTGATTTATTAAAATGTTAAAGCTTTAATTTTCTTTAAAGTTACTATTTTATTGTTTTATATAAGGTATATTGGTTTATTTTATAAGAATCTTTATTAAATATTCGGTATAATGGAAAAGGAAGATTTGGGAAAATCTAGACCAGGATTTGTAGGCTAACAGCAGTAGGCGTTAGCCCTGGGTGCACCTAGGATGTTGGATTTCATGGCCACTCAAGGGAGTGGTGCGTGCCTGTTATTCACGGCCATACATATAGTGTGGTGCGTGCCTGATATTCATGGCCACGGGAAGAGTGGTGCGTGCCTGATTACAGGATTCACATGAAGGGAAGGCCACCTAAGTGTGTTTCCTAATGGATTTATCCTGGAATAGATGGACTCTATTTTGGAAAAGAAAACTTGGATAATATTTGATTAAGATTTCTATTTTGGTTTTGTTATACATATTATAGTATCACCTTAATATCTATAAGTTGTACATTGTCTCATGTGGGTTAGGGACATTCTATCTCTCACTAAGTTTCTCAAAACTCACCCCGTGGTTATTACATCCTTTTCAGATACAGGTTCAGGCTTGGGAGCCGACTCTTCTGCTCAGCTTCATTAGGTTCTTCTTTTGGTGAGCCCTCAATAGTAAAGGGCCCTGATTTGTAATTCTATTTCAGTTTTAATCTTAGTATGTAGCTCTATAGTACTATAGGCAGGGTCCGGCCTTGTTCTTTTTTTGTTTTTGTTATGTATTTATTCATATATATATTTCAACTTGTTGGAATCAAAGTTGTGTAAAGGATTTGTTTTCTGAAGAACTTGGACTATGTATTTTTGGACATACGATTGTATTCATATATTTTACTATCATACTGTGTGCTGAGGGGTATATTCTGAGAATACCTGGATCCCCAATGAAATATTGTGTTTGTTTACCTTGCAGGGTATCCTTTTGTAATTGGAAAATATCCGGACTATAAAGGGCACTCTGTCAAAATTTTTCTAAAAATTTTGCGGTGAAAGGCTTGCGTGGGGACTTGTCCCTATGTGCCGGTCATGGCCCGGGTTGAGTTGTGATAGTTCCACTCTATCTCCATTTTTTTCTCCAACTCACTCATACTCACCCAAAACTCTTGCACCTTGCTTCCTCTTGCCCAAATCTTCTACTCTTTCCTTTGTGTATCATCACAAAAGCCTTAAGGCAAGCCCAAATCCTTCTTTCCTTGATCATATAGCCTTAGCCAATTAAGGAGTAAGAAAAGATTTACAACTATTTCAAGGCTTTAGAGAAGTAAAGACATCAAAGCTTCAAGTTGAGGAGCTACAAATCTTGGATTTTGAGGTAGGATTTCTTAAATATGTTGTCTTCTAAAGTCTTATGGATGTTGGGATTTTCTCGTATTATCCTTGACTTATTCTTGTATGGTGTTAACAAGACTCTTTTCTAGTGATTTGAAGTAGAGAAACTTAGCATTGATTGGAGGATAGATTAGAAGACCAAGATAGACCCAAAATAGAAAAGTTATTGAAAGAAACCCTAAGAGCTATCCATACAACAAATTATATATCTCACACTATAGAACTCAAATTTGAGTAGTTTTAAATAAAACTAGACTTAAATATGAATCCAACCATATAAATTATAGGCCCATTAGATGTGAAATGAAGGAGTTATGATTTTTAGAACTTGCCTATTAGTCAGCACCCCTAGTCCTGACCAGTGGGTAATGTAAAGGGCATAACTTGCCTTGATTATTCCATATTTACATTTGTTTATTTAATTAGAACAAAAGATGAAGCATTCCAAAAATTTAAGGAATATAAATCTATTGTGGAAAATAAAAAAGATAGGAAAATAAAAATACTTCACAGTAATAGAGGAGGAGAATAATTTCCTAATGAGTTTGATAGCTATTGTGAGGAACAAGGTTTAATATATCAAAGGAGTGCATCATACACACCACAACAAAATGGCTTGGCCGAATGGAAAAATAGGACTTTAGTAGACATGATTAATGTAATGCTAACTAATGCAAGTTTGCCACATAATTTGTAGAGTGAAGTGTAACATCCCGATTTCCGACTTTACCTTCAAGTTTACATGATTTCCGACTTCATCTTCGAAGTTCACACGAAGTGGGATAATTTCCGAGTTCCGAGTTCGTCTTGCACAATTTTCAACTTCATGTTCTGTCCGATTTTCGATTTAATCTTCAATTTTGATTATTCCTGATTTTCGACTTCATGTTCTAATTTCGAGTTAAATGGGTGGCTTCCGAGTTCCAATATCTGACTTCGAGTTAAAGTATATTGGGCATAATTTCCGACCTCCGATTTCAACTAGCATAATTTCCTACTTCCCGACTTAACCTTTAAGTCCAAACAACATCGATGTGATTACTGATATCCGACTTCATGTCTCAAAGAAAATGTACCCGATTTCCAATCTCATAATTTACCTCCAAGTTTCAAGCAAGATATACGCGAGTTCCAACCTCTGACATTGAGTCTCAAACACACTATATATAAAATACCAACTTCCGGGTTTAAGTATTTGGGTTTGATATTGTGATTCCGAATTCCTGAGTTTTGATGTAACCCAGCATCCCCATTCCGACTTCCGACTTGACCCCAAGTTGATACTTTAACACCATGGTGCAAGTGCCGACCTATGATTTTAATATAACGAGTTCCGGCCTTAGAGTTGAATTCAATGGACATGAGTTCGAATCTTTGAGTTGATTTCCAGTCATACACGAGTTCCGATGTACGAGTTCATTCCCGGTAGCCTTTCATTTCTGTTAGTATTCCCGAGTTTGAATTGGGAGTTCCGAGATTATGTGATTGTAAGCTGTATGACTTCCGACATCCGACCTTACTTCCAAGTCTCGAATAAACCAGACAAGATTTCCTCAAGTCACAAATGAGGTTGGACGAGTTCTGACATCCAACTTTAGCATTCCGACTTTAAGCAGAAACAAGACGAGTTCTGAGTTCAGATAGAATGGAAGCGAGTCTCACTTTTAGGATGACGTGGAGAGCAATTTGGCCACAAAAGAGGGAGACATGGTCGAACTTTAATCACAAAAGTCCAACCAATCAACACCACAATTCCAACTACCCTCATTTATTTAAGTCAGACTCCCCTCCTCATTCCCAGCTGATTTATGCCACTTTCTCTCCCTCTTATTCTAGCCTCCTTCTTCCCTTCTCTCAATCAACTCCATCACTTCTTCAAGCTTAGCAAGGTTCTAACAACTCAAGCTTCAACACCTAGCAAGACCACGCTCCAAAGAGGTAGGATTCGCTTTCTATTCTTGATTTCTCTGAACTGTGGCTGTATGAGATTCTACTTCTCTTCAATTATTTGATGATATATTGGATGTATATGATGGATTATGATTGGATTAATATGAAATCTTGAGTTGGAATTAATGTTAGGAGGAGGAAACTAGAAGGAATGGAGGATTAGGATGCTGTCTAGTTGAGGAATCCCATGGCAGTCTGTATGGTGGAGTATACAGCTCTGCCTATAGCTGGTTAAATCTGATGAAACCATTTTTAGATGAAAGTAGATATTCAGGGCTTTCCATAGATATATAGTATGAGGTCATTGGATTAGTATTGAGAGATATATGAATTTTTGAAGTTTGACCTAGGAGTCAAGACTTTCATCTGGGCAGGGTGACTTGAGGAGGGTATAACTCACCTATACAACTCCAAATTAAGTGAAACTAACTTTTTTAGAAAGCTTACACATAGGGGAATATCCCAATATGAAATTTCGAGTTTGTTATGACACCAATTGATCCCAGTGGTTCAAGGAAGTTACCCTATGTCCAAACCGAGCCAAAATAGGATAGTTCAGGAAGGTGGACTTTCAAGACTTATAACTCGAGCTATACTAAAGCAAATGGAATGAAACTTCTTGCAAATGAAAATTTGTCCTGTTAGATTTGATACGGCACCAATTTTGTAAGATTTCAGCTTAGTTTCGATTTTTACTGAATTTATACTTCCAGGAGTGTAATTCGGGCCAGTGACTGAATAGGCTGAGGCAAAAGTTAAATATCTTGAGTTATATAAATTAAAATGATATGGGACTATAGAGGTTAGAAAGTAGACATATAGAACAATGATATATCCAAAATTCAGGTTTAAATGAGTTGAATTGAGGTAGAGGTGGATTATACAAAATTTGGGCAGAACTGAATAAAATTGGCAGAATGGCCAAATTGATGGTTTCACAAGTGTTAGTGGACATATAAGGTTTGAGTTGAGGATTGCCAGTTTTATATTGATATATATATGTGTTAATTGATTATATTGCTATGACTAAATTGTCTGTAAGAACTG
Organism: Pterocarpus macrocarpus; assembly: GCA_031439585.1. Classification (NCBI taxonomy): domain Eukaryota; kingdom Viridiplantae; phylum Streptophyta; class Magnoliopsida; order Fabales; family Fabaceae; genus Pterocarpus; species Pterocarpus macrocarpus. Next base: position 14,118,653 of record CM062516.1, on the reverse strand, counting down.
GCACTATTCATGGGGAAACAGAACTGATCCGTTATGCTGCTGGATTTATAGTAGAAGTCTATGAAACTAGGAATGTTTGTATGCGAGAATGATATAAGTATGATATGAGGTATATGAGAATAAATGATAAAGCGTATATATGAGTACATTCAGTATGCCTATGCATGACCATGTATAAGACTGAAAAGACATGAATATATTGAATGTGGGTCCCTTCACTTGGAGGCAGTTATTTGAGGTCCCTCCTTGTGAAGGCAGTTAAATGATAAAGATATGGGTCCCTTCACCTGGAGGCAGTTGCACATTGGGTCCCTCCTTGTGAAGGCAGCTAAAACTTGGGTCCCTCTATGTTGGAGGCAGTTGCACATTGAGTCCCTCCAATCTAGAGGCAGTGGGTCCCCTTGCGGGTGAGTCGGTGTGACGACGGTCACGGGTGAAGTGACTCCAAGGCCAGGCTACCCAAGGGCAGTAAAGGCTAAAGACTAAAGACTAAAGATTAAAGCATGTGCAAGCAACCCACTCACATGAGGCATGGTATCGACCCAGCTAGTGTGAGTATAGGGGATAGGATTTACATGAGGCATGGCATGACCCAGCTAGTGTAAGTACCAAATGAAGGTCCCATATTCCTAAGGAACGTGACATGGCGATCACGCTCTAATGGGGTATGACATGGCGATCATACTCTGGAATGTGGCATGTAAAGATTTTATGATGAAAATAAAGATGAAGAAAGAAAAGCAAATTTTATGTATATGCATAAGTTCAAGTATAAGTAAAGTTATGTGCAGCAGTTATGTTCCTAGTATATTGATGCTATGTATATTTTAATATGTTGCAGTTATTATCCATGGTATTATTCATGAAGTAATTTTGTGTAGGCTTTCCCAAATGCCAAATATATGAGTAAAATAAACTTTGCTTCGGATACTATACTTTCGAACTATAAAATTAAACAGTTTGTATAGCATATTCACCTTTTCATAATAAATCGAAGCAAACTGGAGATGACAACGATGACATTATATTTAGAGAATCCTACTAAGAATTTATAATTCTCACTCCTATTTCCGTGTTGTCTCCAGATAGTTCAAGAAGTTTCGAACACGGCTGAAGTTGCTATTAGATAAGGTTCGCTCAGATAACAGTAACAACTCTAGGATGCGGTACTATGACTTAAGCATAGTACTATACTTGGGAGGGTGTTACATGAAGCACTATTAACTGCATGTCACATACTCAATAGGGTGCCCTTAAAGGCTATAAAAATTTCACCATATGAACTTTGGAATGGTAGAAAATCCAATTTGAATTATTTTAAAGTATGGGGGTGCATTGCATTTTATAAAGTTCCTGACAATCAAAGAACAAAATTAGGACTAAGAGGAATTAAAAGTATTTTTGTGGGTTATGCACAACATTCAAAGGCATATAGACTTCTTAATGTAAAACCAAATGTCATTGTAGAATCTATACGTGTTGAGTTCATTGAAAATAAATTTTTATATGATTCTCATAGCAATGAATCTATGTGTGAACAAAATGAAAATATGCATTCTAGTGCTGAAATTTCAAAAAAGGAAAGTTAATAATGTTCAATTAGAACCAAGAAAGAGTCAAAGAATAAGAAAAGAAGAATATCTTGGTTCTGATTTTATTTCTTCACAATCTATTATGTTTCTTGTAGAAGGAAGTAGAGCCAAAATTTATAATAAAATACCCATTTTAATGAACATTGAGGATGATCCAAAAACATTTGAAAAATTATGACTTCTAGAGATGCAACATTGTGGAAAGAAGCCATTAATGATGAAGCAGATTCTATTATGTCCAATAATACATGGGTATTAGTTGATCTACTTCGTGGATCAAGACCCATAGGATGTAAATGGGTATTTAAATGGAAGTATTGCATAGATGGATTTTTACAAACCTTCAAAGCTAGACTTGTGGCAAAAGATTTTACACAAAGGGAAGGCATTGATTATTTTGTCACCTATGCTCTAGTGGCTAGAATAACATCCACAAGGGTACTATTAGGTTTAACATCAATATATGATTTAATAATACATCAAATGGATGTTAAAACTGTCTTCTTAAATGGAGATTTGAGTGAAGAGATTTATATGCAACAACCAAATGGATTTGTTCTTCCCAAAAATGAAAATAAAGTTTGCAAATTGATAAAATCTCTTTATGGTCTAAAGCAAGCGCCAAAATAATGGCATGAAAATTTTGATAGTGCTATACTGTCAAATGGATTCATACACAATAATGTAGATAAGTGCATTTATTCTAAGTTCATCAAAGAATATGGCATTATCATATGCTTATATGTGGATGACTTGTTGCTATTCGAAACCAATATGCTTAGAATATGTGAAATCAAGAAGTATTTTACTTCAATCTTTAAAATGAAAGATATGAATGAGGTAGATACTATCCTGGGAATTGACATTAAAAGAGAAAACAAAGGGGTTATTTTGACACAATCTCATTATATTGAGAAAATGCTTACAAAATACAATTATTTGGGAATTAAGGAGTTTAACACTCCTTATGATTCTAGTGTCAAATTAACCGAGAATTCTAGAAAAATAGTTGCACAATTACAATATGCAAGTGTAATAGGTAGTATGATGTATGCAATGCATTGTACAAGACTAGATATTGCATTTGCAATTTGTAAACTTTCTACTTTTATAGTAAACTAAGTAGTGATCATTGGAAAGCCATTATTAGAGTGCTTGGCTACTTGAAAAGGACAAAAAACATGGCTATTTGTTATAATGGTTTTCTTATTATGTTAGAAGGTTATTCATATACTAGTTAGATAACTAGTGTTAGTGACAATAAATCCACAACATGATGGATTTTTACTTTGGGAGGTGGTGCTATTAGTTGGGTATCCAAAGGCAAACTTGTATTTCACATTCCACTATGGAATTTGAATTTATTGCATTAGCAGCTGCAGCAAAAGAAGAGGAATGGTTGAGAAATATGTTATTAGATATAGAGTTGTGGCCAAAACTGATGCCAACCATTTCTATATATTGGATGGTGAGGCAACAATGTGTTTAGCCCATAATAAAATGTATAATGAAAAGTCTAGACATATAAGTTTGTGACATGCATATATAAGAGAATTAATTAAGAGCAAAGTATTGACTATAATTCATGTAAGATCCAATAAAAATTTGGCTGATCCACTTACCAAAGCACTACCAATAGATGCATTACAATTGACTTCTAAATGAATGGGGCTTAAACCCTGACATTAAAATGCACTAGTAATGGGAACCCAACTTTAAGTTAAAAATCCTAACAAAATAAGTCCAACGGATAAAAATAAGTTATTGTGTATTAGACTTGACACTAATTTTTTCTAAAAGGTCTCATTCTATGATTTTCAATGTGCACTGTTACAAGAAGAGGATGACTACATGCCTTAATGAAATTGTTGCATGTTTGAAGTAATAGAGACATAAGGGCAAATTTCACCTATATGAATATTGAGGTCATGCCACCTCAAACAAGGATTAAAAGGTTTATTCTTATAAATATTTATGAATGCAGGATTAGCACATGGCCATAAAAGTGCTAAAAGATACTTGTTAAAGCCTCTTAATAATTGTATGATATCATGTGTATAACATTTTCAATTTGACATAAGGAGTTATGTTTCAATGTTTGTATACCAATAACTACGTTAAATTTTAATATGTTTGCACTGACAGGAAGTTCAAATCCATGAGATACTTTCCAAAAAAATTTTTAAGATGTTACTATGTATTAGACTTGACACTGATTTTTTCTTAAATGTCTCATTCTATGATTTTCAATAAGCACTGTTACAAGAAGAGGATGACTACATGTCTTAATGAAATTGTTGCATGTCTGAAGTAATAGAGACATAAGGACAAATTTCACCTATATGAATATTGAGGTCATGCCACCTCAAACAAGGATTAAAAGGTTTATTCTTATAAATATTCATGAATGTAGGATTAGCACATGACCATAAAAGTGCTAAAAGCTTCTTGTTAAAGCCTCTTAATAATTGTATGATATCATGTGTATAACAGTTTCAATTTGACATTAAGAGTTATGTTTTAATGTTTGTATACTAATAACTTCGTTAAATTTTAAGATGTTTGCACTAACAGGAAGTTCAAATCCATGAGATGCTTTCCAAAAAAATTTTTAAGATATTTGCACTAAAAGGAAGTTCAAATCCATGAAATACTTTCTATTATGCATGACATTATGGATGGTGTTATTACAAACTAATGGGGGATTGTTGAATAGTTTGTAATGTGTTAGTGGAATATTAAAGTGAAAAGTTGAGAGGAGTAGTTGTTTTCAATTTGAAGTTGAATATGCACTGTTGCTTAATTTCCAAAGTGAAAAGCTGCAACTTCTTCATAGTGGCAATTTTAATTTGAAGGATTATTTAGGTTACTGTTTTGTAATTGAAAAGGTGCCTATAAATATCTCTATAAATAACTATTGTGTGCAGCTCTCTTGAATAAAAAAAAAAAAAGACCGTAAAAATTATTAAGAGAGCTTGTGAGGCCTTGCTGTATCCTGATAACAGATTGTCTATCTTTCCCCGAGAGTGTGCAAGCAATATCTCTTCAAAGAAAGTGATAATTTACGCCTTAAAGTCTATTCTATTTTCTACTCTTCTACATTCAGTTTCTAACAGTTACATGGTGTTGCCTTTTTATAGGCAAATATAACCAATAAAATAATAATAAACCTACCATCCTTAATGAGTAAGGAAATAAACTTGGTGGTACACTTCAAAAGCTAGTTGGAGCCGCAAACTAGTTTCTGCAACATTCTTTTTACTCACTTTTGACTATTCAAAATCTGGATAATAAAAGATCTTGCAAGTTGAAGCTTGCTATTTGAACAAAGTGAAGCACAAAATTTGGTGGGCTATCTTCAAGAAATCTCAAGCAGTAATTCGATGACAGTGGTGGTAATTTTTGACTATTCAAAATCTAAATGAGAACCAAATTGCCACACATATCATCTTGGGCCTGCAACATGCGCTAATGGTGGCCTCATGAAATTTCTAATGATAATAAGTAGATAAATATGCTTATGTGCCTTAGGATAAGTTTGGTTTACTAAGCTAACAGACTTGTTGCACCTTACTACAAGGCACATAGTCACATATCACAATAGGATCAAACCTTATAAGTAATTGTGCCTTATAAGTTACTGAGCAAAAATTAACACACATGTTCATAAATAAAGAACAACCACAACGATATTAAGCAAATAAAAGAAAGTTCAAATAGCACGTTAAGAATAGTATCTTTAGGCAATTAGTATCATACGTTCTTCTTTCTTCCGCTAGTCCTTCTTTTCTTTCTGAACACTTTCTTTTCATTAGTTTTCTTTCCAAATATAAACAGAGTCCTTAAATCAGAATATGATACCTCTTGTTATAAGTAACCAATGCTAATCAAAACAATTATACAACTAAAGCAACTTCCACAACTACAAAAATATAGAACCAGAGTCCTGTGTCACTAGAAAGAGTAAATTAACAAATACTAAAAATAAAATCTAAGAAAATGAGATGAAATAATTCACTATTCCATTAGCTCTAACTTCATCACACCTACAATTTTATTAATAGACTTCAAAATGAATAGAACCAATTTAATGAATTTGTCTCTCTCTACTAAGCATTTGATCAAACAGCTTATATACAAGTGATAATAGCTGTTGTGTGTGCTGTAACATCCTTTCTATACTACTTAGATACATAGAAAATTCTTATTAACCAACTTCCTATTTCTACCGAAAGATAAAGCAAAAACAAACAATCCTGCCACAATCAATCCATAAAGAAATCTAGGAGATTTTGAAAATAGCGCAACATGAGGCCCTTGCGGAATCCAAACCCCACCACCTTCTTAAACCTCGTTGCCCTCCTACAAGGCCGTACTTCTCATTCACATCTTCCTAGCCACCTTCTATGTTCCATCCCTAGGGCTTCATTTCTACCCGGAATTGTAACTCAAAATTTGACCAATTGAAGATTTAGCAACCAACTATCAAAGTGACTAAAGCTGAAGAATTAGTACAAAAATGGTGAATATGATATACCTCAACAATGAACCGCACCTTCGACTAACAATACCTGCAATTTAGAGGCAGCTTCTTAATGAACTTAATCTGTAGCCAGTTCCTGGCTGCGAACTCTGAGCACATAGTGGTGCCATTGTAACACCCTCCCAATTATGGTACTATGCTTAAGTCATAATACCTCACCTAGGAGTTGTTACTGTCACTTAATCAGACCTTGTCTGGTAGCAACCTTCGGCCACCTTCAATCTTACTAGTCAACTCCACCTTGGAGGACCTTCTTCGGAACTTCTGAACCATTTGGAGATAACACGGAAATAAATATAGGAGTGAGAATTATAAATTCTCAGTAGGATTCATTAAACTATCATATGCTGTGTCATCGTTATTATCTCTAGCTGCTTCGGTTTATTATGAAGAAGGTGATCATGCCAAATAAATTGTTCAATTTTATAGTTTGAAAATATATTATCTGAAGCAGAGTTCAATTTATTCATGCACTTGAGTCACATTGGCCATATTTCATATTTAGAATAATAATCACAGCATAAGTAGATAGAATAGTTTCCGCATCAATAAAACATGGAATATAATTATGCATACTCATACTTGAATTCATGCAAATGCACTAGTATTTTTCTTTAACTTTCTTTGCTTTTTTTTCTTGGCACACCTAGGCGTTATGTATCGCTATCCTTAGGGTGCTGCCATATGTTTTAATCTTTAGTCTTTACTGCCCTTGGGTAGTCTAATCTAGGAGTGAGCTCAACTCATGACTATCATCACACAGTACTAACCCCCAAAGGGACCCACATACCTCTACGTCGGAGGGAATCAGTTGGCCAATTGCCTACAACATAGAGGGACCCAAAAGTTTTAGCTGCATTCACAAAGAAGGACCCAATATACAATTGCCTCCGAGTAAAGGGACCCACATCTTTATCTTTTAACTGTCTTCACTTGGAGGGACGCAAATAACTGCCTTCAAGTGAAAGGATATCAATATTACATAATCATGTCATCATACAATATTCATCTTCATATCATAAATCTTCATAATATAAGCCATTATAATTTTATACGCTTCTGCCAAAAATTCGGCAGCATAACGGAACATGTCTGCTTCCCCATGAATAGTGCTAGTACTGAGACAACCAATTTTATAGGAAATTCACAACACTAAATTCACAATTCAACATCAATTTCATAGGAACATTAGTTGCATTTAAAGCATAGTTACTGTCTCAGCACTTTTACTCAACCCAGTTTTTGTAACTTAGGCCATAGATTCATTTTAACTTATTTAGAGCTAAATTTTGGATATGTTAGAGTGTGGTGTGTCTATTTTCTAACCGCTTTGGTCGCATCTAATTTTGATAAATGTTGTTCAAGATATTTAAGTTTTAGCTTGCCATATAGTTGGCCAGAATTACACACTTAAAAGTAAAAATCCACTAAAAATCGAAAATTAGTTCAAATCATACAAAATTGGTATCACATTAAAGCTAATAAGACAAGATTTCAAATGAAATAAGTTTCATATCATTTTCATGAGTATATTTTGAGATATAAGCCCCATAACTTGACCCTACTAGACTACCCTATTCTAGCCCAGTTTGGACTTAAGGTAACTTCATTGATATGCTAGGAATAAATGGCAACGAATCTGACTCTGAAATTTTTATGGGATATTTCTTACATGTTAACTTTCAAACAACATTAGTTTCACTCAATTTAGAGTTGTGTAGGGCAAGTTACACCCTTCTCAACTCATACTGCCCAGATGAGAATCCAGGATTCTAGGTCAACTTTTAAAAATTCATAACTAATTCTATACTAATCCAATGGCCTTATATTTTATATGAATGAAAATTCCTGAATGTCTAGTTTCATATAAAAATGGATTCATCAAATTTAAACTACTGTAGGCAGAGCCGTATACCCTGCAGTACAGACCGTCGAGGGGAAACCCTAATAGCTTCTTAAATTCTTCTTAGATTCATGTTTTCCTTAAATTAATCCATCCAATCTTCAATTCAAACTTATATATACACCTTAAACTAACCTTAATTCATCATCCCTATCCATCACAATATCAGAATCATGGATAAACAAGGGACCCTAGGTAGCCCCAATTCAAAGAAAAGAAGGAGAAAGTTGAGATTCCTACCTCAAATTGAAGCTTAAGCTAGTGGGGAAGCAAGTCTTAAGTGAAATCATGAAGGTGGGGTGAAATCATACAAAATCCAGGAGTTGGTATTTTGTGAAACTCCGATGGCTGGTTTAGCAGTTTAATTTAAGATGTAAATAATCTAGCAATCCGCGGTATTGATAATTCATTTCAATCATAAATTTATGTAGCTACTAACTGTTAAATAATTGCAGCCATTAACAGGATATGGTTGGCTAAAGTCCTGGAATCTGGACACCCCGACTATAATAAAGGTGATCTAGTGTGGGGGTTTACTAAATGGGAAGAGTACAGCTTGGCCCCCTCAACTCTAATACATTTCAAAATTGAGCACACTGATGTCCCACTTTCGTACTATACAGGAATTCTTGGTAAGTATTCAACGATTCCAGTTTTTATTGATTTTTGGTGAATGACGCACTCAATGTCAGTATGATCTACAAGCCTCAACTGATGAAGTTCTCATGTGATAAATGGATCCTTTCTTTGTCTAGTATCATTACGACAATGGATTAACCATCATAGAAGAAAGAAACGTATTGCATAGGAGGTGGTTGTCTGGCTGTTTATTCCTTTACTTCTTTTCCATTTTCTTCTTTTGTTTAGTGAAGTTTATATGGCTGGAATTGATCCTTATTCATTAAGATTATTTGGCTGACCAGCTATGTTTTGTTAGGAAATATTAATTAAATGTCCTTTATACTCATTTGGAAACAATAGCTCACTGCTTTGGCGTATCTGTTACAGCCATTTCTCTGTGATAAACTCCTCTCAACTTATAGTATTTATATTGTCATTTTTGTTGTTTTATTTTGTGAATATACAATATGTGTCTTCAGCATAAATTTCAGCAAGCAAGCTTATGGATGTTAGTTGCTTATTTTTCTCTCACTTTGTTGTGCCTTTTGACATGTTTTATTTTTCTAATTTCTGTTGTTATATATGCCTTCATAAATGATAAATCACCATAACCTTTTCCTTATTTATTCTGCTATTCAAAGTACCATTATTTTGTAATAGCATAATTATTTTGTTATATTTCAAAATTGTTTGCAAAGTATCGTATTATGCATCCAACCCCAGCCCCCTCCTGCTTCACCCCGAAAAAATAAGTAGTTAAGTATCAAGAAATTTATGAAGCGAATTGTGGCAATAGTAGTTTTGTTTCTCATAAATTTTGGAATAGGAACACAACCTGAAATCCATTCAGTTTATATTTATTCACCAAGAAAAATACTTAGTTACTCTTTCACTTGAATGTATGTCTTCTACGACCAGGTGGATCTATTGAAGAATAAATTAGGATTTGACGAAGCTTTTAACTACAACGAAGAGCCGGACCTGAATACAACTTTGAAAAGGTCAGTATTTAAAAGTTTTGTGATAGAGAAATTTGAATTTGATTTGCTTATTGCCATGAAAGAGTTGAGTTACCTTGTAACAAATACACGCTAGTTACCAGTGTATATCAATTTACAAATCAGATACTTTCCGGAAGGCATTGACATTTACTTTGAGAATGTCGGCGGCAAGACGCTTGATGCCGTGCTGCTGAATATGAGAGTCCATGGCCGCATACCTCTTTGTGGAATGGTCTCGCAGTATAATCTTACTCAACCTGAAGGTGTAACGAATTTGGCGAATCTGATATTTAAGCGGGTTCGTATGCAAGGTTTTAGAGTCCGTGATTTCGACCTGTATCCCAAATTCTTGGAGTTTCTTTTGCCTAAAATCAAAGAAGGGAAGGTTGTGTATGTGGAAGACATAGCTGAGGGCCTTGAGAAGGGCCCTGCGGCTTTGATTGGCCTTTATAGTGGTCGCAATGTTGGTAAACAAGTGCTTCTTGTTGGCCCGTGAATAGAACCATAAGTCGTCATCCTCCACTGTGGTGTTTCAGTTTATGATTGTCCTGTGGGCAGTGTCAAAGTACTAATACGATTCCAACTTCAGTTATATTTCATGATAAATAAAGCCTGTAGTATATGCAATTTTGTTGGTTATAATTTCGATGCATGAAAGATGAGAATCGAAAGAGTTTTTCATACTTCTGTTCTTGAATAATCAGTTGTGATTACTTCTGAGTTTCCCATTGTTGTTCTAGGATGTGTTTGTTTAAGCTAAAATAAAAAAGTAGCACTTTTATGATAAATTTTGTTTAGAGCTTGTTTTCAAAAGTTACTCTTACCAATTTCTGAAAATAAATAAATAAGTATATAAAAAGAGTTTAATTTAGTTGCATTGACAGTGTAAAATTTTTTTACACTATCATCTAATCAAAACTTTTCATTTGCATGATCATTCAAGTAGTAGGTGGTTATATCAAAGAGTTTTGCTAATATGATAATTTATGATTAAATGTCTGTGTAAAAAAATTTTACACTAACAGTATATTCAAGAAAGTAATATTATCTATAATTTTTTAAACAATGTTATTAATTTTTACATTCAACTTCAAGGTTATATATATAATTTATTTTATCTTATTTTATTTGTACTTCCTAAATCTAAGTTAGTTATTTGCAGTTAAAATTCCAAATCTTTAAAACTTTATTTTTAATGTGATTAAGAATTGGTAACACTTCTCTTTTGGCGGCAACTTTTATAGTATCATTTTTAGAGCAAGACAAGAGTAGGAAGAGGAAGTGTAGATTGTGATCAAGTGGTGGAGTTGGTTGAAGGCCACGATCCATGTCCAGGAGTCGAGAGTTTGCCACGTAGCAAGGTTCGGTAGTTGCATTAGAATTTGTCTATAAATAGAATTAGGATCATATAATTAGAGCATGGTTAAATATTCACTGAAGTACCTTAAATTCCTCATGTCATTACAACAATGGAGCGACAAGGAAACCTGGAGTAAAGCCATTACTCTTAGTTTATTTTCCATTTTTTCTTTTCATTTCTTTTTCATTTTGTCCAATTTGTTTTCATTTTTTTATTGGTACATTAGCAGTAATAAGGATCAAATCCCTAATCTCAGGCATACTATTCAAGTCTCTCATTACGAGACCACTCATAGTGGGTTCAGTTTGTTTTCATTTACTTTTGTTGTTTTTCATATCAATTTATTTACATTCTTGTAAGTATATAACTTTAATTTCAATCAAATTTGCCGTTAGCAGCCCTCATTCTAGTATTTTGTTTCTTTCTTCAATTTGCTCTCTCTCTCTCTCTCTCTCTCTCTCTTTCTCTTTCAATTTATTCCATTATTTTTCAAATCATAAATCAAATTAACCTTTTGTCACTCTTCTATGTTTTCACTAGGAGAAGTAATAATTTATCATTAGCCAATGATGTCACATTATTGTCAAAACATTACACATCATTGTCATTGCTAGAGTTTATAATGAATCCATTTCCTAGAACTACATTAATAAATCATTTAAAATTTTGGAGACCAAATTGATGAAAAAAAAAAAGATTAAAATACTCTTAATTCCTTTGAGGTTTTATGAAATAACACTCCACCCCATTAGTATCTAAAATCTTCACACCCCTTTGTCACCCAACCCTATGATGTTAATCTTAATTTAACCCTTCACAAAACATGAGAGAATTATAATCAAGCCTCACTTACTTTAGTTAACTTACCTTATATGTGAGAAAGACAAAAGCTAAACGTCATCACACCACCACTCCCACAAGTGAAACAGAGCACCATCAAAATGGAGAAGATTTTGTTCATTTTTCTATGTTAGGGTTTCATTATTCCTGCAATTTCATCACTAGGAGTGCGAAAGGAGTCGACTTGTGGTAAAAGGAACTAGCTTTAGGCAACCAAAAAGCAAGGAGCTTAGGGTATGATTTTATGCTTCAAGGTTGATTTTTGGGTTCACTTACCAAAATGGTGACTTGTGTGTGCTTATGTTTAGCAAAAAAGGAGGTTTGCATCATCCATATGAAGGATGATTTCTTCATTATAGACAAATTTGACCTCGATTATCTCTGTTTCATGGACCTTAAGGCACGTGTTTATTGTGGAATAAGGGTTGATTATGAGAAGAATGTTGAATGGAAGGAGAGTTTTCCAGGGGAAAGGTGCATGAGGTTGGAAAATGATATTGAATTGATAAGGTGGATTGAAGCTATCATGAACTCAAGTATTGACATGTTTCATTTGTTTATTGAAATTTTGACCCCTGTTCTGGACCCATTTCATGGGGAGCGATGATTGATTAACAAGTTGGCGGAGATGATAAGGGAGGCAATGGATTTCATGAGGATGAAACTTATAACTTTTCTGAAAGTGATAATGTGGGGTTAGAGGAGAGTGATCTTAAAACCTTTGAACTGAAAGATGATGGTGGGAAGGGTAACGATGAGTTTGATTATGACCCTGATATTTAAACATTGATTTAGATGGGACCAATAGTTAAAATCCAGTGTCTTTGTTGATGAATATGATGATGGCATCTAATCCTTGAGTTTTCTTGTGTTGGTTCAATTCCTTATATTGATTTCTCCATGTTGATGAATATGGTTTTGGCTAGTAGGATCTTAAAGATGTTTTGGTATGCTCTATTTTACAGTTTTGAAAGCAAAGACCTGTGGCTTTATGTAATGGGTTCAGGCCATAACATTCACATTTTCTCTATCAGATTATTTTTTTTTTAATAGCTTAAGATGGTTTACCATGGTTTGGAGGAATATTCTTTCCAATGAAGGTTAATGAAGGCTAGGAATGTCAATGAAATGGGGCAAGAGTGGGGATAGGGGAAAGCCCCTCATTCCCTATCCCATGGATGAAAACACGTTCCCATCCTTGCCCTATACTTGCATGGGTACTAGTGGATATCCATGAGTACCCAATATATCATTAAATTTTTTTTAAATATGAAAAATAAAACAAATGAAGGAAAATTCTAATATCATAATAGCTAATTTGTCCAATACAATTGAAATTGTCCAAGCACAATTCAAATAGATTATAGATCCAACAACTTGAAACACTTACAATAAAAATAACAGCAAACCTATATGGCAACAATCTTTAGTTTAAACAATCTAAATACATAAATAATTATATTAATTTTATATTTCAATTGCAACTTAGAATGTCATGACCCAAACTTACACCATGAATGGCAAATAGGCTAATCACACTTGTTTAGCCTAGCAAACCTAAGATTAGAGTTCTACTCATATAATTTAATAGCTTAAGCATTAGGGCTACCGAAAATTTGACAAAATCTCCCCTAAAAGTTGAACATCCCATATATCAAATAAAGCTGCTCCAAATCATAAATGTTTATCCAGAATTGCCACCCAAAATATTTCCAGAGTACTAGTTATAGGGATCCACATGCAAATTCCTCAACTAGTTAAGGGTGTAGAGTCATCAATAAGCCCACAAACTCGTCTGTGCGAACCTTGAACATTGTTCCTATGATTGACCTATATTTAGTCGAGTATTTTTGTGTATAAAATCTTTAGTTATGCTTTATTAGCCCACAGGTATGGTCTTGTTCCTACCTTGTTACTAAGTTGTAATAGATCTAACTTGGATGACTATATATATTATGTGATCTAGACTCTAAAAGCATTCTACGAATGCTTGTTTAATTCTATGGTTATTTTATTTTTTTTTTATTATAGTTGATATGTGATTATAGGGCTATACTGTATAATCTGACCCTGGAATTTTGTATTTATGGGAAGTGCCCTACTTTTTGGGGAAACTCTGCCTGTTTTTTGTAAGAAACCTCAGTTAGACTTGCTAATGAGCTAAGACTCCCTATGTACTAGTCATAGCTAGGATTGGGTTATAACAGAATATGAGAGAAATCTTTATTTGGGCTTGCACTAAGAAATTTATTTAGATTAGCTTTCACAGAACAGCTAATGGGATAGTTTATAAATTATTAGCCGAATTATATGATATAAAATATATTATGTTTAATTTGACATCTTGTAGCATAAAGTCTAGATAGGTAGCTGCCTAACAAGCTTTGGACCCATTGTAACTGAAACCCATAAAGGAAGGGTTCAATAACTATAAAGGTGCAATATCCCCTTTATAACCCTATGAATATATTTGACCCAAAAAAAAAAAAACCCTATAAAATATATGTGAAAATTGAAAAGATATTGCCAACGGACATGTCTCTCCATTTTCTCTGGTTGCTCCATTGAATAATTGCCTAAGGAAGAGAGTATAGAGAGGAAGACCTTGCATATTATTCTAATATTATGTATTGAAGATCTAGAGGATAAAGTCTGTGGATGTAAAATTGTCTAACATACAATACATGACACAAATAAAAATACTATTTTAAAAGTATACAAAATTACTTACACGTTAGTATAATGGCTCTAGTCCATGGCCAACTAATGTACGTCTTTCGATGTAGATTGGATTCGCATTACAGGGTTAATTAATTGATTACATGATTTATACAATCTTATAGAAGTTCATGGGTGTAATTGAATAAATCAGAGAAAAATAATAAACATTAATTTAGTCATATAATTATAAAATCAAATAGCACAACAATAAAAAATAGAAAAACGTTAAAAGGTAGATTCTGCTTATCTAGCTTACTTTCTGAACTTATTATAATGTTTCTATGGCGTATATTACTAGAAACTAGAAACAACCGTTGGGTTGAACTAAGCCAGATGTGATTCCTCCGGCATGATTGCATGAAGCTTCGGCTTGTTTATTTTCATATGTAAGCATCACGTCTTCCAAACTTATTCCAGTGCACGGATACTTCGGACTACAATTGAATCTAACTGCAACTTCGGTTGCTGAAGTTCCATGAATATCTTGGTATATAACATTGCTAATTTCAACCCCGGAAACCTGCTTGCATGTCCAAATAAAGACATATATGCAGTTAGCCTAATAGGACATTTATTTGTCATTTGTGCATAGCCAATAGATATATATCAAAAGATGAAATTATCTTTGAGAAATTCACCTGACCCGGACAACCTTTCTCATTAGGGCAATAATTTTGGTCAATCACAATTGGATTTTGGACATTAACCATTGTAGCATGCTGGAAAAGGATGTCCCTTGCGAACCCATTGCTTGGTCTTCCCCAAGACTTAATTCGTACACCATTCTCTGTTCCTGTAAATGTGACTGTTTTAACCGTCACGTTTTGCACCCCAGGCTCTTGAAATTCTTTCCCTAAACTTCCAACACTGCCATATATTGAACCAATGTTATAAACAAAAACAAATAGCTATATATCAATGATAGGAACCAAACCACGAACCTAATTGATAAACTATTAGGAGTTCATTTTTATTTATTGTAATTAGAAAGTATTTTATTGTCAATCAATTACATATTATCATGTCATTAGAAATATTTGATTGTTAACCATAGAAAAAGTAATATAATAATTGACATTGTAAAACACTTTTGTATAAATATCAATATAATTAAACTTCTACTATTATTACATTTAGGGAATAATTTATATGAAGAATCAATATATGGTTACCTGATTCCATGACCTGGTCCACAAGCTATGTTTTCTATCCACAGATTAGTTGTTCCAGGGCCAATTGAGATGCAATCATCACCCGTTGCTATGTTGGAGCTGAGGATGGTTACACTTGATGACAATTGAACATGAATGCCATCAGTGTTAGGACTGTTTCCTGCGGCTGAGACCTTAACACCTTGTACTTTGACATTGTGGCTTCGGTCTATGACTATGTGGAACATTTGGCTGTTGAGAGAGGTCACGTTGTTGATAACAATGTTGTTGGAATTGGTAAAACCTAAGTTCTGTAAACACAGACCACAAAGAATTGTTATTATAGCTAGAGAAATGTTTTTTTCACATTGTGCATAAACACCAAATCCACGTGTGCTAATCGCAATCTAAATAAGTATGAAATTTAATTAGTTATGTAAGTATTAAATGTAATATTAATTAAAAATTGATCTATACTGTTACTGAAAATAATAATTTATTTGATATTTATATAATTAAAATTGATACATATTTGAACTACAATTATCATATATTCATTTGGGTGTTTAAATCAATATCTTGAAATAATGGAACTATTGAAAATATGTCTATTGAAGATTTTAGTGAAATTAAAACAAATCCAATTAATTAAAAGGATGAAGGGCACACATACCGTAGCACCCGATGGGCAACTCCTGGTGGATCTCTTACATGCCCAAAGACCTGTGCCTTGGCCATCAAGGACTCCACCAATGATTGAAACTCCATTAACATCATCAAATAGTAACCAATTTCCAGCATTTCCAATATCATTATAATTGGAAGGTGCAACAAGTGCCCCATCAATGCGTATTGTGATGCCATTGCTCTTGCACTGCCCCTTAAACACTGCATTACCGAGTAAGAACCTTCCTTGTGGTACATATATGGTAGATGGTGTTGTTGAGCTGCATGCTTTATTCCATGCAATGAGGAATGCATTTGTGGAGTCAGTTTGACCATCTGGTTTGGCCCCAAAATTGACTACATTTAAGGTTTCCCAAGAGGCTACGACTCTAAATGTGAAGAGAAAAAGTACTAATGCATATCTTATAACTAGAAGTGCAAGAATGTTGTTCTTTGCCCTTAGTTGTGACATTCTAGTATTCAAAATAAGATGATTATAGTTGTGTAAGACAGAAAGGAAGGCACAAAAGGCTTGAAGAAGAAATCGAGTAGTGGTGGCGTGGAATTAAGAACAGGATGTGGGAATACTTATGGATAAGAATATGATTGACAAAAAAAAAAAATTTAAAAAGCAAGAGTTTTTTTCTTATTATTATTTTTTTGACGGGACGGAAGAGTTTGCTCTATGAAGACTGAATATTAGTGATGGAAAACATGCATGTGTCTACTAGCAAAGGAAACATGCAAGAATGGACATTAATATGTGAGGTATAAATTAAAGAAAAGACAAACTACAACAAGATGGTTGCTTGATACGATTGAAAGCACTCGAAAGTGATAACTATTAGCCCCTATGGTGAGCGGCGGAACTACAGGGACCGGCAGTGGCCAGAGCTCGAGAATTAAATAATTATATAATAAAATATTATAATTTTTGAACTTATAAATAATATAATAAATTTATTATTTTTCATATTGTATGAAAGGAAATTTTATTGAAGAAGTGACTATGACAATTTTTTGTAATTTATTTTAAACATTTTGATAAGTTTTGCAAAGAGTTTAATAAATTTAATAAAGAAGTTTTTGTTAAACTACAAGTCTATATTTAAAGATCAAATCGTTGGGAAGATTAACAAATATCGTGTAAGAATAAAAGTGATGGGTTAAATTTATTATTTAACAATGACAACTAAGCAAACGAGGGAACTAAAGCTAATGAAATTAAGCTTTTCACTGGTATTTGATCATTTTAACGTCTTATTACCTTTATGTCATCAAATTTATAATTAAATTATGTATCTTCGATATAAGAAGTTGAAATTATTCGATACTTTTAAAAATAAATTTTGTGTTGAGAATTTTTTTTTTTTTTTACATAGTCTTTAGAAACCCAAATCAATATTTATGTGACCAGTGTACAAATAAGTGTAAATTTCAATTATATATGTATTTTACATGATATTAATTAATATTGGATGTAAATAGTAATTAAAACTAATATGTTGATTAGATATTTAATTAATTAAAATTTATGTACTTATTTAAACTATAATTATCATATATTAATGTTAGTGTCTTAATCACTATATTCAAATAATGTAAATGTTCTGTATTCAGTCACCCCAATCTAAAGTTTCTGAAACCACTACTATTGGGATGACAACTTGCAAACCCTGAAATATATGGAACCACCATGTCGATCTTGTCTTCTGGTATTATGTTATGCTTCTTGCCAACCCCTTCTCTTGTTTAGGCCCAAGAAAGACGCCACCCTATCCCCATATCCCACCTCATCCCATCCGTCTATACATTTTGAATTGAGATGCATTGTTGGTGGTTATCCAAATGCACACAAAATCAAAAGTATGAGTTATATGGAAATGAAAAATAAAAAAGGAATATATTATTTCAGTTTTCTCGAGGTTCTTTCATCCACGTCATTTTCAAAGAGCATTAGGGGAAAAAAACCACACGGCCGGCCACATGTTAGAAGGCATGTGACGTGCAGTTACAAGAAACTTTTAATCGTTTGAAATAATTGGTTCATGGAGGGATTTGATGGTTAAAAGTCCAAACATTGTCTCCTCCATTTTTATAATTTATGATAATTTTAATTAGTAAAGATATAAATTGATATATTTTGGTGTTCATGCATCATATTATTAAGGTTTTTTGTATGAACTTTTTTTGCCAAAAAACAATTTTTAATTAAAAAATATATAGAAATTTTTAGATAAATGAATAATTTTATGTAAAAAAATCATCAAAATATAAAATAAAAAAGCTGGTTTAGTAATTTTTATAAGCTGAAAAAAGTAACTTTTTAAAATATCTATATCATAGTATCAAACTTTTCTAAGTTAAAATAAACACATCCTAAATCCACAATAATAACAAAGTATTTTCTTATTACTATTGAAGTGAGTCATATATATCAAATTAACTCATTTACGTGTTATTGTAAACCATATATATGCAGATAAGTATATTTAAATGGCTTTCACTACAATTTTTTTTTTAAGTTAAACTAACTCATTATGCCTTTATTGTAAATATCATTCAACAAACGTTTGGTTGATTCAAATAATTCAACACTTATTTTTTTTAAATAAAGTCTCAAGTTCGAGTCTTATGAATAGAAAAAGAAAAATTAACTCTAAGAGACCTTTACTCATATAGTGGCTAACTCAACTTGATCCAAATTAAATAAAGTTTAGTAAATTTTGGATACTAATAATTTAATTTAGACCAAAAATATTAACACCATTTGATTTAACCAGTTGACCCGTCAATGCCGACTGTTAATTGAGCCTGCTATTTGGTGTGAAAATTTTTTATTAAAAAATAAAAACTAAACTAAACCATTTAATGGAAAACAAACAAACGTTCATTCGTACAATTTCGACGAAAGCACTTCGTACCAAAAAGCTTTTCTCTTGTTAATTAAACAACTTATCAAGAGTACTTAGTGTCAAAAAAACAAAATGAAAAATCAAAGGTTACCATAGAACATATTTTAGTTTATATGCAACGACTTGCATGAGACTATACGAGAAGGGAAGTAGGGACAAAAATACGAATTACCATACATGGCTGAATAAAGAAATTCAAGCATATTTTATGTGAGGCTATATACGATCGACTTTGTCAGTTATATTCTTTGGAGTTTAATAGAAGGCTGAATAAAAGATACTCCAGTATATTTTATGGTTTCAAAATTCATTATAGGAACAAGTTGTGTGGAAATAATTGAAATGGACCTTAGGGTTGCAGTCATCTCCATATCTCCCTGTAGTACAGGAAAGTATTAAGACCGAAGAGAAAAGTAGGCTTTCATTTTGTGAGAACATATATATATATATATATATATATATATATATATATATATATATATATATATATATATATATATATGATTAAAACAGTTTTACATCTGTCATTAATAAATAGAAATAGTAAAAAATACCAATTTATATAAATAACTACCTATTATAATGAGGGATCCACCATGATTTCTCACTTTTCCCTATTTTTATTAGTTGATAGTATAAAACTATTTTACACTGTTAGTACATACCAATTAAACTATATATATATATAGAAATTTGTGATGTATATATGATTATGATTGTGTTTGTACTCTGTATATAACACGCATTTTGAGGAATTTCATTCCCCGTTCTCTCATTTCCTCAAGTACTGATCTCACTTTCATCTGCAAATCAAAACTTTCCTCTCCGGTTTAAATTCTTTCTTCAATGACAGGTAGATATGGAGATGACTAAGGACCATTTCTTTTTCTCTTCATTTTGATTATTTCCACACAGCTTGTTTCTTATTGTTGAGATATAAAACTATTCATGTGCCTTTATCTAACAATTTAAGTTTTTGGAAAAGATGATTCTTGACATGATATATATCAAAGCTTCTATGACTTTGTTTGCTCTTATTTTTCTAAATAGAAGTTTAATTTCATTAGCATAAAGTAAGGTTGGACCTGTGTATTAGGCCCAAAGGGCTCTTACGTGAGGGGGCATGTTGAAATATAAAATTATTCATATATCTCTATCTAATCGTTTAAACTTTTGAAAGAAATAGTTTATGACCCTTGCTTTGAGTTTTGAAACCATAAAGTACACCTAAATCTTTTTTATTTAGCCATGTCTAAAAAATTCCAAAGAGAATACTTAACAAATTATGGTAGCCTCACATAAGATATACTTGAATCTTTTGCATGAGAGGTTGTGTTGAAATATAAAATTATTCATGTGAGTTTATTCAATCAGTTGTGCTTTTAGGAAAGATAGTTCATAACACCTGTTCTACATTTTGAAACCATAAAATATAATCTTTTTATTCAACCATGTCTATTAAACTCCAAAGAGAATAACTAACAACTTATGGCAGCCTCTCATAAAATATACTTGAATCTTTTATTCAACCGTCTTTTTGTTCATATAGATTTTTAAAATTCATACTTTTTTACCCTAATTCTCTTTGAAAATGATGTAAATGAAAGAATCTAGAGAAAATTGAAATAACATATTCTCGTTTTTATTATTTTTCATTTCCATATAACTCATACTTTTTATTTTTTGTGCTTTGATAACCACCAATAACATCTCAAATGAAAATAGATGTGCTTGGGATGCAACAGGATTGGGTAGGGAGGCGTCTATCTTGCTCCTAAAGCAAGATAAGGGGTTGGTAAGATGCATATCATAATCCAGAAAACAAGAAAATAATGCAGGTTCCGTAAATTGTTGAGTTTGTAAGTTGTCACCTTAAATGGTGGAGATTACAATAGTGTTGTCAAAAATGGTTTAACTTGACTTACCTGGGTTGTTGCACTAAGGGTTGATGATAAAACAAGTTAATACATTACAAGTAAATTCACTTTAGTAATAAGGTAGAAAATTTCTAACCTAGCTCAACCTATCCAAGCTCAACCTATCCAAGTTGGTGGGTTAAATGAGTTGGTTCATTAAAAGTTAAAATAATAAAATAAAATTGAAAGACCTAAAAAATAAAAAATGCCAAAAAAAATAAAAAAAAATAAAAAAGAAAAAAATAAGGAAATATATAAAATGCAGAAAAAAAGAGTATCGAAAACTGCAATTCTTGGTTGTGTTGAGACATATGAAGAGTGTAACACCCTCTAGACATATGCACTATGCTCGAGTCATGGGGCTATATCTAACGGTTATTACAGTTTATTACGGTGCTGTGAAGGAACTTTAAAATAAGAAAATATAATATATGGTCCATAAACTATACTTCTTTACTGAATAAGGATTTATAACCCCAAATATTTGATACACATAAAGTAAAATAATTACACATTAAAAGAAACTTAACTAATATTACATATATCTTGTAGAAAGGTCTATAGTTGTCACTTTGTATTTATGGGATGCCCATTTTCATTTTTGCTGCAGGCTCAAATCCAGGTCCTGCATTGTGGATATGTCCAACAACATCTACTGTAGACTTGAAGTCCAATCTCTATACTGGAATGTTTATGAAAAATATATAAACAAGTGGTGATAATTAATTTAAAGTTCTTGGTAGTTACACTCGATCCACTAAACATACGTGGGTGTCATCATAAACATTTTAGTTGCTTTGGTTTATTATGGAAAATGTGAACACATACACATAAGCACTAGTTTAATTTTAAGTTTGAAAACATATTCCTCGAAGCATATTACTTCTTTTTAACAATCACCTGGCATATTTCATGGCAAAGATAATAGCAATAATAACATAACACTTCAATAATAATTATAACAACATAATAGCATAATAAGATGCTTAAATATGCATATGCATATGTTGATGCACAATCTTGACTAATGTAAGTGCACTTGACTTTCTTATTTCTTTCTTTAACTTGCTACTTGAACTTCTGTACTTGGTCTCCTAGAGGTGAATGACATCTCTCACCTATGAGTAATAGCCTGTTTCTCAAGACCGAGCTTGTTCTTATACATAAGTGACAAGTTTACTATCCCTGACATTCACAACGGTTTATTCCCCTTAAATCTGGTCAGGGGCTGGTCCAAGTGATTCTCTTAGGCAGTACTGTCATGGCCCACTATGAAGTGGAGGATCAGTAAGTCCTTTTGCAAATTCTTGTTATCCTTCTTTTCTTTTTTATACATAACCATGCATGAATATGCACTTATGCATATGTTTCGTATCTTTCCTTCAAACATCTTTGCATGTATAATTTTCATGTACATGATGCATACATAATCATAGCATTCATATAATTTTATTGAAAATTCGACACTATAATAACTGAAACATAAGGCTTCACAATATACAGACAGTATAATTTCAACCAGCTAGTTTCAGCAGTCAAAAATCCTCATTTCAATATATCAATTTCATATCAATTTTAATAAGAATTTTTGTTGATGATTTAGTCCTGTGGCTCTTTATGGTCTATAGAGCTTTTAAACTTTGAAGCTGTCAGATTATCTTAATTTTCTCAAATTTGCCTTGTTCTTCTAAATTTCACCCAAATTTTATTTTAATTCATTTTAAGCTAAAAATTTAATAGATTGTTTCATGTTTGTCTACTTTTAAACCTATTTGGTTTCACTAAATTTTGAGGTTTATAACTTGAGTTATGAAAGTTTTACTCAAGGCTGCCTTGTTTTAGGACAGACTTATACACTTAAATTTAGAAAATCACTAAAAATTCCATCTTACATCCTTTTTATTCAAAATTTGTATTAAATGTAGCTATTTGAACTCCCTTTCAATCCTCATAAGTTTCACTCAATTAGGTAACTAGAACTCAAGTTATGAGCTCCTCAAATATGCTGCCCTATTTTACCCTAAACAGAGCATAAGTCAATTTTAAGAAATTACTGAGAGCAATCTACTCATGATATGACTCTAAAATTTTTATAACATGATTATCTATGTATTAGCTTTCTAATAAAATTAGATTTACTTAATTTGAAGTTATATAGTGTGAGTTATGCCCCTTTGCATCACACTCTAGTCTGGACAGAGAGTGAAATCTAATAGCCAAATTTTAAAAATCATATACCAATCCATTTCAAGTCCAGTGGACTTATAATTTATATTTTTGGATTGCTCTTAAAGTTTAGTTTCATCTAAAATTAGTTTCACTCGTTAAGTTATGGGCTTTGCTATACAGACATTGCCTTAGGGTTTTCCCTAACAGCCTCCTCTATTTTAGTTCTATCTTGTTCTTTTAATTAAATCTTCAACCTAACTAAGTTTTCCTACTTCAAATTACTAGAAAAGAACCACAACACCATCATACAAGTGTACACCATAGATGATACAAAGGAGAACATATTAACCACACAGCCCAAAAACACAAACAAAAGTAAGAATTTAAGCTACGTACCTCAAGATTCTTGAAATTAGGGAAGGAAGGAAGATAAAACCAACATCCTAGCCTTCCTTTCCCTTTATGGCAGTAGCTCATATGGAGGTGAAAAGTCTCCACTTGATGTTTGATCATCAAATTGATAGAGGGGTTTTTTAGAGAAGAAGATGAGGATCAATTTTCATACAATGAGCAAATGGTTTTGAGGCTAAGAAGGCCACCAACTATGAGCTTGATGCTCATAATGATGTAGGTGATGAGAAGAAAATGAAAATGGAGAAGGTGAATGAAGGGGGGAAGGTCCAAATTTTTGAGGGTATATGGGGAGGAACTGTTGACTTATCACTTAAGTTGAGTTGGCTTACTCCTCAAGCTTGATAGGTTAAATTTCAATGGCAGTTTTGAAGCAAGAATCAAATTCTTCTAAGCTAAAATTTGAGTGGCATTTTTAGCCGCTAAGAGGATTTGTGTGGTTAGTTTCCAGCCACATATCCTAGGATTTTTAAATAATATTTATGCCCACAGGCAATATAGAACCCTTGATCATTAATTTAAGGTGAACGAATATTAATTCGGGTATTATGAGTTTCCAGGGATATCATATATACAATGTGAGTAACCTCACTTTTTTTTAAAATCAAGAGTAGAAAATATCAATTACAAGTTATTATATGTATTTTAGTTATCTACTAGGGTCGTGGGGCCCATATAATTCCGGAATTAGGATTTTTCTATGATTGCCCATCTCATTAATCGTAAATCTTTAATTACAACTTCGTCCCTACTTTTACTATAGTTTACCTAATTTCAATTTTGCCCTTGCCTCGGGGCCTGAGCTTCCTTCTATCTCAGTCTACCCTCAAAGCTCAAGATGTTACAAAGAGCCATAACAGGAGAATTGACTGAAATAAAGGGGAAGAGGGCCATAGCAACAATAGCAATAGGATCGCCACTAAACGTTTTGATATGCGAAGCCTAGCCTATGCTTTTACTTCAAGCTTGGCAATGACAAAGGCAACTGGTGGCAAATTGATTTGCAAATCCAACATAGGATAACAACAATGGATTGGTTAATCATGAAGATGCGAACAGATGAGGACAAGGGCCTGGATATGTGCAATAGTGCTTCTGTCATTTCACTCTTATGTTGTTGTGTGTTAAGGTTAGAGAATTAGGAGGGAGAGATAATAGGGAAGCTATGAAGGTAAAGCTAGAAAAATAGGCCAATGAACGATGACCCAACAAAAAAAGTAGCCTTTTATTTTTTGAAACAATCTAGGCTAACCTGACTCAACTCGGATCAAACATGTATAACCTACGAGTTATGTAGGTTAAGGTCAATCTAACCTGAGGTCTAAATGAGTTGTATTTTTTATTATAAGTTTAATTTATTTACAAAATTTATCTCAAAATTCAAGATAATTACAAATGAAAAAAATATCATAATCATTTCTTCACTAAAAATTCCTTTCATACAATATGAAAAAAAAATCAATTTATAATATTATGTTTAAATTTAAAAATCATAACTGTTTATAATAAACTTATTTAAGTGTTGAGCTTTAGAGGTTTTGGTAGCTAGCTCCCTGACAGTCCCCTTAGTTCCCACACCTTTAGCTCATAGCATGTTTGAGAGTTTCATTTTGAAAGGAAAGGGAAAGTTACTATGGAGGGTTTAACCTTTATTTAGGAGTTTTATTTGAAGAAGGATGAGACATTGAAGGATTTTTAATAATACTCTCTAAAACCCTCCTTTATGTTCTTGTGGTTTTTCTCTTCTTTATACCTCCAAAACCCTCTTTTATTGTCCATTTTTACATGTTTCCTTTAGTAGTAGACAAATGGCATTCTTTATCTTTCTTCTTATAGCAAACTCTTCCTTTTCTTAATTTTTTGTTATACAAAATCCTATCTATAAATATTCCCATAACCTATTCTCAACTTCCACACCACCACTAGCCGATTTCTTCTTCAAGCCTAACTTTAATCATCTTATAACCGTCACTTGAATACTAGAATGGCAAAACTAAGGGCAAAGAACAATGCTCTTGCACTTCTAGTTATATATGCATTAGTACTTCTTCTCTTCACATTTTGAACAGCCATAGCTTCTTGGGAAACCTTAAATGTAATCAATTTTGGGGCCAAACTAGATGGTCAAACTGACTCCACAAACGCATTCCTCACAGCTTAGGATAGAGCATGCTGCTCAACAACACCACATACCATATATGTGCCACAAGGAAGGTTCTTACTTGGTAATGGAGTGTTTAAGGGGCAGTGCAAGAACAATGGCATCACAATGTGATTGATGGGGCACTTGTTGCACTTTCCAATTATAATGATATTGGAAATGCTGAAAATTGGTTACTATTTGATGAAGTTAATGGAATTTCAATAATTGGTGGAGTCCTTGATGGCCAAGGTGTAACACCCTTTATTATATAAGCCATGCTCAAGTCATGGAGTTATATTAAAAGGTTGTCACTATACTAAGAAAATCTTTAAAATATGGAAAATATAATACATGGCCCTTTAACTGCTCTCTTTATTACTGACTAATAGTATCTAATACATAGAGAATAAAATAATTATACTTTAAAAGAAATTGTGACTGACTTAATACATAGCGTCTACTTCCGACTAGTCGTTAGCTAGTTTCAATAGTCTCTTGGTCTGATTTTGCGCCCGAGTCTTGCTCAGTGAATGTCCCAGTCCTCCACATCGCACTTCATTTCTAACTTAGGTGATGGAATATTTACGGAAAAGAGAAACATACAAGTAGGCAGTGAGAACCTAAGGTTCTCAGTAGGTAAACTCAAACCAATCTTACAGTGCCATCATAAACATTCCAGCCGCTTCGGTTTATTATGAAAATATGAGCACATATGAACAAATAGTGGTTGAATTTTAAGTTGAAAACACCCTTCTCGAAGCGGGTTATATTTTAACAACCACTTGCCATGTCATATGACAGACATAGAAATACGGATAGTATAATATGCTTCAACAAGGATCATAATAGCATTATGACTTAACTAGATAATTGAAGATGCACATATAGATGCTTATACTTGAATGTATGCAAGTGCACTTGACTTAATTTATCTCTTCTTTAACTTGCAACTTAACCTTGCCATTCTGTACTTGGTCCCCCGAAGGTGAATGGCATCTCTCACCCCTGGGTGATAGCCTGCTTTTGAGGTTCGAGCTCGTACCTATACATGAGTGATGGGTTTACTTTCCTCGACCCTCACAAATGGTCTATTCCCCCAACTGGGTCGAGGGCCTGGCCCAAGTCTTAGACAAGATCACCTTCAGCCCACGCTAGCTGGGTCTATGCCATGCCTCACGTGATAGCTTGGTACGTCTTGCTTGCAAGTTCTCATAAATCTTATTCTTCTTTGGACATGATTATACATGCATATGCTACATGCAATCATTCATATACTTCATATCATACTTAAATCATTCTTGCATATATGAATCTCATGAGCATAAAATATAAATGTATAATATTCATATAATTCACATATTTCTGCCGAAATTTCGGCAGCATAACGAATCGAGTCTGCTTTCTCATGAAGAGTGCCAGGCAACCAGTACAAATGTACAAACTTGCAATTCAATATGGACCAGCAAATATATATATATTCATAGCAGCATTCATTAATTTCAATTCAAGCACCAATTGGGTTTTTGGTTTATTCTCTCCTGTTCTGCTTGAGTTTGGTATACTCCACCTTTATTGCAATTCAACTCATTTGAATCTAATTTTTGGATATATCATAGCATTATATGTCTAGTTTCTAACTCTTTTAGTCCCATCTCATTTTGATTTATATAACTCAAGATGTAAAAATTTTACCTCAGACTACCCTATTCTTAGCCGGAATTGGGTTCTTAGAAGTAAAAATTCACTAAAATAGAAACCTAGGTGAAATCATACGAAATTTATATCAAATTAAAGCTAACAGAACAAGATTTCAAATGAAATAAGTTTTATGTCATTTTCATGAGCATATCTTGAGTTATGAGTCCCGAAACTTGACCCTACTGGACTACCCTATTCTAGCTTGGTTTGAACTTAAGTCAACTTCATTGGTGTGCTGGGAACAAATGGCAATGAATCTGACTTTGAAATTTTTATGGGATGTTTCCTTACATATTAGCTTTCAAACAGCATTGGTTGCACTCAATTTGGAGTTGTGTAGGGTGAGTTATACTCTTCTCAACTCATATTGCCCAGATGAGAATCCAGATTTCTAGGTCAAACTTCAAAAATTCATAACTAATTCTATACTAATCCAATGGCCTTATATTTTATATGTATGGAAAGCCCTGAATGTCTAGTTTCATATAAAAATAGTTTCATCAAATTTAATCAGCTGTTGCCAGAGCCATACACTCCACCGTACAGACCATTGAGGGGAAAACCCTAACAGCTTCTTGAATTCTTCTTGGATTCATGTTCTTCTCTAGTCAATCCATCCAATCTTCAATTCAAACTCACATATACACCTTAAACCAATTCATCCTCGTCACTCAAGATAACATCAGTATCTTGCAAGAAATTGCAAAGAAAGTGGAGTCCCAATCAGCCCAATTCAAAGAAAACAAGAAAAGAAGTTGGAATTCCTACCTCTTCTAGGTGTTGTTGTGCTAGATTGCTGCCTTGGATTGAAGGAATCTTGATGAAGCTTGAAGAGTAGATGGAGATGGAGTGAAGATGAGTTGAGATAGGAGAGAAATAATGAGGGTTCAGCAGGTTATAAATCCGAAAATAATCAAGGGAGTTGGAAGGAAATAATTGGAGACTTTTGGAGCAAGATTACATGTGATTGGTGGATGTGTTTTCCTTCTCCAATATGATTTGGCTGCCTTCTTGAAGGCTGATTGTGGCGCCACTTGTAGGGTGTGTTGGCTGAATCTTGGCCATCCATCCTAGGGATCTCGTAATATAATTTCTATTAGTCCAATTCCGACAGTTCAAAGTATCGAAATCTTACCGATTTCCTTTAAATCAGTAAATCGGTAAATCGGTTTTGGAAAAATTCTATGAAGTTTCCTATGCTTTCAATCTAATTCTCTCATATCTAATTTCTCTAAATGATACTTAATTGGCTCTAAGTAAAAATTTAATCGAATGCTAATTAATCTTATGTAGTTGATAAAACCAAACAACTAGGCGAAAACGATAAAAATCCGATGGAGGAGAGGCCAAGTTTTTCCACTATCTTGAGCAACACTTGGCGCCACTCATATGTGGTAGGGGTGGCTGAATTTCAGCCACTTAAGTGAGGGGTTCCAGTAGAAAATTCTGCTGGTTCGGTTCTGGCGGTTTAAAATACCGAATCTTCACCGATTTTCTTCAAATCGGCAAAACTTTACTAAATGACACTGAGAGGATTTCTATATCTCTATTCTAATTGTTCCTAAGCCTCATCCCTTTAATTAACATCTAATTAACTCCTAATTAATATTTAGTTAACTCCTAATTACCCTCACATAACTATTGAAAGCAAATAAATAGATTAACGACGTAAATTAGACAATTTCGCAAATTTGGAGCCTTTTTGTTTTCTATTTTCTGTAACTAATGGCATTTCTGTAATTTTGAGCAAGTCCAGGGACACCCCACATCATTTCACACCTGACTGCCTCCATGGCCCAATCGGCAGAGATTTAAACTTCTACGGTTTCACCACGTGATTCTGCTTCGTTTAAAACCCCATTCTGCTAATTCTACAGATGTAGGAACATAAAGGTCATTTTATGAAAAGTTCTAGGGCGGATATAAAGGTCATTTTATGAAAAGTTTTAGGGTTATTGTGAAAATAAGTTTTTGGGGTCAAAACATAATTTCTAAAAAATTCAGGGTATCACTGCGATTAACAAAAGTTTGTAGGGGCACTTTTGTCATTTCTTAATTTTTAACATAGGGTAGTGCCATAATTTCAACGGCAGTGTTACACTACTCTATAATTCTAAGTGTGAGGATCGTCATGGCATAGCGCTGCCTGAGAAATTCTCACACTGCCTAAGGGAAATAATTTAAAATTCCTATTACGTTCTGTTTATGAAAATGGGGATGTTACATTCTACCCACCTTGAAAAGAATTTTTTCCTCAAAATTCTAAGATTAAGAAGGGTTAATGAAAAGTCCTTTTAACTTATAGGGATACTCCTCTTTTCGAGTTTGCATCTTGTCTTGAATTACTTGCCGGTAGCTATGAGGTAGTGTCTCAATGCGTACAAAAGATCCATAAGGGTTATATTGG
This sequence comes from Pterocarpus macrocarpus, assembly GCA_031439585.1. Lineage (NCBI taxonomy): Eukaryota > Viridiplantae > Streptophyta > Magnoliopsida > Fabales > Fabaceae > Pterocarpus > Pterocarpus macrocarpus. The sequence goes on along the minus strand of CM062516.1, from coordinate 14,088,596 downwards.
TTTCCAAGCTTGCCTTGTCTCTATGACGCTTTGAATCATTGTTCTGTTTATTGGAGACTCTTACCCATCCCCCTTGCTCTATATTCCGCTACTCTTGATTTGTGGTAGTTGCTAAATCTTTCGCCACTTGTACCTAAGACCTTAGATATTCAACTCATGAAGATTTGCAATTGCAAAGATTAGCAGCTATCGTAGTAATTGACGTCAATATGTAGGAATGATAATGCTTGGGTCAAGGAGGTCTGTATATTCTTTCCCAAAATTCTTATTCACTCAGCTACCCTTAATTTAATAATAAATTCGCCTCCGACACGGTTCTTTAGAAACATAGGCTTAGGCCTTTTCTCAAAATTATAACTAGGAGCCTTATCTTAAAACTCATTCTTCTTGGTAAGATCTGCCTTGTGTCTATTACCTGTAGGAAATTTTCAGGTCGCTTCCATTATACGGATTAAGTCCTAAGGCTCATAACTCTTTCTATTAGTCTAATATCCTTCTTGGTTCCTAGTTATTAAGATACAGGCAATTTAATGTGAAAACCAAAGTCAAAAGTTAGATCCTTTTATCAGAGCTGCAGAGTTTCCTTACCATATTGTCTTATAAGATGTCTATCCAATATCTATGCAGAGAGTTGTCGTGGATTATATGAGTGCCAAAATATACTTTGTTTCGCTAACATTCTGATCCATCATTAGGTTCATTGAGTAAATTCCTCATCCTCCTTGTCATGTGTTTGATTACTTGTGCGCTATGTTTTCCGGTAACTTTCCAATACTTGTGCCTTGGGCCCTAAATACCAACTGAAGAAGTTCTACCATTACAAAAACTACCAGCTACAGCAGCAATCAACTTCGACAAATAATGGTCATAGTGGATTCGTCGAAGTTTTTCAGGAAGTTGATTAAGCTATATCCAAGCTCTCACCTACCTGATCTTCTCTGATCAGTGATGAATCCCTTTTCATTAGATTTTAAGTATAAGGCTAGAGCTCTCTTCTAAACTATAACTATGGTCCCTACTTCGAAATCTCTCCTTGCTCTTGCAGACTTTATTCCATTTCTCATTATTTACTAATTGGATCTCGTGCCGCTCTTGTTGAACTTCTCAATGATTGTTGTGATACTGGTTCCCTTAAAACATGATTAGCTTCACGTACGGAAAAGATTGTGGGACAGGCGAAGTCCCTGCCACTCTTCTACTTTCTTCAATTGGTTAGCATGGAGATTCCTCGACTATTGTGTTGATGTCCACCTCCCACCTTTGTTGGCACCAATGTTACCAATTTCATTGGGGGTTTGTCCTAATACAATATATATAGATGTGTGTTAGTTTCAGTGGCTAAATCTCATATTACCCTAACTGCTAAGCCTTCTGGCTATTCTTCATAATATCTTACCCCCAGGATGTAATCCATTTGTTGTGAGAAATGGAAATGATGGTCTTGCTATCCTGTTGAAGTTACAATATGAGGACTTCCCAGAAGGTCACCCATCATAATATTACTCTCGTCCAAGCACACTTAACTACGGAACTCTGATGGGACCTAGTGCGTTAGTGATGATCGCATTTAATCTGGTCCAAGGTATAGAGACTTTTCTGGCTGCCTCTAATTTCGACATCGCAACCTTGCCCTTCATGGGGCACATTTTCAAATCCTTTTTGATCTTATATTGGTGCATCATCCAGTCTTACTTAGGGTGCATTGGGTCTGTTGCACTTATGACCGGTGCGAAGGTAACCTTGCTTGATATTTTGTACACAATCTTATCTGCACCGTAATCTCATACTAGGTAGCTTTTCTCTCTTTAATGGGCCAGTCAGAAATCCAAACTTCCTCTTTTGCTACCTCATTCCTACTATGTTCTATTGTTCTTGTGGGAACTTGTCTGTTTTCATTTGTCAGAACCTACCTTGTGGTTGCTCCCTTGGTCTGTCGGGATTTGTTGTATACTTTAAGTCTTTATTACTCTCGCCTGAATCTAAATGCATTCCTTATCGAGTTACTCCACCCATAATATATATAATGGTACCTAAAGGCGATTATTTGACTTTGCCTTTTTTCTCTAAATAGCCTAATTCCTCTACTAATAACATGTTGAAGACGATGCTATCATCCAGTTCCTGTGGTGGCTGACGTTGATAGAATTTAAACATGACTAGATTTTCTAGCACTTCTTTTATCCCTGAAAGGTAGAAAAAATTACACTTGGCTCGTATGCCACCTCTTGTCTGAAAGTGTTCCTACTTCAGGTTAGCAGGAGATATACTGCCTCTCTCTCTTGTTGCACTTATAACTTCATTTGCTTTCCATACCGTGTATAATCATATCTCTATCTTGATTCAATATACGGTTAGATGGGTCTTGTTACAGTTTGCTCAATCGTTTCCATTTCGTAGCCAAGATTCCACTTAGTACTCTTCCAATTTGCAACCGCTATAAGGCTAGTTCCCTGTACCCTTGAGGAAGAAACCACTCCATCCTCTGGATGGGGACTTAAAAAATTCTCCTGTATACCTAACAGAAGCTTCTGCCCTTAGCTTCTTTCACTAATTCTCTGCTTCATTCATCCACTCTACAAATTTCTTAATGAAGGATCAGGTCTTCATAATGTGGCGTTACCACAATCCAAAATAAAAACCATTGACTGAATTTGCTGGCGAGGTACCCTCAAGGTAATCTCATCTACGAAGAAAATAAGGGCACTATCCATGCCACATAAGATAACCTCATTAGTGAGTAATCACCTTACTCCTATCGAGAATTAAAGTTACAAGATCAGGTAGAAGAATCCCCTATATTCAAGCTAAAGAAGATAGTTTGGATTAGGTAATCGCTATGAAGCTTGAAACAAGCCCTATCAGGGTGAAGAAGATTCTTACTCAGCTCGTCTCCAACTGAGATCCTGTCCTTGATGATGGAAAATTTTCGGCTACCCGGCAATACTTTGAAAACAACCTTTTTCGATATAACTAGGTTTACTATGTCCATAGCAAACCATTCGACACAATTCCTTTGATTGAATTTCCAATTCTCTGCACTCCTTAAATTGCTCAATTGTCTATCCTTTTATGCCATCGCTACTTTCTAGGAGTCTTATCCCTAATAATTATGTATAAAAGGTCCTTAATAAGCCTGTTGGGTGTTTTAGGCTTCTGTTTACACAAAACCTTATATTAAAGTGATCAGGCTTAACATTCAGTCAAGTGCAACAGGTAGTCCACAACACTCACAACAAGGCTACCATGCACGATATTCCTATGTCCTCGTCATGTGAGGACCTAAAGCATGGTTTAGCTAGATTCTCAGAGTATGCCTCAGAAGCATAATCAGTCCATCCACGAGCCTATATAGGACGAACTGCTCTGATACTAATAAATGTAACACCCTTTATTATATAAGCCATGCTTGAGTCATGGAGTTATATTAAAAGGTTGTCACTGTGCTAAGAAAATCTTTAAAATATGGAAAATATAATACATGGTCCTTTAATTGTTCTCTTTATTACTGGCTAATAGTCTCTAATACATAGATAATAAAATAATTATACTTTAAAAGAAATTGTGACTGACTTAATACATAGCGTCTACTTCCGACTAGTCGTTAGCTAGCTTCAATAGTCTCTTAGTCTAGTTTTCCGCCCGAGTCTTACTCAGTGAATGTCCCAGTCCTCCACATCGCACTTCATTTCCAACTTAGGTGCTGGAATATTTACGAAAAAGAGAAACATACAAGTAGGCAGTGAATATTTACGGAAAAGAGAAACATACAAGTAGGCAGTGAGAACCTAAGGTTCTCAGTAGATAAACTCAAACCAATCTTATAGTGCCATCATAAACATTCCAGCCGCTTCGGTTTATTATGAAAATATGAGCACATATGAACAAATAGTGGTTGAATTTTAAGTTGAAAACACCCTTCTCGAAGCGGGTTATATTTTAACAACCACTTGCCATGTCATATGACAGACATAGAAATACGGATAGTATAATATGCTTCAACAAGGATCATAATAGCATTATGACTTAACTAGATAATTGAAGATGCACATATAGATGCTTATACTTGAATGTATGCAAGTGCACTTGACTTAATTTATCTCTTCTTTAACTTGCAACTTAACCTTGCCATTCTGTACTTGGTCCCCCGGAGGTGAATGGCATCTCTCACCCCTGGGTGATAGCCTGCTTTTGAGGTTCGAGCTCGTACCTATACATGAGTGACGGGTTTACTTTCCTCGACCCTCACAGCGGTCTATTCCCCTTAAATCTGGTCGAGGGCTGGCCCAAGTCTTAGACAAGATCTGCTTCAGCCCACGCTAGCTGGGTCTATGCCATGCCTCACGTGGTAGCTTGGTACGTCTTGCTTGCAAGTTCTCATAAATCTTATTCTTCTTTGGACATGATTATACATGCATATGCTACATGCAATCATTCATATACTTCATATCATACTTAAATCATTCTTGCATATATGAATCTCATGAGCATAACATATAAATGTATAACATTCATATAATTCACATATTTCTGCCGGAATATCGGCAGCATAATGGATCGAGTCCGCTTCCCCATGAATAGTGCCGGGCAACCAGTACAAATGGACAAACTTGCAATTCAATATGGACCAGCAAATTTATATATATTCATAGCATCATTCATCAATTTCAATTCAAGCACCAATTGGGTTTTCGATTTATTCTCTCCTGTTCTGCCCGAGTTTGGTATACTCCACCTTTATTACAATTCAACTCATTTGAATCTAAATTTTGGATATGTCATAGTATTATGTGTCTAGTTTCTAACCCTTTTAGTCCCATCTCATTTTGATTTGTATAACTCAAGATATAAAAATTTTACCTCAGACTACCCTGTTCTTAGCCAAAATTGGATTCTTATAAGTAAAAATTCACTAAAAATAGAAACCTTGGTGAAATCATACGAAATTTATATCAAATTAAAGCTAACAGAACAAGCTTTCAAATGAAATAAGTTTCATGTCATTTGCATGAGCATATCTTGAGTTCTGAGTCCCGAAATTTGACCCTACTGTACTACCCTATTCCAGCTCGGTTTGAACTTAAGTCAACTTCATTGATGTGCTGGGAACAAATGGCAACGAATATGACACTAAAATTTTTATGGGATGTTTCCTTACATGTTAGCTTTCAAACAGCATTAGTTGCACTTGTAACACCCTAATAATACCATACTATGCTTAAGTCATTTTATGGCATCACTAGTTGTTACTCTTAACTAGCGGAAGTTCTTGTCTAATGAAATTAGCGTAATATACGAAAATAGCATGCAAATTTTTTTGTAAAACCTTTATGCTTGGAAACTGAGCCTTTACGCACTTACTTACTCGCATACGTGTGAACGTTGTTCTTCATATCGCTGAGTTATTAATGAGACATATGACAAAATGGAAACAACATAACACAATACCTTAAGCCAAGAATGCAATCAGAGATAATCAAGGTCATCATTACACTTAATAAGTATCACATACGTAATATGTCAAATTAAGCAGCATGACTTCCTACATGCTCTTAATTACACATGAACTGCCCAATTAGGGCTCATAAGAAAATGAAGATACTATGCTACTCTCCTGATTCTCCTTAGCTAGGTGAAGAAACATGGCAGCTCCTCGTCTTATCCAGTCAGGTATCGTCAGTAGTGCTACCATTGATGCTATCAACTCCATCTGAAGACGACACGGTAACGTAGGAGTGAGAAATGCAAGATTTCTCAGTAGGATCGCGACTAGACAAACACTGTGTCATCGTCATCGTCCCAGCCACTTCGGGTTTAATTATAAAAGCAAAGGGGATGATATGAGTTCAATTTTAATGATTTTGAAAACTTAAACCCCGAAGCGGGTTGCTTTTAGATTTAACATCATAACTACATCATCATAATCTAACATACATGCTGAAACATAGAATAAACATTTATAATGCAAATGGACAACATCAGTACATGCAAGGAGGTGCATCATCATAGACTTAACCATGGTTATACTGTTGACTTTACTTTCATTTTTAGCACGTGCTTAACATTCTTTACTTTCCTTTAAAATAGACTGCTTTTGGACATGAGCTCATTCCGTGACCGTCGTCACGCAGTACTAACCAAATCAGACTGAGCCGATATTGGTTACCTCTAAGTTGGAGGGTCCTCCAAAACACCCTTGCCTCCCTCATAGAGGTTCCTTGTGGATCGCCATCTCTCACTTCCCTTACCAAGTGATTGAAGGGTCACGCCCCATTGATTCTTTTCTTATCTTTATACTTTACATGCATAACTCCTTGACTAGACGCATGCAATGTTATGACTAAGTCCATAATTTTGACGAAAATTCGGCAGCATAACAGCTAGACCGGAGCTTCCCCAAAATGCCAATCATCAGCATTCAACCAATAGTTCATCATATCTATATCATATCATCACACTTATCATTCAATCATGAGACAAAGCTCAATCAATCTCATCATTCATCATGCCAAGTGGCATCACACATTCATACCCTAAAGGGGTTTATAGTTGTGTTGTTCTTTGTGAAGAATATTATGAATCATCACATGATTTCCCATGATAGAATCACATAGTTAGGATATGTGTTTATAGTCTTTTAGTTACTTGGTCCTTGGATGAAAGTATGCTTTACTTAAGTACATGTCTTATGAAACACTTGTTCAAATTAATTAAATTATGTGATTGTTTCCTTTCCTTGAGATAGCGCACTTAGTGATTCCTAGGTTCATGGTATGTTTAGAGGCCCTAATCATACTTCTGTTCCCAAGGAGTTCGAGATCCCTCTAATCCTTGGGTCATGACAACGCATAACCACATCATGAACCCAACAACACCAATGTTCACTAATCACCAAGGGTGACTTTTAACTTAGTCAAGTTGCAAAGTTTTAAACTTTTACTAATAACATACCAAGGTTTTGCCTTAAACATTATTAAAGTTGTCATTCTTTATAAATTAGTCATAAAGTCTTATTCTTTATGAAAGTAAGTGCCTTTGACATTAAGCTCTTATCTTAAGATTGGATTTTTATAAAATAATGATACAAGCTACTAGCTTTTTGAATAAAAAGTCTTGTTCTTTATAAAAGTTAACACCTTTTGCATTAATTGGGTTCAAAGTCTAAACTTTATGAATGAAATGTTATAGAACAACATTTTTATAACTTAATGATCTCATTCTTGAATAAAGTTTGAAACTTTGTGAAAGGTCTTTTCTTTAAGGTTTGATTTCTAAAGCCTAAAGTGACAAGATATCGTCTTTTTCTAACTCAAAAAGTTTAGACTTTCACATGTATTCTTATCTTCAAAACAAAACAAAATAAAACTTTATGGAAGCTTAAAAGTTGCGCCACTTTGAAGAAATCATGAAGCAAACTTTTTAAAGTCTAAAACTTTGAGAAGGTTCATAGTCTTATCAAATCATGGAAACATAGAAAGGTGAAGCTTTTCTAATCATTCACTCATCATAAAGAGAAAGGAACAACTTTAAGCTAGAGATCAATAAGAACATAGGTTTCCAAAAGAAGAAACTTAAGAACACATGAAGAACATCAAGAACATATTTTTCTAAAAGAGGAAACTTAAGAACACATGAAGAACATCAAGAACATATTTTTCCAAAAGAGGAAACTTAAGGACACATGAAGAACATCAAGAACACATTTTTCCAAAAGAGGAAACTTAAGAACACATAAAGAACATCAAGAACATATTTTTCTAAAAGAGGAAATTTAAGAACACATGAAGAACATCAAGAACATATTTTTCTAAAAGAGGAAACTTAAGAACACATGAAGAACATCAAGAACATATTTTGCTAAAAGAGGAAACTTAAGAACACATGAAGAATATGAAGGATCTTCTCAAGTTTTCACTTAGAGATCTTGGTCATGAAAGACCCAAGCTCCAAGCTTTCTTGAGCAAACAAAATAAAAAAGATGAAGATCACTACCTTTCTTGAAGATGGCGCAAAAACAAGAGAAATGGAAGAAGAAGATGATGACTCCTCTTGATGATGAAGGTGGCGGTTTTGAATGAGCAAGGAGAGAACTCTTGAGTTCTCTTGAAAATGAGTCTTGTAGTGTTTTGATCTTGTCTCCAAAGACCCAAAGATGTGATCTTTGAAGGGCTTAGTGAGGAAGGTTTGGTTATGGAGGTGGAAAATGATGAAGAAGATGAAGAAGAAGAAGAAGAAGGAATGTAGAGAGAGGTTGGAGAGTTTGAGAACTTTAGAGAGAGAATGAGAAGTTGAAAATGAAGTGAATGTGTGTGTGTGTGTGAGAAAGTGGCGTCCTACATTAAGGGAGGGGAGTGAGATATTTTGCTTAATTTTGTGTTAATTAGTGATTAAGGGGACAAATGGGATGATGGGGAGACAAAGCATGGTCAAACTCTTACATAAAGTAATCTTGTCTAATGCTTTTTGCTTTTATGACATCACTCTCTACTTTATTGTCTAGTTGACTAAATTTGAATTTAATCATGTGATTAAGTGCTCATACAACTTAATTAAGGTGATTAAGCAAGAATTAGTGATTAACACACAAGAACATGATTAACAAAAATTAATCTCACGATTAAGCTTAATTAACCTTAATTAAACTCGAGTAAGCTAATTAAGGGCGATTAGTGCTTAAGTAAGCTCTGAGAGGCTCTAACTTGCTTAATTAGAGATTATTTAACCTCGATTAGGCATTCTCTTGACCCTTCTTGTCCGAGTCAACCCCTTAATTAAGCCCTAATCTCGAAATTCCTCATTAAGTGCCTAATTACTCAGGGTTACTACGGTAATTTAGCACGACATGAAATTGAGGATGTTACATTTCTCCTCACCTTTAAAAAGAATTTTGCCCTCAAAATTCGTTACCTGTAAATAAGTTCAGATACTTGCTCTTCATTTCGGCCTCCCACTCCCATGTATATTCTTCCACATTTCCTCTACCCCAAGCCAGCTTGACCACCAAGGTACCGCCTTATTCCTCAATTTGCTTTAGCCCCACGATCCACGATCCGAGATGGCGGTAGATTGAAAGTTAGGTCTTCCCTTAACTGTACACTTTCAGGCTCAAGTAGATGACTAGGGTCGGAATGGTATTTTCTTAATTGAGACACATGGAAAATATCATGAAGATTTGACAAATTTGGAGGTAAGGCTATTTGGTAAGCAACTGACCCGACACGTTTTAAAATTTGAAAAGGGCCAAGGAAACGGGGGCTTAACTTTTTGACCTTCATGGGTCTACCTATACCGGTCGTAGGAGTGATTTTCAGGAATACATGTTCTCCTTCTTGGAACTCTAGGGCTTTCTCCTCTTATCCGCATAACTCTTTTGACTCGCTTTGGGCCGTAAGAATTCTGTCCCTAATCCTTTTGACTTGCTCTGTGGTCTGCCTCACAAGATCAGGTCCTAGTAGGCTTTGCTCACCCGGTTCAAACCAACATAGGGGAGATTGGCACTTCCTTCCATACAAAGCTTCATAGGGTGCCATACCAATACTTGCATGATGACTATTGTTATAGGCAAACTCGATCAAAGGTAAGTATTTATCCCAACTTCCTCGGTTGTCCAAAACACAAGCTCTCAACATATCCTCCAAAGTTTGGATGGTCCTCTCCGACTGTCCATCCGTCTGGGGGTGATAAGCTGTACTTAGGCAAAGCTTCGATCCATATGCCTTCGTAAGGCTCCCTGCATCTAGAGGTAAACCTCGGGTCTCTATCAGAGATGATGCTTGAAGGTACACCATGCAATCTTACTATCTCTTGAACATACAGCTGGGCTAACTTTTCCAAAGGATAAGTAGCTCGAATGGGCAAAAAGTGAGCGGAGACTTGGTTAATCATCAACAATTACCCATATTGCATCAAACCCGACTGCGCTTTGGGTAAACCCATCACGAAGTCCATAGAGATACTTTCCCATTTCCATTCTGGGACCTCCAATGGTTGCAGCATACCAGAGGGCTTTTGGTGCTCAATCTTTACTTTTTGGCAGATTAAACACTTGCCTACCAACTCCGCAATGTCCCTCTTCAATCCTGGCCACCAGAACATCTTCTTGACGTCTTGATACATCTTTGTCACACCAGGGTGTATGGTGAAATGGCTCTTATGAGCCTCCTCCAAAATCCTTCTTCGGAGGTCACCACTTGCGGGTACACAGACTCTTCCTTCAAATTTCCATAGTCCACCTGCACCTTGTGCGAAACCCTTCAACTTTCCTTCCTTCACCAATGCTAGGGTTTTCAAGAACTTTTCTTCCTCGCCTTGGGCTTGAGCAATTTGATTTTTGAAATCATTCGTCACCCTAAGCTGATTCAATCTTAAACTATGGGGGGTCAACGTAACTCCAAGGTTAAGGTCTCTAAAGCTCCTTACTAGCTCATCCTCCTTAACCATCATCCAAGACGCATGCAAGGATTTCCGACTTAATGCGTCGGCCACCACATTGGCTTTCCCAGGGTGATAATTCAACCCAAAATCATAATCCTTCAGAAACTCCATCCACCTCCTTTGCCTCATATTCAGCTCCTTTTGATCAAAGAGATACTTCAAGCTCTTATGATCAGAGAACACCTCGAACCTCACACCATACAGATAATGTCTCCATATCTTCAGGGCAAACACTATGGCCGCTAATTCCAAGTCATGGGTTGGGTAGTTCACTTCATGAGGCTTCAACTGTCTAGAGTCATAAGCCACCACGTTCCTATTCTGCATCAAGACACAACCTAAACCTCTTCCAGAGGCATCACAGTAAACCTCAAACGGTCCACTAGGGTCCGGCAAGACCAATCTTGGGGTTGAGGTTAACTTACCTTTAGCTCTTGAAAGCTCTTCTCACAGTCCATTGTCCACACAAAGCGGGGCATCCTTCCTTGTCAACTTAGTTAAGGGTGTAGAGACATCACGAGAGAAAATCCTTTTATAAACCTGCTTGGTAGTAACCTGCTAAACCTAAGAAACTCCTTATCTCGAGTCCACTGAGGTTGGCCTCTCCCAACTCATCACAAATTTCAATCTTACATGGATCCACAAAGCAATACCCCCTTGCGACACCACATGCCCTAAGAACTTTACTTCCTCCATCCAGAATTCACACTTAGATAACTTGGCATAAAGCTTCATTTCCCTTAAGATCCTTAATACAACCTTCAAATGTTTCTCATGTTCCTCCTTTGTCCTAGAATATATGAGAATATCATCTATGAAAACAACTACAAACTTGTCCAAATAGGGTCTAAAGATCCTGTTCATATAATCCATGAAAACAGCAGGGGCATTAGTCAATCCAAACGACATCACCGTAAACTCATAATGCCCATACCTTGTCCTAAAAGTCATCTTAGGTATATCCTCCTCTTTCACCCTTATTTGATGATATCCGGATCTCGGATCAATCTTAGAGAACACAAAATTTTGCACCTGCATGATTGGTCCATGAGGTCATCTATCCTAGGCAAGGGATACTTGTTCTTTACAGTAACCTTATTTAATTGTCTGTAATCCACACACTTTCATACTGCCATCCTTCTTTTTCACAAATAGCACCTGGCTCTCCAAGGTGAGGCACTAGGTCTTACAAACTTGTTTTCTAACAACTCTTCCAATTGTCTATTCAACTCCAACAACTCTAGTGGGGACATTCTATAGGGTGCTATAGAGATTGGCCCAATACCCGGCACCAACTCTATAGAAAACTCGATTTCCCTTTCCGGGGGAAATTCGGGTATGTCGTCAGGGAATACATCTGGGTACTCCCTAACTACAGGATCTCATCCAACACCCGCTCGAAGTTCCACTTCACTTGCCATAAGGAGAACATATCTCTAATCACCAAACTCACTACTTCCTACCCTAACAGAGTTCAAGAACAAACTAACAGCCTCCACGGGCTTATCAGGTATAGGGGGAAAAACAACAGACTTTTCTGAACAATTTATCATAGCATGGTTAGCCGAAAGCCAATCCATGCCTAGAATCAGATCCAAGCCAGACAAAGGCAAACAAATCAAATTCGCTATGAAAGACCTACCATCAATTTGGAATTGACAACTCAAGCAACAATGACAAGTCTTAACTGGTTTCCCAGTAGGAGTAGAAACATTTAACATATAAGGCAATTCGGACACAGATAATCCTAATCTATCTACACAATCATGAGAAATAAAGGAGTGTGTAGCTCCAGAATCATATAGCACACTTAAGGTCCTACCATTAACCTCGCACTTACCTTTGATGAGATCGTCGGATCGCGTGGCATCTTCGGCATTGAGGGCAAAGACCCTTCCTTGGTGTTGGGGCTTGTTAGCAGGGGACAACAGCTTGACAGTACAATCTCTTGCCATATGCCCAGGCTTTTCGCATCGGAAACAAGCATTCTGGCCAGCTAAACAAGGGCGTCCTCCATGGTGTTTACCACACTTAGGGCAAGCTTGACCATTCGTCGGCTTGGGTGGATTCCCAGCAGGCTTCTGGGGTTGCTTTCCTCCGACACCTCCACCCTGAAATGGTTTCCTCAGAGGTTGGGGCTTGAACTTCTGCCCTTGCGGTGCCAACTTCTTCTTGTAGGCCTCGGACCTTGCCACCGACAGCTTACGGTTGCAATCCTCCACCAAACGGCACTTGTTGACGAGTGCAGCATAGTCACGGATCTCCATTGGTCCTACAGATGCCAGTATCTCCTCACGCAATCCCCCTTCAAACTTCACACACTTCCAACGCTCATCCGAGTTCCCTTGGTAAATTGTCGAGAACTTGCACAGCTCTTCGAACTTGGCCGTATACTCAGCAATATTCATGGTCCCTTGACGCAGACTCATGAACTCCAGCTCCTTCGCATTCCTCACGGACGCAGGAAAATACTTCTCATAGAAGTGCGACTTGAAAATCTCCCAGGTGATGTGGGTTTGGGCTCCCTCCAAGAGCCTCTTTACGCCTACCCACCGTAACTCGACTTCCAACATATAGGTAGCAAAGGCTACCTTCGCTCCCTCCGCAGGCCAATACTGTGAAAATTTTCTCAATGGCCTTGATCCACTCCTCAGCTCGATCGGGGTTGTACGTTCCTCTAAAGCTCGGCGGATTTGCCTTTCTAAACTCAGCAAACTTGAGGTACTCAAGATCTACCTCAGCTCCTCCATTGTGCCCTTCGGGATTCTCCTCATCCTTTTGCTCCATTCGCTCCATCATTTGATGGGCAGCGGCCGACTGCTCCCTCATAGCAGTTGACCATTTCGCGAAGTGTCCCCATGACTTCCTCGGGACCTTACGGCTCGTTCTTGGGGCCTACCACGTCTTCCTGAAGCCATTAGTTCCTGGTACACAAGACAAAAGACATTGAGTTGATCAGGCTCAACATTTATGTTGAGTGAACCAGCAACTGACCACATTCAGAATAGACGATCATGCACATCTAATTCCTATGCCTCATCATACAGACGAGACTTAAAGCATGACTTAACTAAAACGTATGCTTAGAAGCATAGTCAGTCCATCCCCAGGCTCTTCAAGGACGAACTGCTCTGATACCAAAATGTAACACCCTAGTAGTTCCATTCTATGTTTAAGTCATATTGTGGAATTACTAGTTGCTACTTTTGCTCATGAACTATCATTACCTTTTAGAAATTACTTTATACCGAAAATAGGGGTAAAATTTTTTTCTACAAAACAAGTAAACCATTTTTGAAATCGAGGGCCATGAGCGCATCGTGAACATATAAAGTAACACCGCTATCCCATACATATATCGCATTTAACAAGCATAGAGACCATAAGAGTAACCACAATTCTTAGAATAATGTAACATTCATTCCACTACCAACCATGATAATACAATAAGAGTCGCACTGGTTCATACATAAGATAATAATGGGTCCGATATCTATCGTCGCCCTACACAAAAGCCTACCAATACATAATAAAAGGAAATACATCGAGAATCCTACTACCCAAGCATGCCACATAATGTATCGATAACCCTATAACTACTACCAAAGGGGCTATCCTGCGTGCTCGGCCCGCATGCGATCGTCACATCAAGCATCTGGCGGAGGAAACCGCTCCCATATCCACCGGAGAAGTACTACCACGTCCCCTCTCGAGCACGTCCTCGCCCACGAGGCACAGCGCTGGTACGAATGAACCCACGCCCGCGAACCGGGGGTGAAAATGGGCCAGCAGATGAAGCAGAAGAATCAGAAGATAGACGAATCACTGAAGGCTGCGACGAACCCGAACGGTGAGAACCCCCAGAATGAGTCGGATAGATGGGCTCGGATGGATCGGTCTCCACATGGAAGCTCGGATAAGACGGCTCCGAGGGATCGGAATCCAGTGAAACAGTCGGAGTCAAACGGGTATCCGAGTCAGTCTCATCATCATCAGTGGGGTATCTCGGTGGCTGAAAGTAGGGGCGAATGTCATCCATAGTAACCTCGCCAAATGGCTGATGCGGTCGGAAAAATGGGCTCATCACGGAGTCCGAACCGGCGGTCGTGGAAGATGTAGACCCTCATTCTTTGCGCCACGACAAAGATCGAGGCGTTTAGCACCGGGTCAAAGCGCCAACGCCACACCGGGAACTCAATGTAGATCACCACCATGCCCGACGTCGACATCCTCTTGATGATGAAGGTGGCGGTTTTGAATGAGCAAGGAGAGAACTCTTGAGTTCTCTTGAAAATGAGTCTTGTAGTGTTTTGATCTTGTCTCCAAAGACCCAAAGATGTGATCTTTGAAGGGCTTAGTGAGGAAGGTTTGGTTATGGAGGTGGAAAATGATGAAGAAGATGAAGAAGAAGAAGAAGAAGGAATGTAGAGAGAGGTTGGAGAGTTTGAGAACTTTAGAGAGAGAATGAAAAGTTGAAAATGAAGTGAATGTGTGTGTGTGTGTGAGAAAGTGGCGTCCTACATTAAGGGAGGGGGAGTGAGATATTTTGCTTAATTTTGTGTTAATTAGTGATTAAGGGGACAAATGGGATGATGGGGAGACAAAGCATGGTCAAACTCTTACATAAAGTAATCTTGTCTAATGCTTTTTGCTTTTATGACATCACTTTCTACTTTATTGTCTAGTTGACTAAATTTGAATTTAATCATGTGATTAAGTGCTCATACAACTTAATTAAGGTGATTAAGCAAGAATTAGTGATTAACACACAAGAACATGATTAACAAAAATTAATCTCACGATTAAGCTTAATTAACCTTAATTAAACTCGAGTAAGCTACTTAAGGGCGATTAGTGCTTAAGTAAGCTACAGGGGCTTTAACTTGCTTAATTAGAGATTATCTAACCTCGATTAGGCATTCTCTTGACCCTTCTTGTCCGAGTCAACCCCTTAATTAAGCCCTAATCTCGAAATTCCTCATTAAGTGCCTAATTACTCAGGGTTACTACGGTAATTTAGCACGACATGAAATTGAGGATGTTACAGCACTCAATTTGGAGTTGTGTAGGGTGAGTTATACCCTTCTCAACTCATATTGCCCAGATGAGAATCCAGATTTCTAGGTCAAACTTCAAAAATTCATAACTAATTCTGTACTAATCCAATGGCCTTATATTTTATATGTATGGAAAGCCCTGAATGTCTAGTTTTATATGAAAATAGTTTCATCAAATTTAATTGGCTATAGGTGAAGCTGTACACTCCGCCGTACGGACCATCGAGGGGAAAACCCTAATAGTTTCTCGAGTTCTTCTTGGATTCATGTTCTTCTCTAATCAATCCATCCAATCTTCAATTCAAACTCACATATACACCTTAAACCAACCTTAATTCATCCTCATCACTCAAGATAACATTAGAATCTTGCAATAAATTGCGAAGAAAGTGGAGTCCCAATCAGCCCAATTCAAAGAAAACAAGAAAAGAAGTTGGAATTCCTACCTCTTCTAGGTGTTGTTATGCTAGATTGCTGCCTTGGATTGAAGGAATCTTGATGAAGTTTGAAGAGTAGATGGAGATGGAGTGAAGATGAGTTGAGATAGGAGAGAAATAATGAGGGTTCAGCAGGTTATAAATCAGAAAATAATCAAGGGAGTTAGAAGGAAATAATCGGAGACTTTTGGAGCAAGATTACATGTGATTGGTGGATGTGTTTTCCTTCTCCAATCTGATTTGGCTGCCTTCTTGAAGGCTGATTGTGGCACCACTTGTAGGGTGCGTTGGCTGAATCTTGGCCATCCATCCTAGGGCTCTCATAATATAATTTCTATTGGTCCGGTTCCGACAGTTCAAAGTATCGAAATCTTACCGATTTCCTTTAAATCGATAAATCGGTTTTGGAAAAATTCTATGAAGTTTCCTATGCTTTCAATCTAATTCTCTCATATCTAATTTCTCTAAATGATACTTAATTGGCTCTAAGTAAAAATTTAATCGAATGCTAATTAATCTTAAGTAGTTGATAAAACCGAACAACTAGGCGAAATGATAAAAATCCGATGGAGGAGAGGCCAAGTTTTTCCACTATCTTGAGCAACACTTGGCGCCACTCATATGTGGTAGGGGTGGCTGAATTTCAGCCACTTAAGTGAGGGGTTTTAGTGGAAAATTCTGTTGGTTCGGTTCTGGCGATTTAAAATACCGAATCTTCGCCGATTTTCTTCAAATCAGCAAAACTTTACTAAATGACACTGAGAGGATTTCTATATCTCTATTCTAATTGTTCCTAAGCCTCATCCCTTTAATTAGCATTTAATTAACTACTAATTAATATTTAGTTAACTCCTAATTACCCTCACATAACTATTGAAAGCAAATAAATAGATGAATGGCGTAAATTAGACAATTTCGCAAATTCGGAGCCTTTTTGTTTTCTATTTTCTGTAACTAATGGCATTTCTGTAATTTTGAGCAAGTCCAGGGACACCCCACGTCATTTCACACCTGACTGCCTCCATGGCCCAATCGGCAGAGATTTAAACTTCTACGG
The DNA here is from genome assembly GCA_031439585.1 of Pterocarpus macrocarpus. Lineage (NCBI taxonomy): Eukaryota > Viridiplantae > Streptophyta > Magnoliopsida > Fabales > Fabaceae > Pterocarpus > Pterocarpus macrocarpus. The sequence continues at coordinate 14,071,614 of CM062516.1, read as the reverse complement.
TTTCACCACGTGATTCTGCTTCGTTTAAAACCCCATTCTACTAATTCTACAGATGTGGGGACATAAAAGTCATTTTATAAAAAGTTCTAGGGTGGACATAAAGGTCATTTTATGAAAAGTTCTAGGATTATTATGGAAATAAGTTTTTGGGGTCAAAACATAATTTCTAAAAAATTCAGGGTATCACTGCGATTAACAAAAGTTTGCAGGGGCACTTTTGTCATTTCTTAATTTTTAACATATGGCAGTGTCATAATTTCAACGGCAGTGTTGCACTACTCTATAATTCCAAGTGTGAGAATCGTCACAAGTGGCGCTCGAGAAATTCTCACACTGCCTAGGGGAAATAATTCAAAGTTCCCATTACGTTCTATTTATGAAAATGGGGATGTTACACAAGGCACGGACCTTTGGACATGTAAGAGATCTGCCAAGAGTTGCCCAATGGGTGTTATGGTATGCCTTTCATTCTTCTTATTCGATGTGCTTTCTCTTAAATCTCTAGTTGAATATTTTTCAATTATGTGATATATTGCATTCATTAGCAGCGTAAATTCATTTTTGATTAATATCTTATTTAACACTTATACAATTATCCATACTTATTTAAACTGTGATCATCACGAGTCTGATTTAGATATTTATTAAAAAAATAATTCTCTAATTTTAATACCAATTCTTTTTTGTCTATATTTACAGAACTTATGATTTACCAATTCTAGCAACATTGTTATCAAAGGGGTGACCTCTCTTAACAGCCAAATGCGTAACTATAGATTGAAGCCACAATGTCAAAGTACAAGGCGTTAAGGTATCAGCTACAGGAAATAGTTCTAACACTGATGGTAGAAAGGGAATGACTTATTGGACCTAACTGAGAAGAAGATAGTAAGGAATCACCTGACCTTACCTCAATCCCCCAAGTATTCTTCTTTTTCTTTTTTAATTAATTTCTATGTTAAATGCTATTTCTAGCCATTACTTTATTAGTTCACTAGACTTTGTTTGTGATTAGGAGTGAGATGACAATTTTTGGTAAGAGCCGAGAGATGGGTTTGCAAAAGCAAATGTCGACTCTGTATCTTTTTCATCTGAGGGCACGTATGGAACTGGCATGGTAATAAGGAACAACAGGGGACAGGTTCTGGCAGCATGGATTTAAAGATTTAATGGTTATATCTTTCTAGAACTCAATTGTAAGCAAGATTATGAGTCGATTCAATAGTTGTTTAATAGTTTTGTAAAATATGATGATTATTATCAACTAGCAAATTAGCCAGGATGTTTGATTTGCATATTTTTATTTCTTATTATGTACATGTTTTTAAAGTATTAAACATTATTGTAGTAACTATTAGTATAGATTACTAATACTTTTAATAAAGTATTCAAAAATTAAACTAATAAAAACATGTACATACAAAGAACACTCCACTCCTCTGAATAGTTATTTTGTAAGTTATCCTATTTTTGTTCCACCAAATTGAAAATAGTGCATATTTGTTCGTGACTTCATCTTTGCTATATGCAGTCAAAGCTAGGTTTATTCCTACACCTCATGGCGCTCGATAATCATTTGCAACAATCATATAACTTGACAAGCTTATAATCATTAGTTTTTACATGGTGTCTTGGGAACTAATTAATATTTATATTTGTGACAATGACGGATGTAAATTGCTTTAGTTTGAGTTTATGTCACATTTTACTATGTTTTTCCTTTTTTTTTTTGTGTTCTTACTCAACAACTAATCTATTATAGAGGTTATGTTTTGGTAAGTATTCTAATCAGCTTTAATAGATATATGAGTTTAATATATGAGAACCATACTTTCAATGTGCTTCCCCTGATGCTTTGGATTGTTCTGAGAAATCTTGATAGAACTTTTATGTATATATGACTTTATTCTAAGCAACTCCTGACCTGTTTCATGACTATTTTTCTTCTTCATGCATTATGTGGTGCAGATCATCATTGAGAAATATTCTAAGACAGGTGGGAGGCATGCATACTAATGTATATTTTTTGCATGGAATGCCTTCTTACCTGTATTTTGTAGAAGTAGAACTAGTGCAATTGCATTACAGGCAGGCATACCTCAGGCTAGAATTAAATCCTTACTACCATACATGCATTATTACATGCAGGATTTGTAACGGCCCAATTTCCGATTTCCGACCTCCTCAGCAAAATTTTCAGTTTCCGATTTTATTAAGGCTCTAATTGAATGGAAGAATTTCCGATTTCCAACCTTATGTATACGAGTTCCGACCTTAGGTGAATCAAAATATACACGAAATCGGACGTCCGAGTACACCTCAACCAGAAGTGGACGCGAGATCAAATCTCTGAATTGGTCTACAAGTTCGACCAGAATTTTCATGAGTTCCGATATCGAGCTTATTACCAAGAGCTTTTCATTTCTCTTGGTTTTCTCGAGTTCCGAGATCGAGTTTCGAGTGCCGAGGTCCTATAAGTCCCAAATTCCTGGTACACGGATTAATGTTTTGAATTCCGATCTTCGATATTATGCTTAGAATCGATTCGAGTTTACCTAATTTCCCGACTTCCGAATTTAAGTGCTTGGCTTCACATCCGACTTTGCTTTCAAGTTTCGAGTAAACCAGACAATATTTCTGAGTTCCGACTTCATCTCGAAGATGTGCACGAGTTCCGACTTTAAGAAGAGTACGAGTTCCGATGTCATTTTCAGAATATACTGGAAATGAGTCCCACTTTTAGGCATCGTGGAGAGCAATTTTGCCACACAAAGAGGACGACGTGGAGAGTATTTTGGTCACAAAAGAGGGAAAGGTTGGCTAAAATTCAGCCTTGTGTTTTGAGGCCAATCAAAACCTTCCAAGTTAACTACCACTCATGCCTATATAACACACTCTCCTCTTCTCATTCAGACCCCCTTCTATGTAACTTCTTCCTCACTTCAGCTTTCTTTTCTCTTCTCCACTCACATACTCCATCCAACCTTCAAGTTCAAACAAGCACCATTCTCAAACTCAAGCTTAATAACAAGAGGTAGAGGTTTTCTTCTTGCTTGATTTTCTAACTCTTGGATGATTGGTGGTGATTTAATTCCTTAATTTTGATATGTTGATTGACTGATTATGATGAATTATAATTGGTTTATTGGCTATTTGTGAGATTAAAATTGAATTGGAAACAAGAGAGGATGAAGATAGGAAGAGTTGAGAGGTTGGAAAATTCAAAACCCTCGGCAGTCCGTACGGCGGAGTGTACGGCTCCGCCTCCCGCCATTTAAAATTAATGAAACCATTTTTATGTGAAACTAGACATCTAGTTTTTTCTATACATATATCATATAAGACCATTGGAGTAATATTGAGAGAGATATGAATTTTTGAAGTTTGACTTATGAATCAGAACACTCACCAGGCAGTATAGGTTGAAAGGGTGTAACTCACCCTATACAACTCCAAATTGAGTGAAATTAATCTTGTTGGAAAGCTTACACATAGGAGAACATCATCCAAAGAAATTTTGAGTTTGTTATCATCTCAGTTGTTCCCAATGATTTGAAGAAGTTACTCTATGTCTCAACCAGGCCAAAATAGAGCAGTTCAGGAAGGTTAAGTTTCGGGGCTTATAACTTGAGCCCTACTAAGGCAAATGTCATGTTAGCTTTGATAATAGGCCAATTTCATATGATTTGAGTCAATTTTTGATTTTTAGTGGATTTTTACTTTTAGGTGTCTGATTTTGGCCACCATCAAGGCTGGATAAAACCTAAATATCTTGAGCTATAGATATCAAAATTGGATGGGACCAAAGAGGTTAGAAAATAGATACATAACACTTTAACATACTCAAAATTGAGGTCCAAATGAGTTAAATAGACATTATGGCTTAATTTAGAAGAATCGGGTTGGCTGACTATGCTGAGGCAGAAACTTTGCCTTAATGAGATTATTGTTAGTATGAGTTCCATGTTGAAGTATGTGTACAATATTGTGATCTTTGTGATAAATTGGTGTTCTGGTGTGCTGGTACTATTCATGGGGAAGCCGACATGTTTCGTTATACTGCCGAAATTTCGGTAGAATTCATGTATAAGTTATGAATTACATGTTAATGCATGTGCATTCTCAAGAAAGCTATGAAAGTTATGATAAGAATTATGTTACTATGAAAGTTACGTGCTACTTGGGCCAACCCTAGATAAGAAGTTAAGGAGAATAGATCGGTGGGAAGGTCAGGGAAAGTAAACCCGACATTCCTGTATAGGAACGAGCTCGATCCTGAAAAGCAGACTATTACCCAGGAGTCTAAATGGCCAAGAACTCCCAAGAGACCAAGAGATGGAAAAATGATGAAAAGTAATGAACAAGTTTATGAAGGAAGGTTCAAGAATGAGTCTACATGATTACATGAATGCATGAATACATGGAATAGTTATGTCAAGATGTTTACTGTTGTTTATTTATTTATTCTGTTTATCATTCTATGTATCATTATTAGTAATCTATTTTGTTTCTTGTGCCGTCTAAAGTAAATCAACCTTGCCTCTGACTGCACATTTTCTTGAACTCATTAAAATGGATATTTCAGTTTGAACACATGATTTTAAAATTAAATAGAAACCGAGGCAACTGAGAATGTATGTGACATCAGATAACCCCTATGCACAAACCCTACTGAGAATTTCCTTAAATTCTCACCTCGTTTTGCATTTCCCGCATCATTCTCAGACGTTGGTGATGGACTCCACAGCTACCCTCTTCATTGAGATCCTAGATTTGTAGCTTCACCATGATCCAAAGTTGGATTCTTTGTATATAGCCGGTTCTTGTAACTTCCGCCTTTACCTATTTAGCAATAGGAACTTTGCTGTCCCTTTACATCATCCTATTTTTGACCCTACGACTCCTTACATTGCTGTCCCGCTGCACATGGTGCACCCATCTCCAGCTCCTCCTGCACCTGCAGCACAGGCAACTCCTGCTGACCCTGCACCCGAGTCACCTTCGCAGGCAGTTCCAGATATACCATTTAACTCAGAGAATGACCATTCCGAGGCCATCGGCTCATCACCCTCCTCCTCCTCGGGGCCCAGTGCAGATTACTCTCCAGCCGGGCCTGGCATAGCCAACGACTATTTGACAGAGTAGGCCGGCAACAGGAGATGTTGTACAGCATGACCCTCTTTTGACAGCACGTAGCTCTGGGTCATAGACTTGACAGTAGGACTAGCAGTAGGTTTTGAAATGTCCTCTAAGGACCATAGGATCTTTTGACTGACATGGGCATTATTGTCTTTTTGGTACGTCGGCCCACCTTTGTATTTCACTTTGAAACTTTGTATATAAACTGAAGTAATGACTTCTGATATGTAAACATATATGTACGTATATAGTCGATGTTATTATATTATTTCTTATCTGTTGTGGTATTATGTTGAGTTTCATTACGCTCATAGTAAAGCAAGCGCCGTTTCGTTAAAAAAAAAAAAAGGTAAGCAAAATATCAACACAGTAACACAGTCTACTTAATTTCATGCTATGACTTAAGCATAATATCAAATTAGTAGGGTGTTACAGGATTCTTAGTCACTTGCATGATTTTTAACAACCTTCAGGCTATGGACTAGATATAATAGAAGACATGCTTTGTATTAAGTTTTGTGTGATATTTGGATAATACTCATTGCAATGTCTTTTTTTTTTCGTTCCAATATGTTTTCTTCAAAGTTTATGCATCATTTGTTCATTTTCATGAGGTTTGATTTTAAAAACTCTTGCATTTAGAATTTTTGGAAAAAGAATAATGAAAGAAATAGTAGCAATAACATAATGAAAGAAAGTGCCAGAACATGCAGTTGATGTGAAGGAAAAAAATGAAAAAGAGGAAGATGGTTTATGAATTTGGATGGAGAAGTTGTTGAGGGAAAATGGGAAGTAGATAAGGTAGGTGTGCTCTGTTATTGTTTGTGCTGAGTGCTAAAGCTACCGATTGTTGTATTGTTTACTCTCACTAGCACTCTCCTTGAAATGCCAATTATATTCTTCGATTATAACCAATTGCACTATATATAGTTTGACATAAAATTTATGTTTATATCAAGTTTGTAATACTTGATAAACTCTTTCATTTCATATTTGAAATTAGAATATTCAATGACAATATCACGGTCATTGATAATGAAATGTTAATAAAAACAGGTGTGTTGGCACCAAGAAATTGCGGCTAGCCGAGGAGAGATAGTTGGATAAGGCAATATTTGGCCCAGTTTAGCCGATAGTCAAAGGGTAGTTAGCTAAAGATTAGGCAATGATCGACGACCAATATGGAATGTGTTGCTCGGCTTAAATTAATTGAAATAGGACAACACCCTCACCCAAACTTCAATTGGCCACCAGCTGAAATCCGGGTGTCGGAATAACCATTATTGCATATCTATCGAAAGCCCAAGACGAGAGCATCGACGTAGGAATCAGGACGGCCCTGTTGAGGCCATTTCGGGCTTGGAAAAAGGCCATTTCAATATTGTTTCAGCCATTTTTTCTATTTTACCTCGGCTAATTTGCCTTGTCTTTTGTGGTTTGGATTCTAACTAAGCATAGTCACCTATAGAAATGCTTATTCACATATTTTGAGGCTTGATAGCTGATATGGGTTTTAGTTGATATTCGATGGTTGATTTAGCCATCAATCGATAGCTAACGGTTGACGATTGAACAAGTGGCGTTAGCTGATTAGCCGAGGGCATGAATTTCCTATTAGGCTTTGGGCCTTTCTGACAGCTTGTAATCCACAAACCAATTCTAGGCTTTGGCTGGGGAAAGAACGTGTTTAGTAACTGAGGATAAGAGTTTGACCAAGTCCGTGACCACTCCCCAGAAAGTAGGAGCAACTACGGAAGGTGGTCTCTAGTTCGAAAAGTTGGAGGAATAGATGAAATGCATAGAGTGCTTTAAGTGGTTACCATTGTGCTGAGCGGAGTGCAGTCAAGGAAGATATGAAAAATGGTTATGAGACAGTTACCAAGAGGAAGTTTGCTAACCATATTTGTGTAAGAACGTGGTTAATAGATGTCTTAGGATAACTGTTAAGTTTTTTTACATAAATAAATAGCCTTGAGCACAATGTGTAAACCCATCCCCCAAACAAATGCATCAAACACAAGTTTCTTTTACATTTATCTTTATGTTTTATGAACTTTACATTGTTTGCTTTTATTTTTCAGTACTTTATAGCATTTCTTTACTGTATTTCGTTTACTGCACTTCATTTACTTTTAGCCTATTTAAGTTTCAATCCATTTCATGAGCCTTCAGTTATACAGCAATATTCTTTTGGTGACCTGATTTGCTGATTTGCTTGCCAAACGCCCTTTAGAGTAGATTGGGAACCCATTTGTTGAGAGACAAAATCTCTTTCTTGGTACTAATCGCTGATCATGGGAATTGATAGTGTTTTGCACTAGCCAAACCTCTTGGTTATCTTGGAATAGTTTCCTGGCATATCTTGACTCTTAACCCATTCGGCTAGTCAATTTTTTTGTATGAAATAGGATGAAATGTTAATATCATGGTCATTCCCTTATATAAAATGTCACTACTTCTTGGTTCAATTACTTATATATAAACAAATTACACATGTCAAATGTTTTGCAGATGATAATTTTTTACTCTCCTTTTTCATAACTTTACAAATTATCATCTTCCCCCTCCATAATACTATTGACTATGGATGGGATATAATGATGCCTTCTTCGATCCAAGCAAGTGAAAATGCAAAGAAAAATAGAGTTATTCCAAAAGTGTGAAGAAAAACAAGAGAGGTACTTTTGATTTTTATTAATATTACAAACAAATTTGTTTAAGCCATTGCTATCGCATTCATAGTTCTTTCTACCCACATGCATCAAATTTTGGACAACATTTCAAGTTGCCCCAATCCCTATGTCGCCACTTGCGCTATACTCACTGGTAATGTCCTTCTTTTTATAATAATTTTAATTTATTATTTCAATATTTGTTCTATAAATTGAATATCTTCTCCTCTTTTGAGTATTAGTAATTTCACATATTCAAGGTGTTTAAGAATTAGGAAATAATATTATCAGTGTAACTGTTTTAACAGACAATTATAATGGTGAGAAAGTTTATATTCCTTAACCATGACTATTGGTAAGAGTTAAAGACAATATTTGTCTTATGTTTGTTTCAAGAGTAAAGTCTAAAAGTAGATTGAAAATATTGATTTTAGATGAGAATAAAAATTCTTGCAATACAATAAAAAAAATGTTGCTTACCAATAAGTGTTTCAAAATATTTAAAGTTCAAGTAACACTTTAATTTTAATATTCTATTTTTTAGTCATGAATCGTTATATCTATTTATATTTTATTTCATTGAATTTATTATTATGTCATCTTTAATATTTACTTTTATTTCAATGCATGTCATTACATGAAGATTAAATTTTTAATATTACGTTAAACTTGAATTAAACCTTTTGCCATTCAATTCTTTTCATATTTTATTAGCTTTCATATTATACTTTATTTTTACTTTGATTGAAGGTATAATAAATTACTATACTTTAAATTTATATTTACAAGACCTTATATGTGTGTGTATTGGTTGTGTAACACTCTCTCAAGTATAGTATTATACTTAAGTCATAGCACCACACTCAGAAGTTGTTACTATTACATGAACGGACCTTGTCTGATAGCAACCTCTAGCTGTCCCTCATATTTCTTGAACTATCTGGAGATAATACGAAAATATAGTGAGAATTATAAATTCTCAGTAGGATTCATTCAACTATCATATACTGTGTCATCATTATTATCTCTAGTTGCTTCGGTTTATTATATAAAAGGTGAAGATGTTAATAGACTTTTGATTCTTATAGTTCAAAAATGTATTATCCGAAGCAGAGTTCATTTTATTCATACATTTGTTAATCATAGGAAGAATCTAAACATAAATGCAGCAGAATAATTAACCTTTGTATATAGATACAATTAGTCTCTTAATAAGCAGGGAAAAGAATTGAAGCATAAGCGTAGCATATCAAAGAACAACTAAATAATATGTATTTATGAGTGCAACAATACATTTGATGCAAGTGATTATTTCTCCTTTTAACTTTCTTTATTTTCATTACTTGGCACACCTAGGCGTTACGTATCATTGTCCCTAAGGTGCTTGCATATGTTTTAATCTTTAGTTTTTGCTGCCCTTGGGTAGTCTGATCTAGGAGTGAGCTCAACTCGTGACCATCGTCACACAAAACTAACCTATAAGGGGACCCACGTGCCTCTACTCTTGGAGAGATCTCATTTTGGCCACGTGCCTCTAAATTGAAGGGATCTCTCCTGGTCATGTGCCTTAAGAATAGAGGGATCTCAGCTGACCACTTGCCTTTAATGTAAAGGGATATCATCTAACCATTTACCTCCAAGGTAGAAGGATCTCATAGTTTTATACTGCCTTCACAAGGAGGGACCCAATTAACTACCTCCAAGTGAAGGGACCCAATCTTATCTTATTTAACTGCCTTCACAAAGAGGGATCTCATAACTGTCTCCAGATGAAAGGATTTACATTTAATATGTTCATATCCTTTTATTCTCATACATAATCATGCATAGATATGCTGAATATACTCATACATATGCCTCATCATTTACTTTCATATACCATTGCATATAGAATTTCATGTTCATATCATAAATATTCATAACAGAAACTATCATAATTTCATAAAATTTTGCCGAAAATTCGGTAGTATAACAGAACAGGTTTGCTTTCCCGTGAATAGTACCAGTCAACTAGACAGTCATTCATATAGAAAAATCAATGCAAGGTATAGATGCTCTAATAATCAAACAAAGTTTCATAACCTTGATCTTGAATTAGTTTTCTGTCACTTCCTTTTGATTCTACCTGATTTTTGTAACTTAGGCCATAAATTCATTTTAACTTATTTAGACTTGAATTTTGGATATGTTGAAGTGTTATGTGTCTATTTTCTAACCTCTTTGGTCCCATCTAATTTTGATAAATGTAGCTCAAATTATTAGGGTTCTACCTTGGCCTGCCCTATAGTTGGCTAGGATTAACACCTACAAATAAAAATTCACTAAAAATCGAAAACTAGTTCAAATCATACGAAATTGGTATCATATTACAGCTAACAAGACAAGCTTTCATTTTCAATAAGTCCCATTTCATTTGCTTTAGTAGAGCATGAGTTATAAGCTCTGAAATTTGACTTTTTTTGAACTGCCTTATTTTAGCCGGGTTTGGACTTAGGGTAATTTCCTCAAACCACTGGGAGCAAATGGGGTCGTATCTGACTTTGAAATTTTTATGAGACTTTTATCTATATATTAGATTTCTAATAAAATTAGTTTCACTCAATTTGAAAGAGTATAGGGCAAGTTATGCTCCTTGAATTCCAGTCTGCTCAGAATCAGGGTCAGAATTCTAGGGTAAAGTTCAAAAATTCATATCTCGCTCAATACTGATCCAATGGCCTTATAATTTATATGGTTGAAAAGCCCTAGATATCTAGTTTCATATAAAAATAACTTGATTATATTTAAATAGCTATAGGCAGAGCCGTACACTCTGCCGTAAGGTTTCTCTTGGCTAACTCACTCTAGTTGCCTCCCTCTTTGATTCTTTAATCAATCAATCCACCAAAACCTAATCTATACATCATAACCCAGGCAAGAACACTTACATAATTTCAATAAAACATAAAATACATGCATACAATTGCATAAATCAACAGTCACCAATCACAAGAAATCAACTAAAAAGGTGGAATCCTACGCTTAAGCTAGTGGGGAAGCAAGTCTTGAGTGAAATCATAGAGGTGGGGTGAAGAATTGAAGATAAAGAGATGGAATTGAGAAAGGTAAAGATAGAGAAGAAGGTCTAGTGGCTGAAGGCCACAATTAAAGGAAGAGAAATGGTAATTATATGGGTTACAATTAGAATGGAAAGTGGAGGGTGGTAGGTGCCATGGGTGATGGAATTTTTGGCCACATCTCCTCCATCTTGTGGCAGCACATGGTGCCACATTGAGTGATGAGAATGGCTGAGTTTTCAGCCAATTAAGCTAAGGTTCTAGCGAAAAATTTTATTGATTCGGTTCTGACATTATAAGATACCAAATTTCCTTCAAACCGGCAACATATTAAATGTTTTAAAATTCTCTATATATCTACTTTAACTTTCCTTAATCTTAATATCTTTAATTAACTTTACTTATCCACTAAAATCGAATTAATTGATTAAAGGTGTAAATTAAATGTTTTACAAATTTAGGGCCTTCTGTTTTCTATTTTCTATAGCTAATGGCATTTTCATAATTTTAAACAAGTCTGGGACATCTCACGTCATTTTACATGTGGACACCTCCGTGGCCCAATTGGCCAAGAATTGGGTTTCTACGTTTTCACTACGTGATTCTGATTCGTTTAAAACCTTATTCTGCTAATTCAATTAATATAAGGACCTAAATATCATTTTCAAAAATGTTCAGGAGTAAGGCTATAAATAATAAAAATTTGCCCAATGACGTTTTCGTTATTCCCTATAACATTATATGGGGATGTTAGAGGCTGTGAACAAATAAATGTCTTATTAGACTAGCTGCATATATGTCTTTATTTGGACATACAAGCAGGTTTCCGGGATTGAAATTAGCAATTTTATATACCAACATATTCATGGAACTTCAGCAACCGAAGTTGCAGTTAGACTGTAGTCCGAAGTATGCGCGCACTGGGATAAGTTTGGAAGACGTGATGCTTACAGATGAAAGCAAACAAGCCCAAGCTTCACGCAATTATGTTGAAGGAATCAAACCTGGTTTAGTTCAACCCAGCGGTTGTTTCTAGTATAGACGCGACAGAAACATTATAATAATTTCAGGAAGCTAGATGAGCAGAATCTACCTTGTAACATTTTTCTAATTTTTATTTTTTGTTTTGCTTATTTGATTTTCTAATTATATCACCAAATTAATGCTTTCTTTTTTTTTTTTTTTTAATGTTTGTTATTATTTGATTGGACAAACATGGTCACGACTACCCTTTCGGTCCTTCTTTCTTTTATAGTTTGCCTTCTAGCGTTGATTAATATATAAAATTATTTTATTGTTGTAAAATATTTTTTATTCTATTTTTAGTTCTATTTAATAACTCTTTATAAGGGCACCACTATTAGTGGCTATCACTATTATTCCCTAATTGGGCCCGGAAGGCACCACTTTCTTCAAGTTGGGGTGAAAAGCGTTTTGTTGCCATTTATTATTTTATGGCTGCTAGCTTCGTTATCTTTCGTCGGTCAGTTTTATATGCCTGGGCCTTGCGGCCATTTTGGAAAACAGTTAGGTCCCATTGCAGCACCAATGTAAATATACAATGGATTGGAATTGGATAATGCTAACTCTATTTATTTTATTTAATCATTTTATTAAAATGTAATCATTAAAAAGGTTTGATTGATGATATCTTGAAAGTGAAATTTTTGCGAAAATCTTTTTTGAAAAATTGTAAACTAGTGTTTTATGGATCGTGCATTGTACGGGGTTTAAAAATTTTACTTCATTTATAAAAATTATAAAATTTATTTTGTTTAAGTTGCAAGATAAAGAAAGTAAATAATTTAATCAAGGAAGAGAAAATCAAACCAGACCAGCCGGTTGGACCGGTCAGACTAGGAGCTGGACACTAGGCCGGTCCAATTATCCTCATTAAACCAGCAGCTTTAAAAATACGTCAAAACCAGGATAAACCGCTGAGCCGATGTGAATCAGATTGGTTTTAGCGGTTTACTGGTTTGATTTTTTTTTTTTAAATAAAAAACACTAACATTATCTCATTTCTTTGAAAAAAAAAGAAGCATGCAAAAGAATGTCGTTTTGCAACTTCAGAACCAACCAACACCAAAATTAGAAACAAGGGTGTAACATCCACAGAAATTTTCTTATCGTTTTTCGTCAGATTGTTCGGTTTTTATCGAATAATTGAGATTAATTAAAATTCGACTAAATATTTATTTAGGGTCAATTAATTAGCAACTAATTGAGTTTAAATATGAAGGAATTAGGTTAGAATTATAGAAGATTTCATAAAAATTTTCTTAAAACAATTTATTGATTTGAAGGAAATCGGTAAGATTACGGTATTTTAAAATGTCGGAACCGAACCAATAGAATTTCACACTCAATAGCCCTACATTAAGTGCCTGAGAATTTAGCCACTTACCACATGAAAGTGGTGCCACCTTGGCCACAAAAATGAGGAAAGTTGGCTAAAATTCAGCCTTGCATTCTAGGCCAATCAAATTGCAAGATTTTACCTACCACCTCAAAGCTTTTATAACACAATTCCTCTCTTCACTCAGCCCCATTTTTTGCGCTGCCTTTCTTCCTTATTTTAGCTCTCTTTTTCTCTCTCCACTCACCTAACTCCATCAAACCATCAAGTTAAACCAAGTTTTATTGATTCAAACTCCAAAATCAAGCCAAATCACACATAATAAGAGGTTGAGGTTTAATTCTTGTGTTGGTTCTCCGATTGTGGGTGGCTGGTGATGGTTTATTTTCTCAAATTTTGATGTGATGATTGAATGATTATGACAATATTTGGCTGGTTTATTGGCTATTTGTGAGGTTAAAATTGATTTGGAAGCAAGAAAGGATGAAAATAGGAAGAGCTAAGAGGCTGGAGAACCAAAAACCCTTGACAGTCCGTATGGCAGAGTGTACGGCTTCGCCTACTGCCGTTTAAATTTGATGAAATCATTTTTAGATGAAACTAGACACTCAGGGCTTTCCATACATATGGATATAAGGCCATTGGATTAGTATTGAGAGAGATATGAATTTTGGAAGTTCGACCTAGGTTTTTGATTCTGAGTTTGGGCAGACTGGGTTGTTCAGGGTAAAACTCGACCTATATTACTTGGAATTGAATGAAACTAACTTTGTTAGAAAGCTTACACATAGGAGAATGTCTCAAAAATTTTAGAGTTAGATAAGATCCCGTTTGCTCCTAGTGGTCCAAGAAAGTTGCCCTATGTCCAAACAAGGCCAAAACAGGGCAGTTCAGGAAGGTTACATTTCGAGGCTTATAACTCGAGCCCTACTAAGGCAAATGGAATGGAACTTTTTGCAAATGAAAGGTTGTCCTATTAGCGTTAATATAAGACCAATTTCATATTATTTGAGCCGGTTTTCGAATTTTAGTGGATTTTTAATTTTAAGAGTGTAATTCTAGCTAGCTACAAGGCAGGCCGGGATAAAACCTAAATAACTTGAGCTATGCTTATCAAAATTAGATGGGATCAAAGAGATTAGAAAATAGACACATAACACTTTAACATATCCAAAATTGAGGTCCAGATGAGTTAAATAGAAATTATGGCCTAATTTACAAAAACTAGGTTGAATACAAGTATTGAGACAACAACCATGTTTTAATTTCAATAATTGTGCCATGAATTGATGTTTGAAATATGAATGAACTATGTTGATTTCTATGAGAAATTGGTTCTGAGTATTGGCACTATTCATGGGGAAGCGAACACGTTCCGTTACGCCGCCGAAATTTCGGTAAGACCTATGCATGAGTCATAAGATACAGCTGCATTTTCAAGAAAATTCATGAAGATTATGTTATGATGAGCATAATGGCCATGTTATGATGAAAGTCCATAATACTTGCGCCAGCCCCGGAATAAAGTTAAGGAGAATAGATCAATGGGAAAGTCGGGGAAAGTAAACCCAGCATTCCTGCATAAGAACAAGCTCGATCCTGAAAAGCAGACTATTATTCAGGAGTCTAAATGGCCAAGGACTCCAAGGGACCAAGTAATGGAAAAAGTTTATGAAGAAAGGTTCAAAAATAAGTTTTGCATGAATACATTAAGTGCATGATTACATTGAACAGTCATTACAAGTTTTTTACAATTTGTTTGCTATATTTACTTACTGTTGTATGTTCAATTATTCTGCTCATTATTCTGTGTTTTACTGTTAGTAGTCTATTATGTTTCTTATGCTGTCTTAAGTAAAACTGAACCTTGCCTCGGACCAGACATTTTCTTAAACTTATTGAATATGGATAGTTCAGTTTGATCCCATGTTTTTATAATTAAATAAAAATCGAGGCAACTGAGAATGAATGTGACGTCAGTTAAATACCATACGCAAGCCCTACTGAGAATTTCTTTAAATTCTCACCTCGTTTTGTATTTCCGCATTATTCTCAGACGCTGACGATGGACTTGACGGCCACTCTCTTTATTGAGATTCCAGACCTACAGCTTCACCACGATCCTGCAGTAGGCTCACTGTATATAGCCGGCTCTTGCCATTTCCGTCTTTACCTTTTTAGTGATAGGAATTTTGCTATTCCTCTATTTCATCCTGCTTTCAACCCTGCTGCCCCTTACTTTACGGTTCCTTTACATGTGGCACACCCTCCCCCAGCTCCTCATGCACCTGCCGCACCTGCAGCTCCTGCTGACCAGGCACCAGAGTCACCCCCGCAGGTGGTTCCAGACATGCCACTCAGCTTTGAGAGTGACCCTTCTAAGGCCACGGCTCATCACCCTCCTCCTCCTCCTCGAGACCCAGTGCAGACTACTCTCCAGCGGGCCTGGCATGGCCAACGACTATATGACTGAGTAGGTCAGCTGCAGATGGCGTTGTATGTAACATCCCCACTTTTGTAAATAGAACATAATGGAAATTTTGAATTATTTCCCTTAGGCAGTGTGAGAAATTCTCAGGCAGCACTATGCCATGACGATCCTCACACTTGAAATTATAGGGTAGTGTAAAATTGCAGTTGAGAATATGGCACTGCCATATGTTTAAAATTAGGAAATGACAAAAGTGCTCTGCAAACTTTTGTTAATCGTAGTGATACCCTGGATTTTTAGAAATTATGTTTTGACCCCAAAGAATTATTCCACAACAACCCTTGAACTTTTTATAAAATGACCTTTGTGTCCACCCTATAACTTTTTATAAAATGACCCTTATGTCCCCACATCTATAGGATTAGCAGAATAGGGTTTTAAACGGAGCAGAATCACGTGGTAAAACCATAGAAGTTAAATCTCTGCCAATTAGGCCATGGAGGCAATCGGGTGTGAAATGACATGGGGTGCCCCTAGACTTGCTCAAAATTATGAAAATGCCATTAGTTATAGAAAATTAAAAATAGAAAGGCTCTGGGTTTACGAAATTGTCTAATTTACTCCGTTAATTCACTTATTCGGTTTCAATAGTTATGTAAGGGCAATTAGAGGTTAAGTGAATATTAATCAAGAGTTAACTAGATATTAGTTAGGGAGATTATGCTTAAGATAAATTAAAAATGAACATGTAGACATCTTACAAAACTATCAAGTAACGTTTGACCGGTTTGGAGAAAATCGGTGAAGATTCGGTATTTTAAACCACTGTAACCTAACCAAAGATAATTTTCTACTGGAATCCCTCACTTAAGTGGCTGAAATTCAGCCTCTCCTACCACATATGAGTGGCGCCAAGTGTTGCTCAAGATAGTGGAAAAACTTGGCTCTACCTTCATCAGATTTTTATCATTTTCGCCTAGTTATTCGGTTTTATCAACTACTTAAGATTAATTAGCATTCGATTAAATTTTTTTACTTAGAGCCAATTAAGTATCATTTAGAGAATTAGGTATGAAAGAATTAGATTGAAAGCATAGGAAACTTCATAGGATTTTTCTAAAATCATTTTACCGATTTAAAGGAAATCGGTAAGATTACGGTGTTTTAAATTGTCGAAATCGGATCAGTAGAAATTATGCCATGAGTGCCCTAGGATCAATGGCTAAGATTTGGTCAAATAACCCACCCAAGTGGCGCCTAAGGCAGCCCTTGATGGTGGAAGCTAAATCAGATTTCATGAAGAAGTTACATCCACCAATCACATGCATCAACACCCAAATATCTCTAACTTTTCCTTCCTTCCCTTATCATTTTCGTCCTCCCTCTCCAGCTACTGAAGGCCATCTCCTTCTTTTCTCTTTACTCTCATTTCCACTCCATTCTCATCCATTTTCAAGTCTCATCACAAGTTGCTTTCATCAAAGACACAAAATCCACCCAAACTCAACTAGACAAGGTAGGAAATCCTACTTCTTCTCTTGTTTCCTCTGATTTGGGGCTGCATGGTGGGCATGCCTAATCTGAGATATTGATGTTTTGTAGAGTGATGATGATGTTTCATGACTGTTTTTGTATGTATGTTGTGATTAAAATTGGAATTGAGGGCAAATAGCTTGAAAGAGGAAGGCAAATCTAGAAGCTGTTAGGGTTTTCCCTCAGCGGTCCGTACGGCAGAGTGTATGGCTCCTCCTACCACCGTTTAAATCTGATGAAAACATTTTTAAATTAAACTATACATCCAGGGCTTTCCATACATATAAAATATAAGGCCATTGGATTAGTTATGAATTTTTGAAGTTAGACCTAGAAATTTGGGTTCTCACCCGGACAGCATGGGTTGAGAAGGGTGTAACTCACCCTATACAATCTCAAATTGAGTGCAACTAAAGTTGTTTGAAAGCTAACACATGAGAGAACATCCCATACAAATTTCAGAATTTAATTCGTTGTCATTTGTTTCCAGCACATCAATGAAGTTGGCATAGGTTTAAACTGGCCTAGAACAGGACAGCCCAGTAGAGTAATGTTTCGAGACTCATAACTCAAAATCTACATAGGAAAATGACATGAAAATTAACTCATTTTAAAGTTTGTTGTGTTATTTTGATATAAAATTTGCATGATTTCACCTATTTTTCAATTTCTAGTGAATTTTCTTCTATAGGAACCCAATTCTGGCTAAGAACAGGACATGCTAAGATAAAATGTTTATATCTTGAATTATACAACTCAAAATGAGATGGGACCAAAGGGATTAGAAACTAGGCATATAAGGCTGTAACATATCCAAAAATGAGATTTAAATGGGTTGAATTGAATAAAACTTGGGGCATGCCAAATTCGGGTAGAACAGGGAGGAATAAACTGAAACCTTCATGATGCTTGATTTGGAATTATTGAATGATGCTATGAATATATGCATGTAGTTGCTGGTCTATTCTGAACTTGCAAGTTTGCATATTTGTACTAGTTGCCTGGCACTATTCATGGGGAAGCGGACTCGATCAGATTATCTTCTAATTTTTAAAGGAATTTATGAGAACTTATGCTATGGATGATTATGCTTTGAATATATTTACGTTTACATGTCATATTCATGTACATCATGCATGCAAGTATATATTTAGAACATGATATGATATATAAAGTATGAGACATACTCATGAATGCACCAAGCGTCTGCATGCATGACAAGATATGAAAAGGAAAAGATAATAAGAACTTGCAAGAAAGACGTACCAAGCTACCACATGAGACACGGCATAGACCCAGCTAGCGTGGCCCAGAGTGGTACTGTCTAAGACTTGGGCTAGCCCCCGACCAGATTTAAGGGGAATAGACCGGTGTGAAGGTCGGGGAAAGTAAACCCGTCACTCATATATAGGTATGAGCTCAAACCTGAGAAGCAGGTTATCACCCAGGGGTGAGAGAGGCCATTCACCTCCGAGGGACCAAGTGCAGAAGAGCAATGTTAAATTGCAAGTTAAAGAAAGAGATGAATTAAGTCAAGTGCACTTGCATACAATCAAATACAAGCATCTATTTGTGCATTTCTAATTATCTCATTATATCATGATGCTATTATGACTCTTACTGAAGCATATTGTACTATCTGTATTTCTATGTTTGTCATATGATATGGCAAGTGGTTGTTAAAATATGACCCGCTTCGAGAAATGTGTTTTCAACTTAAAATTGAACCACTATTTGTTTATATGTGCTCACGTTTTTATAAGAAATCGAAGCGGCTGGAATGTTTATGATGACACTGTAAGACTGGTTTGAGTTACCTACTAAGAACCTTAGGTTCTCACTGCCTGCTTGTATGTTTTTCTTTTTCGTAAACATTTCAGCACCTAAGTTGGAAATCAAGCACGAGGCAGAGCACTGGGACAATTTCTGAGCAAGACTCGGACGCAAACCAAACTAAAAGACTATTGAAGCTAGCTAGTGACCAGTCGAAAGCAAGTTCGGTGTATTATGTTAGTCACCATTACTTTTAATTGTAATTATTTTATCCTCTATGTACCAGAGACGACGAAGTTTATGAACTATTAGCCAATAATAAAGTGTGCAGTTAAAGGGTCATATATTATATTTTCCATATTTTTAAAGTTTTCTTAGCACAGTGACAACCTCTTAATATAACTCCATGACTCGAGCATAGCTTATATAAGATAGGGTGTTACATTATACAGCATGAACCTCTTTTGATAGTACGCAGCTTTGGGTCATAGACTTAGCAATAGGTTTAGTAGTAGGTTTGAAATGTTCTTTGAGGACCCCATAGGATCGTTTTGACTGATAGGGCCTTATGTCTTTTTGGTACTCCGGCCCCACTTCTGTATCCTGTTTTGAAATTTCTATATAAACTGAAGCATTGGCTTCCGACATATATAGATATATATATATATATACACACACACACACACACATATGCAGTTGATGGTATATATTACATATTCTTATCTTTTCTGTGGTGGTATATTAAACTCTGTCAAATTCGTTATATATAGCACTCCATTTCTTCTGTTAAACAAAAAAAAAAGATATGATATGACAAATGAAACGTAAGCAGAATATCAACACAGTAATACAATATACTAATTTCATGCTATGACTTAAGCATAGTATTAAATTAGTAGGGTGTTGCAAGGGGCAGATTGCAAAGTGGTTTGGGACTTAGGGCTGCCTTTAGTTTCTCACTTTCTCTCCTCACTCTTCACGCTACCAAAGAAGGAAGAAGGAGCCACTGCCGCCATTAGACGTATGACATCATCCACCACACCGTCGTCCGTTGCCGACAAGCCATCCATAGCCGCAGTTCATGTGTAATCCTTCATTTCTCATCATGCTCCCCTTCTTTTTTGTTTTTGCAGCAGCTTTTGCTTGGGTGAATTATTGGTTTTTTGAATTTTTGTGACAAATACTCTTTGATTAAGAAAGCTGAGGGAGGATGTGGCTCTTTTGGAGAAAAAAAGATGATAAGTTGTCAGAAAAGCAATGTTCTAGATAAGATTATAAAGAGAGATTGTCAAATAGTTTTTCTATTTGGTTGCCCTTCATGCAAGTCATTGTAATGCCTGGGTCGAGAGATCTATGATTTGTGACACTTTTTCCTGTCAAACCCAAGGAAAACTCTAAGTTTGGACCCTATACGTTCTTGGAGGGCTATATGTTTGGAAAATTTTCATGAGATTAAAAGCCCCGGTAATTGTTCATTAGATATCCAAGAATTTAAGAGTGATTTTTAACGAATTTTAGGAAGTCATTAACCCTTTCGTTTTTAGCCCGAAAGTTTAAGGAAATGCAAATATTCAGAAATTTGTACTAAAATCCAAAAGTTGGATTTTGACTCTTAAGGGGTTTAATTTTTAAATATTTTTATTGGATTCAAATGGGGGATATTCCCTTATTTATATATCTTAATTTTAAGTTAATGTCCTCATTTATTTTAAAGTTAATAGAGAATAAAATAAATGAGGACATTAACTTAAAATTAAGAAATATAAATAAGTATATGATGATATGAGAGAAGTGTTTGGAAAAAAAGAAAAAAAGAAAAAGAAAAAGGGACAGGGCGCCTAGGGCCCCAAACCCAAGGCCTAGGCGTTGGCTGGGCTACAGAATTGATGCATTTTTAGGTGGGCGAGCACCGAGGCGGCCAAGCCGCATCACCTAGGTGCCCGTTGGGCGAAAATAAAGGGTGAATCTTAACCTTTCTCCCCCATTTTCCACTATGTCTCTCTCTCTCTCTCTATTCTTTCTTTCCCATTCTTCTCTTCCCCCACATGATTTCTATCACTCCTTTACCATTTTTCACTCAATCCACCATCAAATTCATCTTCTTCTTCATCATTATCCTCATACCTTAGCTTGGTTTCTCTCTTGAATCTCTCTCTCTCTCTCTCTCTCTCTTATTTTAGTGAGAGAAAGTGAAGGTGAAAGGAGACCCACATCCTCCATCAAGCTTCTTCATTCTTTTGCTACCCAAGGTAATTCCCTAAGCTCAAATCTTCTTCTATTTCATGAGTATGGAAGGATTTTCTTGGAGGATTGAGTTTAAAGTTGAAGTTTAGGAACCTAGGGTTCCAATCCTAGGTTCCAATTGGGGATTTTATATCTTGGGATGTTTTTCAAGTTAATCTTTGGTTCTATAGGCTAATTAGTGTTTGGATAATGATGTTTTTGGTGCTAGATAACTTGTGTGGTGACCATAGCTCCATGGCACAACATACTAAGGCTACTTTTTCCCTTGGATAAGCAGTGTAAGCGATAGTATATCTATAGCTAGTTTCTTATCCTTAATTTCCTAAGCACATGACTAAAATGTATTTTAGTAAAGTTTTATGAAAGTATTGATTTAATATGTTGTACTCCCTATTCATAGAACTCTTGAAGTAATCATGTTAGTTATGTGCATGTATATATATGTTTGAGTATACGTGTGGGACAAGCTCTTATAGAATTGTTTTATGATATTTTAGTAATATGATAGAAACATATGAAGTTTCAAGTTATTAGAAAATTGTTATGTTCTTAAAGTCAATGCTTTAAGCAATTTGATAGAAAGAGATAGCTAAATTCCAATAAAGTGAGAAAGAACTCAGGATAATGAATAGTCTGAAAGTACTATATCTTGAATCTTATTATGCATTTAAAGCTATGAGTAAGAATGTATATGATTTGAGCCAAAGCAAAGTTTTAGTGACAAGGTTTTAGCAAAGAGTAAAGTTTATCTAAGGGGAGGAACTATAACAGAACTGTTTGCTAATGGCAGCAGTATTAGCCTTGGTGCATCTCGAACAACCCAGCTAGTAGGGTGATTGCTAGCCCAGCATGTTTGGCCGACCTGTTCGAAATACATATGAACACCCTGGGGATGGCGATACGTAACGCCCAAAGGTGATTGATAAGGTAACCACATTTGGGGACGGTGATGTGTAATGCCTAGATGTGGAAAAGATTAGAATATAGATTTTGAATAGGATTTTCCCTTAAGCTTATTATAATTTGAAACAAGTATTTACTTTTCATGCTATGAGAAAGTATTTCTATCTTTAAGCCTAATTTTTATATCCTTATTATATGTGATTTATTACACCTAGTTTTAAAAGTATTATGCTTATATATGTTACGAAGAAGTTTTTATCCAATTGAATTAAAAAGGTGATTTAAGGACTTATGGATGTTTTAAGGACAGACTATACTTCGGGTATGTTTCATCGAAAATTTTATAGAATGTTAACATATAGACAAGGCATTGTGATTAAGAAATGATGTATGATTTTCTAAAGAAAATTATAAAGATATATGTGCTAAAAGTTTATGTTTAAGCTTATCTCACTCATGTTATAGATATATTATCTCTCACTGAGTATATATGACTTACTCTTTCTTTCTCTCCATGTTTTTAGACACGTATAAGTTATGCTTCTATGCCTTCGACCAGCTGAAGTCATTGGGTATTTCTATAATTCCACACCTTTATTTGTGTGGTTGCCAAAGGTTATCCGTGTGGAGATTTATACTGCTTTGTATACAATTGTATATATAATTCTAGTAATGCTCCATTAGCCTACAGACAGGGTCCTTCCTGTATGGGTTTATGTATTGTAAGGAAAGCATAGTTATTTTAGTTATGATCAATTTGATTAGTAATGACTATGGATTTGTATCCATAATTTTCTAAGCATGATTGTGTCTTATACTCCTTTGTTGTGTGCTATGGTGTGCATTCTGAGAATGTTTGGATCCTCAATGATTTTGTGTGGTTGCACTATTTATGCAGGTAGAGAATCTTCATTTAGGAATAGTCGTAAATACAGAACAAACTCTGCCCAATTTTCTTTAGAAATGGTCTAACATAGGCTTGCTAGGAACGTGTCCCTATGCGCCGATGACGGCTTAGGTTGGATCGTGATAGTCATTGTATTTTTTTTTTTCCTTGGGTTGGGTTGGTGCCTTTGTTTTGAAATCTCATCAACGAAGAAAAAAAAAAAGAATGGTCCATTGGTAACTTTTTTATTGCTATTGTACAATATGCATGCAAATTATAACTATGTATTTATATATCTATATATAATTAATTATATATATGTATAAATAATTAAATATATATATTTTATTATATCCCGGTCGAACCCCAATTAAACTAGTTGGACTCTGAATTTTTGAACCAATGCCTTGACTGATTCGATATTCGATTCAGTTTTTCTTAACCTTGAATTTAATTTTACTATACGGTAATAAATTATTATTTAAATATATCTACAAAATGATACACATTGATATAACAAATGAATTAACTATAAACATAAAGTATAACTTGGGTTTTAATAATAAGAAAAAGATACATACAAATTTAATAAGGCCTTTATGAAAAAATATCGAGAAGTGAATATATTTTCGGATACATGAATTAACAATGTATTTTCTGATATAGCTCTAAGAAGCATCAAGTATTCATATCTTCCACCTGTCTAGAAAGAATATCGAGATTGTGTCATAATAAAATATGAATTCAAACTATCACTTTCTAGTAAAAGATACAAATTAATAAATAATATGATAAATAATATGTATAATATTCAAACTAAGCATCCCAATCTTAGCTTTTCTTTTCACATTTTTGTTTCTCATTTTTTCTTTTTAAACGTGAGTTCAATTAGAAACTTTTTTGATATTTTAAGAAGAAAATATAAAATTAATTATGCAAAAATAAACATTGTGAAAAGATTATATTATTTTTTGTTCACAAATAAATAAGAACTAAAACTGTAACCATCAATACGTGAAACAAAATCGTACCTGAAACAGATTTGACCAAATCAAAAATAAACCAAATTTATGGGTTTCATTTATTTGTGTCTTGTATATGTTCCTTTCCAAAAACCCTAATGAAGCCAATTTTTTGAATATTTTTCGCTTTTTTAAAAATTGCAACTAAACTCACTTTATTTCTTAAATTAGAAATTTTTTAGAATAGAACAGATAGAATTCACTAGATTTTAACAAGTATAAAAACTTCCATGTAATATATTTTATTTTATTACTAGTATAGATGTGATATGCATTTTTGGTGTGGGTTTTCGAAAATTTTTATCATATCGATTGAGGGCGTGTTTATTTGAACAACTTAAAAAAAGAAAAAAAGAAGGGGCGTTAGTAGCTCCCATATTATTCAAACTTGAGCCTTCTCAACACCACCATCATCCTCAAAGAATCTCTTGAGGCTTTACTATTTTGTTCTTTAATGATATTATCAAACAAACCTTATAAACATTATCACTTCAAGATCAGCCACAAAAACCAAACATGTTGGATCAGGCTTCTTTTTCAAACATTATAAATGCAGCCAACGACAAATAACCACACAATGAAAACACTTTTGCTAGACAATGTATTCTTGCTTGTGTATAACCCCCCAAAAATGAATGAATACAAATAGTTGTCATCTATATTACATCATAAATTGATTTTTTAAAATTTGATATATCATAATGTATCGTAGTAAGTATCGTAAGATATTTCAATATAGAGTAAATGTCCATTTTGGTTTTTGATGAAAATTTCGAGGGACAAATTAGTCCCTTTGATTTAAAAGTCCTTGTGTGGTCCATCACCATTTAAAAAAGGGGACACATTAGTCCGTCTATATAGAATATTTTAATGGTACAGATTTGCGCGGAGCGACTAATGTGACCCCCATTTTGAATGTAAGGGATTACCCGAGAGTTTTTAAATCCTAAGAGACTAATTTATCGTTCAAACTTTTTGTTAAGGGCCAAAATTGGTATTTATTCCTGTTATAGACTAGAATCAAGGCCTAATTCAAATAGGCCCGTTGAGGCCCAAACTCAAAAATCCCATGTTGCTAAAGGGCCATGCACTCTCAATGTCAGCCTAAGGATCTTGGACCTTCACGATGTGTGAACCCACGTCTTGATCCATTAGAGGACTTTGAGATGGATCCCCCGAGTCACGAATGCAACCACTCATCTTTATCTTACTCATCCTCGTCTCCTGATGCTTATAAATGACTCGTAAACCTTAGAGCTCAAGTACGTTATCACTCCCACTTTTACTCTTGTATTTCTTGCACTCCTTTACTTGAGCGTAAAAGTCCTTGCAGGTACAGCCCACCAACTTGGAGCTTGGATTACTCAACAACACTCAGAAGATCAGCAGCTTGGCATTTTCGAACTCATTTGGAGAATCTCTAATATCCCATTTCTAGTAAACTACCTCCGAACATTGATGCTATTTATAGGGAACCCATTGTGCTGTTTTGTTATTTTCTTAAAAGTAATCAACGATGTTAGCCCTTCGGAGGCAAGAGGCCTCGGTGACTTAACTAAACATGGAGAACGATTGGCCACCACCACTTCCCATGCTGGAAGCCAGAATGACCTTGCCATGGTTGGAGTGATCGCCCACACCTCCCTCGTTCAAGCTCCAAATAATCATTTGGCATTTAGGGTGAAGTGTGCATTGGGGAACGAAGCATTGTTCGAAGATATGTTCTTCATCAAGCAGGATTAGGCCACCCAAAATGTAAGAGCTGGAGCAAAATATGGACCACATGTGTCGCTCTGACTATGATCGATGTAACCCCCACTAATAGCATGATGATAGCTGAGAAAGTGATCGAGCTAGTTCATGATACTATAACCTTGGACGATGCTACCATAATGAAGGACCATGACGAAGCGCGAAAGATAGGCACAAGGAGTCAGAGCGTGAATGTTGTTAGGAAGTGCATGCTGAGTCCTCGTGATGACGAGATGACGATGTAGAATCGCAGCCCTTTGGTAGAGGAAATCGAGGTCACATTTCTTAACTTGAATCAAATCGGGACCAAGACCATGAGGATGAAGTCAAGTTGCCATTCTTTAACTACATTATGAATATTGTGCTCCCCAAAGGTTTCAAACCACTTATTGATGTGGAGCCTTATGAAGGAAGTACGGATCCTCAGGAACACTTGGATACCTTCAAGTCCAAGATGGCACTTGCCGAGGCTTTTGACCCCATCAAATGCCAGGTTTCCAAATTACACTAAAGAAGGCGGCTCTCAAATAGTTTAATTCTCTGCCACCACAGTCAATGAACAAGTTTTCGGACCTCTCATCTCAATCCTTAGCTCATTTCACTACATAGGGATTTAAACCTAAACCAGTGTCCAGCTTATTAGCAATGTTCCAATGCTAAGGAGAGCCGCTCCAAGATTATCTTGTGCGCTTTAACATGGAAACACTGGTGGTAAAAGACTTGGAAACTGAGGCAGCAGTATTAACCTTGCTCAACAGGCTCCGAGTTTGGCCCTTTAAGGACTCGTTATCTAAGTGGCCAACGAAGACCATGGACGAAATCCAGATTAAGGCGAAGAAGTACATTTATTTAGAATAAATATAGAAAGTTATTGCAAATGCTGGAAAAACCATGATGCTCTTAAGACAAGCCCTCAGCAGGAGGAGCGCCCAAGGAAAGAGCCACAGACACCAAGGGTTGGAAGGTATCATGACTACACCCCCTTCAATGTGTCCTTGGCATACTTGTACAAGGAGATTGGGCAAATTGAAAGTTTTCCCAAATCAAAAGCACTTCGAGTAAGGGTCAACACTAACAATTTTGGACACAAACTGGAGGATTGTTCTGACCTCCGAGATGCATTAGTGTAACTTATACAATAAGGTAGGTTGACAAGGTATGTTGCCTCGAGGAGTTATAGGAAAAGAAAAGCCTCCCCTATGCAAGATGAAGAACATAGAAACCTGAGAAGCCAAAGGATATCGAATCCTGATAGGCCTCGAGAATCGCAAGAGGAAGCCAAGGCTATCATTAAAACCATTAATGTAATTGCTGGAAGATTTGCGGGAATGGCACCACTAAGTCGGCATACAAAAAGCATCTTCAAGAGGCCTTGAGCCTGTCTTCAGGAAAAATGAAAAAAAGTGGCCAAGGCTTCATCAACACCCGAGATAGTTTTCTTGAGCTTTGACCTTGAGGGGATCACACCAGGACATGATGACCCCATGATCATTTCGGCAGTCATGGTAAACACTAAGGTGAAAAGGGTTTTTGTTGACCAAGAAAGCTTAGCAGATATCATTTTCCGAGAGGCTTTCGAAAAACTCGGGTTGAAGAATTCCGACTTCCAGACTTACAAGGAGGAGCTCATTGGCTTCTTGAGGAAGAAGGTGCACTTAGAGGGGTATGTTAGCCTACACCTCACCTTGTGTACCCGACCTCGTACTTGAATGGTAAAGGTGGACTTTTTGGTCATAGACTGCATATTTGCTTACAATGTGATACCAGGAAGGCTAACTCTGAATAAGATCAAAGCAATCATCTCAATAATTTGTTTGACCATGAAATTCTTCATAGACAATGAAGAAATCGTGACATTTAGAGCTAACCAAGCAGTAGCTCACAAATGCTGCAATGTAAGTTTAGAAATATAGACAAGAACAAAGATGAACATAGAAAGCCATTCTTAAGCTATGAGTTTGTCAAAGGTTATGATTGTAGACCTTGATGCTTAGGACTAAGAAGTGAAAAGGCCTGACCTTATGGAGAGCTTGAAGTAGTTCAAATTGGCTCAAAGGTAGAGTACACAAACTAGATTAACAAAAGCCTCCTAACTCTATTGAAGTAAGAACTTTTAACTTTATTAAAAAAGAATGCAAATTTGTTTGCTAGGACGATTGTTGATATGCCCAGGATTGACCCAAACTTCATGAGTCATCGGTTGGCAATTTTCCTAAGAGCTCCACTAGTAGCTCAGAAGGGGAGAAAAATGAGCCCAAACAGAGCCCACGTTGTCCAAGGGCAAGTCGACAGTCTATTGAAAGCCGAGTTTATTTGAGAAACTATGTACCCGACTTGGCTTTCCAATGTTGTGATGGTACCTAAGTTGAACAGGAAGTAGCGAATATGTATTGATTACACCGACCTCAATAAAGCCTACCTAAACGATTCATACCCCTTGCCAAGCATAAATGGTTTAGTTGATGCAGCTTTTGGGTTCCGGTATTTGACTTTTGTGGACACCTATTCGGGCTATAACTAGATCCCGATCCACCTCTATGATTAGGAAAAGATGGCATATATCACCCCAATGGCTAACTATTGCTACAAAGTTATGTCATTCGGATAGAAGAACGCAAAAGCTACTTACTAGAAACTTATGAATAAGATCTTTTGCGAGCACATCAAAAGCTTGATAGAGGTTTACATTGATGAGATGCTTGCAAAAACTGAGGAAAATAGCAAGTTGATATTTGACCTAGAGATGGCATTCAATTGCTTGCAAAGGCACAACATGCAATTAAACCCTCAGAAGTGTGTTTTCGTAGTCGAAGCTAGGCTTGAAAGAAGGAATCCATCACAACAAAAGCCACATTGCCCTTCAAACCCATCCCCCAAATACCCCTAGAGTGACCACCCTCCTCTACAACCACCATAGGAGAGAAACCAAGTTTATTCCAAAATTGTTTAGCTTGAACAAATTGGCAATGAGATTACAAAATAATGAAGATATCGGGCCTAAAATTTTGCACAAGCTCCTTCACTACCTTCCTCCTCGCCACAATAACAGCCCCCCTAATATTCCAACTAAGCACAATCATCATAAACATATTGATGAAGAAGAAAAGGAGGCCATCCCATATCAAAACCTTTGTATCATTCACGACACCCTTATTAATCCCCATATTCAAAATCTCAACCCTAGACTGCCAATAGGAACTTCCAAACATGCCACCTAAATGGGAACTTTTTAAATTGTTCCTTATTTTGGCCTTGAATGGAAAAACCCTTAGAGCTATCATGTCGCACTCTTTTCATTCTTGGTCTTGGAATTAGAGAAGAAGCAACATTCTCATGTACTTTGATAGGCTTCTTTAAGCCCTCTTGATACTTGCCTCTGCCTATAATACATCCATCTTTTAATGATCCCATGAAATTTATCTGCACCGAAAACAAAACTAGGCCCAGGGCCTACTAATTTATCCACTGGGTTGCCAACAATAGAAGCACCATTTGATTTAGAAACCATCGATTTGGAATTCTTACATATAGGAGTTGAAGACTACAGGGCACGTGAAGATTCATGCATGGGACAAGGACCTTACTTAGAGTCCACGATATTCTTTCCTTTATTATTGTGAGATTATTTCCGTTTATTCACTACAAGATTCCAATCACCATTATTGTCATCTAGATTTACCTTTTTCATTCCCCCAAGAGAATTTCCCTAATTCAAATTCAAATTCCTTCCCTGATCTTCTATAGATTTGCCATCATGGGCTATCGTGATCGGCTTAACCACCACGTTTTGATCATTCTCAACCACCGCTACAACTAGTTTTGAAGAAATGCAATCTCTTTGAACATGCCCATAACAATGACATGAAGAACAAATGAGATAAAGACTTTCCTACTCAACTTCATGCCAGTGATCCTGAATCCAAACTCGTTTCCTCAAAAGGAAAACTAAATCAATCTCAACACAAACTTTAGCATAATTACCTCTCTAACTTAGTAGTTGTCTAGTCTACTTGTTTGGCTTTCTAATGGCTCTTGCAAGAACCTTGAGCATCCTCTCATCATTGTATAAAATTTAGGGCAGAGAGTAGGACCTAGACAATCATGTTGCCAAAATAAGAATCTCTTGGATTAAACTAAGGTGACCATTGTTTTACAGCAAGATAATGTCCTTGAATCATCCAAGGGCCTCCTTCCATCACCTACACTCTATCATCTGGTAGATCAAATCTAACCATACAATAATCATCCCTTGTACTCATTATATCAAAACCTGGGTGCAAATTCCACATTGCTTAAACCTTGGCTTTCATGGTAGTAAAACTAAGAGATTTCCCTAGTAGTTTGATCACTAGTACATCACGTTAAGACTGCAATGATTCATTGATAACAGACTCATCAAAAAATAGCTTTAGCTTGAAAGGATCACCATATTCAATATCACTTCTAGCCTGTTTATCCACAAGAAGGTCATTCTCCCTTCTGCTAGGTTTTGGAGCTATGTGACCTTCCAAAACCTTATCACGGAATAAAACCTACGACCTTTATTGGCCCGCTCCTCAGCACTCCTTGATCTCTTAACCAAATCCACCTTGCCTTATCCCTCACCAATTGGCTTTCCTTGACCGTTGGAAGATCACTCTCTATCT
Source organism: Pterocarpus macrocarpus (assembly GCA_031439585.1). Classification (NCBI taxonomy): domain Eukaryota; kingdom Viridiplantae; phylum Streptophyta; class Magnoliopsida; order Fabales; family Fabaceae; genus Pterocarpus; species Pterocarpus macrocarpus. The sequence goes on along the minus strand of CM062516.1, from coordinate 14,041,198 downwards.
CCTCCTTTAGCACCACACTCTCTCCTCTTTCCCTATCCATCCTTCAAACTTAAAAAATGTTTAATAAAATTGACTCACTTTGGAAAATGTTTCTAGTCATAGTTGTGACTCAAAATGTCCTTCCATCACTTTAATTTGTGTAATTAAAAGCATGGAATTTCTCACATCAAAATCCTCCTTCTACTCCATACACAATTCCACTACTTTTTAATCATCTTCAACAAACCATTCAATAGCTAATTTAACTCTAAAGTTGCTATCAAGTGGTCATGATACATTTCAATGCAAGAAACTTATTTTGATTTTATAATAAGTGAACTGGTAAACAAAAAAAATAATGAAAAATATCAAATAAAAAAATAAAGAGGTGAAAATGAACCCTTAAAATTGCAAGAATAAATAGTAATTATCCTTACTGAAAACGCAACAAATATTTAAAATAACCGATTATAAACTTGGGATAGGTTGTTATGCAAATGGAGCACCAGTGCTACACGAGATACAGATTATATTCTAATTTAGAAGAAGTCTTGTTTTAGGTAAACAATATAATAGTTTCAACCAGTCTCCTTTTGTTTCGAACCAAATTGAAAAGAAATGATGAGGAAAAAAAAGTAAGTTTTCTTATTTAAGAGTTTAAATACCAATAGAGAAAGAAAGGAACCGAGAGATCCATTCCCCTTATTTTTCCCTCAAATGTCCATTTTTTATTCTCTAAACTAAACATTATAAATGCTGAACAATATAAAAGTTTTGCATTTCTTTACAATATATCTTCCAATAACCTTCTTATTGTAGAATCAAGTATGCATTTCAAAAGAAAATTTAGAAGAGATTTGAGAAGTTTGTAACACTGAGATGCTAACCCATTCCAATTCTTAGCTCTCTACAAGAATATAACAGGCACCAAATTTATTCTAGAAGCAACATAATTTATTTTGCACTTCTGTCTATAACATAGCACTACAAATTATCAAGGATCATTTAAGTATACAACCAAAAAAATTTTTTATACTAACTTAAAGGAATACTCAACACAATTTAATCAAATAATAATATTTTGTAATATTTTTGTACTTGATGAATTCAATTTAATTTTTTATTCAACTATCATGCACTATGCATGACACCACTAAATTCTATCATTTTATCTATTTCTTAAACTATTTTGCATATTGGTTGTATAAATGGCAAAACAAATAGCATAGGGACTATTTTGCAAATTATAATGAAAATATCTCACTTTTAAGAACCAATGTAGTAATTATCTCACTTACAAAAAGTTTTACATGTTAACCATTTCAACTGTTTATCTACATGCCCTAAATCGATGGTCATATCCTTTAAGAGCATGGATGCTTCACAAGTCAAATGGAGCAGTGAAGACAAAACCCACATAGTACAAACCTTTAAGGCTGGAAAGGAGGGATAATAAGACTTCCTTCTCCTAAACAATTTCCAATGGATTTTCTTTTCTTAAGCCCATTACACTGAGAAGCTAGATCCTTATCATGACCCTCCATGGGCCGTGACCGGCGCATAGGGAATTTTCATTCCCTAGCAACCCTAACCAAAAACCTATGTAAAAATTGACGGAGTTTCCCCTAAAACTAGAACATTCCTAATTATACAAAACCTGCAAAAATTATCTAGACAATCCAGCACAGCTCAAACACAATATATATATATATATATATATATATATATATATATATATATATATATATATATATATATAGTTTGGAAACCTTTACATATACAAGGCTATCAAAAGGAGTTGCGTAATTAACATAAGTTCAACTAATATGCACATTGCTTCACTAAGCCAAAATGCAAAAAGCCAATTGATACGAAACCAATAATAACCTAACACAGACCCTGCCTGTGTTTCAAAGAGCACTCTATATCATCATAAACCATACTTGGTTGTACACCAGATATTCCAAAAGAGAAATTAAAGCCCTTCAAGTGGGCTCACCAAAATGGAATAGCAGATATCCTATTGAATAGGAAGAGCGGAACCCGCCTCTATGGGTGAATTTGAAATAGATAAGGAACCACGGAGTGAGTTATAACACTCAGTGAGAAATAATGTATTCATAGGTGGCATGAGACAAGCAAAAAAATATCCAAGCTATACTTTAAATTATGAAAACTGAATACAAATATTTTCTCTCAACAAACGAATTATTGAAATATTGATTTCACATCATAATAGAACTTCAAGGGAAAATCCTATTTCAGAAATAACTGCCTGACTGGGTGGCTCTGTGGCCTAACTCCAGTAGTAAATGATAACTTCACGCCCGTGCATGTATATATATTCTGGACATGTTGGCCCACATGCCGGGCTAGCAATCACCCTGCTAGCTCAGTTATTTGAGGTGCACCAAGGCTAATGCTACTATTATTAGCAAATAATTCTGTTATAGTTTCCTCCCTTTCGGAAAACTTTACTCATTATAAAATCCTTGTCAACAAAGCTCTTCTTTCATTCTAACATATACACTCTTATTTTAACATTAATGTATAATGAGAATTTAGAAAACTTCCACATTCTAACACATGTAATTCTTAAGTCTTGTCTCATGCTTATAACATTTAACATCCACCGAATATAAGTTCCAATTTAGTGAACTAGAGTTTGGCATAATTTCATAAAGAGTCAAATTTTAAACAAAAAGCAATATTAATTTGAATCATTCTCCAAAGTGGTTAGCAATATGAACTCATATCATAAATGTGTATATACATATATATTAACCTCACATAAAAATTTAACTATAAGTACACTATTCACTCACAACCAAGATCCCAAGTCAAGAGCTTAAGTGGGTGGTGTCTTCAAGCCAACTAGAAACTCTCGAGGCGAGTCTAAAGCTACAAAACACACCAAATTAACATAAATAAGTTTCTAAGAATCAAACTCAACTCCAATCAACATCCAAACTCAAAATCCCCATTTTGAGCCCTAAATCTTCTTCACCCGAAATCCAAATTCAACTCCATGAAATAAATAACCAATCTATGGCTAGAAGAAAGTAGAGAGTATTAATAATTTACCTTAAAGCCTTGGAAGGAGGAGTGGAGTAAAAGAGGATTGATGAGTCTCTTCCACCTTCCTCTTTCTCTCACTTCAAGAAGATAGAGAGAAAGAGCTCAAGGACGAAGATGATCGTGATGATGAAGAAGAAGGTGTAAGAGGAAAGATTTGTGAGGAAAATCAAAGGGAAAGATGATGGATTGATGAGATATGTAAGGGTGGAAGGATTCTAGAGAGAGAAAATAAAGAGAGAGAGTATGTGAGTGAAAATAGGGAAAAGAAGGTCGAAACCCATCTAAAAGTAAGATAATGGGCACTTAGGCGGCCATCTGTGGGTGCCTGGGCACCCAATAGCCTAAAACCCCTATTTTTCGACCTACAGTGGGTGCCTGGGCAGCCGCTTCTAGTGCCTGGGCACCCAAACCCCTGAAATTCAAATGACGTTAGCACTGCCGGCGCCTAGTGCCTAGATGCTAGCACCTTGAAATTTTTTTAAAAAAAATTTAAAGTTTCACACACATTTCTAAGCATATATCTAATCCAATAACTTCTAAATATACATAAATACTAATCTTAAAGATTATATAAAATCATAAGGCATGACATTCTCCCCCTATAAAGAAATTGGGTCCTCCAAATTTTGTTGTATTTACCTTGAGGCTTAAATAAGTACGAATACTTGGAATACATTGCATCTTCGGAGTCCCAAGTGGCTTCCTCAATAGTGTGATTCCTTCATATCACCTTCACTGAAGTTACTTCCTTTGAGCACAATTTCTTTACTTGCCAATCCACTATAGCTATCAGTTCCTCTTCATAGCATAGATTCTCGTCCAATTGAACCATTTGAGGTTCAAGGACATGAGAAAGATCATGCATGTACTTTTGAAGCATAGAAACATAGAAGACCGGTTGAATCAAGGATAAATCGAGTGGCAAGGCTAATCTATAAGCCACTGCACCAATTCACTCCAAAATTTCAAAGGGACTGATATAACGTGGGCTAAGTTTTCCCTTCTTGCCAAACCTCATAACAACCTTCATAAAAGAAACTCGAAGGAAAACATGGTCTCCAACTGAAAACTCTAATTCTTGTCTTCGATTGTCCACATACGCTTTCTGCCTACTCTGAGCAGCTAAAAGGCTTTTCTTTATGATGCAAACCTTTTCTAGGGAGTATTGAGCTAAATCTGGCCCCAGAAGCTTGGCCTCACCAAATTCAAACCAACCAATTGGAGATCAACAACACCTTCGATATAAAGCTTCAAAAGGTGCCATTTGAATGCTTGACTGGTAGCTATTGTTATAGGAGAATTCGATCCGAGGCAAGAAATGGCTCCAATTCCCACCAAAATCCAAGAGATAGGCCCTTAGCATATCCTCTAAAATTTGAATAGTCCTTTCAGATTGCCCATCCATCTGAGGATGAAAAGTAGAGCTAAGATCCAGAAGTGTGCCTAAAGCCTCTTGAAAGGCTTTTCAGAAATAAGAGGTGAATTGAGGCCCTCGATCCGAGATAATGGATACAAGTACCCTATGCAATTTAACTATCTCATCAATATACATTTGTGCATAATAAACCACACTAAAAGTAGTTTTCACCAGGAGAAAATAAGTAGACTTTGTCAATCGGTCAACTATCACCCAGATGGAATAAAATCCCGTAGAGGTCCTTGGTAATCCGGTGACAAAATCCATTGCAATGCATTCCAATTTCCATTCTGGTATTTCTATTTGTTGGTGACTTTGTGTCTCGATGTTTAGTTTGCCAGCAAGTCAAGGTAGAACATCAATGTCATGCCTTAGGATTTTGTATAATCTTTTAGATTAATATTTATGTGTATTTAGATGTTATTGGATTAGATATATGCTTAGAAATGTGTGTGAAACTTTAAATTTAAAAAAAAAAAATTCAGGGTGCTAGAGCCCAGTGTTGATAGCGTTTGAGTTTCAGGGGTTTGGGCAACCACACTCCAGAAGCGACTGCCCAGGCACCCGCTGCAGGTCGACAAATGGGGGTTTCAGGCTGTTAGACGCCCAGGTGCCCACTGTCCGACTTTTGATATGGGTTTGGACCCTCTCTTCCCCATTTTCACTCATACACACTCTCTTTTTATTTTCTCTCTCTAGAATCCTTCCACCCTTACATACCTCATCAATCCACCATCTTTCCCTTTGATTTTTCTCACAAATCCTTCTTCTCATACCTTCTTCTTCATCATCACCATCATCTTCTTCCTTGAGCTCTCTCTCTTTCTACCTTCTTGAAGTGAGATAAAGAGGAAGGTGGAGGAGACTCACCACTCCTCCCTTGCTCCACTCCTCCTTCCAAGGCTTTAGGATAAATTATTAATACTCTCTACTTTCTTCTAGCCATAGATTGGTTATTTATTTCATGGAGTTGAATTTGGGTTTTGGGTGAAGAAGGTTTAGGGCTCAAAATGGGGATTCTAAGTTTGGGTGTTGATTGGAGTTGAGTTTGATTCTTAGATCTTATTTATGTTAGTTTGGTGTGTTTTGTAGCTTTAGACTCGCCTCGAGAGTTTCCAGTTGGCTCGGAGGTGCCACCCACTTAAGCTCTTGACTTGGGATCTTGATTATGAGTGAATAGTATACTCGTAGTTAAATTTTTATGTGAGGTTAATATATATGTATATACACATATATGATATGAGTTCATGTTGCTAACCTCTTTGGAGAATGATTCAAATTCATATTGCTTTTAGTTTAAAATTTGATTCTTTATGAAATTATTCTAAACTCTAGTTCACTAAATTGGAACTTACATTCAGTTGATATTAAATATTATGAGCATGAGACAAGACTTAAGAATTATATGCATTAGAATGTGGAAGTTTTCTAAATTCTCATTATCCATTAATGTTATAATAAGAATGTATATGTTAGAATGAAAGAAGAGCTTTGTTGACAAGGATTTTATAATGAGTAAAGTTTTCCAAAATGGAGGAAACTGTAACAGAACTGTTTGCTAATGATAGTAGCATTAGCCTTGGTGCATCTTGAATAACCCAGCCAACAGAGTGATTGCTAGCCCGGCATGTCAACTAACATGTCTAGAATATATAGACATGCACAGGCATGAAGTTATCATTTACTGTTGGAGTTAGGCCATAGGACCACCCAGTTAGGCAGCTATTTCTGAAATAGGATTCTCCCTTGAAGTTCTATTATGATTTGAAATCAATATTTCAGTAATTTGTTTGTTGTGAGAAAATATTTGTATTCCGTTTTCATAATTTAAAGTATAGTTTGGATATTTTTTTTGCTTGTCTCATGCCACCTATGAATACATTATTTGTCACTGAGTTTTATTACTCACTTTGTGGTTCTTTATCTATTTCAGATTCACCTATAGAGGCGGGTTCTATTCCTCTTGCTCAATAGGATATCTGCTTATTCCATTTTGGTAAGCCCACTTGAAGGGCCTTGATTTCTCTTTTGGAATATCCGGTGTACAGCCAAGTATGGTTTATGATGATATAGAGTGCTCCTTGAAACACAAGCAGGGTTCCTGTTAGGTTATTAATGGTTTCATATCGATTGGCTCTTTTCATTTTGGCTTAGTGAAGCAGTGTGCTTATTAGTTGAATTTATGTTAATTACATAACTCCTTTTGATAGCCTTGTATATGTAAAGGTTTCCAAACAATATATATATATATAATTGTGTTTAAGCTGTGCTGGATTGTCTAGATAATTTTTGTAGGTTTTGTATAATTGGGAATGTCCTAGTTTTAGGGGAAATTCCATCAGTTTTTACGTAGGTTTTTAGTTAGGCTTGCTAGGGAATGAAAATTCCCTATGCGCTGGTCACAGTCCATGGAGGGTCATGACAAAAGTGGTATCAAAACCTAGGTTTCCCTATGATTCATGGAGCAAGTCTCCTTAGGTGTAGTCACAATTGTTAAATGGAAGCCGGCCCATTTTCACAAAATATGACATTACTTGAGGCTTTTAAGAAGTTCATTCTCGTATTCTTGTTTTAAGTATTCTTATCTTGGTCTTGTTAATCTTAAGAATGCGTTAATCAAGCTCTCTTTTAATAGGTAGAGATGCCACCCAGGAGACATACTCAGGCCTAAGGGCCTCAAATCAAGAAATCCCCGATACTGAGTCGGACCGAGTCCCCTCTCCAGTGCAAAGAGGGAGGGGCCATGGTCTAGCAAGGGATAGAGGCCATGGTGGAACGGCCAGGCAAGTAGAGGAGCCTACCCTTGTTGGGGCTATGCCTGAAGTGGTTACAAAGATCCGTGAAGTCCACTAGGCTATTGAAACTTTGGTGGGAATGATGGTTAACTAGAGGCGGGTTAGAGGACAACCCCAAGAGGCAGCTGCAACACCGGTAGGCCCAGTATGAGTGCAAGTTTTGCCTGCAGTGGGAAGAGATGTCACGGTTCAAGACTTCCTTAAGTTGGACCCCTAACTTTTACGGGGAATCTTATGATGGAGGACCCTCAGCTATTTCTAGACAAAACTCTTAAGGCTCTTCGAGTCCTTGAATGTTTAACCACAAAGGCGGTGGAGTTAGTGGCTTATTATTTAGACGAAAATAGCTTAGCAATGATTTGAAACTCTCTGAAAGGGGAGATCAGTTGTTTTACCTCCTCTTACTTGGGAGGAATTCTCGGAGATTTTCATGGCCCAATTTCTCCCTGCTAGCAAGAGGGCAAATCTTGCAATTGACTTTGAAAAGCTTAAGCAGACACTAGGAATGTCAGTTACGAAATATGACATGGAGTTTAAATGGCTCTCTCGCTCTGCATTTCATTTGGTGGCCACTGAAGCATTGAGAGTTGAGAGATTCATTCGCGAGCTAGTAGACCCTTTATTCACCATCCTAGCTCCTCAGATTGGCAAGATTACATATGTTGAAGCGATGAATGCCTCATTATTGATTAAATCTGGCAAGATGGAGAGAAGGGCCTCAAAAAAAGCAACAACGAAGCCAAAAACTCGGGGTTTCTTTTCTAATGGGTCAAGTAAGGGAGGAGTGGTGAGTCTCCTCCACCTTCCTCTTTCTCTCACTTCAGGAAGGTAGAGAGAGAGAGCTCTAGGAAGAAAATGATGGTGATGATGAAGAAGAAGGTGTGAGAGGAAGGATTTGTGAGAAAAATCAAGGGGGAAGATGACGGATTGATGAGGTATGTAAAGGTGGAAGGATTCTAGAGAGAGAAAATCAAGAAAGAGAGTGTGTGAGTGAAAATGGGGAAGAGAGGGTCGAAACCCATTTAAAAAGTCGGATAGTGGGCGCCTAGGTGGCACTATGGGCGCTGGGCGCCCAACAACCTGAAACCCCCATTTTTCAACCTGCAACAGGCACCTAGGCGGTCGCTTCTGGCGCCTGGGCACCCAAACCCCTGAAACTCAAATGTTGTCAGCACTGCTGGCACCTAGGCGCTAGCACCCTGAATTTTTTAAAAAAAAATTTAAAGTTTCACACACATTTCTAGGTATATATCTAATCCAATAACTTCTAAATACACATAAATACTAATCAAAAAGATTATACAAAATCCTAAGGCATGACAATCCCCATCTATGTTTCAAGCTGCAACCTTTATACTATTTGGATATTTTTTTCATTGATGGAAATAATAGGAATAGGCTAAAAAGGGGAACGGAAAGAATGAAACAAAGTTACATTTCTTCTTGTTTGGAAGTTATATTTTAAAGGAATGCATAACTCTTATACTGTTTAGCATTAATAATTTTTAGTGCGCCATAGACTATGCTAATTTTGGGGAATAAAAAATGGATGTTTGAGGGGAAAATAAGGGGAATAGATCCTTAGGCTCCTTTTCTATTCTATTGGTACTTAAACTCAAATAAAAAAAACTTATTCTCTTTTCCCATCATTTCTTTTCAATTTGTTTTGACCCAAGTTGATCCAATATAAAGATTAAATTCTTGCATTAGTATTTTTTATTCACAAGATATGAATTTAAGACTTTACTAAATGAAATTTAGAGTAATGCCTCAAATTAGTCATTGACGAATACATCAGATAAATTTGTCCTTGAGAAATAAAAATTCTTAGCATTGTTCCTAAAAAATAAAAAAGTGAAACAAATTAGTCCTTTCAAGAGATTAATATGTCTAGCGAAAATATTTCTAGATTAATATTTATCTAAAAAGATTAACTTGAACCATATTTTTAACTTTTAAACACTAAACTAAGGGTGCATTTGGATAAGCTTTTAAAAAAGAACATTTTTCTTTAAACTATTTTTAGTAGAGTTTTATTTTTTAGAAAAAGTTATTTTGCATTTGGATAGACTATTTGAGAAGTACTTTTGATTATTAAAAGTACTTATGAGTCTGTTTGGATACAAAAAAGTAAAAGTGCTTCTTTACAGTCAAATTACTAAAAAAAAAAATCAAAAAGAGGAAAGAGAACATTATTAAAGTTTGATAACGAATAAGAAAAGATTGATATATATTATAATTTTAAATAGAGGTAAAGGATATTTTTGGAAGATAATTTTGTTAAAAACTATGTCTGCTTCTACTTATTTTAGAAGTTGGGTATTCCTTTTTTAAAAAAAAAAGTGATAAATTAACTTTTTTTTATTAGAAGTACCTTTTTTAAAAGTTATATCCAAATACCTTTAAAAACTTATAAAAGTACTTTAAAAAAAAAAATAAGTGCTCTTTTCCTTAAAAAGAACCAATTCAAACGAACTCTACTTAAGTGCATGTTTGGGAACCTTAAAAATAGTTTTTTTTTAGTAAAAAAGTTATTTTTGGAAAAATCTATCTTTTTTGGCAAAAGTAAGAAAATAGATTACAATAAAAAATTAATAATTTTAAACTGAAAAATAACTTATAATCATAAGTAATTTTTTGAAACTTTTGATTATATGTAGAAACTAACTATTTTAAAATTATTATATTTTTACCAAATTAACCTTACATATCAAATATTATATAATATAAACAATCATTTCATACCCTTTTGAGTAATTTTACTATACAAAAGTAATTTTTTTTCATATAATCTAAATAAAATAAATTAGACAAAACCCCAAATTAGTTCCTATTAAAAATACTATAGGACAAATTTGTCTATGATAAATGAGAAGTCCCAAAATAGTCCTTAAAGGACTAAAAATTATTGTTTCTTAGGGACTAATATATCCAATAAAATATTTCTTAAGGATAAATTTATCCCTTAAAATGATTAGTTTGACCTATATTTTTAATATTCAGGGATTATTTTGGAATTTTTCATCTGTCAAAGATGAATTTGTCTCTCGATATTTTGGCCAGGCGCCAAATTGAGGATGTTTTATCATCTTAAAATCACTTTTTAGTTGAAGCATCCAAATATAAATTAATTCTCACATAATCAATTATATAAAAAAATGATTATATAAATAAGTGATTATTGAAACAATTTTAATCTAACATCTTCCCTAAATATACACCAAGAGATTTCATTTTTCAAAAATAAATATATTATATATTATTATTATTATAGTAAAATTCACTTGCAATGTGCAATTAAAAATTTACAACTTGCAATTATTCACTTGATTTTATTATTTAGTTAATGTAAATGTTAGCTCTAATGTGAAGAATACATTGGTTATGCAGAAAGACAACTTCACACTACATAAACGTACATATCCTTTATTGAGTTCTTCAATGAAATGATCACTTATTAGACATTAATGAAGGAATTGATCATTAAAAAAACAAAATACCCATAAAAACTTTAAGACCTTAGAACGTAACTGGAGAATAAATTAATAAATTATTAATTTAAAGCAACTCCAATATGGAAAATAGGTTGGCATGTAAAACAATAACTTCATACTATATAAAAGAGTATATCATTTTATGATATTTTGTTTAAAATAAAATGTTAATAGCAGAAAAATTAGAACTTTGCATAAGCTTGAGTCTCTTGGGTATGCCATCTATTCACTTTAAGACTTAAAATTATAGAGGATTGAAACTCAAATTAATGAAATTTTTGAGAAGAGTTTTTTAAAAAAAAAAAAAAGAAAAGACTATCCAACACCTCAAGTGATACGATGCACACTAAAGCCCCCCTTAAAATCTTCTTTTGCCTCTTGGTACTTATCTCTATAATTTACTCTCCCTAACCTTACTCTTCCTCTATGTCCCATTCTCTCTTTCTCATCCCTCACCTTATCTTCTTTGTCAATTTCTTAAACCTAGCCCCAAATTCCTAAACCAAGATTAACATACCTCAGATCAGGAAAACTATCACCACAAGCTTCTCCTCCGACGAGCCACCTAGCCTCGATGCTGATGAAACCAATGGCAGTTCCTCCCCATGGCTATCAACGACAATCGCAGGGGCTTGCAATCCGCGCCACTCAAGATTGCGACGTTGAGCACCACCATGTACACCGCCGAGAGGAACACATGGCAATCCGGTTTGGCGATGACCACTTGACCGCCATTGCAACCCCATCATCGACATTGTCTCCCTCTTCTTTGCACTATCCGTGCACTCCGAGCTCCAACGTAGGCTTGGCTTCCACCTCTGGGTTGTGAATTCTCTGATTAGCTTGAGTATAAGCTCTTGCTAGCTTCGGTCTTTTGGTATAATGTTTGGGTATATCTATTTACTTGTGTTGATCTAAGCATGTGGTTGTGTGACTATGTTATTGATGGTTAATATTTTTATTATTGATTGGTATGTGTGTCTGCATAAAAATCTTCTTCAATTGTGTCGTTATCTAATCATTTGTGAGCTTTAGGAATTGTTTTCCTAGCTTTTCAAGAACAACAGAACATCTATACTACTTCGAAAGTTTTGAAATTGGCTATAGCCTTATTCACTTGTTTATTTTGTTTTATAAAGAAAAATGGTTATTCAGTTCTTATGCTAAAGTTACGTTAAATCCTCTCTACAAGTTTATTAGAATTCTTGTGAACTAAATTTGGTTTCCCCTATGCTTTAATATTTCCTTTTTATTTGGTTTATTGAAAGAGAATTGTTACTTACTTTTAACTCACGTTGATATTATTATAAGATCTATTACAGTTTGAGTGACTTGAAATCTTCTTATTTTTTTTTTAATGTGTACTTTTGTTTACCGTAAATTGTGAGGCATTTGGTAAATCTACTTATTTAGGTTTATTTTTATTGCCTACCCATGAAATTATGCTAGATATCTTTGAATTATATAGGGATAGTATAGTAAAGCTTGAGACTAATTGAGCTAGAATTGTATATTTTGGTTGTCTTGAAAAGCATTCAAAGAATCAAGGAATAACTGTAACGATGATTTGTTTGTATAGGTGATGAAAGAGGATTGAGCTTTTTCGACGATTTGGGTTAGGATATATTAATTCTTGGTTCCAGTGGCTAATACTTGCTTAAATTGATGTGTCTCTATGATTAGATCTTTCTCAGGAATAAACCTTTGGCTATGGGACTCTAGAGTTATTTGATCACCTATTGAAGTGTACAATGAGTGACAATATACCTATAACTTGTTTCTTTTCCCTTATTTTTCTAAATATATGCCTAAAATTTGGTTGACCAATTCTTGACGAATTATTAAATTTCCCATTTTGCCTAGTATCTTGTTTAAATCCTTGAAGGTTACTCATTGTTAGCTATGCTATTTATAGATATGCAAGTGGGACAAGAAATTTTATAAGTTGTTTTATGATATCTTAATGACTCGATTGAAAGGACTTGATCTCATGTTACAAAATTTTGTTTACTTTGAAACTAATGGTTTTGTGAATAAATTCATAATGTTTTAGAGTTTTGTATTGAAGGAGCATGACTATATTTGGATCCATGGGCTATATCTGGACTAAGATATATCAGTTCTTTCGAAATTGATATTGGGTAACATGATTACTTGCAGGTTTAGAACGTTATGGTTTGCTTTGTATTTTGATGGACTATCATGATATTTGCAATGGATATTATGATTTCGGATATTAGCTATTTTGAGAATTACCTTTCGTTTGATAAACTAGTTTTTACGGGAGGGATCTTTGACAGAAAATGGTAGCTAGCGGTCACTGACGCTAGCCTTGGTGCACCTTGGTTTGAACCCCAGCTAGCAGGGGTGTTGCCAGCCCGAAGTGTTTGGCCAACACGTCCGGATTTGTTAAGCTCGGATAGGTGGGATAGGTGGGCAATTCGTCAATCCATCAGGGAGAACTCGTTGGTGAGATGTCTATTCTGTTTTGATTCTGGATTTGAGACCTCCCACTCTGATCTTTTGTTATCTTAAACTTAGCGTTTATATAACTTATTTGGAACGGCTCATTCTGTGTATTTACTTTATATTATTTTATTTTCTTTTATTGATAAACTAGAAATATTTGTTCTATATAAAATTGTTATAAAACGCTCGTGCTTATACTTGTTCTACTTCTGTTATGGCTATATTATCCCTCACTGAGTCCGTTTGACTCACTCCTTGTTTCTCCCTTGTTTAAGAGTTAAGTGCAGGCTCACAACTAGTGTCTCCCAGCTAGTTGAAGCATAGGATCTTCTGTAAGCCCCATACTCTCATCCGTGAGGACCGCAATAATGTCATTCTATATTATTATATATTCTTTGTTCAACCCTTAGTTATGCTCCATAACCCATGCAGGGAATCTGTCACCTATCTTGATCGAATATAATTGATTTAGTTTTGGTTGATTTGTTGATTTTGTGACTGATCTGTATTATTTGAGTTAGAACAAGAATATGTATTTTATGGGATAGGCCCCACTTTCAGGCTAAACTCTATTTGTTTCTCTGTAACTATCCTAGTAGGCTTGCTTGGGGATTACTTATCTTGTGGAGTCACGATCTGGTTGGGTCATGACACCTTTACTGAATTGACTTCATTTTCATATATTTGTTGAGGCATTGAAGATTGCTTCATCTCTGAACAATGTTTTTCAGTTTAGCCATGCAATTCACTTTTTAAAGATTATTGAGGAAAAGGACACAAGCACAAGGTAGTTATTAGTCCCTTCAAATATAAGTTGCAAGAAACATAATTTAAAAATAATAATAATAACATATAAAACTAATACATCAAATATATAATGCATAATAATAATTTTTTATTTAAATATATTTTGGGTCCCTGTAAATATGTTTTAGTTTTACTTCCTCTAATTTTTTTTTTTTTTGGGTTTTGAGTGCTTTTTTTTTTTAAATATTATGTCTTTGGTCCATTATAGCATTATTAAATAATAATATTTATAAGGATCAAAAGAGGATTATTAAAATATTTATAAGGATAAAACAAAATTATCAATATTTATAAAAGTTAATATATGCTTTAAAATACTTTTTCAAACTAAATGTTAAAATGATAAGGACTAAAAATATAATATTAAAAAAAGAGACTGAAAACAAAGAAATTGTTTTTACAAAGACTAAAATCAAAATATTTATATTTATAGGAATTAAAAATATATTTAAGCTATAATTTTTTCTATTTTGGAAATCGTTAATGTTATACGCATCATTTGCCCTCTTTAAATTTTTCATTGTTTTATCCATATTTCTCACCATTTTTGTTATCACAAATATTTTCTAATATTTTTAAATAAGAAAAAATTTGGGATAGAATAATTTTTTTTAGAAAGTAAATATAAATGGGTAGATATGTGGCAATATAGTTTCAAAAAAATTATTATAATGTAAAATTTTATTTAGATTCTAATTTTAATAAAATTCATAGTATATCTATAGGTCCAATCAAGTTTAATCATGACAATTTTGAAGAGCTATCTCCACAAGTATGTAATTATTTCTTTTCCAATCAATACAATCTATTATTTATAAAATTTATTTGAATTTACATTTTTCATGATTTTTCAAGAGGAAGACGTAAATTAGGAATGTACAATGGAACAAAACTACTTATTATGCATTTAATGTAACATTTCCAATTTTTATTGCATTTATAATTTTACATTACAAATTAAATAAATAATACTATGCAAAATTATTTAGGAACAACATATATTTAAATTAAAAGCAACCTTAGTTAGAAACCATGAATTTTAAATAAGAGCTAATAGATAAAGGATTATTTACCAAAATGCAACAAATAAAAATTAAAACAGAGAAATAAAATAAGATAAAAATAAATTAAAAATTTCACAGTTAAATATCTTATTATGAATAAAAATTGAGTAAATTATATTTTAAGATAAAAAGTTTAGAAACAATTCCGAATTCCTATTAGAACCTCTTAAAGCTTTTAGAACTATTTAATTTAACGATTCCGGATATAATAGAGTATCTGTGTCATATCACAAAGTACCCATAAGTGACATAAAATAATAACTATCACTTCTAACCTTTTTATCCAAGGCTTAGATTAAGATACAAGTCTTATCCTTAATCCAAATGCTAGAATTCAAATACCCATAAATACTATTACCACTTAAAAACCTCAAACTCTCTTTAAATTCGACCAAAAACACAACTCTCTCTCCCTCACTTTCTCTCAAACTCACGGTTACCTCTCTCCCTCAAACCCTCTCCATTTCCTTCTTCCTTTAACCTAACAAACCTCACAAATCTCTCTCAAAACCCCAAGCTCTCTCCTTCTTCTCATTTCCTCCCTTCCCCACTCATTAAGAAGCTAAAAACTTCTCTTATGCTCCCTTTCAAGCCGCGGATTACCAAGCTAAGGAGAAGCAAGAGATTTCTCTCTTGGTTGGGTGGTTCCTGTTGGTTGGAGCTTGAATCTAGGAGAGCTTTCAAGCTAGGAAGAAGAGGTAGGAATTTCTAACCCTTCTTTGTTTAGAATCTTGAGAAAAAGTGTGGTTTGTATGTAAGGTTAATATTTTAGGGTTCCAAATGTTACACATAGTGATGTGTTTAAAGTTTAAATTTAGCTTAGGTTAGCCTAGGTGATTTGGTGAGATGAAATCAAACCCTAAGGAGAGTTATTAATCAAGCTATGATATAAACTAGTTAAAATAGGATTATTGGGGTTAAAACTTGAATCTCCCAAGGTTCAATGTGAGATTGAAGTTCTTATGAGTTTCAATGACTTAGTTGTAACTAAATATAAATGTGATTATGGTTACAAACATGTTAGAATACTTATCTTGGGTTTTGTCACAAAAAGGATAGTTAAAACCCATTACTAGCAACTTAGAAAAGTGGGGAATTAATTTAGCTTACCAATGGAATCATGGCAAACTGATTTTACCACTTGAAATACATGATATATGGAAGCCAAAATTGTCCTTTAGCAGTTGGTTTAGTGTAAGAGTATGTAGAAACAATTTTAGACATAAACTAGTTCTGTTAAGCCATTAGAAGGGTGACTTTCGGTTCTTATCCCTCAATAGATACCAAAACTGTTTTGAGGCTTGAATATTTGAGTTATATAGACCTTAGAAATATCCTCAAATGAGTGGAATTGGTTTAGGGTGAATTAATGGAGGATTGAGATTTAATTAGTCAAATTTCTAGCTCATAGAGCTATTTTCGGCCATATACTTAGGGGGTGACTAAAACCATGTTTTAATTGAGTATTTAGAGTCATTATGGTAAATTTAAGTACCTTGGACCATATGTAATAGGGTGGGCTAAGTTTAAGAAGGTTTGGAATTGGTTTCAAGGTGTTCATGTCAAGAAAAGGGCATGTTATTATGACTAAGATAATGAGGGTATTGTAACACCTTCTATTATATAAGCCATGCTCGAGTCATGGAGTTATATTAAGAGGTTGTCATTGTGCTAAGAGAATCTTTAAAATGTGGAAAATATAATATATGACCCTCTAACTGCACACTTTATTACTGAATAATTATTCATAAATTTCATCTCTGATACATAGAGAATAAAATAATTACAATTAAAAAAATTTTTGTAACTAATGTTATACGCAGAAATTGCCTCTACATTGCGGTTGTCGCCCTTTCTAAACTTCAACCAACTCCTATAGTCTTCCGAGCTGACTTAAGCCTGAGTCTTGCATTATGAACGTCCCAGTATTCTTCCTCGTTCTTAAGTTTTAGCCTATGATCTAGAATGTTTATGGAAAGAAGAACATACAAGCAAGCAGTGAAAACCTAAGGTTCTCAGTAGGTAAACTCGAACCATACAGTGCCATCATAAACATTCCAGCCGCTTCGGTTTCTTATAAAAATGTGAGCACATGTACACAGCCAGTGGTTCAGTTTTAAGTTGAAAACATTTTCCTCGAAGCAGGTTATATTTTAACAATCACTTGTCATATTATATGACAGACATAGAAATATGAATAGTATAATATGCCTCAACAAGAATCATAATATCATTATGACTTAATGAGATAATCGAATATGCACATAGAGATGCTTATACTTGATTGTATGCAAGTACACTTGACTTAATTCATCTTTTTCTTTAACTTGCAACTTGATCTTGCTCTTCTATGCTTGGTCCCCCGTAGGTGAATGGCCTTTTTCACCCCTGGGTAATAGCCTGCTTTTCAGGTCCGAGCTCGTACCTATACATGAGTGACGGGTTTACTTTTCCCGACCCTCACACCGGTCTATTCCCCTTAAATTTAGTCGAGAGCTGGTCCAAGTCATAGACAATACCACTCTGGCCCACGCTAGCTGGGTCTGTGCCATGCCTCACGTGGTAGCTTAGTATATCTATCTTGCAAGTTCTTATTATCTTTTCCTTTGCATATCTTATCATGTATGCGGATGCTTTGTGCATTCATGGATATGTCTCATACCTTACTTCTCATAACATATTCTAATTATGCTTGCATGCATGACGTACATGAACATGGCATATAAATGCAAATATATTCAAAGCATAATCACCCATAGCATAAGTTCTCATAAATTTCTGCCGAAAATTCGGTAGCATAATGGATCGAGTCCGCTTCCCCATGAATAGTGCCAGGCTACCAATACAATCAATTAAGTATGCAATTCAATGTAAAACAGCAAGTTACAGTGACACTATTAATCATATGGTATGTCAAAATTAATAGACATATCAACAGAGTTTTCTGCTCACTCTACCCTCTTCTTTCCAAATTTTGTAAAGTCCACCTTTACTTCTATTCAACTCATTTAGACCTGAATTTTGGATATGTCATAGCTCTATGTGTCTAGTTTCTAACCCTTTTAGTCACATCTCATTTTGATTTGTATAACTCAAGTTATTAGCATTTTACCTCAGACTACCTTGTACTTAACCAGAAATGCACCCTTATAAGTGAAAATTCACTAAACATAGAAATAAGGGTGATATCCTACGAAATTTATATCAATTTAAAGTTGACAAAACAAGCTTTCCAATTAAATAAGTTTCCTTTCATTTTCATTAATATGTTTTGAGATATAAGCCTCGTAACTTGACCCTACTGGATTACCCTATTCCAACCCGATTTGAACTTAAGTCAACTTCATTGATGTGTTAGGAACAAATGGCGATGAATCTGACTCTGAAATTTTTATGGAATGTTTCCTTACATGTTAGCTTTCAAATAGCATTAGTTGCATTATTTAGAGTTGTGTAGGTTGAATTACACCCATCTCAACTCATACTGCCCAGAAGAAAATCTAGATTTCTAGGTCAAATTTCAAAAATTCATATCTCCCTCAATACTAGTCCAATAACCTTATAATTTATATGTATGGAAAGCCCTGAATATCTAATTTTGTATAAAAATAGATTCATCCACTTTCTACAGTTGTAGACGGAGCCGTACACTCTATCGGCATGGACGCTGTAGGGTTTTCTCACAAAACAGATTTCTACTTAGCTCCTTTTTTAGTTTTTGATAAATTCTTTAACTTAAACTAAATTTCCTCCTCTCAAATCACTAGAAAAACATCAAAACCCCATCATGCAAGTATGGCATAAATGGAACATAGCAGCCACATAGTCACATGATACATCAAATAACTAAGAATTTGAGCTACCTACCTCAAAATCCTTGAAACTATGTAAGTAAGGAAGCCAAGAACCAACTCCTAGCCTCTCTCCTTCACCATGGCAGCAGCTCACATAAATGTGGGGAGGCTCTATTTAATGTCAAATCATGAAATTGTTAGAGGGGTTTTGTAGAGAAGGAGGTGAGGATCAATTTTCATAAAAGAAGCAAGAGGATTTGAGGTCAAGAAGGCTTCAAATCTTGAGCTTGAAGCTCTTAGTCATGGAGGTAAGGAAAGAAAGGAAGAAGAAGAAGAAGAAGAAGAAATGGAAGGAGGCTGCAGCTAGTGGAGGGCAAAAATAAGGAAGAGTTAGGAGGAAATCTTTTTAATTTTATAACTCAAATGGTGAAGATAGAAAGCTTATGATTGGTGGAGGCTTTGGTGGCCATGATTTGGCCAAATCTCCTCATCATATGGCTGCAATATGGCGCCATCTATGGTGGTGGAGGTGGCTGAATTTCAGCCATTCAACGTAAGGTTATTAGTGTGAAGTCCTACTGATTCGGTTCTTATGGTACAGTTTACCGAATCTTTACCGAATTCCTATAAACTGGCAAAACGTTACTAAAAATCCAATAAGGTTTCTTGTATATCTATTCTACCCTAATCTCTCTAATTAACATTTAATTAACTCCTAATTATCCTTTAATTAATTTCTAATTAACCTTACCTAATCAATAAAATCGAATAAATCGATTAATAGCATAGATTAAACGTTTCGCAAATCCAGAACCTTTCTGTTTTCTATTTTCTGTAGCTAATGACATATCCGTAATTTTGAGCAAGTCCAGGGGCACCTCACGTCATTTCACACTAGATTGCCTCCATGGTCCAATCGACAGAGATTTAAACTTCTGCGGTTTCACCATGTGATTCTGCTTCGTTCAAAACTCCATTCTGCTAATGCTACAGATATAGGGACATAAAGGTTATTTTATGAAAAGTTTTAGGGTTATTGTGAAAATAATTCTTTGGGATTAAAATATAATTCCTAAGAATCCTAAGTATCCCTGCAATTAACAAAAGTTTACAGGGGCACTTTTGTCATTTCCTAATATTTAACATATGGGAGTGCCATATTTTTAACAGCAGTATTATTGTACCCTATAATTGTGAAGATTGCTATGGCATAACATTGCCTGAGAAATTCTTACATTGTCTAAGGGAAAAATTCAAAGTTTCCATTACGTTCTGTTTATGAAAGTGGAGATGTTACAAATTCTAAGCTCCGAATTCAAGTAGAACAGACGATCTAAGGTTTTTAGTTACGAGTTCAAGTAGAACAAGCAATATCAGGTTCTGAGCTCCATGTTGATTGCTAACTAAAGACATGTATGAATACTAGGTCGAGTTTAGTTAATATTGGAACTCGGAGCTTAGTAAACAGAGAGCTAGATCCGGTAGACTTAATGTTGAACTTGGAACTTAGTAAATAGAAAACTAGATCGGGTATAGTTAATGTCGAAACTTGGAACTTAGGAAACACATTCATAAAAGTTTTGGAAGACTAATTGTGGCTTAAGGTCGAAGATCGAAAATCACAGCACATAAATCACCTTAAAATCGAAAGTCAAGAATAAGAATATAGAACCTAAACCCGGAAGTCAGGTATCTTCAACATAAACTTGGAAGTTGGCACCAGAACATGAAACTTTATACCCGAACCTCGGAATTCGAGAACTAGGATGCTTTAAAACTCTTATACATGAAATTCCAAAACTCACTATCTCATTAAACATATAATCCCGAAACTTGGTCCAGAATAAATCCCGGAGATCGATACTAAACATAACCCCAGAAGTCAGGAATTAAAACATTAACCTTATATACTCGGAAGTTGTGACTCATATAATCTCAGAACTCTGACCCAATTCAATATTGGAAGTCGGTCCTAAGCCCAAACAAAATGGACAAGAGTTCCGATCTCCGAATTGATCGCTGAGTTCAAATGAAATGAACATGAGTTCCGACTTTAAGCAGAATGGAGGCGAGTTCCGATTTCAGACAAAATGGAAACGAGTTTCCAATTTTTTTGCAAAATGGAATAATTTAGCACAACGAAAATTAGGGAGTTACAATTCTACCCACCTTAAAAGAATTTTGTCCTCAAAATTCCAAGGCTAAGAATATTTAGGAGTATTCTCTTAGCTTATTGGGGTAATCTCTTCTTTGGGTTCGTGCATCGTCCTAAAATTGATTGTCGGTAATTACAGGGTATTTTTTCAGTATGTGCAAGGAACCCTTAAAAATTGTGTCGGTGCCTAAGTTTATCTCATATCAATGATGTCTTGAACTTTCATTAGATTCATTGGAGACTTTCCTCATCCCCTTGGCTTTGAACTTAATTACTTTTACTTAATCGTAACTACTAAATCTTTTGTTCCTTACACTTGAGAACTTAGATATCAATTCTTGATGATTCGCGATTATAAGGATTACCAGCGGTTGCCATGATTGATGTTAATGTATAATAATGAAAATGGTTGCATCAAAATTTTAGGAGGCTCGTATAACTTTTTCCAAGATTCTTACTCATGTAAATACCCTTAGTCCAAAAATAAATTTCCTCCATTAAAGTCCTTTAGAAATGTGGGCTTAGGTCTCTTCTCAGAATTATAATTAGAAGCTTTGTTTTAAAACTCCTTTTCCTTGTAAACTTCACCTTGTGCCCCATTACTTGTAGGAAGATCTCAGGTCACTCCCACCGTATGGTTAAAGTTTATAAGAATTCATAGCTCTTCTTATTACCATCCTCTTGTTCTCCTGGATTTTTAGCTATCAAGGTATACGTGATTCGGCATAGAAATGGGGGTTAATAGCCATATTTCCTTAGCGAAGTTGCCGACTTTTCCCTATCTCATTTCCTTCTGCGAGATACCTCTCTAATACGTCAAGAGTCCCCCTAGATTGTATGACTGCCCAAAGTACACTTTATCTTGACTATGGCCTGATCCATTAGCAAGTTTGCTGAGAAAGTTACTTATCTTTCTTGCCATTTGTCTGACTACTATTGCATTGTGATTCCTGGTAAATTCTTCATTACTTGTGTCTCGAGTCTTCAACACCAACTCTTAGCGGTTTCCAAGGTTTTGGTCCACTTGACCACCTTTGATCAATGATGAGTTCCCTTATGTTGAGTCTGGAGTGTAGGACTAGAATATTTTCATAAATTGTAACTATAGGCCTTGCTTCGAAATCTCTCCTTTTCTTGCAAACTTTGTTCCATGTCTCATTATTTGTTAATCAGATCTCGTGTTGTCCTTGTTGAGCTTCTTAATGACTATTACAATATCTTTTTTCCCAAAATATGATCAATTCAATCTGAGAAAAATGATAATTGAGCTAAAAAGATTCCATCACTCTCCTATTTTGGTAATGAGGAGATTCCTTGTGTATTATATGACATCCACATTCCTTTAAACTTCAAATACCAACTTAAGGAATCTCATGGTTACCAATACTATATTTCTCATTGATGGTCAATCCTAGTATAATATATATCAAGTCTATGGTTAAACTTTACATTACTCTCACTACTGAGCCTCCTGGTTATCCCTTTTAACATCTTGCCCCTAGGATGTAATCCATTGGCTATGAGATATGGAAATGATGGTCTTGCTACCCTGTTGAAGTTACAATATGAGGACTTCCAAGAAGGTCACCCATCTTAATATTACTTTCGTTCAAGCACGCTTAACTACGGAACTCTGATAGAACCTAGTACGTTAGTGATGACGGCATTTAATTTGCTCTAAGGTATAAAGACTCTTCTAACTGCCTCTAATTCCGACATCGTAACCTTGCCCCTCATGGGGCATGCTCCCAAGTCCTCTTTGATCTTTTATTGGTGCATCATCCAATCTTACTTACGGTGCATTGGATCTGTTGCACTTATGACCGGTGCCAAGGCAGCCCTACTTGGTATTTTGTACACAATCTTATTTGCACTGTAATCTCATACTAGATGGCTTTTCTCTTTTTAATGGGTCAGTCTGAACTCCAAACTTCCTCTTTTTCTATCTCGTTCCTATTACGTTACCTTGTTCCTACTACGTTCTATGGTTCCTGTAGAAACTTCTCTGTTTTCATTTGTCGAAAGCTACCTTGTGGTTGCTTCCTTGGTCTATCAGGATTAGTTGCATACTTTAAGTCTTTATTACTCTTGCCTGAATCTGAATACATTCCTTATCGAGTTATTCCACCCATAACATATATAATGGTACCTAAAGGCAATTGTTAGACTTTGCCTTTCTTTTCTAAATAGCCTCATTCCTCTACTAATAACATGTTGAAGATAATCCTATCATCTAGTTCCTGTGGTGCCTGAGGTTGATAGAATCTGAACATGACTAGATTTTCTAGCACTTCCTTTATCTCTGAAAGGTAGGAAATTTTACACTTAGTTCGTATGCCACCTCTAGTCTGAAAGTGTTCCTACTTCAAGTTAGGAGGAGATATACTGCCTCTCTCTCTTGTTGTACTTATAACTTCATCGGCTTTCCAAACCGTGTATAACCGTATCTCTATCTTGATTCAATGTACAGTTGGATGAGTCTCTTTACAGTTTGCTCAACTGGTTCCCTCTCGAAGCCAAGATTCCACTTAGTGCTCTCCCAAATTTGTAATCACTACAAGGCTAGTTCCTTGTACCCCTGAGGAAGAAACCATTCCGGCCTGTGGACGGGGACTTAAAAAGTTCTCCTGTATACCTAACCGAAGCTTCTGCTCTTCACTTCTTTCACTGATTCTCTGCCTCATTCGTCCACTCTACAAATTTCTTAATGAAGGATCAGGTCTTTATAATGTGGTGTTACCACAATCCAAAATAAAAACCATTGACTGAATTTGCTGGCGAGGTACCCTCGGGGTAGTCTCATCTACGAAGAAAATAAGGGCACCATCCATGCCACATAAGATAACCTCATCAGCGAGTAATCACTGTATTCCTGTTGTGTATTAAAGTTATAAAACCAGGTAGAAGAATCCCCTAGATTCAATCTAGAGAAGATAGTCTGGATTGGGTAATCGCAATGAAGCTTGAAACAAGCCCCATTAGGATAAAGAGGATTCTTCTCTACTTGTCTCCAACTAAGATCCTGCCCTTGATGATGGGAAATCTTCGGCTACCCGGCAACACTTTACAAACAACCTTTTTCGATATAACTAGGTTTACTATGTCCATAGCAAACTGTCCGACACAATTCGTATGATTGAATCCCCAATTCTTTGCACTCCTCAACTTGCCCAATTGTCTATCCTTCTATGCCATCGCTACTTTTTAGGAGTCTTATCCCTAATAATTATATATAGAAGGTCCCTAATAAGCTTGCTGGGTGTTTTAGGCTTCTATTTAGACTAAACCTTATATTGAGGTGATCAGACTCAACATTTAGTGAAGTGCAACAGGTAGTCCACAACACTCACAACAAGGCTACCATGCATAATATTCCTATGTCCTCTTCACCGAGGACCTAAATTATGGTTTATCTAGATTCTCAGAGTATGCATCGGAAGCATAATCAGTCCATCCACGGGCCTATATAGAACAAACTGTTTTGATACCAATAAATGTAACACCCTCTATTATATAAGTCATGCTCGAGTCATGGAGTTATATTAAGAGGTTGTCACTGTGTTAAGAGAATCTTTAAAATGTGGAAAATATAATACATGACCCTCTAACTGCAAACTTTATTACTGAATAATTATTCATATATTTCATCTCTGATATATAGAGAATAAAATAATTACAATTAAAAAAAATTTTGTAACTAATGTTATATGCAGAAATTGCCTCTACGTTGTAGTTGTCGCCCTTTCTAAACTTCAACCAACTCCTATAGTCTTCCGAGCTGACTTAAGCCTGAGTCTTGCGTTATGAACGTCCCAGTATTCTTCCTCGTTCTTAAGTTTTAGCCTATGATCTGGAATGTTTATGGAAAAAAGAACATACAAGCAAGCAGTGAAAACCTAAGGTTCTCAGTAGGTAAACTCGAACCATACAGTGCCATTATAAACATTCCAGCCGCTTCGGTTTCTTATAAAAATGTGAGCACATGTACACAGCCAGTGGTTCAATTTTAAGTTGAAAACATCTTCCTCGAAGCGGGTTATATTTTAACAATCACTTGTCATATTATATGACAAACATAGAAATACGAATGGTATAATATGCCTCAACAAGAATCATAATATCATTATGAGTTAATGAGATAATTGAATATGTACATAAAGATGCTTATACTTGACTGTATGCAAGTGCACTTGACTTAGTTCATATCTTTCTTTAACTTACAACTTGATCTTGCTCTTCTGTACTTGGTCCCCCGGAGGTGAATGGCCTTTTTCACCACTGGGTAACAGCCTGCTTTTCAGGTCCGAGTTCATACCTATACATGAGTGACGAGTTTACTTTTCCCGACCCTCACATCGATCTATTCCCTTTAAATTTGGTCAAGAGCTAGCTCAAGTCTTAGACAGTACCGCTCTAGCACACCCTAGCTGGGTCTGTGCCATGCCTCATGTGGTAGCTCGGTACGTCCATCTTGCAAGTTCTTATTATCTTTTTCTTTCCATATCTTATCATGCATGTGGATGTTTTGTGCATTCATCGATATGTCTCATACCTTACTTCTCATAACATATTCTAATTATGCTTGTATGCATGACGTACATGAACATGGCATATAAATGCAAATATATTCAAAGCATAATCACCCAGAGCATAAGTTCTCATAAATTTCTGCCGAAAATTCGGCAGCATAACGGATCGAGTTTGCTTCCCTATGAATAGTGCCAAGCTACCAATACAATCAATTAAGTATGCAATTCAATGTAAAACAGCAAGTTATAGCAACATTATTAATCATATGGTATGTCAAAATTAATAGACATATGAATAGAGTTTTCTGCTCACTTTATCCTCTTCTGCCCGAATTTTGTAAAGTCCACCTTTACTTCTATTCAACTAATTTAGACTTGAATTTTGAATATGTCATAGCTCTATGTGTATAGTTTCCAACCCTTTTGGTCCCATCTCATTTTGATTTGTATAACTCAAGTTATTAATATTTTACCTCAGACTACCCTGTACTTAGCCAGAAATGCACCTTATAAGTGAAAATTCACTAAAAATAGAAATAAGGGTAATATCCTACGAAATTTATATCAACTTAAAGATAACAGAACAAGCTTTCCAATGAAATAAGTTTCATATTATTTGCATTAGTATATTTTGAGATATAAGCCTCGTAACTTGACCCTACTGGACTACACTGTTCCAGCCTGGTTTGAACTTAAGTCAACTTCATTGATGTGCTGGAAACACATGGCGATGAATCTGACTCTGAAATTTTTATAGGTTGTTTCTTACATGTTAGCTTTCAAATAGCATTAGTTTCACTCAATTTAGAGTTGTGTAGGTTGAGTTACACCCATCTCAACTTATACTGCTCAGAAGATAATCCAGATTTCTAGGTCAAACTTCAAAAATTCATATCTCCCTCAATACTAATCCAATGACCTTATAGTTTATATGTATGAAAATCCCTGAATGTATAATTTCGTATAAAAATAGATTCATCCACTTTCTACTGCTATAGACAGAGCCGTACACTCCGCCGTTACGGACGCCATAGGATTTTCTCACAAAATAGATTTCTACTTAGCTCCTTTTTGAGTTTTTGATAAATTCTTTACCTTAAACTAAATTTCCTCCTCTTAAATCACTAGAAAAACATCAAAACCCCATCATGTAAGCATGGCATAAGAGGAACAAAGCAGCCACATAGTCACATGATACATCAAATAACTAAGAATTTGAGTTACCTACCTCAAAATCCTTAAAACTATGGAAGTAAGGAAGCCAAGAACCAACTCCTAGCCTCTCTCCTTCACCATAGCAGCAGCTCACATGAATGTTAGGAGGCTCTATTTAATGTTAAATCATGAAATTGTTAGAGGGGTTTTGTAGAGAAGGAGGTGAGGATCAATTTTCATAAAAAGAGCAAGAGGATTTAAGGTCAAGAAGGATTCCAATCTTGAGCTTGAAGCTCTTGGTCATGGAGGTAAGGAAAGAAAGGAAGAAGAAGAAGAAGAAATGGAAGGAGGCTGCAGCTGGTGGAGGGCAAAAATGAGGAAGAGTTAGGAGGAAATCTTTTTAATTTTATAACTCAAAGGGTGGAGATAGAAAGCTTGTGATTAGTGGAGGCTTTGGTGGCCATGATTCGGCCAAATCTCCTCATCACATGGCTGCAATATGGCGCCATCTATGGTGGTGGAGGTGGCTAAATTTTAGCCATTCAACCCAAGGTTATTAGTGTGAAATCCTACTTATTTGGTTCTTACGATACAGTTTACCGAATCTTTACTGAATTCCTCCAAACTGGCAAAACATTACTAAAAATCCAATAAGGTTTCTTGTATATCTATTCTACCATAATCTCTCTAATTAACATCTAATTAACTCTTAATTATCCTTTAATTAATTTCTAATTAACCTTACCTAATCAATAAAATCGAATAAATCGATTAATAGCATAGATTAAACGTTTCGCAAATCTAGAACATTTCTATTTTCTATTTTCCGTAGCTAATGGCATATCCGTAATTTTGAGCAAGTCCAGGGGACATCCTACGTCATTTCACACCAGACTGCCTCCATGGCCTAATCGGCAAAGATTTAAACTTCTGCGGTTTCACCACGTGATTCTGCTTCGTTCAAAACTCCATTATGCTAATTCTACAGATGTGGAGACATAAAGGTTATTTTATGAATCATTCTAGGGTTATTGTAGAAATAATTCTTTGGGATCAAAATATAATTCCTAAAAATCCTGAGTATCCCTATAATTAACAAAAGTTTACAGGGGCATTTTAGTCATTTTCTAATATTTAATATATGGCAGTGCCATATTTTCAATGGCATTATTATATTACCCGATAATTTTGAGTGTGAAGATCGCTATGGCATAACACTACCTGAGAAATTCTTACACTGTCTAAGGGAAAAAAGTTTCCATTACGTTCTGTTTATGAAAGTGGGGATATTACAAATTCCAAGCTCCAAATTCAAGTAGAACGGACAATCTGAGGTTTTTAGTTTCGAGTTCAAGTAGAACAAGCAATATCAGGTTCTGAGCTCCATGTTGATCGCTGACTAGAGACATGTATGAATACTAGGTCAAGTTTAGTTAATATCAGAACTCGGAGCTTAGCAAACAGAGAGCTAGATCGGGTAGACTTAATGTTAAACTCGGAACTTAGTGAATAGAAAACTAGATCGGGTATAGTTAATGTCGAAACTTGGAACTTAGGAAACACATTCATAAAAGTTTTGGAAGACTAATTGTGGCTTAAGGTCGGAGATCGGAAATTACAGCACATAAATCACCTTAAAATTAAAAGTCAAGGATAAGAATATAGAACCTAAACCCGGAAATCGGGTATCTTCAACATAAACTTGGAAGTTGGTACCAGAACATGAAACCTTATACCCGAACCTCGAAATTCGAGAACTATGACACTTTAAAACTCTTATACACGAAATTCCAAAACTCGCTATCTCATTAAACATATAATTCTGAAACTTGATCCAGAATCAATCCCGGAGATCGATACTAAACATAACCCCGGAAGTCGGGAGCCAAAACATTAACCTTATATACCCGAAAGTTGTGACTCATATAATCTCGGAACTCTGACCCAATTCAATATTGGAAGTCGTCCCTAAGCCCAAACAAAATGGACAAGAGTTCCGATCTCCGAATTGATCGCTGAGTTCAAATGAAATGAACATGAGTTCCGACTTTAAGCAGAATGGAGGCGAGTTCCGATTTCAGACAGAATGGAAACGAGTTTCCAATTTTTTTGCAAAGTGGAATAATTTAGCACAAGGAAAATTGGGGATGTTACAGGTGTTATACTATCTCTTTGGCATATGTTAAAGATTTTTCAAATTTAAACTTTGTTATGTCAAAAGTACTAATTAACTAGAAATAACCTCCTTTAATTAAAATTCTAGTTGAAAGCCAAGTGGTTCTTAATAGAAAGAGTTATGAATCCATTATAGTGTTTTCAATATGTATATTTTATATGTAAAGTAAGTATGGTGGGGGGAAACCACTTGGAATGTAGTTGTTAGATGATTCCCTATGGCTAGTAAGGCCAATGATAGAAGCTAAGGTATGTGTTCTATTCTTGATTTTTGGAACCTTGGTGGTCTACCTGGAATTGCTTTACACATATGACTTATGATGATGATAGATTTGTTTGTTATAAAGAATGTATTGGACTCACAGATTGATGAATATTTATTGATTTATGCTTTGATTAGGAACTTTTCTGGCTGTCTATTAGTGTTTTCAATTTTTGAATTGCTCCTAATATAGTCATTATGCTGTCGGATTTTTGTCAAACTTCTTGATCTCCATGAATTAATTTCCTCATAATATGAACATGCTATGAGATTGTGCAAAGTTTAAAAGTATGAGTTAGTAGCTTTTATAAGTTTGCATGAATGCATTATGTAATTGTACATGACCCATGTATCAAGAAAAACATTTGAAATTAATCCAAAACTTTAAGACTTATGATAATTAATCAGAGAATTTATATCCGATTAATTACTTTATTCAAGGTTAGGGAATTTATACCTGAGATAAGACAAGATAATTGGGAGTGATCCTTCGGTAAAGGAAAGTGATTCACACAAACAAGATAATTGAGCATGATTTTTTGGTAAAGGAAGGTGACCCCTAAGATACCCCTTTACCTTGTAGGCAAGCAGCCGAAGTCCCCTCCAATTGTAGAGGCATGAGATCCCATTGTTAGCTAGAGTCTGATTTAAATAGTACTATATGACGATGGTCACAGGGTGAGCTCACATCTTGGGACAGTCTATCTAAGGGCACTTTATAATAAGAAAAGCATGTACTAAGAAAAAGGTTTTAATGGCAAAGGAATAAAGAGCATAAGCATTCATCATGAGACTTGCATAGCATTCATTGCATGAGTGATAATTTAACGTATTATCAATACTATTATGTTCTAGAGTTTTGTTTAAGTGATTGAATAAAATGAATCCACTTCGGAGTTCATGATTTTCAAATTATTAAAAAGAATCTTTATTCTTTTCAAGCATATTCACTGATTGCATTAAATAAACTGAAGTAGTTGAGGCGATGATGACGACAATTATATGTGTAGTTAGTAATTCCTACTAAAAAATACTTTATTTCTCATCTTTATGTGTGTTCCTGTGTCATCCTCAGATATAGCAAATAGTGACCACAGTGATCTTCCTAGGGGTACCTGAGTGGATATGCTATTGTGATCCTGCTTTGGACTCATTGGATTTACTAGCCCGAAGTAGTTTCAAACTTCGTATTCTCCTCAACAGCCTATTTAGTGTATTGTAGGAACTCTTATGTTAGGTTGATTTCCTTTTGGGATGACTATATGTTTATTTTGCTTAGCATGGTCTAGGACCTTGCTGATTGACTTGCTTTGGTACAATTTAGATGCTAATATGTAAATGTATATGTCTAGTACTTATATATCTAAATATATTGGTTGCTTAATTATCCAAGTAAGGTATGTTGTTTCTATATGTTACATCATTATAATGCGAGATTATTGCAGATTCAAATCCTATACGTTGCGACGATATTGTTGATTATATGCGCTGAAAGGTTCGGGTTTAGAAAATATTATTTTTATAAAAGAGAAATTTATACGCTATTTTCATAAATCAACTATTTTGAAGCTAAAAATATTTTGCTAGTTCAGCTGTAACGGTTAATAAATACCATAATGCGACTTAAGCGTAGTGTATTCTAATTAGAGCGTTACACTTAGGAGATTGGCTAATAAAAGTAAAAGTAATTATATGAAGTAATATTAGTGCAAAAGTACTTATCTCTCAAATAGTTTTGATAGTAAAGGACTTAAACTGACCTTTTATTTTGAATGAAACAATTCCCCATAAAAGGTATGTTATACAATGCCAATAAATAAAGGTCAAGACTAATTGTTAAACTATATAATGCTATATTTGTCAAAATCAGTATTTTGTTATGGATAATTATATGTGTTATTATCAAGACTGATCTCACTAAAATGGTTTAGATTTTCAATTGTTGAGAAGATGAGAAACACACATGTACAGCGAAATGCTCAACAAACTCCCTTAACATAATTAGTTTTGATAAATTTATTGTGTGCAACATTTTTTTAAAAAAATGGTCAATATATTCTTAACATATCTAAATCTTAATCACTAGCATGATTTTTTTTTTAAATATTCTCATTTAAAATAATTATCAATAAAAATTTGATAAAAATGCACGGGATTTATCTGTAATTTATCCGTTAATCTTTTATGTGGCGGGACCTGGCCAACCTTTTACGAACAACTTTGATATTCTACAGGATTCTATCTAGCCAGTAACGTTTATAAGCCACAAAAATTAGATGATAAAAGGTTAGTGCTTTCAAATTCAAAGTATGACGATAATTGATAACGCTTAAATCAACACAACAACGCAAGCAATGACCCATGTCTAAGCAGAACCAAAGTTGCCAAATGTTACTTTGTTCATTTTCCCGTTTTCTCCCTTGCCATTCCCTCTATAAAATTCCCTTCACACACGCAACAACAACCTCAAGAGTGAACTGAGACACACAACACAACAAGATAAGATGGCCGAAGTGAAGAACAAGCAAGTGGTTCTGAAGGACTATGTCACAGGTTTCCCTAAGGAATCCGACATGGACATTGTCGAAGGCACCATCACCTTGAAGGTTCCAGAAGGTTCCAATGAGGTCCTTCTCAAGAATCTCTACTTGTCATGTGATCCGTACATGCGAATCCTCATGACCAAGGTGGAAGCCCCTGAGGGACTTCGTACATATACCCCTGGCTCTGTAAGTCATTATCTCTCTCTCTCTCTCTCTCTCTCTCTCTCTCTGGACAACACTTTTGATTTTCTTTATTATTTTTTAAATATTGTTGCCTCGAAAATTCTGTTTTTTAGCTGGGAATTTTGATTGAGACTACGATTTGAATTGCCGCATGTTAATAACTTTGTAGTTTCTGTCTTAATGATAATCTTGCTCTGATATTAAAAGGCATAGTTTTTGGATCAAAATTGAGAAGAGGCTTCACTCCTTAGGGTGTGTTTGGTTAAGAGGTGATTTTCTACGGATAAGCTCCCTTAACCAAACACACCCTTAAAGTTGTATTTCAATAACCGAGATCACTCAAACCACTACTTTTTGTACCACTATCAGAGTCGAACAATTTTTCTAGCAATATTATTGTGACCCAATAAAATAGAAAGGAAGACAATCAAAGCAAGAGCAAATTAACTATAATTTCAAACAAGGTGGTTAAAAGAGGTTACAATCAGATGAAGCATACTCGCTTAGTGAGAAGGAGTAGTGAGTTCTGATTACGTGATTAACTAGGGAAGTTTACTCCGGGCTCTTGAATAAATGAAATTTTGAAGACAAAAAGAGTAATAATTTCAGTGAGTCAAGAGATATGAGGTGAGAGTGAGGAAGATGAGACACTTCAAATGGAAAATATTAAGTTATTGAATGCAGCTGCAGAATTCTAATAGTTGAAATATAGCTTCAATAAAAAATCTCTGATAGCTATATAGACTTATGATCTTCTTGGTTGGAAATGTAGGATACGTGATACCAGGCTACTTTTGAAGCTGCATCAATTTGTTAGGAAGTGGGTTGTGTTATTTTCGCTTAAAAATCATGGAACTTTGTAGGGATTGTGTTCTTCTTAGGATTACACTCTGTCACTCAATATGGTTACTCAGAATTCTAGTACTTCTGTATAACTGATGTACGATGGAGATGTGGGATTGAGAAAATTGAAATTAGTAATTGATAATTGATTATAATATTCAACTTTAAAAGGTTCAATTTTAAAAGGAAAAGTTAGGGACATCATATCAGGCTGCTTTTCAAAGAGCATGAGAAACGCATGGGTGAAAGTGAAAGAATCAATTTTTTAAACTTTTCTTTCGGGCAAAAAAACAGTTCAGAAATGAGAAGGCCATGGTTTAAAGGGGTTGGTATTTTGTGAAACTCCAATCGTTGGTTTAGCAGTTTAATCTAAGATGTAATTAATCTAGTAATCTGCAGTATTGATAATTCATTTCAATCATAAATTTTTGTAGTTACTAACTGTTGAATAATTGCAGACATTAACAGGATATGGTGTGGCTAAAGTCCTGGAATCTGGACACCCCGATTATACGAAAGGTGATCTAGTGTGGGGGTTTACTAAATGGGAAGAGTACAGCTTGGTCCCCTCAACTCTAATACTTTTCAAAATTGAGCACACTGATGTCCCACTTTCGTACTATACAGGAATTCTTGGTATGTATTCAACAATTCCAGTTTTTATTGATTTTTGGTGAATGACGCACTCAATGTCAGTATGATCTGCAAGCCTCAACGTATGAAGTTCTCATGTGATAAATGGGTCCTTTCTTTGTCTAGTATCATTATGACAATGGATTAACCATCACAGAAGAAAGAAACCTATTGCATACGAGGTGGTTGTCTGGCTGCTTATTCCTTTACTCCTTTTCCATTTTTCTCTTTTGTTCAGTGAAGGTTATGGCTGGAATTGGTGCTTATTCATTAAGATTATTAGGCTGACCAGCTATGTTTTGTTAGGAAATATTAATTAAATGTCCTTTATACGCATTTGGATCCAATAGCTCACTGTTTTGGTGAATCTGTAACAGCCATTTCTCTTTGATAAACTCCTCTCAACTTATATTATTTGTATTGTAATTTTTTTGTTTTATTTTGTGAATATACATTACGTGTCTTCAGCATAAATTTCAGCAAGCAAGCTTATGGATGTTAGTTGCTTATTTTTCTCTCCCTTTTTGTGCCTTTTGACATGTTTTATTTTTTTCCTCTGAATGCAGGTATGCCAGGAATGACTGCTTATGCTGGTTTCTTTGAAGTAGGCCTTCCCAAGAAAGGAGAGAAAGTTTTCGTTTCTGCTGCCTCTGGTGCAGTTGGTCAACTTGTTGGGCAATTTGCTAAATTGACTGGTTGCTATGTTGTTGGAAGTGCTGGAAGTAAAGAGAAGGTATTTGTCTAATTTCTGTTATTATATATGCCTTCATAAATGATAAATCACCATAACCTTTTCCTTATTTATTCTGCTATTCAAAGTACCATTATTTTGTAATACCATAATTATCATACTGAAAAACTGTTCCCAATTTCCAAGATGAGGTAATATTCTTTCGCAACTAGAAATCTCTTGTTAGCGGACACTTTGAGACATCTTGCATGCTTTTGTGATTTCCCAAGATTGTCAGTGGAAATAAAGTACAAGAAGTCTTTGTCAAAGGAGCATATTGTTATTCATGTCTAGTATCAAAAGTTGCACTTTTCAATGTTTGTTATAGTTCAAAATTGTATGCAAAGTATCCTACTATGCATCCAACCCCAGCCCCCTCCTGCTTCACCCCGAAAAAATAAGTATCAAGAAATTTATGAAGTGAATTGTGGCAATAGTACTTTTGTTTCTCATAAATTTTGGAATAGGAACACAATGTTGTCAAGGAGTATGATTGACAAGACCTGAAATCCATTCAGTTTATATTTATCCACCAAGAAAATACCTACTTACTCTTTCACTTGAATGTATGTCTTCCACTACCAGGTGGATCTATTGAAGAATAAATTAGGATTTGACGAAGCTTTTAACTACAAAGAAGAGCCCGACCTCAATGCAGCTTTGAAAAGGTTAATATTTAACAGTTTTGTGATAGAGAAATTTGAATTTGATTTGTTTATTGCCATGAAAGAGTTAAGTTACCTTGTAACAAATACACCCTAGTGACTAGTATATATCAATTTACAAATCAGATGCTTTCCGGAAGGCATTGACATTTACTTTGAGAATGTCGGCGGCAAGACACTTGATGCCGTGCTGCTGAATATGAGAGTACATGGCCGCATACCTCTCTGTGGAATGGTCTCGCAGTATAATCTTACTCAACCTGAAGGTGTTACAAATTTGGTGAATCTCATATTTAAGCGGGTTCGTATGCAAGGTTTTAATGTCGGTGAT
This sequence comes from Pterocarpus macrocarpus, assembly GCA_031439585.1. Taxonomy (NCBI): domain Eukaryota; kingdom Viridiplantae; phylum Streptophyta; class Magnoliopsida; order Fabales; family Fabaceae; genus Pterocarpus; species Pterocarpus macrocarpus. Next base: position 14,006,097 of record CM062516.1, on the reverse strand, counting down.
TTCTATCACCTGTATCCCAAATTCTTGGAGTTTCTTTTGCCTAAAATCAAAGAAGGGAAGGTTGTGTATGTGGAAGACATAGCTGAGGGCCTTGAGAAGGGTCCTGCGGCTTTGGTTGGCCTTTTTAGTGGTCACAATGTTGGTAAACAAGTGCTTGTTGTTGCCCGTGAGTAGAAGCATAAGTCATCTTCCTCCACTGCGGTGTTTACCAGTTTATGATTGTCCTGTGGCAGTGTAAAGTACTAATGTGATTCCAACTTCAGGTATATTTCATGATAAATAAAGCCTGTGGTATATGCAATTTTGTTGGTTATAATTTCGATGCATGAAAGATGAGAATGGAAAGAGGTTTTCATACTTCTGTTCTTGAATAATTGGTTGTGATTACTTCTGAGTTCCGCATTGTTGTTCTAGGATGTGTTTGTTTAAGCTAAAATAAAAAAGTAGCACTGTTATGATAAATTTTGTTTAGAGCTTGTTTTCAAAAGTTACTCTTACCAATTTCTGAAAGTAAATAAATAAATATATAAAAAGAGTTTAATTTAGGTGCACTGTCGTTCAATCAAAATTTTCCATTTGTATGACCATTTAAATAATGAGTGGTTATATCAAAGAATTTTGTTAATATGATAATTTATGATTGGATGTCTGAATAAAATTTTTTTTACATATACAATATGTTCAAATTAATTCCATATAAAAATAGCTTTTTTGAAGTTTAACTTTTTTCAAAAAAAAAAAAAATCAATTAAAAGATGTTTGTTCTTAAAACAAACAAAGGCTAAAGGTATTACAGTTAGATAGGGTGCATGTACAGTATCAACAGTTTATCATTCCATGCTGTAGGTATTGTTGTTAGAAAGTAATATTATCTAGAATTTTTTAAAACAATGTTATTAATTTTTACATTCAACTTCAAGGTTATATATATAATTTATTTTATCTTATTTTATTTGTATTTCCTAAATCCAAGTTAGTTATTTGCAGTTAAAATTCCAAATAATCTTTAAAACTTTACTTTTAATTTGATTAAGAATTGGTAACACTTCTCTTTTGGCGGCAACTTTTATAGTATCGTTTTTTGAGCAAGACAAAGAGTAGGATGAGGTAGATTGTGATCGAGTGCTGGAGTTGGTTGAAGACCACGATGCATGGCCAGGATTCGAGAGTTTGCCATGTAGCAAGGTTCGGTAGTTGCATTAGAATTTGTCCATAAATAAGATTAGGATCACATAATTAGAGCATGGTTAAATATTCACTCAAGTACCTTAAATTCCTCATGTCATTGCAACAATGGGGCGACAAGGAAACCTGGAGTAAAGCCGTTACTCTTAGTTTATTTTCCATTTTTTCTTTTCATTTCTTTTTCATTTTGTCCAATTTGTTTTCATTTTTTTATTGGTACATGAGCAATAATGAGGATCAAATCCTTAATCTTAAGTATACTATTCAAGTCTCTCATTATTAGACCACTCATAGTGGATTCAGATTGTTTTCATTTACTTTTGTTGTTTTTCATATCAATTTATTTAAATTCTTGTAAGTATATAACTTTAATTTCAATCAAATTTTCCGTTAGCAGGCCTCGTTCTAATATTTTATTTCTTTCTTCAATTTGGTCTCTCTCTCTCTCTCTCTCAATTTATTCCATTATTTTTCAAATTGTAAATCAAATTAACCTTTTGTCACTCTTCTATGTTTTCACTAGGAGAAGTAATAATTTGTCATTAACCAATGATGTAACATTATTGTCAAAACATTACACATCATTGTCATTGCTATAATGAATTCATTTCATAGAACTACATTAATAAATCTTTTAAAATTTTGGAGACCAATTGATTAAAAAAAAAATAGATTAAAATACACTTAATTCTTTTGAGGTTTTATGAAATAACACTCCACCCCATTAGTATCTAAAATCTTCACACCCCTTTGTCACCCATGTAACACCCTAATAAACTCATACTACGCTTAAGTCGTATTATGATGTTTTATTAGTTGTTACTTATGCTCGTGGAAAACTAAACTTCACTTGAAATTAAATTACGTGGAAAATACAGTAAAAAAATTTTTTTTTTTGAAATACGTCATCACTTTTGGAAAGTAAAGTTCGCACTAAGATGATAAGATAAACGAACAGATCGCAAAGATTTTAATATAAATTGAAAGAACAAGGGATAAATCAAAATACTATGCATTCAAATTACTACAACAACCATATAATTATAATTAGTCTCATAATATCCAACAAATACATAAAAAGGGAACTCATGGTCATGCCATGGCCCCAAAAGATCAAAGGTACACAAGTCTGATAAGGTCCGATACAAAATGAAATACAAAAGATAAGGAGCAAATATGGAATAGGCCCACGTAGACATAGGCAGGCTTCTCTGCCCCCTCCACGCCTTTCAATCGGATGGACTCAAGTTCTCGAGGGCCTGGTCCCCCTCATTCCTCGGCCTCGGGGAACATGAGGAGTACGTATAATACTAAGGTGCCTGCTGATCACCTCAACGCGACGGATGCGACGGCCAGGAGTATAGCTGGCGACCGAAGAACGTTCCTCGGAGGGATCCTCCTCAGTCGCGGCAGGGTGATACTCGGGGAGCGGCGGCAAAGCAGCTGTGGCCCTAGGAGTAGTCGTCGAACTCACATCGATCACAGGGACCTCTGGCAGTGGCACGGGCTCGGCTGCAGGTAGATCCGGAGACATTGGCTCCATCTCGAATTCTGGGCAATGGCTCAAAGTGAAATCCCAAGGACCTAGCGGCGGTCCAAGGTGAGCCGATGAAACGTCTATAGGGGCTGGCGGGACTTCTGGCTCCTCTTGCTCAAAAATTCGACCCAGATAGAAATATGTGCGGACTACTGTGGTGGTCGTGGCCACAATAGCATGAGTATCCCTATCGTAGGCCCACTCATGGTGGAGAGGGTCCATGCTCCACTCCACGGGGTGAGCCATGAGTATCTGGTGACGAGACTAAAAAACAACTAGGGTGAGAAATAAGATTTCTCAGTAGGACTCGACCCTGACACATAAGTGTCATCATCATCGTCTTAGCCACTTCGATTTTATAAATGAAAACAGTAAGCATTCAATAGGTTCAATTCTTAGGTTTTCGAAAATATCAATGCCCGAAGTAGTTTCCATTTTAAGTACGTATTTCTCAGATGCTAACATCATGGTATACATAGGAACTTGTATGACAATTTGTATCATGCATGCATATCTTATGAGTTTCATTCTTTATTTGGGTAGGACCGAGGTCCCTTTCCTTTCTTAGCTTGACTTTCTTCTAAGTCTTTTTCTTTTCACCCACTAAACATAAGTGGTAATGAGCTCATACCGTGGCCGTCGCCATCATAACATTTCGGTACTTACACTAGCTGGGTCATGCTATGCCTCATATAAGCCCTATTCCCTATACTCACACTAGCTGGGTCATGCCATGCCTCATGTAAGTCGTGGGTGAGGGGAACTTAAATTAGGTCACCTTCCCTTTTGAAGGATCACACCCTTCATTGAATCTCTTCTTATTAAAGCTTATGATGCAAAATATTTTTAAGTCCATAATTTTTACAGAATTTCGGCAGCATAACGGCTAGACCGAAGCTTCCCAAAATTTTGCCAAACAGAGAAACCAATATCATAGTATCATCAAGCATCATATCATATCATCATTATCATATCATCATCATCATGATCATCATCATAACATCATGCTTGCACATAAATATAGGTATATTCTCAAGCAAAGTTTTATGAGCTTAGCTTAGTAAATTGGTGCAAGCTTTTAATTGAGAGGGCCTCTTGTGTATCCTCTTTTATTAGTTGTAGGGCCAATTTTGTCTAATGTCCTTTTTGATGCATTTTAAGTTGTTATGCTGGTTTTCTAATACTTAATATAAGGATATTAATATCTTAAAGCTCTATTCCTCATCAACCTTTAACTTTTTCCCTAACCAGTTTTACTTTTATGGTGGGATAGTAAATTCAAAAATTTACCATAATTTCATCTTTTATTCTTTTATTTCGAATTTTGGTATTATTATACCTTTCTGAGTCTATTTTTAAATAAAAGAAACCCCACTCAAAAATTCATTTTGTAGCTTGAGTTATGCACATTTTATTCTGACTGTTTAGACTTGAAAGTTCAACTCAGGTCAGTGGCTTGTCAAATCCACTGGAAACTCCTCACATGAAATCTGACAAAACTGTTTTATAGGGGTGTTCCTCTATGTCTTAGCTTTCTAACAAACTTGGTCCCACTCAAAAATGATTTTTGTAGCTCAAGTTATAAGGTTTTTAGTGGAGACTGCCCAAACTGAAACCCATCCGGGAACAGCCAACTTTGAAAAATCATATCTCCCTCATTTTAAATCCAAATTTCACGAATTTTATATGTGTGGAAAGCTCTTGAGTTTAATTTCACATAAAATTAGTTTCATTACATTTTGAGTTTTGTAGAACAATTTATACTGCACGCATTACAGACTGCTAGAATTCCAGCTTAACTAGTTTTTAAGTTTTACATATCAAACTCATAGAGATGTTGTTATACCACTTCAAATCACCATTTCTATGTTTTATCTCATCATTATATTCAAGGTTTTAGTCACCAAATCAGTATTTTAAAACAAAATAGAGCAAGATACATAAAACCATCATGCCACATATTCTCACTTCAAGACAACATTTTTCAACAAGACAAGAAAACTCATAGAGCAAGAAATGGTCATGAGATCTTGAAGCAAATCTTAAAACCACCTAGCTATGAAGAGCTTAGGAGTTCTAGAGCTTGAAAAATATATGAAAAGAGTAGGTTAGAGTCACTACCAAATGTGTTTCTCTTGAAAGCTTGAAGGATGAAGATGGTTGGAGATGGCCTCCTTCTCCTTGAGCTTGATATTGGGGCTTGTGTATGAGTGGCTTTGTTTGTCCAAGGACCAAAAATGGTAGTTCTTGAAGGGATTGTGAATGTGGTGATGGAGATGAGGTAGGAAGTAGTAAGAAGGTTGGAGGAAGAACAAGAAAGATGGGAAGAACAAAAGAGTAGGATAAGACTTGGAGAGAGGAGAGAGCTTTTTTGGTGTTTTAGTGAGAGGAATGGAAAATGAATTAAGGGGGAGAGAGAGGGGCTGAAGGTGGCGCATAATGAGGGGGGGAGGTGATGTGATTTTTGCCTCTTACACAAGCTAGGGAGTGGGAAAAACCTTGGGGCAAAAGAGAGTGTTGTGTTTCCTTTGAGTCTTGGCAATTTGGGTAAAGACCATGTAGTGTTTTCTCAAGTGGTTAAAGACATGAACTCTCTTAGGATTTGGCTTGGATGGCTATGATCACTCCAAGTGTCACCATCTTGATAGAGGAGAGCACATTTCTTGTCTTGACTTAAGGAACACTACTAGCATGGACTCTTGATCTAGGGGTATATGATGAGAAGGCAAATGGATGGTTGGATATGACTCTTGCCTTGACCAAACTTTCAAACAATAATAAAAGGGAAGTTTCTACATCTTTATAATTGTTAAATTATCTAAATGTTAATTAATTTGATTAGTTCAATTATACCTTAACACATTTTTATCGAAAAGGAGTTTTCCTCATTAATTATGTGAAGAGGGTGTGAGGATTAATTTTTCATGTGATTAGGGTGTGATGCTTGCCATTCTCTTAGTTAATGAGGTTAGGTTATTTTGATTTTATATTTCTAAGTCATGAATTAACAAGGATTGGGCCATTAGGCTTTTAATTGTAACTTTTAATGTGTTATGTTTCAATTGTTGACTTGCCTTTAATTTACTAAGCTCTTGCTCTCGAGATTAATCGATTAATTCTCAATTAATCGCTAACCCCTCTAATTAGTCAGGAACACCGATCTAATTAACTTAGGTGAAAATGGGGATGTTACATTTCTCCCCTCCTTGAAAAGAATTTTGCCCTCAAAATTTGTTACTTGAAAATAGGTGGAGAAAATCTTTTTGCATCTCTGCCTCGAGTTCCCACGTGTGTTCTTCCAAGTTTCCTCTTCGCCAGGCCACTTTCACTAAGTGCACAGACTTATTCCTCAGCTGCTTAACCTTCCTATCTATGATTCTCATAGGCGGTAGGTCAAAGGTTAGGTCTTCCTTTAACTGTACACTTTCTGGCTCAAGAAGATTATTGGGGTCAGAGTTGTACTTTATCAGTTGGGAGACATGGAAAACATTGTGAAGGTTTGACAAATGGGGTGGTAATGCTATTTGGTAGGCAAGTGTTCCTACTCGTTTCAAGATTTCAAAAGGGCCAAGAAAATGAGGGCTCAACTTTTTGACTCTTAGGGCTCTACCAATGTCTGTTGTAGGAGTGATTTTCAAGAATACGTGTTCTCCCTCGTGGAACTCGATTGGCTTTCTCCTCTTATCTGCATAGCTCTTTTGATGACTTTGTGCTGAGAGAATCCTTTCCCTTATCCTCTTAATTTGTTCGGTGGTTTGTCTAACCAGATCAGGCTCTAAGAGGCTTTGCTCACCCGGTTCAAACCAACAAAGCGGAGATTGGCACTTTCTGCCATACAGGGCTTCATAAGGCGCCATCCCAATGCTAGCGTGGAAACTATTGTTGTAGGCGAACTCAATGAGGGGTAGGTGTTTGTCCCAACTTCCGAGTCGGCCCATTACACATGCTCTCAACATATCCTCTAGGGTTTGTATGATTCTTTCTGATTGTCCATCAGTCTGGGGGTGGTAGGCTGTACTTAAACAAAGTTTCGTCCTAAATGCCTTTTACAAAGCTCCCCAGAACCTAGAGGTAAACCTTGGGTCTCTATCAGATACAATGGTTGCAGTTACTCCGTGCAGCCTTACAATTTTTTGGATGTATAGCTGGGCTAGCTTATCCAAAGGATAATTCGCTCTAATGGGTAAGAAGTGGGTAGACTTTGTCAACCTATCCACAACAACCCATATGGCATCAAATCCCGCTTGTGTTCGGGGTAAACCCATCACGAAATCCATAGAGATTCCATCCCATTTCCATTTAGGGATCTCCAATAACTGCAGCATGCCTGACGATTTTTGGTGCTCAATTTTCACCTTTTGACAAACTAAGCACTTTCCCACCACATCTGCTACGTCTCGTTTCATGCCTGGCCACCAAAACATCCTCTTGAGGTCTTGGTACATCTTTGTTATGCCAAGATGCATGGTGAAATGATCTTTGTGAGCTTCTTCTACAATCATCCTCCTCAAGTCATCCTTAGTAGGTACACATATCCTCCCTTGATACCTCCACACGCCATCAATGCCTTGAGTAAATTCTTTCAGCTTTCCCTCCTTCACTTGGGCTACTACCCTCAAGAACTCTTCGTCCTCTTCCTGAGCCCGCATAATTTTTCCTTTGAACTCGCTCATCACCTTGATCAGATTCAACCTTATGCTACGAGGGGTCAGGGTAACTCCGAGGTTCAAGTCTCTAAAGCTCTCAATTAACTCCGCTTCCTTGACCATCATCCACGGCACATGCAATGATTTGCGGCTCAGTGCATTTGCCACCACATTAGCCTTACCAGGGTGATAGTTCAACCCAAAATCATAGTCCTTCAAGAATTCCATCCACCTCCTCTGCCTCATGTTAAGCTCCTTCTGATCAAACAAGTACTTCAGACTCTTGTGATCCGAGAATACCTCAAACCTAACTCCATATAGATGATGCCTTCATATCTTCAAGGCAAACACCACGGCCGCTAATTCCAGGTCATGGGTTGGGTAATTAACTTCATGAGGTTTCAGTTGCCTAGAGGCGTACGCTACCACACTACGATTTTGCATCAGAACACAACCTAAACCTCTTCTAGAGGCATCACAGTAAACCTCAAAGGCTCCCTTAGGGTCAGGCAGGACTAGTACAGGTGTGGAAGTCAACTTCGCCTTCAACTCTTGAAAACTTTTCTCACACTCTTCAGTCCACACAAAAATAGCATTCTTCCTAGTGAGCTTAGTCAAAGGTAAGGATATCTGAGAAAATCCCTTTATAAACCTCCGATAATATCCGGCTAGGCTGAGAAAACTTCGAATCTCCATCACCGTCGTAGGTCTCTCCCAGTTCATTACAGCTTCCACTTTGCTTAGATCTACGGATATCCCTCCCTTAGTCACGACGTGACCCAAGAACTTCACTTCTTCTAGCCAAAACTCACACTTCGACAACTTCGCATAAAGGTTCTTATCCCTCAAGATTTCCAACACAATCCTAAGATGCTCCTCGTGTTCCTCCTTCGTCTTTGAATAGATGAGGATGTCATCTATAAAGACCACCACAAACTTATCCAGGTATGGCCTAAAGATCCTGTTCATATAATCCATAAACACAGCCGGGGCATTGGTCAATCCAAACAACATTACTCTAAACTCATAATGCCCATATCTAGTGCTAAAGGCCGTCTTGGGAATATCTTCCTCCTTCACTCTAATTTGATGGTATCCCGACCTTAGATCTATCTTTGAAAACACCACTGCTCCTCTGAGTTGATCCATCAGGTCATCTATCCTTGGTAAGGGGTACTTGTTTTTCACTGTGACCTTGTTCAATTGCCGATAATCCATGCACAGCCTCATGCTTCCATCCTTCTTCTTGACAAACAACACCGGGGCTCCCCAAGGTGAGGCACTTGGTCTCAGAAACTTCTTTTCCAGCAACTCCTCCAATTGGCTCTTCAACTCCTCCAACTCCAAAGGGGACATTCGATAGGGTGCAATAGATATTGGTCCAGTTCCTGGCACCAATTCTATGGAAAACTCTATCTCTCTCTCAGGGGGAAACTCAGGGATATCCTCAGGGAAGACTTCATGGTACTTATTTGCCACAGGAATCTCATCAAGAGCTTGCTCTAGTTCAACCTCACTAGTTGATAGGAGAACGTATTCTTGATTCTCAATCTTACAACAGTATAACACAACAGGTTTCAGGCTTAAACTAATAGGTTTAGAGGGTAAAGAAAGGAATACGATTGTCTTGGCAGCACAATCTAACATAACATGGTTGGCTGAGAGCCAATCCATGCCTAAGATTAGATCTAAACCAGATAAAGGAAGGCAGATTAAATCAGACTCATAGGTCCTACCATCAATATGAATTTGACATTTTAAACAACACAGACAAGTTCTAACTGGTTTCCCAGTGGGAGTAGAAACAAGCAACATATAAGGCATTTCAGAAACAGACAGCCCCAATCTACTTACGCAATCATGGGAAATAAAAGAATGCGTAGTGCCAGAGTCATACAGTACAGTTAAGATGTTACCGTTCACTTCGCATATACCTCGAATGAGATCATCAGACTCCGTGGTCTCCTCGGCATTCATGGTGAAAACCCTCCTTAGCGTTGTGGTTTAGGGGTAGGTGTGTCCTTGATGCAGTTCTCGGCGAAATGCTTGGGCTGTCCACACTTGAAGCAAACGTTTTGTCTGGCATAGCAAACCCCTTTGTGTTGCTTCCCACACTTAGGCGACATGTAATTTGTTGCGTGCTTGAGGTTGGCCGGCGGGTCTTGGAGGATTGGCAGAGGATCTCTGTGGCTGCTTGCCTCTAGAACCTTCACCATGGTAGGGCTTCTTTTGCGGGGGCTGCTTCAGGTGTTGCCCTTGAGATGCCTGCCTTCTCTTATGGGCCTCCGACCTCTGGATTGCCAACTTACGGTTGTATTCCTCCACTACGCAACTCTTATTGACAAGGGCCGCATAGTTCCGAATTTCCAGCAGGGCCACGGATGCTAGGATGTCAGCCCTCAAACCTCCTTCATATTTCATGCACTTCCAATGCTCGTCGGGGTTTCGCTGATAAAGCGTGGAGTACTTACACAGCTCCTCAAACTTCGCTGTGTAATTAGCAATGCTCATACCTCCCTGGTAGAGCCTCAGGAACTCCATCTCCTTTGCGTTCCTCACAAACATCGGGAAATACTTCTCATAGAAAGCTGTCTTGAAAACGTCCCAAGTGATTTCTTTTTGGTCGCTCTCCATCAAGCTCTTCGCTCCCTTCCATCAGAATTCGGCATCCGCCTTCAGCATATAAGTAGCAAAGGCTACCTTTTGGGTCTCCGAGCAGGTCAACACAGAGTAGATCTTCTCGATCTCCTTAATCCATTCATCAGCTTCTTCAGAGTTGAAAGCCCCTTTGAAACTGGGCGGGTTGGCCTTGCGAAACTCCGAGAACTTCTGATATTCAGCACTTGCTCCATTTCCGCCGACGGACTCTTCAGACCTTCGATTTAGCTGATCCATCATGTGTTTAGCTGCCGTAGCTTGAGCTTGCATGGCGTTCGCCATTTGTTGAAAGGTCCTCATGAAATTAGCAATGTTCGTGCTGTCGTTGGGCTCATTGGCGATACGTCTGCGAGTTGCCATTAGTTCCTGAACACACTAAAACAAAAATATCGAGTTGATCAGGCCCAGTATAAAGCATAAGCATGACAGCAACTAAATGCAATCTCACATGACGGTCATGCATTCTAAGTCCTACATCCCATCATACAGACAGGATCCACAGCATGACTTAACATAGCGCACGTAGAGTTATGCTTGGAAGCATAGTCAGTCCAACCTTAGGGTTTAATAGGATGAACTGCTCTGATACCATAATGTAACACCCTAATAAACCCATACTACGCTTAAGTCATATTACAGTATTTTATTAGTTGTTATTTATGCTCGTGGAAAACTAAACTTCACTTAAAATTAAATTACGCGGAAAATACGGTAAAATTTTTTTTTTTTTGAAATACGTCGTCACTTTTGGAAAGTAAAGCCTTGCGCGAGAAGATAGCAATAAACGAGCGTATCGCAAAGATTTCAGTATAAATTGAAAGAACAAGGGATAAATCAAAATACTATGCATTCAAATTACTACAACAACCATATAATTATAATTAGTCTCATAATATCCAACAAATACATAAAAAGGGAACTCATGGTCATGCCATGGCCCCAAAAGATCAAAGGTACACAAGTCTGACAAGGTCCGATACAAAATGAAATACAAAAGATAAGGAGCAAATATGGAATAAGCCCATGTAGACATAGGCAGGCTTCTCTGCCCCCTCCACGCCCTTCAATCGGATGGACTCAGGTTCTCGAGGGCCTGGTCCCCCTCGATCCTCGGCCTCGGGAAACATGAGGAGTACATATGATACGAGGGTGCCTGCTGATCACCTCAACGCGACAAATGCGACGGCCAGGAGTAGAGCTGGCGACCGAAGAACGTTCCTTGGAGGGATCCTCCTCAGACACGGCAGGGTGATACTCGGGGAGTGGCGGCGAAGCGGCTGTGGCCCTAGGAGTAGCCGTCGAACTCACATCGATCACAGGGACCTCTGGCGGTGGCACGGGCTCAGCTGCAGGTAGACCCGGAGACATTGGCTCCATCTCGATTTCTGGCAATGGCTCAAGCGAGAAATCCCAAGGACCTAGCGGCGGTCCAAGGTGAGCCGATGAAACGTCTATAGGGGCTAGCGAGACTTCTGGCTCCTCTTGCTCAAAAATTCGACCCAGATAGAAATATATGCGGACTACTGTGGTGGTCGTGGCCACAATAGCATAAGTATCCCCATCGTAGGCCCACTCATGGTGGGGAGGGTCCACACTCCACTCCACGAGGAGAGCCATGAGTATCTGGTGACGAGATGGAAAAACAATTAGGGTGAGAAATAAGATTTCTCAGTAGGACTCGACCCTGACACATAAGTGTCATCGTCATCGTCCCAGCCACTTCGGTTTTATAAATGAAAACAGTGAGCAATCAATAGGTTCAATTCTTAGGTTTTCGAAAATATCAATGCCCGAAGTGGTTTCTATTTTAAGTACGTATTTCTCATATGCTAACATCAAGGTATACATAGGAACTTGTATGACAATTTGTATCATGCATGCACATCCTATGAGTTGCATTCTTTACTTGGATCAGACCAAAGTCCCTTTCCTTTCTTAGCTTGACTTTCTCTTAAGTCCTTTTCTTTTCACCCACTAACCATAAATGGTAATGAGCTCATATCGTGGCCGTCGCCATCATAACATTTCGGTACTTACACTTGCTGGGTCATGCCATACCTCATGTAAGCCCTATCCCCTATACTCACACTAGCTGGGTCATGCCATGCCTCATGTGAGTCGTGGGTGAGGGGAACTTAAATTAGGTCACCTTCTCTTTTGAAGGATCACACCCTTTATTGAATCTCTTCTTATTAAAGCTTATGATGCAAAATATTTCTAAGTCCATAATTTTTACAATTTCAAGAACATAATCTGGCTAGACCGAAGCTTCCCAAAATTTTGCCAAACAGAGAAACCAATATCATAGTATCATCAAGCATCATATCATATCATCATTATCATATCATCATCATCATGATCATCATCATAACATGATGCTTGCACATAAACGTAGGTATATTCTCAAGCAAAGTTTTATGAGTTTAGCTTAGTAAATTAGGTGCAAGCTTTTAATTGAGAGAGCCTCTTGTGTATCCTCTTTTATTAGTTGTAGGGCCAATTTTGTCTAATGTCCTTTTTGATGCTTTTTAAGTTGAATTATGAGGGTTTTCTAATACTTAATATAAGGATATTAATGTCTTAAAGCTTTATTCCTCATCAACCTTTAACTTTTATCCTAACCAGTTTTAATTTTACAGTGGGGTAGTAACTTCAAAAATTCACCATAATTTCATCTTTTATTCTTTTATTTCGAATTTTGGTATGATTATACCTTTATGAGTCTATTTTTAAATAAAATAAACCCCACTCAAAAATTCATTTTGTAGCTTGAGTTATGCACATTTTATTCTGACTGTTCAGACTTGAAAGTTCAACTCGAGTTAGTGGCTTGTCAACTCCACTGGGAACTCCTCACATGAAATCTGAAAAAACTGTTTTATGGGGGTGTTCCTCTATGTCTTAGCTTTCTAACAAACTTGGTCCCACTCAAAAATGATTTTTGTAACTCGAGTTATAAGGATTTTAGTGGAGACTGCCCAAACAGAAACCCATCCGGGAACAGCCAACTTTGAAAAATCATATCTCCCTCATTTTAAATCCAAATTTCACGAATTTTATATGTGTGGAAAGCTCTTGAGTTTACTTTCACATAAAATTAGTTTCATTACATTTTGAATTTTGTAGAACGATTTATACCGCACGCATTACAGACTGCCAAAATTCCAGCTTAACTAGTTTTTAAGTTTTACATATCAAACTCATAGAGATGTTGTTATACCACTTCAAATCACCATTTCTATGTTTTATCTCATCATTATATTCAAGGTTTTAGTCACCAAATCAGTATTTTAAAACAAAATAGAGCAAGATACATAAAACCATCATGCCACATATTCTCACTTCAAGACAACATTTTTCAACAAGACAAGAAAACTCATAGAGCAAGAAATGGTCATGAGATCTTGAAGCAAGTCCTAAAACCACCTAGCTATGAAGAGCTTAGGAGTTCTAGAGCTTGAAAAATACATGAAAAGAGTAGGTTAGAGTCACTACCAAATGTGTTTCTCTTGAAAGCTTGAAGGATGAAGATGGTTGGAGATAGCCTCCTTCTCCTTGAGCTTGATATTGGGGCTTGTGTATGAGTGGCTTTGTTTCTCCAAGGACCAAAAATGGTAGTCCTTGAAGGGATTGTGAGTGTGGTGATGGAGATGAGGTAGGAAGTAGTAAGAAGGTTGGAAGAAGAACAAGAAAGATGGGAAGAACAAAAGAGTAGGATGAGACTTGGGGAGAGGAGAGAGCTTTTTTGGTGTTTTAGTGAGAGGAATGGAAAATGAAATGAGGGGGAGAGAGAGGGGCTGAAGGTGGCGCATAATGAGGGGGGGAGGTGATGTGATTTTTGCCTCTTACACAAGTTAGGGAGTGGGAAAAACCTTGGGGTAAAAGAGAGTGTTGTGTTTCCTTTGAGTCTTGGCAATTTGGGTAAAGACCATGTAGTGTTTCTCAAGTGGTTAAAGACATGAGCTCTCTTAGGATTTGGTTTGGATGGCTATGATCACTCCAAGTGTCACCATCTTGATGGAGGAGAGCACATTTCTTGTCTTGACTTAAGGAACACTACTAGCATGGACTCTTGATCTAGGGGTGTATGATGAGAAGGCAAATGGATAGTTGGATATGACTCTTGCCTTGACCAAACTTTCAAACAATAATAAAAGGGAAGTTTCTACATCTTTATAATTGTTACAATTATTCTAAATGTTAATTAATTTGATTAGTTCAATTATACCTTAACACATTTTTATCGAAAAGGAGTTTTCCTCATTAATTATGTGAAGAGGGTGTGAGGATTAATTTTTCATGTGATTAGGGTGTGATGCTTGCCATTCTCTTAGTTAATGAGGTTAGGTTACTTTGATTTTATATTTCTAAGTCATGAATTAACAAGGATTGGGCCATTAGGCTTTTAATTGTAACTTTTAATGTGTTATGTTTCAATTGTTGACTTGCCTTTAATTTACTAAGTTCTTGCTCTCGAGATTAATCGATTAATTCTTAATTAATCGCTAACCCCTCTAATTAGCCGGGAACACCGAGCTAATTAACTTAGGTGAAAATGGGGATGTTACAACCCAACCCTATGATGTTGATCTTAATTTAACCCTTCACAAAACATGAGAGAATTATAATCAAGCCTCACTTACTTAAGTTAACTTACCTTATATGCGAGAAAGACAAAAGCTAAATGTCATCACACCACCACTCCCACAAAGTGAAATAGAGCACCATCAAAATGGAGAAGATTTTGTTCATTTTTCTGTGTTAGGGTTTCATTGTTCCTGCAATTTCATTACTAGGAGTACGAAAGGAGTCAACTTGTGGTAAAAGGAACTAGCTTTAGACAACCAAAAAGCAAGGAGCTTAGGGTATGATTTTATGCTTCAAGGTTGATTTTTGGGTTAACTTACCAAAATGGTGACTTGTGTGTGCTTATGTTTAGCAAAAATGGAGGTTTGCATTTGCATCGTGGTCCATATGAAGGATGATTTCTTCATTATAGACAAATTTGACCTCGATTATCTCTATTTCATGGACCTTAAGGCACATGTTTATTGTGGAATAAGGGTTGATTATGAGAAGAATGCTGAATGGAAGGAGAGTTTTCCAGGGGAAAAGTGCCTGAGGTTGGAAAATGATATTGAATTGATAAGGTGGATTGAAGCTATCATGAACTCAAGTATTGACATGCTTCATTTGTTTATTGAAATTTTGACCCCTGTTCTGGACCCATTTCATGGGGAGGGATAATTGATTAACAAGTTGGCAGAGATGATAAGGGAGGTAGTGGATTTCATGAGGATGAAACTTATAATTTTTCTGAAAGTGATAATGTGGGGTTAGAGGAGAGTGATCTTAAAACCTTTGAACTCAATGATGATGGTGGGAAGGGTAACGATGAGTTTGATTATGACCCTGATATTTACAACATTGATTTAGATGGGACCAATAGTTAAAATCCAGTGTCTTTGTTGATGAATATGATGATGGCATCTAATCCTTGAGTTTTCTTGTGTTGGTTCAATTCCTTATATTGGTTTCTCCATGTTGATGAATATGGTTTTGGCTAGTAGGATCTTAAAGATGTTTTGGTATGCTCTATTTTACAATTTTGAGAGCAAAGACCTATGGCTTTATGTAATGGGTTCAGGCCATAACATTCACATTTTCTCTATCAGATTTTTTTTTTTAATAACTTAAGATGGTTTACTATGGTTTGGAGGAATATTCTTTCCAATGAAGGTTAACGAAGGCTAGGAATGTCAATGAAGCGAGGCAAGAGAGGGGGCAAGGGAAAGCCCCTCATTCCCTATCCCATGGATGAAAACTCGCTCCCATCCTTGCCCTATACTTGCATGGGTACTAGCGAATATCCATGAGTACCCAATATATCATTAATTTTTTTTAAATATGAAAAATAAAACAAATGAAGGAAAATTTTAATATCATAATATCTAATTTGTCCAATACAATTGAAATTGTCCAAGCACAATTCAAATAGATTATAGATCCAACAACTTGAAACACTTACAATAAAAATAACAGCAAACCTAAATGGCAACAATCTTTAGTTTAAACAATCTAAATACATAAATAATTATATTAATTTTATATTTCAATTGGAACTTAGAATGTCAAGACCCAAACTTACACCGTGAATGGCAAATAGGCTAATCACACTTGTTTAGCCTGGCAAACCTAAGATTTGAGTTCTTCTCATATAATTTAATAGCTTAAGCATCGGGGCTACCGAAAATTTGATAAAATCTCCCCTAAAAGCTGAACATCCCATATATCAAATAAAGCTGCTCCAAATCATAAATGTTTATCCAAAATCACCACCCAAAATATTTCCAAAGTACTAGTCACAAGGATCCGCATGCAAATTCCTCAACTAGTTAAGGGTGTAAAGTCATCAATAAGCCCACAAACTCGTCTGTGCGAACCTTGAACATTGTTCCTATGATTGACCTATATTTAGTCGAGTATTTTTGTGTATAAAATATTTAGTTATGCTCTATTAGCCCACAGGTAGGGTCTTGTTCCTACCTTGTTACTAAGTTGTAATAGATCTAACTTGGATGACTATATATATTCTGTGCTCTAGACTCTAAAAGCATTCTAAGAATGCTAGTTTAATTCTGTGATTATTTTTTTTATTATATATGTGATTATAGGGCTGAACTATATAATTTGACCTATAGTAGGAGTTTTGTATTTATGAGAAGTGCCCCACTTTTAGGGGAAACTCTGCCTATTTTTTGTAAGAAACCTCAGTTAGACTTGCTAGCGAGCTAAGACTCCCCATGCACTGGTCATAGCCAGGATTGGGTTATAATAGAATATGAGAGAAATCTTTATTTGGGCTTGCACTAAGAATTTTATTTAGATTAGCTTTCACAGAAAAGCTAATGGGATAGTTTATAAATTATTAGCCCTAATAATTATATGATATAAATTATATTGCGTTTAATTTGACATCTTGCAGCATAAAGTCTAGTTAGGTAGCTGCCTAACAAGCTTTGGACCCATTGTAACTGAAACCCATAAAGGAAGGGTTCAATAACTATAAAGGTGCAATATCCCCTTTCTAACCCTATGAACATATTTGACCCAAAAAAAAAAAGCCTATAAAATATATGTGAAAATTGAAAAGACATTGCCAACAGACATATCTCTCCATTTTCTCTGGTTGCTCCATTGAATAATTGCCTAAGGAAGAGAGTATAGAGAGGAAGACCTTGCATATTATTCTAATATTATGTATTGAAGATCTAGAGGATAAAGTCTATGGATGTAAAATTTAACATACAACACATGACACAAATAAAAATACTATTTTAAAAGTATACAAAATTACTTACACGTTAGTGTAATGGCTCTAGTCCATGGCCAACTAATGTACGTCTTTCGATGTAGATTGGATTCGCATTACAGGGTTAATTAATTGATTACATGATTTATACAATCTTATAGAAGTTCATGGGTGTAATTGTATAAATCAGAGAAAAATAATAAACATTAATTTAGTCATATAATTATAAAATCAAATAGCACAACAATAAAAAATAGAAAAACGTTACAAGGTAGATTCTGCTTATCTAGCTTACTTTCCGAACTTATTATAATGTTTCTATGGCGTTTATTACTAGAAACTAGAAACAACCGTTGGGTTGAACTAAGCCAGATGTGATTCCTCCGGCATGATTGCATGAAGCTTCGGCTTGTTTGTTTTCATATGTAAGCATCACGTAGTGCACGGATACTTCGGACTACAATAGAATCTAACTGCAACTTCGGTTGCTGAAGTTCCATGAATATCTTGGTATATAACATTGCTAATTTCAACCCCGGAAACCTGCTTGCATGTCCAAATAAAGACATATATGCAGTTAGCCTAATAGGACATTTATTTGTCATTTGTGCATAGCTAATAGATATATATATATATATATATATATATATATATATATATATATATAGATATATATATATATGTTAAGATCAAAAGATGAAATTATCCTTGAGAAATTCACCTGACCCGGACAATCTTTCTCATTAGGGCAATAATTTTGGTCAATCACAATTGGATTTTGGACATTAACCATTGTAGCATGCTGGAAAAGGATGTCCCTTGCGAACCCATTGCTTGGTCTTCCCCAAGACTTAATTCGTACACCATTCTCTGTTCCTGTAAATGTGACTGTTTTAACCGTCACGTTTTGCACCCCAGGCTCTTGAAAGTCTTTCCCTAAACTTCCAACACTGCCACATATTGAACCAATGTTATGAACAAAAACAAATAGCTATATATCAATGATAGGAACCAAATTACGAACCTTATTGATAAACTATTAGGAGTTCATTTTTATTTATTGTAATTAGAAAGTATTTTATTGTCAATTAATTACATATTATCATGTCATTAGAAATATTTGATTGTTAACCATAGAAAAAGTAATATAATAATTGACATTGTAAAACACTTTTGTATAAATATCAATATAATTAAACTTCTACTATTATTATATTTAGGGAATAATTTATATGAAGAATCAATATATGGTTACCTGATTCCATGACCTGGTCCACAAGCTATGTTTTCTATCCACAGATTAGCTGTTCCAGGGCCAATTGAGATGCAATCATCACCCGTTGCTATGTTGGAGCTGAGGATGGTTACACTTGATGACAATTGAACATGAATGCCATCAGTGTTAGGACTGTTTCCTGCAGCTGAGACCTCAACACCTTGTACTTTGACATTGTGGCTTCGGTCTATGACAATGTGGAACATTTGGCTGTTGAGAGAGGTCACGTTGTTGATAACAATGTTGTTGGAATTGGTAAAACCGAAGTTCTGTAAACATAGACAAGGAAGAATTGTTATTAAAGCTAGAGAAATGTTTTTTTTTCACAGTGTATAAACACCAAATTCATGTGTGCTAATGGCAGTCTAAATAAGTATGAAATTTAATTAGTTATCTAAGTGTTGAATGTGATATTAACTAAAAATCAATCTATACTATTACCTAAAACAATAGCTTATTTGATATTTATATAATTAAAATTGATGCATATTTGAACTACAATTACCATATATTTATTTGGGTGTTTAAATCAATATCTTGGAATAATGGAACTACTGAAAATATGTTCATCGAAGATTTTGGCGAAATTAAAACAAATCCAATTAATTAAAAGGATGAAAGGCACACATACCGTAGCACCCGATGGGCAACTCCTGCTGGATCTCTTAGATGCCCAAAGACCTGTGCCTTGGCCATCAAGGACTCCACCAATGATTGAAACTCCATTAACATCATCAAATAGTAACCAATTTCCAGCATTTCCAATATCATTATAATTGGAAGGTGCAACAAGTGCCCCATCAATGCGTATTGTGATGCCATTGCTCTTGCACTGCCCCTTAAACAATGCATTACCAAGTAAGAACCTTCCTTGTGGCACATATATGGTAGATAGTGTTGTTGAGCTGCATGCTGTATTCCATGCAATGAGGAATGCATTTGTGGAGTCAGTTTGACCATCTGGTTTGGCCCCAAAATTGACTACATTTAAGGTTTCCCAAGAGGTTACGGCTGCTCTAAATATGAAGAGAAAAAGTACTAATGCATATCTTATAACTAGAAGTGCAAGAATGTTGTTCTTTGCCCTTAGTTGTGCCATTCTAGTATTCAAAATAAGATGATTATAGTTGTGTAGGATAGAAAGGAAGGCACAAAAGGCTTGAAGAAGAAATCGAGTAGTGGTGGCGTGGAATTAAGAACAGGATGTGGGAATACTTATAGATAAGAATATGATTGACAAAAAAAAAAATTTAAAAAGCAAGAGTTATTTTTTTTTATTATTATTTTGACGGGATGGAAGAGTTTGCTATATGAAGACTGAATATTAGTGATGGAAAACATGCAT
The DNA here is from genome assembly GCA_031439585.1 of Pterocarpus macrocarpus. Classification (NCBI taxonomy): domain Eukaryota; kingdom Viridiplantae; phylum Streptophyta; class Magnoliopsida; order Fabales; family Fabaceae; genus Pterocarpus; species Pterocarpus macrocarpus. The sequence goes on along the minus strand of CM062516.1, from coordinate 13,986,138 downwards.
GTGTCTACTAGCAAAGGAAACATGCAAGAATGGACATTAATATGTGAGGTATAAATTAAAGAAAAGACAAACTACAACAAGATGGTTGCTTGATACGATTGAAAGCACTCGAAAGTGTTAACTATTAGCCCCTATGGTGAGCGGCGGAACTACAGGGACTGGCAGTGGCCAGAGCTCGAGACTTAAATAATTATATAATAAAATATTATAATTTTGAACTTATAAATAATATAATAAATTTATTATTTTTCATATTCTATGAAAGGAAATTTTATTGAAGAAGTGACTACGGCAATTTTTTTAATTTATTTTAAACATTTTGATAAGTTTTGCAAAGAGTTTAATAAATTTAATAAAGAAGTTTTTGTGAAACTACAGGTCTATATTTAAAGATCAAATCGTTGGGAAGATTAACAAATATCGTGTAAGAATAAAAGTGATGGGTTAAATTTTAAAGATTTTTAAATTTATAATTTAACAATAACAACTAAGCAAACGAGGGAACTAAAGCTAATGAAATTTAGCTTTTCACAGTATTTGATCATTTTAACGTCTTATTACCTTCATGTCATCAAATTTATAATTAAATTATGTATCTTCGATATAAGAAGTTGAAATTATTCGATACTTTTAAAAATAAATTGTGTTGAGAAATTTTTTTTTATATAGTCTTTAGAAACCCAAATCGATATTTATGTGATCAATGTACAAATAAGTGTAAATTTCAATTTATATGATATTAATTAATATTGGATGTACACGGTAATTAAAACTAATATGTTGATTAGATATTTAATTAATTAAAATTTATGTACTTATTTAAACTATAATTATCATATATTAATGTTAGTGTCTTAATCACTATATTCAAATAATGTAAATGTTCTGTATTCAGTCACCCCAATCTAAAGTTTCTGAAACCACTACTATTGGGATGACAACTTGCAAACCCTGAAATATATGGAACCACCATGTCGATCTTGTCTTCTGGTATTATGTTATGCTTCTTGCCAACCCCTTCTCTTGTCTAGGCCCAAGAAAGACGCCACCCTATCCCCATATCCCACCCCATCCCATCCATCTATACATTTTTATATTGAGATGCATTGTTGGTGGTTATCCAAATGCACACAAAATCAAAAGTATGAGTTATATGGAAATGAAAAATAAAAAAGGAATATATTATTTCAGTTTTCTCGAGGTTCTTTCATCCACGTCATTTTCAAAGAGCATTAGGGGAAAAAAAACCACACGGCCGGCCACATGTTAGAAGGCATGTGACGTGCAGTTACAAGAAACTTTTAATCGTTTGAAATAATTGGTTCATGGAGGGATTTGATGGTTAAAAGTCCAAACATTGTCTCCTCCATTTTTATAATTTATGATAATTTTAATTAGTAAAGATATAAATTGATATATTTTGGTGTTATGCATCATATTATTAAGGTTTTTTGTATGAACTTTTTTTGCCAAAAAACAATTTTTAATTAAAATATATATAGAAATTTTTAGATAAATGAATAATTTTATTTAAAAAAATCATCAAAATATAAAATAAAAAAGCTGGTTTAGTAATTTTTATAAGCTGAAAAAAGTAACTTTTTAAAATGTCTATATCATAGTCTCAAACTTTTCTAAGTTAAAATAAATACATCCTAAATCCACAATAACAACAAAGTATTTTCTTATTGCTATTGAAGTGAGTCATATATATCGAACTAACTCATTTACGTGTTATTGTAAACCATATATATGCAGATAAGTATATTTAAATGGTTTTCACTACAATTTTTTTTTATGTCAAACTGACTCATTATACCTTTATTGTAAATATCATTTAGCAAACGTTTGGTTGATTCAAATAATTTAACATTTATTTTCTTTAAATAAAATCTCAAATTCGAGTCTCGTGAATAGAAAAAAAATTAGCTCTAAGAGAACTTTACTCATATAGTGGCTAACTCAACTTAATCTAAATTAATTAAAGTTCGGTAAATTTTGGATACTAATAATTTAATTTAGACCAAAAATATTAACACCATTTGATTTAACTAGTTGACCCGTCAACAACGACTGTTAATTGAACCTGCTATTTGGTGCGAAAATTTTTTCATTAAAAAATAAAAACTAAACCAAACCATTTAATGGAAAACAAACAAATGTTCATTCATACAATTTCGACGAAAGCACTTCGTACCAAAATGCTTTTCTCTTGTTAATTAAACAACTTATCAAGAGTACTTAGTGTCAAAAAAAAAGAAAAAAGAAAAATCAAAGGTTACCATAGAACATATTTTAGTTTAGGAAGTGTTTACATTGGTTCATGAACCACTATAAATTATAATGTACCAAACATTTACAACCATCAGATATTAATTAAAATAATATAAATGGTTTAGATTTATTCAAATAAATCTTACCCACCATGGACCACTTTTGCTGCCAATCCACTATAGTTATCCCACCTCCCCATCCATTACTCGCTTTAATTGCCGCATGTGCAGCTGACATCCACCACAAGTCCCTCCCTACTATTGATTTTCGGTTTCAACTCCTACCTTCGCAAGCATCAGTTTCAATGATGCGAATAAAGGGGCTTGGTGGAAGAATGCTTGGTTATTGGGTGAAAGTAATAGCTATTAGGCAGATAATAATGGTGGCTGCTGAACGGAAATAGTGGTGCTTGCAAAAAAAAGTGTTGAAAATTTTGGAAAAGGCACCTTCAAAACCACTGACTGTGAGGAGGGGGTGATTGGCAAGAAATTTTGAAGAAACAATTGGGGGTGCATCGATAGACTTTTAGGAGAAAGTTCTATGGTACATCGCTGAGAAAAAAAAATTTGTAGCATTAGTGGTCCATAGACCAATGTAAACACTTCCCTAAAAGATACTCCAGTATATTTTATGATTTCAAAATTCATTATAGGAACAAGTTGTGTGGAAATAATTGAAATGGACCATAGGGTTGCAGTCATCTCCATATCTCCCTGTAGTATAGGAAAGTATTAAGACCGAAGAGAAAAGTAGGCTTTCATTTTGTGCATGACAAGTGAGATCAGTATTTGCGGACCGAGAGAACATATATATATATATATATATATACACACACACACACTGACAGTATAAAATAGTTTTATATTGTCAGCTAATAAAAATAGTGGAAAGTATCAACTCATATAAATAACTATCCATTATAATGAGTGACCCACCATAATTTCTCACTTTCCCCTATTTTTATTGGTTGACAGTGTAAAATTATTTTACACTGTCAGTACATACCAATTAAAGTCTCTCTCTATATATAGAAATTTGTGATGTATATATGATTATGATTGTGTCTGTACTCTGTATATAACACCTGCATTTTGAGGAATTTCATTCCCCTTTCTCTCGTTTCCTCAAATACAGATCTCACTTTCATTCGCAAATCAGAACTTTCCTCTCCAGTCTAAATTCTTTCTTCTGTGACAGGTAGATATGGGGATGACTAAGGACCGTTTCTTTTTCTCTTCATTTTGATTATTTCCACACCGCTTGTTCCTGATTGTTGAGACATAAAAGTATTCATGTGCCTTTATCTAACAATTTAAGTTTTTGGGAGAGATGGTTCTTGACATGATATATATCAAAGCTTCTATGACTTTGTTTGCTCTCATTTTTCTAAATAGAAGTTTAATTTCATTAGCATAAAGTAAGGTTGGACCTGTGTATTAGGCCCAAAGGGCTCTTGCGTGAGGGGGCATATTGAAATATAAAATCATTCATATACCTCTATCTAACCATTTAAACTTTTAGAAGAAATAGTTCATGACACTTGCTTTGAGTTTTGAAACCATAAAGTACACCTAAATCTTTTTTATTTAGCCATGTCTAATAAATTCCAAAGAGAATACGTAACAAATTATGGTAGCCTCACATAAGATATACTTGAATCTTTTGCATAAGAGGTCGTGTTGAAGTATACAATTATTCATGTGAGTTTATTCAACCACTTGTGTTTTTAGGAAAGATAGTTCATAACACCTGTTCTAAATTTTGAAACCATAAAATATAATCTTTTTATTCAACCATGTCTATTAAACTCCAAAGAGAATAACTAACAACTTATGGCAGCCTCTCATAAAATATACTTGAATCTTTTATTCAACCGTCTTTTTGTTCATATAGATTCTTAAAATTCATGCTTTTTTCCCCTAATTCTCTTTGAAAATGATGTAAATGAAAGAATCTAGAGAAAACTGAAATAACATATTCTTGATTTTATTATTTTTCATTTCCATATAACTCATACTTTTTATTTTTTGTGCTTTGATAACCACCAATAACATCTCAAATGAAAATAGATGTGCTTGGGATGCAACGAGATGGGGCACGGAGGCGTCTATCTTGCTCCTAAAGCAAGACAAGGGGTTGGTAAGATGCATATCATAATCCAGAAGACAAGAAAATAATGCAGGTTCCATATGTTGTTGAGTTTGTAAGTTGTCACCTTAAATAGTGGAGATTACAATAGTGTTGTCAAAATGGTTTAACTTGACTTACCCGGGTTGTTGCACTAAGGGTTGATGATAAAACAAGTTAATACATTACAAGTAAATTCACTTTAGTAATAAGGTAGAAAATTTCTAACCTAGCTCAACCTATCCAAGTTGGTGGGTTAAATGAGTTGGTTCATTAAAAGTTAAAATAATAAAATAAAATTGAAAGACCTAAAAGATAAAAAATGCCAAAAAAAATATAAAAATAAAAAAGAAAAAAAAAAGAAAAAAAGGAAATATATAAAATGCAGAAAAAAAGAGTATTGAAAACTGCAATTCTTGGTTGTGCTAAGACATATGAAGAGTGTAACACCCTCTAAACATATGCACCATGCTCGAGTCATGATGCTATATCTAAAGGTTATTATAGTGCTGGGAAGGAACTTTAAAATAAGAAAATATAATATATGACCCATAAACTATATACTTCTTTATTGAATAGGGATTTATAACCCCAAATATTCGATACACATAAAGTAAAATAATTACATATTAAAATAAACTTAACTAATATTACATACATCTTGTAGAAAGGTCTATAGTTGTCACTTTGTATTTATGGGATGCCCATTTTTGTTTTCGCTGCAGGCTCAAATCCAGGTCCTGCATTGTGGAAATGTCCAACAACATCTACTGCAGACTTGAAGTCCAGTCTCTATACTGGAATGTTTATGAAAAATATACAAACAGATAGTGATAATTTAAAGTTCTTAGTAGGTACACTCAATCCACTAAACATACGTGGGTGTCATCATAAACATTTTAGTTGCTTTGGTTTATTTTGGAAAATGTGGACACACACACATAAGCACTAGTTTAATTTTAAGTTTGAAAACATATTCTTCGAAGCATATTACTTCTTTTTAACAATCACCTAGCATATTTCATGGCAAATATAATAGCAATAATAACATAACACTTCAATAATAATTATAACAGCATAATAGCATAATAAGATGCTTAAATATGCATATGCATATGCTGATGCACAAACTTGACTTATGTAAGTGCACTTGACTTTCTCATCTTTTTCTTTAACTTGCAACTTGAACTTCTGTACTTGGTCTCCTAGAGGTGAATGACATCTCTCACCTCTGGATAATAGTCTGTTTCTCAAGACCGACCTCGTTCCTATATATGAGTGACAAGTTTATCATCCCTGACCCTCACACCAGTTTATTCCCCTTAAATCTAGTCAGGGGCCGATCCAAGTGATTCTCTTAGGTAGTACTACCGTGGCCCATTGTGAAGTGGAGACTCAGTATGTCCTTTTGCAAGTTCTTATTATCCTTCTTTTCTTTTTTATACATAACCATGCATGAATATGCACTTATGCATATGTTTTGTATCTTACCTTCAAACAACTTTGCATGTATAATTTACATGTACATGATGCATACATAATCATAGCATTCATATAATTTTATCAAATATTCGACAATATAACAATTGAAACATAAGGCTTCACAATATACAAACAGTATAATTTCAACCAGCCAGTTTCAATAGTCGAAATCCTCATTTCAATATATCAATTTTAATAAGAATTTTTGTTTATGATTCAGTCCTGTGGCTCTTTATGGTCTATAGAGCTTTTAAACTTTGAAGCTGTCAGATTATCTTAATTTCTTCAAATTTGTCTTGTTCTTCTAAATTTCACCAAAATTTTATTTTAATTCATTTTAAGTTAAAAATTTAATAGATTGTTTCATGTTTGTCTACTTTTAAACCTATTTAGTTTCACTAAATTTTGAGGTGTATAACTTGAGTTATGAAAGTTTTACTCAAGGCTGCTTTATTTTAGGATAGACTTATACACTTAAATTTAGAAAATCACTAAAAATTCCATCTTACATCCTTTTTATTCGAAATTCATACCAAATGTAGCTATTTGAACTCCCTTTCAATCCTCTTAAGTTTCACTCCAATTAGGTAACTAGAACTCAAGTTATGAGCTTCTCAAATATGTTGCCTTGTTTTACCCCAAACAAAGCATAAGTCAATTTTAAGGAATTACTGGGAGCAATCTACTCATGATATGACTCTAAAATTTTTATGACATGATTCTCTATGTATTAGCTTTCTAATAAAATTAGATTCATTTAATTTGAAGTTATATAGTGTGAGTTATGCCCTTTGCATCACACTCTAGTCTGGACAGAGAGTGAAATCCAATAGCGAAATTATAAAAATCATATAACAATCCATTTCAAGTCCAATGGACTTATAATTTATATCTTGGGATTGCTCTTGAAGTTTAGTTTCATGTAAAATTAGTTTCACTCATTAAGTTATGGGCTTCACTGTACAGACATTGCCTTAGGGTTTTCCCTAACAGCCTCCTCTATTTTAGTTCTATCTTGTTCTTTTAATCAAATCTTCAACCTAACTAAGTTTTCCTACTTCAAATTCCTAGAAAAGAACCACAACACCATCATACAAGCACACACCATAGATGATACTAAGGAGAACACATTAACCACACAACCCAAAAACACAAACAAAACTAAGAATTTGAGCTACCTACCTCAAGATTCTTGAAATTAGGGAAGGAAGGAAGATAAAAGCAACATCCTAGCCTTCCTTTCCCTTTATGGCAGTAGCTCATATGGAGGTGAAGAGTCTCCACTTGATGTTTGATCATCAAATTGATAAAGGGATTTTGTAGAGAAGAAGATGAGGATCCATTTTCATAAAAAGAGCAAATGATTTTGAGGGTAAGAAGGCCACCAACTATGAGCTTGATGCTCATAACGATGTAGGTGATGAGAAGAAAAGGAAAATGGAGAAGGTGAATGGAGGGGCGAAAGGCCAAATTTTTGAGGGTATATGGGGAGGAAATGTTGACTAATCACTTAAGTTGAGTTGGCTTACTCCTTAAGCTTGATAGGTTAAATTTCAATGGCAGGTTTGAAGCAAGAATCAAATTCTTCTAAGCTAAAATTTGAGTGGCATTTTTAGCCACTAAGAGGATTTGTGTGGTTCGTTTCCAAGCACACATTCTAGGGTTTTTAACTAATATTCATGCCCACACACAATAGAGGACCCTCGATGATTAATTTAAGGTGTACGAATATTAATTTAAAAAAAAGGGAGTAACCTCACACTTTTTTTTAAAATCAAGAGTAGAAAATATCAATTACAAAGTTATTATATGTATTTTAGTTAGTCATGGGGCCCATATAATCCTGGAATCAGGATTTTTCTACAATTACCCATCTCATCAATCGTAAATCCTTAATTACAACTTCGTCCCTATTTTTACTATAGTTTACCTAATTTCAATTTTGCCCTTGCCTCGGGGCCTGAGCTTCCTTCTATCCCAGTCTACCCTCAAAGCTCAGGATGTTACAAAGAGCCATAACAGGAGAATTGACTGAAATAGTGGGGAAGAAGGCCATAGCAGCAATGGCAATAGGATCGCCACCAAACGTTTTGATATGCGAAGCCTAGCCCATGCTTTTACTTCAAGCTTGGCAATGACAAAGGCAATTGGTTGCAAATCCAACATAGGATAACGACAATGGATTGGTGAATCATGAAGATGCGAACAGATGAGGACAAGGGCCTGGATATGTGCAATAGTGCTTCTGTCACTTCACTCTTATGTTATTGTGTGTTAAGGTTAGCGAATTAGGAGGGAGAGATAATATGGAAGCCATGAAGGTAAAGCTAGAAAAATAGGCCAATGAACGATGACCCAACAAAAAAAGTAGCCTTTTATTTTTTGAAAAAATCTAGGCTAACCTGACTCAACCCGAATCAAACATGTATAACCTATGAGTTATGTCGGTTAAGGTCAGTCTAACCTGAGGTTTAAATGAGTTGTATTTTTTATTATAAGTTTAATTTATTTACAAAATTTATCTCAAAATTCAAGATAATTACAAATGAAAAAAATATCATAATCATTTCTTCACTAAAAATTCCTTTCATACAATATGAAAAAAATAATCAATTTATAATATTATGTTTAAATTTAAAAATCATAACCGTTTATTATAAACTTATTTAAGTGTTGAGCTTTAGAGGTTTTGGTAGCTAGCTCCCTGACAGTCCCCTTAGTTCCCACACCTTCAGCTCATAGTGTGTTTGAGAATTTCATTTTGAAAGAAAAGGGAAAGTTACTATGGAGAGTTTAACCTTTATTTAGGAGTTTTATTTAAAGAAGGATGAGACATTGAAGGATTTTTAATAATACTCTCTAAAACCCTCCTTTATGTTCTTGTAGTTTTTCTCTTCTTCATACCTCCAAAACCCTCTTTTATAGTCCATTCTTACATGTTTCCTTTACTAGTAGACAAATGACATTCTTTATCTTTCTTCTTATAGCAAACTCTTCCTTTTCTTAATTTTTTGTTATACAAAATCCTATTTATAAATATTCCCACAACCTATTCTCAACTTCCACACCACCACTAGCTGATTTCTTCTTCAAGCCTAACATTAATCGTCTTATAACCGTCACTTGAATACTAGAATGGCAAAACTAAGGGCAAAGAACAACGCTCTTGCACTTCTAGTTATATATGCATTAGTACTTCTTCTCTACACATTTTGAGCAGCCATAGCTTCTTGGGAAACCTTAAATGTAATCAATTTTGGGGCCAAACTAGATGGTCAAACTGACTCCACAAACGCATTCCTCACAGCTTGGGATAGAGCATGCTGCTCAACAACACCACCTACCATATATGTGCCACAAGGAAGGTTCTTACTTGGTAATGGAGTGTTTAAGGGGCAGTGTAAGAACAATGGCATCACAATGTGCATTGATAGGGCACTTGTTGCACCTTCCAATTATAATGATATTGGAAATGCTAAAAATTGGTTACTATTTGATGAAGTTAATGGAATTTCAATAATTGGTGGAGTTCTTGATGGCCAAGGCACAGACCTTTGGACATGTAAGAGATCTGCCAGGAGTTGCCCAATGGGTGTTATGGTATGCCTTTCATTCTTCGTATTGGATGTGCTTTCTCTTAAATCTCCAATTGAATATTTTTCAATTATGTGATATATTGCATTCATTAGCAACGTAAATTCATTTTTCATTAATATCTTATTTAACACTTATATAACTATTCATACTTATTTAAACTGTGATCATCATGAGTCTGATTTAGATATTTATTAAAAAAAAATTTCTCTAATTTTAATACCAATTCTTTTTTGTCTATATTTACAGATCTTAGGATTTACCAATTCTAGCAACATTGTTATCAACGAGGTGACCTCTCTTAACAGCCAAATGCGTAACTATAGATTGAAGCCACAATGTCAAAGTACAAGGTATTAAGGTATCAGCTATAGGAAATAGTTCTAACACTGATGGTCGAAAGGGAATGACTTATTGGACCTAACTAAGAAGAAGATAGTAAGGAATCACTTGACCTTACCTCAATTCCCCAAGTATTCTTCTTTTTCTTTTTTAATTAATTTCTATGTTAAATGCTATTTCCAGCCATTACTTTATTGGTTCACTAGACTTTGTTTGTGATTAGGAGTGAGATGATAATTTTAGTAAGAGCCAAGAGATGGGTTTGCAAAAGCAAATGTTGACTTTGTATCTTTTTCATCTGAGGGCACGTATGGAACTGGCATGGTAATAAGGACCAGCAGGGGACAGTTTTTGGCATCATGGATTTAAAGATTTAGTGGGTATATCTTTCTAGAACTCAATTGTAAGCAAGATTGTGAGTCGATTCAATAGTTGTTTAATAGTTTTGTAAAATATGATGATTATTATCAACTAGCAAATTAGCCAGGATGTTTGATTTGCATATTTTATTTCTTATTATGTACATGTTTTTAAACTATTAAACATTATTGTAGTAACTATTAGTATAGATTACTAATACTTTTAATAAAGTATTCAAAAATTAAACTAATAAAAACATGTACATACAAGAACACTCCACTCCTCTGAATAGTTATTTTGTAAATTATCCTATTTTTGTTCCATCAAATTGAAAATAGTGCATATTTGTTCGTGACTTCATCTTTGCTATATGCAGTCAAAGCTAGGTTTATTCCTATACCTCATGGCTCTTGATAATCATTTGCAACAATCATATAACTTGACAAGCTTATAATCATTAGTTTTTACATGGTGGCTTCGGAACTAATTAATATTTATATTTGTGACAATGATGGATGTAAGTTGCTTTAGTTTGACTTTATGTCACATTTTACTATGTTTTTCATTTTTTTTTTTTGGTTCTTACTCAACAATTGATCTATTATAAAGGTTATGTTCTGGTAAGTATTCTAATCAGCTTTAATAGATATATGAGTTTAGTATATGAGAACCATACTTTCAATGTGCTTCCCTCGATGCTTTGGATTGTTCTGAGAAATCTTGATGGAACTTTTATGTATATATGACTTTATTCTAAGCAACTCTTGAGCTATTTCATGACCATTTTTCTTCTTCATGCATTATGTGGTGTAGATCATCATTGAGAAATATTCTAGGACAAGTGGGAGGCATGCGTACTAATGTATATTTTTTGCATGGAATGCCTTCTTACCTGTATTTTGTAGAAGTGGAACTACTGCAATTGCATTACAAGCAGGCATACCTCAAGCTAGAATTAAATCCTTACTACCATACATGCATTATTAGATGTAGGATTCTTAGTCGCTTGCATGATTTTTAACAACCTTCAGGCTATGGACTAGATAGAATAGAAGACATGCTTTGTATTAAGTTTTGTGTGATATTTGGATAATACTCATTGCAATGTCTTTTTTTTTTATTCCAATATGTTTTCTTCAAAGTTTATGCATCATTTGTTCATTTTCATGAGGTTTGATTTTAAAAACTCTTGCATTTAGAATTTTTTGGAAAAGGAATAATGAAAGAAACAGTAGCAATAACATAATGAAAGAAAGTGCCAGAACATGCAGTTGATGTGAAGGAAAAAAATGAAAAAGAGGAAGATGGTTTACGAATTTGGATGGAGAAGTTGCTAAGGGAAAAGGCGAAGCAGATAAGGCAGGTGTGCTCTGTTATTGTTTGTGCTGAGTGCTAAAGCTACCGACTATTGTATTGTTTACTCTCACTAGCACTCTCCTTGAAATGCCAATTATATTCTTCGATTGTAACCAATTGCACTATATATAGTTTGACATAAAATTTATGTTTATATTAAGTTTGTAATACTTGATAAACTCTTTCATTTCATATTTGAAATTAGAATATTCAATGACAATATCATGGTCATTGATAATGAAATGACCATAAAAACAGGTGTGTTGGCACCAAAAAATTGCAGCTAGCCGAGGAAAAATAGCTGGATAAGGCAATATTTGGCCAAGTTTAGCTGATAGCCAAAGGGTAGTTAGCTGAAGAATAGGTGATGACCGACGACCAACACGGAATGTGTTGCTCGGCTTAAATTAATTGAAATAGGACAAAACCCTCACCCAAACTTCAATTGGCCACCAGCTAAAATCTGGGTGTCGGAATAACCATTATTGCATATCTATGGAAAGCCCAAGACAAGAGCATTGACGTAGGAATCATGACGGCTCGATTGAGGTCGTTTTGGGCCTGGAAAAAGGTCATTTCAATATTGTTTCGGCCATTTTTCTATTTTACCTCGGCTAATTTGCCTTGTCTTTTTTGGTTTGGATTCTAAGTAAGTGTAATTGCCTATAGGAATGCTTATTCACATATTTTGAGGCTTGATAGCTGATATGGGTTTCAGCTGATATGCAATGGCTAATTTAGCCATCAATCGATAGCTAACGGTTGACAATTAAATAAGTGGCGTTAGCCGATTAGCCGAGGGCATGAATTTCCTATTAGGCTTTGGACTTTTCTGACAGCTTGTAATCCACAAACCAGTTCTAGGCTTTAGTTGGGGAAAGAACATGCTTCAGCAGCTGAGGATAAGAGTTTGACTAAGTCTATGACCACTCCCCAGAAAGTAGGAGCAACTGAGGAAGGCGGTCTCTAGTTCAGAAAGTTGGGGGAATAGATAAAATGCATAGAGCACTTTAAGCGATTACCACTGTGTGCTGGGTGGAGTGCACTCTGTAACACCCTCCCAAGTACAGTACTATGCTTAAGTCATAGTACCACACCCTGGAGTTGTTACGGTTACCTAAACGGACCTTATTTGACAGCAACTTCCGCTGCGCTACTCTGATACCTCTTGGAACTCTCTGGAAACAATACGAAAAATAGGAGTGAGAATTATAAATTCTCAGTAGGATTCTCTATAACACACATGTAATGTCATCGTTGTCATCTCCAGTTTACTTCGGTTTATTATGAAAACGGTGAACATGCATGCATAAACTGTCTAATTTTACATTTCAGAAATATCTTATCCGAAGCAAAGTTCATTTTAATCATATACTGGTCATTTGGGTGAGTCTACACAAGTTTAATTCATGAATAATACCATGGATAATAACTGTAGCATATAAAATGCACATAGCATTAATCTACTGGGAACATAGCCTCTGTACATAACTTAACTTGCACTTGAATTCATACACATACATAAAATTTTACTTTTCTTTCATTCGACACACCTAGGCGTCACGTATCGCCATCCCTAGGGTGCTTGCATCTGTCTACACTTGAGCGTTACATATCGCCGTCCTCAAGTGTAGCATCATACCACATCCCAGAGTATGATCGCCATGTCATACCCCATCAGAGCGTGATCGCCATGTCACGTTCCTTAGGAATACGGTATCCTCATGCTATATCCCAGAGTATGATCGCCATGTCATACCCCGTCAGAGCGTGATCGCCATGTCACGTTCCTTAGGAATATAGATTCATCATCATATCTTTGCATGCCATATTCCAGAGTATGATCGCCATGTCATACCCCGTCGGAGCGTGATCGCCATGTCACGTCCCTTAGGAATATGGGATCTTCATGCTATATTCCAGAGTATGATCGCCATGTCATACCCCATCAGAGCGTGATCGCCATGTCACGTTCCTTAGGAATATAGGACCTTCATTCGGTACTTACACTAGCTGGGTCATGCCATGCCTCATGTAAGTCCTACCCTCCATATACTCACACTAGCTGGGTCGATGCCATGCCTGATGTGAGTGGGGCATATACTTAAATCTTTGGTCTTAAGTCTTTACTCTTTAACCTTTACTGCCCTTGGGTAGCCTGGCCTTGGAGTGAGCTTGTCAGCTCAACTCGTGACCGTTGTCACACCGACTCACCCACAAGGGGATTCACATTTTTATATTCACATTTAATATACTTATATCTTTTCATTCTCATGCGTCGTCAAGCATAGTCATGCTAAATGTACTCGTACATATGCTTCATCATTATTTCTCATATACCTCATATCATACTGCTTCTTGATTTATTCTCATATATCTCATATCACCCTTATATCATTCTTGCATATACATATCCCTAGGTTCATAAACTTTTGCCGTAAAATCGGCAGCATAACGGATCATATTCGTTTCCCCATGAATAGTGCCAATTCCCACGGACAAACCAGTCATAGCAACATAAATCAACTTAACACACATATATCTCAATGTCAAACTGGCAATCCTCAACTCAAACTTTTTATGTTTCCATAATACTTGTGAAATCTTCAGTTGGGTCACTTTGTGAAACTACTACTTTGGCCATTCTGCTACCTTCTATTCGGTTCTGCCTGAATTTCATATGATCCACTTTTATTTCTATTCAACTCATTTAGATCTGAAATTTGGATATATCATAGCTCTATATGTCTACTTTCTAACCTCTTTGGTCCCATACCATTTTGATTTATATAACTCCTGATATTTAACTTTTACCTCAACCTGTTCAGTCACTAGCCCGAATTACACTCCTGGAATTATAAATTCACTAAAAATCGAAACTGAGCTCAAATCATGCGAAATTGGTCTCATATTGAAGCTAACAGGACAATCTTTCATTTTCCACAGGTTTCATTCCATTTGCTTAAGTATACCTCGAGTTATAAGTCCCGAAAGTCGGCCTTCCTGAACTACTCTATTTTGGCCTGGTTTGGACATAGGATAACCTCCTCGAATCACTGGGGACAGTTGGGACCATAACAAACTCGGAATTTTATACTGGGATGTTCCCCTATGTGTAAGCTTTCTAACAAAATTAGTTTCACTCAATTTGGGGTTGTATAGGGCGAGTTATACCCTCCATAAGTCACCCTGCCCGAATGAAAACCCTCGTTCCTAGGTCAAACTTCAAAAATTCATATCTCTCTCAATACTAACCCATTGGCCATATGTTATATGTTTATGGAAAGTCCTGAATGTCTACTTGCATCTAAAAATGGTTTCATCAGGTTTAACCAGTTGTAGGCTGCGCCGTACACTCCGTCATACGGACTGCCGTGGGATTCCTCACCAAGATAGCATCCTGATGCTTCTCTCCTTCTAATTCTCTCTTCTAACCATAATTTCAACTCAAAATTTACTATTAATCCAACCATAATCCAGCATAATACATCCAATAATTCATCAATTACATAGAAGAGTAATCTTTCATGCACCCTCAGTTTAAAGAAATTAAGATTAGAGATTGAATCCTACCTCTTTGGAGTATGACTTGAGCTAAGTGCTGAAACTTGAAGGCTGGATAGAGTGGGAGAGTTGAGAAGAGGAAAGAGAGCTGAAGTGAGGAAGGGAAAGCAACGTGAGAAATGAGCTGAAGAGGCAGGAGGAGGATATATATATATATAGACAAAGCTTTGAAGTGGTAGTTAGAATGAATGGCTTTGATTGGATGAAATTTTGTGGGTAAGGTTCAGCCATGTCTCCTTCTTTTATGTCAAAATTGCTCTCCACGTCGCCAGAGAAGTGAAACTCGCTTCCAGCGTATCTGAACATGACATCGGAATTCGTGCATGGTTAAGTCGGAATTCGGAATAATCATCTTGTTTGTGACTTGAGGAAATCTTGTTTTATGTTGAGACTTGGAATCAAGGTCGGAGGTCGGAAGACACACAGCTGACAATCAACTGATCTCGGAACTCCCAGTTCAAAGTCGGGACTCCTTGTAATAAGATCAGATATCGGAACTCGTGTGTTGTGGAAATCAGCTCAAGGATCCGAACTCGTGTCCATCCCAATGGAGTTCAACACTAAGGCTGGAACTCGTTACATTAAACTCGGAGTTCGGTTCTCGTACCATTGTGTTAATCTATAACTTCTGAGATCGGATGAAGCATGAGGTCTGAGGTCGGAATGAGGTTTCTTAAGGTCGGAACTCGGGTGATTCGAATCACATTTCCAAACCCAAGTACTTAAACCCGGAAGTCGGTATCTTAATTTGATGAGATCGGAAACCGGGCACAATATCTTTGAGACATGAAGTCGGATACCGGTGAATCACGTTCATTTTGTTCGGACTCGAATGTTAAACTCGGAAGATGTAGAAATAATTTAGATGAAGTCGGAAGTCGTTGACATAGGCGAGACGAACTCGGAAATCGGAGAATATAAAAGATGAAGTCGGAAATCAGGAGTATTCAAGACTAGATGAAATCGGAAATCATATGTCATGAAGTCGGAAACCATGTACTTGCGTAAGACGAACTCGGAACTCGGAATTTATCCCACTTTGTGTAGAATTCGATGATGAAGTCGGGAATTGAAATTGATCCGTCCTGATGGCGAAGTCGGATCTCGGAAATCGGGACGTTACACACTCAAAGAAGATATGGAAGGCGGTTACGAGGCAGTTACAAGAGGAAGTTTGCTGACCATGTTTGTGTGAGAATGTGGTTAATAGATGTCTTATGATAACTGTTAAGTTTTTTACGTGTATAAATAGCTTTGAGCACAATCTGTAAACCCATCCTTCAAACAAATGGATCAAACACAAGTTTCTTTTACATTTATCTTTATGTTTTATGAACTTTACATTCCTTGCTTTTATTTTTCAGTACTTTATAGCATTTCTTTACTGCATTTCGTTTATTGCACTTCATTTACTTTTAGCCTATTTAAGTTTCAATCCATTTCATGAGCCTTCAGTTGTACAGCAATATTCTTTTGGTGACCTGATTTGCTGATCTGCTTGCCAAACGCTCTTTGGAGTAGATTGGGAACCCATTTGTTGAGAGACAGAGTCTCTCTCTTGGTACTAATCACCTAATCGTGGGAATCAATTGTGTTTTGCACTAGCCAAACCTCTTGGTTATCTTGGAATAGTTTCTTGGCATGTCTTGACTCTCAATCCATTCGGCTAGTCAATATTTTTGTGTGAAACAGGGTGAAATGTTAATATCATGGTCATTCCCTTATATAAAATGTCACTACTTCTTGGTTCAATTACTTATATATAAACAAATTACACATGTCAAATGTTTTGCAGATGATCATTTTTTACCCTCCTTTTTCATAACTTTACAAATTATCATCTTCCTCCTCCATAATACTATTGACTACGGATGGGATATAATGATGCCTTCTTCAATCCAAGCAAGTGAAAATGCAAAGAAAAATAGAGTTATTCCAAAAGTGTGAAGAAAAACAAGAGAGGTACTTTTGATTTTTATTAATATCACAAACAAATTTGTTTAAGCCATTGCTGTCACATTCATAGTTCTTTCTACCCACGTGCATCAAATTTTGGACAACAATTCAAGTTGCCCGAATCCCTGTGTCGCCACTTGTGCTATACTCACTGGTAATGTCCTTCTTTTTATAATAATTTTAATTTATTATTTCAATATTTGTTCTATAAATTGAATATCTTCTCCTCTTTTGAGTATTGGTAATTTCACATATTCAAAGTGTTTAAGAATTAGGAAATAATATTATCAGTGTAATTGTTTTAATAGACAATTATAATGATGAGAAAGTTTATATTCCTTAACCATGACTATTTGTAAGAGTTAAAGACAATATTTGTCTTATGTTTGTTTAAAGTCTAAAAGTAGATTGAAAATATTGATTTTAGATGAGAATAAAAATTCTTGCAATACAATAAAAAAAATGTTGCTTACCAATAAGTGTTTCAAAATATTTAAAGTTCAAGTAACACTTTAATTTTAATATTCTATTTTTTAGTCATGAATCGTTATGTCTATTTATATTTTATTTCATTGAATTTATTATTATGCCATCTTTAATATTTATTTTTATTTCAATGCATGTCATTACATGAAGAGATTTTTTTAATATTACGTTAAACCTGAATTAAACCTTTTGCCATTCAATTCTTTTCATATTTTATTAACTTTCATATTATACTTTATTTTTACTTTGATTGAAGGTATAATAAATTACTATACTTTAAATTTATATTTACAAGACCTTATATGTGTGTGTGTCTCTGTGTGTATTGGTTGTGTAATACTCTCCTAAGTATAGTGCTATACTTAAGTCATAGCACCACACTTTCAGTTATTCTTTATTCATGAGCAGGACCTTGTTTGATAGCAACCTCTGGCTGTCCCCCATATTTCTTGAACTATCTGGAGATAATACGAAAATATAGTGAAAATTATAAATTCTTAGTAAGATTCTATTAACTATTATATACCGTGTCATCATTATTATCTCTAGCTGCTTCGGTTTATTATGTAAAAGATGAACATGTTAATAGACTTTTCATTTTTATAGTTCAAAAATGTATTATCCGAAACAAAGTTTATTTTATTCATACACTTGTTAATCAAAGGAAGAATCTAAACATAAATGCAGTAGAATAATTAACGTTTGTATATAGATACAATTAGTCTCTTAATAAGCAGGGAAAAGAATTGAAGCATAGCAGATCAAAGAACAACTAAATAATATGTATTTATGAGTGCAACAATACATTTGATGCAAGTGATTATTTCTCCTGTTAACTTTCTTTATTTTCGTTACTTGGCACACCTAAGCGTTATGTATCACCATCCCTAGGGTGCTTGCATATGTTTTAATATTTAGCCTTTACTACCCTTGGGTAGTCTGATCTAGGAGTGAGCTCAATTCATGATCGTCATCACACAAAACTAACCTATAAGGGGACTCACGTACCTCTAGTCTTGGAGGGATCTCATTTTGGCCACGTGCCTCTAAATTGAAGAGGATCTCTCCTGGTCACGTGCCTCAAGAATAGAGGGATCTCAGCTGACCACTTGCCTTCAATGTAGAGGGATCTCATCTGACCACGTGCCTCCAAGGTAGAGGAATCTCATAGTTTTGTACTGCCTTCATAGGGAGGGACCCAATTAACTGCCTCCAAGTGAAGAGACCCAACTTATCTTATTTAATTGCCTTTACAAGGAGGGATCTCATAACTGCCTCCAGGTGAAGGGATCCACATTTAATATGTTCATATCCTTTCATTCTCATATATAATCATGCATAGACATGCTAAATGTACTCATACATATGCCTCATCATTTACTTTCATATATCCTTGCATATAGAATTTCATGTTCATATCATAAATATTCATAACAGAAACTATCATATTTCATAAAATTCTGCCGAAAATTCGGTAGCATAACATATCAGGTCCGCTTCCTCATGAATAGTATCAGTCAACCAGACAGTCATTCATACAGAAAAATCAATCCAAGGTATAGATGCTCCAATAATCAAACAAAGTTTCATAACCTTGCTCTTGAATTAGTTTTCTGCACTTCCTTTTGATTCTACCTGGTTTTGTTAACTTAGGCCATAAATTCATTTTAACTCATTTAGACTTAAGTTTTGGATATGTTGAAGTGTTAGGTGTTTATTTTCTAACCTCTTTAGTCCCATCTAATTTTGATAAATGTAGCTCAAGTTATTAGGGTTCTACCTTGGCCTACCCTGTAGCTGGCTAGGATTACACACCTAAAAGTAAAAATTCACTAAAAATCGAAAACCAGTTCAAATCATACGAAATTGGTATCATATTAAAGCTAACAGGACAAGCTTTCATTTGCAAAAGTCCCATTTCATTTGCTTTAGTAGAGCTTGAGTTATAAGTTCTGAAATTTGACCTTTTTGAATTGCCCTATTTTAGCCAGGTTTGGACTTAGGGCAAATTCCTCAAACCACTGGGAGCAAATGGGGCTGTGTATAACTCTAAAATTTTTATGGGACTTTTATCTATGTCTTAGATTTCTAATAAAATTAGTTTCACTCAATTTGAAGGAGTATAGGGCAAGTTATGCCCCTCGAATTCCAGTCTACTCAAAATCAGGGTTAGAATTTTAGGGTAAACTTCAAAAATTCATATCTCACTCAATACTGATCCAATAGCCTTATAATTTATATGATTGGAAAGTGCTAGATGTCTAGTTTCATATAAAAATAGTTTCATTATATATAAATGGCTTTAGGTAGAGCTGTACACTCCGCTGTACAGACTGTCGTAGGGTTTCTCTTGGCTAACTCACTCTGATTGCCTCCCTCTTTGATTCTTTAATCAATCAATCCACCAAAACCCAATCTATACATCATAACCCAGCCAAGAACACTTACATAATTTCAATAAAACATAAAATACATGCATACAATTGCATGAATCAATAGCCACCAATCATAAGAAATTAACTAAAAAGGTAGAATCCTACCTCAAATTGAAGCTTAAGCTAGTGGGGAAGCAAGTCTTGAGTGAAATCATGGAGGTGGGGTGAAGAATTGAAGATAAAGAGATGGAATTGAGAAAGGAAAAGAGAGAGAAGAAGGTCTAATAGGTGCCGAAAATTAAAGGAGGAGAAATGGTAATTATATGGATTACAATTAGAATGGAAAGTAAAGGGTGGTAGGTGCCATAGGTGATGGAATTTTTGGCCACATCTCATCCATCTTGTGGCAACACATGGCGCCACATTGAGTGATGAAAATGGCTAAGTTTTCAGCCAATTAAGCTAAGGTTCCAGTGAAAAATTTCATTGATTCGGTTCTGACATTATAAGATACTAAATTTCCTTCAAACCGATAACATATTGCTAGCAACCTTTTTAAAATTCTCTGCACATCTACTTTAACTTTCCTTAATCTTAATATCTTTAATTAACTTCCAATTACCCTCTAATTAATCTCTAATTAAATTCTAATTAACTTTACTTATCCACTAAAATCGAATTAATCGATTAAAGGTATAAATTAAATGTTTTACAAATTTAGGGCATTCTATTTTCTATTTTCTATGGCTAATAGCATTTTCATAATTTTAAACAAGTCTGGGGCATGCCACGTCATTTTACATATGGACATCTCTATGGCCTAATTGGCCAAGAATTAGATTTCTACGTTTTCGCTACGTGTTTCTGCTTCGTTTAAAACCTTATTCTGCTAATTCAATTGATATAAGGACCTAAATGTCATTTTTAAAAATGTTCAGGGGTAAGACTGTAAATAATAAAAGTTTGCTTAAGGATGTTTTCATTATTCTCTATAATGTTATATGTGGATGTTACAGGCTGTGCATAAATAAATGTCTTATTAGACTAACTGCATATATGTCTTTATTTAATTTGGACATACAAGCAGGTTTTCGGGGTTGAAATTAGCAATTTTATATGAGTTTAATTGGGATGCACTAACAGTATAAAATTTTTTTACACTGTCATCCAATCAAAACCTTTCCTTTGTATAACCATTCAAGTAATAAATGGTTATATTAAAGATTTTTGCTGATATGGCAATATATGATTGAATGTCTATGTATAAATTTTTTATCCTGACAGTATATTCAAATTAAATCTATTTTATATACCAACATATTCATGGAACTTCAGCAACCGAAGTTGCAGTTAGATTGTAGTCCGAAGTATCCGTGCACTGGAATAAGTTTGGAAGACGTGATGCTCACAGATGAAAGCAAACAAGCCCAAGCTTCACGCAATTATGTCGAAGGAATCACACCTGGTTTTGTTCAACCCGGCGGTTGTTTCTAGTATAGACGCCACAGAAACATTATAATAATATCAGGAAGCAAGCTAGATGGGCAGACTCTACCTTGTAACATTTTTCTAACTTTTATTTTTTGTTTTGCTTATTTGATTTTCTAATTATATTACTAAATTAATGTTTTCTTTTTTTTTTTAATGTCTGTTATTATTTGATTGGACAAACATGGTCACGACTACCCTTTCGGTCCTTCTTTCTTTTATAGTTTGCCTTCTAGCGTTGATTAATATATAAAATTATTTTATTGTTGTTAAATATTTTTTATTCTATTTGTAGTTCTATTTAATAACTCTTTATAAGGGCACCACTATTGGTGGCTATCACTATTATTCCCTGATTGGGCCCGGAAGGCACCACTTTCTTCAAAGTGGGGTGAAAAACGTTTTGTTGCCAATTATTATTTTATGGCGGCTAGCTTCGTTATCTTTCGTCGGTCAGTTTTATTTGCCTGGGCCTTGCGGCCATTTTGGAAAACAGATAGGTCCCATTGCAGAACCAATGTAAATATACAATGGATTGGAATTGGACAATGCTAACTCTATTTATTTTATTTCATTTAATCATTTTATTAAAATGTAATCATTAAAAAGGTTTGATTGATGATATCTTGAAAGTGAAATTTCTGCGAAAATCTTTTTTGAAAAATTGTAAACTAGTGTTTTGTGGCTCGTGCAATGTATGGGGTTTAAAAATTTTACTTCATTTACAAAAATTATAAAATTTATTTTGTTTAAGTTGTAAGACAAAGAAAGTAAATAATTTAATTAAGAAAGAGAAAATCAAACCGGACTAACCGATTGGACGGGTCAAATCAAGAGCTGGACACTAGGCTAGTCCAGTCATCCTTATTAAACCGGCAGCTTTAAAAATACGTCAAAACCAGGATAAACCGCTGGGTCGGTGTGAATCAGACTAGTTTTAGCGGTTTACTGGTTTGATTTTTTTTTTTTTAAAAAAAAAAACACTATCATTTCCTCATTTCTTTAAAAAAAAATAAGAAGCATGCAAAACAACGTCGTTTTGCAGCTTCAGAACCAACCAACCCCAAAATTAGAAATAGGGGCAGATTGCAGAGTGGTTTGGGACTTAGGGCTACCTCTGGTTTCTCACTTTCTCTCCTCACTCTTCACGCTGCCAAAGAAGGAAGAAGGAGCCACCGCCACCATCAGACGTATGACGTCATCCTCTGCGCCGCTGTCCGTCACCAACAAGCCATCCATAGCCGCAGTTCAGGTGCAGTCCTTCATTTCTCATCATGCTCTCCTTCCTTTTTGTTTTCGCAGCAGCATTTGCTTAGGTGAATTATTGGTTTTTTGAATTTTTGTGACAAAGTCTCTTTGATTAAGAAAGCTAAGGGAGGATCTGGCTCTTTTGGAAAAAAAAGATGATAAGTTGTCAAAAAAGCAATGTTCTAGATAAGATTATAGATAGAGATTGTCAAGTAGTTTTTTTGTTTGGTTGCCCTTCATGTGGGTCATGGTAATGACTGGGTCGAGAGATCTATGATTTGTGACACTTTGTCCTATTAGAGTTGGGGCAAACTCTAAGTCTAGACCCTATGCCTTCTTGGAGGGCTATATGTTTGAAATATTTTCACGGGATTAAAAGCCCCGGTAATTGTTCATTAGATATCCAAGAATTTAAGGGTGATTTTTAACAAATTTTAGGAAGTCGTTAACCCTATCGTTTTTAGTCCAAAAGTTTAAGGAAATGCGAATTTTCGGAAATTTGTGCTAAAATCCAAAAGTTGGATTTTGATTCTTAAGGAGTTTAAGTCAAATATTGTTATTAGATTCAAATGGGGGATATTCCCTTATTTACATTTCTTAATTTTAAGTTAATGTTCTCATTTATTTTAAAGTTAATAGAGAATAAAATAAATGAGGACATTAACTTAAAATTAAGAAACGTAAATAAGTATATGATGATATGAGAGAAGTGAAGGTGGGAGGAGACCCATATCCTCCATCAAGTTTCTTTATTCTTTTGCTACCCAAAGTAACTCTGTAAGCTCAAATCTTCTTTTATTTTATGAGTATGGAAGGATTTTCTTGGAGAATTGAGTTTAAAGTTGAGGTTTAGGAACCTAGGGTTCCAATTGGGGATTTTATACCTTGGGATGTTTTTCAAATTAATCTTTGGTTCAATAGGCTAAGTAGTGTTTGGATAATGATGTTTTTGGTGCTAGATAACTTATGTGGTGACCATAGCTCCGTGGCACAACATGCTAAGGCTAATCCTTCCCTTGGATTAATAGTGTGAGTAATAGTATATCTATAGCTAGTTTCTTATCCTTAATTTCCTAAGTACATGACTAAAATGTATTTTAGTAAAGTTTTGTGAAAGTATTTATTTAATGTGTTGTACTCCCTATTCATAGAACTCATGAAGTAATCATATTAGTTATGTGCATGTATATATATGTTTGAGTATATATGTGTAGGACAAGCTCTTATAGAATTGTTTTATGATATTTTAGTAATACGATAGAAACATATGAAGTTTCAAGTTATTAGAAAATTGTTATGTTCTTAAAGTTAATGCTTTAAGCGATTTGATAGAAAGAGATAGCTAAATTACAAAAAAGTGAGAAAGAACTCAGGATAATGAATAGTCTGAAAGTACTATATCTTGAATCTTATTATGCATTTAAAGCTATGAGCAAGAATGTATATGATTTGAGCTAAAGAAAAGTTTTAGTAACAAGGTTTTAGCAAAGAGTAAAGTTTACCTAAGGGGAGGAACTGTAACAGAATTGTTTGCTAATGGCAGTAACATTAGCCTTGGTGCACCTCGAATAACCCAGCTAGTAGGGTGATTGCTAGCCCAGCATGTTTGGTCAACCTGTTCGAAATACATATGAACACCCTAGGGACGGCGATACGTAACGCCCAGATGTGGAAAGAATTAGAATATAGATTTTGAGTAGGATCCTCCCTTAAGCTTTATTATGATTTGAAACAAGTATTTACTTTTCATGTTATGAGAAAGTATTTCCATCTTTAAGCCCAGTTTTTATATCCTTATTAAATGTGATTTATTACACCTAGTTTTAAAAGTATTATGCTTATATATGTTATGAAGAAGTTCTTATCCAATTGAATTAAAAAGGTGATTGAAGGACCTACGAATGTTTTAAGGACAGACTATACTTCAGGTATGTTTCATCGAAAATTTTATAGTATGTTAACATATAGACAAAGCATTGTGATTAAGAAATGATCTATGAGTTTTTGAAGAAACTTATAAAGATATATATGTGCTAAAAGTTTATGTTTAAGCTTGTCCCACTCCTGTTATAGATATATTATCCCTCACTAAGTTTGTATGACTTACTCTTTCTTTCTCTCCATGTTTTTAGCCAGGTATAAGCTATGCCTCTGTGGCTTCGACTATAACGTCCTCCTTCGTACAGTACTATGCTTAAGTCATAATACCACACTCAGGAGTTGTTACGGTTACCTGAGCGGACCTTAACTGACAGCAACTTCAGCCGTCTTTGCCACTTCTCGAACTATCTGAAGATAACACGGAAATAGGAGTGAGAATTTTAAATTCTCAGTAGGATTCCTTAACCATCATAGATACTGTCCTCGTTGTCATCTCCAGTTTGCTTCGGTTTATTATGAAAAAGGTGAACATATTATGTAAACTGTTAAATTTTATAGTTCGAAAATATATTATCCGAAGCAAAGTTCATTTTACTCATACACTTGCCATTTGGGAGAGCCTATACAAATTCAATTCATGAATTATACTATGAATAACAACTGCAATATATTAAAATACGATAGCATCAATAATATGGAGATATAACATTTGCACATGCCTTTGAATTTATGCAAATATATAAGATTTGCTTTTCTTTCTTTGTTTCTTTGTCTTCCCATAATATTTATCTTTATTTCCTTCCTTCGACACACCTAGGCATTACGTATCGCCATCCCTAGGGTGTCTGCATCTGCTTACACTTGAGCGTTACGTATCGCCGTCCTCAAGTGCAGCATTACTCATCTTGAATTCATATGGCATACCTAGGCATTACGTATCGCCGTCCCTAGGGTGCTTGCATATGTTAAATCTTTAATATTTACTGCCCTTGGGTAGTCTGATCTGGGAGTGAGCTCGTCAGCTCAACTCGTGACCGTCATCACATAGACTAACCCACAAGGGGACCCACGTGCCTCTAGTCTTGGAGGGATCTCATTTTGGTCACGTGCCTCTAAATTGAAGGGTTCTCTTCTGGTCACGTGCCTCAAGAATTGAGGGATCTCATCTAACCACGTGCCTTCAATGTAGAGGGATCTCATCTGACCACGTGCCTCCAAGGTAGAGGGATCTCATAGTTTTAACTGCCTTCACAAGGAGGGATCTCATAACTACCTCCAGGTGAAGGGACTCACATTTAATATATTCATATTATTTCATTCTCATACAAAATCATGCATGGACATACCGAATGTACTCATACATATACTTCATCATTCATTTTAATATACCTCATATCATATTTAAATCAGACAGCAAACCCAGGAAAGGACATTTTAATTATGCAAAAAAGATAACAATATCAATAGGTGCAAGTTCTATAGTCTTAAGCCTTAAGCTGTCTCACAAGCTTTTTAACTCTTACTGATGTTCCCGAGTTTGAGCTCATAACCGACTTCCGAGTTTCGATGTCATATCTGCTTCAACTTCTGGAGTTATAAGTCCATGTCTTGGTTCCTGACTTCCGGGATCATGTATTCAATGTCTTAATTCTTGACTTCCAACTTTAATCCATAATTGGTCCTCTAAGACTCTTACGGATGTTTTCCTAATTCCCGAATTCCGACATTAACCATACCCCATCTTCCCTAATTTCTGAGTTACGACTTTAACTATGTCCGACTAGTTTCCTATTTGCTCAGTCCCAAGTTCCGGCATTAACTATACCTGATCGGGTTTGCTATTTACTAAGTCCCGAGTTCAACGTTAAGTCACCCTTCTGAGTTTATCCTTAAGAGTTCAACCTTAAATATTCCCAACTTAGTCCTCTGTCTGCTAAGCTCCGAGGTCAACCTAAAGTATACCGAACCTAGCTCTCTATTTGCTAGATTTCCGAGTTCAACATCTCCGAGTGCAACTTAAGTTCACTATTTCCCGAGTTCCGACACGGATTAAACTTGATCTAGTTTTCACACATGCCTCTAGCCCGAATTACACTCTTACAAGAGAAAATTCACTAAAAATAGAAATCTAGGTGGAATCATACGAAATTTATATCTCTATAAAGCTAATAGGGTAAGCTTTCAAATGAAGTAAGTTGCATATCATTTGAATGAGTATATTTTGAGATATAAGCCCTAAAACTCAACCTTCCTGAACTACCCTGTTTTGGCCTAGTTTGGACATAGGGAAACTTTCTCAACTCACTGGGAAATAATAGAGTTGTAACAAACTCGAAATTTCTTTATAGGATGTTCTCCTATGTGTAAGATTTCTAACAAAGTCAGTTTCACTCAATTTGGAGTTGTATAGGGGGAGTTACACCCTTCTCAATTTACACTGCCCGAATGAAAGTCTTGATTCCTAGGTCAAACTTCAAAAATTCATATCTCTCTCAATACTAATCCAATGGTCTTATATATATATGTACGGAACGTCCTGGATGTCTAGTTTCACATAAAATTAGATTCATGGAGTTTGAATGACTGTAGGCAGAGCCGTACACTCTGCCGTACGGATTGCTGAGGAAAAATCTTACCAGCTTCATGAGTTTTCTCCTTTCTTCAAGTTCTTTCATACCAATTCTAATCCTAATCATAACACACATGCAAAATCAGCCATAAGACATCATCATCACTCCACATATCATTAGTAGCACAAAGTAATCAAGACCCTCACACAATTCTAAACCAAGGAAAATAAGAAGAAAAGTAGGATTCCTACCTTGCCTAGTTGAAAACTTGTTGATTTGGTGTCTTAGATGGAAGCAACTCTTGATGAAACTTGAAGGGGGGATAAAGATGGAGTGGGATGAGTGTGAGGAGAAGAGAAATGGAGAGTGGTCAGCTCCTTATGCTGGCCGAAAATCACATGAAAAGAAGGAAAGAAAAGGTGAAGATTTTTAGAAGTAAGGCTCATGGTGATTGGTGGACTTCACTTCACCCTCCAATTTAGCTTGGCTTCCCACCCTCAATGGCTGATCAAGGTGCCACATGAGGGGGTTGTTTAGCTAAATCTTAGCCATTCATCCTAGGGCACTCACGGAAAAATTTCTATTAGTCCGGTTCCGACAGTCTTAAATATTGAAATCTTACCGATTTCTCTTAAATCGATAAACTGGTTTTGGAAGAATCCTATGAAGTTTCCTACCTATGAAGTTTCCTATGGTTCTAATCTAATTTTATTATAACTAATTATCTTAAATCACACTTAATTAGTTTTAAGTGAATGCTAAATCGAATCCTATTTAATCACAATTATTTACCAAAAACCGAACACTTTGATTAAAAACGATTAAAATTTTTCGAGCGTTATACCAACTAGCTAAAGTCATTAGATATTTCTGTAATTCCACACCCTTGTTTGTGTGGTTGCCAAAGGTTATCCACGTGGAGCTTTATACTGCTTTGTATATAATTGTATATATAATCCTAGTAATGCTCCATTAGCCTATAGACAGGGTCCTTCCTGTATGGGGTTTATATATTGTAATGAAAGTGTAGTTATTTTAGTTATGATCAGTTTGATTAGTAATGACTATGGATTTGTATTCATAATTTCCTAAGCATGATTGTGTCTTATACTCTTTTGTTGTGTGTTGTCGGGTGCATTCTGATAATGCCTGGATCCCCAATGATTTTGTGTGGTTATACTATTTGTGTAGGTAGAGAATCCTCATTTAGGAATAATCCTAAATATAGAGAAAAATCTGCCTGATTTTCTTTAAAAATGGTTTAATATAGCCTTGATAAGGATGTGTTCCTATGTGCCGATCACGGCCTGGGTTGGGTCGTGACAATCATAGTATTTTTTTTTCTTGGGCTGGGTTGGTGCCTTTGTTTTGTAATCTCGTTAACCAAAAAAAAAAAAATGGTCCATTAGTAATTTAGATTGGATGTTCTAAATTTTATTGCTATTGTACAATATGCATGCAAATTATAACTTTGTATTTATATATCTATATATAATTAATTATATATATGTATATATTTATATGTATAAATAATTAAATATATATATTTTATTATATCTCAATCGAACCCCAATTGAACTAGTTGGACCTCTAAACTTTTGAACTAATGCTTTGATCGGTTCAATATTTGATCCAATTTTTCTTAACCTTGAATTTAATTTTACTATAAAGTAATAAATTATTATTTAAATACATATACAAAATGATACACATTGATATAACAAATGAATTAACTATAAACATAAAGCATAACTTGGGTTTTAATAATAAGAAAAAGATAGATACAAATTTAATAAGGCCTTTATGAAAAAATATCGAGAAGTGATATATTTTCGAATACATGAAGCAACAATGTATTTTCCAATATAGCTCTAAGAAGCATCAAGTATTCACATCTGCCACCTGTCTAGAAAGAATATCAAATAAAATATGAATTCAAACTATCACTTTCTAGTAAAAGATACGAATTAATAAATAATATGTATAATATTCAAATTAAGCATCCCAATCTTAGCCTTTCTTTTCACTTTTTCATTTTTCATTTTTTCTTTTTAAACGTGAGTTCAATTAGAAATTTTTTTCATATTTTTAGAAGAAAATATAAAATTAAATTATACAAAAACAAATATTGTGAAAAGATTATATTATTTTTTGTTCACAAATAAATAAGAACTAAGAATGTAACCATCAATACATGAAGCAAAATCGTAACTGAAACAGATCTGATCAAATAAAAAATAAACCAAATTTATTGGTTTCATTTATTTGTGTCCGGTATATGTTCCTTTCCTAAAACCCTAGTGAAGCCAATTTTTTGAATATTTTCCCTTTTTTTAAAAATTGCAACTACACTCACTTTATTTCTTTAATTAGAAATTTTTAAGAATAGAATAGATAGAATTCACCATATTTTAACATGTATAAAAATTTCCATGTAATATATTTTATTTTATTAATAATATAGATGTGATATGTATTTTTGGTGTGGGTTTTCGAAAATTTTTATCATATCAATTGAGGGCATGTTTATTTGAGCAACTTCAAAAAAGAAAAAAAGAAAGTGGGGTTAGTAGCTCCTATATTATTCAAACTTGAGCTTTCCTATCATCATCATCATTCTCATAGAATCTCTTGAGGCTTTACTATTTTGTTCTTTAATGATATTATCAAACAATCCTTATAAATATTATCACTTCAAGATCAGCCACAAAAACCAAACATGTTGGATCAGTCTTCTTTTTCAAACATTATGAATGCAACCAACGACAAATAACCACACACTGAAAACACTTATGCTAGACAATGTATTCTTGCTTCTGTATAACCCCCCAAAAATGAATGAATACAAATAGTTGTCATCTATATTACATCATAAATTGATTTTTTAAAATTTGATATATCATAATGTAACCTAGTAAGTATCCTAAGATATTTTAATACAGAGTAAATATCCATTTTAGTTTTTGACAAAAATTTTGAGAAACAAATCAGTCCCTTTGGATTTAAAAGTCCTTGTGTGGTCCATCATCATTTAAAAAAGGGGACACATTAGTCTCTCTATATAGAACTTTTTAATGGTACAGATTTGTATGGAGCGACTAATGTGACCCCCATTTTGAATGTAAGGGATTACCCGAGAGTTTTTAAATCTTAGGGAACTAATTTATCATTTAAATTTTTGTTAGGGGCCAAAATCGAAATTTATTCCTGTTATAGACTAGAATCAAGGCCTAATTCAAATAGGCCCATTGAGGCCCAAACTCAAAAGTCCCATGTTGCTAAAAGGCCATGCACTCTCAATGTCAAGCTAAGGATCTTGGACCCCTCACGACATGCGAACCCACGTCTTGATCCGTTGGAGAACTTTGAGATAGATTCCCTGAGTCACGGAAGCAACCACTCACCCTTATATTACTCATCCTTGTCTCCTCATGCCCATAAATGACTTGTAAACCTTAGAGCTCAAGTACGTTATCACTCCCACTTTCACTCTCGTATTTCTTGCACTCCCTTACTTGAGCGTAAGAGTCCTTGCAGGTACATCCCACTAACTTGGAGCTTGGATTACTCAACAACATTTAGAAGATCAATAGCTTGGCATTTTCGAACTCATTTGGAGAATCCCTAATATCCCATTTCAAGCACCCTATCTCTGAACACTGATGCCGTTTGTGGGGAACCCATTGTGTTGCATTGTTATTTTCTTAAAAGTAATCAACAATGTCAGCCCTTTGGAAGCAAGAGACGTCGGTGGCTCAGCTTCACATGGAGAACGATTGGCCACCACCACTTCCCACGTTAGAAGCCAGAATGACCTAGCTAGGGTTGGAGTGGTTGCCCCCAACTCCCTAGTTCAAGCTCTAAATAATCATTTGGCATCTAGGGTGAAGTGTGCATTGGGGGCCCGAGCACTGTACGAAGATATGTTCCTCATCAAACGGGATTAGGTCACCCAAATGTAAGAGCTGGAGCAAAATATGGATGTCGCTCCGAATATGATCGATGTAACCCCCACTAATAGCATGATGATAGCCGAGAAAGCGACTGAGCTAGTTCATGATACTACAAGCTTGGACGATGCTACCACAATGAAGGACCGTGATGAAGCGCGAAAGATAAGCACAAAGAGCCAGAGCGCGAATGTCATTGGGACATGTATGCTGAGTCCTTGTGACAACGAGATGACGATGCAGAATCGCGGCCCTCTAGTAGGGGAAATCAAGGTCGCATTTCCTTACTTGAATTAGATCAGGACCAAGGCCATGAAGATGAAGTCAAGTTGCCATTCTCTAACTACATTATGAGTATTGTGCTCCCCGAAGGTTTCAAACCACTTACTAACATGGAGCCTATGAAGGAAGTATGGATCCTTAGGAACACTTGGACACCTTCAAGTCCAAGATGGCACTTGCCGAGACCTTTGACCCCGTCAAATACCAGGTTTCCAGATTACACTAAAGAAGGCGGCTCTCAAATGGTTTAATTCTCTGCCACCACAGTCAATCAACAAGTTTTCAGACCTCTCATCTCAATCCTTAGCTCATTTGACTGCGCAGAGATTTAAACCTAAACTAGTGTCTAGCCTATTAGCAATGCTCCAATGCCAAGGAGAGCTGCTCCAAGACATTGCTGGTAGAAGACTTGGAAATTGAGGCAGTAGTATTAACCTTGCTCAACGGGCTCCGACTTAGGCCCTTTAAGGACTCATTATCTAAGTGGCTAGCGAAGACCATGGACGAAATCCAGATTAGGGCAAAGAATTACATTTATTTAGAAGAAATATAGAAAGTTATTGCCAATGCTAGAAAGAACCATGATGCTCTAAAGACAAGCCCTCAACAGGAGAAGCGCCCAAGAAAAGAAGCACGGACACCGAGGGTCGAAAGGTATCATGACTATACTCCCTTCAATGTGTCCTTAGCAGAGTTGTACAAGGAAGTTGGGCAAATTGAAAGTTTTTCCAAATCGAAGGCACTTCGAGTAAAGGTCAACACCAATAGTTTTGGACACAAGATGGAGGATTGTTTTGACCTCTGAGATGTGTTAGAGTAACTTATACGAGAAGGTAGGTTGACAAGGTATGCCACCTCAAGGAGTTCTAGGAAAAGAAGAGCCTCACCTATACGGGATGAAGAACATAGAAACCTAAGAAACCAAAGGATATCGAATCCTGATAGGCCTCGGGAATCGCAAGAGGAACCCGAGGCTATTATTAAAACTATTAATGTCATTGCTGGAGGATTTGCGGGAGTGGCACCACTAAGTCTGTAACACCCTTTATTATATAAGCTATGCTCGAGTCATGGAGTTATATTAAAAGGTTGTCACTATGCTAAGAAATCTTTAAAATATGGAAAATATAATATATATCCCTTTAACTGCTCACTTTATTACTGACTAATAGTCTCTGATACATAGTTAATAAAAAAAATTACACTTTAAAGGGAATTATGACTAGCATAATACATAGTGTTTACTTCCGACTAGTCGTTAGCTAGCTCCAATAGTCTCTTGGTCTTCCTCGCGCCCTATTCTTGCTCAATGAATGGCCCTGTACTCTGCCTCATACTTGATTTCCAACTTAGGAGCTAGAATATTTACGAAAAAGAGAAACATACAAGTAGGCAATGAGAACCTAAGGTTCTCAGTAGGTAAACTCAAACCAATCTTATAGTGTCATCATAAATATTCTAGCCGCTTCAGTTTATTATGAAAATATGAGCACATATAAACAAATAGTGGTTCAATTTTAAGTTGAAAACACCTTTCTCGAAGCGGGTTATATTTTAACAATCACTTGCCATATCATATAACAGACATAGAAATACGGATAGTATAATATGCTTCAATAAAGGTCATAATAGCATTATGACTTAACTAGATGATTGAAAATGCACATATAAATGCTTATACTTGAATGTATGCAAGTGCACTTGACTTAACTTATCTCTTCTTTAACTTGCAACTTAACCTTGCCATTCTGTACTTGGTCCCTCGAAGGTGAATGGCCTTTCTCACCCCTGGTTAATAGCCTGCTTTTCAGGTCCGAGCTCATACCTATACATGAGTGACGGGTTTACTTTCCCCGACCCTCACACCGGTCTATTCCCTTTAAATCTGGTCGGGGGCTGGCCCAAGTTTTAGACAGTACTGCTTTAGCCCACGCTAGCTGGGTCTATGCCATGCCTCACGTGGTAGCTTGGTACGTCTTTCTTGCAAGTTCTTATTGTCTTTTCCTTTTCATATCTTGTCATGCATGCAGACACTTGGTGCATTCATGAGTATGTCTCATACTTTATATATCATATCATATTCTAAATATATACTTGCATGCATGATGTACATAAATATGACATGTAAACGTAAATATATTCAAAGCATAATCATCCATAGCATAAGTTCTCATAAATTCCTACCGAAAATTCGGCAGCATAACGGATCGAATCTGCTTCCCCATGAATAGTGCCAGGCAACCAGTACAAATATACAAACTTGTAAATTTCAGAATAGACCAGCAATTACATACATATATTCATAGCATCATTCAATAATTCCAAATCAAGCATCATTAAGGTTTCAGTTTATTCCTCCCTATTCTGCCTGAATTTGGCATGCCTTAATTTTTATTCAATTCAACTCATTTAAATCTCATTTTTGGATATGTTACAGCCTTATATTCCTAGTTTCTAATCCCTTTGGTCCCATCTCATTTTGAGTTGTATAACTCAAGATATAAACATTTTATCTCAGCATGTCCTATTCTTAGCCAGACTTGGGTTCCTATAGAAGAAAATTCACTAAAAATTGAAAACTAGGTGAAATCATGTGAATTTTATACCAAAATAAAGCTAACACAACAAGCTTTAAAATGAGTTAAGTTTCATGTCATTTTCCTACGTATATTTTGAGTTATGAGTCTTGAAACATTACCCTACTAGGCTGTCCTATTCTAGGCTAGTTTAAACCTATGCCAACTTCATTGATGTGCTGGGAACAAATGACAACGAATTAAATTCTGAAATTTTTATGGGATGTTCTCTCATATGTTATCTTTCAAAAAACTTTAGTTTCACTCAATTTGAGGTTGTATAGGGTGAGTTACACCCTTCTTAACCCATGCTATCCGGGTGAGAACCCAGATTTCTAGGTCTAACTTCAAAAATTCATAACTAATTCTATACTAATCCAATGGCCTTATATTTTATATGTATGGAAATCCCTGGATGTCTAGTTTCATTTAAAAATAGGTTCATCATATTTAAATGATAGTAGACGGAGCAGTACACTCCGTCGTATGGACCACTGAGGGAAAACCCTAACAGCCTCTAGATTTGTCTTCTTCCTTCAAGCTATTTGCCCTCAATTCCAATTTTAATCACAACATACATGCAAAATCAGTCATAAAACATCATCATCACTCTATAAAACACCAACATCTCAGATTATGTATGCCCAACATGGAGCCCCAAATCAGAGAAACAAGAGGAGAAGTGGGATTTCCTACCTTGTCTAGTTGAGTTTGGGTGGATTTTGTGTCTTTGATGAAAGCAACTTGTGATGAGACTTGAAAATGGATGAGAATGGAGTGAAAATGAGAGTAAAGAGAAGAGAAGGAGATGACCTTCAGCAGCTGGAGAGGGAGGACAAAAATGATAAGGGAAGGAAGGAAAAGTTAGAGATATTTGGGTGTTGATGCATGTGATTGGTGGATGCAACTTCTTCATGAAATCTGATTTAGCTTCCACCATCAAGGGCTGCCTTAGGCGCCACTTGGGTGGGTTATTTGGCTAAATCTTAGCCATTGATCCTAGGGCACTCATGACATAATTTCTACTGATCCGATTCTGACAGTTTAAAACACCGTAATCTTACCGATTTCCTTTAAATCGGTAAAACGGTTTTAGAAAAATCCTATGAAGTTTCCAATGCTTTTAATCTAATTCTTTCATACCTAATTCTCTAAATGATACTTAATTGGCTCTAAGTAAAAATTTAATCGAATGCTAATTAATATTAAGTAGTTGATAAAGCCGAATAACTAGGCAAAAACGATAAAAATCTGATGAAGGTAAAGCCAAGTTTGTCCACTATCTTGAGCAACACTTGGCGCCACTCATATGTGGTAGGAGAGGCTGAATTTCAGCCATTTAAGTGAGAGATTCCAGTAGAAAATTCTATTGGTTCGGTTCTGGTGGTTTAAAATACCAAATCTTCGCCGATTTTCTCCAAACCGGTCAAACGTTACTTAATAGTTTTGTAAGATGTCTACATGTTCATTTTTAATTTATCTTAAGCCTAATCTCTCTAACTAATATCTAGTTAACTCTTGATTAATATTTACTTAACCTCTAATTGCTCTTACATAACTATTGAAACCGAATAAGTGAATTAACGGAGTAAATTAGACATTTTCGTAAATCCGGAGCCTTTCTATTTCCAATTTTCTATAACTAAAGGCATTTTCATAATTTTGAGCAAGTCTAGGGGCACCCCACGTCATTTCACACCAGACTGCCTCCATAGCCCAATCGGCAGAGATTTAAACTTCTACGGTTTCACCACATGATTCTGCTCTGCTTAAAATCCCATTCTGCTAATCTTATAGATATAGGGACATAAAGGTCATTTCATGAAATGTTCTAGGGTTATTGTGGAAATATCCACTTGGGGTTAAAATACAATTTCTAAAACTTTTGGGCAAGAGTGAAATTAACAAAAGTTGATAGGGGCACTTTTGTCATTTCCTAATTTTTAACATATGGCAGTGTCATATTTTCAATGGCAATGTTACACTACTTTATAATTCCAAGTGTAAGGATCGTCATGGCATAGCGCTGCCTGAGAAATTCTCACACTGCCTAAGGGAAATAATTCAAAGTTCTTATTACATTCTATTTACGAAAGTGGGGATGTTACAAAGTCAGCCTACAAAAAGCATTTTCACGAGGTCCTAAGCCTGTCTTCCGGAAAAATGAAAAAAAGTGGCCAAGGCTTCATCAACATTCGAGATAGTTTTCTCGAGCTCCGACCTTGAGGGGGTCACACTAGGACATGATGACCTCATGATCATTTCAGCAGTCATGGTAAACACTGAGGTGAAAAGGGTCTTTGTTGACCAAGAAAGCTTAACAGATATCATTTTCCGTGAGGCTTTTGACAAACTCGAGTTGAAGAATTTCGACCTCTAGACTTACAAGGAGGAGCTCATTGGCTTCTCGAGGAAGAAGGTGCACTCAGAGGGGTATGTTACCCTACACCTCACCCTGTGTACCCGACCTCGTACTTGAATGGTAAAGGTGGACTTTTTGGTCGTAGATTGCCCATTTGCCTACAACGTGATACCAGGAAGGCCTACTTTGAATAAGATCGGAGCAATCATCTCAATAATTTGTTTGACCATGAAATTCTTCACAGACAATGGAGAAATCGCGACATTAAGAGCTAAACAGGCAGCAGCTTGCAGATGCTACAATGCCAATTTAGAAATATAGACAAGAACAAAGATGAAGGTAGAAAGCCACTCCCAAGCTCCAAGTTCGTCAAAGGTTATGATGGTAAACCTTGATACTTAGGGCCACTACGAAGCAAAAAGGCCTACAGTTGATGGAGAGCTTGAAATGGTTCAAATTGGCTCAAAGGCAAAGTAAACAAACCAGATCAACAAAAGCCTCCTACCTCTATTGAAGCAAGAACTTTTAACTCTATTAAAAAAGAATGCAAATTTGTTTGCTAGGGCAATTGTTGATATGCCTGGGATTGACCCGAACTTCATGAGTCATCAATTGACAATTTTCCTAAGAGCTCCACTAGTAGCTCAGAAGGGGAGAAAAATGAGCCCAAATAGAGCCCAAGCTGTCCAAGGGCAAGTCGAGAGTCTATTGAAAGTCGGGTTTATCTAAGAAACTATGTACCCGACTTGGCTTTCCAATGTTATGATGGTACCTAAGTTGAACGGGAAGTGGCGAATGTGTATTGATTACACCGACCTCAACAAAACCTACCTAAAAGATTCATACCACTTACCAAGCATAAATGATATAGTTGATACAGCTTCTGGGCTCCAGTATTTGACTTTTGTGGACACCTGGTCGGGCTATAACCAGATCCTGATGAACCCCTATGATAAGGAAAAGATGGTGTACATCACCCCAATGGCTAACTATTGCTACAAAGTTATATCATTTGGATTGAAGAACGCTGAAGCTACCTACTAGAAACTTATGAACAAGATCTTTTTCGAGCACATGGAAAGCTTGATGGAGGTTTACATTGATGAGATGCTCGTGAAGACTCAAGATAATAGTAAGTTGATATCTGACCTAGAGATGGTAGTCAATTGCTTACAATGGCACAACATGCGGTTAAACCCTCAGAAGTGTGCTTTCGTAGTCAAAGCTAGGCTTGAAAGAAGGAATCCATCACAGCAAAAGCCATATTGCCCTTCAAACCCATCCCCCAAATACCCCTAGAATGACCACCTTCCTCCACAACCGCCATAGGAAGGAAACCAAGTTTATTCCAGAATTGCTCAGCTCGAATAAACTAGCAATGGGATACAAAATAATGAAGATATCGGGCCTAAATTTTTGCACAAGCTCCTTCACTACATTCCTCCTCGCCACAATAACAACCCCCCCCCAATATTCCAACTACGCACAATCATCATAAACATATTGATGAAATAGAAAAGGAGGCCATCCCATATCAAAACCTTTGTAGCATTCACGACACCCTTATTAATCCACATATTCAAAACCTCAATCCCCAAAGACTGCTCAATAAGAAATTCCAAACATGCTACCTAAATGGGAACTTTGTAAATTGTTCCTTATTTTGGCCTTGAATGGAAAGACCATCAGAGCTATCATATCTCACTCTTTTCATTCTTGGTTTTGGAATTAGAGAAGAAGCAACATTCCCATGTACTTTGATAGGCTTTTTCGAGCCCTCTTGATACTTGCCTCTACCCATAACACATCCACCTTTTAATGACCCCATGAAATTTATCTGCACCAAAACCAAAACTGGGCCCAGGGCCTGCTGATTTATCCACTGGGCCCCCAGCAATAGAAGCACCATTTGATTTAGAAACCACAGATTTGGAATTCTTACATATAGGAGTTGAAGTTTGCATGGCACGTGATGATTCATGCACGGGACAAGGACCTTACTTAGAGTCCACGATATTCTTTCCTTTATTATTGTGAGATTGTTTCTATTTATTCACTACAAGATTCCAATCACCATTATTGTTATCCAGATTTACCTCTTTCATTCCCCCAAGAGAATCTCCCTAATTCAAATTCATATTCCTTCCCTAATCTTCCACGGATTTGCCATCATGGGCTACTGTGATCGGCTAAACCACCACGTTTTGATCATTCTCAACTACTGCCATAGTTGGTTTTGAAGAAATGCAATCTCTTTATGTAATGCCCGGGTCAAGAGTCACACAAATTGTGACACTTTATTTTGTCGGACCCTGTGAAAGCTCTAAGTTTGGACCCTATGCCCCCTTAGAGGGCTATAGGTTTGGGACATTTTCATGGGATCAAAAGTCCCGGTAATTATTCATTAGATATCAAAGAATTGAAGAGCGATTTTTAATGAATTTTTGGAAGTTATTAACCCTTTCATTTTCAAGCTTGAAGTTTAAGAAAATGTAAGTTTTCGGAAGTTTGTACTAAAATCCAAAAGTTGGATTTTGATTCTTAAGGAGTTTGATTTTTCCAATATTTTTATTGGATTCAAATGGGGGATATTCTCTTATTTACATT
Organism: Pterocarpus macrocarpus; assembly: GCA_031439585.1. Classification (NCBI taxonomy): domain Eukaryota; kingdom Viridiplantae; phylum Streptophyta; class Magnoliopsida; order Fabales; family Fabaceae; genus Pterocarpus; species Pterocarpus macrocarpus. The sequence continues at coordinate 13,947,258 of CM062516.1, read as the reverse complement.
TATGTTTTAAAGTTAATGTCCATTAACTTAAAATTAAGAAATGTAAATAAGTATATGATGATGTTTGAGAAGTGTTTGGAAGAGAAAAAAAAAAAAAAGAAGTAGGGAATGAGCACCTAGGCGCCCAAGGCCAGCGCCCAGGCGCTGTCTGTGCTGCAGAAGTGGTGCAGCTTCAGGTGGGCGGGCGCCCAGGCGCCCATTGGAAATAATTAAAAGAAGAAGCTCGAAGCTTCTCTCTCTCATTCCGCCATCTCTCTCTCTCTCTTCTTCCTCTCTTATTCTTTTTCTCCCTACATAAAACCATCCATCTTTCATCGATTTTACTCAAACCCACCACCAAAATCCATCATCTCCTCATCATTAGCCAAGCTTTGGGGGTTGATTCTCTCCTTGGAGCTCTCTCTCTCATCTTCTAGTGAGAGAAAGTGATGGTGGGAGAAGACCCACCATTCTTCTCATGCTCTACCGCCTTCCTCCACTCTCTAAGATAATTTTTGAGCTTAACCCTCATTATTATACCATGGATTAGTTAGTTTATCTTTGAAATCAAGATTTGAGCTCATGAGGAAGGGGTTAGGTTCTATAATTGGGAGTTTTTGCCCTATAAGGCTAATCCTAGTAAATTATCAGAATAAATAAGTTGTAGGAGTCTAATTCATATAATTGTCATGTTAGATACTCTCCGGAATCCCTTGGTGGCTCTAAGGCTTCGTGAAGTTTGAGCTTCTTCCTTTCCCAACTTGAACTGTGAGTTGATGATGTATCTGTAGATAGCTAGTTTCAAGTATATGTATGATTTTCTAAATGTTAAGTTTATGGTTTGAGTTATTAAAGTTCAAAGAAAGTAAAATAGCATTTCAATGTGTGACCTTATTGAATTCTTCAAAAACAAAGTGTATGACTCCTTTGTATTTATTTTTATATATATGTGTTTATGAGACAAGCAAATCTGGAAATTTATTTCTGATACTTGAATAACTGGATAGAAGAAGGATAGTTCCATGCTATTAGAATTTTAAGGAATTATGAATTTTATCCTGTGATTATATTGAGAACTATCAAGTTCTAATGTTTTAAGAGTTTAAGCAGTGTAATTGATTTTAGCTATACCATGTTAGAAAAGTTTTATAAGAAAGGACATGTGTTTCAAAGAAAATTTAAGTTAAGGACTCACATGAGACATGGCAAAGACCCAGCAAGTGTGAGTGCTTTCCTAAGGAGAGGAACTGTAACAGAAACTGTTTGCTAATGGTAGCAGCATTAGCCTTGGTGCACCTCGTATACCCAGCTAGCAGGGTGATTGCTAGCCCGGCATATCGGCCAACATGTCCGATAGATATAGTCACGTATAGGCGTGAGATCGATTCTTCTTTGGGTAAGCCAGTCAGTGATTATTTTCTGAAATAGAATCCTCCCCTAAGTTTTTCATGAGATTAAACAAGCATTTATTTCTTTATATTTCGAGAAGGTATTTCTATATTCAGTTTAACTGAAAGGTGCTCTAATAAGCCATAGAGAGATTTTAAAGATAGATTAAATATCAGATATGCCTTACCAGAAGTTTTTATAGTAATTTTACTACATAGACAAAGTATTTTTACTTGAGAAACAACGTATGAGTTCTTGAAAATGTTTATAAATTATATGCTACTAAAATTGTATGTTTAGGCTTGTTCTACTCTTGTTATAGATATATTATCCCTCACTGAGTCTGTATGAGTCACTCTTTCTTCCTTACCATGTTTTTAGACAGGTGCGAGATTGTGCTCGAGCTTCCGCAGCTAATTAGAAGTTCCAGCATCTAAGTTTAATTGTAAAAATCCCTAGAAGTGCTCCAATAACCTACAGGCAGGGTCCTCCCTGTGTTGGGTCTTATGTTGTTATATGTGAATTGTTTTGAATTGTAATTAGTTTAATCTAAATGATTATGTATTTAGGCTTCTTGAATAGTTATGTAAACATTTTTTTTAGTGATTATGATTTAAATTCTCATTTTTTGTGTGCTGTGGGGTATATTCGGAGAATGCCTGGATCCCCAATGAGTTTGCATGTTTATGTGTTCTATGCAGGGTGAGGATCCTTATTTGGGAATAGTCCTAAATACAAAGGAGACTCTGCCCGATTTTCTATTAGAATGAAGTCTAAAGTAGGCTTGCTAGGGACGTGTCCCTATGTGCCGGTCACGACTTAGGTTAGGTCGTGACAATTTGAACATGCCCATAATAATGACACGAAGAACAAATGAGATGAAGACTTTCCTACTCAACTTCATGCTAGTGATCCTAAATCCAAACTCATTTCCTCAAAGGGGACGCTAAATCGATCTCAACACAAACTCTAGCATAATTACCTCTCCAACTTAGCAGTTGTCAAGTCTACTTGTTTGGCTTTCTAATGGCTCTAGGAATAACCCTGATCATCCTTTCATCATAGTATAAAATTTAGGGCAGAGAATAGGACCCAGACAATAGTGTTCCAAAATAAGAATCTCCTGGATTAAACTAAGGTGACCAATGTTTCATAGCAAGATAATGTCCTTGAATCATCCAAGGGCCTTCTTCCATCACTCTATCATCTGGCAGGTCAAACGTTTCCATATAATAATCATTCCTTGTACTCATTATATCAAAACCCGCTTGCAAATTCCACATTGCTTAAACCTTGGCTTTCATGGTAGTTAAACTAAGAGATTTCCCAGTATTTTGATCACCAGTACATCACGCTAAGACTTCGATGATTCATTGATAATAGACTCATCAAAAAATACCTTTAGCTTGAAAGGATCACCATCTTCAATCTCACTTCTAGCTAGTTTATCTAGAAGAAGGTCATTCTCCCTTCTGCTAGGTTTTGGAGCTATGCGACCCTCCAAAACTTTATCACAGAATGAAACCTACGACCTTTATTGGCCCGCTCCTTAGCACTCCTTGATCCCTCAACTGAATCCACCTTGCCTTATCCCCCACCGATTGGCCTTCACCGTTGGAAGATCACTCTCTATCTCCTCCTTTAGCACCACACTCTCTCCTCTTTCCCTACCCATCCTTCAAACTTAAAAAATGCTTAATAAGATTAACTCACTTTGGAAAATGTTTCAAGTCATAGTTGTGACTCAAAATCTCCTTCCATCACTTTAATTTGTGTAATTAAAAGCATGGAGTTTCTCACATCAAAATCCTTCTTCTACTTCGTACATAATTCCACTACTTTTTAATCATCTTCAACAAACCACTGAATAGCTAATTTAACTCCGAAGTTGCTATCAAGAGGTCATGATACATTTCAATGCAAGAAACTTATTTTGATTTTATAATAAATGACGTAGTAAACAGAAAAAATAATGAAAAATATCAAATAAAAAAATAAAGAGATGAAAATGAACCCTTAAAATTGCAAGAATAAATAGTAATTATTCTTATTGCAAGAATAAATAGTAATTATTCTTACTGAAAGCGCAACAAATATTTAAAATAACCGATTATAAACTTAGGATAGGTTGTTATGCAAATGGAGCACCAGTGCTACATGACATACGGAGTTATATTGTAATTTAGAAGAGGTCTTCTTTTAGGTAAACAATATGACAGTTTCAACCAGCCTCCTTTTGTTTTGAACCAAATTGAAAAGAAATGATGAGGACAAAGAATAAGTTTTCTTATATAAGAGTTTAAATACCAATAGAAAAAGAAAGGAACGTAACCGAGAGATCCATTCCGCTTATTTTTCCCTCAAATGTCCATTTTTTACTCCCTAAACTAAACATTATAAATGCTAAACAATATAAAAGTTCTGCATTCCTTTACAATATATCTTCCAATAACCTTTTTACTGTAGAATCACGTATGCATTTCAAAAAAAAAATTTAGAACAGATTTGAGAAGTTTGTAATGCTGAGGTGCTGACCCATTCGCATTCTTAGCTCTCTGCAAGAATATAGCAGGCACCAAATTTATTCTAGAAGCAACATAATTTATATCGCACTTCTGTCTATAACATAGCACTACAAATTATCAAGGATCATGTAAGCATACAACCAAAAATTTTTATCAAACAAACTTAAAGGAATACTCAACACAGTTTAATCAAGTAATAATATTTTGTAATATTTTTGTCCTTGATGAATTCAATTTATTTTTTATTCAACTATCATGCACTATGCATGACACCATTGAATTCTATCATTTTATCTATTTCTTAAACTGTTTTGCATATCGGTTGTATAAATGGCAAAACAAATAGCATAGGGACTATTCTGTAATTTGTAATGAAAATATCTCACTTTTTAAGAACCAATGTAGTAATTATCTCACTTACAAAAAGTTTTACATGTTAACCATTTCAACTGTTGATCTACATGCCCTAAATCGATGGTCATATCCTTTAAGAGCATGGATGCTTCACAAGTCGAATGGAGCAGTGAAGACAAAACCCACATAGTACAAACCTTTAAGGCTGGAGAGGAAGGATAATAAGACTTCCTTCTCCTAAACAATTTCCAATGGATTTTCTTCTCTTAAGCCCATTACACTGAGAAGCTAGATCCCCCATCTATGTTTCAAGCTCCAACATTTATACTATTTGAATATCTTTTCATTGATGGAATAGAATAAAACTAATAGGAATAGGCTGAAAAGGGGAACGAAAAGAATGAAACAAAGTTACATTTCTTCTTGTTTGGAAGTTTTGTTGTAAAGGAATGCAGAACTCTTATATTGTTTAGCATTAATAATTTTTAGTTCGCCCTACACTATGCTAATTTTGGGGAATAAAAAATGGACATTTGAGGGAAAAATAAGGAGAATAGATCCTTGGGCTCCTTTTCTATTCTATTGGCATTTAAACTCAAATAAAAAAACTTATTCTCTTTTCCCATCATTTGTTTTCAATTTTCTTTGACCCAAGTTGATCCAATATAAAGTTTAAATTCTTGCATTAGTATTTTTCATTCACAAGATATGAATTTAAGATTTTACTAAAAGAAATTTAGAGTAATGCCTCAAATTAGTCCTTGATAAATATATCAGATAAATTTGTCCTCGAGAAATAAAAATTCTTAGCATTGTTCTAAAAAATAAAAATGTGAAACAAATTAGTCCTTTTAAGAGATTAATATGTCTAGTGAAAATATTTCTAGATTAATATTTGTCTAAAAAGATTAATTTAAACTGTATTTTTAAACTTTTAAGCACTAAACTAAGGATACGTTTGGATAAGCTTTTAAAAAATAACTTTTTTCTTTAAATTATTTTTAATAGAGTTTTATTTTTCAGAAAAAGTTATTTTACATTTGGATAGACTATTTGAGAAGTACTTTTGATTATTAGAAGTACTTATGAGTCTATTTGGATACAAAAGAGCAAAAAGTGCTTCTTTATAGTCAAATTACAAAAAAAGAAATATTCAAAAAGAGGAAAGAGAATATTATTAAGGTTTGATAACGGATAAGAAAAGAAGAATATGTATTATAATTTTGAATAAAAATAAAGAATATTTTTTAAAGATAATTTTGTTAAAAACTATGTTTGTTTCTACTTATTTTAGAAGTTAGGTATTCCTATTTTTTTTTTTTTAAAAGTGATAAATGAACCTTTTTTTTTTATTAGAAGTAACTTTTTTAAAAGTTATATCCAATTACCTTTAAAAACTTATAAAAGTACTTTAAAGAAAGTGCTTTTTTCCTTGAAAAAAAAATGTAACACCCTCTCAAGTACAGTACTATGCTTAAGTCATAGCACCATGCCTTGGAGTTGTTACTGTTACCTGAGCGGACCTTTTTGGACAGCAACTTCAGCCGTCTTCAGGACTTCTTGGACTTTCTGGAGACAACACGGAAGATAGAAGTGAGAATGATAAATTCTCGTAGGATTCTCTAATTATCATAAAGAATGTCATCGTTGTCATCTCCAGTTTGCTTCAGTTTATTAAGAAAAAGGTGAATATGCTTTACAAGCTGTTTAATTTTATATAGTTCGAAAATATAATGTCCGAAGCAAAGCTTATTTTAATCATACACTTGGCATTTGGGAAAAACCCATAAAAATCAATTCATGAATTATATTAGGAATGATAACTGAAATACAATAAAGTATGATAGCATTAGTGTACTAGAGGCATAACTTCTACATATACTTTACTAGAACTTGAATTTATACTGATACATGGAATTTACTTTTCTTTCTTTATCTTCCTTTACTTTTTACATATTCTAGAGTATGATCGCCATGTCATACCCTATCAAAATGTGATCGCCATGTCACATTCTTTAGGAATATGTTCTTCCTGCCACGCCCCAGAGTATGATCGCCATGTCATACTCCATCAGAATATGATCGCCATGTCATATTCCTTAGGGTGTGGGATCATCATGCTATATTCCAGAGTATGATCGCCATGTCATGCCCCGTCAGAACATGATTGCCATGTCACGTTCCTTAGGAATATAGACTCATCATCATATCCTTACATGCCACATTCCAGAGTATGATCGCCATGTCACGTTCCTAGGAATATGGGGCCTCCATTCGGTACTTACACTAACTGGGTCATACCATGCCTCATGTAAGTCCTACCCCCCTATACTCATACTAGCTGGGTCGATGCCATGCCTGATGTGAGTAGGGCGCTTACATATGGTTCAATCTTTCGTCTTTAAGCCTTTACTCTTTAACCTTTACTGCCCTTGGGTAGCCTGGCCTTGGAGTGAGATTGTCAGCTCAACTCGTGACCGTTGTCACACCGACTCACCCACAAGGGGATTCACATCTTTATATTCACATTTAATATACTTATATCTTTTCATTCTCATGCGTCGTCAAGCATAGTCATGCTAAATGTACTCGTACATATGCTTCATCATTATTTCTCATATACCTCATATCATACTGCTTCTTGATTTATTCTCATATATCTCATATCACCCTTATATCATTCTTGCATATAAATATCCCTAGTTTCATAAACTTCTGCCGTAAAATCGGCAGCATAACGGATCATATCCGTTTCCCCAATAATAGTGCCAGTTCCCATGGACAAATCAATCATAGCAACATAATCAATCTAACACACACACACACACACACACACACACACACATATATATATATATATATATATATATATATATATATATATATATATATATATATATATATATATCACTGCAAAATTGGCAATCCTCACTTAAACCTTATATGTGCACTAACCCTTGTAAAATTATCAACTTGGCCATTTTGCCAATCTTGCTCAGTTCTGCCCAGATTTTGTATAATCCACCTTTATTTCTATTCAACTCATTTAAATCTGAAATTTGGATATATCATAGCTCTATATGTCTGCTTTCTAACCCCTTTGGTCCCATATCATTTTGATCCATAAAACTCAAGATATTTAACTTTTACCTCAGCCTGTTCAGTCACTAGCCCAAATTACACTCCTAGAATTATAAATTCACTAAAAATCGAAACTAGGCTCAAATCATACGAAATTGGTCTCATATTGAAGTTAACAGGACAATCTTTCATTTTCCAGAAGATTCATTCCATTTGCTATAGTATAGCTCGAGTTATAAGTCCTGAAAGTTGACTTTCCTGAACTACCCTATTTTGGCCTGGATTGGACATAAGGCAACTTCATCGAATCACTGGAAACAATTGGGACCATAAAAAACTTGGAATTTCATATTGGGATGCTCCCCTGTGGGTAAGCTTTCTAACAAAATTGGTTTCACTCAAATTGGAGTTGTATAAGGTGAGTTATGTCCTCTTCAAGTCACCTTGCCCGGATGAAAGTCCTGAACCCTAGGTCAAACTTCAAAAATTCGTATCTCCCTCAATACTAATCCAATAACCTTATATGATATATCTATGAAAAGCCCTGAATTTTCTACTTTCATCTAAAAATGGTTTCATCAGATTTGACCGATTGTAGGCAGAGCCGTACACTCCGCCGTACAGACTGCCGTGGAATTCTTCATCCAGACAGCATCCTAATCCTTGGTTCCTTCTAATTTTCTTCTTCTAACTCTAATTTCAACTCAATATTTCATATTAATCCTATCATAATCCATCATAATTTATCATATACATCCCATATATCATCAAACAATCATAAAAGAGTAATCTTTCATGCATCCTTAGTTTAGAGAAATCAAGATTAGAGATTGAATCCTACCTCTTTGGAGTGTGATCTTGCTGAATTTGAATTTGAGCTGAAGGAAGCCTTGACAAAGCTTGGAGGTTTGAGAGAGTAGATTGAGAGAGGAAAGGAAGAAGAAGAAGGCTGGGAAGGGGAACGTAAATCAAACCAAAATGAAGAGAAGAGTCTGATTTAAATACATGAAAGTTGTGGGGTTGATTGGTTGGAATTTTGTGGTTGAAATTCGGCCATGTCTCTCACTTTTGTGGCCAAATTGCTCTCCACGTCGCCTAAAAGTGGAACTCGCTTTCACTGTATTATGAAATTGGAAATCATCTCTTTTCTGCTTAAAGTCGGAGCTCGTGCTATTTCACACTGCTTGAAGCAGAAGCCGGATGTCAGAACTCATACCATGTTGTTGGTGACTTGAGGAAATCTGGTTTACTTTGAGTCTTGGAATCAAGGTCGGAGGTCGGAAGTCTTGCAGCTAACAATCATAAAATCTCGGAACTCCCTATTTGAACTCGGGAATGTTAATGACGGATGTATACTCGGATATCGGAACTCGTTATCAAACTCGGAGTTCGGTACTTGTACCATGGTGTTAAACTATTACTTCTGAGGTCGGAAACCACGTACACTATTTTGAAGCACAAGGTATGATATCGGAAATCGGGAACTCATCCGAAACTTGAAGCTACATTATGAGACTAGAAATCGGACACATCAAGTCGAATATTGGAACACTGAAGCCTCTTATTACGAAGTTGGAAATCAGGAACAATCAAACTTAGACGAAACCGGAAGTCGGACAGGACATGAAGTCGAGAATTCCGCAAGATTAACTCGGAACTCGGAAATAAGCCCTTCTATCTGAATTTCGAAGACGAAATCGAAAATCAGAATTGATCATCCTGGGGCTAAGTCGGAGTTCGGAAATCGGATGTTACAAAAAAAACAATTCAAACGGAGTCTAATGTTTGGGGACCTTAAAAATAGCTTCTTTTTTTTTAGTAAAAATGTTGTTTTTGGAAAAATCTATCTTTTTTGGCAAAAGTAAGAAAATAGGTTACAATATAAAACTAATAATTTTAAATTGAAAAACAACTTATAATCACAAGCAATTTTTTGAAACTTTTGATTATATATAGAAATTGATTATTTTGGAATTGTTATGTTTTTACCAAATTAATCTTAAATATCAAATATTATATAATATAAATAATTATTCCATACCCTTTTGAGTAATTTTACCATACAAAAGTAATTTTTTTTATATAATCTAAATAAAATAAATTAGACAAAACCCCAAATTAGTTCCTATTAAAAATACTACACAACAAATTTGTCTTTAATAAATGAAAAGTTCCAAAATAATCCTTCAAGGACTAAACTATTGTTTCTTGGGGACTAATATGTCCCATAAAATATTTCTTATTCTTAAGGACAAATTTATCCCTTAAAATGATTAGTTTGACCCATATTTTTAATATTCAGGGACCATTTTGGCATTTTTCATTTGTTAGGGATGAATTTGTCTCTCGATATTTTGGACAGGGACCAAAATGGGGGTCTTTGTCAACAAATTATCTTAAAATCACTTCTTAGCTGAAGCATCCAAATATAAAGGTGTGTTTGTTTGTGCTTTTTTGAGCAAAAAAATTATTTTTTTTTGAAAAAAAATCAATTTTCATATATTTGGATAAATTTTTAAAAATAATCATATTCTCAAAAAAATCAGTTTTCAGCTTTTTTGAAAAAGCTGAAAAGAATAACTTCTAAAAAAAAATCAATTTTCAATTTTTTCTGATATATATAAAATTTAAGTATCAAAATCACTTTTTTCTAAATCTGAAACAAATGCATCCTAAATTGATTCTCCCATAATCAATTATATAAAAAGGCGATTATTAAAAAAATTTTAATCTACCAGCTTATCTAAATATATACCAAGAGATTTCATTTTTCAAAAACAAATATATTATATATTATTATTATTAGTAGTATCATAGTATAATTCACTTGCAATGTGCAATTAAAAATTTACAACTTGCAATTATTTACTTGATTTTATTATTTAGTTAACGTACATGTTAGCTCTAATGTGAAGAATACATTGGTTATGTAGAAAGACAACTTCACACTACATAAAAGTATATATCCTTTATTGAGTTCTTCAATGAAATGATCACTTATTAGACATTAATGAAGGAATTGATCATTAAAAAAACAAAATACCCATAAAAACTTTAAGACCTTATAACGTAACTGAAGAATAAATTAATAAATTATTAATTTAAAGCAGCTCCAATATGCAAAATGAGTTGGCATGTAAAACAATAACTTCACACTATATGAAAGAGCATATCCTTTACTGAATTGACTTCATTTTCATATATATGTTGAGGCACCGGAGATTGCTTCATCTTTGAACAATGTTTTCAGTTTAGCCATGCAATTCACTTGTTAAAGTTTATTAAGGAAAAGGACACAAGCACAAGGTAGTTATTAGTCCCTTCAAATATAAGTTGCAAGAAACATAATTTAAAAATAATAATAATAACATATAAAACTAACACATTGAATATATAATGCATAATAATAATTTTTGACTTAAATATATTTTGGATCCCTATAAATATAGGTCTATTTAGTTTTAATCCCTTTAAAAAAAAATTTTGGGCTTTTAGCCCTTTTTTTTTTAATATTATGTCTTTGGTCCATTATAGCATTATTAAATAATGATATTTATAAGGATCAAAAGAGGATTATTAAAATATTTATAAGGATAAAACAAAATTTTCAATATTTATGAAAGCTAAATATATGTTTTAAAATAGTTTTTTGAACTAAAAGTTAAAACGATAAGGACTAAACATAATATTAAAAAAACAAGAGACCAAAAACAAAGAAATTTTTTTTACAAAGACTAAAATCAAAATGTTTGTATTTATAGTGATTAAAAATATATTTAAGCCATAATTTTTTTGTATTTTGGAAATTGTTAAGCTTACACACATCATTTGCCCTCTTTAAATTTTTCACCATTTTATCCATATTTCTCACCATTTTTGTTATCACAAATATTTTTTAGTATTTTTAAATAAAAACATTTAGGATAGAATAATTTTGTTTAGAAAGTAAATATAAATGGGCAGATATGTAGCAATATAGTTTCAACAAAATTATTATAATGTAAAATGTTATTTAGATTCTAATTTTAATAAAATTCATAGTATATCTATAGGTCCAATCAAGTTTAATCATGACAATTTTGAATAGCTATCTCCACAAGTATGTAATTATTTCTTTTCCAATCAATATAATTGTCATGAACCGCCCTGAGTCATGACCGGCGCTTGGAGGTGACGGACCTCCAACAAATCTTAAACATCAAATTTTTCGTGACAAATGGACAGAGTTTCCTCTATTTTTCCAGCTTCCCCGTAAAAGCTAGATTGTTCCAACAGTCAACTAGTACATATATTCAAATTGACATATATTTAGGCATTCATTCATTATAATAGCAACATATTTATGTCTATCTACTTATACATTTTTATATATACATCCCTAACAACACAATGCTTAAGGAACATATTTTACAAAATAAACGAATTCTCATACACATATCCTATCCAGAAAGAATGTCAAGTAGCAGGTTCCTGTCTGTGGATTGTGGAGTAACTCTAAAGCATCAAATATATATAAAATATTATAATCAAAGTCAACGAAAGGCCCTCACGGTAGAAGGGCTATCAAAGATGTCTGCACTCTATAAAGTTGGAGAAACTGAATCAGGTACAGCACTAGGATCTGAAACAGGAAGGAAAAGGGAGTGAATCCAACCGACTCAGTGAGGGGCAATGGATGTATAACATATGAGGAAAAGCTCTAGAAATAAAGCAACTATGATTAAATAAGGAATTAATATCATAAATCAAGTTTGAATAAGAAATCATTATTTTAAATAATATTTATGTAAAGAATCAAAATAAAATACTATGCATGTATGTAAAGAAATAACATTATTTCATAACCTCAAAACATGATTCTCAAATATAAATCCAAGGTAGGGAGGCTTCCAATTCAAAGAAAATTTCAAATGAGGGTTACCCCTTTAGATTTGACTAAGTCGGTGGTATGCGTAGGCCTTAACACACACACACCGAGGTAGCAACACCCCTGCTACCTGGGTTTGAGCCAAGGTGCACCAAGGCTAGCGTCAGCGGGCACTAGCTACCGATTAACTGAAAATCCTCCCACAAAGTATGTAAGAACTAAAGTAATAAGTATTAATAAAAGCTAAGTAACAAACATTAAATCAAATTTTCAAAGCACAAAGTATTCATCAAAGTTCGAAAATCCAAAATGTAATTTACTCGATGAATCAATTCAGTAATCCAAACAAAGATTAGAGCTTGTCCTTTCGTTTATAAAATTCATCGACTTTTCAAAAAAAAATTTTTAGAACATTCAACACTTGAATATTAGTAAAATTTCATCAAAACTAAATCAAAGGTCCATAATTAGATAAATATATTAACCATAAGACAATTATGTCTTCAAACAAAGTATTCATAACTAACTAGATATATAAAATAACCTGTCAATAAATGTGCTAAAATCAACCAATATTGATTGCATAAAATAAAATCATATGCCATAGAGGCCTGTCCACTCACAGAGTGTCAGGAAACGTCCAATCTATGTCCCGGGGCTGTTGAATTTGTGGGTTGACCTCCTGAGGAATTTTAAATTGACACATAAATAAGTACTCCCAATTTAACTATAAATATTATAATTTAACATTTAACCTCCATCCTCTTCTTCAACCTCGCAACCTAGAATTTAAATTCCTCTTTATTTACTACAATTGCTTTTGAGTTATTTCAAAATCAATTAGAATAATATGTAGTTTCCTTTGGCATTATAGCTAATTAATTATTCATACAATAACAATTTCACACATGGCCCAAAAATAAAAACTATCAACTGATATCAATTTAATCTTTGCCAGCTCGGCTTGACTCTACCATTAACCTTTACCAACAGGACTCAAAATTTGAACCTAAGCTACCAAAATCTTATTATCTATATCAATAATCTAAATAATTAGAGTTTAGCAATTCACTTCCATTTAAAAAAAATAGTTACTGCAAGCACATCTTACGTTTTTTTTGAAATAAAAAAGATGCTAACAAGTTTAAAGTCAGTAGCTTACCCAAGACTATGGCTTGCTTTGGGAGGGCAACATCAGCTCCCAACCACCAAGAAGGAAGCAAGGCAGAGCCAGGGAGATAGCAGGGAGAGACGACGCAGAGAGAGAGAGAGAGAGAGAGAGAGAGAAAGAGAGAGAGAGATGCAATTGGTAGTGTGGCGTAGAGAGAGAAGCGCAAGTGGTGGCTCGTGGGAATGAGAAAAAGAGGAGATTGAGAGAGATGAATATGAGAGGAAGAAAGTGAAAGATTGTGACAAGGAAAAGGAAAAACGAAAGAAAGGAAGGAAATGCGTCTAGGAAGGGGCCAGAACGTGAAATGAAGGGGGAGAGGGGTCTAGGGTGCACCATATCATTTATGGTGCATCATGATCCCCCATGGGTTTTTTTTTTTTTAAATAACCATTTCAAAAACTTCATTCATATAATATTAAATTCTTTATACTGCAATTTTTAAAAGTAGTTAAAGGGATTGTCTTAAACATAAGCTATGAAAATTTTTTAAACATTTCAGTTATCAATGTTTTATTCTAAGCAGGCATTTTATTTTTAAATCGGGTATTACAATAATTTATTATTTGTAAAATTTATTTGAATTTACATTTTTCTTGACTTTTCAAGAGGAAGACTTTAATTAGGAATGTACAATGGAACAAAACTACTTATTATGCACTTAAATGTAACATTCCTGTTTTTTACTACGTTTGTAACTCTACGTTACAAATTAAATAAATAATATTGTGCAAAATTATTTAGGAACAAAATATATTTAAATTAAAAATAACCTTAGTTAGAAACCATGATTTTTAAATAAAAGCTAACAGAGAAAGGATTATTTATCAAAATACAACAAATAAAAATTAAAACGGAGAAATAAAATAAGATAAAAATAAATTAAAAATTTCACAGTTAAATATCCGATTAGGAACAAAATTTAGTAAATTATATTCTAAGGTAAAATATTTAGAAACAATTCCGAATTTCTATCGAAACCTCTTAAAGTTTCCAGAACTATTTAATTTAAGGATTCTCGGTACAATAGAGTATCCGTATCATGTCACAAAATACCATGAGTGACATAAAGTGATAACTATAACTTCCAACTTTTTTATCAAGGCTTGGATCAAGTTACACACCTTATCCTTGGTCCAAAAGCTAGAATTCAAATATCCATAAATACTACTACCAGTAAAAACCCCAAACTCTCTTTAAACTCAACCAAAAACACAACTCTCTCTCCTTCACTTTCTCTCAAACTCACGGTTACCTCTCTCCGTCAAACCCTCTCCATTTCCTTCTTCCTTCAACCCTACAAACCACACAAATCTCTCTGAAACCCCTAAGGTCTCTCCTTCTTCTTCTTCTCATTTCCTCTCTTCCCCACTCACTAAGAAGCCAAAAACTTCTCTTCTTCTCCCTTTCAAGCCACGGATTTCCAAGCAAAGGAAAAGCAAAAGATTTCTCTCTTGGTTGGGTGGTTCTTGTTGGTTGGAGCTTGAATCTAGAAGGGCTTTCAAGCTAGGAAGAAGAGGTAGGCATCTCCAACCCTTCTTTGTTTAGAATCTTGAGAAAAAGCGTGGTTTGTGTTTACGGTTACTATTCTAGGGTTCCAAATGTTTACATATAGTGATGTGTTTAAAGTTTAGATTTAGCTTAGGTTAGCCTAGGTGAGCATTCTAATATAGTTTTGGTGAGATGAAACCCTTATTTGAGTTATATAGACCTTAGAAATATCCTCAAATGAGTGGAATTGGTTTAGGGTGAATTAATAGAGGATTGGGATTTAACTACTCAAATTTTTAGCTCATAGAGCTATTTTCGGCCATATACTTAGGGGGTGACTAAAACCATGTTTTAATTGAGTATTTAGAGTCATTATGGTAAATTTAAGTGCCTTGGACTATATATAAGAGGGTGGGGTAAGTTTAAGAAGGTTTGGAGTTGGTTTCAAGGTGTTTATATCAAGAAAAAAACATGTTATTATGACTAAGATAACGAGGGTGTCATACTATCTCTTTGGCATAAGTTAAACATTTTTGGAATTTAAACTTAGTTATGTCAAAAGTACTAATTAAGTTGAAATAACCTCCTTTAATTAAAATTCTAGTGGAAAGTCAAGTGGTTCTTAATAGAAAGAGTTATGAATCCATTATAGTGTTTTCTATATGTATATGTGATATGTGAAGTAAGTATGGTGATGGGAAACCATTTGGAATGTAATTATTGGATGATCCCCTATGGCTGGTAAGGCCAATGATGGAAGCCAAGGTATGTGTTCTATTCTTGATTTTTGGAACTTTGGTGGTCTACCTAGAATTGCTTTACATATATGACTTATGATGATGATGGATTTTTGTTATAAAGAATGTATTGGACTCGCAGATTAATGAGTATTTATTGATTTATGCTTTGACTGGGAACTTTTCTCACTGTTTGTTAGTGTCTTCAATTTTTGGATTGCTCCCGGTATAGTTGTTCTGTTGCCTGATTTTTGTCAAACTTCTTGATCTCCATGAATTAATTTTCTCATAATATGAACATGCTATGAGATTATGCAAAGTTTAAAAGTATGAGTTAGTAGCTTTTATAAGTTTGCATAAATGCATTACGTAATTGTACAAGACCCATGTATCAAGAAAGACATTTGGAATTAATCCAAAACTTTAAGATTTATGATAATTAATTAGAGAATTTATATCCAATTAATTACTTTATTCAAGGTTAGGGAATTTATATCTGAGATAAGACAAAATAATTGGAAGTTATCCTTCGATAAGAGAAAATGATCCATATAGACAAGATAATCGGGCATGATCCTTCAGTAAGGGAAGTTGACCTCCAAGATACCCCTCTACTTTGGAGGCAAGCGGCCAAAGTCCCCTTCAATTGTAGAGGCATGAGATCCTCTTGTCAGCTAGAGTCTGATTTAGATAGTACTGTATGACGACGGTCATAGTGTGAACTCACATCTTGGGACAATCTATCTAAGGGCACTTTATAATAAGAAAAGCATATGCTAAGAGAAAGGTCTTAATGGCAAAAGAATAAAGAGTATAAGCATTCATCATGAGGCTTGCATAGAATTCATTGCATGAGTGATAATTTAATATATTATCAATGCTATTATGTTCTAGAGTTTGGTTTAAGTGATTGAATAAAATAAATCCACTTCAGAGTTTATGATTTTGAAATTATAATTAAAAAGAATCTTTATTCTTTTCAAGCATGTTCACTGATTTCATTAAATAAATTGAAGTGGCTAAGGTGATGATGACGTTAGTTATATATGTAATTAGGAATTCCTACTAAGAAATACTTTATTTTTCATCCCTATGTGTGTTCCCGTGTCGTCCTCAAATGTAGCAGACGGCGACCGCAATGATCTTCTTGGAGGTACCTGAGTGGATATGGTATTTGTGACCTTGCTTTGGACTCACTAGATTTACTAGCCCACAGTAGTTTCAGACTTCGTATTCTCCTCGACAGCCTATGTAGCGTATTGTAGGAACTCTTATGGTAGGTTGATTTTCTTTTGGGATGACTATATGTATATTTTGCTTAGCATGGTCTAGGATCTTGCATATTGACTTGCTTTGGTACAATCTAGATGCTAATATGTAAATGTGTATGCTTAGTACTTATATATCTAAATATTTGGTTGCTGAATTATCTAGGTAAGGTATGCCGTTTCTATATGTTACATCATTATAACATGAGATTATTGCGGATTCAAATCCTATATGCCGCGACGATATTGTTAATTATATGCGCTAAAAAGCTCAGTTTTAGATAATATTATTTTCATAAAAGAGAAATTTATATGCTATTTTCATAGATCAACTATTTTGAAGCTAAAAATATTCCGCTAGTTCAACTGTAATAGCTAATAAATACTACAATGCAACTTAAACGTAGTGTGATCTTATTATAGCATTATACTTAGGAAATTGGCTAATAGAAGTAAAAGTAATTACATAAAGTAATATTAGTGCAAAAGTACTTATCTCTCTAATAGTTTTGACGTAAAGAACTCCAAGTGATCTTTTATCTCGAATGAAACTATTCCCCATAAAAGGTATGTTATATAATGCCAATAAATAAAGGTCCAGGCTAATTGTTGAACTATATAATGTTATATTTGTGAAAATCAGTATTTTGTTATGGATAATTATATGTGGTATTATTAAAACTGATCTCACTAAAATGGTTGAGATTTTCAATAGTTGAGAAGATGGGAAATGTACATGTACAGCGAAATGCTCAACAAACTGTCTTAATTTAATTAGTTTTGATAAATTTATTGTGTGCAACATTTTTTTTTAAAAGAAGTCAATATATTCTTAACATATCTAAATTTTAATCACTAGCATAATTTTTTTTAAAAATATTCTCATTTAAAATAATTATCAATAAAAATTTGATAAAAATGTACGGGATTTATCTCTAATTTATCCGTTAATCTTTTATGTGGCGGGACCTGGCCAATCTTTTACGACAACTTTGACATTCTACAAGATTCTTTTCTAGCTAATGATGTATTATAACCCACAAAAATTAGGTGATAAAAGGTTAGAGCTTTCACATTCAAAGTATGACGATAATGACAAATGACGATAATTAATAACCTTAAATCAACACAACAACGTAAGCAATGACCCATGCCTAAGCAAAGCCAAAGTCGCCAAATGTTACCTTTTTCATTTTCCCATTTTATCCCTTGCCATTCCCTTGATATAATTCCCTTCACACACACACGCACACAACTGCGCCCTCAAGAGTTCCACCCTCAAGAGTCAACTGAGACACACAACACAACAACATAAGATGGCCGAAGTGAAGAACAAGCAAGTGGTTCTGAAGGACTATGTCACTGGTTTCCCTAAGGAATCCGACATGGACATTGTCGAAGGCACCATCACCTTGAAGGTTCCAGAAGGTTCCAATGAGGTCCTTCTCAAGAATCTCTACCTGTCATGTGATCCGTACATGCGAATCCTCATGACCAAGGTGGAAGCCTCTGAGGGACTTCGTCCATATGCCCCTGGCTCTGTAAGTCATTCTCTCTCTCTCTCTCTCTCTCTCTCTGGACAACACTTTTGATTTTCTTTATTATTTTTTAAATATTTTTGCCTCGAAAATTCTGTTTTTTAGCTGGGAATTTTGATTGAGACTACGAATTGAATTGCCGCATGTTAAGAACTTTGTAGTTTCTGTCTTAATGATAATCTTACTCTGATATTAAAAGGCATAGTTTTTGATCAAAATTGAGAAGAGGCTTCACTCCTTAGGGTGTGTTTGGTTAAGGGGTGATTTTCTACGGATAAGCTCCTTTAACCAAAACACACCCTTAAAGTTGTATTTCAATAACCGAGATCACTCAAACCACTGCATTTTGTACCACTATCAGAGTCTAACAATTTTTCTAGCAATATTATTGTCACCCAATAAAATAGAAAGTAAGACAATCAAAGCAAGAGCAAATTAACCATAATTTCAAACAAGGTGTTTAAAAGAAGTTACAATCAGATGAACCATACTTGCTTAGTGAGAGGGAGTAGTGAGTTCTGATTACGTGATTAACTAGGGAACTTTACTCCGGGCTCTTGAATAAATGAAATTTTGAAGACAAAAAGAGTAATAATTTCAGTGAGTCAAGAGATATGTGGTGAGAATGAGGAAGATGAGACAGTTCAAATGGAAAATATTAAGTTATTGAATGCAGCTGCAGAACTCTAATAGTTGAAATATAGCTTCAATAAAAAATCTCTGATAGCCATATAGACTTATGATCTTCTTGGTTGGAAATGTAGGATACGTGGTACCGGGCTACTTTTGAAGCTGCATCAATTTGTTAGGAAGTGGGTTGTGTTATTTTCACTTAAAAATCATGGAACTTTGTAGGGATTGTGTTCTTCTTAGGATTACACTCTGTCACTCAGTATGGTTACTCAGAATTCTAGTTCTTCTGTATAACTGATGTACGATGGAGATGTGGGATTGAGAAAATTGAAATTGGAAATTGATAATCGATTATAATATTCAACTTTAAAAGGTTCAATTTTAAAAGGAAAAGTTAGGGGCATCATATCAGGCTGCTTTTCAAAGAGCATGAGAAACGCATGGGTGAAAAGTGAAAGAATCAATTTTTTAAACTTTTCTTTTGGGCAAAAAAACAGTTCAGAAATGAGAAGGCCATGGTTTAAAGGGGTTGGTATTTTGTGAAACTCTAATGGTTGGTTTAGCAGTTTAATCTAAGATGTAATTAATCTAGCAATCTGCAGTATTGATAATTCATTTCAATCATAAATTTTTGTAGCTACTAACTGTTGAATAATTGCAGCCATTAACAGGATATGGTGTGGCTAAAGTCCTGGAATCTGGACACCCCGATTATACGAAAGGTGATCTAGTGTGGGGGTTTACTAAATGGGAAGAGTACAGCTTGGTCCCCTCAACTCTAATACTTTTCAAAATTGAGCACACTGATGTCCCACTTTCGTACTATACAGGAATTCTTGGTATGTATTCAATGATTCCAGTTTTTATTGATTTTTGGTGAATGACGCACTCAATGTCAGTATGATCTGCAAGCCTCAATTTATGAAGTTCTCATGTGATAGATGGATCCTTTCTTTGTCTAGTACCATTATGACAATGGATTAACCATCACAGAAGAAAGAAACCTATTGCATAGGAGGTGGTTGTCTGGCTGTTTATTCCTTTACTCCTTTTCCATTTTGCTCTTTTGTTCAGTGAAGGTTATGGCTGGAATTGATGCTTATTCATTAAGATTATTAGGCTGACCAGCTATGTTTTGTTAGGAAATATTAATTAAATGTCCTTTATACTCATTTGGAACCAATAGCTCACTGTTTTGGTGTATCTGTAACAGCCATTTTCTGTGATAAACTCCTCTCAACTTATAGTATTTGTATTGTAATTTTTTTGTTTTATTTTGTGAATATACATTACGTGTCTTCAGCATAAATTTCAACAAGCAAGCTTATGGATGTTAGTTGCTTATTTTTCTCTCCCTTTTTGTGCCTTTTGACGTGTTTTATTTTTTTCCTCTGAATGCAGGTATGCCAGGAATGACTGCTTATGCTGGTTTCTTTGAAGTAGGCCTTCCCAAGGAAGGAGAGAAAGTTTTCGTTTCTGCTGCCTCTGGTGCAGTTGGTCAACTTGTTGGGCAATTTGCTAAATTAACTGGTTGCTATGTTGTTGGAAGTGCTGGAAGTAAAGAGAAGGTATTTGTCTAATTTCTGTTGTTATATATGCCGTCATAAATGATAAATCACCATAACCTTTTCCTTATTTATTCTGCTACTCCAAGTACCATTATTTTGTAATAGCATAATTATCATACTGAAAAACTGTTCCCAATTTCCAAGATGAGGTAACATTCTTTTGTAACTAGAAATCTCTTGTTAGCGGACACTTTGAGACATCTTGCATGCTTTTGTGATTTCCTAAGATTGTCAGTGGAAATAAAGTACAAGTCTTTGTCAAAGGAGCATATTGTTATTCATGTCTAGTATCAAAAGTTGCACTTTTCAATGTTTGTTATACTTCAAAATTGTTTGCAAAGTATCCTATTATGCATCCAATCCCCCCCCCCCTCCTTCCTGCTTCACCCCAAAAAAATAAGTATTAAGAAATTTATGAAGAGAAATGTGGCAATAGTACTTTTGTTTCTCATTAATTTTGGAATAGGAACACAATCTTGTAAATGAGTATGATTGACAAGACCTCAAATCCATTCAGTTTATATTTATCCACCAAGTAAATACCTACTTTCTCTTTCACTTGAATGTATGTCTTCCACTACCAGGTGGATCTATTGAAGAATAAATTCGGATTTGACGAAGCTTTTAACTACAAAGAAGAGCCGAACCTCAATGCAGCTTTGAAAAGGTCAATATTTAACAGTTTTGTGATAGAGAAATTTGAATTTGATTTGTTTATTGCCATGAAAGAGTGAATTTACCTTGTAACAAATACACCCTAGTGACTAGTATATATCAATTTACAAATCAGATGCTTTCCGGAAGGCATTGACATTTACTTTGAGAATGTCGGCGGCAAGACACTTGATGCCGTGCTGCTAAATATGAGAGTCCACGGCCGCATACCTGTCTGTGGAATGGTCTCGCAGTATAATCTTACTCAACCTGAAGGTGTAACGAATTTGGTGAATCTCATATTTAAGCGGATTCGTATGCAAGGTTTTAGTGTCAGTGATTTCTATCACCTGTATCCCAAATTCTTGGAGTTTCTTTTGCCTAAAATCAAAGAAGGGAAGGTTGTGTATGTGGAAGACATAGCTGAGGGCCTTGAGAAGGGCCCTGCGGCTTTGGTTGGCCTTTTTAGTGGTCGCAATGTTGGTAAACAAGTGCTTGTTGTTGCCCGTGAATAGAAGCGTAAGTCATCTTCCTCCACTGTGGTGTTTACCAGTTTATGATTGTCCTGTGGCAGTGTAAAGTACTAATGTGATTCCAACTTCAGTTATATTTTATGATAAATAAAGCCTGTAGTATATGCAATTCTGTTGGTTATAATTTCCATGCACGACAGATGAGAGTGGAAAGAGGTTTTCATACTTTTTGTTCTTGAATAATCAGTTGTGATTATTTCTAGTTTCGCATTGATGTTCTAAATGTGTTTGTTTAAGCTAAAATAAAAAAGCAGCACTTTTATGATAAATTGTGTTTAGAGCTTGTTTTCAAAAGTTACTCTTACCAATCTCTGAAAAGAAAAAATCAAAATAGCATTTTTGACGTTAACTTTTTTCTTAAAAAAAAAAAAAATCAATTAAATATTGTTTGTTCTTAAAACAAAAAAAGCTAAAGGTATTACAGTTTGATAGGGTGCACGTACAGTATCAATAGTTTATAATTCCAAGCTGTAGGTATTGTTGTTAGAAAGTAATATTATCTAAATTTTTTTAAAACAATGTTATTAATTTTTACATTCTTCTTCAAGGTTATGTATATTATTTATTTTATTTGTACTTCCTAAATCGAAGTTAGTTATTTGCAGTTAAAATCCCAAATAAACTTTAAAACGTTATTTTTAGTGTGATTACGGATTGGTAACACTGCTCTTTTGGCGGCAACTTTTATACTATCGTTTTTTTAGCATGACAAAGAGTGGGAAGAGGCAGTGTAGATTGTGATCAAGTGTTGGAGTTGGTTGAAGACCACAATCCACGTCCAAGATTCGAGAGTTTGCCACATAGCAAGGTTCAGTAGTTGCATTAGAATTTGTCTATAAATAGGGTTAGGATCACTCAAGTACCTTAAATTCCTCATGTCACTGCAACAATGGAGCTACAAGGAGATCTTGAGTAAAGGCATTACTCTTAGTAAATGTCACTGCAACAATGGAGCTACAAGGAGACCTTGAGTAAAGGCATTACTCTTAGTAAATTTTCCATCCTTTCATTTCATTTCTTTTTCATTTTGTCTAATTTGTTTTCATTTTTTTTTTGTTGATATATCAGCGGTAATGAGGATCAAACCCTTAACCTCATTCATATTATCTAAATTTCTCACTGTTAGATCGCTCATAGTGGCTTTAATTTGTTTTTATTTTTGTTGTTTTTCATATCAATTTATTTACATTCTTGTAAGTATATAACACTTATTTCAATCAAATTTGCCGTTAACAATCCTCATTCTAATATTTTATTTCTTTCTTCAATTTGGTCTCTCTCTCTCTCTCTCGCTCTCTCTCTCTCTCTCTCAATTTATTCCATTATTTTTCAATCGTAAATCAAATTAACCTTTTGTCACTCTTCTATGTTTTCACTAGGAGAACCATTTAAAATTTTGGAGACCAAATTGATAAAAAAAATAAATAAATAAAGAGTAAAATACACTTAATTCCTTTAAGGTTTTATAAAATGACACTCCACCCCATTAGTATCTAAAATCTTCACATCCGTTCATCACTGAACCCTATGATGTTAACCTTAGTTTAACCCTTCACAAAACATAAGAGAGAATTATAACCAAACCTCACCCACTTGGGTTAACTTGCCTTATATGCGAGAAAGAGTAAAGCTAAACGTTATCACACCACCAATGCCACAAAGTGAAACAGAGCACCATCAAAATGGATGTAATACGCTAGTGTGGGTTGCAGCTGTTTGTCAATATCGAATCCCAAAAATTCTAAGTTTGAACCCTATGCTTTCTTGGAGGGCTATAAGATTGAGATATTTTCATGAGATCAAAAAAAGTCCCATTAATGGTTCCTTGGATATCAATTAATTAAAGAGAGATTTTTAACAAATTTTAGAGAATGCGTAACCCACTTTTTTTCAACCCAAAAATTGGATTTTGATTCTTAAGAATTTTAATTTGTTTGATATTTTTATTGAATCAAAATGTGGGGTATTCACATTAATTTAAAATTGAGAAATGTAAATAAGTGTGTACTATTCATAATTGTAATCGAAAACAGGTTCCCAACCTTTCTGGATGACCTCGAGCTAAAATTTTTGTAATTGTAATCGATTACACAGAATTGTAATCGATTACAAGAGGCCTATATAGTGTCCGAACGTGGTCTCTCTCTTTATTTCACGCAATTTTCTCTCTCTAAACCTCGAAAGCTCTCTCCCCTTTCTCTAAAATCTTTCCCTTCTTCATCCTTTACCTCCATTCTAAACCTTCTAATCAAAATCTACTCCAACTACACATTATATACTCCCTATTACATCAAATTCTCATCAAAATCCATCTCTGTCTCTCCATACTTCCTTCATTGTGAGCTTAAAGCTTGGAGGAGGAACATCACGAAATCCACTCCCATTCTCATCCTCATTTACTTTCTAATGGTAATTCTTAACACCTTTTCCTTTTCTCTTCCTAAGAATTCCAAATCTTGCATAGTTGGGGGCTTCTCATGAACTTTACGTTAGAGAATTGGGCGTTTTGAGGTTTGGGAGTAATTGGTGTTAATTCCTTGTTCTAGTAACTAATATTTGGTTAATTTATCATGTTTGTAGTGCTAGATGACTCCGATGACTGCTCTATGGGCCCCAGAGCTCTGTAGAGTCAAATTTCCACCTTCGAGATAAGTCTGTGAGTAGATAGTGTATCTCTATCTTGTTTTATAGTATATTTACCTTATATATATATGTGTATGTGTGTGTGTGTGTGTGTGTGTGTGTGTTTGTGTGTGTGTGTGCGTGCGTGCGTGAAAGCTATGAAATTATATTAATGTTTAAAGTATTATAATGTTAAAGCTTTTATTTTCATTAATGTTATGATTTTAAGTTTTATGCACGAGATGATGACTTCTTTTATGAGGATCCATAATAAGTGTATGTATATTGGACAGGGAAATATTTGGGAAAGCCGATGATAGGATCGGCATACTAACAGTAGTATACACTAGCTTTAGTGCATCTCAGATGATTATTTACACAACCACACGCAGTGTGGCGCATGATGGAATACACAGTCACTCAAGGAGTGGTGTGTGATGCAATACAAGGTCACATGAAGGAAAAGGCAGCCTAAATGTGATCTTGATAGATCATTCTGAAATAGATAGTTTTCCATGGATTTTTTTTTTTGAAAAATTAAGTAATATTTGAAAGTTAAGATTTCTATTTGATTTTAACTATGTATATATTAGTCTAATATTTATTTTATGCATAGTCTAGTATGGGTTAAGGACGCTTTATCTCTCATTGAGTTGTAAAACTCACTCATTGCCCTTTTTCTCTTTTTCTAATACAAGTACAGAGTTATGATCTAGTTCTCCTGCCATTGATAATGATCCCTCAGTTTCTACTTGGTGAGCCCTTCTTGTTCAAGCACTTTGGTGTGCAACTCTTAGATTTTGTCATGTAGCTCCAAAATGCCATAGGCAAGGTCCTACCTATGTTGGTTTAGTTGTTGTAGTAAAAGTATATTTATTTTTATTTAAGACAAGTTTGAATCTTAATGATTGAATGGATATGTATATATTTTCATAAGTATGAATGTGTTTTAATCTCTTATATTATGTGTTGTGGGGTGCATTCTGAGAGTGCTTAGATCCCCAATGGTTTTATGTGATTGTGTTATCTGTGCAGGGAGATGATCCGTATTTGGGAATAATCCTGAATACAAAGGAGACTCTGCCTAATTTTTTTTGTTTTTAGGAAAATGTCTGGTATAAACTTGCTAGGGGACGTGTTCCTTATGCGCCGGTCATGCCTTGGAAGTCACATAGACTTAGTGAGGGCATATAAACAAAGTGGACAAGAAAGAGAAACTAAAACACGCATTAGATTTTAAAATAAAAGGAAATAACTGGTCAGTCATACAAGCACTAAAAGAAATTGGTGGAAATGATAGTTCATTTATTCTAAATTTTCTCAATATCTTTATAACTAGAAAATTCATTCACATATCGCTTTCATATAAATAAAACTCAATAGTCCTTAATACGATCAATATGTCTTCCTAACAATTTTCATATATCATTCTTCTAAAAAATAAACCTACTCTTTGTCAAATAATCAGATTCTCGACAATAGTTACATAAGAAGAACTAAATCTTATGGGGAGTAATCTCAACCCATCTAATAATAAATCTAAGCTCATCTCAAGCCAGGGGTCTTGGCTCGCCCGGTACTATCTCATTTGGGTATACTATGTGTACATAAGCCATTATATCTCTTTGCTAACGGTGAATGGTACCATTATATCTCTTCGCTAGTAGTGAACAACGTTCAAATTTATAACCCATCATGATATTTTTTTCAACATAAACTAGCATTTAAAATATAATGCTCAAATTCAATAAATCAACTTTTATAAATCACCTTAACATAATAAAATAAGTAATTACATCATGAGATTTAATAACAAGGAGGACATTCAAAATCTTAAATCTGTTGTCAATGTCAAAAATTAATTTTCAATACAGAAGGGAAAGCAAATTAGCAAAAATAATTATCCAAATAAATCAATAACATAAAGTAAACTAACTAGTTTTAATAGGTTAGTTTCTCCAGCAAAAATAAATTTTCAAAGTATTGTCACTAAGTAAATATTCACTCACAACATTGAAGAATCAACCAAGCTGCTCCCAACATCTCCAGAAGGGTTAACTAGCACCTTACCAAGAGGATCTGATCAACAAAAATGTTTTTGACAAGCTTAGATAATTTATGTGAAGATAATATAACATTTGGCAAGGTTATTATTGAGTAAAACCCCTAAATAGTACTCGCTTACTATTTTATTTCTACTCACTAACTTTAAAAAAAACCTTAAATCTTATCCATAAGAAAAATGTTTGAAATTAGAAATTCACCTCAAGCTTGGGAAGCTAATGTTTACTAAGATTTGTTGGCACAAATGTAAAGAAAATGAGTTTTGGTGATGGAGTAGAGAGGAAGAAGAAAACAACAGAAAGAGAGAAGAAATATATATATATATATATATATATATATATATATATATATATATATATATATATATATATATATATATAGAGAGAGAGAGAGAGAGAGAGAGAGAGGGAGAGAGAGAGATCGAAGGTGAGGGGGTGTTTGTAGGGGGCGGGGTTTACGGTGGATTTATCCACCTCTTTGTCTCTCTTTCTTTTTTTTCCTTTTTAACTTAACACCCAAAAAGACAAAAGAACCCTCACCTTTTTATTTTTTTTCCTTCCCCTACTTCAAAACAATCATGACAGTACAATACCTCCCCCCTTAAAAGAAAAATATGTCCTCGATGTGGGTATTACATACTGACCTTGCACATTAAGAAGATGTGGGTACTTTTCTTGCATAACCACTTCAGGTTCCTAAATGGTTTCTTTACTAGATGGTTCTCGTCAAACAACTTTTACCAAAGCAATGTCCTTAGATCATAAATGCTTCACTCGTCTATCCATTATTGCCATAGTGCTACTCATAATAACTTAGATTCTCATCAAGCTCAACTAGATTATGTTGGATAACATGCAAAGGGTTATAAACTTATTTCCAAAGTATTGACACTTAGAAAACTAGATGAACTGCTGAAAGGTCGAGTGAAAGTGCTAAGTGATATGTTGCTTCCCTTACTCTCTCTAATATCTTAAAAGGTCTAATGAACATTGTGTAATGCCCCAAAGCTTTGCACCATATAAGTTTTAAGGCTCTTTAACTCATGAACCTTTGACTAATCTTTTGGATTCATATAATTGAGTATTTAAATGTTGGTGAGTCTTAGAATGCTCAAGGTCTAGACATGTGTTAGGGCTTATTTTGCTCCTCATCTTTCTTATATAGTCTTCTTGAACATTGTTATTTGATGTATGACTTTATATGAAAGACTTTGTGCATGTATAGTCACTAATTGTGATCAAAATATTCTAAAATGTTATGACATGTTTGGCTGAGAGTTGTCAGGTTTTGATTACTTGGACTAGGTTTTGGGATCAAAGGGTCCAAAGTCTGGAGTCTGGGGTCAAGGTTATGCGCTAGAGGTGCAACAATATAGGTGGGATGGCGGAGTATTGAGATGAGATTTGGGGACCTAGTTTCGAGTTTCGGGTAGATCACCACTTCTCCATTCATTTCCAACACTGATCATGAGTCACCATGAGCAATAGGATGTTGAGGTCTGGGGTCCTGGTTACAGGGTCGAGGCATAAGAGTGTTTGAAACAAAAAAAATATGGAATTTGGAATCTTGGAACAGTGTCTAGGCATTGGCTTTGGCCGCTTAGGTGCTAGCTGCATTTTCTGGAGTGTGGTTCTATCACTGATCGCCTAGGCAATCCTTGCGAGATTAAAAGAAAGGGTTCAAGACCTTTCTTCCATTTCTCTTCAACTTTTATTCTCTTTTCTCTTTCTCTCAACCTTCTTTCCCACAACAACTCCTATCAATCCCTCATTAATTTTCACTTAAATCCACCCCCAAATTCATCTTTATCATCATCACCATCAACTTGCCTTGAGTCTTTTCTTAGAGATTTCACTCTTTCTCATCTTCTTATGAGAGAAAGTAAAGGTAGGAGGAGACCTAGCACTTCCTTTTTGCTCTCATCCTTTTCCTTCACTCTCTAAGGTAACCTTGAGTGTATTCCTCGTTTTATTTACATGGATTTACTAATTCCTTAATAGATTTGAAGTTTTGAGCAATCTAAAGAAGTTTAGGGTTCACATTTAGGGGTTTTGTGTCATAAGGGGTAAAGTGACTAAATTCTTGCCTTTGGTTGTCTATGGGTGACTTATTGTTGATATTGTGATGCTAGATTCTCGTGAGGAATGACCTCATAGCGCGGTAGTTCCAAAAGAGTAAACCCCACTCTTGAGCCATACACTATGAGTGAATATTTTGTCTATGGTTGATGTGTTACATGTGTTAGATTATAAATATACCAAGTCAGTTTATTTAAATATGTTGAATTTATGATTTATTCATTATGATAAAAAGTTTTCATTTTGGTATATGATGTTAAGGAAAGCCTTTCATGAGAAATGATTTAGAGGATGAATTATGAAATTTTAAGGGAAAACTCCCTAGATGGCTATGAGATTTTTATTTAATAATTCCTAAAAAGAAAAAAGAAAATGTTTTTCTTGTGGGAAGAAATCTATGACAGAGCTGTCAGCTAACAATAGACATGTTAGCCATGGTACACCTTGGATAGAACCCCAGCTAGCAAAGGATTGCTAGCCTGGTGTGTTTGGCCCACACATCCATCAGTTATTTTCACGTTGGGAATGGCAATACGTAATGCCCAAATGTGATTTGATTACGTGATTTGATTTCTAGATTAGAGACCTCTATTAGCTCTAACGCTCTTCAGAAGCCACCTAGTGGTATGAATCCTATTGAGAGAAAAGTTTTGATGAACAACAAATCAAGGTTTAATAAAATCTTTTGTAAACTAATGTTTGTTTAAGTGTTTGAATGCTTCTGTGAGTTAGATCAAACAATTCGTATGGGAATGAATATTAGATCGTACAAAGTTCAAGTTCTTTTGCATATCTCATATCTACAACTTGAGAAAAAGAACACTTTGTCAAATTCCTAATCTCTCTCACCCAAGAAGCACATTAGAAATTTCAAAAGGATAATTCTATAAATGCAGAAGGAAGAACAAGCCATCAAAAGGATCACAGATACATTAGAAGGATGAACTATCAAAAAGGCTATATCCAGAAGGGTGACAATTAGACAGTTCCAATTCTTAAAGTACCTCACCCTCAAAGCTTCTTCTGCATGATTCAAAGATTAATTTCAAAAAGTCAAATATGATATAACAAGATCCAAAAGAAGTGTTGACAAGTCGAAAAGCTGGTCACCAGCTATTTTTCCTCTTCTGTGACATTTTTACTTGCTAAGAAAGAAAGCAACATCTTCTCTGTCCAATTATAGACTAGTGGATCAAAACAACTCAAGGCTCAAGATTTGCACACCTCAACGGTTATATTTTGAAGTCTATAAAAAAGCTGGAAGACAATGAACAAGTGGTTAGACTGTTGAATACTTTGCGCTTATTCAAGAACATTCAAAAGCTCTTCTTTCTCAACATTCTAAACAACCAAAAAGTTACTCATTGAAAGTTCTAAACTGAAAATCTTCTTTTCTGCTTTATGCTAGCCAACATTCTCATATTGAGAAGTTAGAGAAGTCACACACACTATATCAAATTACTTATACTCTTTTGAGAGATTTAGTGTGAGTGTATTAAACACAAACCCAAACTTGTTTATTATAACCTAGCCCGCTAGTGGTTCTTGTGGACTTGGAAAGGCTAGGATAAAATACTACTCAATTTAGCTTGGAGAGACTTGGTAAAGACTACTCATTTGTATAGCTTGGAAAGGCTTGAGAAAACTACTCAGTTGTAAAAGCTTGGAAAAATAATACTCAGTTTATAAAATCTCAACAAAGTGTTGATGACTGGATGTAGGTAGTGGTTAGCTGAACCAGTATAAAATTCTCTGTGTTATCTTCCTATCACTATCAATTATTTATTTTATTAATCTATTTAGTCTTCTATTTTGTGTGCTACATTTTTCACATCAAGAAAAACAAGACATTTGCGAGAACAACAATTTTTATTTCTAACTATTTGCTTCTGCACTCCAAGTCTAAGACTTGAAAAAGTTATTCAAAATGTTTTTCAAGAACTAAATTTTATTCGAAGCACGATTCAACACTTTTTCTCATGCTAACTCATTCTACAACCTTCCCCATGCTTGAATTATGTGAAGAAGTATGTCTGCTTTTATACATACGTGAATTGTTTAAATTATATTGCTTATGAATTTGCAAGCAAAGTACTACACATGTTTATATTATTCTTCAAGAATTTATGTATCATTTTTTTATGCCCTGAAGGCTATAGATGCTTATTCCTCATTGAGTTTTATACTCACTCAGTGGTGTTCCTCCTATTTTAGATTTCGGTGTTGAGGCAAGTCCTGCACCTCCAACTCCATAACACTTTAGTTACTCTTCTTTGGTGAGCCCATGATCACGGGCCTTGATTTGGATCTTTTGTAAAGCCAAACTTTGGCTTAGTATTTGTATAGTGCTCCATTTTCACATAGGCAGAGTCCTATTGCTTATAATGAATTGTAATACTTGATTGATCTAGTGCCGCTTTGTTTGTTGCAAGGTAGGGAACTCAGGAACTATGTGTGTGAATGGGTGTTCAGCCTTATGTATAAATGAATATATGTGTATGCATGTGATTCTATATATAGATTTAGCATTCTAGCTGGTTTGAGATGTCGATGCACAGGTTTTAAAATCATGGGGAGTCCTATTCTGAGGAGAGACTGTCTTTTTTTGTAAAATTTTCTTGTTAAGCTAGCTAGGGGGTTCAATGCTCCCTATGCACCAATCACAGCTTGGACTTAGGTCGTGACACCTTAGGCTCAATTTTCCTCGCCTACCAAACCTCAAGATGCCTTTTATAGGAGAAATACGCAAAACACATGTTCCTCTACAACAAACACCAAAGGTCAACGTCTCTAATCCGCTTAAGACTTTTGCCTACTTTGGGCAGTCACTAAGCATTCTCAGATTAACTAGACCTTCTTAATAACTTCTTGTGTTAGATCTAGGCCAACAAGTTTAGATTCTCCAGCCTTGAACTAACTAATTAGTGATCTGCAATGTCTTCCATACAAGGTGTAACATCCCAATTTCTCTAAGCTAATTATCTCATCATTAATGAGTGATTAGAGTAATTAGCAAATTAATCTTGAGTGATTAGAGTAATTAGCAAATTAATCAAGGATTAATTTGCTAGTTAAATAAGCAAAAGCTTGACAACTAGGGAAAGTCAACTAAAAAGTCAATATAGTTAAGAGAGAGGCAAAAAGATAATTTCACTTACTAAACCAATTTGCTAAAATTAAATGTTAAAAATTAAAAATATGATGGTGAGACCATAGGATACCCATGGCTAAGCCTTGGAGAATAGCATGCAAAAATTTAATGAATCAACATCCTAATTATGGAAAAAATTCACAACACTTAATCACACTCATGTCACTTAATCACAATAATTTGCAAAATCGTAACTCCTTACAAACATTCAAACTAGAAATTGCCACTTCTCTTATAAAGTGGCATGAATTTCAGAATACAAGCTAATTGAAACAGAAATTTGAAATAACCATTAAGCGATTGAATCGTGATGGTTTAAATATAGGAACAAACTCGAAAACAACCCTAATTGAAATAGAAATTTGAATAACCATTATGAGATTGAATAGTAATCACTTAAATTTAGGAACAAACTCAGAAATTGCCCCAAAACCCTTAAAAACAATCTGCAGCCCCCTCTCTATTCGCTCTTCCATTTTACCATTTCCTCACTTTCACTCAACTCACAAACACACTCAAGCATGAGCTCCTCTTTTCTTCTCTTGCTAGTCGTGACCTTAAGTATGGTTTGGAGAAGTATTCTTCAACCTTCAAGCTTCCAGTTTTTGTCAGATCACTCCCTCTAAGGTAGGATTCTTATCTTCTTGGCTTGTTCTTGCATGTTCATGACATACGACTAGGGACTCCAGTCTTTCCATGGCTACGACCACCTATCTTTGTCATAAGCTTATTTGTGATTTGAAATCTAATGTTCAAGTCTTTAGAACACATTTTAATTGGTCAAAAGTATTCCATTTGGATTTTTAAAAGATTTAATTGGTTCAAAACTCTCCCTTGATGTTTCTAAAAGATTTAATCGGTTAAAAGCATCTAAAATCATGAACTTAAAGCCTTGTAGGAAAAAGAGACCTTTTCAATTTATAAGGCAAATAATGATGTTCATAATCTCGAAAGTTGGTAACCTAGTAAACATAAAACTCTTATTCACATAGTCTTGGAAGATGAGCCATAGTTTTATCCTGGAAGTTGGTAACCTAGAAAACATAAAACTCTTATTCATATAATCTCAGAAGATTGGTCAAAACTTAGTCTCCAAAGATTGGCCATAGTTCCATCCTGGAAGTCGATAACTTAGTAAACATAAAACTCTTAAGATTGGCCATAGTTCCATCCTAGAAGTAGATAACCTAGGAAACATAAAACTCTGATTCATATAATCTCAGAAGGTCAGTTGAAACTTAGTCTCGAAAGATCAGCCATAGTTTCATACTAAAAGTCGATAACCTAGAAAATATAAAACTCTTATTCATATAATCTCGGAAGATCGGTCATAGTCAATCCCAGAAGTCAGAAATACAGTAAATTTGTGTAACCCTTATCATAACTTAATCTTGGAGATTGGCCCTGATTTAAATTCAGAGATCGGTCACGAATTTAATCTCGGAAGTCAGTAACCTAGCAAACTTACACAATCTATTTTCATAATTTAACCAAGAGGTTAATGAAACTAAAAATTTAGGTCACGACCTTAGGTTGCACACTAACTAAATCAAAGTTCCATGACATAATAGTTAAGAAAAACATATAGATTTCTTTAAAAAAAACTAAGTTAAAAGCTTACAAGACAAACTAAGTTTAAAGATGAAATTTAAATTTATAAACTTGCACCTAATTACCTAAGCTTCGCTCATAAGACTTTGTTGTGTAGTTAGTTAGTTTATAACTAATTATCAATGCATGAATGAATCTATGAAGTGTCAATGTTGAATTTGCAAGTAACTCAGTGCTATGTAATCTTTGGGTTACATGTTGATTTAAATCATAGTTGTTTGATGCTATATATATATGTGTGTGTGTGTGAATGTTTATGAATTTTGTTTATTTGGAATGAATTATGATATTGATGATTATGTATGATTGGCTAAATTTGCTTTTATTCATCATGGTATATTTACATGTTATGTAAGAAGAAACAATTAAGCTACATGTAGTGCATTAACCAAGAAAGGAAACAATCGAGCGCATGATCCTTCCACAAGGGAAAGTGACCCCCAAAGACAAGATGATGGATATGATCCTTCGATCCTTAGACGCATGCTAGTAAGGGAAGGTGATGCCCTTTTCCCCCTCTCCCATAAGGGAACCCTAAGGTGGCGACGGTCACAGTATAAGCTAATTACTATCCAAGTTAAAAAGGCACAAAGCCTAAGAGGGTGGACCAAGTAAAAAGACTTTAAAGGAATTAAGTTAAGAGAGTTAAGAGGTACAAGGCCTAAGATCAAGTTATTAAGTTGCATTAAGCATGTGCATATATTCTTATTTTAGCATTGTTATTTACTTATCCATTATTATCATATGATGAATATGTTTTATCATTCTATACTTTAGAATTTAGTAAACAGGTATGTTTAAAATGAACCAACTTTGGCTAATTATGTTTTTGGACTTAATTAAATGGACTGATTATATGTACACCTTTTTATAATAAACTCGAAGTGGCTAAGATGATAATGAAGACATGATAGTTAAAGTGTTAGAATCCTATTGAGAAATTTTGATTTCTCACCTATACTTTCCATGTTGCCTCCAGATGTAGAAAGGATCCTCAGTGGGGCATTTGGGGATACCCCCAACTGTTAAGTGGCTTTATGATGGGGCGCGTGATGCCATAGTGGTAGTGACCACCACTACGACATTACACAATGTTTCACTTAGGTCGTCTCGATAATGCAGCTAAGGTCCTTTCCGCTCCTGCACTTGCTGACTATTCGGATGTTCCTGCGGTCTCCATCTGCCTCGCCAAAATGCGAACTCATGGCTGGTGAGTTTAGTGGGACAATAGTTTTCTCTAGATTTGTAGTAGTTGTGGTGCCAACCATTTGTGGATGCTTATTATAATATTAATGTTTACTTCTTTATGTTCCTAGTTATCTTATGTTGTTCGAATGGATTAGATTTATTAAAGTTTATGATTATTATCAGTTATTTATATTTCTAGTATGATGTGCTATTGTTTAAGTGTATCGTCTTAATGTTTTTCCTTTGATTAATGTATCCTATATGCTTACTATTCCATGATCAAGGCTCAAGTTTTTCAAAGAGTTTTCAAAAAATAAAATAAAATAAAATTGCCTATTATTTTCAAATAAAGTAATTTGAAGAAAAGGTTAAGTTTTCTACAAAGATGAAAGGTAACAACTAATAGAATCCAAATGCGACTTAAGCGTAAGTTGGAACTACTAGGGTGTTGGATTTAGGTATCAGAGTAGTTCATCCTGATAGAGCCTGAGGGTGAGACTGACTATGCTTCCAAGCATAATTCCTTGTTTGCTAGTTATGTCATGTCATAGAACTTATTTGTATAATAGGATTTAGGTATTAGAAACTCATGACCACTTAGTGGTGTGTGCAGTTGGTTGCTGTCACACTTAGCAGCATATTGAGCCTGATCAACTCAATGATTACTTTTCGATGTGTAGGAACCAAATGGCAAGCCACGTGCATCATGAGAATATATTGAAAGTATACCTGTCACCACAGAATTGGATGCCTAAGCATCCTAACAAGTCAAAGGCAAAATGTGAGCTTGTCTTCCACCAGTCTACCATTGACCCCTGCCACCTTATCCTTTACTACCCGGCTAAGTACTAGTAGATCCTCAGCCACTTGAACTACCAACATGTCCTCTTGGAGCTGCCAGTGCTAACACTCCACTAACAGAAGGTTGAGAGTGTGACCTAAGATAGTTACTTACAAAATTCCCCATCTAATTACACTAGTAACACCCTGCAAAGCCCTGCCTACAAGTTCCAAAGTGCCTTTTCCTGCAATTGATGCAAGTAACAAGAGCTCTGTCAGAATATCTCAGATTCTGGGAGGGACATTAACTATGAGCAATGCTGGCTATTCGACTACCCTAAATGTTCTATGACCGAGGAGGCCCCTACTAACCCCGATGATCCTAGCCATCATCACCACTAGAACCTCCGCTGTTGCGGCCTTGATGGCCACTATGAGCAACATATGAACGTGATCTCTTGCGTAAGTCATGAGAAGATCCACCCCTATCTTTGCCTCCTTGGTCAATTGCTAAGGCCCTTCTCAAGGCCTCTTCATATGTCATTTCAATCCCTGCCAATACATTGAATATATAGGGCCTAAACCTTTAACAAAGCACCGAACATATAACTCCTCTGTAGCAATAAAGTGGGGTGCATACTTTGCAAGTCTTTCAAATTGGACGCTATAATCTAGTACAATCATTTGATCTATTTGCACAAGATACTCAAACTCCCACACTCTATTGACTCAGACACTTTTTGGTAGGAAGCGAAAACAAATGAGTAAACTCATCCCATGCCAAAAGGGGTGATCCTGCTAGCCTCACATGAAGCACAATCTGATACTAGTCTCTAGGTAAATCTTGCAGTTGGAAAGCTATAACCATCTGAGTAGGAGAGCACCCCAAAGTTATACAAGTCCATGCCATATCATCCAAGAACTTTTGAGGATCTTCACTTGTGTCTAAGCTACTAAACACTAGAGGATTATGCCTTGTGAATGTAGACAAAGAAACCTTTATCCCCTTATGCTGTGCAGGTGATTGCTTAATATGGGCTGTCTCTTGACTAGACTCTGAATCCTTTGAGTTTGAACTCCCTGAGGTTGTCAGTTTGCACTGAAAATATTCACCAATTGCTGAAATGATTGTTGAATATTATGCATCCCAGCAGCTAGTTTGACTAATGCAGGGCCCCCATGCCTAGATCTAGGAACCTCAACCTCAGGCATCCTGCCACCCCCTCCATGTCTCCCATGGTTGCGACCACGTCCATGACCTCTTAGGGGTGCTGTATGAAGTTGAGTGGAAGCCTTATCAGTAATTGGCTTCTTAGCAAGTTTCATCCTTGGTGGCATCATCATCTAGGACATTAACAAAGATTAGAAGATAGGTATAATCATGGAAG
This sequence comes from Pterocarpus macrocarpus, assembly GCA_031439585.1. Classification (NCBI taxonomy): domain Eukaryota; kingdom Viridiplantae; phylum Streptophyta; class Magnoliopsida; order Fabales; family Fabaceae; genus Pterocarpus; species Pterocarpus macrocarpus. Next base: position 13,910,591 of record CM062516.1, on the reverse strand, counting down.
AGGAACTAGAAAGATAATCACTAAACAAATTATGACAACTCGAATAAAAGACTCCAGTTTAACTATGGGCATTCATAGCCTCCTGCATGTACATTGTGCCTCAATACACAAATTACGCAAAAGATTCTGTAATTGCCCAAATTTTGCAGCCATTAGGACCTACTAACCTGACTCTGATACGAACTTTGTCATGAACCAAACTTAGGTCATAACCGATGCACAAGCTAATCACACTCGTTTAGCCTGGCAAGCCTAAGATTAGAGTTCTACTCATATAACTTAACAACTTAAGCATTGGAGCTACCAAAAAATTGAACATCCCATATAACAAATAAAGCTGCTCCATATTGTGAATTTTTATCTAGAATCACTAGCCAGAATATTTCCAAAGTACTAATCATAAGAATCAAAAGATCAGTTATACAAAAAGAGCACATATATACTTTTTGATTATATACATAACCCAAAAAGATAATCATATGCCCTATGGCTACAAAATACTAGAGTCAACAAACATGGGAGCCTCCTCTAGTAGAGGCCTACTAAAAAGAATCTCCTGGCTAGAACAGCAAATTCCAAGATCCTACTACTCAGCATCATGTGAATATGAGGAAATAGGGTGAGTCAAACAGACTCAGTGAGGGAACATAAATAAAGTGGATAGGAAGGAGAAACTAAAATACGCATGAGTTTTTAAAATAAAAGGAAATAATTTTTAAAATAAAAGGAAATAATTGGTCAATCATACAATCACTAAAAGAAATTGGTGGGAATGACAATTCATTGATTCTATATTTTCTCAATATCTTTATAACTAGAAAATTCATTCACATATCACTTTCATAAACAGAACTCATAAATAAATCTCATTAGTCCTCAATACAAACAATATGTCTTCATAATAGTTTTCATAAATCATTCTTCTCAAAAATAAACCAAATCTTTGTTAAATAATCAAATTCTCCACGAGAGTTACATAAAAAGAACTAAATCTTGTGAGAAGTAATCTCAACCCATCTAACTATAAATTTGATCTCATCTCAAGCTGAGGTCTTGTCTCGTCTAGTACTATCTCATCTAGGTATACTACGTACACATGGGTCATTATATTTCTTCGTCAATGGTGAATGGTACTTCACTAATGGTGAATAGCGTTCTAATTTAGAACCCATCATGGTCTTTTTCTAACATAAACTGGCTTTTAAAATATAAAGCTCAAATTCAATAAATCAACTTTTATCAGTCACCTTAACATAATAAAATAAGAGGTTATTACATCATGAGATTTTAAAATAATAATAAGCAGGACATTCAAAATCTTATGTAATACCCCGGCCTAAAATAAAGCATTTGATTTAAAATAAAATTTTAATAACAGAAAATTTTTAAAAAAATTTATATAATTTAAGTTTGTAATATCCAATTAAAAAATAAAATGCCTATTTAAAATAAAATATTTATAACCGAAAACTCTAAATAAAAAAAATTCATAACTTATACTTTGGGGATTTCCTCTAATTATTTTTAGGAATATAGTGATAGAATAATTAAAATTGTTATATAGAAATTTTGAAGTATTTATAATTTAAAAAAAAAAAAAATAGAAACCATGATGCACTATAAAATGATTGGTGCACCCTAGACCCCTCTCTCCCTTCATTTTCACGTCTCCAACTTTCTTCCCGATGCACTATTGCTTCATGGTGAGTGATATATTGGTCCTCTGAACTTTGGGACCAACGTTAGTCCCTTGTTAATAAATTAATAAATTCTATTTGCAAAATAGGGTCTCTGAAATTTTTTTTGGCAAAAAGAGTCCTTGCTCAATTACATAGTGTCGGAGAAATTTGTCCGACTTCGACAGATGGTGTTCTCCCTCAAAAAGAGTCCTAGCTCAATTACACTTTGGAAACCTCTCCACCCTTATCATCACATCCCCAAAAGAATACCATTTGCACTGCATTCCAAATTTGTCCATTGAGGCTGAGGTTTAGGATCTACAAAAGGTTTAGGAAGAACGGCACGGTGTAGGAGTTTGGGCTTTGTTTTGGTAGCAAGGGCTTGTTATATGCAAAAGGTTGAAGACTAGCATAGTCGGTTGAGGGTTTCTAAATGGTAAAGGTAGACCCAAGCCCATTATCTTAACCTCTCACTATTTTCTTCTTCTCCCATGCATTCTTCTGAGAAGAAGAGTCTGAGAAAACACTAAACTCTGGAAAAGGAGCGTGATGTTTGTTCGTTTCTCCTTCTGTTGCCTTACCTCAGCTCCATAGATGCATCTTTTTGCACCTGTAACTAAACTGATACCATCTTTATTGAATAATTAAATTAAGACAAGCTTCTTTTAAAATTATCAGTGTTATTAAATGAAAGCATTTGTGATAAAGAACTCAACCACTGTGTATTGACAATTTTATAATGGATATCAAAGACTATCCAACCTTCGTTTCCAGAGCTATCCATTCCCCATTTCCTCCACCATTCAAAGATGGCCAATGTCCCCAGCTCAACCCCAGTGGAGAAAATCACAACGCCCCTATGCAAATATAAGTATCTCAATCATTTAAAATTATTTTCTTAACTGAAAAAAGACTGGTTAAATAAAAGCCATCCGATCTAAAATAGAATAAATCCAACGGTGCTGAGTGTTTAAAAAGACTACTTTTTACATGGGATTAACGTAACTCCCAAACATACGAGGAGTAACATATCATCCACCTTACTTCATTTTGTCTCCCTTTCTCTGTTACTCTCTTTCATTCTCACTTCCTCTCTCAACTTGTTGTCTCTCTCCTCTTGCTCTCTCACTCACCAATGCCATCAACCTTCCCTCCGCTATACACCGCCATCGCATACCCTTCCCTCAGTTCGGCTTCTTCCTTTGCCTGGTTTTGCTCCTTTCCCCGCAGTGCTGTCTCTGCCGCGAGTTGCCTCTCTTCTCCACTGTGCGTTGCCTCCTTTTCTACCTCGAGATGCTTCTTTTTCTGCCGTGGCTTGCTATCACGACAATTAGTGATAATATATTTATAATTTAATTTTTATTCTTATTTTTTTTAAATATATATTTTGACAGCTACTTATTTTTTAGTTGAACTTTTAAAGTCGCTTATATTATTATAGGGTGGATTTATTTGTATTTCTCGTTAAAAATGAAGTATTTTGTTTTTAAATTTTTTTAAAAAAAGATACTTATAAAATTTTTAATATTATTTATTTATATTTTAAAAAATATAGAAGCAGAAAATAATCAATTTTTCTTTTTTTTAAGAAGCAAATAGGGAGCTACTTCTCTCAGAAACAGATATAGAAGCAATAGAAAAGAGAATGTTACTCCTTAAAATTAACAACCGCTTTCTTTCCACTTAATTACAATTTTGTCTTTAAAATTTTTATAAACTACCGCTCATTTCTTACTCTCATGCTCTCTCTCTTCATATATTTAATTGTAATTTTATTAAATAAAATACTTCTACATTTATCATATCTAAATAATTTAATAAATTTTAGTTTTGATAAAAAATATTTATACAATTATATCCAAATATAAAATAATTTTTGCTTTTGCTTCTACTAATACTTCTTAAAAAGAACTTCTCCTAGAATCTTAATCAAATGGATCCATTATGTTATCTAGTTCTATACATTTGTAGGTGGGACAAGTATTTTGAAGATTTGTTCTCCGATGCTCCAATTTAGTTTAAGAATTTCCTGTATTGTCATCAATTGATATTTGAAATTTGATTATTTAAATATTTTGAAATTGATATGATGCTTTAAATAGATATTATAAACTCGGATAATAGAAATTACAGATTTTGATATAGTAAGGTTTGAAATTAATTCCCGTGCACTATTTCTAAACTTAATATTATTGGCATGATTGAAAAGGTTTGAAATTGGCATTTTAGATTCTAAAATTTAATATATTTGAGAATTATATTGGATTATAATATTATAGGAGTTGAAAATATGATGAACTTGATTTCTGAAATGAAGTTATTAAAGCACACTATTTAAATTTTGGATAAATGGTTTTCTTTACAAGAGAAATATTTAACAAAACTGTACGCTAACAGCAATAAACGTTAGCTCTGGGTGCACCTTAGTTTGACCAACCCAGTTAGTAGGGGTGTTGCTATCCCGACGTAATGGTCACGCGTTCGGCACTGTTTGTCAATCCTTCAACATAGGACCATTGGCGAGATATATGTTCTTGTTGATCCTTTGGGGATGCCCGTTAGTGAGACGTGTCTGTTCTATTCTGTTTTGACTCGGTAATTGAGACCTCCCTTTCTAAACTTCAGGTATCTATTATTTTTTTTAAACTAGTTTTAACTCTATATTAAAATGTACTCAAATTACCAAATTTTGGAAGTACTAATTTGTTGATGATGACTTTTTATTTCAAATTTTGTTTTATTTTTTGGTTTACCATATTCTCGTTACATGCATCATGTTTGATTTGGAACATCTCTTGTATATGTATATGGATATCTATATATGGATCTTTTATGAAAGTATCATTAATTGATTATATTTATTTTATTAAAAGCTCGTGCTTGCACTTGTCCTACTCCCTATTATAAGTATGTTATCTCTCACTGAATCTATTTTACTTACTCCTCACTCTTCCGCTATTTCAAAGTTAGGTACAGGCTACGAAGGGTTCGTATCAATAGCTAATGGTATAGAAGCTCCGCGAGTTCGACAAATTAATCCGTGTGGGCCTCTAGGTTGTCACTGTATTTTGATCTATATATAGCTAAGTAATTATCTGTAAATATTTTTAATTGTGCTCCATAACCCATAGGCAGGGTTTGGCTTCTGCTGTAATATATATAGTCGTAACAGATTTGGTTTTGAAAATGTCTATCCACACTTGTTTGTGTGTGTTTCGCATATTCTGAACTTGGTGAGCATTTTGAGAATGTTTGTTATTCTTGAGCTTGTATTCTGAGTGTTGTCGATACTTTGATTCTGTGGTTGGATTGTATATTTCTGTTTGCATATTGTTGGGAATGCCTAGTTTTTAGGGGAAATTCTACCCATTTTACAGGAAATTCTTGGATAGGTTTGCTGGGGAATCATGCTCCCTATGTGCTAGTCATGGTCTCGATTGGATTGTGACATCTTAATTCAGTTATTGATGTCAAAAATATAATTTTCAATACAGAAGAGAAAGCAAATTAGTAAAAATAATTATCCAAATAAATCAGTAACATAAAGTAAATTAATTAGTTTTAACAAGTTAATTTTTAAAATATTACCACTAAGTAAATATCCACTTACAACACTAAAAGATCAACCAAGCTGCTCCCGAACAACTTCGAAAAGGTTAATTGGCACCATATCAGAATGATCTGATCAACACAAATGTTTTTGACAAGTTTGGATAATTTATTCGAAAATAATCTAAAATTTGGCGAGCTTATTAGTGATTAGAACCCCCAAATAGTGCTCACCTACTATTATATTATTACTCATTAACTTTAAGAGAAAATTTAAACCTTACCCACATAACAAAAGGTTTGGGATTAGAAATTCACCTCAAGATTTAGAAACTAATGGTTACTAAGTTTTGTTGATGCAAATGTAAAGAAAATGAGTTTTGGTAGTGGAGTAGAGAGGAAGAAGAAAAGAGTAGAAAGAAGAAGAAACATAGAGAGAGAGAGAGAGAGAGAGAGAGAGAGAGAGAGTAAGGGCTGTTTGTGGGAGGCAGGGTTTATGGTGGATTTATCCACCTTTTTGTCTCTCTTTTTTTTAAAAATAAAATTTAACACCAAAAAAAACAAAAGTACTCTCACCTTTTTATTTATTTTCCTTCCTCTACTTCAAAACTATGCTGACACTACATAGAACCATTTATATTTTATATTTCAATTGCAACTTAGAACTACCTGAACTAATTAATTTAACATGGTTCTGCAAGATCAAAAAAATACACAACTAGATGCTCATTTATTCATTTAGCCAACCCAAACACGTATTATTATAGAAAGAAAAAAGTACAATAACCACTATTGAGATTTTTAGAACAAACACTTATGAAAAATAGGACATTTCACTCCATTATAATATATATATATATTGTCATAAAACTTATAATAATTATCATTAAAAAGTTTTAGTATATATGTGTTCGGAGGTGGGTTACCTGAGCAATTTCCTTACTAAGAATGGGATCCCAAGCTGCTCGAATGAGTACTTCCATGGTGGTGAGGGGTGTACCTGCAAGGACTCCGACGCTCAAGTCAGTGAGTTCAGGAAAGTATGAGAGTAGGTCAGAAAGAGATACTTTACGTTCGAGGCTGGACCCATATATATGAGTGAGCGGTTGAGAGATAAGGGGGATTAATCCCGCCTTTGTGGGGGATAACCCGGGACGTCCTTTATCATGGGGGATAACGGATGGGTTTGAGTTTACCGGCTACACGTGAGGGAAGAATCGTTCCGTGCCGTTAGGGAGTAGAGGGACCTAACTCGGGTTTGGGCCTCAACTCGGGTTAATGGCCCGAGATAGGCTTGGTCTGTTAACGACTTCGAGGTCTATTTGGGCCTAGTCTTCGAGCCAAGTCGGGCCCCCATACTACAGTCCAGAACAGTGCCCCCAACTCGGTATTGGAGGTGGATTCCTCGGATGCCGAGTTCTTCATGAGTCTCCGAGTTAATTGCTGCCTTCTAACATCGGACTATCATTTAAGTGATTTGGCGCTTTTCCTGTAACGATGTCTGGGGTCTTCGCGAACTGGTGATGTCCTTTCGCCTCGTAGGTCACGTCTCGTAACCTTGAGTGGACACGTGCCTTTTGGGCGCCTCGTTCAGAGCACCTCATCATTTTAAACTGGGGCATTATTTCCATTTTGCCCCCATTCCTTTTGTGCTAGAAGACGGTTATGCCCTTCGCAACGCTTGGGTTGCGCGGCAAAGGACGTTTTTAGTCCTATAAAGAGGGGTTTCATGCGTTCGTTGCTCATTTTCCTTGTCTTGCCCAAAGGTATTCGTCGCGCGGAGGAAGCAGAGGAGCAGTGTGGGAGTGTGATTGTTCGTGCCACCGTTATCTCGCTAGTAACAGGTATGCTCCTTCCCTTTTGTTTTCTGCTTCTGTGACTAGTATTGCTTCGTTGGGTGTTAGGTTAGTAGTGGCTTGGCTGCCAGTGATTCATTTTCGCTTTATGCTTTGGGGCGGTTTCAACCCCTACTTCGTTTGGCTTTTTTGCTTCCGCTGCCCGCCAGTGGCTTTTCGTATAGAGGGAAACCACCATAGGGAACCTGTCTCTTCAGTCCCCATTTTGTCTTTTATGGGTTCCCGACTTAGACTTTTCCCGAGTTTATGACGTAGGGGTGGTTTCCTGCGTAGGTTTGGGATCGCGAAAAAAATGGTCAAGAAGAGAGCTCTAACTTTTCCTCCCGAGATCAACTTTATCTACCGGTGGGTTGATCCCGAGGTCCTAGGGACTCCCTTGGTCATAACCCGGAATTCTTGACTCACTTCAGAGAAGAGAACCTTATCTCGCCAGAGGGCGAGTACAAGGAGGAGTATTATTTGGAGGCTTTGGGTCCGAGCGAGAAGGTGAGCGACTTTAACCTCGAAGGGGGGCCTCAGTGGATGTGGTGTTATGACGTCCTTATCTCCAAGCTGGGAGTTCGGATTTTGTTTACCCATTTTCAAACGGAGATTCTACACCGCTCCTTCTCAACTCCATCCGAATAGTTAGGCGATGATTCGGGGTTTCGAGATTATTTGCGAATATCTCGAATTAACGCCATCTCCGGACACTTTCTTTTTCCTGTTCACATTGACCCGACCTGCTGGTGGTGGATTAACCTCGGGATGGCTATCCTTCCAAGCTCATGCCAATCGAAAGATATTCCACCTATACGAGGAATCCTTCCATAATTTCAAACCTGTTTTCTTCAAGGTTTTCGGGTGCTCGAACTCGATTCCTTTTTGGGAGACCTTGGAGGGGGAGTTTCGATTCAACATCTTTTGGTGTAAGCATTTCAGCGCTCCCCGGATAGAGGACAATTCCTTTAAGCCCGAGGAGAAGGCTGTTATCGACTTCCTCCTCGAATGCTTTGGGAAGAATCATCTGAACTTAAAGAACATAGTTGGTGTAGATCCTGGGGAGGCCAGGCAGTATTTAGGTTGCCATTTTCCTGTTATAGCTTGCATATCTTATGCCCCCTTTTTTTGTCAGACGCTTATTGTTGATGTCTCTTTTGCAGACGGGATGGCCCTGAAGTCCGCCCTTGTCGAGTTTCGCAGGAGGATATTGAAGAGGTCGCACCAGGAGGATGGAAGTAACAGCCTAAAATCGGCGGGGTCCGGAGAACCGGTGTTTGCTTCTGTTCCTGATAAAGTGGCCCCGGAGGCCCGATCTTCCAAAAAGCAAAAGTCAAGTAAAGCGGCCAAAGGGAAATCCGTGGCTTTCAACCCCGAGGGTCTTCCCTCGCCGAAGGTGTGGTCCGACGTCCATGTGATGGATAAGGATTTCCCTTATTCCAACTTCATGGATAAGGAGTTGATGGTCCCTGCCCTTCTCGAGCGCTTACAGGGTGACAACGAGAACCTAGCCGTGAAATTCCAATGAGCGGGGCGTGCCATGCTGAAGTTGCCGGCCCTACTCCGATATTCGGAACTAATTATTGCCTCCAGTGTCCGAGCTATGGAGGAGGTAAAGGTCTTGAAGTCCCAACTCTCCCTTCTTCAAGATGAGAAGTCAGCTTTGGAGAAGGCCAAGGAAGACGAGATTAATGGGTTGAGGGAGGCGCTTGAGTCGAGGGACTAGCAACTGGAAGATTCCCGTTCTCGGGTGTCGGAACTTCAGAGGGATTGCGCCAACTTTTCGGAGGTTGCTGCTAGGGCGAGGAATGAGGTGGCTCGGGTGGAGCAGTTATGGGCGAGGTCGGCTGGGGTGATTAAGGAGTTCCTCTTGGAGCAGTGCCAAATTATTTGCCCTAACGCTGATTTCAGTGAATTTGGGTTGGACAAAGTTGTGGTTGATGGTCACATCGTTGTGGCTCCAGAAGAGGATGACGATGGTGCCGACGACCCTGAGGCTAATCCGAAGGAGTAGGCGTCCGACCTTTGCCATGTTTGTATTTTTTATTACATTGCCCTTTTAGGTTTTAGGGGCTCTTTTTTGTATATCTATTCAACGTTGGAAACCTTTTGGAATGGAACTCGGTCATCTATTTTGTTTAATTGATGCGCCAGTTATATTCTCCTAAGTTGAACCTTGAAGGGAATATTGGCGGCACCTTAATTGCTAGTATTGATGCGCTAGTTATTCGCCCAAGTTAGACCTTGAAGGGAATATTGGTGGCGCCTTTTATTGCTTTACCAAACTGAATGTTGTCCGAGTTGGATTTAGCTAAGATTGTTTGGTCAAGTTAGTGATGTGACATCGACCCAAGGTTTGACTCCGGACTTTAATCGTATTCGGAATTACGTGTCCGAGACATCATACCGGGATCCGTTTTCCTCGACCAAGGGGTGATCAGTCCCTTGGGAGAATTAAGGTGGGTTGAAGTCGTTAACCATTACGTGTAAAATAACGGAAGCAAAAGGAAGAATTAACAACATAAAAATAATAATAAAGTGATGTTAAATCAAACTAAATAAAGATAACACATAAAAGCAAATACCGATAAGAGTTTGCTAGTTACTGCTCGGCCCACGAAGTTCCGCCTTGTTAAAACCTTCTCGGGAAAACCCAGTGGGACAAAACCCGAGGTAAGAAAAAGAGTACGGCTATCTCACGTGGTATGTACATCAGATAAAAAATTTTCGGAGGTTGGAAGAGTTCCATGACCTTGGAATCTCTGTGCCCGATAAGGCGGAGAGTTTGTATGCCCCCTTTCTTAAGACGTCGATAACTCTGTATGGGCCTTCCCAGTTTGCAGCTAATTTCCCATGACCCACGGGAGGTTTTCCGATGTCAGCTTGTCGGAGAACCAACTTTCCTTTGTTGAAAGTCTGGGGTATCACTTTGGCATTGTATCTTTGGGAGATTTGTTGTTTGAGCGCCTTCTCCCTTAGATGAGCCATTTCCCTTGCTTCGTTTGACAGCTTGGACTCCTCCCGAAGTGCGCGGTGTAGGTTGGAATATGACGCGCGAGCTTATCTCCTCGACTTCGATCAGTATCATCGCGTCCATCCCGTAAGTCAGCTTGAAAGGAGTTTCTCCCGTTGTTGAATGCGGGGTGGTTCTATAGGACCATAGAACGCTCCCGAGTTCGTCGGCCCATGCCCCCTTTGCTTCGTTGAGTCTCTTCTTCAGTCCTCGGAGGATGACTTTGTTGGAAGCTTTAGCTTGGCCGTTTGCTTGAGGGTGTTCGACCGAGGTAAAGTGGTGTTTGACTTTGTGGCTAGAGAGAAATCCTTGGAACTTCTTATTTATGAACTGGGTTCCGTTGTCCATGACGATCGAATCAGGTATTCCGAAGTGGGTGAAGATGTTCCTCCATACGAATTTCTGAGCCTGGGAAAGCGACTCTGCTTCTATCCACGTCGTGAAATAATCTGTTGCCACAATGAGGTACTTCACTTGTCCCGCGACGAGTGGGAAGGGACCTAGGAGTCGAGTCCCCACTTGCTAAAGGGCCAGGGGGACATGATTGACATTAGTTCGTTGGAAAGGGCGAGGTGGAAGGTGGCATGTTTCTGGTAGCTAGAGCACTTTCGAGCATACTCTATTGAGTCCTTCATCATCGACAGCCAATAGAATCCAGATCGTAGAACTTTTAATGCCAGCAACTTCCCTCCGAGGTGATGGCCGTAAGATCCTTCGTGAACTTCCTCGAGAAGGGCAGGAGCCAGATCCGGTCCCACGCACCTTAGCAGTGGCTGGGACAACCCTCTTCTAAATAGTTGATCATTGATGAAAGTGTAGTAGGAGGCTTCCTTGGCTAGTCTCTTGGCATCAACGAGATTTTCTGGTTTGGTTCCATTCCTCAAGTACTGAATGATAGGAGTCATCCAGTTGGGAACCTCGTTGATGGACAAGATCGGAAGGACATCCGATATTGACGGGAGCTTCAAGGTCTCTTAGATGAAACTCTGGTTGTTTCTTCCAGGCTTAGTACTTGCCAGCTTGGAGAGGATGTTGGCCCTGGCATTCTCTTCCCGTGGAACATGTCGGAATTCTATCTGAGGAAATTTTTCCGCGAGTTCTTTTACTTTTGTCAGGTACTTCTGCAGTAGAATGTCTTTAGCTTGGTATGCCCCGATGACTTGGGAAGTCACGACTTGAGAGTCACTGCACATCAAAAGTTGGGATACGCCGACGTCCATGGCTAATTTGAGGCCTGTGATGAGGGCTTCATATTCGGCCTGGTTGTTGGAGACCGAGAAGCTGAATTTAACAGACAGCTCGAGGATAATTTCACCTTCCTTTTCGAGAATCGCCCCGGCTCCACTTCCTTTCGAGCTGGAAGCTCCGTCCACGTGTAGCATCCAACCCGATTCTGGGGTATCCGCCTCGTCCACCATCTCAGCTAAGAAGTCGGCCAGTGCCTGAGATTTAATGGCAGTCCTTAGTTCATATTGGATGTCGAATTCCGAAAGTTCCACGGACCATGATACCATCCTTCCTGCCAGGTCCGATTTTTGTAGGATTTGCCGTATTGGCTGGTCAGTTCGGACGACGATTGTGTGGGCTTGAAAGTACTGGCGAAGCTTCCGAGCTGCAATGACTAGGGCCAAGGCAACTTTTTCAATCTTCCAATATTTGGTCTCAGGTCCGTGAAGCACTTTGCTAATAAAGTATACCGGGTGCTGTTGTTGGGAATCCTCCGGACCAAAGGCCCAAGAATGGCAGTAAGGTTTACGTGATAGATATAGGAACAATAGTTTTTTGACTTCTGGCTTGCTGAGTATAGGCGGGCGAGACAGGTAGTCCTTGAAGTTGGTGAAGGTGGCTTCACATTCTGGCGTCCACTCAAAGTTATTCCCCTTTTTTAATAGAGAAAAGAGGGGAATGGCTTTCCTGGCCGACGCGGCCATAAATCTCGAAAGAGAGGCGATTCTTCCCGTGAGGCATCGTACTTCTTTTACTGTCATCGGACTTTTCATTTCGAGTATTACTCGGCATTTGTCGGGGTTTGCCTCAATCCCCCGATGTATAAGCATAAACCCCAGAAATTTTCCGGCTTCTACAGCAAAAGCGCATTTGTGTGGGTTGAGTCTCATGTTGTGCTGTTGGATTCGGTCGAATACGACCTTTAGGTCAGACAGGAGATTTTCCTCTTCGCGAGACTTGACTAACATATCGTCGATATACACTTCCATCAAATCGCCAGCTAGATCTGCAAACACCTTATTCATGAGCCTCTGGTATGTTGCTCCCGTATTCTTCAGTCCGAAAGGCATGACCTTGTAGCAATAATTTGTCGTTGGGGTTATAAACGCCATTTTTTCTTCGTCGAGCTTGAACATCAGGATCTGATTGTACCCCGAGTAAGCATCCATGAAGGTGAGCAGTCTAAACCCGGAAGCAGCGTCCACTAACCCATCAATGCTTAGTAGGGGATACGGGTCCTTTGGGTAGGCTTTGTTCAAATTGGTGTAGTCAACGCACATTTGCCATTTCCCGCTGGGTTTTTTTACTATCACAACATTTGACAACCACGTCGGGTATTCGATCTTGCGTGTGAAACCGGCTTCCAAGAGGCTCTGAACTTGCTCTTGGACCACGAGGGCTCTTTTTGGGCTCATTCTCCTTCTCTTCTGAGTAACCGATTTTGAACCGGGGAAGACAGAGAGTCGGTGGGAGACAAATTTCGGGTTGATTCCCGGCATGTCGGCGGCAGACCATGCGAACAAATCTACATTGGACTTGAGGAGGTTGATTAAGCCTTGTTTCAGTGGGATCGGAAGTTTTTTGTTAATCCGAGTTACTTTCCAGTTTTCGCTCCCGATTTGGATTTCTTCCAACTTGCCGTCTGGCTCTGGTCTCTCCCCTTCAATTTTTCTTGTGTCCAGGTCTATCATCATGACATTCGAAGAATTGAGGGGCCGGGCTTCGGCCTGAGACACCACCTTTTGTTGCTTTTGTATTTCCAGGCTGGCGTTATAGCATCGCCAAGCCGCAGCCTGGTCGGCATTTACAGTGGCAATTTCCCCTTAGTCAGTAAGGAACTTCATGGTCAGGGATGCCGTTGAGATAATGGCACTTATCTTGTTCAATGTTGGTCTTCTAAGTATGGCGTTGTAGGCCGAGGGGCAGTAGACAACTAGGAAGTTGACTTTGATCGTCCGGGTTTTAGATCGGGATCCCAAGGTTATGTGGAGGGTAACGTAACCCTGGTGGTGGACTTTTATCCGGAAAATCTGATCAGCTCCTCCACTTGTGTTTGGAGGTCGGCGTTACTTAATCCGAGCTTATCAAATGCGTCTCGGAATAGAATATCCGCCGAGCTTCCTTGATCGACAAATACCCTTTTTACCTTGGCATTGACCATGGCTGCAGATATAACCATTGGGTCGTCATGTCCCGAGATCACGCCCTCGAAGTCGGAACTTGAGAAGATGATATCTGGTATTGGCCGAGATGTCGGTGCTGGCTTTTTCATCTTCCTAGAGGAAACATTTAGGACTTCTTGTAGATGTTTTTTCCGTGCTGACTTCGTGGTTCCGCCGCTTGCAAAACCCCCGGCAATGACGTTGATAGTCCTTGTGATTTGTTCTCCGTCATGGCCTTCATTTCCTTCTGGCTCCGAGGTTCTTTGGCTCCTAGGATTCCTTCTTTCTTCATTCCCATGATCGCAGGCTCGCCTTCTTCGTGGACTTCTTTAGGAGGCCACGTACTTTGCCAGTCTGCCCTCCCTTATTAGCTGTTCCATGGTGTAACATCCCGAGTTCCGAGTTTCGACTTCCGGTTCAAGTCCCATGATTTCCGACTTCATCTTCAAAATTTACCTAAAACGGATTATTTCCGACTTCCAAGTTCATCCTCGAATTTCAGCATAAATTCCAACTTCATCTAGCAATGATTTCCCGACTTCCAACTTAACCTTCGAATCCATGTGATTCCCGATATCCGACCCGATTTCCGATCTCATAACTTATTCCCATGTTTCAAGCAGATGTACGCAAGTTTCGACCTCATACTTCATGTTCGAATAGTATATATGGTTTCGGACCTCCGAATTGATAGTTTAACACAATGGTACAAGTACCGACCTCCGAGTTGAATGTAACGAGCTCCGGCCTTAGAGTTGAACTCAACTAGAATGGACATGAGTTCGGATCCTTTAGTTGATTTCCAAGTCATATACGAGTTCCGATATCCGAGATTATTCCCAGGAGATTTCCATTTTAGTTGGTGTTCACGAGTTTGAATGAGAGTTCCGAGATTCCATAAGTTTCGATTTCCTGGAACATAAGATAATGTTTTGATTCCCGACCTCCGGTGTTATGCTTAATATCGATTCAAGTTTGCCTGATGTCCCCGACTTCCGGGTTTAAGTGTTTGGTTTCACATCCTACTTTGCTTTCAAGTTTCGACTAACACAGCAAGGTTTCCGAGTTCCGATTTAATATAAGCTTCGAATAGATATGTTAAATTGATTATATTGCTATGACTGATTTGTCCGTGAAAGCTGGCACTATTCATGGGAAATGGACCTGATCTGTTATGTTGCCGAACTTATGGCAGAAGTCTATGAAACTAAGAATGTTTATATGCAAGGATGAGTTTAAGTATAATATGAGTTATGAGGTATATGAAAATAAATCATGAAGCATATGCAAGTACCCTACTTACATCAGGCATGGCATCGACCCAGCTAGTGTGAGTATAGGGGATAGGACTTACATGAGGTATGGCATAACCCAGCTAGTGTAAGTACCGAATGAAGGTCCCATATTCCTAAGGAACGTGACATGGCGATCACGCTTCGACGAGGTATGACATGGCGATCATACTCCGGAATGTAGCATGTAAAGATATGATGATGAGTCTATATTCCTAAGGAACGTGACATGGCGATCACGCTCTGATGGGGTATGACATGGCGATCATACTCTAGAATGTGGCATGATGCTGCACTTGAGGACGGTGATACGTAACGCTCAAGTGTAGGTAGATGCAAGCACCCTAGGGATGGTGATACGTAACGCCTAGGTGTGTCAGATGAAAGAAAAGTAAATTTTATGTATATGTATAAATTCAAGTACGAGTAAAATCAGATGTAGATGTTATGTATCCAGTATAATAATGCTATTATATTTTAATATGTGTAGTTATTATTCATAGTATAGTTCATAAATTAGGATTGTATGGGCTCTCCCCCAAAAGACAAGTGTATAAGTAAAAGTGAACTTTACTTCGGATAATATATTTTCGAACTGTAAAATTAAACAATCCACATTATATGTTCACTTTTTTCATAATAAACCGAAACAAACTGGAGATGACAACGATGACATTTTGTATAATAATTAGAGAATCCTACTGAGAATTTATAATTCTCACTCCTATTTTCCGTGTTGTCTCCAGAAAATTCAAGAAGTCCCGAGGATGGCTGAAGTTGCTGTCAGATAAGGTCCGCTCAGGTAACAGTAACAACCCCAGGGTGTGGTGCTATGACTTAAGCATAGTACTATACTTGGGAGGGTGTTACACATGGCATCTTGTAGGTCGTAGCAATCTTCGGTTTTATGTCCGAAACCGTTGTGATACTTGCAAAACAAGGACTTGTTGGTGTTGGCTCTCATCTTGAGGACCTTTGGCTTGGGGAACCTCTCGACTTGGCTGACCTCTCGGAATAGCTCGGATAGGGATATGTTGAGGGGGGTATAGTCATTGTATCTACCGGCCCTGGAACGTACGTCCTTCCTCGGGTGTTCATCTTGGCCGCCAGTTTTTCTGTTGGGTTGGTGCCTCCCGGGGTTGGTTGTTGCCTTCTCCATTTCTTCAAGAAAGATATACTACTCGGCCCATGTTTGTATTTCCTCCGGAGATTCTGGTGGTCTTTTGGATAGCGAAGTTTTAAACGGTCCCGGTTGTAATCCATTTAGCAGAGTCAGGATCGCAGCCTGAGTTTGCACCTCGTTAACAAGCAAAGTTTCAGCGTTGTATCGCTCGAGAAAGTCTCAAAGCGACTCATTTTGCCACTGGTGAATTCCAAGGAGGCTGGAGATTGGCTTGGGCTTGAACTTCTTGGTAGTGAAATGGGCCAAGAAAGTTGAAGCAAGGTTGGAAAATCAATTGATCGACCTAGGAGGAAGAGAGTTGAACCATCTCAACGCAGATTTCTTCAGGGTTATAGGGAAGGCTCGGCATTTGACGGGATTCGAAACCCTGGCGAACGCCATTCTCGACTTGAAGGCGTCCATATGTTCCTGGGGGTCAGTGCTCCCATCGTACGGCTCCATGTCGAACGGAGGCTTGAACCCCTTGGGTGGTAGCGTTCCTATAATGAAGTTGGAGAATGGTGTGTCGTCGCTGTATTCGCGGTCCTCATGCCGCTCGGAGCTGCGCCTAACTTGCCCTTCATTGTATCGAGGATTGGACCGGATGTCGGAATATTCATTATGATGGCGGGCACTTTCCACCCGAGGCTCCTTGCGGCTGTAGGATGCACTTCCGCGTGGCGAGTCTTTATGATGACGACGTTCTGTACTACGGCTGCGCTCTCTCGGACTTCGGCCTCTACGATAGTCTGGACTCCTATCGTGGCGGCGCCTGTGTCGTTCCTGATGCCACCTTCGTTCCGAGTCTTTCATGTGGTCTAGATTTTGTTCTAGCTTCTGAATGCGGGTGGCTTGCTCCCGCATCAAGGTCAGCATTTCGGCGAGCGGGTCGGCGTTGACCTGAGGGCGGATTTCAACCCTAGAGGCGACCACGTTTCCTGCTGTTCGAACGATGGAGCAGTGGGCCGCTGAGTTCTACCCTTGATGTCGTTCTCCGGCGTGTGAAGCCGAGTCAGAGGCAGTTCGTCCTTCCATTAGTGGTTGGTTGTTGCTCACGGGGGGATGCCCAGCCGTGCGTTCTCTCCTTGGGAGCAAAGACATTCTTGCGATCACAGCTGTGGTATGGTGGCGTGCAGCGTGGTCCCCACAGATGGCGCCAATGTTCGGAGGTGGGTTACCTAAGCAATTTCCGAACTAAGGATGGGATCCCAAGCTGCTCGAATGAGTACTTCTACAGTGGTGAGGGGTGTACCTGTAAGGACTCCAACACTCAAGTCAGTGAGTGCAGGAAAGTATGAGAAGCAGATCAGAAAGAGATACCTTACGTTCGAGGCTGGACCCATATATATGAGTGAGCGGTTGAGAGATAAGGATGATTAATCTCGCCTTCGTGGGGGATAACCCGGGACGTCCTTCATCATGGAGGATAACGGATGGGTCCGAGTTTACCGGCTACATGTAAAGGAAGAATCATTCCGTGCCGTTAGGGAGCAGAGGGACCTAACTCGGGTTTGGGCCTCAACTCGGGTTAATGGCCTGAGATAGGCTCGGTCTGTTAACGACTTCGAGGTCTGTTTGGGCCTAGTCTTGGTAGAGTCCTACCCATACTACAAATCCTAACAATATGTATTTCTTGATAAATATATTTCTCCACATGGGTTACATCTTTTAAAAAATAAATTAATTATTGTTAGTACATCTAGTGTATTAATTATGTTTAAATAAGTTGTAATAATGTATGTATATAACTTCAAAATACATGAAATATGAGACATGTTAAATTATTAATAATTAGTATTGTTATAAACAATTCTAAAGAAGATCTTATTTTATGTCAATATTAAACAAATTAGTATCATAATATCTTTTTCAAGATTAAATCTTTATAATATTAATATAAGATAATTATAAGAATTTAATTTTAATATTATATTAATATAAATAAATATATATTTTGATCATAATTTAATAAAATATCGTTTTATAAAACTCATGAACAATTATCATTAAATACATCTTTATACATGAGTTACATCTCTTAAAAAATAAATTAGTTATTTGTTAGTGTATCTAATATATAAATTTTATTTAAATAAATTGCAATAATATAGATAAATAATTGCAAAATATATGAAACTTGAGACTTATTAAACTAATTAATAAGTAACTAATATTATTAAAAAGCTATTCTTAAGAGGATCTTACTATTATGGCAATACTAAAAAATTAGTTTTATAATAGTAAAATATTTTTGTCGACATTGAATTTTTATAATATATATATAAGATAACTATAAGGATTTAATTTTAGCATATTATCTACATAAAAAGAAAAATATACTGTAAACGTAAATAAATTTTTATAGTTATTTAATCAAGCATATTGTGGTATATAAAAATATTATTTGAATTATTAATATATTATTTAAATAGGAGAAAAAAAGAATATTATTTAGGTCAATAGAAAAAGCAGGCCGTGTATATTAATTAAGTCAAAGAAAAAAATTAAAGTAATACTTAATGTGAACAAAATTAAAATATAAAATTGTACAATATCATAAATTTGTTCAAAAAAGAAGGAAATGAGTTTTTTTATTTAAGACAAAATATTTTTTGTCCACATGAAGAGGTTGAAATAATATTCCCCACATATAAATATTTTCCTTTATTTATAACATTTTCTGTACTTTGATATATATATATATATATATATATGAACTTTTTGATGGTAATTATTTGTGGATTTTATAAAGAAATTAAAATTTTATTAAATTATTATTAAAATATATTTATTTAGCATATAATGATGTTACATATATTTCAATTATTAACTTTTTATATAATAAAATGGAGTGTCCTATTTTCATAAATTTGGAGTTTAGTCTTTTTTTTTAAAAAAAAAAATTTAAGGGAGTTGTTGTACTTTTCCCTTTTATAGATGATAAAACATTTCATATTTTTGGCAGAAAATATACTCTTGCATTGTACCACATATATTTGCGCTGTTTAAGGCAACAACTTAATTTTACCCCGCACAAAAATGATAGCAAGAGTTATATTAATTATAGGGGTATTAATATATATAGATAGAGATATTTTAGATATTTTATATATCAAATATCTATTAGTATATGGATAATGACCCCATCTCTACTTTGTTTAGTAAACAAGTATTTAAACTAGCTATTTCCATTATCCATGAGAAAAACAAATTTATATACCCATTATATCACAAGTATTATTTACCGATGCTCTTGGGGCAGTAAAATTGCCATGCCAAAGGGGTTTGAGTAATGGAAAGAAGTTTAGATTTTGGATACTATTAATGTGGAGTCTCTCTCTCTCTATATATATAGATAGAGAGAGAGAGTTAAATACTATTTTATTCTCTGAAATTGTATACGTACATCACTTTATTCTCTGAAATTTGAAAATTAATTCTTTAATTCCTGAAGTAGCATTTCATGAGTTACTTTAGCCCCTGATTAGTCAATTGTCAGTTAATTATTACGATTTTAACGTGACACATCAACATGCCACATGGAACGCCATCTGACATGGCATGCCATGTGGCGAAGCACTATGACAACCTATGATGTGGCATGTGGCATCAATTTTAAATTGGTTCGAATTAATCACTGAAATTTTTAAAATGTGTCAAATTACCCCTAAAATTTCTAAATATGTCAAATTAGTCCTTAAAATTTTTAAATATGTCAAAATAGTCCCTGAAATTTTAAAAATGTGTCAAAATTGTCCAAAATTCCTAAATTTCTCCTCTTCTCTTTCACAAACTTTAAATCTTTTAATCTTCCTTAAACTTACTAATTTATTTTCTATTTTCACACCCTACCTAGACTAGATTCTCTCCATATATAATAATGGAAAGAGAATATATAGAAATGAAATAATGAAATACAATAAATAATTTTAATATAGCTCATCCTAGTTCAAGATCCAAGAATGTCTTTAGACTTAATGAATATTTATGGGCGTATTTATGTAAAAAAATATAAATTTAACATGTTTTTTTAAAAAATTAAATAAATAAAATATTAATTTTTCAATAAAAATTAATAAAAAATAGATTATAAAGGCAAAAATAATAGAACACTAAAAGAAAATTTTTAAAATATTTAATATATTGAACATGGTCGAGTTATTGTCTATATATGGACTAATTAGCTATCATTCATTCACTAGGAGTTGATTCACTTGATTGATCTTTTATTCATACTTTATTATAAATTGGGTTTAATTTGTTATTATTTTATTAATTAATTATTTGTAAGTACTTATATAGATAGGCACTTAATGAATTTGAACATATTATCTATTATAAAATTATGTTAAGCCTTTTTCTTACCTTAATTATAGTTTTTTAATTTAAAAAAAAAAAAGAAAAAATTGATTTCGATTTTGATTGGGCCACATTGATGGAGCTTTATGATAAATGTATCAATTAAGTGCATGTTTGAAAATAGTTGTTCCGAGAAAAATAATCATTCTTTAAAATTGTATTAAAATTTTAGTTTTAGAAAATTATTTTGATGCATCGATTGTGTTGAAGTTTTAAATTATGATCTCATCTAATTATCAAATCTTTCACTATTTTCTAGTGACATGTTTTAGAAAATTTTTTATTATAAATTATTTTAAATTTTAAATTAGTTTATCCTAAACTTTAAATCTTAAATTAAATGGGACCAATAAATATTTAGAATGTTAATCAAATATATTTAAATATTAAGTTTGAATTTAATAATTGTCAATAATTTTGTAATTTACCAATCTTAATCTATTTAAATTTACTTGCCACTTTAATAAGATGTACAAATTTTTATATGGGAAATATCTAGTCTAGTTAGGTGTAAAAATGGGAAAGAAATTAATGGGTTTAACGATGAATAAAGATTTAGAGCTTGTGAAAGATAAGAGGAGAAATTTAGAAATTTTTGACTATTTTAATACATTTAAAAAATTTCAGAGACTATTTTGACACATTTAAAAATTTTAGTGACTAATTTGACATATTTTAAAAATTTCATGGACTAATTTGAACTAATTTAAAATCGTGACACATGACATGCCATGTCAGAGGTTGTCGTAGGTCTTGTAGCGTGACATCTGCATCAAATGTTGTCTTACTGGCGTCTTGAGTGTGTCTTGATATGTCGTTTAATGTGTAACCAGCATAAGTAATAGTTAATTGACGATTAATTAAATAGGGATTAAAGTGATTTACAAAATGTAATTCCAAAAACTAAAGAGTTAATTTCTAAATTTTAGGGACTAAAATAATATATATATATATATATATATATAAAAGAGTAACTCCAAAAGCAGGATAACAGGCATCTGAGCGTCGGTCATCAGTTGATCCCAATGGTTCTACAACACAGTGAATAGATGGACAATATTAACGAGGAAAAAGTTGACCACTAAAATACTCCGACGGCAATAAAACGCGAGTAAAGACGATTGTGCAACAAGGCAATGTCCAATTAGTGCATCTGCAACATTGCCACTAACGCATGCAATAGCCAACCCATTTAACCATTTCGTTTTCCCATCTTCTCCTTCTCCGTTGTTATTCCATCTACAAGTTCGCTGTTCCTTTGTTTTCGAAACAGCAACCTAAGATGGCTCGAGTGAGGAACAAGCAAGTGGTTCTAGAGAACTATGTCACTGGTTTTCCGAAGGAAACCGACATGAACATTGTCGAAGGTACCATTACCTTGAATGTTCCAGAAGGTTCCCGTGATGTCTTGCTCAAGAATCTCTATTTGTCTTGTGATCCGTACATGCGATTCAACATGAACAAGGGTAGTGGCTATACCCCTGCCTCTGTAAGTCACGGCATTTGATTTGATTTGATTTATTTTTTTTGTTTTGACTCGAAAGAATTCTGTTTGTGTGCTGAGAATTTTGTTTGAGAATACGAAGGAATTGCTGTATATTGAAAATTGAGTTGCGTAATTTTTGCTTTAAAGTAGTAAACGAGATTGGTCTAGTTGAAGGGGTTAGTTCCTATAAAATGAACTACAGTTTGAATCTCAACGAGAAAATTGTTCATATTTAGCGTATGGTTGTATTTCGTCTAGGATTGCTCTAGCTGAGAATGGAAGTAGATTCTCTCGTATGAAAATTCCATATAAGTAAACTTTTTCACCATTGATAAGGTTATATGAAATTTTCACATGAATAAATCCATTTTCAATTGAGAATACTTGTGAAAATAAAAAAATAAAAATTTTCTTTACAATAGTTAAACTTAGTAATTGTTCTTGTCCTTTTAACATTTTTCTGTCACTCAATTGGGTTAATAAGGTGTGCACGTGGATGAAATTTTAAAAAATTATTTTGAAAACAATATTTAAATGTATTTTTTAAAAAGTAATTTTATAATAAGTAACTCTTTACTCTTATCTGTTTCTTAGAAACAGAAAATTCATTATTTTTTATTTTATTTTATAATAATCTTGTCTAAATCATTTACAGGAATTTAACGTGTTTTTGTACTAAAAAATTTTTTTTGCACTCCAGAGTTTCAATGTTGAAAATACATTTTACTCATATTTCTGCAGGTACTAATTGTTGAGTAATTGTTGCAGCCATTGACAGGATATGGTGTGGCTAAAGTCCTTGAGTCTGGAAACCCAGATTATAAGAAAGGTGATTTAGTGTGGGGGATTACTAAATGGGAAGAGTACAGTTTGGTCCCTTCAGCTCAAAGGCTTTTCAAAATTGAGCACACCGATGTTCCACTTTCTTACTATACTGGAATTCTTGGTATGTTGTCAATGATTTCATTTTATACTGTTTCCTAGTGAATGATGCTCTTGATGTCAGTATGATCTGCAAGCTTCAACTCATGAAGTTTAAATGCAAAAATGGGTGTTTTAAGTGTCTAGTATCATTAAGGTAATTGGATAAC
This sequence comes from Pterocarpus macrocarpus, assembly GCA_031439585.1. Classification (NCBI taxonomy): domain Eukaryota; kingdom Viridiplantae; phylum Streptophyta; class Magnoliopsida; order Fabales; family Fabaceae; genus Pterocarpus; species Pterocarpus macrocarpus. Next base: position 13,887,736 of record CM062516.1, on the reverse strand, counting down.
CATAAAAGAAGAAGCCTATTGCCTAGGAGGTGGTTGTCTGGTTGTTTGTTTCCCATCTTCTTCTGTTGTTCAGTGATAGTAGTATGGCTGAAATTGTACCTTTATTCATTGGAGTATTTAGCTAACAAGCTTTGTTTTGGTGGAGACAAAATATTTAATGGCCTTTATGCTCATTTGGAACTGATAGCTCACTACTTTTGTATATCTGTCACATCCAAGTCTCTGTGGCACTCCAGAGACTATATTAGTTATATTGTACATTTTTTGGTTTTATTTTCATATTATGCATTCAACTTCCTTGGATTGAATGTTAGTTGCATAGTTATCTCTCAGCCATTTCACCATGTTTTTCTTGTTTGAACGCAGGAATGCCAGGAATGACTGCTTATGCTGGTTTCTTTGAATTAGGCACTCCCAAGAAAGGGGAGAGAGTTTTTGTGTCAGCTGCTTCTGGTGCAGTTGGTCAACTTGTTGGCCAGTTTGCTAAATTGACGGGTTGTTATGTCGTTGGAAGTGCTGGAAGTAAAGAGAAGGTATTCCTCTAATTATTGGTGTTATACATGTGTGCATAAATGATAAATTAGTGTCACCTATTCCTTATTTATGTTGCTCTTCACAAAGTACTACTAATTTCAATCATCCTAATTATATTACTGAAATACTTTTGCCAATTTCCAAGCTTATGCGATACTCTCCTATAACTAGAAATCCTTGTCAATGGAAACTGAGTGTGGCATACTTGTTGAATGCTCCAACATTGTAGGTGGAATTAAATTACATGTAAGTTTTAAAAATTAAAAGAACTTATGCTTTTATGTGTCAAATATCAGAAGTTCCATTATGTGTTTTATACTTCAAAAAAGTATAATATCCACCCCCCCTCCAAAAAAAAAAAAAACAAAATAAAAGGCAAGCTTCATGCAAAAGAAAAAAAATGAACACGAAATTTAGCCAGAGAATTGTGGCGTAAACCAGCTGAAGTACATGTAAAGGAGTATGATTGTCAAGGAACAAATCCATTCAGTTTACTTTTGGTCACTGCCAAAAATACTTGGTCCTCTTTTCACTTGAATGTATGTTGCCCACAACCAGGTGGATCTATTGAAGAATAAATTAGGATTTGATGAAGCTTTTAACTACAAAGAAGAGCCGGACCTCAATGCTGCTTTGAAAAGGTCAGTATTTAAAGTTATGTGATGGAGAAGTTTCTGTTTAATTTGTTTATTGCCATAGAAAATGTTTAGTTACTGCAACTTAGTAACATGATAGACACTAGTGACTAGTGGTTGTCAATTTACAAATCAGGTACTTTCCTGAAGGCATTGACATTTACTTTGAGAATGTTGGTGGCAAGACACTTGATGCCGTACTCTTGAATATTAGAGCTCATGGTCGCATACCTGTCTGCGGAATGATCTCACAGTATAATCTAACTCAACCAGAAGGTGTAACAAATTTGGCAAATCTCATATTTAAGCGTGTTCGTATGCAAGGTTTTATAGTTAGTGATTACTATCATCTTTATCCCAAATTCTTGGAGTTTCTTCTGCCTCATATCAGAGAAGGGAAGGTTGTGTACGTGGAAGATGTAGCTGAGGGCCTTGAGAATGGTCCTGCAGCCTTGGTGGGCCTTTATAGTGGTCGCAATTTTGGTAAACAAGTTTTGGTTGTTGCTCGTGAATAGAAGCTTGAGCTTTTGCCCTACGTTGTTATCACTTTAGTTTCTTATGTTTCCCTAACTTTGCGTTGGATATTTGGCCTTCTTTATATGGCCTTCATAGTTATCTTCCTGAAACATGGTGTTTATGATTGTCCTATGCGTAATTATCACTTGAGTGACATATTATAACGAATAAAACATTTAGACTAAACTAGTAATTTGATCCGTTCAAAATATATGTGATATCTGTTTAGTCTTTGAAATATTTTTGACATTAGTTGTCTTTGAGAAAGACACGTGACGTCAATTTAATCCTTGAAAACCTTTTTATATCAGTTTAGTATCTAAAAAATACATATAACATCACTTTGATTCTTAAAAGATGCATATGATATTTATTTGATCCTTTTTTTTTTTTTTTATAAATTCATGAACTTATTTGATGTTACATGCATTTTTTAGAAATCAAAGTGATGTTATATATATCTTTCAAGAACTAAATTGATATCATATTATTTTTCAGGGACAAAACTGATGTTACATGTCCCTTTTAATAACTAATTGCTAGTTTAGTCAAACATTTAATATTGCAAGTTGTTTGCTTATAATTTTCTTATATTGATGGTGAGAGTGAAGATTTATTTCTATGTTTATAATTGTTCTTGAAACGAAGAAAAATATTAGAGAACTCGAACTCCTGTTCGAACTTATCTTGCAGAATGTAGTATGCTTCTTAATCCTTAAATGGGTAAGTTATTATTACTTTTACTATCTAATGGCCTTTCCTATTTTTTATAAAAAAAAAAAAAACTTTGGTAAATTTTAGTGGCTGTTTAGCATTGCTCTAAAAATACTTTGTGAATTTTGAAAATTGATGAGCTCTCTTGCCTTCTACAGCTGCATAAGTTCACATTATTAGGAATACGGGAATTATCGATAGATTTATTGATAGATATTTTATTATTTTTTTAATTAATTAATTTTACCGACTAATTTTAAGGTGGAAAGACTGTCTGCAAATCTCATGTCGGCAATATTTATTGACAAATTTACTTATTTTTGTTCATAATTAACGACAACAATTCCGTCGTTAATTATTTGTAGTTCGTTGGTTAATATTTGTAAAACTTGTCAAATTTTTTATTGTTCAAAAATTTAATAACAATATATGTCGTTAGTAATATTAGCAAAAATTAAATATTTAATTACATTATTTACCGAGAGATATTTCATCGGTAAATGTAATTAAGAATTATAATAATATTATTAACAAATTAATTAGCGATGTATAATTCTTTGATAAGTATAAAATTGCTTTTTCTGTAGTATTTATTACTTTTTTATAGTTAATTAATATTATTTATTCTAATTATTAAACATGTATATAACTAAAAAATATAAAATTACAAATAAAATATCCAAATTATTTGATAATAATAAAATATACAATCAATAAAATAAAATGTTCAAATAATGTTTAAAAAAAAATACAAGTATTGAAAGTAGTCCTAATCGGTATTAGATATGTCAACCTCATCATTATCAGAAGAAGAAGAATCATCGGGCAATGGCTAATAAGGTGGAAGTGGAAATGATGAGCCACTAATCCGTAATTGCAAGAAGTAGGTTTGCATTGTGCTCATCATCTTCTTCTCCACCTTCCTCTCTAGGCTCTTCAACTTCTTCTTCCAGGAAGTTCTCTTCTCCTAAGATTGTCAATCTTGCTCCTCCAACTCTTATGCAGCTTCTCATTGAGGGCATGGGCATGAGAAAGGAAGATGTCTTTAACCCTAGGCCGAACAAGCGCATTTTTAATCACAGAGGCATTGGACAAAGCTTCACTATAGTAGGTCCTTAATCCATAGATAAGTGACACCCCATGTCCTCATTAATAGGTGGGCAGTCAATAGCGATCCCACCATCTTGAGAGGGTTACTAGGATCTAGCCTCCTCACGTCTCTACGTGTACTCAGACTACAATTAAGTGAAACAAATTTTAAACTTAGACAATAGTATTTATAATAAGAACCAATGAAGTAAAAAGTTTGGAAATTACATATGTGGCCTTTGGAAACTCCAATGTCCTTCTAAAACCGTCTTATAGCTTAAGATGGTTCAAGTTTTAAAGTTTTGATGAACACCAAATTAAGCTTTAAGTTAATCTTTTGTCTATGAATGATTTGTTAAGGATAAAACGTATTATTTTGTGAACAAAATCATTTAACTCGTGCTTAAACAATTTTTGAACCAAACAAAGTGTCTTAATCTATTGTAATTCTCATGAATATACTTATTTTGGAAAAAATGTTTTGTGGTCTATATGATTTCTCATTTAAGAAGCTGACAAAAAGTTCATAAGGATGAAATATAACATCAGGAAGGAAAATGTGTCATAAGAAGGATCACTATTCATTCAGAAGGATGATTTTGTCAAGAAGGGCCATCATAAAAAATATGCTTCTCATGAAGTACCTCAGCTTCAAAGCTTCTTCTACACAATTCATTGATAAATTCAAAAAGTCAAATATGATTTGACAAAATACAAAAGACGTGCTGACAAGTCTGAAAAGTTGGTGACTACTTCAACAACTATTTTTCCTTTTCTATATCAATTCTACTTATTGAAGAAGAAAACTGCATTTCTCTCTTTCCAATCATAGACCAGTGGATCAAAGAGGCATAAGGCTTAAGATTTGCAAGCTTCAAAGGTCATATCTTGAAGTCTATATAAAGATGGATATCAAAGAAAAAAGGGTTAGACTAATTGAATATCTTTTTGCGCATAAAAGACCTTCTTCTTTCAATCTTCTAAATCATCATAAAGTTACTCATTGTAACTTCGGCTTGTTAAATCTTCTCTACTGATTTATATTAACTAATATTCTCATTTTGAGATTTTAGAGAAGTCACGCACACTTTGTACTTTGTTGATTATATGCGCTTTTAGAGCTTAAGTGTGAGTGTTACAAACATAAATCACACACCTTCTCATATTGTGACCAGACCCGTCAGTAGTCACTGAGAGCTTGGAGAGGTTAGGACAAAGACTACTCTTGCTTAGCTTGGAGAGACTTGAGAAAACTACTTTGCTGTATAAACTTGGAGAGGCTTAGGAAAGAATACTCACGTGTAAAAGCTTGGAGAAGCTTGAAAAAAGAATACTTGATATATATAACTCTCAACAAAGTGTTGGGGACTGGAAGTAGGCAAGTGGTTGGTCGAACCAGTATAAAATTTTACTGTGTCAACTTTTCTATCCCTTTTCTCTTTATTGTTTCACTTCACTAAATTATTAAATCTGTGAGCAATCTTTTATCCCACTTCATCAAACTTTCTGATGCTAAAACTAACTTATGCTTCTAACCAAATGCTTCCGCATTTCTAGTATAAGACTTGAGAAATTTGTTTCAAAAAAGTTTTTCAAGTTTTAAATAGATTTGAAGCACAATTCAACCCCTTTTTCTCATGCTACTCTTATCAATAGCCTTGCAGCATGAGTTGACCCACATTGTCTTGTCATGCTTGCAAGTGTGTCTTCTTTGACACCTCTCCCCATGTAGGTGTCCTAATAAGGAGCTTCCCCATGTAGGTGTCCTAATAAGGAGCTTCCCCATGTAGGTGTCCTAATAAGGAGCTTCACCTGCATTTCAAAACTCATATAAATGAATGCACAAAGCCCAAAGTTAAAAATTAAGTGCATTAATTAATTGAACTTATTTACCATCTTGGCCTTAGTGCCTTGCAAGGTAGTGAAGCCACCATAATGCAGGGAGCCACCCTTACTAGAGGCTCTATTGGCGTTAGCTTGGTGTTCCCTTGCTGCACCATGAAATCCTTGGAAGATCAAGATTCTTGCAAGGCCCATAGGTTGCCCTTTATTATCTAATGATGGGAAGCACCTTTCTTGCAGGTATCACGGTACATATCCTGCAAGCGTTTAGTAGCCAACACTTCCGAACCTTAAACATGTGTGCATCCTCCCATGAATCAATAATAAAATTTCTTAACACATACAAAAATAGCACAATAGTCTTTAAATTATATATCGATGTGTATAAAAGTAAAACACTGAATTAAAAAAAAAAGGTGTTACTTTACCTTTTGCTCTTTATGCTGCATCGGCTTTGTGGTTGGCATCATACTAGAGATGATTTAGTATGGCACATCATGCTACCTTTATATCACCCTAGTGATCTTGTGCAAACCCTGACTAGGAAGAAGCCTTTTGCATCATATATAAAGTAAAATGTGAAATGTTAATTAGAGCTATCAAAGCGAGCCAACCCGACTGACTCGGGTTGGCCCACCACGGATCATAGGTTAGGATATGTTATACGGGTTGGCTCACTTTTTTAATGAGCTATAAAAATACCAACCCTGTTCAACCCACCCGAGCTGGTGAGTTAAACGGGTTAGCTCGCCAAAAATTAATAAACAATTTAGAAAAAAGAAAAAGAAAAGAAGAGGATACTACAAATCCTCCAATCCCTACAAAACCAAACTAGAAGGTCTTTAACCCACTACCATCAAATTGAACCATACAATAACAGAAGCCAACATCTAGAGATGTAACCTATGTCCAAACAAACAGTCCCAAACCAAGACAAATCAAAACCAAAACAATTTGAAACCACAAATCAAAACTCCAGAACAAACCAAAATAGAAAAAAAAATCACAACAGCATAGTCCCTGACTCCCTGTTTTCACCTCCATCACTGTGTACCACTTTATGCTCCTCAGGCTGCCACAACCTCACCCGATGACTACCGCAAACCACCATCCCCAAAAGTTGTGCTTCACCGGAGCTCCATGGCACAGTGCACTGCCGCTCACTCACGAACCTGTTCTTCAACATGCCCGTATCTCTTCAGTTGAGACCAGATTCACCACAACCCACAACTGAAAATAATAGAGATTAAATAGAGAGAGAGAGTGTGTGTGTGTGTGAGAGAGAGAGAGAGAGAGAGTTTCAATGGTGATAGTAGTGATCCGCGGTAGTGGCGGCTAAACGGTGGCGGCTCGACCTGGACCTGGACCTGGCTCGCAATCGATGGGGCAGTTCAACCATAGTGTGAACACAGCAACCACGTGAAGGGCTGGACGTGCGAGGTGCGACAGCTGTGAGATGGGGAAGACGAGGTATGACGGTGGTGGCTCTACTAAGGGGAAAAAGGAGGAGGGCGGCGGTAGTACTTAGCAGCGGCGACAAAGGGGCTGAAACTTGAAAGAAAAGGATGGGTTAGGGTTGAAAGGAAAAGGGCAGTATGAGAGAATGAGAGTTGAGAGAGAGATGCAATGAGAGAGTGACAATTTTGATCTTTGACAAAGTGATTCAGTGTGACTATGTGACAGTCATAGTGTGAGTCCGTGACCGTAAGTGAGTCTAAGTCCATGAGGTGTGAGTTGTCTTTTTTTATTGTTATTATTGTAAGGAAACGAGCCAACCCGCACTCAACCCAGCCCGAACTCGGTTAAGCCATGGGTTATATGCGTCGGGTCAATTTGACCCACTTTTATATGAGCCAACATTTTAATGGCTCGACCCACCATTTTTATAGGTTGAGCCGAGATGGCTCGCAGGTTATAACCCATTTTGACAGCTCTAATGTTAATTAATGAAAAAAATCACAATTTAACATTGATATTGAGTTGAAATTACAAATTACTTACTAGGTCAATCCATCGAATCTCAAGTGAATATGCTGTGTCATGGAAACCTATGACCATTTGGATGAGGCAGCTGCTCCATTATCAGTTGCAAGCTAAGAAAGGTAGGAGTGGTAGTAACCATAGGGGCTGATTATGGCTCAATGGGTGCTGGTGGCGGTGGTAGAGGAGGCACATACCCAAGAGTGGGTATCATGCCATGGAAATGAGTGAGCCAGTGGTGGTGGTAGAGGTATATGGCCCAAGTGCTGAGGTGGGGTTGGCAAAGGAGTAAGGGTGGAGTTAGAAGGTGGAATGGCGGACGTGGAGGGAGTGTTGGTGGTGATTAAGGGTCATGCAGTGGAACAAGGAGGTTGACCATCTCTTCTTGGTTGACTTTTTCATTGACTAGAACTACCTCTGTCTGCCATATCTGAATCAAACACAATATATATATAAGTCAATAAGCACAAATAAATACATAACATATATATAACTCAATGTGCTAAGTCTAAATGTATATAACTCAATATGCAAAGTCTAAATTTATATGTTGTGATATTGATAAGTGAACATATGGAATGAGGATTTACCTTGGAAAACCTTGGAGAACATGAAGATATTAAGTATTCCATTACTTATATTGTAAATAGTTGTTGTATTTAATTTATCTTGTGTATATACTAGTATGATGAATGAAATAGAACATACAGTTCAGTCACAAAAGGATTTCCTTCTCTTCTTCTCTTCAATTTTGTTTACTAACTTAACATGGTATTTAGAGCTTAAAGAAAGCTAACCTTACAATTGTATCTTCCTAGTAAAGGTGTTCATAGTTCAATTTAGATCGATTTTGAGTAAAAAATCAATTCAATCCAAATAATATAATTTATTGTGGCTTAGATTGGATTGATTTAATTTAAATTTTGGATCCAATCCAATCTGATCTAATTTTTATCAGTTTTGATTGGATTGGTTTGATCAGTTTTTGACAAAATAAAATTCTATGCTTAGAATATTACAAAATAAAAGTAACTTAAATCAATAAAATGAATAAATAAAAAATAAAAAATAAAAATAACTCGTTTAATATTTATAATATATTATTTAAGTGAGAATGATACATAATCGATTTTTGGTTTGGATTTTTCTAGCCAAAGGCAACTCTGTAGCCCATACGTCTTCCTAGAAACGTGTCATTTCACCATTTCCTACCTTTGTTTGAATACCATTTCTAAGTATAGAATTCATAGACATATTCAACAGATTAGAATTCCAAATATCAGTCCAGATACCAGTGCCTGAAATCACTGATTGTTCAGCACTTAGCCTATGAGGCGAGAGGTTATTGCAAGAACACACAATCTTCTTCCACATCATATTGTTCTGAGATGAGAACTTCTACCACCATTTAAACAATAGGGCTGCATTCTTGATCTGCATATCCCCAACTCCAAGCCCTCTAAGTTTCTTTGGCTTTTATATTAACTCCCAGCTAACTAATGGAGAAAATTTGCCCCCTTCCTTATTTGTCCAGAAAAATCTATGCTCAATTGCTATAATCTCCTTCACTACTTTTTCTGGCATTTTAAACAATCCAAGATAGTAGATTGGAAGATTATAAGCACAGATTTGATCAGAGTCAACTTACTAGCTTTAGACAGCAAATTTGTTTTCCAGCCACTAAGCCGCTTCTTGATTTTGCTGATAATAGGCTGCCATGTCTTCATTCTTTTTGGATTAGCTCCAAGTGGTATACCGAGGTATTTTACTGGTAATGAAAGGACATCACAATCTAACTCTGATTTCATTTTGTTCACCCAAGAGACATCACAATTGAGTGGAATGATTGCTGACTTCTCATAGTTGATCCTTAGACCTAACATCATGCCATAATAGTCCAAAATACGTCTGAAATTTAACAATACATCTACACAATCTAGGCAAAATAAAATTGCGTCATCGGCAAATTGAAGATCAGTTAAGCAAACATTTTGACTCCCAACTAAAATGCCTTCAATGACTCCAGATTTTGTTGCTCTCTTTAGCATCCTGTTCAAAATTTCAGCAACAAGAATAAACAAAAAAAGTGAAAGTGGCTCATCCTAACGTAAGCCCCTTTGCATATGGAAAGGCTTGGATGGGGAACTATTAATGATAATGGACATGTTAGTTGATGTTATGCAACTTTGAATTCATTTGCACCATAGACTCCCAAAATCCATTTCTTTTACTACTTGATCCACAAAAAACCCATCTCACTGAATCATAAACCTTGTGGAAGTCTAACTTCACTAGAGCAGCTTTCTTCTTCTTCTTTTTCATCCACTATATTGTCTCACATGCAATAAGCGCCCTATCAAGGATTTGACGCCCCTGCACGAACACCGTTTGGGTCTCGCCCACCAATCCATTCATCACATCTTTCATTCTATTAGCTAACACTTTTGCTATTACCTTATACACACAACCCAGCATACTAATAGGCCTATATTCCTTGATTTCCTGTGCATTATCCACCTTTGGAGCGAGAGTCACCCATGTCATATTAAGTTTTCTCGGTAGATGTCCAGAAGCAAAGAACTTCATAACATAACCCACAAAATCTGAACCAATTTCACCCCATAGTTCCTTTACAAATCTTAGATTAAAGCCATCAAAATCTGGTGCTTTGGAAGGATCACATTTCCAAACTGCACCCTTTATTTCCTCCACTGTGGGAATAAATTCCAGAAATTTAGCCTCCTCCTCCGATATCTTATTCACGAGATTTTCATCAAAATCAATAATAGGGACATTAGGTTGATGATACAGCCTTTTATGGAAATTTCTCACCTCCTTTTTTATACTCCTGGGGTTACGTAGCATTCTTCTACCCACCTTTATCTCTAGCATTATCTTTCTTCTTCTCTTGATTGAAGCGATAGTGTGGAAATGCTTCGTGTTCCCATCCATCTCTTTAACATACTTGTTACGAGAGGGTTGCTTCCAAAAACTAGCTTTTCTTTCATACCACTTTTCAAGGTGACATTTCAGTGCTGCACGTCTAGTAAGAGAGATTTCATCAAACTCCACCTCCTCTAACCTCTTTTCAACTATAGCTATCTCCTGCTCAATCTTTGCTATGTTGTAATCAAGATTCCCAAAAACCTTAGTATTCCATCTTTTGATTGGAGCTTTTAATCTCTTCATTTTTTCAGATAGATCTACATCTCCCTATTTTCTCCATTCCTTTGCTAGTAATTTAGCAAACCTAGGATGGGATAGCCAAATATCAAAACTTCGGAATAGTTTCGGGCCCCAATCCACTGCATTAGCTTCAAGCAAAAGTGGAATATGATTGGAGATTGAACAGTTTAATCCCCTGAGCTTCCATGAGACTTCCTTTTCTAACCAAATTGGATCAATAAGGACACGATCCAACCTACTACACAATCTTCCTCGTGACCAAGTGAATTCCCTCCCAACGATGGGCATATCAATAAGTTCTAATTGATTGATCCAATCATCAAATTCTGACATAGTTCTTGATATTGTTAAACAACCCTTTCTCTCTTCCGGGCATCTTATTTCATTAAAATCTCCCATCATTATCATTGGAACCCCCAAGTTCATCTTTACTTCAAACAATTCCTGCCATAGCCTACGTTTGTCAACAGCATTATGTGGACCATAAAGAAGAACTATAGCTACCCTCATATTAATCCCAGAGACCATCCCAGTGATACAAATCCACCTTTCCCCCACCAATGTTTCAACTTCAGAGATGAAGTCATTTGCCCAAATGCAAAGAAGCCCACCATTTGAATTAATGGCATTAACCTTTGCCCACCCAAACTCATCATCAACCCAGAACTTACGGACACTATTATCATTCAAAATTGAAGATTTTGTTTCTGTTAAACCTACTAACACCACCCTTTTATCACCCACTAATTTTTTCACCACACCTGCCTTAGTCACTCCCCCCACTCCTCTTATATTTCAACACAATATATTCATTCTTGGATTGGAAACTCACCTGAAATTGCAGCCAATTTCTTTTTCCTATTATCACGCATCCTTTTTGTGCGACTTTTCTTTGATTTCTTCCTTTCCAATTTCGCCTCCACAAGAGATTGTATAACATATTCCTCAAACCAAGAAGAAAGGCCCACTTTTTTGCCAATGTTCCATGTCGTAGTTTTTGGTTTGGATTGGATTGGTTTAATGGTTTTGATTGGGTTGGATTGGATTTAAACACTCCTTCTTCTTAGTGGGCTCACTATCCTCTGGTGATTTTTTTTTTTTTTTTTGCAGCCAATGGGTCTTTTTTTCCTATCTATCGCCCTTTTTTTAATCCTAGATCAAATTTTCGATGTTTGAAACTCCATCAAATAGATGCTATTTTCCCCCATTGGCATATTCTTCGACGACTGTTTTGGTTGGCAACCACCCCATCAAAGTCACCTCGAAGTTTGCATCCAACCCATGAAGTCAGAGCTTCAACCAATTGACGACCCACTTTTGTATCTAATATTGTTGCAACTAGTATCTAATACCATGTATTTTCATCTACATCAAAATAATTGCTTGCGAGATGCAAACTATTTGGATTAGAATTCTCACCAATATTTTGAAATTCATTTTCGACAACATTTGCTTAAGTGTTCTAATGATTCTGATTCATTGTTCTGAGTATGCAATCTGCAACTTTATGTACAAACTTTCCATTGCGAAAATAATTGAAATTTCTTCTCTCTTGGTAAAAATTACCCATTTCTTTTCCTCGACTAGTTGATCAAAATTATTTCCACCTCTTCCTTGCTTGGGTAATCTAAAATTATTATTTCTTCCTTGATTGTAATTGCTGTCAAGTCCTCTTCATTTGAAATTTTCTCTGCTTCTACCTCTGCCTCTAAAATTTTCTCTGTCTTATTTGTTGTAGTCATAACTTCTTGCTTCTTCATCTAGGCTTGACTTAGCAAATTTGTTTAGATTGACCTGGCTCTTCAAAGTTTCTTCTATTGATTTTTATGTCTTCTCCAAGATTCTACTAACACATGACTTTCTATATACTTCCCTATAATTCTACAATTGTCATTGTATCTATGTCATGTGACTCAATTATTGTAGCGACCACATGATCAAATTTTATTGACATGGTGCTCTTAATGCCTTTATATCTAATTTCCTCTCCATATATTTTCATCTTATTAATAAGGTCAGTAACATGAGAAAAATATTATCAACAATTTTTGAGCTAATCATTTCATACCTTTTATATTCTCTGCGTAAGGATTACAATTTGGATTTCTGCACCCTATCTACACCTTTGTAAGAAAGCTCAAGATATTGTATGCTTCTTTTTCAGTTTTGGCATTAGCTATTTTGCCAAACATTGAATATTCTTCCCTTGACTAAGGGTGTTCATGGGTTGGGTTGGGTCGAGTTTAGGGAAAAATAAGACCCAACCCAATCAAATTATCACAAGTTAGGTTGGATAAGGTATAAGAAACTTTTTTGCTTAACTCGACCCAAATCAACCCAAATATAATTGTCACGACCCAACCCAAGCTGTGACCGGCATATAGGAACATGTCCCTTAGCAAGCCTGATATACAAAATCTCATAGGAAAACAGACAAATTTTCCCTTATATTTGGGTTAATTTCCCATTTTCAGAGTCTCTTCCTACAGGAAAACAACATACACATTCGTTCATTGGGGATCCAAGCAATCTCTGATTGCACCCCACAGCATGCGTATAATAGTTGTAATAATACAACTTCAACTTTCTATTATAAAATCAACATAACATTTACAACACATCAGAAACAAGACTCTACTTGTGGGCTAATGGAACATCACTAAAGATTATATATATATATATATATTGGAACATCACTAATGGAACATCACTATATTCCTATCATGAATAACCTTCGGAAACGACACAAATATGAGTGTAGAACTACAGAAAATCCAATGACATAAGCTAGTTGTAAGCATGCAGGCATAAATCTGCATCTGTCTAAAAATATGGAAAGGGAAAAGAGTGAGTCATACAGACTCACTGAGAGATAATATACCTATACCTAGAGTAGGACAAGCTTAAACATAAAATTTTCATAAAACATACACTTATTACGAAAATACATTCTTGAGGAATAATTGCTATAAAACTTAAAACTTAAAACCACTTAAAAATTTCACCACTTAGTTGTGACCTCATAATTCACTTTACAAATCCCTTTTAAATTGGCTTTTAGCAAAGTAAAGTTCTATAAAACTTCTTAAGAATCTCATACTTCATTTCTTAAGTAAAATATTCATCTGTGTATGTATATATATCGAAAATTCCATAAAAATCTTCTGTAAAACATACCTGATATATGATCTATCTCTAAACATCCTCAGTTCGTTAAATCACCTTATGGATTCAACTAGATATAAATTTCTTTGCATACATATCCGTAAAACACATAAAATAATATATAACAATTCATTTATAATCAAGCATAATAACTGTACACCTCTGGAGAAGGTCCTATTCCAGAATCCCTACTGGGCAGCCCTGACAACCTGATCTCGGTGTGTCCATAACTCATTTCTAGTTGTGTCGGCCAAATACGTCGGGCTAGCATCCCCCTTGCTAGCTAAGGTTCTACCAAGGTGCACCATGGGCTAACGTACCTGCCGTTAGCATACAGTTCTGTTAAAGAACCTCTCCCATTAAGAAAACCATTTGCTCAACACTTACACCATTAGAATTTCATAGTTCTAAACATATCAAGCTTTTGTAATCACGATACTGATCCTGAATCCTCTTTACTTCCTTAATTATTATAGTCTCGCATAATCACAACATGATTCAATAATTCTTTAGAATTTCTATGTCTAATATTAGATTTAAGAACATCACAATTTCTAATAACTTGAAACTTCATCATTTCTATCAAATTATACATATACTTAAAATATTCTATAGATATATTATCAACTCACAAATCAAATCTGGAAAAGGAAAAAGGTCAATCTCTATGAAGCCTCAGAGCCATCCAGGGATCCTGGAGAGTATCTAACATGACAAATACATATATTAGACTTCCATAACTTAACTATTGTAGGAATTTACTAAGATTAGCCTTATAGGGCAAAAACCCCCAATTTCTTGAACCCTAACCCCCCCTCATGCGTTTAAACCTTAAATTCATAGAAAGACTAGCCAATTCATGGTAATATAAAAAGGGTTAAGTTCAAGAATTGCCGTAGAGAGTAGAGGAAGACGGTAGAGCGTAAGGCGAGCAATAGATCTCCTCCTATCATCATTTTCTCTCACTAGAGAGGAGGAGAGAGAGAGAGCTCCAAGAGGAAAACTCAACTAAAGTGATGATGATGTGAAGAAAAGGATGGATTGGGTGATGGATTTGAGTAAGAATGATGAAAGATTGATGGAATCCATGTGGGGAAAAGAAGGATGAGAGAGAGATAGAGAGAGACTTAGGGAAGCATGGGGAAGAGGGCTTGAGATTCTTCTTTTATTCTCGCCCAACGGGCGCTTGGGCACTGCGACTTGGCTGCTTGGGCGCCAGCCCACCTGAAAGACACATCATCCTGCAATGCAACTAGTGCCTATGCCTGCCCGGTCCTTTTTTTTTTTTCCATCTACACCTCAAAATATCATTATAATGTCCTTATTTATTTTAATCTCTATTAACTTTAAAACATAGATGTAAATATGGGAATACCCTCCATTTGAATCCAATAAAAATATTGGAAAAATCAAAATCCAACTTTTGGATTTTAAAACAAATTTTCGGAAACTCGCACTTTCTTAAACTTCCGGGCTAAAAACAAAAGGGTTAATTACTTCCTAAAATTAATTAAAAATCACTCTTCAATTCTTTGATGTTTAGGGAATAATCACCAGGACTTTTAATCCCATGAAAATGTCCCAATTATATGGCCCTCCAATGGGATATAAGGTCCAAACTTAGAGCTTTTGCGGGGTCCGACAGGACAAAATATCATAATTTGTGCTCTCTCAACTTGGGTTTGACAATAATCGGGTTGGTTCGGGTCGAGTTATCAAGTTAATATTAAAATAAAATAAAGTAAATTATTATATTTTTCTGATAAGATTAAAAAATCATTATATCTCTAACAAAGGAAGTGTCCTTCATTTTTTTCCATCTTCGAAATGGAAAGAAGAGTCTAGAATGATATAATCTCTTCCTAATCTCCTGCACTTGAGATTAGATTTGAAAAAAGAACAAAAGGAATAGAAGAGTGTAGCAACCATGATGGAAGTGTCCTCTTCTCCAAACAAAGCTTCAACACCAACATCTTATTCTCCAGCAACCACGATGGCATGCGGCAGTGTGATAGCAGGTGAGCGAATGATGGTGCAACGACGGGGGAGTATGGCAGTGCAATGATGAGCAAGTGCAACGGTGCAACGAGTGAGCATAATAGCAATGGTGGATGGTGGGTGGCACATGCCGAGCAGTAATAATTTAGTCCAGATTTATTACAAATCTCTAGATCTATGAGTTGTTCCAGATATTCTTTCATGCTAGATTATTTGTTTCAATGTAAAGTTTGGATAAAGATTATGAAAGGCTGAGTCTTTATAAGAAAGGAAAATATGAAGATGAAGAACTCTGGTCATACACAACCCGACTAGATTGGGTTACACTACCTTTCAACCGAACAAATCCGACTACCGACCCAACCCGAATATTTGGTATTGGGTTGATTTGGGTTAATCAGGTTCATGGGTTAACCCGAACCAGTGAACACCCCCACCCTTGACGGATTTATGGTAGCACCAATTAGTCTCTCATTTAAGTCGCTGCATTAGCTCTTGCTTGAATATCTAGTTCAACATGGCTCCAAATATTGTGAGCCTCTAGGTGAGTGGACATTAAAATTGCTCAATATTGTAATCAAGTTTCCATCTAACAATATTATAATGACTAAATATTGTTTTTATTCTTAACATTTTAAAATGAAAATTGTTTTATTTTGAAGTTGATGAAATGAAAATTATCTCCTCTCATCAATTAAAAAAGACATATAAGCAGGTGATAGCTCCTTTCCAAGCAAAGTGATCTCATGGCGAGATTTGATGGTTGTATCAATACAATCAATCACTGCAAATCATTGTCGTAGTCACTCTTTCTCTATCTCTATCTATCTATCTATCTCTCTCTCAACCCTTGTGTCCATTCTCTTTCTCCTACCACTAACAGCCACTGCCATCATCACCCAACACTGCCTGCACTTTGGCCATGCTGCCAACAGCATACTCCGCGATGGAGGTTGACAAGCTCCTCGACACCTAAAAGTTGATGGTCTTTGCCACCAAACTCTATCACCAACACCACCACCAACAACAACAACCCATCTAGAATAACAACAACAACCTATCCGATGGAAAAAGTTTTCAATTAACCAGATCTAAAAGGGGGAAAAAAATCAAACATCCCACAATCTAATTTGTTTTCCCCCGACAATATGTTAAGAGATTGGGAACGTGAATTTGGTTTCAAAATTGGATTTTGGGAATCGAGTTTTGTTGGATTAACTTTTCTTTATCGTATGGTTTTTGCTTTTTGTGTTGGTTTTTCGAGCAACCATTGTGGTGACTGGGGGGTGGTTGTCGCGGCAAGCGTGGAGCGACCAGAGGGTGGGTTGTGGCAGAAAGATGGTGGATATGGTGGTAGGGTTCTATGGTCACTATGTTTGGTGGTTGGTGGTAGAAAGATAATAGATGTGATGGTGGGGTTCTATGGTCACGATGTTGGGTGGTTTGTGGCAGTGGAGAAGAGGAGGAAGGGTGGGGTGGTTTGAGTGGTTTGCAGTGACGGAGCGAGCAATGGCCGTGGTCTCCGGCGAGTGGGTGGCGCCTACTGTAAAAAGTGAAGGAAAAGGAAGAAGAGGAACCCACTGTGATTGGAGGGGGAAGAGAACGAAATAGCGAAGTTCGTGGGTGGGGGAGAGAGCTTTAAGAGCTCTATATGGTGCATGAGCAATAATTGGTGTATGGATACACTATTAGATCCACACCACTTGATATTGAGGTGGTTGGAACACTAACTTTAGGAAGGAGGTTGAGAGCCATCGCCCATATTAGCAATATAACTTAGAATTAACGTGCCAACTAAGATGAATAGTAATGGAAATCATTTATGATTTGATGGAAGTTTGAAATTGATGTCAAATTTCAATTTCAAAAATCTTTTTAGAACTAAACTGATATTAATTTTAAAATATTGAGATTTAAAGAATATTCACTCAATTAAAATTATTTGCCATAATGACTCTGAAAAAAATAATTGTATGAGAACTTACTTATACCTTACAAACTCTCTAAAAAAAATCGGTGTTGGATTTAATTAGCTCTTATACCAAAATGATATTAAAAGCACACACCTCATACACAAATTCTCCCTAAATATTTATCATATACTTACCCACGGAAACATAGCATAGAGGACGAGAACCTTTTTAAGCTATTTAATTCAATTGATATTTTACAACATTCTGATGGTGGCCTTGTAAGCTACAATATTCAATAAAATATTAAAATAATACAGCAACTAAATTTAATGACCAATCAAATATGACAAACATAATGGGATTGATTGCAAACTTCATAAATGATAGTGTAACTAAACAAAGTCAATGATAATGTGGTGGAAATGGATCCTCTCATGTTAAAAATTCACGTGATTTTGTCATGTGTTATTATTATTATTTTTTATCATTGATCAAGAAGGTGGGACCAAGTCTAGGACTCACACAAGAATCTAATCAATGATAAAAAATAACACATGATAAGATTATGTGAATTTTTGACATGAGATGATCAATATCCATAATGTCTATAGGTATTGCATGATGGCGGCTAAATGCACATTTGTGGGCTATGGAGACATATAAGTGCATGTTTGGTTTAATATCCGGCAATATATATATATATATATATTTGGGTGCTCTTAGAATTTTAAAAAAAATGCCTTGATCCATTTAGTGTTTAACATTTCAATTTTATAAATAATTATTGTCTCTCATTATAACTATATTTTAAATACAAAGTTGAGATTTCAAGCATTAAGTAGTTTAAAACAAAAAAATTTTTTTCCTCTCAGAGCACCTTAAGTATATCTCATTATATACTCTGTTAAGCTGCAGCAGCACGCCGCCTATTCTAAGAAAGAGAAAATATTTTCTTGTACGTTTGAGAAGCATAATTTATGGTTCATTGCAATATATTTGCACGAGAAATTATTTACATAATACTGATATCAA
Organism: Pterocarpus macrocarpus; assembly: GCA_031439585.1. Lineage (NCBI taxonomy): Eukaryota > Viridiplantae > Streptophyta > Magnoliopsida > Fabales > Fabaceae > Pterocarpus > Pterocarpus macrocarpus. The sequence continues at coordinate 13,869,132 of CM062516.1, read as the reverse complement.
ATTACCAGTAAAGTGACAGTGTGCATGATAATATGACAACTTTTTGTTTTTGAGTATATCAGTGACAGCGAGATTCGAACTCCTAATATCATTTATACAACTTAAACTCCTCACCATTAAACCATTCTTAATAGCTTAACAATATGACAATTAGATGATCCTGAATGCTATAATTATATGTTGCAATTGAATTGCTTTTAGTATCCTACTTAGTGAGTTATGGCTTGCGGTTGAATTTCTTACAATATTCTTCATTAAACAATACGTATTTTATGAAAACAAAAAATATTTTATGTTGTTTCATCTTTTTTTATATCCAAGCATGGTCGATACTAACTTGGCATAACGAGCCAATTATATTTCAATCGATTATATACTATCATAAAAAAATTTCACATTTCAAGAACAAGACAAGAAATGTCCTTAGCTTAGCCACATCAAGTACACAAAGTTAAAAAAATTTGTGTGGTTATGAAATATCAAATTGGATATGTTCTTCTTCTTTTTTTTTTTTTTTTTGACATGAAATTAAATATATTCTTGACCACTTATAAATGACATTTATAAAATATTATTTTATAAGTGGTCGAGATTCAAGTAAGCATATCTATTCTGATTCTTCATGATCACACAAAAATTTTTCCACAAAATTTTGATCAACTTGTGGCATTCCGACCTCCTACAATTAAGGAGTTTATTATTCAGCCTAACAAGTTCCGATTTAAGAATCAGATGGATTGAAGAGAGAGGACGGACACAGCATGAAAATGAATGCGACCAGATCGTATATTTATGTGAGAATAATGTTATATTTACTGTCCCATTATGATACACGTAAATAACACAAGAAAAAGTTGTGACCATAAAATTTCTTCAATCAAATCAAGATGAGGATAACGATGAGATTGTGGATGGAAGCAATGGCCAATTAGTGCATTCAACAACACTTTTAATTTGCTAGTAACGCATGCAAATAACCCATTTAGCCTTTTCATTTGCCCATATTCTCCGTTGCTGTTCCCTCTATAAGTTCGCTGTGCTTTTGTGTTCTATTTACATTGAGGTCTGAACTGAAACACAGCACCTTAAGATGGCCCAAGTGAGAAACAAGCAAGTAGTTCTGAAGGACTACGTCACTGGTTTTCCAAAGGAATCCGACATGAACATTGTCGAAAGTACCATCACCTTAAAGGTTCCGGAAGGTTCTAGTGATGTCATGCTCAAGAATCTCTATTTGTCTTGTGATCCATACATGCGACTACTCATGAACAATGACAGTCCTTTGTCATTGGGATTTGGTACCTACAGCCCTGGCTCTGTAAGTCATAACGTTTTATTTATTTATCTATTTTTTATGTATTTGCCTCGAAAGTTCCTATGGCGTGCTGAGAATTTTGTTTAAGAATTCGAAGGAATTGCTGTATATTGAAAATTGAGCTGGGTAATTTTTGCTATGAAGTCATGAAACTTAGTAGCATCTTGTTATCCTTAATTTCAAGATATTGCTATCACTCAATTGGGTTAATTAGAGGTGCATGTTGATAAGTTTTTTCAAAATTGTACTTTTCAAACAATATATAAAATTATTTTTTAAAAATATTTTTATAATATGTAACTCTCGTCTGAATCGAAAAGATAAACAAAGAATTAACTATTTTTTAATTTTATATTTTCATAATTTTATCCGAACAATTTATGCAAACTTAAAAGTGTTTTTTTTTTTTTTAAAAACACTTTTTACAATAAAAAATAAACAGACAAATGCACTCTAGAATTTTAGTATTGAAAATACGCTTCACTCATATATTTGTGCCGGTACTAATTGTTAAGTAATCATTGCAGCCATTGACAGGATATGGTGTGGCTAAAGTCCTTGAATCTGGACACCCAGATTATAAAAAAGGTGATTTAGTGTGGGGGATTACTAAATGGGAAGAGTACAGCTTGGTCCCTTCAGCTCAAATACTCTTCAAAATTGAGCATACCGATGTTCCACTTTCTTACTACACTGGAATTCTTGGTACGTAGTCAATCATTTAATTTTATATTTTTATATTTTTTTTACTTTTTTAGATTATTCCTTCACTTGATGGGTGATAGAATAATTTCCTAGATACGGTTAAGTCCCTAGACAGTTAATTTTCGCAATGATCTTTTTTCATATACATAAAGGGATTCGAGCCCTTTCTGTTCAAATCAACACCTTCTCAATTCATTTAATTTTACAATGATTCTTATAGAATGACGCTCTTAATTTCACATATGAAGTTTTAATGTTCTAAATGGGTGCTTTAGGTGTCTAGTGTCGTCAAGGTAATGGGTTAACCATCACAGAAGAAACTAATTGCTTTGGGGTGATTGTCTGGTTGTATGTTCCTATACTACTTTCCTGTTTCCTTCTTTTGCTCGGTGGAAGTTACATGGCTGAAATTGATCCTTCATTCATTAGAGTATTTGGCGAACCAGCTTTGTTTTGGTGGAGACAAAGTACTAAATGGTCTTTATTTGCAACCGATTGCCTGCTACTTTCGTATACTGTTACATCCACATCCCTGTAACACTCCTTTCAGCCATGGATACGAGTACCAGTATCTGCCACAGTATGAGTATGATACACGGATATAGAAGTTTTGAAAAAATTAAGATATGGATACGTCAGGATACGATACAATATAAGATTTGCCATAAGATTATTATAGAATTACTATAAAATAAAATAAACCATAAAATCTATTTTAGTTATTTCAATGAGGTATGTGCATAATAAAATATATTTATTTGTTTATTGTTATAGAACTTCCATTCATATTGGTATAAAAAATCAAAAAACTTCAAAAAAAAAACCTTGTTAAATATACTTAAAAGCATCTAAAAGCATTTACAACGTATCCGATATAATACGTATCCGTCATGATACGACATGGTAAGCAATAATTGTGCTTCTTAGCTTATGAGTTTATAGTATTTATATTGCACTTTCTTTGTTTCTTTTTCAAAGTATACATTCTGCTTCTTCAGAATGAATCTTAGCATGCACACAAGCAGGCTTATTGATGTTAGCTGCATAGTTTTCATTCATTTTGTTATGCCATTTCACCCGTGTCATTTTCTTCTTTGAACACAGGTATGCCGGGAATGACAGCATATGCTGGTTTGTTTGAATTAGGCTCTCCCAAGAAAGGAGAGAGAGTTTTTATTTCAGCTGCCTCTGGTGCAGTTGGTCAACTTGTTGGGCAGTTTGCTAAATTGACTGGTTGTTATGTCGTTGGAAGTGTAGGAAGTAAAGAGAAGGTATTCCTCTAATTATTGGTGTTATACATGCCTGCATAAATGATAAATCAGCATCACCTTTTCTTATTTACTTTGCTCTTCAAAGTACTATTATTACTTTGCAATGTAATGAACCATCATCTCTTACGAAAATTTCATATGACATGGTCATGGTCAACTAAAATGTTCACATAAGAGGCTCCATTCCCCAATTTTCAATTAGCCTGATTATATTACTGAAATACTTTTGCCGATTTCCAAGCTTAAGCAATATTTTCTTATAACTAGAAATCCTTTTTCGATGGAAACTGTCAGACATGTGGCATAGTCCTAGGTTTTTCCTACATTGTATAAATGGAATTAAATTAAGTTAAGTTGTTTAAAATTAAAGGAGCATATGCTTATTTATGTGAAATATCCAAAGTTGCACTATACTTCAAAAAAGTGTAAATCTTAGTGTTTAAATTCTAAGTTTGTCCACAAATATCTTCTGTTATGTGTCCAACCCCTGCCCCCTCTAGCTTCATAAAAAAATGAAGATGAAATTTATAAAGAGAACTGTGGCATAAACCAGCAATAGTTCTTCATGATTAACAAGGAATGATATCCATTGAATTTACTTTTTCTCATCAGCAAAGATACTTTGTCCCCCTTCACTTGAATGTATGTTTCCCACAACCAGGTGGAAATATTGAAGACTAAATTAGGATTTGATGGAGCTTTTAACTACAAAGAAGAGCCGGACCTCAATGCTGCTCTGAAAAGGTCAAAAATTTCCGTTTTTTTTTTTTTTTAATTTTTGTTATCGAGAAGTTTTAGTTTAAAGTGTTTATTGACATAAAAAGGGTTAAGTCACTGCCTCTAGTAACATGCTACACACTAATGACTAGTGGCTATCAATTTGCTAATCAGGTACTTTCCTGAAGGCATTGACATTTACTTTGAGAATGTGGGTGGCAAGACACTTGATGCCGTACTCTTGAATATGAGATCTCATGGCCGCATACCCGTATGTGGAATGATATCACAGTATAATCTTACTCAACTAGAAGGTGTAACAAATTTGGCAAATCTCATATTTAAGCGGATTCATATGCAAGGTTTTATAGTGACTGATTTTTATCACCTTTATCCCAAATTCTTGGAGTTCCTTCTGCCTCATATTAGAGAAAGGAAGGTTGTGTATGTGGAAGACATAGTTGAGGGCCTTGAGAATGGTCCTGCAGCCTTGATTGGCCTTTATAGTGGTCGCAATGTTGGTAAACAAGTTGTGGTTGTTGCTCGTGAATAGTTGCCATACGTTGTTATTATCAATTTAGTTTTTTTTTTGAGAAATGTTTTGTTGTTCTTCAACCATGATGTTTATGATTGTCCTGTGCGTAGTTATCGCTTTCAGTGACATTTTATAATGAATGAAAGCTTTAATTAAAGCCATTTGTTAACTCATAACTTTCATATATTGATGGTGAGAGGTAAAATATTTTTTATGTTTATGATTGTTCTTAAAACTAGCAAAAATGATAGAATAAAATTTTTTTGTCTAAATCTATTGGCAGAATGATGTGGTATATATATTGAATTTTTTGCTATTAATATGTACCGAAAAAATGGGTTATATCAATTTTGTTTTTTTTTTTTTTTTATTAAACACTCTTATTTCTATAGAAAAATTCTGATGTACTCTACTGCAGTCTGGCATTACTCTAAAATTAATTTGTGATTGCTCTGAGCTCTACTTCTTTCTACAGCAATACATGGACAAAAGTCGACGTAGACGGCGAGAAGTAAATACGATACTTGACAAAAACGAATAAAGGGAGTTTTTATGATACCTCCGGGAAGAGGTGGGTATGTGGGTTGCGGTCTTCGGAAAAATTAGAGAAACGTGGGTTGCGGTTTTCAATAATAATAATAATAATAGGAGGATTTGTTAGATCGCACATATCATGCACAAATTGTGATAGATAATTATGTGATAAAAATAGCTGTGACAACCGTGTATCAAATCTCCCCCGTGTCCTGAATTTTCTCTGATAGATACTCTCCTTAAATTGCTCTAAATCAGTTCCTATAATGTTGCAGTAATTGCTCCAGAATATATATATATATATATATATATATATATATATATATATATATATATATATATGTATCAATTGTTAGTAATACAGAATTATAAAGCTTCCCTATCTTCTTCTGCTATGTAATGTCTTCTTCTTCAGCCGAAGAGCCTCAGCTTACAATCAATCATTCCATCAATGTTAAAGCCTTGTCTCCATCAAACTCAATTCAGAATTGGCGATCCCAAATTCTTCCTCTAGTCAAAAGTTTGGGGCTTTACCATCATCACATAGATGGACCAAGTCCTACTCAAGAGATAGAGGATGACAAAGGAAATAACAAACAAGTAGGACGTGAGAATCTGAGATTCATAGTAGGTACAGACATAAAGTGGCATCATAAACATTCTAGTGTGGAGAATAGATCCCAGGTCGACAGCCATTGGTGTTGGGGGAAGCGATAGGATTCGAGATTTGAACCTTGAGTCCAGTTCAAGAAGCTATTGTGGGTGGCCACAACACGATGTGTGAATTGTAAACTAAGACGAGAATTTTACTTATAGTTAAATAAACTCCTCTTCAATTGTAATTATGTTTTGATATGTATCCGCGATAGTGGTTGTGAGTCTTTTATTAGCAATAAGAGCGCATATATAAGGGCCATATATTACCTATTCTCGCTTATAGAGTGACCTACAGCATCAATAACAACCCCTAGATACAATTCTATGACTCGAGCATGGTTTATATATTTGGGGGACTTTGTACTTAGGACCTAGCTATGAGACTTTCAAAATAGCAATGCTCACAAAGCCATCTTATCCCTCTTATAATCAATTTGTGCTTGCTCTACAAGAGTATGAGCAATCACAAGCTGTCAAGGAAGAAAAGATTCTTTTGCAACACGCTCAAGCCTTCCTAAATCAAAGAGGACAAGGAAGGGGAAGTTGTGGTGGAAGAGGCAAATTCAACTCGCAAGGATGGGGTTTCGCATGTGCACAGCAACAGACCTTAGACAATGATAATTCAAAACAATAGAAAAAGATAAAGACAATCATTCTTCCAGGAATTATGCCTCACAACGACGTTCTGATTCAGGTAAAGAAGTCTGTGAAATTTGTAAAAAGCCAAATCATATTGCCTCTGAGTGCTAGTACAAGTATGATCATTTCTACCAAGCTGAACAACTCTTAGAAGCCCTTGCTGCCTTTCCCACAAATGACAACAAGGATCCAGTATTCTATGTTGACTCTAGAGCTACTTCTCACATGACTAATGATATTGTTAAGCTTTCCTATATCAAACCTTATCATGGTAATGATGTTGTCTATGTGGAAGATGGCTATGGTTTTCCAACATCTCACATTGGTGAAATTGATCTTAATACGCAAGATGAAAATTTGAAGTTAAAAGATCTGTATGTAGTGCCAAACTTGAAAAAGAATTTGTTGTTTGTTGGAAAACTTGCAACTGAAAATATGTGCACTCTTGAATTCACTGAATCCGATTTTGTTGTTAAGGATCAAAACCAGAAGGCAGTAGCCAGCAGCATAAAAAGGGTCATCTATATGCTTTGGATGATTTCCCTCAAGAGGTGTTTGCTGCACTAAGCAAAAGAAGGTCTTTTGCAGATTTATGGCACTTGCGACTTGGGCATCCAACTCAAAAATTTTTATCCAAGTTGAAAGAAGAGAAAAGAATTAATTTCTCTTATTGGATGTCAAAACCTTCAATCTATGTTAGTTGTTAGCAAGGAAAAAGTTGTAAATTGCCCTTTCATTCCACAAATAAAATTTCAAATTGTCCTTTTAAGAAAATCCATTGTGATCTATGGGGCCTTGCCCCAATTACCTCCACTCAAAAGTTTCAATTTTATGTAATTTTCATTGATGACTATTCAAGGTTCACATGACTTATATCCTTGTAATACCATGTTTTTAATAAAATGCATATTTAGAATAAAATATTGGTAATTCGAAACAAAAATAAATAAATAAATAAAAATAAAAAATTCATAACTTATATGTTGGGCATTTTCTTTATTTACTTTTAAAATATAAGGATAGTAGAATTAAAATTATTTAGATGAATCTTTGAAATGCTTGTAAAAAAAAAAAAAAAAAAACACTTGAGAGACCACAGTGCACCATAAGTGATATGGTGCACCCTAGACCCCTCCTCTCCTTCTTAGTGCCGTTTGGAGTCTTCTTCACTGACGCACGGCTTTCATTCATTCTTTTCCTTTCCTTTGTTATGTTTCCATGCTTTCTCGCCCTCTCTCTCTCACGTTCGTTTCTCTTTCTTCATCCTCGCTCACTCTCAACCTCCAATCATCATCACCACCGTGTGTCTTCCCCTTCCACCGTACCGTCATTAACTTGCAGTCTTTCTCTCCGTTCGTCTCTCTCTCACCTGCGTCTCTCTCTCTGCGCCCTCCATTTGCGTTTTGCTTCTTATGGTGGCTGGGTTCTTGTTTTGCTCCCTTCTAAAACCAACACACACTGGTGAGCTTTCCTCTTTGAAATTAGATGTTGATTTTATTTTGTTTATAGTTAGAATTAAATTTGAAGGGTATTTGGATTTTTGAGTCTTATTAGGGTGGAGGGGTGAGTGGTGAAATGGTTAAAATTTTAATTTGGAAATTATAGTATAGAATAGTTAAAATATTTTGTTCAATAGGAAGGACACACAAAAATTTAAATTCCTATATTATATACTTGATAGTAGTTCCTAATTAGATTTAATTAAAAAGGTTAGACAGAGGGCAAATACTATATTCTAAACCAAATTTATGTTTAAATTGAAAATAATTATTTATGTATGATTTCAGATTTTCCAGGAAATTAACCTGCAAGTTGAGCAACCCGAGGACATAGATTGTGTACCCTGACAGTTTGTGAGTGGACAATGCCTCTATGGCATATGTTCTTTTTATACAATTAATATTAATTTGATTTTAGCAATTACTGACAGTTTATTTTTATATATCTAGTTAATTATGCATATTTTGTTTAGGGGTACTATTGTCATATAGTTTAATATATCTACCTATTTGTGAACGTCTATTTTGGTTTTGAAGAAATTTTTCTGGTAAGCAATTGTTGAAAGTTCTGGAAGTTTTTAGAAGAGATTACGAATTGTATAATCGAAAGGACAAGCTCTAATCTTTTGTTTGGATTACTAACTTGATTTATTGAGTAACTTACATTTTGGAATTTTTAAATTTTGATGAATACTTTTGTTCTTCGAAATCTGATTTGATATTTGTACCTTTAGTTTTTATTGATATCTATTATTTTAATTTTTATATACCTTGCGGGAGGATTTTTAGTTAATCGGTAGCTAGCGGTCGCTGACGCTAGCCTTGGTGCACCTTGGTTCGAACCCAGCTAGTAGAGGTGTTACTAGCTCGGCGCGTGTGTGTGAGGCCTATGCACACTGCCGACTTAGTTAGATCTAAAAGGGTTCACCCTTATTTGAAAATAACTTTGAATGTGAAGCCTCCCTGTTTTAATATTTATGTTTGAAAAATATGTTACTAATTCTATGAAGTGATTTAGTGCTTTTATATGAATAACTTATAATAGTAATTCTTTATTTGCATAATTTAAAATGTTTATTATATATATATATATATATATATTGTTAGAGTTTGTCCTTTTATGCTATAGTTTTATTGCCTTTCACTGAGTCGGTTGGACTCACTTATTTTCCCTTCCTATTTTAGATTCTAGTGCTGGACCTATTTCGGGTCATGCAATGGTGTAGAGTGCAGATACTTTTGACCGCCCTTCTATAGGTGAGGGCTTTTATCTAGACTTTTATTTTGAAGTTTTGAATATAATTGCCGACTTAGAGTTGTTCCACGATCCACAGACAGGAACCTGTTGCTTGTCATTCTTTTTGGATAGGATATGTGTATAGGAACTCGTTTATTTTGTAAACCATGTTTTTTGAGCACTGGTTGTTATGGATGTATATGTAAAAATATGTAAGTAGATAGACATAAATATGTTGTTATTGTAACATCCACCAAAATTCTTTTATCGTTTTTCGCCTAATTATTCAGTTTTATCGAATAATTGAGAATAATTAGAATTCGGTTAAATAATTATTTAGAATCAATTGATTAGCAATTACTTGAGTTTAGGTATGAAGGAATTAAGTTAGAAGTACCGGAAATTTCATAACATTTTATTGAAAACCGATTTACCGATTTAAAGGAAATCGGTAAAATTACGGTATTTTAAACTGTCAGAACCGAACCAATAGAATTTCAATTCTTTTACCCCACCTTGAGTGGCTGATAACTCAGCGACTTAACACCCAAATGTGGCACCACTTTGGCCACAAATCATGGGGGAGGCTTGGCTGAATTTCAGCCATACAAGAAGCCACCAATCATAAGCCAAGAAGCCACCTATATATATATACTCCTTCAATCAGATTTTTCTGCTCCTTCTTCACCCATCAGACTGCGCCTCTTCTCCTCTCCTTTCAGCCCTCTTCTTCTCTTCTTCACTCACATAACTCCAGCCAACCATCAAGCCTAATCAAGTCTTGCACATCCAAGCCCCAAAAACCAAGCAAAAATCACATATAACAAAGGTAGAGGTTTGATTCTTGCATCAATTCTATGGTCTTGGCTGGCTGAGGTTGGATTATTTTCACAATCTTTGATGTGTTAAATGAATGATTATAATGATATGTGACTGGTTTTGGGCTGTTTGTTTGGTTAAAACCCAATTGGAAGCAAGAAAGAATGGAAATAAGAAGAGCCGAGGGGCTGGAGAACCAAAACCCCTCGGTAGTTCATATGGCGGAGTGTATGGATCCGCCTATAGCTGATTAAATTTGATGAAATCATTTTTATATGAAACTAGACATCTAGGGCTTTCCATAAATATATCATATAAGGCTTTTGGATTAGTATTGAGAGAGATATGATTTTTTTAATTTCAACCTAGGGTTTTGAATCTGATTCTGGGCAGACTGGGTTGTTCAGGGTAAAACTCGACCTATACTACTTGAAAATGAGTGAAACGAACTTTTTTAGAAATATTACACATAGGAGAATTTCCCATAAAAATTTCAGAATTAGATAAGGTCCCAGTTGCTCCCAATGGTCCAAGAAAGTTGCCCTATGTCCCAACTGGGTCAGAACAGGGCAATTTAGGAAGGTCAGGATTTGGGGCTTATAACTCGATCCCTACTAAGTCAAATGGAATATAACTTTTTGTAAATGAAACTTTACCCTGTTAGCTTTAATATGAGTCCAATTTTGTATAATTTGAGTCAGTTTTCGATTTATAGTGGATTTTTACGTTTAGGTGTCTGATTCTAGCTAGCCACTGGGCAGGCCGGGATAAAACGTAAATATCTTAAGCTATAGATATCAAAATTAGATGGGACCAAAGAGGTTAGAAAATAGACACATAACACTTTAACATACTAAAATTTGAAGTTCAATTGAGTTAAATAGAAATTATGGCTTAAATTATAAAAACCGGGTTGGTTGACTATGCTGAGGTAGAAACTCTGCCTTAATGAGTTCAATGTTATTATGAGTTCAATATTGAAGTTTATGTGAAATGTTGTGACCTTTATGATAAATTGGTGTTCTGATGTACTGGCACTATTCATGGTGAAGCGGACACGTTCCGTTATGCTGCCGAAATTTTGGTAGAACCTGTGCATAAGTTATGAATTACATGTTAATTCATGTGCATTTTCAAGAAAGCTATGAAAGTTATGATAAGAATTATGTTACTATGAAAGTTCCATGCTACTTGGGGCCAGCCCCGGATAAGAAGTTAAGGGGAATAGATTGGTAGGAAGGTCGGGGAAAGTAAACCCGGCATTCCTGTATAGGAACGAGCTCGATCCTGAAAAGCAGACTATTACCTAGGAGTCTAAATGGCCAAGAACTCCCAGGGGACCAAGTTATGGAAAATGATGAAAAGTTTATGAAGGAAGATTCAAGAATGAGTCTATATGATTATATGATTGCATGATTACATGGAATATTTATGTCAAGATGTTTACAGTTGTCTATTATATTTTATTTACTGTCGTTTGTTTATTTATCCTATTTATTATTCTAGGTATCATTATTAGTAATCTATCTGTTTCTTGTGCATTCTAAAGTAAAACTGAACCTTGCCTTGGACCAGACTTTTCCTTAAACTCAATAAAACGGATAACTAGTTTGAACACATATTTTTATAATTAAATAAAAACCGAGGCAACTGAGAATGTATGTGACATCGAACAACCCCTATACACGAACCCTACTGAGAATTTCTTGAAATTCTCACCTCGTTCTGTATTTTCCGCATCATTCTCAAAACCTAGTGATGGACTCCACGGCTACCCTCTTCATTGAGATTCCAGATTTGCAGCTTCACCATGATCCAGCATTGGATTCTTTGTATATAGCCGGTTCATGTAACTTCCGCCTTTACCTATTTAACAATAGGAACTTTGATGTCCCTTTACATCATCCTATTTTTGACCCTGCGACTCCTTACATTGCTATCCCACTGCACATGGCGCACCTATCTCCAGCTCCTTTTGCACCCGCAGCACAGTAAAGACTCGACCACACTGAGTCACCACAGTGGCCTCCAGATATCCCACTTAGTTCAAAGAGTGACCCTTCCGAGGCCACCGGCTCGTCACCCTTTTCCTCCTCGGGACCCAGCGCAAAGTATTCTCCAGCCTGGCTTGACATGGCTAAAGGCTATCTGACAGAGTAGCTTAGCCAGCAGGAGATGTTGTACAGCATGACTCTCTTTTGACAGCACGTAGCTCTGGGCCATAGACTTGACAGTAGAATTAGCAGTAGGTTATGAAATGTCCTCTGAGGACCATAGGATTTTTTTGACTGATACTGGCGTTATTGTCTTTTTGGTTCGTCGGCCCACTTATGTATTCTACTTGGAAACTTTGTACAAAAACTGAAGCAGTGGCTTCTGATATATATATATATATATATATATATATATATATATATATATATATGATGAGGAGAGGAAACACGAATCATGAAAGGTAAGCAGAGTGGTATTACGGTAACACAATCTACTTGATTTCATGCTATGAATTAAGCATAACATTAAATTAGTAGGGTGTTACAGTTATTATAATGAATGAATGCCTATATGTCCAATTGGATATATGTGTTGGTTGATTGCTGGAATAGGTCTGGCTTTTACGGGGAAGCTAGAAAAATAGGGGAGACTCTGTCCGTTTGTCACGAAAAACTTGATATTTAAGGCTTGCTGGAGGTTCGTCACCTCCAAGCGCCGGTAACAACTCAGGCTGGGTCGTGACAATCCTCTTCAAAGAAAATCAAAATTTCTTGATGTATAGAAAGAATTTCAAAAATTGGTGGAAAATAGATTTGATAAAAGAATAAAGATTTTTCAATGTGATAGAGGAAGTGAATTTAATTCTCATTAATTTATGTCTCGTCTTAAGAATCATGGCATAGAGTTACACATTTCTTGTCTAGGAACTCTAGAACAAAATGGAGCTGTAGAAACTGGGTTAACCATGACGTTCCATGCAAACTTACCTTTGTATCTCTGGGTTGACATCTTTTGTTCTGCAATATATCTTATCAATAGGTTGCCATCATCAGTGTTGCAAAACATCAACCCTTCTCAGAAACTCTACAAGCAAGCTGTTGATTATAGGGGCTTAAGAGTCATCGGTTGTAGATGCTTCCCCTCATTGAAGTATAAGGGAGGTAACAAATTCACCAAAAAACCCTGCACCTATATTTTTACTGGATACAACCCATCTCATAAAGGATATAGTTGCTTAGATTTAGTTACAAAATAGGTCTATTTTTCTTGACATGTTGTGTTTCATGAAGATTTTCTTCCTTACAAGAATTCACCTTCCACTTCATAAAATGCAAAATGTAACACCTTCCTAAGTACGGTACCATGCTTAAGTCATAGCACAATGCTCAGGAGTTATTACTGTTACCTGAATGGACCTTGTCTGACAGCAACCTCTGGTCATCTTCAATATTTCTTGAACTATCTGGAGATAATACAGAAATAAATATAGGAGTGAGAATTTAAAATTCTCAATAGGATTCTCTAAATTGTCACACATAATGTCATCGTTATTATCTTCAGTTATTTCGGTTTATTATGAAAACGTGATAATGCCAGAACAATTTATAAATTTCAATTTTTGAAAGTTCAAAAATATCCTTTCAAAGCAGGTTCATTTTATTTACATACTTGTTATTTGGGAGAGCAGTTCAATAACAATAATAACAAGAACATAACTTATGCTTATGTAATTGCTTGTCATTAAATCATGCAAAGGCACTCATGTTTCCTTTACTTACTTTACTTGACACATCTATGCATTACGTATCGCCGTCCCTATGGTGTCTGCTATGTCTCTTAATTTTTAGTCTTTGTTGCCCTTGGGTAAACTGGTCTAGGAGTGAGCTCAACTCGTGACCGTCGTCACACAATACTAACCTACAAGGGGATTCACGTGCCTCTACATTGGAGGGATCTCATAGTCTTAACTGCCTTCACAGGGAGGGATCCAAATAACTGTGTCCAAGTGAAGGGATCTTATCTTGTCTGTTAATATTCTTTCATGGTTCAAATGTTTATATATATATATATATATAGAAACCTATGCACATGTTCATACCTTGATTTCAAATACTTACATGATATGCACTCATGGAAATAACATACAAACATTCTTGACGTTCAAATATTTCTGCCAAAATTTCGGCAATATAACGGATCGAGTTCGCTTCCCTGTGAGTAGTGCCAAACAGTCAAATAGTCATCCATACAGCACATCAATGTGATGTATCAATCTCACAATAATCAAACAAGTTTCATAACCTTGATCTTGAATGAGGTTTCTACCACTTCCTTTCAATTCTGTCCAATTTTGTAAATTTAGCCATAAATTCTGTTTAATTCATTTGGACCTAAATTTTTTATATGTTAAAGCGTTATTTGTCTAGTTTCTAACCTCTTTGGTCCGATTAAGTTTTGACATATATAATTCAAGTTATTAACATCTCACCTATGTCTATCCTATTACTAGGTAGATTTGCACATCAAAAAGTAAAAATTCACTAAAAATAGAAAGCCAGTTAGAATTATATTAAACTTATATCATTTTAAACCAACCCAGATTTCATTTCCAATAATTTTCATTCCATTTGAGTAAGTAGAACTCTAGTTATGAGCTCATGAACTTGGTTAACTCTAACTGCCCTGTTCCAGCCTTGTGAGGACATAAGGCAACTTCAAGGAATTACTGGGAACAGCAGGGATTGAATTTGGTCTGAAATTTTAATGGCATGTTACCCTATGTCTTAAATTTATCAAAAAATTGCTTTTACTCAATCTGAAGTTGTACAGCGCGAGTTATGCCCTACACAAGCTACTTTTGTCGAATTCAAGGGTAGAAAACTAGAGTAAATTTAAAAAATTCATATCTCTCTCAATACTAATCCAATGGTCTTATAATTTATATGTTGGAAATCCCTAGATATCTAGTTTCACATAAAAATAGTTTCATCAAGTTTTGATGACTATAGAAGGAGTCGTGATTGTAGAAGGAGTCGTACACTCTGAAAGTACGGATGCCGTAAGGTTTTCTAGGTTTCATATTCTAGTTTGCTATCTATCTTGTTTTTCATGTAAGATTCAATCTCAATCCCACCAAATACTCAATAAACCAGCTATAAATCATCATAATCACATCACATATCTTAAATTAGAAGAGTAGAGCAAGATATCTGAACAACCACAAATTCACAAGAAAATCAATCAAGAACTTGAATGGAAGTTAGTTGAATTTTGTGGTATTTGAGTCATGGTGTGGATGGTGGCCTGGGTGGTGGAGACTTTGGCCACGCCTCCCCATCTAGTGGCTTAAAATGACGCCATCCTAAAGGGTAAAGTGGCTGAATTCTCAGCCACTAAATTTAGCATTTTGTAGTGTTAAATTCGGCTAATTCAGTTGTTGCTGTTTAATATACTGAATCTTTACCGATTTCCTTCAAATCGGCAAAACATTACTAAATTACTTTGTAAAATTTTTTGCATATCTATTTTAATTTTTGCTAATCCTAATCTTTTTAATTAACATCTAATTGACTTTTAATTAACTTCTAATTAACTCTACATATCCAATAAAATTGAAAAAATCGATTAACAACGTAAATTAAATGTTTTACGATTCAAGCCCTTTCTATTTTCTATTTTTCGTAATTAATTGCGTTTTCAAAATTTTGAGGCAAGTCTAGGGGCATCCCACATCATTTCACATGTGGACACCTTCGTGGCCCAATTGGCGAAGAATTAGGTTTCTACATTTTTGCTATGTGATTCTGCTTCATTTAAAATTTTATTCTACTAATCCTATTGATGTAAGGACCTAAATATTATTTTCTAAAAAGTTCAAGAGTAATTATGGAAAAGAATCCTTGGGGGGTCAATATGTAATTATAAAAAATTCTGGGGCAAGGTTGCAAATAACAAAAGTTTACAAGGGATGTTACACAAAAGCAAGGTCTTCTTTGGTTTTCACTAATTTCCCTGAAAATGATGAGTTGAATGTTGAAAACAAGATTGAGACACAAGAACAAAATTCCAATTCTTTTCAATGTTGTAATACTAATCCTAACTCAAATGGAGGGACAGAAGCTGAAATTGATGCTCTCACAAAAACTAGTTTGCAAAATTCGCAAATCGAGCTTCAAGAAGATCCTAGAACTTCTCAGTCTTAAGTCGAGGCCTCCTAAGTGACTCATGAGGCCCCTTAAACTATGATAGAAGAGCACCACCTAGAACATGCACCTGTTGAACATCAAATTCAAAATGCAGCTACAGAAAACTCTACTAGGCCATCAAGAACAGAATATCCTCCTGCATACCTTCAAGATTATGAATGTGCTTTCAATATTGCAGCCTCTAAAACTAAACCAAAAACACTTTATATGGCTCTCAAAAATCCCAAGTGGGTGGTAGTTGTGCAAGAATTGATGCACTTCACAGCAACAACACTTGGGTCCTTGTTCCATGACCATCTAACATAAATGTCATAGGTTCCAAGTGGGTTTAAAGGATCAAATACAAAGAAGATGGCTCAATAGATTGCTATCAGGCTTGATTAGTGGCAAGAGGATTCACTTAAGTTCCTAGTATTGACTGTGCTAAAATGTGTACTCCAGTTGTCAAACCAACCACCATTCAATTGGTTTTAGCTCTCTCAATTTCTCTGAACTGGCTTGTGTGACAACTAGATGTCAAGAATGTCTTTTTGCATGGACATCTCAAAGAAAATGTATACATGGAATAGCCACTAGCTTTTATAAACCCACAATTCCTTGATCATGTTTGTCTACTCAAAAAATCGTTATATGGATTAAAACAGGCTCCAGAGCATGGTTTGATTGATTGTCTCAATATCTTATATAGCTTGGATTTTATTGTAGCAAGGTGACTCTTCTTTTCATTTATCGCACAACCAAGATCATTATAGTCTTTTTAATTTATGTTGATGAATACTTGTTGCTGGAAACAATGATTTCTTTGTCACAAAATTACTAGATCAGCTTGGCAACGAGTTTGCTATTAAAGATCTTGGATCAATTCATTATTTCCTTGGCATTGAAATTCGATCTTTTCCAAGAGGAATTTAGCTTACTCAAACCATGTACATATAAGATCTTCTTGCTAAAACTAAGATGCAAAATTCTTCTTCCATGGCTACACCCATGGTCCTTAAAGAAAAGGACTCCAATTTAGCAACACAACCAGTCAATACCACTTTGTATAGAAGTATGGTTGGTGCTTTGCAATACTTAACATTCACTAGGCCAGACATCACTCATGCTATAAATCGAGTGTGTCAATTCTTCAACAGTCCTACTCAACTTCATTTCAAAGCTGTGAAGCGTATTCTTCGCTACTTAAAGGGAGCACAACAGTATTGTTTTTGCTACCTTCATCAAAGTCCTATATATTTTGTGGCTTTAGTGATGTCGATTAGGCAAGATGCCCTATTACCTGTAGGAGCACTATTGGATTTTGTATATACTTGGGAGCAAATTGCATTTCTTGGTGCTCAAAGAAGCAACCTACAATTGCACGTTCTAGCGCTGAAGCATAATATCGATCCATGGCTTATGCTATAGCAGAGCTCACTTGGTTCACCTACTTGCTTCAAGATATTGGAATTTCTCTTGAGAAACCTTCTCAGCTTTTTTTGTGACAATATAATTGCTTTAACATGTCTGTAAATCTTGTTTTTCATGCTTGCACAAAGCATATTGAGCTTGACTACCATTTTGTTTGAGAAAAGGTTGCTGCCGGAGCTCTTATCACAAGACATGTTTCATCCTCTTCCCAAGTAGTGGACATTTTTACCAAGCCTCTCCCAAAGCAATCCTTCACTGTGCTTTGCAACAAGCTGGGAGTTCATGTCATTCCCTTACACGCCTAAGGGGGCATGATGAACCACACACATCATGCACAAATTATGATGGACAATTATGTGATAAACATAGCTATGACAACCATATATCAAATCTTTCCTGATTTTTCTCTGATGGATACTCTTCTTAAATTGCTCAAAACCAATTCCTATAATTTTGCTGTAATTGCTCCAGAATATTCATATATATATATATATATATATATATATATATATATATATATATATATATATATATCAATTGTTAGTAATGCAAAATTATCAAGCTTCCCTATCTTCTTCTACTGCATAATTCTTCAGGATTGCCATATTGGTGGTAATCCACATAGATATCTCCTGTAAAGGCTATTCACATTGCCACTATGAAGGCAATGTAGATTGCCTTGAAAATTTGGATTACCAGTAATGAGGCCTAACCAAACAAGGCAATGCGGTGAGTCCATACAATTTAAAGTTATATAGTCAGTAATCCAGATAGATTATCCCAGGACAAATGCCTTCTTAGATTAAATGGGTAGTGCTCTGCTAACTCGTAGGTCAGCTTGCTAGTTGGCTATATTTATCTCTAAAAAGGTTAAAATATAATTTTGATTCTATATATGTCAATAATTTTCAATTTAGTTCCTTTTAAAATAGTCCTTATACTTGCAATCATTTGTAAAAATGTCCCTACCATTATAAATTGGAGTTATAACTCCGTTAATGGGTCATCCTACACAGTTAGTAGTGTATGATCTTTTCACTTGCTTAGATGACTATTATGTGACAAATGATAGCTAGATTATTGTCTGCTAACCACGTAGGATGACTCATCAACAAAGTTATTACTCTCATGGATGACGCAAAGGATTTCTTTACAAATGATTGCATGTATGGGGACTAATTTAAGTTTTTTTTTTTTTTTTTGTGCATGACTAAATTCAAAATCCATAACAGAGACCAAAAGCATACTTTAACCTTTTTTAACTAATTACTTTAACTTCTTCTTTTTCTTTTTTATTTATTTACTCAATAATAAAATTGTTTGTTTTTTGGTAATGAATATACTTTAATAGTTTAAATATCTAAATAGAAATTGAAGCTTTAAATCATTTATAAAAAAAGTTTGTAAAATATGAAAATAGCAATAGGAAATATTAACAGATAAGTAGTCCAACTAATATGTGAATTTGTGAGTTTATGCAAGGCAAACATGGATTTATATTTTTGGTCCATTTAAATTGTAGGCTAACCCGATTTAATTCATTTATCTTTAACCGTTGCAAATCAGGCCAATGTGGACTTGTTTAACCCGCGCACCCACCTATACATGCTAGTTTGGTATTTGAAATGTGTTTTAAGTGGTTGAGGTATAGACATAAGGATTACCCGTGATGGGGACAGGTACGAGAACTGGTTTGGTCCTCATAGAGATGGGGACAAAGCCTCTATTTATTAAATGGGGCAGGGATGAAGTCTCCGCCCTATAGAGACCGGCTAAGTCCCTATTTATGTACCCTATACACACACACACACACACACAAACTTACAAATACATTTTGATAATAATATACAATTAAATTAAGTTGATTCAAAATATAGTTAATATATGGTAGACTAAACTTCTTACCAAAATCAAATTTACAATAGTTGACTAATTTTGATCAAAATAAAATTTACAATAATTTGGATTTGCATTATATATTTTTAATTTTAATTTAGATTGTGTTATGTTACTAACATTATAATGAATTATGGATATTTGTAAATACTTTATTCAAGTTTAAGATTTTTTTATATATAATTTTTCCCTTTTTCTCTTTTTTAATTTTTTTGCATAAACTCATGGATATCTGCAGGGATTTGAATCCCCACAGGAAACAAGGAACGGGGAATGGGGATAGAGACAGAGGGAAAATTTCTAAATTGAGACAGGGGATGGAGGCATGTTCTGGCTCCCCTGGGTATCCATTACCATCCCAAGATTGAGGCTTTAACATAATGATAAAATGTTGTTTTAATAAATCCACATGTCAGAGGTTCTATTCGCATCCCTTGCCCTCCTCCCCCAAATAGAAAAGAAAAATGTCTTAGGTGGCCATTGATTATTGATACGCATGGAAATATAATTAATCCTTAAACTATAATTATTATTTCAATAGATCCTTTTGTTAAGACACGTTTAACTCTATAACGGACTTGCCACATGGCAGTATCTCAACCCTCAATTTATATTATATCCGGATGGTTGATAAAATTTTTATTCAAAGTATATTCATTAAACAAACAAAACCTATACTACTAATAAAATAAAAGACATAACAAAGAAATTTTTATACGTCTCGCAAGTAGATTAATTTCACATTAGATGCATTTATTTTAAAAAAAAGGTAAAATCAGATTAACAAATTTATATTTAGAAAAAAAACAAATGCGTTCTTTTAAAAAAGAAAATTTTAAAAAGAATTCAAATATAAATGCATTTATATATAGAAAGAATTCAACTATTGATGCATTCATTTAGAAAAAAAATTCAAAAATTTTATGGATTTGAAGAATTCAAATGTTGCTTTAAAAACTAACTTTAAGAATTCAAATATTTTTAAAAAATAATGTAACACCCTAATAGTTCCATTCTATGCTTAAGTCATATTGTGAAATTACTAGTTCTTACTTTTGCTCATGGAACTAACATTACCTTTTAGAAATTACATTTTAACGAAAATAGGGGTAATTTTTTTTTTAGCAATAACGAGTAAACCGTTTTTGAAATTGAGAGCCATGAGCGCATCGTGAACGTGTAATACAAACGTCGCTATCTCATACATGCATCGCATTTAACATAAATAGAAGCAATGAGAATAATTACAATCTTAGATAAAAATAACATTCATTCCATAGTCATCCCATAGTTAATATAATAGTAATAATAGCAGCAGTCATACACAAAGCTAATAATGGGTCCGATACCTACTGTCGGCCCTACAAGATACCCTAACGAAATACAGGATAGAAAGAAATATATAAGAAATCCCAATCTGCCCATGCATGCCGAATGAAAAATGATAACCCTCGCTACAACCAAAAAGGGGCTATCCTCATGCTCAGCTCCGCATGCAAATCAACACCTTACTCATTTGACGGGAGGTAGCCGTTCCCGAATCCACTAAGAGAAACATCACCACGTCCTCCTCCTCGAGCACGACCACGCCCACGAGGCACAACATGAGCACGAATGAACCCGCGACCACGAACCGGGGGTGGAATGTGACGAGGGGCTGCTGAAGAAGAAGACGAATCGGACGACAGGTGAATCACGGATGGGAAGGAAGCCTCATACGAGTTCGTCTCCATGTGGTAGCTCGAATAGGATGGTTCCGAAGGATCGGAATCCAACGAAACTGTCGGTGTCAGGCGGATGTCCGAGTCAAAATCTTCGTCAGTGGGGTACCTCGGAGGATGGAAAGGCGGGCGAACCTCATCCATAGTGATGTTCTCGAACGGCTCAAGAGGGCGGAAAAACGGACTCATCACAGGTGCACGGAACTGGCGGCTATGGAACATGTAGACCCACATCGCTGCCTGAGCAGTCATCACAGATGCATTTAGCACCGGGTCAAAGTACCAATGCATCACTGGGAACTCAACGAAAATTACCACCATGCCTGACGCCGACATCCTCTGAAGACGACACGGAAATGTAGGCGTGAGAAATACTAAATTTCTCAGTAGGATCGCGACTAGATGAACACAGTGTCATCGTCATCATCCCAGCCACTTCGGGTTTAATATAAAAATAGTGGACAGATATCAGTTCAATTTTAATAGTTTCAGAAAACGTAAATCCCAAAGCGGGTTACTTTTAACTTTATCATCATATCCAGAGTGTCATACATAGGCATACATGCTAATATACATAATAAACATTCATAATGCACATAAGGAATATAATAACATGCATGACTATGCAACTCATCAACTTGACCATGGTCCTACTTTGACTTTCGTTTTTAGCACGTGCTTAACATTCTTTTACTTTTCCTTTGAAATAGACTGCTTTTGGACATGAGCTCATTCCGTGACCGTCGTCACGCAGTATTAAACTAAATCAGACTAAGCTGATATTGGTTATCCCTAAGTTGGAGGGTCCTCCATGTCACCCTTGCCTCCCTCATAGAGGTTCCTTGTGGATCGCCGTCTCTCACTTCTCGGAAGTGATCGAGGGGTCATGTCCCATTCTTTCGTTTCTTATCATTATACTTTACATGCATAATACTTCTTTGACTAGACAAATGTAATGATATGACTAAGTCCATAATTTTGACTGAAATTCGGCAGCATAACGGCTAGACCGGAGCTTCCCCAAAATGCTAATCACAACTTTCAATCAATAGTTCATCACAATCATATCATTCAATCATGAGACAAAGCTCCATCAAACTTGTCATTCGTCATGCCGAATGGCATCATACATTCATACCCTAGAGGGGTTCATAATTGCGTTATTCTTTGTGAAGAATCTTATGAATCATCATATAATTTCTCGTGGTTACCCATGAGAGAATCATATAGTTAAGATATGTGTATATGGTCTTTTAGTTACTTAGTTCTCGTGTGATCTTATTCTTTACTTAAGTACATGTCTTATGGAATACTTGTTCAAATTAGTCAAGTTAGGTGGTTGTTTCCTTTCCTTGAGATCGTGTACTTAGTGTTTTCTAGGTTTATGGTATGCTCAGAGGCCCTAATTATACTTTTGTTCCCAAGGAGATCGAGATCCCTCTAATCCTTGGGTCATGACAACGCATAACCTTAATTATATTTTTGGTCCCTAAAATATCATTTTTTTCTCATTTGGTCCTCATTTTTTTAAAAGAATTTTCATTCATTTCCTCAAAAGTTATTTCATTCTATTTAGTCTTTCTGTTAATTTTCCGTTATCTTCTATTTATTAAGTGCCAATGTACCAGTTAATGTGAATGACATGGATTTAAAACAAAATGAAGGACCAAATGAAAAAATTTAGATATTTTGGGAGACTAAAAGGGAAAAATGATATTTTAGAAGACATAACATAGTTAAGTGAAAAAGAAAAAAAAATACTAATATCTCCTCACCATTCTTTATTTTCACATACTACATTTATGCAAACTCTTTAACCTCTTCTAATTCAGTAGTATATATAATTATTTGTTCAAGTAGTATATTAATTAAAAAATATTTATAAATATAACTAATAGATTTAAATGTAATTACAAATTCATGATTTAAATTTGCAATTAAGTTTACCATATAACTAAATTCTTTTAACAATTAAATTAATTATATGTTAGTGAAAATTTTAATTTGTGCTTTTATTTATAAGCTTTTAGGCAAAATAATTCCAAATGTCTTACATTTTTCATCAAGATGTAATTAAAAAGTATATGATCAGCAATAACATTATAATATACTAGCGGATTGCCTGTCAACTGCATTTTGTAAAATTATTATTCATATTAAATTATTATTAATTACATCAATATCCAAAAATTAAAAAAATGAAGATTGATTATATATTGAAATTTTTTATTCATGTAGAATGATTAATTATTATAATAAAGTGAAACGTATAAAAATATAGATATGTTAAAAAATAAATATTATATTAAGATTACCAAAATTAAAGGTTTAGTTATGTATTTAGATACACATATAAATTAATACCGTTTTAAACTGTCTTCCGGCTTTCGATAATATCCTTGTTGGTCCGAGCTTTTCATGGATCCACAGCTACGATGGGGGATTTGCAAGAGACTCCGATATTCAAGTCAGAATGTATTTCACTGATTTTTCTAATTTTTTATTTGATTCAAATGAGGGGTATTCCCCTATTTACATTTATATTTCAAAGTTAATGGAGATTAAAGTTAAAGGGGATATTAACTTAAAGTTAGTAAATGCAAATAAGTATAAGACCTTGGCCTGAGGGGAATTGGAGATTAGAAGAGGAATAAAAACTAAATTCTGGAAGGTTGGAAGCCACACTCGAGCACAGCTCCATGCGCTCAAGCGTATAGGCACGCTCGAATGCATCCCCTTGCGCTCTGGTGTGCTCCTAGTACAGTGAAAGGAAGAATCTAGAACCTGGCCACGCTCGAGTGCTGCCCCTTGCATTCCAGCATGCCTGGGTCAGCGAGAAAAATAAAAATGGGGCTACAAACCTCTCACATTCTCTCTCCTTTCTCGTTCCTCTCTTCTTTCTCAAGCTCCCTCTCTTTTCTTACCCCAAAAATTTCTCATGTATGGTATTTTCGCCATCTTATACTATAGTTTATCCCTACCCACTTCTTAACTGTTGTATTCTTAGTTGATCTACCAATTGATTCTCTCATATGAGCAAGTAAAGGAGCCTATGGGAAGTCCTAGGAGGAAACCCAAGCTTTCCACCCCATTCCTTTCCATCCTTTAGTACTCAAGGGTAAGCCCCAAGCTTAAAACCCCTTCTATGTCAAGATTTAGGAAGCTTTTCCTAAAGGATATGCTCTTGGGCCAGGATCTAGAGTCCTAGAGTCCTAAATCCCAGGATCTTTCATCTTTAAAGGCAATCTAAGTCAATCTTTTATGTTTATGGATGAGATTTAGTTATATTGTCCTATTATGGTATCAGATCTGCTCCTGGAACGACTAGTTGGCTCAGTGGTTTTACCAAGGAGCTTCCACTCTTTTCTAGCTGGAGTATAGTGAGTGGATAGTTTATCTATAGTGTATTTGGAATTAGATATAAAAATTTATATATGTCATGTATGTACCATTTTTATATTATATGAATTTACCAAGGAAGTTATTCAGTAAAGCAAAGGTTTAAGAATTAGTTTTCTTATAATTGAATAGTAACTATATGCTATGGATATTTTTATGCAAAGTGTATGGGACTAACTTATCTGTGTATAGTTTCTAATTGGGTTTGAAATGGTTATAATTTTTTAAGTTACTAGCTGATTATACAAGGAAGGAAATAATTCTTTTTAGCTATACCATGTTAGAAAAGTTTGAACTATGTTCATTAAAGAAAAGAGTTTACTTATGTTATATTTTAAACTAGCTTGAATTTAGATATGTTCTAATGAAAGGAAGTAAGTTTTGTGGGAAAAGCACTTCATAAAACTGCAGCTAACGGTGGGTACGTTAAACTTGGTGCACCTCTACAGATCCTGAGTAGCAGGGGAGTTGCTAGCTCGGCATATTAGGCCAACATGACCGAATTACAGATCACTGAGGGCTGTGTTGATATTGGCGCTCAGGATATTACAGTAAAAATTCTATAATTATGACTTCCCACCAGCTATAAGTACATATTTTAGATTCCTAAGTTTTATGCAAATGTGGTTCAATGAGATTTCCAAAAGAATATATGATTTCTGATTCTTTCCATTATCACAAATAATTTTCTCATATACTAAATATATAGGAGGGCTATACCTCTAATGATTTTGCTGCATTTAAAATGAAGTTACCAGACGCTTTTTAAGGCAAGCAAATTTTTAGTTATTTAAAACAAATGTTTATAAGGATTAATTTCTCCAGTGGTTTTCAAGATTAAAGAAAGGACTATTTTCCCCAAGTATTTTACATGAAAAACATATTTTCAACGACTCTTTCGTTATGGAAATATTTTTCTTATATTTACTAAGCTGAATAAATATGTTTTGACCTTGTCCCATGCTAGCTATAGGTAAACTATCTCTCACTAAGTTGTTTAACTCACCTAGTTGCCTCCCCATATTTTAGGAACCAAGTTAAATTAGAGTTCAGCTGCCAGTTGTTTTCCAATAAGCCCAATGCTTGAGTGGACCTTCTCTGGTCATTGTAAGGATCATGGTATAGTGCTCCATTAAATTACAGGCAGGGTCCCAAAATGTGGTAGTTAGGGCCTATTTTATGTTGAAAGTCTTATATGTATATAGATTATGAGTATACCTTAATAAGTATTCAGGGATTATTCATGGAAAAATGTCCAATTATCCAGTAATGTTTTGGTTGAGACTTGCTAGGGAGCCAAAGCTCCCTATGCGCCGGTCATGGCCTGGTTGGGTCATGACATTGAATGACTATAATGCCCTGTTTAAATCCAACAGATAGTAGTGAAAAGTGTATATTGCAAATGAATCAGCCCATTTCCCCCAAAATGGACCAGAAACAATATTAAAGCATTTTAAATTGACAGCATTAGAAACTAACGATGACTGGTACTGCTTACAAGACCCATCACATAGTAAATTGTAATAGGTTTATATCAATATATCATCCAATTTTTTCACACTCTCTAGGTTTTTTTTTTTTTTTTAAAAAAGATGTCAAGTCATGTTTTAATGTTCAAAAGAACGGCACCTTGTTTATTAAGACAAAATTCTTAATAGAACAAAAAATATACATATATATAGAGAGAGTGCAGCTATTCAAGAGATGAGAGTGGAAGGTGCAACGATTCTTAATTAAAATATATATATATATATATAATATTGAGAGTGGAGCGATTCTTAATAAAACTAAAGAAAAAATATATATATATATATATATATATATATATATATATATATATATATATATATATATATATATATATATATATATTGAGAGTTTTTTTTCACTATATCTGAAGGGTGTAGAAGTTTATAATTTCCTTTAATTGATTCAAGAGAGAGTGGAGGAGTGGATTTAAGGAGAGAAGAGAGTTAGGCTGGAAATTTGGTTTGAAGATTCTAAATCAATGTAATGAATCTTGTGTATTAATAAGACCACACTATGCTTAAGTCGTATTGTGGCAATTAATAGTCGTTACAATTGAAAGCGAAACATTTTAGCTTTAAAGAAGTTGGATCATGAAAATAGTGTATAATTTTTTTTAAATAATAATTCCTAAAACTAAGCCTTCTAGTGCATATAATCGATAATATCGTTACAGCTAATAATATTAGAATCTACAATTGATTTGTATCATAATAATATAAAATAAAGAAGCAATATAATTCACATGGATAATTGAGCAATTCATATATTTAAGTATATAAGTACTGGGCATACACATTTACATATCAATATCTCGATTATACACTAGTATGTCAAACTATCAAGGTTTTAGACCATGCTAAACTATATATATATAGGGAGCATATCACATAAGAGAAGTAGTTTATTATGAGAGTAAGAGGAGCAAATCTTGACTATGGATGGTCAAGATTTAAAGTTGTTTAAAGATCACATGATCACTTAAAAAAGTCATGTGACTTTATGTTTTGATCTTGACCATTCACATAAGATCCAATGATCAAGATTTGCATCTCACACTATCATAATAAACCAGTCCTTTCATGTGATACGCTCCCTATATATATAGGGAGCATGATCCAATGGTCAAGATTTGCATCTCTCACTATCATAATAAACCATTCCTTTCATGTGATACACTCCCTATATATATATATATATATATAGGGAGCGTATCACATGAATGGTCAAGATTAAAACATAAAGTCATATAACTTTTTTAAGTGATCATATAACCTTGAAGCAACTTTAAAGCTTGATCATCCATGTATGGTTATACGGCCCAGATTTGCTCCTCTCACTCTCATAATTAACCACTCCTCTCATGTGATATGCTATACATACATACATACATATATATATATATATATATATATATATATACATACATATATATATATATATATATATATATATATCCCAAAGGAGCGAGTCTACTACAGTCAACTCCTAAATGTAGGCTAAACAGGTGACTAACGAAAATATAAAGTCCAAAGTTACTACGAGCTGCCAGGACTAATGAGTCCAAGGTCAGATCATAGTGCTAGTCTACTCAGGCTCCTCTAGGAGTATCATCACGGGTACCATCAGCTTCATCTGAGGATGACAAGGGAACACACACAAGGATGAGAAACAAAGTATTTATTAGTAAGGATTCCTAACTAAACATACAACTAACGTTGTCATCGCCTCAACCACTTTGGTTTATTAATAAAATCAGGGAACATACTTAAGAAGAATAAAGATTTCTTTTAGTAATTTCGAAATCATAGACTATGAAGTGGGTTCATTTTATGCAATCACTTAAATCAAGACTCTAGAATACAATAACATTAATAACACATTAAATCATCACTTTATTATCATCATACAATGAATACCATGCAAATTTTGTGGATGAATGCTTATGCACTTTATTCTTTGTCATTAAGGCTTTCTGTTAGCATGTGCTTTAGTTATTACGTGCCCTTAGATAAACTATCCTAGGATGTGAACTCACTCCATGACCGTCGTCACACAGTACTATTTAAATCAGACTCTAGCTGATAAAGGGATCTCATACCTCTACAATTGGAGGGATCTTTTTCAACCACATGCCTCCAAAGTAGAGGGGTAACTTGGTGGGCCACCTTCATTTACCGAAGGATCATGTTCAATTGTCTTGTCTTTGCGGATCACCTTACCTTACCAAAGGGTCCTTTCCATATCTTAATTAAGATCATCTTCCCTTATCGAAAGGTCACTTACCAGTTTTTGATTAATCAAGATTGCCTTCCCTTACCAAAGGGCCACTTCTGTAACAACCAAGTATAGGAATACATAAATCATGATGCACTACCCTATCGAACCCCGCGAAGTTCCAAGTCTGGATCCTAAGCCTTCTTGGAGAGCTATATGATTGGGACATTTTCATGGGATCAAAAGTCTTGGTAATTGTTCCTTAAGTATCCAAGAATCGAAAAGTGATTTTTAACAAATTTTTGGAAGTTATTAACCCTTTTGTTTTCAAGTTTGAAGTTTAAAAAAAATGTAAGTTTTCGGAAGTTTATACTAAAATCCAAAAGTTAGATTTTCATTCTTAAGGAGTTTGATTTTTCCAATATTTTTATTGGATTCAAATGGGGGATATTCTCTTATTTATATTTATATTTTAAAGTTAATGGACATTAACTTAAAATTAAGAAATGTAAATAAATATATGATGATATTTGAGAAGTGTAGACGAAGAAGAAAAAAAAAGGAGGGATTGGGCGCCTAGGCGCCGGGCGCTAGTTGAGTTGCTGAATGATTTGCCTTCAAGTGGGTGGGCGCCCAGGTCGTGGCACCCACTGGACGGAAATAAAGGAAGGGTCTCGACCCTTTTCCACCATTTTCACCCAAATCTCTCTCTCTCTCTCTCTCTCTCTCTCTTCTTCCTCTCTCATCCTTCTTCTTTCTTTATGGAATCTATAATTTCTTCATCAAATTTCACTCAAATCCACCACCCAATCCATCTTATTCTCATCATCATCATCATTCTAATTGGGATTTTCTTTCTTGGTGCTTTCTCTCTCCTCCTTTAGCAAGAGAAAATCATGGAGGGAGGAGACCAATTGCTCTCCTCACGTTCCACCGCCTTCCTCCACTCTCTTAGGTAAATTTTGATCTTAATCCTCATTATTATACTATGGATTAGTTAGTTTATCTATGAAATCAAGATTTGGGCTCATGAAGAAGGGGTTAGGTTCTATAATTGGGGGTTTTTGTCCTAATCCTAGTAAATCCTCACAATAGTTAAGTTGTGGGAGTCTAATTCATATATTTGTCATGATAGATACTCTCCGGAATCCCTTAGTGGCTCTAAGCCATTGTAGAGCTTGAGCTTCTTCCTACCCAAGCTTCTTCCTACCCATTTTAAAGAGGTTTTGTAAAGTTATACTTTTGCTAAAATTTTATGTTAAAGCTTATTTCACTCCAGTTATAGATATATTATCTCTCACTGAGTCTGTATGACTCACTCTTCTCTCTCTCCGTGTTTTTAGAGAAGTACAATGTTATGCCTATGTGCTCCAGTTTGCTAAAGTCATTGGATTTCAGAAATTCGACACCCATGTTTGTGTTGTAACATCCCATTTCCGATTTCCGACTTCACCTTCAAGTTTGATCAAATCCCATTCCCGACTCAATCTTCGAATTTCAGATAGAAGGGATTATTTCCGAGTTCCAAGTTCATCTTGCACAATTTCCGACTTCATGACCTCCGATTTTCGATTTCATCTAATCTTGACTACTCTTGATTTCCGACTTCATCTAGTCTCCGATTTCCGAGTTTATCTCACCTACATCAACGACTTCCGACTTCATCTTCCAACTTCATATAAAATGAATTGTATTCGAATTCCGAGCTCGTCTACAAGTGTCGGCATAGTTTACCGATTTCCGACCTAACCTTCAAGTCCGAATAACATGAACGTGATTCACCGGTATCCGACTTCATGTCTCAAAGACATTATACCCGGTTTCCGATCTCATCAAATGTAAGGTACCGACTTCCGGGTTCAAGTACTTGGGTTTGGAAATGTGATTCGAATCACTCGAGTTCCGACTTTAAGCACCCTCATTCCGACCTCATACCTCATGCTTCATCCGACCTCAAAAGTTATAGTTTAACACAATGATACAAGCACTGAACTCCGAGTTTCATATAACAAGTTTCGGCCTTGGAGTTGAACTCAATTAGAATGGATCCCAAGTTTTGATATCCGAGCTAATTACAAGGAGTCCCGACTTTGAACTGGGAGTTCCGAGATCAGTTGATTATCAGCTGCATGTCTTCCGACCTCTGACCTTGATTCCAAGTCTCAACATAAACAAGATTTCCTCAAGTCACAAACAAGTGTACGAGTTCCGACCTCAGAGAGTCTATTCCCAGCATTGATATTCCCGGGTTCAAATGGGAGTTCCGAGATCAGATGATGGTGAACTATATGACTCCCGACGTCCGACCTTGACCCCAAGATTCGAATTGACCAGACGGGATTTCCTCCTCACTAGCAAGATGGCACAGTTTCCGACTTTATACCCAAATGGGACGAGTTCCGACTTCAACCATAATAGACACGAGTTCCGATTTCAGGTAGAACATATGTGTATTCCACTTGTGGGACGATGTGGAGAGCAAATTGGCCACAAAAGTGAGAGATATGGCCGAACTTCAACCACAAAACTTCAACCAATCAACACCCACAATTCCAACTACCCCCATCTATTTAAGTCAGACTTCTTTCTTCATTCCCAGCTGATTTACGTCTCCCTCTCCTCTTTGCTCCAGCCTTCGTCTTCCCTTCCTCTCTCAAATCCAACTCCATCAAATCTCCAAGCTTTGGCAAAGTTCCATCAATCCAAACTCAAATTCAGCAAAGTCATACTCCAAAGAGGTAGGATTCTACTTCTATTCTTGAATTCCTTGCACTATGGTTGCATGAGATTGTACTCTTCTTTATGTATTTGATGAATTATTGAATGAGTTATGATGGATTATGATGAATTAGGATTGAATTAATAGAGGATTTTGAGTTAGAACAATGATTAGAAGGAGAAAATTAGAAGGAGAGAAGAATCAGTATGCTGTCTAGATGAAGAATTCCACGACAGTCCGTACGGCGGAGTATACGGCTCTACCTACAACCGATTAAATCCGATGAAACTATTTTTAGATGAAAATATATATTTAGGGCTTTCCATAGATATATCATATAAGGTTATTGGAGTAGTATTGAGAGAGATATGAATTTTTGAAGTTTGACCTAGGGTTTAGGATTTTCATCCGGGCAGGGTGACATGAGGAGGGTATAACTCACCCTATACAACTCCAAATTGAGTGAAACTAATTTTGTTAGAAAGCTTACACATAGGGGAACATCCCAGTATGAAATTCCAAGTTTTTTATGGTCCCAATTGTTCCCAGTGATTTGAGGAAGTTACCCTATGTCCAATCCAGGCCAAAACAGAGTAGTTCAGGAAGGTCAACTTTCAGGACTTATAACTCGAGGTATACTTAAGCAAATGGAGTGAAACTTTGGCAAATGAAAGTTTGTCCTGTTAGCTTCAATATGAGACCAATTTCGTATGGTTTGAACCTAGTTTCGATTTTTAGTGAATTTATAATTCCAGGAGTGTAATTCGGGCTAGAGGCTGAACAGGCTAAGGTAAAGGTTAAATATCTTGAGTTATATAAATCAAAATGACATGGGACCAAAGAGGTTAGAAAGTAGACATATAGACTATGACATATCCAAATTTCAGATCTAAATGAGTTGAATAGAAATAAAAGTGGATCATATGAAATTCGGGCAGAACCGAATAGAATGTGGCAGAATAGCCAAAGTGATAGTTTCACAAAGTGACCCAATTGAAAATTTCACAAGTATTAGGGAAACATAAAAAGTTTGAGTTGAGGATTGCCAGTTTGACATTGATATATATGTGTTAGATTGATTATATTACTATGACTGAACTGTCTGTGAGAACTGGCACTATTCATGGGGAGGCGGAGCTAATCCGTCATGCTGCCGGATTTACGGCAGAAGTCTATGAAACTAGGAATGTTTACATGCAAGGATGAATTAGAGTATGAATGAATATATAGAAACCCTATATTCAAGAATGACATAAGTATGAGATGAGGTGTATGAAAGTAAAAGACAAAGCATATGTATGAGTGCCGGTAGAATGGTAAAGAGGCTACGGGCCTTTATATGCCACGACCATGTACGTGAAAATCATGTGTGCAACGACATATGAAAATAAATGAAGTATAGGTGCTTTCAATATGACTATGCATTACCATGTATGAGAATGAAAAGACATGAGTATAGTAAATGTAAATCCCTTCACCTGGAGGCAGTTGCACATTGAATCCCTCCCAGTGAAGGCAGTTAAATGATAAAGATATGAATCCCTTCACCTGGAGGCAGTTGCACATTGAATCCCTCCCGGTGAAGGCAGTTAAAAGATAAAGCTATGAATCCCTTCACTTGGAGGCAGTTGCACTTGAATCCCTCCTTGTGAAGGCAGAATACGCTCTACCTTGGAGGCACGTGATCAGATGAGATCCCTCTATGTTGAAGGCACGTGGTCAGATGAGATCCCTCAATTTTGAGGCACGTGACCAGAAGAGATCCCTTCACTTAGAGGCACGTGACCAGAATGAGATCCCTCCAAGACTAGAGGCACGTGGATCCCCTTGCGGGTGAGTCGGTGTGACGATGGTCACGGGTGAGGCTGACGAGCTCACTCCAAGGCCAAGGTACCCAAGGGCAGTAAATGCACCCTAGGGACGGCAATACGTAACGGCTAGGTGTGCCAAGTAAAAGCTAAAGATTAAAGATTAAAGACTAAAGATTTAAATGCTTATGCAGGTACCCCACTCGCATGAGGCATGGCATCGACCCAGCTAGTGTGAGTATAGGGGACAGAACTTACATGAGGCATGGTATGACCCAGCTAGTGTAAGTACTAAAGGAAGATCCCACATTCCTAAGGAACGTGACATGGATATCACGCTCTGATGGGGTATGACATGGTGATCATACTCTAGAATGTGGCACATAAAGATTTTATGATGGCAAAGAAAAGAAAGATGAAGAAAGAAAAACAAGTTTTATGTCTATGTATGAATTTAAATACAAGTTAAGTTATGTGTAGATGTTATTGTTCTCCGCATATTGATGCCATGTGGGCATCATCTTAATATACTATAGTTCCAGTAAAGTATATGTAGAAGTTATGCCCCCAGCACATTGATGCTATCTTATTTTATTGTATTTCAGTTTTTAGTCCCAATATAATTCATGACTTGATTTTTATGGATTCTTTCAGATGCCAAGTGTATGATAAAAATGAACTTTGCTTCGGATAATATGTTTTCGAACTGTAAAATTAAACAGTCCACATTATATGCTCACCTTTTTCATACTAAACCGAAGCAAACTGGAGATAACAACGATGACATTACATGTGTATTATAGAGAATCCTATTGAGAATTTATAATTCTCACTCCTATTTTCCGTGTTGTCTCCAGAAAGTTCAAGAGGTATCAGAGTGACGCAGCGGAAGTTGTTGTCAGATAAAGTCCGTTCAGGTAACCGTAACAACTCCAGGGTGTGGTACTATGACTTAAGCATAGTACTGTACTTGGGAGGGTGTTACATGTGTGGTTTTCCAAAGGGTATCCATGTTGAGAGTTATGTTTATTATATACAAGTGTGTATATTGTATTCCCAATAGTGCTCCATTAGTCCATAGGCAGGGTCCTCCCTGTGTCAACTATAATTTGTAGTAAAAGTATTTTGTTTTTAGTTATGTCAAGTTGCCTTTTAACAATTATGGATTAAATTTCACGGTGGATACGTATATATATTTTCATAAGTATGATTATGTTTTAAATTCCTATGTTGTGTGCTGTGGAGTGCATTCTGAGAATGCCTGGACCCCCAATGATTTTGTGTGCTTGTATTATTTTTGCAGGATGAGGATCCTCATCTAGGAATAGTCAAATACAAAGGAGACTCTGCCCGATTTTATTTAGAAACAGAGTCTAATGTAGGCTTGCTAGGGACGTGTCCCTATGCGCCAATTACATCCTGGGTTGGGTTATGACAACTTCCAAGTTTTTTAATTAATTAGGATTGCCTTCCCTTACCAAAGGGTCACTTCCAAGTCTTGATTAAATAGGATTGCCTTCCTTTACCGAAGGGTTACTGCCAAGTCTTAATTAGTTGATTGTGTATTACTTTGACATATAACATTCTTTTATTCATGGCATGATTTTCTTTATTCTCATGCTCTTATGCATTATGATGCAACTTCATGAAAACTTTCTAGCAAAAATCCGACAGCATAATGGATGTACTGGGAGAAATCCAAAAATTTGAAACTCTAATAAAACAGCCAAAAAATTCCCAGCCATAGCATCAATCAATAAATACCTATCAATCCACAATTCTAATATATTCTTTATAACAAATAAATCCATCATTATCATAAGTCATATATATAAGGCAATTCAAGATAAACCATCAAGGTTTCCAATAATCAAGAATAGATAACATACTTTGCTTCCATCATTGGCCTTGACGACCATAAACAATCATCCAAACATTTCTAGTCCAAGTGGTTTCCCACCATCATAGTCACTTCATGCTTTAAATCGATATATATAGAAATACTAGAATGAAATCATAACACTTTTTCTTAAGAAAGGCTTGGCTTTAAACTAGAGTTTTATTTAAATGAGGTTATTTCAACTTAATTAGCACTTTTGACATAACAAAATTAAATTCCAAATCCTTGATCCAAGCTAAGGGGATAGTTTAACACCCTCGTTATCCTAGTCATAGGAACATGCTTTTTTCTTGGCATAAACACCTTGAAACCAACTGTAAATCTTCTTAAACTTACCCCCACCTTATTTTACATGGACCAAGGCACTTAAATTCACCATAATAACTCTAAATACTCAATTAGAATATGGTTTTGGTCACCCTCTAAGTACATGGCCGAAGAAATGACCTTATGGGTTAAGAAACTTGACTAGTTAACACTCAATTCTTTAATAATTCATCTTAAACCAATTCCAATCATTCAAGGACATTTCTAAGATCTATATAACTCAAATAATCAAGCCTAAAAACAGTTTTGCTATCCTTTGAGGGGTAGGAACCGAAATTCCCCCTTCTAGTGGCTTAACGGAACTAGTTTAAGTCTAAAATTGTTTCTACTTATTCTTTCATCAAACCAACTACTCAAGGACAATTTTAGCCTCCATATATCATATATTTTATTGGGTAAAATCAGTTTGCATTAATTCCTTTGGCATGATAATTAATTTTCCATCTTTCTTGGTTGTTGGTGTAGGATTTCAACTACCCCTTTTACGACAAAACTCAAGATAGTGATTCTAACAAGTTTGTGTCCATAATTACACTTATATTTAGGGTCAACTAAGTTATTCAAACCTATAGGAACCTCAATTTCACATTAAGTCTTCGAGTCTCAAGCCTTAACCCAAAAATCCTATTTTAGCTAGTTTATGCCATAAATTGATTAATTATCTTCCTAAGAGTTTCACCTCACAAAAACCATTTTAGAACACTCACCTAGGCTAATATAAGCTAAATCTAAACTTTAAACAGACCACTATGTTTAACATTTTGAACCCTAGAATAGTAACCGCCAAACATAGGACACATATTTCTTCAAGAATCAAGAGTAGAAATCCCTGCCTCTTCTCCCTAGCTTGAAAGCCCTCCTAGATTCAAGCTCCAACCTTCAAGAACCACCACCGAAGAGAGAAATCTCTTGCTTCTCCTTTGCTAGTCATTGGCGGCCTCCAAGGAGAAAGGAAGAGGAAGTTTGCTTCTTGAGTTGATGGAGAGGAAAGGAAATGAGAAGAGGAAGAAGAGAACTTGGGGATTGAGGGAGAGTTGTGAGATTTGCAGAGGTTGAAGAGAGAAAAATGGAGAGGGTTTTGGGGGAGGGCAGCTGTGAGTTTTTGGAGAGGGTGAGGGAGTGGGTGTTGTGTTTTTGGGTTATGTTTGAAGAGAGCTTGAGTGTTTAAGTGGTACTAATGTAAATGGGTGTCAAAACTCAAGCCTTTTAGATTAAAGATAAGACTTATAACTTGATCTAAGTCCTTGATTAAAAGGTTTGAAGTGATAATTATCACTTTATCTCACTCATTGGTACTTTGTGATATGACATAAGTACTTTATTGTACTCAAAATCATTAAACTAAATAATTACAAGAGTTTTGAGAAGCTATGACAACAATTCTAAACTATTTCTAAATATTTTTACCAAAAATATAATTTATTAAATTTTTATCCTTGATAAGATTTTAACTGTGAAATTTAATCTGTTATTATTTTATTTTATTTCCCCATTTAATTTTTATTAACTGCATTGTAGTAAATAAATTTTCTGCCTGTTTTTTATTTAAAATTTATGATCTCTAAATAATTTAATTTTAATTTAAATATATTTTGTTCCTCAGTGATCCATACAGCATTATTTATTTAAATTTGTAACACAAAGTTATAAATGTGGCAAAATTGGGGATGTTACAGTAGGGAAGGGATCAAGAAGAGATGATAATTTAATCTTAACCATACATTTTGATCTAATAATTGCAAATCCTTTTCTCACTTTTCACATAAGAAATCCATTCTCATATGATATATCCCATATATATACATATATATAAAACCCTTTTTTCCCTAATATTGTCACAATTTCTTTAAAAAATTATATTATTATTATTATTAAAATTTAATTTAAATATACTGGCAATGTAAAAGGTTTTTACACTATCAACCAATAGAAATAGTGAAAAATACCAACTCATATAAATAACCACCCATTATAATGAGAGATCTACTATAATTTCTCACTTTTCCCTATTTTTATTAGTTGACAGTATAAAACTATTTTTCATTGTCAATGCATACCAATTAAACTATTATTATTATTATTATTTTAATACTAATAATTTAAGAATTAAGTATTGCTTCTAATAATATTATTTAACATATTTTGAAATTACTATTGATAATTTATTGTCTTAGTCTAAAGAGATAATGTCTAAGATTTAACGTTTTAATTAATTAATTAACTTTTTTAAACAAATAAACTAAAATATTTTAATAAAATATATTAACCAAATTATTTTTCACAAATTATTTTATGAAAAAGGGGATGTTACAAAATGACTCTTGATTTTTTTATTTGAAGATGGAAAATGGTGTGAGTGTACCAAGAAAAACAATATCTTCTAAATAAGAAATAAATATTATTATGCATTATATATTTAATAAATTAGTTTTATAGGTTATTATTATAATTTATTTTAATTGTATTTCTTCCAACCTACGTTTGAAAGGTTAATTATTAAATAATATAGTGATAATTTTTTATGCAATTTTTCCTATTATAGCTGGAAAAAAAAAATAAAAGTAGAAAAGCAAGCATAGAGAGAAGAAAATACGTTCTTGTGGTGAGCTTTAATCTGACAGGTGATTAAACTCTATTGGACTTGTGGATATATCCCACAATATGCACAAAAGTAGCATCTAATTAACTTAGTAGACATTTTTTCTTTAATTTTTTCGTGCTTCCTCCTTTGAAACACGATGTGCTATATGCAATAGTTTTATATCAACTGATCGGCAGCACAAGTTGCACCAAATGCTAGTTTCTTTCAAATTTAGGGTTATTTATAATTTTTTACTCCAACGTTATAAGTAAGGAATAAGGAATACCCCATTATAATCCCTATTAATCATACTCGCTATTCGTTTGTTTAAAAAAATAAGTGATGCAATTTTTATAAAAACAAATTGGACACCAAAACTTGAATTGCCATTATTTTTATAAAAACATATCGGACGCCAAAACTTCAGTTTTTCACCTTTAATTTGATTGTTAATTTCTTGACTCAATTTTATATTTTTCATAATTATTCTCTTAACATTTATATAAAACCCACATAAAGTTATATATATATATATATATATATATATATATATATATATATATATATATATATATATATATATATATGCCAATATTTAAGTCACTTTATCTCAATTATATTCAAACCTTGATGATTAATTAAAATAATGTATCTCGGTGAAAATTTTATACATTTTACTTACATAAAAAAATACACATTTAATAGTTAATATAAAATAATATAACATTTTTTATTCTCAAAAGTAATTTAAATTTTTGTTGTGTTGTATTAGTTCTTTTCTTTTACATATATAAAAAACCTATATAACTTTTTTTGACTTTTATTACTAAATTTTTGAAATAATATATCTTATTTTTTGCACAATTTGATTAGTATGTTATTTTTAAATCAATTATCTATATTCAAAACCTTTATTTTAGAATTTAAATAAAACCCTCCTTAAATTATATACACATGTAATGTCATGTATATGTCATTTTATCTCAATACATTTCAAACATGATTAACTAAGACAAATTATATTCATGCTAAATTTTATACATGAATAATAATATTATATGAGATTAATTTTGATATACTATCAGTGTAAAAATAAAAGGGTTTTACAATGTCATCCAATCATATATTTTTATTTGTAACACATTTAAAGTAATGGATGGTTAAGTCAAATATTTTTGCCAATATGATAATACATGATTAAATATCTGTATAAAAAAATTTTCACTAATAATATATCAAAACTAAATTCATATTATATTATTCTAGCATCATTATTAAATAATAATATTTAAGAATGTCATTGACAAATCACCCTGTGAATATCTTTGCTTCGAAACAAAAACAATTAGAATTAGGCTTGGTCAAATGGAATGTGTATTATCTGTAATGTCCCGATTTCCGACCTCTTTACACACATCTTCCCGATTTCCGACGTCATTCAACTTCAACAACCGACGTCCGACTTCACCTTCAAGTTTGATCAAATCCCATTCCCGACGTCATTCAACTTCAACAACCGACGTCCGACTTCACCTTCAAGTTTGATCAAATCCCATTCCCGACTCAATCTTCGAATTTCAGATAGAAGGGATTATTTCCGAGTTCCGAGTTCATCTTGCACAATTTCCGACTTCATGACCTCCGATTTCCGATTTCATCTTGATTTCCGACTTCATCTTATGATATTCTCCGATTTCCGACTTCATCTGGATTACTTCTACGACTTCTGAGTTTAACATTCGAGTCCGAGCAAAGTGTGAGTTCCGATGTCCGATTTCATACCTCAAAGGAAAACGGATCCATTTCTGATCTCATGACTTATCTCCAAGTTTCAAGCAAAATACACGTGAGCTCCGGCTTCATACCTCATGGATCAAAATACTGTACATAGTTTCCGACTTCATGGACTCGGGCATAAGGTTTCCTACACGGGTACCATTTCCACCTTTATGTTTAAAAATCCCGACTTCCGAGTTCAAGCATTTGGGTTTGATGTCTTTCGAATTAACGAGTTCCGACCTTAAACATTCTATACGACTTCCGACTTGACTCCAGGTTGTTACTTTAACACAATAATGCGAGTACCGACTTCGGATTCGAATGTAACGAATTCCGGTTTGAGAGTTGGATCCAAATGGACATGAGTTCGAATCTTTGAGTTGATTTCCAAGACACACACGAGTTCTGATATCCGATATTATTCTCTGGAGCTTTCCATTTCTGCTGGCGTTCCCGAGTTTGAATGGGGAGTTCCGAGGTTATATGATTGCCAGCTCCATGACTTCCGACCTCCGACCTTGATTCCAATCCTCAACATAAACAAGATTTCTTCAAGTCACAAACAAGTGGACGAGTTACGACACCCGATTTAAGCTACAATGACACGAGTTCCGACTTCAAGCGTTAGAGGCGATTTCCGAGTTAAGATAGAATAGAAGCGGGTCTCAGTCTGAGGGACGACGTGGAGAGCAAGTTGGCCACAAAGGAGGGAGACATGGCCGAACTTCAGTCACAAAATTTCAACCAATCAACACTCACAATCCCAACTACCCCCATGTATTTAAGTCAGTCTCTCCCCCTCATTTCTGACTGATCTACGCCTCCTTCTCTCCTCTTTGCTCCAGCCTTCTTCTTCTTCCTTTCCTCTCTCAAATCAAACTTCAATAAATCTCCAAGCTTTGGCAAAGTTCCATCAATCCAAACCCAAATTCAGCAAAGTCATACTCCAAAGAGGTAGGATTCTACTTCTATTCTTGAATTCCTTGCACTATGATTGCATGAGATTGAACTCTTCTTTATGTATTTGATGAATTATTGGATGTATTATAATGGATTATGATGAATTATGATTAAATTCATAGGAGATTTTGAGTTAGAATTATGATTAGAAGGAGAAAATTTGAAGAAAAGGATGGGTTGGGATGCTGCCTGAGTGAGAATTTCACGGCAGTCCGTACGGCGGAGTGTACGACGCGGCCTACAATCAGTAAAATTCGATAAACCTATTTTTATATGAAAGTATACATTTAGAGCTTTCCATACATATATCATATAAGGTTATTGGATTAGTATTGAGAGAGATACGAATTTTTGAAGTTTGACCTAGGGTTCAGGATTTTCATCCGAGCAGGGTGACTTACGGAGGGTATAACTCGCCCTATACAACTCCAAATTGAGTGAAACGAATTTTGTTAGAAAGCTTACACATAGGGGAACATCCCAATATAAAATTCCAAGTTTGTTATGGTCCCAATTGATCCCAGTAATACGAGAAAGTTACCCTATGTCCAATCCAGGCCAAAACAGGGTAGTTCAGGAAAGTCAATTTTTAGGACTTATAACTTGAGGTGTACTTAAGTAAATCAAGTGGAACTTATGGCAAATGAAAGCTTGTCCTGTTAGATTCAATATGAGACCAATTTCGCATGATTTGAGCTTAGTTTTGATTTTTAGTGAATTTATACTTCCAGGAGTGTAACTCGGACTAGTGACTGAACAGGTTGAGGTAAGATTTGAATATCTCGAGTTATATGGGTCAAAATGATATGGGACCAAAGAGGTTAGAAAGTAGACATATAGAGCTATGACATATCCAAATTTCAGATTTAAATGATTTGAATAGAGATAAAGGTGGATTATACAAGATTCAGGCAAAACCGAATAGAATTGGCAGAATGGCCATATTGATAATTTTACAAGTATTAGTGAAACATATAAGATTTGAGTTGAGGATTGCCAGTTTGACATTGATATATATGTGTTGAATGGATTATATTGTTATGTCTAAACTGTCTGTGAGGACTAGCACTATTCATGGGGAGACGGAGCTGATCCGTTATGCTGCCGGATTTACGGCAGAAGTCTATGAAACTAGGAATGTTTGCATGAAAGGATGAATTTGAAGATGATATGAGTTATCAAGGATGAATTAAAGTATGAAGGGGTATATAGAAACCCTATATTCAAGAATGACATAAGTATAAGATGAGGTATGTGAAAGTAAAGAACAAAGCATATGTATGAGTGCCGGTAGAATGGTAAAGAGGCTACGGGCCTTCATATGTCACGACTAGGTACGTGAAGATCATGTGTGCAATGGCATATGAAAATAAATAAAGTATAGGTACATTCAGTGTGACTATGCATGACCTTGTATGAGAATGAAAAGACATGAGTATATTAAATGTGAATCCCTTCACTCGGAGGCAGTTAATTGAATCCCTCCCGGTGAAGGCAATTAAAAGATAAAGATATGAATCCCTTCACTTGGAGGTAGTTGCACTTTGAATCCCTCCTTGTGAAGGCAGATACCCTCTACCTTGGAGGCACGTGGTCAGATGAGATCCCTCTATGTTGAAGGCACGTGGTTAGATGAGATCCCTCAATTTTGAGGCACGTGACCAGAAGAGATCCCTTCACTTAGAGGCACGTGACCAGAATGAGATCCCTCCAAGACTAGAGGCACGTGGGTCCCCTTGCGGGTGAGTCGGTGTGACGACGGTCACAGGTGAAGCTGACGAGCTCACTCCAAGGCCAGGCTACCCAAGGGCAGTAAAAGCACCATAGGGACGGCGATACGTAACGCCTAGGTGTGCCAAGTAAAAGACTAAAGACCAAAGGCTAAAGATTTAAGTATATGCAAACACCCCACTCATATGAGGCATGGCATCGACCCAGCTAGTGTGAGTATGGGGGACAGAACTTACATGAGGCATGGCATGACCCAGCTAGTGTAAGTACTAAGTGAAGATTCCATATTCCTAAGAAACGTGACATGGCGATCACGCTCTGATGGGGTATGACATGGCGATTATACTCTGGAATATGGCACGTAAAGATTTTATGATGACAAAGAAAAGAAAGATGAAGAAAGAAAAACAAGTTTTATGTCTATGTATGAATTTAAATACAAGTTAAGTTATGTGTGGATGTTATTGCTCTCAGCATATTGATGCCATGTGGGCATCATCTTAATATACTATAGTTCCAGTAAAGTATATGTAGAAGTTATGCCTCTAGTACATTGATGCTATCGTACTTCATTGTATTTCAGTTATTAGTCCTAATATAATTCATGACTTGATTTTTTTTATGGATTCTCTCAGATGCCAAGTGTATGATAAAAATGAACTTTGCTTCGGATAATATATTTTCAAACTATAAAATTAAACAGTCCACATTATATGATCACCTTTTTCATACTAAACCGAAGCAAACTGGAGACGACAACGATGTCATTATGTATGATGATTAGAGAATCCTACTGAGAATTTATGATTCTCACTCCTATTTCCATGTTGTCTCCAGATAGTTACGGAAGTTTCCGAAGACGGCTGAAGCTGCTGTCACATAAGGTCCGTTCAGGTAACAGTAGCAACTCCAAAATATGGTGCTATGACTTAAGCAGGGTACTGTACGGAGGAGGATGTTACATTATCGATATAGGAGATCTTTCAATTGAGATGATC
Organism: Pterocarpus macrocarpus; assembly: GCA_031439585.1. Taxonomy (NCBI): domain Eukaryota; kingdom Viridiplantae; phylum Streptophyta; class Magnoliopsida; order Fabales; family Fabaceae; genus Pterocarpus; species Pterocarpus macrocarpus. The sequence goes on along the minus strand of CM062516.1, from coordinate 13,826,031 downwards.
TACCGACTTGAGACAAAGAGAAAGAAAGGTCGATCTATTTGATTTAGTTTAATTCGTTATTGGAGTAGCTAGCAACAACCATTTCATTCGGGAAAAGCTATCTTTTTTCTCAACAATACCTTTGTCATTTGATCCAATAGCATTCCATTAGATAGGAACAAATTTGATAAATATTGATAACTCTCGGATACAGTATTAGAATGGAAAAATCCATTAGATAATGAACTATTGGTTCTAAGCCATCTTTGGTGATGAATCAACAATTTGAAATGCTTTTCTATCATATTCTTGATAAACTAGCATTTATATATAGATGTAGGAAGATCTGCTTGGGAAGTAAGAAGCCCCCTTGGCATCTCTTCATCTGCAAAGAATTCTTAATGTGAAGACATAGAGACAACAGAGTGATCTTAGAATTGGAAAAAGAGTGGATCCGTAGGGTCCCAAATGAATTGGCTTATTTGAAAAAAAGCCTTATTTTTTGGAAGATCTAACTCATGTCTGGTACTGCAAGGTTCCACCCTATAAGAACTCCAAATCATTCTCTTGAAGCTCATCTTCTTCCTCATAAATGATCTGCTTGCCTCGAAATGACTTGGCCCAATAGAGAAATCCCAATTCATTGGGCCTTTCGATACAATCAAATAGAAAGCCCCAAAGACGCCATATTCTAGGAGTCCAAACTATGTGATTGAATAAATCCTCCTTTATCTCTTGTGGGTTGAGGACTCCTTCCCCTTCTTCAACCTCCGATTCATATTTTCATACAGAAATCTCTGATCAGCGATAGAACAAGATCTATTTTGAATCATATTTAAGGGATTCCTTGGTTTGGGCTGAAGAAGCAGTGTCACTCGATCATTATCAAATTGACTACAACCTTTTTCTATCCATGAGGATCCCACCAAAGTGCCTTCTACTTCTAATAGGCCATGAACTAGATTAGAATCATTCTTAATTAATGAGTTCATAAGAAGTGATCCCATTTTTTTATCAGGTCCGAGTAAAGACCAAAAGTCTTAAGCAACTGATCTGACAGAACAACTCAAAAGATAAAGAAGTATTGTTAATTCTTTCATACTTGTTCCAAGTTTGAAGTACCATTTGTACAAATGAAAATCCCCCTCATTATATGATTTTTTCTTCATATAGATAGATATAGGATCTATGGAGCAATTACTTAGAAGAACACTTTGTGAAACAGCCCTTTCTATCTGATAGAAAAGGATCCCATGATCCTAAACCGATCTTACCCCTCTCTCTCTCTCTCTCTCTATATATATATATATTACTAAATAATATTGAAGTGTCATTAATGATTCCTTGAATGAATTTTATAATATATATAAATATATAGACAGATATAGACAGACAATTAGAGTTTATAATTATAGTTTAAAAATTAATAGAAAAAAATTTAAAACTTTGGTGCGAAATATCCTACCTGCTCTTAAAATATCTGTCTCTTTCATTATTATTTTTATTTTATTATTATTATTATTTCTTCTTTTTTTTTTTTTTTTTTTTGGTGTTGTTACGACAACAGTACAATGCTGGTAACGCACGCAAACAGTCCATTGGCAATTTCAATTTCTCGTCTTCTCCACTCCTTCTGATAATTTATGGCATGGTTATGAGACAAATTCTTATATGCTAATAAAATACTACATAAATATGTTTATAATTAATATTAGAATAATATTTTAAGATAAAATTTATTATTAATTTATATTTATTTAAAATATTATTTTATTATTAATTATAAGAACAATTCATATAACATTTCAAGAGTACCTGAGAATTTTTTTGGTTATGAAGCATTATATTGTTCTCCATTCAATAATAAAATGACACGTCAAATAAAAGTGTGGGTTCTATCATACTAATACCAAAATATCACTTTTTTGTTGTACGAAGCACAATTCACTTAAGTATTACATCACCATACAATAATTTCTCCTTCTTCGTTGCCATTACGTCTATAAGTTCGCTGTGGCTTTGTTTTCGACGTATATTGAAGTCTGAACCGATACACAGCAAACTGAGATGGCCGAAGTGAAAAACAAGCAAGTGGTTCTAAAGAACTATGTCATTGGTTTCCCTAAGGAATCTGACATGGACATCGTCGAAGGCACCATCACCTTGAAGGCTCCAGAAGGCTCCAATGTCGTCCTACTCAAGAATCTCTATTTGTCATGTGATCCATACATGCGATCCCTCATGAGCGAGCACAGTCCTACTGGATTTGGTACCTATACCCCTGGCTCTGTAAGTTATAACATCTGATTTCATTATAGTGTTCTTAAATCGAAAGTTATGTTTGCTTGCTGAGAATTTTGTTTGAAAATTCGAAGGAATTGCGGCATATTGAAATTTGGGTTAAAGGAGAGTATTACTTTCTAGGTAACGCTTAGAATGTTCACCTTCAAAAGTAGAGTATTCAATATTTACCAAATTTTACCTTTTATAACTAGTTTTTTAATTTTGATATTTTTTATTCAATGATTTTGAAAGACTACTTTATCCTCTATTTTACATCAAATTTTCCAATGATTGCCACCACACTCTTTTTTCTCATTTTTATGAGTAAAACCTACATCACCTACCACTTCTGTGTCACCCTCAACCTCACAACATCATTCCGTCAACCTTTCTTATGCAATAAATTAAACAAAATCTTAGGGCTTGCCAAAAAACTCATTTTCCAACAATCCTTACACATTGAATCCATACCATAAATCAATCAAAACTAGAAAAGAAAAAAAGGATAAAGCTTGCAATTGCAAATCACAATGGAAATGAACCAAACAATAAATTTACAAAACGCAAAAGAAGGGTGGTGGGGGAAGAGAGAAAATAGATTTGTCCTTTTGCCACCATTTTTGAACCACCACGGCATTGGAACAACTCACTGCCACTACTCACGAGCGCTACCTCTTGCCTTAGCTACGCATCGTCCTTCACCTCTAGATCCTTTGTCCTCCGTCGTTGAACCCACACCACCACCATGCCTGTCTCACCGGAGCTCCCTGTAGGCGCCAATTTTGCCTCTCTTCTCCTTTGCTGTGGCGAGTTACCCAAGGCCATAATTGTTGATGCAAGGGTTGTTCCTGGTGGGAGGTTGAAGAGGACTGGGGTTGGGATCAGGAGGGAAGAGAGAGAAAGCCAGAAGGAAATCAATGACTTATAGAGAGGTAGTTGTGAGATAGGTATTGAAATTGAAATTGAAAATAGAATACATTTTTGTATCCTTATAAGTAAACTCATTCATAAATTAATTTTATTTTTAGTTAATTTATAAAGAAATGTAATGGATAACTCAATGAAGTACAATTACTCCAAATTCATGTATTCTTACCACAAGCTATCACTATCAATGATAGCTGTGAGATATATTGACCATCTCAATCAATGGTGTTTAATAAGGGTGAACATTCAAAGTTCATTATTTATGGATAATCATTTTAAACATGACCTACTTTCTGTGTTATCCTCAAGATTCTGTTGTCACTCAAATTGGTTAATCAGGGTGGATTTAGACAAATTTAAAAAAAAAAAGTATTTTTAAGATAGTATTTTAAAATATTTTTAAAAAGACAATATTTAAAAATTAAAACTATATTTGATCCCTAAAAGATTTGTATTTTTATACTTTAGTTCTCAAAAGATCAATTGCATATATTTGAGTCTTCCAAAGATTTTGTATTATAATACTTCAGCTCTTAAAAGATCAATTGTTTACATTTGAGTTCTCCAAATTTGACGTTATAACACTTCAGTCTAACGGAAAACAATAAAGGTGGATTGAAGCGTTATAACATCAAATTTTTTAGGGACTCAAGTCTATGCAATTGATCTTTCAATGATAAAGTATTAAAACACAATTCAGGAATCAAAGTATAGTTTTACTTTATTTAAAATCTTTTAAAAAATTATTTACTTCAAAAACTTAAAAAATATATAATTGATTATTTTAATTCTAATTTTAAGAACTTATTCAAATAATGTACACAAATTTAAGAATTATTTCTTTTTATTAATGAAAAAAGCAAAATAAGCTCAAAGAGCTCTAAAATTTAATTATTTCTCTTTTTTTAATAAAAAAAAGAAAAATATGCAGCTACTAATACTTGAGTAATTGTTGCAGCCATTGACAGGATATGGTGTGGCTAAAGTCCTTGAATCCGGACACCCAGATTATAGGAAAGGTGATCTAGTATGGGGGATTACTAAATGGGAAGAGTACAGCCTGGTCCCTTCAACTCAAATACACTTTAAAATTGAGCACACAGATGTTCCTCTTTCTTACTATGCAGGAATTCTTGGTATGTAGTCAATCATTTCATTTTATACTGATTATTAGTGAAAATGATAATCTTGATGTCAGCATGAGTTTCAAGCTTCAACTTACGAAGTTATAATGTGATAAATGGGTGCTTTAGTTGTCTACTGTCTAGTCTCTAGTGTCATTAAGGTAATGAGTTAACCATCACGGAAGAAACATACTGCTAGGAGGTTGTTGTCTGGTTGTTTGTTCCTATACTCCTTTCCCATTTCCTTCTTTTGTTCAATGGAAGTTGTATGGCTGAGATTGAACCTTTATTAATTAGAGTATTCGGTTGGTGAAGACAAGATATTAATGACCTTTGTACTCATTTGTAACTGATAGTGACAGATCATTACTTTCGTAAATCTATTACATCCACATTTCTGTGATACTCCTCTGATATTTGTAGTATTTATTTATATTATACTTTGTTTTATTTTCTGACTATATATTCTGCTTCTTCAGAATGAATCTTAGTAAGCAGGCTTATTGATGTTAGTTTGCATAACTTTCATTCATTTTGTTCTGCCATTTCACCCATGTCATTTCCTTCTTTGAACACAGGTATGCCAGGAATGACAGCATATGCGGGTTTCTTTGAATTAGGCTCTCCCAAGAAAGGAGAGAGAGTTTTTGTTTCAGCTGCTTCTGGCGCAGTTGGTCAACTTGTTGGGCAGTTTGCTAAATTGAGTGGTTGTTACGTCGTTGGCAGTGCTGGAAGTAAAGACAAGGTATTCCCCTAATTATTAATGTTATACATGCCTGCATAAATGATAATTGATAAATCAGCATCACCTTTTCCTTATTCAAAGTACTACTATTTTCAATTTGATTTAATTTTAATGCATTGACTATTGCCCGATCAAATCTTCTTATATGCATGATTTTTGAATTAATAGATGTGAGAATTGAACATATTTGATGACGTGGAAATATATAATTAAATGACAACCTAAAAATCAATGCATCAAAATTAAACTACTTTCAATAAACCTAATTATTATTATACTCATGAAATCCTTTACCAATTTCCAAGCTTAAGCAATATTCTCTCATAACTAGAAAAATTGTCAATGGAAACTGAGACACATGGCATACTTCTAGGATTTACCAATGTAACACCCTCCCAAGTATAGTACTATACTTAAGTCATAGTACCACACCCTGGCCAGGTTATTGCATTCGAATTCGACCTTATCTGACAACAACTTCCGCTGCGTTACTCTGATACCTCTTGAACTTTCTGGAGACAACACGGAAAAATAGGAGTGAGAATTATAAATTCTCAGTAGGATTCTCTATGATACACATGTAATGTCATCGTTGTCATCTCCAGTTTGCTTCGGTTTATTATGGAAAAGGTGAGCATCTTTGCCTTAATTTTACATTTCAAAAAAAAAGATGTCTTATCCGAAGCAAAGTTCATTTTAACTCATATACTGGTCATTTGGGGAAGTCTACACAAGATTAATTCATGAATAATACTATGGATAATAACTTCAACATATAAAACGCACATAGCATTAATCTACTGGGAACATAATCTCTGTACATAACTTAACCTGCACTTGAATTCATACACATACATAAAATTTTACTTTTCTTTCATTCAACACACCTAGGCGTTACGTATCGCCGTCGCGCTGCAGATCTGTCTACACTGGCGTTACGTGTCGCCGCCCTCGTCGCAAAGATCATACCACATTCCGTAGTATGATCGCCATGCCATACCCCATCGTAGCGTGATCGCCATGTCACGCTCCTTAGGAATATGGGATCCTCATGCTATATCCCAGAAGTATGATCGCTACGTCATACGTCGAGCGTGATCGCTAGTCATACCCGTCGACGCGATCGTACGCCACGCTCCTTGAATATAGACTCATCATCATATCTTTCGTCTGCCACATTCCAGAGTATGACCACCATGCCATACCCCGTCGGGACGTGATCGCCATGCCACGTCCCTTAGGAATATGGGATCTACATGCTATATTCCAGAGTATGATCGCCATGTCATACCCCGTCGAGGCGTGATCGCCATGTCACATTCCAGGAATATAGACCTTCATTTGGTACTTACACTATTGGCCACGCCACGCCTCATGTAAGTCCTACTCTCCATATACTCACACTAGGCCGACGCTACGATGCCTGCGATGTGAGTGGGGCATATACTTAAATCTTTAGTCTTTAAGTCTTTCTTTACTTTAACCTTTATCGCCTCGGCATTTCAGCGCTGGAGTGAGTTTGTCACCAACTCGTGACTATTGTCACACCGACCACCCACAAGGGATTCACATCTTTATATTCACATTTAATATACTTATATCCTTTCATTCTCATGCGTTGTCAAGCGTAGTCACGCTAAATGTCTTTATACATACGCTTCATCATTATCTCTCATATACCTCATATCATACTCGCTTGATTTATTCTCATATATCTCATATCACCCTTTATCATTCTTGCGTATACATATCCCTGGTTTCATAAACTTACGCCAGTAAAATCGACAAAGATAACGGATCATATCCGCTTTCCCATGAATAGTGCTAGTCTTCACAGACAATTCAATCATAGCAACATAATCAACTTAACGCATATATATCAAGGCCAAACTCGATTCTCAACTCATACCTTATATGTTTTACTAATACCTGTGAAATCATCAATTGGGTCACTTTTGCCCATCTATTCAGTTCTGCCCAAATTTCATATGATCCACCTTTATTACTATTCAACTCATTTAAATCTGAAATTTGGGTATATCATAGCTCTATGTGTCTACTTTCTAACCCCTTTGGTCCCATATCATTTTGATCCATATAACTCAAGATATTTAAATCTTACCTCAACTCGTTCAGTCACTAGCCTGAGTTACACTCCTGGAAATATAAATTCACTAAAAAATTGAAACTAAGCTCAAATCATGCGAAATTGGTCTCATATTGAAGCTAACAGGACAACCTTTCATTTGCCACAAGTTTCACTCCATTTGCTTAAGTATACCTTGAGTTATAAGTCCTGAAAGTCTACCTTTCTGAACTACTCTGTTTTGGCCTAGATTGGACATAGGACAACTTCCTCGAATCACTGGGAACAATTGGGACCATAACAAACTCGGAATCTTATATTGGGTGTTCCCCTGTGTGTAAGCTTTCTAACAAAATTAGTTTCACTCGATTTGGAGTTGTATAGGGTGAGTTATACCCTTCTAAAGTCACTCTGCCCGGATGAAAGTCTTGAACCCTAGGTCAAACTTCAAAAATTCATATCTCCCTCAATACTAATATAATAACCTTATATGATATATCCATGGAAAGCCCTGAATGTTTACTTTCATCTAAAAATGGTTTCATCAGATTTAACCGGCTGTAGACGGCGCCGTACACTCCGCCATACGGACTGCCGTGGTTCTTCATCCAGATAGCATACTGATTCTTCTCTCCTTCTAATTTTCCCCTTCTAATCATAATTCTAACTCAAAATCTTCTATTAATTCAATCATAATTTATCATAATCCATCATAATACATCCAATAATTCATCAAATACATGAAGAAGAGTACAATCTCATGCAATCATAGTGCAAGGAATTCAAGAATAGAAGTAGAATCCTACCTCTTTGGAGTATGACTTGAGCTAAGTCTTTGAAACTTGAAAATTTGGATAGAGTGGGAGAGTTGAGAAGAGGAAAGAGAGCTGAAGTGAGGAAGGGAAAGCAACATGAGAAATGAGCTGAAGAGGCAGGAGGAGGATATATATATATAGACAAAGCTTCGAAGTGATAGTTAGAATGAGTGGCTTTGATTGGATGAAATTTTGTGGGCAAGGTTCAGCCATGTCTCCTTCTTTTGTGTCAAAATTGCTCTCCACGTCGCCAGAGAAATGAAACTCGCTTCCAGCGTATATGAACATGACATCGGAATTCGTGCATGGTTAACTCGGAACTCGGAATAATCATCTTGTTTGTGACTTGAGGAAATCTTGTTTATGTTGAGACTTGGAATCAAGGTCGGAGGTCGGAAGACATACAGCTGACAATCAACTGATCTCGGAACTCCAAGTTCAAAGTCGGGACTCTTTCTAATAAGATCGGATATCGGAACTCGTGTGTTGTGGAAATCAGCTCAAGGATCCGAACTCGTGTCCATCCCAATGGAGTTCAACACTAAGGCCGGAACTCGTTACATTAAACTCGGAGTTCAGTTCTCGTACCATTGTGATAATCTATAACTTCTGAGATCGGATGAAGCATGAGGTCTGAGGTCGGAATGAGGATGCTTAAGATCGGAACTCGGGTGATTCAATCACATTTCCAAACCCAAGTACTTAAACCCGGAAATTGGTATCTTACATTTGATGAGATCGGAAACCGGGTATAATGTCTTTAAGACATGAAGTCGGAAGTCGTAGACATTGGAAATCGGAGAATATCATAAGATAAAGTCGGAAATCTGGAGTTTGAGACTAGATGAAGTCGGAAATCTGAGGTCATGAAGTCGGAATTAATGCTGAAAGTTGAACACGAACACACAAATCGGGAATAGTCAAACTTAAACGAAATCGGAAGTCGTACCAATACATGAAGTCGGGAATTCAACCATGCAAACTCGGAAATCGTGAATAATTATTCTAACTGATATCCCAAATGAAGTCGGAAATCATGGGCTTGGAAGTGAAGTCGGAAATCGGAATGTATCCACTTTGTGTAGAATTCGAAGATGAAGTCGGGAATTGAAATTGATCAGTCCTGAGGGCGAAGTCGGATCTCGGAGATCGGGACGTTACAACCAACATTGTAGGTGGAATCAAAATACATCAAGTTTTCAAAATCAAAGGAGCATATGCTTATATATATGTCAAATAACAAAAGTTCCACTATGTGATGTGTTTTTATACTTCAAAAAAGTGTAATACGTGTTTCAATGCTCAAGTTTTTTAGAAAATGTATCCTATTATGTATCCAACCTCAGCACCCCTCTAGCTTCATATAAAGGGAAAAAAAAAATGAACACGAAATTTACAAACAGAATTTTGGTGTAAACCAGCATGGTACTTTCTCTTAAATTTTGGAATAAGAATGCATCATTGCAAAGGAGTATGATTAACAAGGAATGAATTCCAGTCAATTTACTTTTTCTCACTAGCAAAAATACTTGGTGCTCCTTTCACTTGAATGCATGTTTTCCACAACCAGGTGGATCTATTGAAGAACAAATTAGGATTTGATGAAGCTTTTAATTACAAAGAAGAGCCGGACCTCAATGCTGCTTTGAAGAGGTCAGTGTTTAACAGTTCTGTGATGGAGAAATTTTAGGTTTTTTTTTTTTTTTTTGTGATGGAGAACTTTCAGTTTATTTTGTTGATAAAGCTCATTTAAATTTAGATTGTTTCTAAAGTACGAAAACGAGAGTTTGTCACCGTTATATTGTGGTAATCAAAATCCATTAGATGATGTAAGAGTGGAAATTCTCCTACTTTTTTATTTTAGAAACTTGCTCATTTTAGAGCAACTTTTTCTTATTATTATTATTGTTACTATATTTTGCTTAAATATATTTTTGTCCTTGTAAATGTTGTGAATTTTAGTTTTGGTCCTATGAAAAAATTCTTTTGATTTAGATCTAGATATTTTCAAAAATATTTGACTTGAAGTCCCTATAAAAATTCATTTTAATGTGGATCCAAATATTTAAAAATATTTGGCTGTAGTTCCTGAAAAATTATAATAATTTAGTTTCAGGAAACTCAAACTAATATTATAAAAGACTTAAACAAAATTATCATAATTTTTTAGGAACTTGAAACAAATATATTACTTTAGTATAGGGACAAATCAAATAAAATAATGGTAGGGATTTAAATCAAATATTTTTGGAAATATTTAGATCTAAACCAAAGTTTATTTTTTATAAAGACCAAAATCAGAATTTAGAACATTTTCAAGGATAAAAAATATATTGAAGCCTTTTTTTTTTCAATAATTTGCAAATCAGGTACTTTCATGAAGGCATTGACATTTACTTTGAGAATGTTGGTGGCAAGACACTTGATGCCGTACTCTTGAATATGAGAGTCCATGGTCGCATGCCTGTCTGCGGAATGATCTCACAGTATAATCTAACTCAACCAGAAGGTGTAACAAATTTGGCAAATCTCATATTTAAGCGTGTTCGTATGCAAGGTTTTATAGTTAGTGATTACTATCATCTTTATCCCAAATTCTTGGAGTTTCTTCTGCCTTATATCAGAGAAGGGAAGGTTGTGTATGTGGAAGACATAGCTGAGGGCCTAGAGAATGGCCCTGCAGCCTTGGTGGGACTTTATAGTGGTCGCAATTTTGGTAAACAAGTGGTTGTGGTTGCTGCTCATGAGTAGAAGCTTGGGCTTTTGCCAACGAATGTTAATTGTTCTTGTTTCCCTCACTTTGGGTTGAATATTTGGCCTTCTTTGTATGGCCTTAGTAGTTATCTTTCTCAATCATAATGTCCAATGATTGTCCTGTGCATATCGCTTGAGTGACATTTTACAATGAATAAAACCCTTAATATATGACATTTACTTACTTATAATTTTCATATAATGATGGTGTTTTATTTTATGTTTGTCATTGTTCTTAAAACTAACCAAAATTCAAATATTTTATTTGAATTTGTTTGCTAAAATAATGTGACATATTTATTAATTTTTTAAATTAAATAACTAGGTTATATTATTTTATTTCAAATAATTACTACTTTTATTTCCTAGTGAAAGTTCTGATAATTTTTACTGCTAGCATTGCACTTGAACTAATTTGTGATTACTTATGAGCTCTACTGCTTTTTAGCCCGACACATGGATGAAAGTTAACATCGAAGGCAAGAAGTAAATAGGTTTAATTATTCTAGAGGTCCTTATAGTTTCACTTAATTTTCAATTAGGTCTCTATAGTTTAAAAATTTGTAATTTGGTCGCTAGAGTAAATAAAATTTTTTAATCAGGCCTCTGGAATTAATCACGGTTACAAAAATGTTAAATGGTTTAGGGTGTATCTTATGGTACATCATCCCAAATAAAGTGTACCATGCACTATTTCATCTAAAGGTTTAGATTGCAATGATGCACCCAAACACTGGTCATCCATATTTCATCCTAAAATTATTCAATCTTTCCTCTCCACTCACCCTGGAAAAAAAAAAAAAAGAAGGTTTAGAAATGTGACTTGACGACAGCAATGGGTGCACGACTAAAGACGAGGCTGGACGTGGGAGCAGTGATGGGTGCACAGCTAAAGATGTGGCTGCAGTGTCGCAAAAAACAAAAAGCAGAGGCAGCAGTGGTCGGTAATGTTGCAGAAGATAGAGGCAGAGGCAGCAGTGGCTAGGCCAAGCTTGTGTGTGAGGTAGCAGAGGCAATAGAAACATGGTGGTGAGGGAGGGGGAAAATGGGAAAGCTTGAGTAAAAGAGAAATAGATCCAGGTGAGAGGGATGGGTTAGAGGAATATTCCTCTGAATATTCTGTTTAATGTAACATTTTTCTCAAGGACTTGATTAAAAATTTTTATTCACTTTAGGGATCTAATTACAAATTTTTAAACTATAGAGACCTAACTAAAAATTGAGTGAATCTATAGGGACCTCCAAAATAATTAAACCAAGTAAATATGATACTTAACAAGACCAACTAAAGGGAGTTATTAATGTTTAGTTAGGTCAAGTGGTTTGAACATTATTCTTAAATAAAGTTTTTAGTTTAAGTCTTGTTGTGTATGAAAAAAAATTACAGTTGAGAGAATTTTGTCCATATAGGAGGTTGACACAACTCAAGTCTAGTTAGTTGAGGTCGCTTTTGTCGAGGTCACCCACATCAATTGCTAATGCTTGAGCCATGGTTTCGATCATCGATCAACATCTCCTTGTCAAGTGGTGATGGTTTTCACCCTTCCTCCTCCAGATGCAACACCACTTCTCCAAGCATCCTTCCCTTCTTCGACAAACGACACTCATACACTACTGTCTAGTTCACCACCGTGGTCATTGTATTATGCCCTTTGCTACTGTGAACTTCATCTCGTCCATGGCCATCCTTTTTCCCCTTGACTTTTATATTTCTTTCTCCCCCATTGCGCTGCCATCTCCAACAAAGGTTGATCCTCCATGACTGCTAGCACTTGGATCATCGTTGCCTCTGCTCAGAACATTGTTGCAATTACTCGGATCAAATGATTTTGGCGATGAGAACGTGGTTAGATGGTGTGAGAAATCGTACTAATATCACTACTCTGTGACCAACCAGACCATAATTTGAATTTTTAAATCTACAAAATGCGATTCATAATTGGTTGTTGTGGATCTTGATTTTTGATATGTTGTTGTTGAATGTTCCTTAGTTGAATCAACTGTTGCTATTCATTTCCTGATTTTTTTATTGATGTGTTGTCGAATTTTTATTGTTGCTACTGAACCTCTGGTTTGTGATTCTTGAGCCCTAACACCAAGATCTCGATGTATTTCTTAATTTATTTCTGCTGAAATTTTGATGTTGATGCCTTTCAATTTTGCTATCTGCTTCAAGTATTCCATGCTTCAATTCATAGATGCTATAGTTTGATCCATTGAAGCATTTGTCTTCTTCATTGAGATGTTGCTTTCTCTTACTATTTGAGTTGCCTCTACTATGGGTGTTCATGACCTAACCTAACCTAATAACTCGACTCGACCCGACCATATTGAGCTAGGTGTGGGTTTTGACCCAGTGCATTTTTGGGTTTGATTTAGGCCATACTTCAAATTGGCCTAACCTAACCCGAAATCATATAACTCTTTAAAAGTTACATATATTTTTTAACAAAACTAGTGATAAATTATGAAACTATAATATGTTTTTCATAACATAATGTTATTTTTGTATTGAACTAATTTGTTTTGAAACATGCAATGTAAAATATATTTTGAATTTTGTTTCTAATTTTTAAAATTTTATGACTTTACTATGCATAATGTTTAAACTTATACATATGGTCTAAATGTCGAGTTAACCTGATTTGATGCAATCATTTTTTGAGGCATCATTGGTCAAATCTGAATTATAAGAAATGGCCTAATAAAAATATTGGACAAGCTTTAGATCCAGTTTAACCTAACTCAACCCATCCCTTGTACACCCCTAGTGTCATGACCCAACCCAATCGTGCCTAGTGCATAGGGAGCCTTAGATCCCTAGCAAGCCTTAATTGAAACTTTCTGAAAAAAAAAAAATTGGACATTTTTTCCATAATTAATCCCTGAATATTTAATTCAATATACATAGAGTACATGTTCATATAAGTCTTTAACATAAATAAGCCTTAACTACCACAGTTGGGACCCTGCCTATAGTTTAATGGAGCACTAGACCATGTACAAAAATCTTAACGAAGATAAAGAAGGCCTAATCAAGCATTGGGCTTACTGGAAGGTCACTAGCAGCTCAATCCTGGCACTTGAAATGTGAGGAGGTAATTGGGTGAGTTAAAGAACTTAGTGAGAGACAATTTACTTACAGTTAGCATGGGACAACATCAAAATATATTTATTCAACTTAGTAAATATAAGAAAATATTCCTATAAATAAAGAGTCATGAAATTATTTTTTTCATATAAAATACGTGGGCAAAATGGTCCCCTCTTTAATCCTGAAAACCACTGGAGAAAATAATTCTTGTAAACATTTTTAGAATAACTAAAAGTTTGTTTGCTGTATAAGGCATCCAGTAACATTACATCTTATAACACATTTTCATAAAAACATAGTTTAAATGTCTCCACTCTGATACCACTTTTGTTATGCTCACATTTCGTTGGGTCTGAGTTATGCCTCATATGGTGGCAACAAAGGATACCTATTAGAGCTCTCACACTTGCTCAGTCTAAACCATGCCTCATGTAAGCCTTGGGGCAGAGAGTCAACTAGAAAGAATTAAAATCATAGTTTCTTTTTGGAAATCCCATTAAAACACATTTTCATAAAACATAGAAATTTAATATATATACTTATCGTTGGTGGGAAGTTGCAATTATAGAATTTCTGCTATAATATCCTGAGCAGCCACATTGGCACTGTCCTTAATGATCTATAATATGTAATTCGATCATGTTGGCCTAACACATCACGCTAGCACCTCCCTTGCTAGTTGGGGTTCATAAAAGGTGCATCAAATCTAATATTTACTACCATTAGCTGCGATTCTATGTAGTGCTCATCCCACAAAATTCATTTTCTTTTCTTTAGAACATATCTAATTTCAAAGCTAATTGAAGAATAACATAAATAGGCTCTTTTCTTTAATAAACATAGCTCAAACATTTCTAAGATAGTAAGAAAACTATTTCTTTCTTTATATAAACAGCTAATAACTTGAAATTTATAACAATGTCAAATCAACTTAGAAGCTTTACACAAATAAGTTAGTCCCATGCAAATTTTCATAAAAATCTATAGCATATAGCTATTTCTTCATTAACATCTCAATCATAGAAAACTAATTTCTTAAACCTTTGTTTTACTATTTAAATTCCTTGGTAAATTCATATAACACATATAAAAGGTATTTATTTCAAAATACACTGTAGAAAAACTATCTACTCATAATACTTTAGCTAGGAAAGGGTGGAAGCTCCTTGGTGAGACCACGAGGCCAACCTATCGCTCCAGGAGCAGATCCGAGACCACAATATGACAATATAATTAAACCTCATCCATAGAGATAAGAAATTAACTTAAACTGCCATTAAACATAAAAGACCTCGGGATTTAGGACTCTAGGACTTCAAATCTAAGCCCAAGACCAAATCCTTGGGGAAAAGTTTCCTAAATCTTGACATGGAAGATGTTTTAAATTTAAGAATTACCTTTCAGTTCCAAAGAATGGAAAGGAACGTACGGGAGAGCTTGGATCTCCTCCCAAGATATCCTATAGCTTCCCTTACTTGCTCAAATGAGAAATCAATTGGTAGAAAGGCTAATAATATAACTGGGTAAGGACAAGTGGTGGTAATAGACAGTAAAAATACCATATCTGAGAAATTTTTTGGGGAAAGAAAGAGAGAGAGCTTGAGGGAAAAGAGAAAGGAATAAGAAGGGAGAGAGAAATAAGAGAGAGTGGGGCTGGAAGCTTCAATTTTATTTTTCTAGTCGACCTAAGCACGCTGGAGCATAGGGGGCTACGCTTGAGCGTGGCCAAGTTCTAGATTCTTCCTTTCGCTATCCTAGGAGTGCGCTGGAGTGCAGGGGTGTGCGCTCGATCGTAGCTCCCAAACATCCATAATTCTGGTTTTTCTTCCCCTTCTGATCTCCAATGCTCCTTCGACCATGGTCTTACACTTATTTAAAACATTAACTTTAAAATATAAATGCAAATAAGAAAATACTCCCTATTTGAATCCAATAAAAATATTAGAAAAATCGAACTCCTTAAGAATCGAAGTTGAACTTTTGGATTCTAGTGTAAATTCTCGAACTTACATTTTCTTAAACTTCCAGGCTAAAGACAAAATGGTCAATAACATCCTAAAATTCCTTAAAAATCACTCTTCAACTTTTGGATATCCAGGGAACAATTACCGAAACTTTTGATCCCATGAAAATATCACAATCATATAACTCTCCAAGGAAGGTAGAGGATCCAGATTTAGGGCTTCCGTGGGGTCCAATAAGACAAAGTATCACATTTCATGTAATCCTAGACTTGGGTATTACACCAAGCCTCTGCAATCATTTCCTCTAGTGCATAGCCTCTCAATGAGCCCTATTGTTAGAACTGCTTTATTCAAGTCAAAACTCCAGACAATCATTCTATTCAAATTTCACTATGATTTTATAAATGGTATTATTCCCTATTTATACCCCACTAATACTCAATTACTACTATTAGTATCATATCAATTCGTGTTGTTGAAGGGAAGGTAATATTAATTAACCTTCAAGTGGTATGAAAAAATTTATCTGCATAACTGATAATGAAACTTTTAATTATTTGAATTCACTATATTGCCTTGTTTAGTTGATTCTTATTATTGGCAATTGAAATTTCTAAGGTAATTTACAATACCTTGAAAGTCGCAATATCGATTGCCCTCATGGAATGTCTATGTGGATTATCATCATCATCAACAAATAATAATAATTATTAATATTATTTATTAATAAAATAATTAATTATTATTTTTATCAATTGTTATTATTATTATTATTATTATTATTATTATTAACCAATATGAATGATAATAATAATAACAACAACAATTATGTGTTATTATTATTAATTAATAATAATTATTTATATTATTAATAATAATTTTTAATTATTATTAACAATGATTGTTATAAAAAATTATTATTATTAATTATTAATTAATACGTGATGATGATGGTGATAATAATAGTAATAACATTAATTATATTATTATCATAGTAAAAGATACATATATTACCTAATATTTCAAATAGGATAATGAGAATTACTAGTTAGATTATCTATACATATCAAATATTGTATTATAATATTACTAGTAATTTTAAAAGTAACAATATTTTCTAACAAGTAATCTTATTAGACTATGAGCCAGTATTTTCTATAAATATTATCTTTTGTTTTTTTGGTCAATAACTATAAATATTGTCTAGGTACTTCCCCCCCAACCCCAAAACAAAAACAATAAAGTGGGGGCAGCTGGAGCTGGTAGCCTTTGGTAACCAGGAGCTCAGATTCCTCGATGAGTCGATGACCACATGCCCTTTTTTTTGTGCTCACATTATTCTTACTTGGTCAACCTGTTCACCTATTTCGACAAGTGACAAGTACAACAAATAATACAAGCAAGCCTTTTTGTAGGTGTTGTGGATTAACATTTGCAGCTAATTTTTTTGAATTTTTTAAGAATAAATATATATGTCAGGCATTTTATTTTTCACTTTAGTGGGAAATTTTATATATATTTATATATATAGGGACAAAACTTAACTGATGTAACATCCATCAGAATTTTTCTTATTGTTTTCCGCCAAATTGTTCGGTTTTTATCAAATAATTGAAGTTAATTAAAATTCGACTAAATATTTATTTAGGATCAAATAACTAGCAATTAATTGAGATTAGCTGTAAGGGCATTAGGTTAGAAGCATAAGAGGTTTCATAGAAATTTTCCTAAACTAATTTACCGATTTGAAGGAAATTGGTAAGATTACGGTATTTTAAACTGTCGGAACCAAACTAATAGAATTATATGCCCAAAACCCTATGACTTAAGGCTGAATACTCAGCCAATTAAGCCTCTATGGGTGGTGCCACCAAGGCCACAAGATGAAGGGAGTTGGCTGAAATTCAGCCTTAAGTTATCAACCAATCAAATTGCAAGTTTTCAACTATTTCCTCCAAGTTTTAATAACATATTCCTTCCTTTTCCTTTCAGAGAAATTTGCGCTACCTTCTCTCCTTATTTCAGCCTTCTTCTCCTCTTCTCCTCTCAACCAACTCCATCAAACCTTTAAGCTTTGATAAGGTTCCATCAACTTGAGCTCAAACTTAGCAAAATCACACTTAAAGGAGGTAGAGATTCAACCTTGTTCTTATTCTTCTGGTTATGGTGGCTGATTTGGAGCTTTATTTTCTCACTTATTGATATGACGATTGAATGAATATGATGATCTTTGGCTGCTTTGTTGGTTGTTTTTGGTGTTAAAATCGATTTAGAAGTAGAAAGGAGTGAAAGTGGGATGCAGGGAGGGGCTGAAAGGTTAAAACCCTTCAGCAGTCCATACGACGGAGTATACAGCTTTGCCTACAACCATTTAAATTTGATGAAACTATTTTTATGTGAAACTAGACATTCAGGGCTTTCCATACATATATAATATAAGGCTGTTGGATTAGTATTGAGAGAGATATGAATTTTTCAAATTTGACTTAGGTTTTTAAGTTTGATTCTGGACAAATTAGGTTATTTAGGACAAAACTTGCCCTGTACGACTTGAAATTGAATGAAACTAACTTTGTTAGAATGCTTACACATACCAAAACATTCCATAAATATTTTAGAGTTAGATATGGTCTCGTTTGCTCCCAGTGGTTCGAAGAAGTTGCCCTATATCCAAACCAGGCCAAAACAGGGCAGTTCAGGAAGGTCAAATTTCGAGACTTATAACTCGAGCTCTACTAAAGCAAATGAAATGGAACTTGTTACAAATGAAAGTTGTCCTATGAGATTTAAGATGAAACCAATTTTGTATGATTTGAACTAGTTTTTTATTTTTAGTGGAATTTTACTTTTAAGTGTGTAATTCTAGCCAGCTACAGGGTAGGCCGGGATAAAACTTAAATAACTTGAGCTGTATTTATCAAAATTAGATGGGACTAAAGAGGTTAGAAAATAGACACATAACACTGTAACATATCCAAAATTGAGGTCCAAATAAGTTAAATAGAAATTGTGGCCTGATTTACAAAAATCAGGTTGAATGCAAGTATTAACATAGCAACCATGTTTTAATTGCAGTAATTGTGACATGAATTTGATGTTTGAAATATGAACAAAGTGTTACGATTTCTCTGAAAAGTTGGTGTTTTGAGTATTGGCACTATTCATGGGGAAGCAGACACGTTCCGTCATGTTGCCAAAATTTCATGAGTTATAAGACACATTCAATACATGTGCATTTTTCAAGAATTCATAAAGATTATGTTATGATAAAAGTTCCATGATACTTAGGCCAGCCCCGGATTAAAGTTAAGGGGAATAAATCGATGGGGTCGGGAAAAGTAAACCCGGCATTCCTATATAGGAACGAGCTCGATCCTGAGAAGCAGACTATTACCTAGGAGTCTGAATGGCCAAGAACTCCTAAGGGACCAAGTAATGGAAAAGTTTATGAAGATAAGTTTAAGAATGAGTGTTTGCCTGGTCGTATTGAATAGTCATTATAAGTTGCTTATAGTTTGATTGTGATGTCTACTTACTATTGTATGTTCGTTTATTCTGCTCATTATTTTATGTATCACTATTTAGTAGTTTCTTCTGTTTCTTATGTTGTCTTAAGTAAAATTGAACCTTGCCTCGGACCAGATATTTTCTTAAACTTATTAAATGTGGATAGTTTGATTTGATTCCATGTTTTTATAATTAAATAAAAACTGAAGCAATTGAGAATGCATGCGATGTCAGTTTAATACCAAACGCGAATCCTATTGAGAATTTCTTTAAATTCTCACCCCCGCTTTGTGTTTTCGCATCATTCTCAGACTCTGGTGATGGACTCAACAGCTACCCTTTTTATTGAGATCCCTAACCTGCAGCTCCACCATGACCCCATAGTGGACTCGTTGTACATAGCCAGCTCCTGCCATTTCCGTCTCTACCTTTTTAGCAATAGGAATTTTGTTATTCCCTTATTTCACCTTGCTTTTGACCCTGCTGCTCCGTATTTTGGGTCCCGTTGTATGTAGCACATCCTTCCCCAGCACTTCCAGCTCCCGTAGCACCGGCAGCCCCTCCACTAGAGTCACCGCCGTGGGTGGTTCCAGATATTCTATTCAATTCTGAGAGCGACCCTTTCGAGGCTACCAGCTCATCATCCTCCTCTTCGGGACTAAGTGCTAACTACTCTCCAGCTGGGCCTGGTATGGCCAACGGCTACCTGACCGAGTACGTCCCAGCCGCGGGTTATATTGTACAATATGGCCCTCTTTTGACAGTGTGTAGCATTGGGCCATACGCTTAGCCATATGTAGACCAGCTAATTTGGAATGTTCTCTGAGGACCTTGTAGGACTTTTTGACTGACACAAGCCCTATGTCTTTTTGATACACCGGCCCCACTTATGTATCCTGTTTTGAATCTATACATACAACCGAAGCGTTGGCTTTCGACCTATAAATATATGTATGTATAAAGTTGATGATATCACTTATTCTTATCTTTTCTGTTCTATTCTATTAAACTTTGTTACGTTACATTTTGCAATATTGATCACATTCATTATATACAGTACGCCGTTTCGTCTGTTTACAAAAAACATATGATATGATAAATAAATCGTAAGCAGAGTATCAACACGGTAAAACAATCTACTTAATTTCATGCTATGACTTAAGCATAACATTAAATTGGTAGGGTTGTTACAATTGACACTTTGATAGAACATTGAGAAAGGTCAAGGTTTGGACATCAAGCTTAATCGAGTATTGAAGGTGCTGAATCGAATCGTACAACAATGAGCTGAAGCGATTCAAGGCAGGTCAAGTTCGAATACTAGAAAAGTTTGAGAAGATACAAAACGTAGAGCATCAAAGGAACCCACACACTATCCTCAAATGTGGATTTGGAGAACATGGATGAACGAATGTGGTTTGATTTTGAGGATGAAGATTGTGGGGTTAATGGGCCTAATTTTTAGAGTTTTCTTTTATTTATAAATAAGAGAGTTAGATGAAACATCTCAAACTTCTAGCAAAATGTCTATTGTTACATTGAAGAGTACATAAGAGTTCAAGTAAATGTCCTTTTCCTTTGCTTCTTCGTTAGTCATTTGATCTTGTTTTCTTCACTTGATACTAACAACTTTTTCTTTGTGAATATTCAATTCTGCATTTATTTACTTTCTTATTTTTATTGCTCTTTGTTTCAATTCTATTTACTATTCATCAATTGACACTTTCAAAATTCTAAGAATCCATTAGAGAAATTGCTTCTGTTCCCCGAATTGAGATTCATGAAGCAACTTGATAATTGTCGATTTATTTGTTTTGTAGACGAAAAATCAAGTAAACAATATATATATATATATATATATATATAGTGTCAATTAAATACTTCTAATTATAATTTGTTATATATTACCATACTCTATGTAAAGTAAAAAATTAATAATATACATACTTGAATGATGAGAGTAATAATATTTATAAAATTATCACAAATAAATATTTATAATACGATAGTAATAAAAAATTCAAATAATTTTGTAGCAATATAATTTATTTTTTTTTTGTATATCAGTGGCAATGAGATTCGAATTTCTAATATCATGCATACTACCTAAACATCTCACCACTAAATCACTTCTAATGGTTTCAGTTTATATTAGTTTATGAATAAACACATATGATGTTATAAAAGTAATAGTAAAAGAGAATAGAGAAAGAGGAGGAAAAGAGAATTCTATTATTGATATTCTCAAGGATGTTTTGTATGGAGCACACAAAGGGCTATTTATAGCCAAAGGGTGAGATATACAAGATATACTCAAATAATAGATTCTATTTAATTAAATCTTAACTGAATCAGGATAAAGATATGGACATCCACATTCAGATTCAAATAATATTTCATAACACTCACTTTTGGATGTCCATTAGGGATATGCCTTATTAAAACCTTACTAAGAAAAAACCCATTGGAAAAAAAATCTTAGTGAAGGAAAAAAAGTACAATATCCTCACAATGGGAACTACCTTGTTAAAAACCTTATCACGAAAAACCCAGTAAGACAAAAACCTTGATTAAGGAAAAAAAGAGTACAGTATTTCTCCCCATCTTCAAAGCATCATTTAAGATCTCGGAATTGACGCATTCTGATCTTGTGCACTAGTTTCTTAAAGAAAGATGTAAGTAGTGACTTGGTAAATAAGTTTGAGCTATGCATGTTGCATTATCCTCATATAAAGTTGTGGAAGTTTCTTCCTTATAAGATAATCCACATGACACTTGAATCCATTGCTTTCTACATGTAAATAACTTAGTTGAGACCTGTATTAATGTGGATCTAACAAATATCCTGCATCTGCATAGCCAACTAATTATAACTTAGATTCATATGAATAACCACATATCAATCGTTCCACAAAGGTATACGTTCAACTCCATTCCAATGGTTCTCTAGCTAGTTTGGAAAGGAAATATACATGCTTATTATATTAAGTCATGTAAACAAGTTATATAAGTGCTCCTATGACACTAAGATATAGTACTTCAGGACCAAGAATTTTATTACCTTCCCAAGGACAAAATGAGCCCCTTTTCACATCCAATGATCTTATAATCATTAGGCTACTTAATCGATGTGATCTATCGATATAAAATCTCTTAAACATTTTCTCTGTATAAATTGATTGACAAATAAACATTTCATTTGTCAAATACTCGATCTACAGGCCGAGGCAAAATTTTGTCTTTCAAGGACTTTTTATCACAAACACTTCTTGTAGATTTTCTATGACTATGGGAACTTCTTCAGGAGTCCCAATAATATCATCAACATACACAGCAATGAATCCAAATGCATATTTCTTTATATAAACATAAGGGCAAATAGCATCATTCGTAAACCCCTTCTTGATCAAATACTTATTAAGATGGTTATACCACATCTGTCCATATTGCTTTAGACCATATAAAGATCTTTGCAACTTGATTGAATAGATTCCTTGGGAACATTCATTAGACGTTGATATCTTTAATCCTTTAGGGATTTTCATGTAAATATCAGTATCTAATAACCCATATAGATAGGTCATGACTCTATCCATTTTAGCTTATGATGTATGAATAAGCTTATCAAATATTGAAACATAATTGCATCCATTACTGGGGAATACGTTTCACCATAATATATATAAGGTTTTTGTGACAAATCTTGCGCTACAAGTCAAGCTTTATAGCATACAATCTCATTTTTCTCATAAATACCCATTTGTATCCCATAGGTTTTACACCTTCTAGTGTTTGGACTACAGGTCCAAAGATTTCACGTTTTAGAAGTGAGTCTAATTCAGCCTGCAAGGCTTCTTTCTATTTTGGCCAATCATCTCTACGATGATTCTTGGCTCAAGATCCTCATTTTCACGCATAATATTTAGCGCTACATTATATGCAAATATATTGTCGACAATAATTTCTTGTCGGTTCCATATTTTTCTTGTAGAGACATAGTTTATTGAGATCTCATCATCTTGACTACTTTTCAGGTACCTAAACATCTTCTGGCGTTTCAATTATGTCAAAAATTTGGACTACAAGAGGAGTCCTTACTATGTCTCTATCTTCTTCTACAGGAAGGGTATCACTATTAGAATCATTTGCCTCTATAAAATCACTTTCCTTATTTCTTTTTCAAGGATTTTCATTTATGGAACTGATTGGTCTACCCTGCTTCTGGCGTATGATTGTCCAACAGGGACATTAATTGAATTGGGGCATTTTTAGCTGACATATAGGATCTAGTTATCCTTTTCGAATCTGGAAATGCATCTAATTCTCATTATCTTATTTGAGGATCTAAATAAAGTAAGAATGATGCATTCCAATTTATTTCCTTTTTTCAGCTATTTACTCCCTCCCCCCTAATGTTGGAAATATTATCAAATTGGCATTCTACAAACTGAGCCTTAAAGACATCTCTCATTTGTATTTCTACAAACTTGATTATAAAGAGAGAGAGAGAGTCATATCCAACATATATTCCTAATTTTCTTTGGGGTCCCATTTTGGTGCAATAATGTGGGGCAAACATATACTGCACATTCAAAAATTCTTAAATTGGAAATATTTAGCTGCTAGCCAAAAGCTAATTATAGGGGAAAGAATTGATGACAACTTGTTTGCCTTATATAAATAAGTGCTACAGCATGTAAAATAACATGCACCCAAGTCAATTTTCGGAGATTGGTTCTCATAAGCATTGGTCTAGCAACCAATTGGAGGCATTTTATAAATGATTCTAGCAACCCATTATGTTTATGAACATAAGCAACTAGATGTTCAACATTTATATCACCAGCCATACAATAATCATTAAAAGCTTGAAAAGTAAATTCACTAGCATCATCAAGATGAATTATTTTGATTGGATTATCCAAAAATTGTGCTCTTTGTTGAATAACTTGCGCAAGTAATCTCGCAACCGCTTCAGGCAACTCTAAAGATCGACATGATCATTTAGAATAAAATATAAAAATATTAATCCTTCGTGAAAGTGACAACGAAGGAAAATCAATGCCTTTGTACAATCCTTCTAGGATGCAACGTTTCCTTATTTTAATGGTAACTTCAAGATCCATTGAATCAAGATAGATTTTGCGCAATCCTTATCGGGATGTGATGACATTTTCTTATTTAATGGTGTCTCTGTGACCCATTAAATCAAAATAGATTTTATGCAATCCTACTGGAATGCAATATTTCCTTCTTTAATGGTGTCTCCAAGACCTATTAAATCAAGATCGATTTTATGCTATCCTTCCAGGATGCGACATTTCATTGTTTAATGGTGCCTTCAAGGCCCATTGAATCAAGATGAATTTTATGTGATCATACTCGGATGCAATGTTCATTGTTTAATGGTGTCTTCAGGACCCATTGAGTCAATATAAATTTTAACATCTATAATTCAAGACAAATATGTCTTTCACGAAACAATAAGAATCACAAATTCATGATTGAAAGAGCTTGACATGGTTAGAGTGTCTTACCTCAAGCCTTCACTTTGTTAAAGTATCTTATCTCAGGCTTTTCACACGGATGGTAGAGTCTCGTGCTGATAACGTGTTGTAAAAGTAATAGTAAAAGAAAACAGAGAAAGAGGAGGAAGAGAGAATTCTATTATTGATATTCTCAAGGGTGTTCTATATGGAGCACCCAAAGGGTTATTTATAGCCAAATGGTGAGATTACAAGATATAATCAAGTAACACATTCTATCTAATCAAATCTTAACTGAATCAGGATAAAGATATGGACATCCAAATTCAAATTTAAATAATATTTCACAACACATGATTCCTTTTTTATGATTTATTGTTTACTTTAAAAAATATTTTAACAGTTTGTTGTTTTATTGTTTTGTTGTTGAATTTTCTTAAATAACTAATAAATTTTATATAAAGTCATTTTTGTAATAATGTCATAGTATAATTTAGTATGATAGGATAATAAATAATGTTACAAGACTCATGCTAAGGACTTACTTAAAAAAGACAAGTAACAAACTAGTTAAAATGAGCAATTGTTATAGCAACAAGATAAATAAATAAGCAATAATTGGGAATATTAGGTAATAATATACAGCAATAAATAAGATTTTTAAATAAAAAGGATACGTTAACATTTTATAATGATGACAAAAAAATTAAAAATGATTGTAAGAAGTTATTTTAATACATAGAAATGATAGCAATAGAATATAGATTTTAAAATTTCTAAAAGATAGTCTAGTTCAGGTCAAATTAATTTTGAGTGAAGATTTATTTTGGTCCCTGAAGTTTATGCGTACTTCACTTTAACCCCTTAAATTAAAAAATTAATAATTTAATTCCTAAAATTATTAAAATTGATTCAAATTAGTCCTTAAAGCGATATTCATAGCGACTAAATTGAATTACTAAAATGACTAAGTTGAATCATTTATTGTTAATTTCTTAATTTTAAGAACTAAAGTAAAGTATGCATACAATTCAATGATCAAAATGAACCTTTACTCTTCAATTTTTATGTATTGGTCATGCTATAAAAAATATGACTACGTAATTATTAAAATTCTCCATAGTAACATGACTCCAATCCAAAATGAGCCAAACTAAATTATCTTCCTTTTAGGATTGTTCAAGACCCCATCTAATCCGATAATCCATCCCAATTGATATTTAATGGGCTCAATTTAGGTTTAAAAATTTTAATTCGATCTATTTTTAACGAGGGATGCTATACAAGTACAACTAGAAAATCCTTGTCAAAATTTTTATGGAAATTATCAAAATTATTGGATAAAATAAAATGGTAAAATTTATTCATTTCATATATTTAACCACTCAATTATAGCAAAAAATTGTCTCTCTAACATTTTCCACTTTCATAGAAATATGTTGATTACCAATGGAAAAGTTGACAAAATCTGTCAGTAAACATTTTATTGATGGAAATACCGACACAAATAATCCATCGGTAAAATATGCATCGGTAATAAAAAGAAAATGAATATTACAAACCGAAAAATTTATTCGCCTGTAATACACATAATCCAACAAAAAAAATTTGTCAGTATAATTAAAAAAGTGTCAATAATAATAATGTCAAAAACCATCACTGACAGAATTAAATTGATGAATATGGTTTATAATTACCGATAGATATTCCGGCAGTAATTTTAAATCATTTTTTATATATTGATAATATTGCCGACGTATTATCCATCGGTAATATAAAAATAATATTTTAATGTATATAATTACCAACAAAAATTTCATCGGTAAATAAAGATTTTTTTTGTTTATATTGTTAAAATTTGAAATTAGTATTTAAATGTTTCAAATTATTGTTTTAATTATTCACAAATCCATATAAATAAAAATATCATAAAATATAACAACATACATTGTTAATTAAAATAAAAACTGTCAATAACAGAATAAATAGAATAAAATTATCATGGTATAATTCTAAAAACAGAAAAAATCATAAAAGCTACGAATACTGAAATGGAGGATGACCAAGAGGGGTGGATATAGTCGCAGTAGTCGAAGTGGTGGATGCGGACGCAATGGAGGTGGTGGGTGGAGCACGAGTATAAGGGAGTAAACCATGCTTCCTTGGTCCACCCCTGTTTTGTCTGAAACCAGATCCTCATCCTACCATAAGTGTATGTATAACACATGTATAAATCAATAAATATATTCAATATACATAACATGCATATAATTATACATGCAAAGAATTAAACTATAATATCAAAATATATATATGTATACAAAATTAAAAACATAAGACATATGTTAACTAAATAAAGACACAACATATTTGGCATCTCATTATTCACAAAGTTGAGGACTATGCTCATTACTCTCAATTTCAACATCATTGTCGAATTCCTCATCTCATCCTCAGCGTTGGCATTCCTCTCATTAGCCTGATGCATTGATTGCTACCTTGGGAGTTCAATTATGTTAACTTCCCCTAAAATGGAATATAGATTAGAGGGGATGTCGATATCAACAACAATCCTCGAAAGACTTGGATCATCAGTTTGGTAAGCTTGTTCAAATACTTCTTCAAGCTCTACTCTACCCTTTGGTTTGCATTTTATTACCACCCTTCGGTTAGATTTGCATCTTCCAGAGCATGGCAGGTAATAAACTTATCTTGCATTTTGGGCAATAATAAATAGATCAAATTTTTCATATCTTTTAGTGTTGTTAATCTCAATTATTTTGTAGTAATTGTGTTTACGTGTTCCCTCGGGATGTGTTGGATCATACCATTCACAAGCGAATAGCACAACTCTTTTAAGATGTTTACCAAGGTACTTTAACTCAAGTATTTCATTAATTACTTCATGCCAATCACTTTCTCCATCTCCAGTATCTCCTTTAATACAAACCCCAGTGTTGTCAGTTTTTCCCCCCTCATTCAGCTATATGAAACTTGTAACCATTGATATCGTATATTGGCCAACTCATAGTTTGGGTTTTCGGACCCCAAACTAAATTGTACAAGTGAGGATTGGTTACACCATTCCTCTGATTATGCACCTAAGTCTAAAGATTGGAATATCAATCACATAATAATACAAATCCAAAAATACAAACAACAAAATAGCCTCACTTTATCACATACAAATGATTTGAACCATTCGAGAAATTGTTCAAGGGATTGTTGACCGTACAATTGTTCAAAATACCTGTAAATATTAGACAAAGTACAAGAGAAGATAGCTTGTTATAGTTTACCATTATATAGGATTTGAGAAATTATAAAACAAAGAATACAATAAAATAGTTTATCAGTTACCTTCTGAACAACTCTACTTCATCAAAATTTAGCAATATATGTAAATGTGCATATTTCCATTCACTCCTAGTCAACCATCGGTCTTTGCATCATCCAGCAGCACAACCAAGTTGGTTGAATCCTGACAAGGTTGGTTCGATTGAGCTTTTACTACCAATATCATTCTGACCAACTCTCTAGTTCTCCTAGATTGGACATGCAGCTCAAAGTAGTAAAAGCAAAAGTTAGATATTTCCTTCGAAATATATGCTTGACATATTGATCCTTCTACTTTAGTTCTATTTTTACCATTCTTTTGAACCTTCCTATTTCCCACTTAAACAGGTACATCCACTTATGTTGGACAGGTCCACATGCCCATGCTTCAAAGGCCAAGTGTACAAGCAAGTGCTCCATAGAGTTAAAAAAATCCAAGAGGAAAGATCCTCTTTCGCTCTACAGCTAAGAGTGGGTAAATCTGTAACATCCTCCTCTTTACAGTACTATGCTTAAGTCAGAATACCACACTCAGGAGTTCTTACTGTTACCTGAGCGGACCTTAACTGACAGCAACATTTGCCGTTTTTGCGACTTCTCGAACTATCTGGAGATAACACAGAAACAGGAGTGAGAATTTAAAATTCTCAGTAGGATTCTTTAACTATTATACATAATGTCATCGTTGTCATCTCCATTTGCTTGGGTTTATTATAAAAAAGGTGAACATGTTACACAAACTGTTTAATTTTATAGTTCGAAAACATATTGTCCGAAGCAAGGTTCATTTTATTCATACACTAGTCATTTGGGTGAGCCAATACAAAATCAATTCATGAATTATACTATGAATAATAATAACTGAAACGTATTAAAATACAATAGCACCGATATACTGAAAAACATAAAATCTACACACACTTTTACTTGTACTTGAATTTATGCAAATACACATAATTTTCTTTTCTTTATCTTCCTTTACTTGTTACACATATTCCAGAGTATAATTGCCATGTCATACTCCATCGGGGTGTGATCATCATGTCACACTCCTTAGGAATATGTTCTTCCTGCCACGTCCCAGAGTATGATCGTTATGTCATACTCCATCAGGATGCGATCGCTATGTCACATTCCTTAGGGTGTGGGATCATTATGCCATATTCCAGAGTATGATGGCCTGTCATACCCCATCATAGCGTGATCGCCATGTCACGTTCCTTAGGAATATGGACTCATCATATCTTTCATCATAGAATCTTTATATGCCATATTCCAGAGTATGATCGCTATGTTATACCCCATCAGAGTGTGATCGCCATGTCATGTTCCTTAGGAATATGGAACCTTCATCATATCTTTTAACTGCCTTCACAAGGAGGGACCCAATTAACTGCCTCCAAGTAAAGGGACCCAATCTTATCTTATTTAACTGCCTTCATGAGAAGGGACCTCATAACTGCCTCCAGGTGAAGGAATCCATATTTAATATATTCATATCCTTTCATTCTCATACATAATCACGCATAGACGTGCTGAATGCACTCATACATATGCTTCATTATTTACTTTCATATATCCTTGCATCTAGAATTTTATATTCATAACTTAAATCTTCATAACACAAGCTATTATAACTTCATATGATTCTACCTAAAATTGGGTAGCATAACGGAACATGTCCGCTTCCCCATAAATAGTACCAGTACTCAGAAAACCAATTATATAGAGAAATCATAATACTTCATTCACAATTCAATCATCAAATTCATGGGCACAATTGTTACATTTAAAACATGGTTGCTATCTTAACACTTTTATTCAACCTAATTTTTGTAAATCAAACTACAATTTCTATTTAACTCATCTGGACCTAAATTTTGGATATGTTAGAGTGTTCTGTGTCTATTTTCTAACCTCTTTAGTCCCATCTAATTTTGATAAATATAGCTCAAGTTATTTAAGTTTTATCCCGACCTGCCCTGTAGTTAGCCAGAATTACATACTTAAAAGTAAAAATTCACTAAAAATTGAAAACTAGTTCAAATCATACGAAATTGACATCATATTAAAGCTAACAGGATAAGCTTTCATTTTCAAGAAGTTCTATTTCATTTGCTTTAGTAGAGCTCAAGTTATAAGCTTCGAAATTTGACCTTCCTAAATTGCCCTGTTTTGGTCCAGTTTGGACTTAAGGCAATTTCTTTGAACCACTAGGAGCAAATGGAACCGTATCTAACTCTGAAATTTTTATGGGATGTTTACCTATGTGTAAGCGTTCTAAAAAAGTTAGTTTTACTCAATTCCAAGTTATATAGGGCAAGTTTTGCCTTGAACAACCTAGTCTGCCCAGAATCAAACTCAAAAACCTAGGTCGAACTTCAAAAATTCATATCTCTCTCAATACTAATCCAATGGCCTTATATTATATATGTATGGAAAGAACTAAATGTCTAGTTTTACATAAAAATAATTTCATTAAATTTAAACGGCTGTAGGCAAAGCTGTACACTCCTCCGTACAAACCGTCGTAGGTTCTCCTAGGTTTTCAGAGTCTGGTTTGCTCTCTATCTTATGTTCCATGCAAGATTCAATACCAATCCAACCCAATACTGCTAAACCACCCAAGAACACTTACATAATCTTAATTAAATATCAAATATATGCATACAATTAAATGAATCAACAGCCACTAGTCACAAGAAATCCATAAAAAATGTGGAATCCTACCTAGTTTCAAGCTTGAGTTAATAGTCTTGAAGTGAAGGAAGTTAATAAAGGATGAAGATGTTAGAAGAATGGAGGGAGATGACGAACAAAAGGAGAAAGAGAGCTCAACCTTCATGCATCGAAAATATTGAGGGAGGAAGTGGGGTTATGTGGGTTTAAGTCATAAATGTAATAATGACTTAAAGTTGTTGGCATAGGTGGTGGAGACAGCCAAATCTCCCCTCCTCTTTGGCTGCATGTAGCTCTAGCAAATGAGAAGGGAGTGGCAAATTTGCGGCCACTCAACCTAAGGTTTCCAGTGTATAATTCTATTGATTCGGTTTTAGCAATATAAAATACCAAATCTTTACTGATTTCCTTTAAATTGTCAAAATATTACTAAATTACTTTGTCAAATTTTCTGCATATCTATTTTAATTTTTTTCCTAATCTTAATCTCTTTAATTAACATCTAATTATCCTTTAATTACTTTCTAATTAACTTTACCTAATCAATAAAATTGAATAAATCGATTAATAGCGTAGATTAAACGCTTTGCAATTTCAAAGCCTTTTTATTTTTTATTTTTCATAGTTAATGACATATCCGTAATTTTGAACAAGTCCAGGGGCACCCCACGTCATTTTACACCAGATTGCCTACATAGCCTAATCGGTAGAGATTTAAACTTCTACGGTTTCACCACGTGATTCTGCTCTACTAAAAGCCCTATTCTGCTGATTCTATTTATTTAGGGATATAAATGTCATTTTTTAAAAAATTTAGGGGTAATTATGAAAAAAAATCTTTAGGGGTCAACATGTAATTACAAAAAGTTCTAGGCAAGGCTGCAGTTACTAAAAGTTTACACAGGGGCATTTTTTCTTAATTAGATGCATATTTTTAATGAAGCAAAATAATTCAATCCACAGTGCTAATTAAAAGTATCATTTCTTCAGAATGTTACAAAATGGGCCAATCTGGCCAATTTAGCCTAGTTCGCGATAGGTTACTTCTAAACAGGCTGGTCCACATAATAAATGGGCTCCTAAAATGCTGGCCCGAGTCTGCACTGCATAGGCCTGCGGTCCAGCTCGCACCGCATGCCTTTTTTTTTCATTCTTTTTGGGCCTTCTTGCTCTCTGTGTCATGCTTTTTTTTTCTTGTAATTTTTTTCTTTTTTATTTGATAATTCACTCTTTTTGGGCCTTCTTGCCCCTTGTCTGTCATGCTTTTTTTTCCTTGTAATTTTTTTCCTTTTTTATTTAATAAGTTTACACTAAAATCCTACACTCTTGAATTGTACATTTTTATCCTTTTTACGGCTCATTCTGCATACAAAAAAAAAAAAATGAAAAATCAACCACCATACTCTAATAGGTTTCATGCTTCACTCAATATTGATCCTAACCACTTTCTTTGTTCTACTAGAATTGGCTCCTATTTCATATCAATCATATACCAAATACTAAAAAATATAAATCAACAACCACCAAATATCAAATACCAAAGAATATATAAGTATTAATAATAATCCACAAATCCAAAGCACCAAAAAACCAAAGTCTAATATATTAAATTCAAATACCTCTAAAGTCCATCCACCATGCAAATATTTATAAAGTCCAAGTCTCCAATGCATGAAATACACAAATAAAATCAAATTTATTGTCCTTTCAAAGTCCATCCATCAAACATCAAATACTACTAAAGTCCAATGCATAAAATACGTAAAAAAAAAAAATCACACAAATCTTTCAAAGTCCTTCATTAATCAATGACCACATTTCAAGCACTCATGGGTGCTTTTGCCTCAATCTTTGTCTCCACCTCCACCAGGTTGAATATTCATCATGGTCTACAACTCACAAGTCACAACACAAAGAAAGTTCAACCAAAAAAAAAAAAAACAATTTAAAACCACATTTAGTCAAAACATTAAAATAAGAAAAAACATAAATTAATTTCATATTATTTTTCCCTTGCACATCAAAGCCAAGTAACCAATTTTTAGTACATATCAAGGCTTGCATATTTTCAAAAAAGAGAGAACTTCTATATTTATTGAGAACACGAGAACCAATACTAAATGCTGATTCGAATGCCACCGTTGTTATTGGAATGCTCAAAATATCACAAGCTATCAATGCTAAATTGGGAAATCAATGTCTATTGTCCTTCCAATATTGCAATACATCAAGATTTTGATAGGATTGAAAATCCATCTTTTGCTCATCCAAGTAAATATCCAATTGTGACTTCCAATTTGCGGAACATTTTGATTCTCATATTCAATATACTCCTATATCATTTTCAAATTGTCACAAATAAAGACTTAAAAATCTAAATAAAGAATCAAATAAATCAAACATATAAAAAGTAAGTGAGAGAAACATAAACTTATATCAATATCAATCCAAGGTGATGGGTCTCCAATACCACTTCCAGCAACTACTTCATGAGTTTGAGGTTAGCTATTTTGAGCTTGAGAACTGCTTGACTCTCCAGAAGACCTTTGCACATGCTCATTAAAAAGAGTAGATAATTTACTTTTCACAACGTTCAATTTTGCTTGACAAGTTATTGGATCAAGACCAAGCTTTCGATAGCAAAATTCTAAAATTGAGAATTTTATGTGGGGTTCAAGCATAAATCCAAGTGCAAGCATAATGCTATAATCACTCCAATATTTTTCAAACTTCACTTTCATCCTAGAAGCCATATCCTTAATCACTTCATCCTCATTGCCTATATTTTGGATCAACAAACATTCAATCCTCCACACTTGTTTGAAATACAAATTAGACGTGGGATAATATGATCCAAAAATTAGATTAGTCATGACATAGAAAGGATGCAAAAATTTACACATTTTTTATGCTCTTTTCCATTCTTCCTTAGAAAGGCAATACTTATTATAATTTGAATTATTCATGCTAAGATCCAAAAAGCAGCCTAACATGGAATTACACTTTCAAGCAATAAGAAAGTGGAGTTTCACCTAGTAGATACATCCAAATGTAAACCAACAGAAGTATTAATACCACCAATTTCTTTAATAATTACTTTAAAAGCATTCATTCTTCCCTCCAACGCCTTGATATACTTGATACTCTCTCTAATTTTGTATAAAGCACCACTAGTAACCTTCAAACCTTCTTGAACAATCAAGTTTAAAATATGAGTACAACATCGAATGTGAAAAAACTCACCATCACATAACAAACCATTGCATAAGGAACAGATCCTCTCTTTCAACACTTCCTGGATGTTATCATTAGAAGTGGCATTATCCAAAGTTAATGAAAAAACTTTTCGCTCAATACCCCACTCTTACAAAAAACTTAACATAACCTTACATAATTCACGTCCAGTATGTGGAGGAGGCATATGAAAAAAATTTGGAATTAGCATGTGGAGAAGGCATATGAAAAAAGTTTAGAATTTTGCTATGAAGCTTCCAATTTTCATTAACAAAATGAGCCGTCAATGTAATATAGCTCTCAATTGTGCAAGAAGTCCATACATCAGAAGTCAAATATACTATACTTGGAATGCAAGACAACACTTGCTTCAATTTTTTCTTTTCACTCTCATACATATTAATCACATCCATAGTAACCATACGCCTAGAATAAATCTTGGCTTCAGGATTTAGGTTTTTTAACAATTCCTTTAATCTCCTATATTCAACAAAAGAAAATGAAAGATCATGCTCTATGTAACACCCTCTACCATATAAGCCATGCTCGAGTCATGGAATTACATAAAAAGGTTGTCACAGTGCTAAAAAACTCTTTAAAATAGGGAAAATATAATACATGGCCCTTTTATTGTCCACTTTAATACTAACTACTAAACTCTAATACATAGAGAATAAAATAATTACACTTTAAAAGCAATTTGTGACCGACAGAGTAAACAGTGCGTACTTCCGACTAATCATTAGGTAGCTTCGATGGTCTCTTGATCTGGCTAGTGCCTGAGTCATGCTCAATGAGCGGCCCTGCATTCCGTCTTGCACTGGATGTCCAACTTAGGTACTGGAATGTTTATGGAAAAGAAGAACATACAAGCAGGCAGTGAGAACCTAGTAGGTAAATTTGAACAAAACTTATGATGTCATCATAAACATTCCAGTAACTTGGTTTATTATGAAAATATGAGCATATATAAACAAATAGTGGTTCAATTTTAAGTTGAAAATGCCCTTCTCGAAGCGGGTTATATTTTAACCATCACTTACCATATTATATTACAGATATAGAAATATGATTAGTATGATATGCTTCGACCAGAATCATGATAATAATAATATGACTTGATGAGATAACTAAGGATGCGCTCATAGATGCTTATGCTTGACTGTATGCAAGTGCACTTGACTTAATTCATATCTTTCTTTAGCTTGCAACTTGATCTTACTTTTCTGTGCTTGGTCCCCCGGAGGTGAATGGCCTTTCTCACCCCTGGGCAATAGCCTGCTTTTCAGGTCCGAGCTCGTACCTATATATGAGTGACGGGTTTACTTTCCCTGACCCTCACACCGGTCTATTCCCACTAATCTGGTCGAGGGCTGGCCCAAGTCTTAGACAGTACCGCTCTGGCCCACGCTAGCTGGGTCTATGCCATGCCTGGCGTGGTAGCTTAGTACATCCCTCTTGAAAGTTCTTATCATCTTTCCTTTCCATATCTTATCATGCGTACAGATGCTTTGTGCATACATGAATATGCCTCATGTCTTATTTCTCATATCATATTCGAATTATGCTAGCATGCATGGCATACATGAACATAACATGTGAATGTAATATATTCAAGGTATAATCTCTCATTGCATAAGCTCTCATAACTCATATCATGCCTAAAATTCATCTTTGATAACTCGTATCATATTCAAGTTCATCCTTACATATAAACATTCCTAGTTTCATAGACTTTGCCGCAAAATCGGCAGCATAACGGATCAGTTCCGTCTCCCCATGAATAGTGCCAATCCTCACAGACAATTCAATCATAGCAATATAATCAATGTAACACACACACATATATATATATATATACATCAATATAGAACTGGCAATCCTCAGCTCAAACCTTATATGCTCACAAACTCTTGTGAAACTATCATTTCGGCCATTTTGTCGATCCCATTTGGTTCAGCCCGAATCTTCTATGATCCACCTTTATCTCTATTCAACTCATTTAAACTTGAATTTTGAATATGTCATAGATCTATATGTCTACTTCCTAACCTCTTTGGTCCCATATCATTTTTATCCATATAGCTTAAGATATTCAAATCTTACCTCAACCTGTTCAGTCACTAGCCCGAATTACACTCCTGGAAGTATAAATTCACTAAAAATCGAAACTAAGCTCAAATCATACGAAATTGGTCTCATATTGAAGCTAACATGACAACCTTTCATTTGCCAGAAGTTTCATTCCATTTGCTATCGTATAGCTCGAGTTATAAGTCCTGAAAATCGACCTTCCTGAACTACCCTGTTTTGGCCTGGTTTGGACATAGAGTAACTTCCTCGAATTACTGGGAACAATTTGGACCATCACAAACTCGAAATTTCATATTGGGATGTTCCCCTGTGTGTAAGCTTTCTAACAAAATTGGTTTCGCTCAATTTGGAGTTGTATAGGGTGAGTTATACTTTCCTCAAGTCACCCTGCCTGGATGAAAGTCCTGAACCCTAGGTCAAACTTCAAAAATTCGTATCTCCCTCAATATTAATCCAATAACCTTATATGATATATCTATGAAAAGCCCTAAATGTCTACTTTCATCTAAAAATGGTTTCATTGGATTTGACCGATTGTAGGCGGCGCCGTACACTCCGTCGTACGGACTACCGTGGGATTCCTCACCAAGACAGTATCCTGATGCTTCTCTCCTTCTAATTTTCTCTTCTAACCATAATTTCAACTCAAGATTTCCTATTAATTCTATCATAATTCAGCTATTAACTCATCAAATACATGAAGAAGAATACAAGTTCATACAGCCTTAGGGCAAATAATTCAAGAAGAGAAGTAGAATCCTACCTCCTTGGAGTGTGATCTTGAGTTAAGTGTTGAAGCTTGAATTACTAGGACTGGCCAAGCTTGAAGAGTGATGGAGTTGGGTGAGTGGAGAAGAGAAAAGAGAGCTGAAGTGAGGGAGAAGAGAGGGCGCAGAAAATGGGTCTGAATGAGGGGAGAAGAAGGTGTTATATAGGCATGAGTGGTAGTCAACTTGGAGGGTTCTGATTGGCCTTAAAACACAAGGCTGAAATTCTGCCAACCTTCCCCTCTTTGGTGACAATTTGCTCTCCACGTCGCTCTAACAGTGGGACTTGTTTCCAGTACATTCTGAAGATGACATCGGAACTCGTGCACTTCATGAGATGAAATCGGAACTCGTGGATGATTTGGAAACCAGCTCAAAGATCCGAACTCGAGCCCTTTCTAACTGAATTCCACTTTAATGCGGGACCTCGTGATATTTTATTCGGAAGTCGGTACTTGTACCATTGTGTTAAACTATAACTTCTGAGGTCGGAAATCATGTACACTATTAAGGTTAGATCGGAACTCGGGTAAATTTTCTTTGAGACATGAAGTCGGATATCGTGGAATTACGTCATGTTGTTCGGACTTGAAGTCCAAGTCGGAAGTCGGGAAATGAGGAATTTCAAGTTGAAATCGGAGGTCGGAAATTATACCCACTATACTTTAACTCGAATATTGGAACTCGGAAGCCACTCCAGTTAACTCGAAGCTTGAACATTAAGCCGAAAATCGGAAAGTCCATGAAGTCGGAATTTTGCAAACCAATTCGGAAGTTGGACACGACATGAAGTCAGGAATGAGGAACATGCTGGGATAAGGTCGGAAGTCGAAATATTGACATGAAGACAAACTCGGAAATCGGAAATTGTTCCATTTCATGTGGAATTCGAGTACGAAGTCGGAAATCATAAAACTAATGAACTCGGAACTCGAAACTCGTTGTGGAGGTAAAGTGGAATAATTTAGCGCAAAGAAAATTGGGATGTTACACTCTATGATAGCCATAGCAACCAAGTCATGCACAACTTTGTTATCAACTTTTCTAGGTCTCAAATTTGCAGCTTGATCAAGCATTAGTTTTCCAACCTCAATATCGGCAAACCTAGGCAATTTCTCACATTTATTTACATGGCATAGCAAAGTTGAAGTACCATACTTATTACCACCATTAACATATTCTTTCCTACAAGCTTTACGTGTGCTCTTTCTTTTCCATCACTACCCACACTAATTTTATCAAAATAATTCCAAACATTTGATGAAAGACTCCTAGTTCTCTTATTAGTTGTATTAGATTCATCAATAGCACCTTCAACAGTCAGCCCACTACCACTTCCAACATCCTAAACCCTTTGATTATTCTGATTCAAAACATTTACTTTAGCAAAACAACCCACATTTGACATATCCATACCTAATTATCAAGCTGAAACAATCTCAAAACAAAATATTGAACTAAAAATCTCACAACTAAACCAAAGGCATAGGCATAACACAGTTTAAATCATAATTTTGTTACATTCTAATTTGTTTCAAGCATGAAAACACATGAACAAAAAAATTTTAGGACTTCTTTCATGGTGTGAACATCATATATTGCCAGAAGCATTTTTTTCTCAAATTAAATCAACATCTTTTGTACCTAATCATTTTTTATTTTATCAAACAACCTTCAAATCATATCAAATTTGTCAATTACCATTTTCAATCAAAGCAAAATTTCTAATCAAAATCAATTAAATTTAATGTTAATTAACTCCTTCAAATCATATAAAATAAAGAAACAAACCAAAACATAATTAGAAGGACAAACATCATCCTTTTACTTTCTCAAAACAAGTTTACAGCATCATTATTGATCAATTGTAGAAAAATCACATCCATCGAAGAAGCAGTAGATAAATAGAAACATGAAAACATTGTAAATTCCAAACCAAAGCCAAAAGAAAAGAATGAATAAGGCAATTAAAGAAGCAATATACCTCAATTTCTTTTGGGCTTCAAAGTTCAAACGGAGGTGAAGGACACTCCAACGGCAACAGAACTCTAGCAGTGGTCGGCATTGGCTTCTTTGTTCGGCGTAGTCATAGGTGAGCGAGGGGTGTCATCGGATATTGGTGTCACAGCTTGGCAGCTTGCAGTAAGCGAGTGGCGTCAGTGTCGCAAAGGGGAGAAGATTAGAGGGAGAGGCATGGCATGGGAGGGGTAGCTTTAGGGGTTTTTGAGATGGAGTATATGAATAATTGTTTTGTGTTGTGTTGTGTTGTTTTGAGATAGGGTCTTCAATGTGAGTCAATAAGAAGATTGGAGAAAGGCTTTTTCTTGTCAAAAGTGAGAAAAGAGTTATGAAAGTAAAAAATGTGTGAGTGCTGAGTGGGCCGCATCATGTCGGGAGAATGAGGAGTAGCTATGGGATTGTTGGTGAGTGATTGAGTGTAGGCCACATAGCAAATGGCATAGACTTGGGCTTGGCACTCAACAAGGAAAAAATAAATAAATGCGAGCTAACGAGTTAGTTTGCGAATTTGTAACATCTCCAATTCTGTCTAAGCTGATTAGTTCTATGGTACTGACTAATTAGAGATATTAGTGATTAGTCAAGAATTAATCAACTAATCTTAAGAGCAAGAGCTTAGTAATTAGAGACAAGTCAATAAGTTAACAAGTCAACTAAATGTCAATGATTAATAAGAAAAAGTCAACAATTGAATAATAACACACTAAATATTTTAATTAAAGCCCAATCATTCAAATCTCACTAATTCATGATTAAGAACATAATCAAAGTGATATAACCTTATTAATTAAGCACATGGAAAATATCCTACTTCAATCAAATGAGATGAATTAATCCTCACACACTAAAAATATAATTAGTGAGAATCATTCTTTTAGAAAAATAAAAGTCTTAAAAGTGCAATTAACTAAAATTGTTTAATAAGCAATTAAACTAATCTAATTAATTAACACTTAAATAATTCTAGCAACAATGAAAATTCAAAATTATCCCCTTAATCATGCTTGAAAAATTCAGCCAAGACAAGCTCATCATCAACCATCCATTTGCCTTTTAATCTTTCACCATTAGATCAAAGCTTAATGTGGTTAAGTAACTTAAAGATTGATTAACCAAAAGTGGGATAATCCCACACGTGGATCACACTTGATTTTGCATTAACCATTAAAGTGGATCAATCCACTAATGGCAAGAAGATAGCCATTAACCACTTGAGAAAACACAAAAAAGGGTTTAAGCCATGCATCAAGACTCAAGAGTAAAACAACCACTCTTTTACCCTCATTTTGCATCTTTGCTCTCTCACTAAACACCAAGGCTCTCATTTCTCTCTAAACCCCTCTTTGTTCTTCCTATTCTTCTTCTTGTTCCTCTTGTCTTCCTACTCCAATCAACCTTACTTCCCACCATCATCCTCACAAGTCCTTTAAGGGTCACCTTCTTTAGTCTTTAAAGAAACAAAACAAACACATACTAGCCCCATTTTTCAAGCTTTCAAGGAAATAGGCCATCTCCAATCTTTCAACTATTCCAACTCCTCAAGAAGCTTCTAGTGGTAGTGACTCTAACCCTTCATTTTTTTTATGTGTTTTCAAGAACTAAAACTCCTAAGCTTTCATAGCTAGGTGGTTTTAGGGCTTGGTCTAAGGTCTCATGACCATACCTTGCTTCCATGAAGTTTTTCTTTGTGATTAAAATGCTCTCTTAAAATGTGACTAAGTTGTATGAGCACTTTTATGTATCACACTTGATTTGCACTCTAAATACTGATTTGTTGTTGAAATGTCAAAATATGATAGTAAAATGAAAGATAAAAATGGTCATTTGATGAGGAACTTCAATATTTCTACAAACTAGTCAAGAAAACAATTCTGGTTATGCTAACAACTATGGCAGTCTAGATTGTAAAAATGATAAGTCATGCTATACAACTCGAAATACAACAAAAATAATTTTGAATAAAAATAGACTCACAGAGCTTTTATAGATATAAAATATGTGAGCATTGGATTTAAAATGAGAAAGATATGAATTTTTAAAATAGGCTATATCT
Organism: Pterocarpus macrocarpus; assembly: GCA_031439585.1. NCBI lineage: Eukaryota > Viridiplantae > Streptophyta > Magnoliopsida > Fabales > Fabaceae > Pterocarpus > Pterocarpus macrocarpus. Next base: position 13,785,085 of record CM062516.1, on the reverse strand, counting down.
AGTGGTGTTTCTGTCTAGACTACCTATACTAAAATGCATATAACTCGAGCTATACAAAATATTTTTGAATAAGACCAAGTTCGCTAGAAAGATAAGACATAGTAGAGTACCATAAAATAGTTCAGCTAGATTCAGTTTGTGGAATTACCAGTGGACTCGAGAAGTTATTATTACCTTGTTAAACCGTAAAACTGGATACTGATGTTGTTTAATGCATAACCTAGGCCACACATGGAATTTTTGAGTGGGACTTACTTTGTTTAAAAGATGATTTAGAGAAGAATAACCGTACAAAAATTCAAGCTAAAAACATAAAAGATAGAATTTTGGTGAATTTCTTAAGTTACTGCCTTATAGTAAAATATGAATTCTATTTAAGACTAATTTTAAGGGATAATGAAAAACAACTTAAAGACCCTAAAACCATCAACTTAAGACATTGGAACTTCATATTTCAACTTAAAAGATTTAAAAAGAATAATAAAAGAAACTTACCCCTATGAATATTAAAAGAATCGAGTAAAAATAAAAATTTAATTAAAAGCTTGAACCTAATTTACTAAGTAAAGCTCATAAAACTTTGCTTATGATATATTTATGTCTAGTATGATGATATGATGATGATAAAGATGATGGTTATGATGAATATGTTAATGATGAGATTGATGCATATGCTGTTGAGTAATGTGTGATGATGCCTTGTGACTAAATTTCTCTGTCTGGCAAAATTTTGGGGAAGCTCCGGTCTATGCATTATGCTGCTGGATTTCCGCAAAATGTGTGGACTTAGCCTAATTTTATGCATTATAAGTACTAATTAAGAAAAGACAACATTAAGGGTATAATCCTTCAAAAGGGAAGGTGACTCACACAAAGATCCCTTTTTACCTAAGGGCTTACATGAGGCATAGCAAAGGACTCAGCTAGTGTAAGTATCAGGAATTTAATGTGGTGACAAGCACAGTATGAACTCATTACCACTCAAAGCTTAGAGGGTAGTATTAAAAGACTTAAGATAAAGTCAAGTTTAAAGAAAGAAATGGACTTCAGTCCAAACTCTTGAAGGGAATGTGTTAAGAAAAGCTTATAAAATATCCATGCATGTTATATTTAATTATACTTGTTCCCATGCATGTTATGATGTAATTCCCATGATCAAAGTGTATGTCAAAAGTGAATCCACTCTGGGTAATAATGTTTTCAAAAACTAATAATTGAACTATATGTATGCCCATGGTTTTCCTTTTACTGAGATCCAAAGTGTCTGAGACAATAACGATGACACTTACGTGTCAAGTTAGAATCCTACTTAGAAATTTTATTTCTCACGCCTATGTTCCGTATCGTCTTCAGTGGAGAAAGAAACACTAGCACCCAGTGATATCTCGGATGGGCGTCGAGGAAGAAGCTATTAGGAGTCACTAGCGGTAATGGCTGTTGATCATGAGGCAATTCTACGGATAGATGTTGCCAGTGATATTTCTTGCTACCGCCTTATGATTTTAATGTTATATTTTGCCATCACTAGAGAAACAATAGTTCTATTTTATGGCTTTGTATGATTTGGGCCATGGTAGTGCCATGAGCCTTTAGATGTAATTTATGGTACTATATATTATGTCATATGATGTGGATATCTTGATTATGCAGCGCCCCTTTCTAGCATGAGGCTCATGTTTTTAAAATGCTTCCAAAAAGTGACAATGTATTTAAAAAAAAAATTGCCCTATTTTCCACGTAATTTAATTTAAAAGTGAAGTTTAAGTTTTCCGCGAGCATAAGTAACAACTAATAAAATGCCATAATACGACTTAAGCATAGTATGAATTTATTAGGGTGTTACAGAACTCGCAGGCTAAGCGGTGCAGGCTAAAAAACCCACGAAAAAATAGACCACTAAATGGGTTGGTAAAGTAGTGCAGATTACAGATTAAACGGATCAACCCATGGATCGTAGCCTATATACCCGGCTCTATCTATAATGCATCCCCTTACTTTACATCATGTAGGTATACAATACCACAGTACACAATTCAAACAATAGGAAGTAACTCTAAGTTTTTCCCCAGTCATACAATCCTATCCTCTTTCTTCCATCCTACAACTCTACCTTAGAAATTTTAAGTCTCTAATATTTTAGAAAACATAAAGTTTAAAAATGGGTGCAATGTACATATCTAAAGCTTCCCAACTCACTCCAGTGAGTCAATGCACCAATCACCAAGTGCTCCAAGTGCTCCAAACGAGATCTTTAACAATCAACACAACAAATTAAATTAGTTAATTAACTTAGAAACTAAACATTTTGAGTAAAGAAATGGAATAACAAAAAGAAGTTAAACAAAAAAATAAACCAATTAAAACACTTATCAACATACCACAAACACAATGGTAGTTTCGAGCGACTAAATGGAAGCTCTAATGGCAAGAAAATGGCCTGGGACTGTAATGGGGGACGAGAGAGAGTTATGTGCAATGAGGAAGAAGAAGGGGGCATTCATGTTTTAGTTCAGTGTCCTTATTACCAACGAATTTTCCATCGGTAATAATTTAATGATACGATTAGTTTCATTGACCTTACATTACTGACAGAAAATCTGTTCATAATACACAAACTGAACATATAACATCCTCAAAGGTACAGTACTATAGTCCTACTACTATATTCGAGAGTTGTTGCTATTCTTGAACGGACCTCATCTGATAGCAATCTTTGGCCGTCTCCACTCATCCTAGTCAACTCTGCCTAGGATGACTTCTTCAGGATTCTTGAACTATCAGTAGATAATATGGAAATAAACATAGAAGTGAGAATTTAAAATTCTTAGTAGGATTCTCTAAACCATCACATATAGTGTCATTGTTATTATCTCCAACTGTTTCGATTTATTATAAAAAGGGGGTCAATATGTCATATAAACTTTTCAGTTTTATAGTGTGAAAACATATTGTTCGTAACAAAGTTCATTTTATTCACACGCTTGAATCAATAGGGCAACAATATGATAAATTCATATTGCAAAATTAGAATAGTAATTACAACATACTTAAATAGAACAATCTCAACTTAGCAAAGTAGGGAATATACTTATGCAAATGCTCACACTTGAATTTATACAAATACACTTGTGCTTTCGTAGATTTCCTTTAATCTTTACTACCCTTGGGTAGACTGATCTAGGAGTGAGCTCAACTCGTGACCGTTGTCACACAGTACTAACCAACAAGGGGATCCACATGCCTCTAATTTTGAGGGATCTCATTTAGCCATGTGCCTCCGAGGTAGAAGATCTCACAGTTTAACTTCTTTACAAGGAGGGACCCAAATAACTGCCTCCAAGTGAAGGGATCTCATTTTGTCCTTCATATCATTCATATGCTCATGTATTTATGTATACATATGCTTAAGAGCCTTATGCACATGCTTCATAGCTTATTTTTAAACATTCATGCTTGCATGACACATCTTCATGTACATAACATATAAACATACTTAACGTTCACACGTTTCTGCTTGGAATCTCGGCAGCATAACAAATCAGGTCTGCTTCCTCGTGAATAGTGCCACCTTCAATAGACAATCAGTCATAATAGCAGATCAAGTATAATACATTAATCTTTCAACAACTTCATGAATTTGTAACTTTTAAGCTTTAATTGCAACTTCTACACATATTGGAGTGGCTAAACTTTCAATTTGGCAAACCTGCCCATACGATCCAATTCTGCCCTGTATTGTTATTTATGCTATAATTTCTATCTAGCTTATTTGAATACGAATTTTTGAGTCTAGTTCTTAATTTCTTTAGTTCTATTAAGTTTTGATAAGTATAGCTCCAATTATTGAAGATTAACCTAAGCCTATTCTATAGCCAAGTAGAATAACACATTGAAAAGTAAAAATTCACTAAAAATAGAAACCTAATTGGATTGATACAAATCCTATATCATTTTAAAGCTAATTGAACTAGCTTTCATTTTCAATAAGTTTCATTTTATTTGAATAAGTAGTGCTCAAGTTATAAGCTCTTGAAGTTGGTTAACTTGAGTTGCCTTATTCTAGCCTAGTTAGGACATAGGGCAAATTTCACAAATTACTGGGCAAAGTAGGTAATGAATCTAATTCTGAAATTTTGTACTACATATTGCCCTATATGTTAGCTTTCTAACAAAATTGGTTTTACTCTAATTGAAGATGTATAGGGCGAGTTATACCCCTCAAAATCCAATCTACTCAGAATCAGGGATAAAATTCGAGGGTTAATTTCAAAAATTTATATCTCACTCATTACAGATCCAATGACCTTATAATTTATATAGTTGGAACTCTTGACGTCTAGTTTCATAAAATTCTGATGGCCGTAAGTGAATCCGTCACAGTACGGACGGTTTAGGGTTTCTCAACCAAATTAGATTTTGCCTAGTTCCTCTTTTAGTTTTTCATTCAAATTTTAGCCCAAACCCAATTGCCACATACTATTCTAGCTATAAAAGATCATATGGACATAGTATATCATCAAATAAGAAAGGAGAAATATGATTCTTATCAGCCAAACAATCACAAGAATCAAGTAAAAGTCATGAATCCTAGCTAGATTTGAGCTCTTGGTGGAGGAAGTAGGTGGAGCTTGGAGATTTGAGGAAGAAAAAGTAATGAAGAGGAAGAATGAAGGTAGAGAAGTCAGCTGAAAGAGAAGCACGAAAATGAAGGGGGTTTGGAAGGGATTTTGGTGTTTTAAAACATGAAGGTTGCGTGTGATTGGTGGAGACTTGCATGGTGGTGGTTTGGCCAAGCTTGTCCTCCATTTGGGCAGCCAATTGGCGCCACTCTTAAGCGGTTGGAGTGGCTGAATTTTAGCCACTCAAATTAGGGTTGTCAGTGTGAAATTCTACTGATTCAATTCTGCAAGTATAAAATACCGAAATTTTTACCGATTTCTTTCAAATCAATAAAACATTAGTAAATAATTTTGTGAGATTTTCTATATCTCTATTCTAATTATTCTTCAGCCTAATCTTTCTAATTAACTTCTAATTAGATTTTAATTAACTTCTAATTGCTCTTATATGACTATCAAAATCGAGTAAATTGATTAATAGCATAAGTTAATCATTTTGCAAATCCAAGGCCTCTTTGTTTTCTGTTTTTTGTAGCTAATGATATTTTCGTAATTTTAGGCAAATATAGGGGCATCCCACGTCATTTCACATGTGAATACCTTCGTGGCCCAATTGGCCAAGAATTAGGTTTTTATATTTTTTTCTACTTGATTCTACTTCGTTTAGAATCTTATTCTACTAATTCTATTAATGTAGGGATCTAAATGTTATTTTCTAAAAAGTTCAGAGATAATTATGGAAAGAATTTTTGGGGGGTCAATGTGTAATTACTAAAAATTTTGGGATAAAACTACAATAACAAAAGTTTATACAAGGGTATTTTCATCATTTTCTAATTTTTGTCATATGGCAGCGCCATATTTTCAACGGTAGTGTTACGCTACCTTATAGTTCTAAGTGTGAAGATCGTCAAGCATAGCGCTGCCTAAGAAATTTTCACACTACTTAAGGGAAATAATTCAAAGTTTTTTTTTTACGTTATTTTTAGAAAGTGGAGATGTTACAGAACAGCATCTAGCAGAAATTCTAAATTTCAAATACCAACAGAGTAGCCGTTAGTAATTTCTTAAGATATTAAATTAAATTAAAAAGAAAACATAATTAATTACCGAGGGAGATATAAATCATCGGTAAAATTTCATGCCTATAATTTACTTATTTTTACCATCGGATTATCCGTCAATAATACCAACCGATATAATCTGTTAGTTATTAATGAATTTCTAGTAGTGTTTTCACATCAGATTTAGATATTTGGGTTTACTCAATTTGGCTTAATTAAAGTTTCATAATTATTTAAAAGTTATATTTTTCAAAAAATAGTAATAAATTATAAGATTTATGGACTTTAATATATTTTACATAATTTAATGTTATTTTTATATTGATATAATTTATTCTAAAATATATATTGTAGAAAATCTATTAAGTATTTTTCTTCTAAAATTTTTATAATTCCACTATGCATTGGATCCAAAAAATAAAACATCTACTATACATGATGTCTCAATATGTAACTAATATATAGTTGATTTAAATTATTTGATATTTATTTAAAATCATAATTTAAGTCCAAAATTAATATTTTTTATTCAGAGATTTGATTTTCGTTTGCTCATTTCCTTGCCCATTTCCCTTAATTACTCTTTTAGGAGCCACTAATACCCAAAAAAAAAAAAATTCTAAATCCTCTCAATCAATGTTTAAAAAATATCTTAGAATATCAATTCCAAATATATAGTACAAGTATCAATTTTTCTATAAAATTGACCCAATCTGGTCTATTTATTGATCTCACTTCAATAAAAATATGAAATGACCCCGTAAAAAAATTGGATTGGGGTACACCCAAAAAAAATAAAATAAAATAAACAATTGGATTCGGTTCATGCCGTGTTAAGCTCATTCATCCTGGACTATGAACTCCCGTCAGTCCCGTGCTTCATTTTATACTTCTCAACTTTGTCCCTTGTCAACGATTCAACGTAAGCAATTGTGGAAACAAAACCAAAAAAACAAAACGTAAGCAATTATATCTTAATTTCTTTGCAGAAAAATTGTATTTTATCCTTTAATTATGGACTCTTTAGTTGCTATAATTTGAAAAGGTATAAATCAAATTTCTGAATTTTTTTAAATATGTAAATGGATTCTTTTATTACTTTTTTTTATATCACTTATTAATAAAAAAATTACATATTTTAAAAAATTTAAGATATTAAATTATATATATAAAAAAATTTAGATAATTAATTTATATATGTGCCAAAATTTATGAAAATATAAGTAAATTATATATTTAAAAAATTTCAAGAATCAATTTATATTTTTTAAATTATAAGAGCTAAAATTCGGACTATAGAAGAAGGAAAAATGCAATTTTCTCTTTGTTTGCTGGCCGTATACAAGAGCATTAAATAAAGAAACTATATATAATAGAACTCATTCTTTGTCATCAGAACATAAGAGCTCAAAATCCAAAGGCTAGCTATAGCTATTGAAAAAGGGTGTGTTGTTCACGTTGAAAATGGCAGAGGAAGATGTAAGAAACAAGCAGTTGATATTAAGGGACTATGTTTCTGGCTTCCCCAAAGAATCTGACATGTTTGTGACTTCTAATTCTACCATTAAACTAAAGCTGGATGATGACTCCAAAGGGGTTTTGGTCAAAAACCTCTTCTTGGCTGCTGATCCGCACCTCAGACCCTTGATGCAAAAAGCTGATAATTTTAGTGTTTTGCAGTCCTTCACCCCTGGCTCTGTAAGCATATGCTGAACATTTTTTTCTTTTTTCTTTTTTCTTTTTCTGATGTCTTTTATCATCTGTTTGGTTTCTGAGAAAATGGTAAGATAATAAAAGGGATGCAAAAGGAAATCTTTTTTGGTACCATAATTTTAGTTTTGTGATGAATTGCAACTGAACAATGAAAAATTTTATACCTTCTGTTGTCTGGCGATATGTATGTGTAGAGAGAGAGAGAGAGAGAGAGAGAGAGAGAGAGGGAGAGGGAGAGTTCCTTATTTAATTTTTTTTTTTTTCAACTGAATTTCATTGTTTTCATTATATGGAGATTACCTTTTTAGTTATTTAGTTTTTGATATGGCCGGCTTAGAAATTAACTATGAATTATGAAATTAAATTCCTTGTCTCTTAGCTCATATGGAACAGATCATGTTTGATTGATGATCGAAGCTGTTGCTTATTTATGGGAATTGAAATTTGCAGCCACTATATGGATATGGAGTGGCTAAAGTTGTGGATTCTAGGCACCCAGATTTTGAAGAAGGTGACTTTGTCTGGGGAATAACTGGATGGGAAGAGTACTCTATCATCACATCACCTGAAAACTTGTTCAAAATCCAGCACACGGATGTGCCTCTGTCCTATTACACAGGAATCCTTGGTAATCATCTATTTTCTCTGTGTGGTTTGCTAGTTCTTAATGCAATTTACTTAATTAATTTGCTCTATGTTCTCATTTTTTTTATTTTTCATCTCCCACTAGGTATGCCTGGTTTAACTGCTTATGCTGGATTCTTTGCGGTTTGTGCTCCAAAGAAGGGTGAATATGTCTTCGTTTCAGCAGCAGCAGGTGCTGTTGGTCAACTTGTGGGGCAATTTGCAAAACTAATTGGTTGTTATGTTGTTGGAAGTGCTGGCAGCAAAGAGAAGGTAATTTCAAATTTGGATTAGGTTGAATAAGCAAATTTTATTCAGTAACAAATATTCAATTACAGAATGGGTGGTGAACTTGCACTAGGCTATATATTTTGTAATCTTTGAAGTGTATGAAGAGTTTCAAAGTCACTGGATTTCTTCCTATATATGATTCTCCACTTTTCACTTGTGACAATGTTGTCATCATATTAAGCAGCTGTGATTATATTTCACATAATTGCTTGCTTGTCTTTGGCATTGAACTTGTTGGATTAGGTTGATTTACTGAAGAACAAATTTGGGTTTGACGAAGCTTTCAATTATAAGGAAGAACATGACTTGGACGCAGCCTTGAAAAGGTGAGTCTCTGTAACATTTGGTCAGAGTTTGACAAACAAACTTCACATGATACAAATAATAATTTAGGAGCTAAAAAATTGTGACAAGTTAATCTGAATATTAGAAATAGACAACTAGACATGACATGCTTCCCAACACCCATTATTCTGTTACTTATTATGCTTTTTATATGTTACTAATTAACAGATGATTTGATTATCCAAATTTGCGATAAGAATTTTTCTCCAATTTTGTCTGTCAAAATAATGTGGCATGCATGTTGACTTTTGAATGAGAAAGTGGGCTACACCACTTTATTTTATCGAATAATCACCCTTGCTTTCTATCAAGAATTCTAGTATTTTTTTTCTGGCTGCATAAGGTTACTCTTACATAGGTGTTGCATTATTGACCTATTTTGATATGCTCCAATGTGGCAACCTTTATATATGTTGTCACTAGGTACTTTCCTCAAGGTATTGACATATATTTCGAGCTTGTTGGGGGCAAAATGCTAGATGCAGCTCTTCTGAACATGCGAGTCCATGGTCGAATTGCAGTGTGTGGAATGATCTCTCAATACACCCGACAGGAACCCGAAGAAATTAAAAATACAATGTGTCTTATTTATAAAAGGATTCGCATGCAAGGGTTCAATGTGGTTGACTATTATCAACTCTATCCCAGATTCTTAGAATTTTTGCTGCCTCAGATAAAAAATGGTAAGATATCATGCGTGGAAGACATAGTTGAGGGACTTGAGCATGGAGCAGATGCCTTAATTAGAGTTTTCAGTGGCCACAACATCGGAAAACAAGTCGTTTCACTTGCTAATGAATAGTGACTTCTTTTTTGTGTTTTCTTTGTACACTTGGTGAAATTTCTCAAACATCAATAAAATGTGGAGTGATGATATTCGATGTCAATTTTTTCATTTTTGTTTCGAAAAATTTAAGTCGAGAAAATAGCTCATCCCACTACTTTTAGGCTTAGCAAACAATTACAAGGAAAAACCTACTTATGATGACTTATTAGAAAGAAATTTAGGAATTGAATTTAAATTATGACAATACAGAAGTTTCATTAGGTCACCAACTCTAGTCTAATTTTTTGGTTGAGATCACATATATTTTCTTATATAAAACAATTCTCTTTGAGCCGAGCAAGACTCTATGGGCAATTATAGAACTCGAATCTAAAATCTTTGGTAAAATGGCACACTATCAACTAACCTATGCGCTTGTCAATTCTCGTCAACCCATTTGGCTAATGCCAATTATTTTGGTAAAGTGACGAATGTAATAACCAATCAAATAACTACTTAACAATACGCGATTGACATAATTAAAGATACTTGCATAATTATCCAAGATGGAAGCATAGACACATTATTTGTAGGAAGTAATTTTGATGCTTTATTTATACTGTCATTCAATCAAATTCTTTTATTTGCATGATTTTTGAATTAGTAGATATGAGAGTCAAATATGTTTACTGATGTGACAGTATATAATTGAATAATAGTGTAAACAAGTTTTATATTATTAATGTATCAAAATTAAATTTTTATTTATATCACTTTCATTACCAAAATGTGTTGTACAATTAAGCAATTTTTTTTTAAACGTAAGTCTATGATTTTTTATTTAAATTGTATTGCTAGTGCAAAGTGTTTTATTTGAATAATGAATAATAAATATTGTAGCGAGTAATAGTGAAAAATATTTAAAATAAATATATTTACTTATCATAAAATTAGTTTTCACTCATTAATTAATGATTTTAAGGATTAATTTGATGATAAAAATGTGACATTAAACCATTAATTTAATATCGCATATAATTTTTTTAAAAAAATTAAATATTTACTTAATAGTTATTTATAAAATTAAAAGTAAATGATTTAATATAAAATAATATTTAAATCATATAAAAAGTAAGAGAATTTATAAATCCTCACACATAACCCAAAATGATTTATGAATTTAATTTTAATATATTAATAAAAATATTTAATTCAATCAATTGTTACCTTAAATATTTTACAAATAAATGTATATAATTAAATAAAAATATAAAATCTTTTTATACTAACAATATATTAAAATTAATCTTATAATAAATATGAAGTTGAATGTCTCTGCCGAAATTTTTAGAAGTTCAAGAATTTTCAACCGTACGCTTTAACTTGCGCTACCTTCACTCTCTTTTTAAGATAATGAATTAAAAAAAGAAAAAGATAAGCGAAGTTGCGAAGTTACTTTATCTATTTAAAGATCTTTTTTTCTTTAATTGTTTAGATGAAACTCCAAAGACTTATTGATCAAAGTCTTCTGTTTTTTTTTTTTTTTTTTTCTATATGGGATTGATCAAAGTATTTATATATGTTTTGACCATAAAACAAACTATATTTTGAAAATTATGATTCATACCTGGTACTTTTGGATTTAAATTAATGTGTTCTTATAAGTTCCTTCCAAGTACTGATGCGCACATCCCATTTGCTTAAAGAGAAAGATCAAGTCTGACCCAAAAAAAAAAACAAAAGAGAAAGATCAAGAAAAAGCTAAATAGTCGCTGAAAGAAAGGATAACCATCATTAATGACTTGAAAAAGGCTGAAAAGGCTTGCTCAAGGTTCCATCTGAACTCTTGAAGATCAAAGATATCACAATTATTAGAAGTTTATTATAGAAGCTAGATTTTTAGTTTATTAAATCAATCGGGCTGGTTCGTCTGGTTATTTTTCTGGTTATACACCTCAAATATTTGATTCAATATTATAAATTTTTCTTGCTGATGGATCCCATCATAATGTGTAACAAAAATGTCATGCTTTAAGAGTGAGCAGAATCTTTCGTGACACTCTAAAAACATGCAATAATTTCTCCACTCCCTATATCATCAAAAAAAATTTCTCCACTCACATAACATTATGTTTACTTAATTTTAAACTTAATATATATATATATTTTTCACATAAACTTAGTATTTTCGTAAAATTCATAATAGGTTCAATCCTAATTTATTAATTTATTTGTTATTTTTTAAAAGATTAAAATAAAATTTAAATAATAAATAAATAATTTTACTATGGAGTTTTGACTAACATATTAAATTTTTTAAGAATAAGAATAATTTTATTATATTACAAAAAATAATAATTTATTTTTAAAGATTAAAAACTCTACGGAAAAATTGTTATACACAGAGAATCCTTGAACTAATCTCAGAAAAATTATTATATACGTTTAGATTTTTATAAAATTATGCTTACCTTATTCATAATTTAATATTTTAGTTTGAATTAATAATATAATTCTTCACTACGTTTAGATTTTTATAAATTATGCTAACCTTATTAGCATAATGACATTCTAACAACATACACTCATTTCTCACCCTGTCTAACCTAACCTTTACCTTTAGACGAGGACAGCAACAAGCAAGTAGCAACAACCTGCGCATAGCCAATTTAGAATCGTAAACAATGTTATGTATATTTATGGTGTGTGGGACATGGTGTATTGCTGGGACCCACATCACACATGTATAGATACCATAACTCGAAGTTCTTTTATATATATATATATATATATATATATATATATATGTCAAACATTCCAAATTAAAAGTATGTTTGTTTTAGATTTTTTTTAAAAAAAATTATTTTTTTATCAAAAAAAATTAATTTTTATATATTTAGATAATTTTTTAAAAATAATTAAATTTTTAACAAAAAATTTGTTTTTAATATTTTTATAGAAGTTCAAAAGAATAATTTTTTTAAAAAATTAATTTTTATTTTTTTTAATTATATATTAAATTTAAATTTAAAATAATTTTTTTAAAAAATTGAAACAGATGCACCCTAAACCTACAACAGGTATTTTCTCTTGTGTCTTTGTATTTGCATGCATTTGATACATTTCATATTTTTTTTATATATTTGTGTTTAGTTTAATTTTTGGGAGAAAATCTTTTGAAAGAAAATTTTTAAAAAAAAAATATTTTAGAGGAATTATTTTTAAAAGAATAATTTTTATTTATCTTGAATATATCAAAAATAAGTTTATGTGAGTAATTTTTATTTGAATAGGATAAAATAAAATAATTTTTAGTTATTGATATGAGAGTAATAATAAGATTTTTTTTTAAAAATTTTTTTTCCTAAAATAAAAAATAACCTCAAAAATACTTCTTCCAAAAAACTTTTTAAAATTTCAAAAAATCTTCTAAACAAATTTTTTACATATACAAATTTATTAACTATTATATATTTTTATTCTCATTATAATAATAAGAGGCCTTCTAAATCTTTCAAAAGATAACCAAATGAAACCTTCATCAGATGCACTGTTGCAACTCGATTGGCTCGCGCGTCATTCCATCAGCCCCAATTTGGAGAGTTCAACTCTAACCTCGTCACTTGGGGTAATTTTTTTATTTTTCAAACGTTGGCAATTTTCCATTTTTCAATAGAAAAAACAGTTAAAATATTATTTAATATTTAATATAAGACATAAAATTATATGAAATAAATTTTATTTTATCAACTTCATTAACGTGTTATATGTTGGATATTTTAAGTATTTTAAAAATAAAAGTTTTATTTTAGAATTTATTCTTTTGTGCTAAAAATTTATATTTTTAGTATTGAATTAGAAGTTATTTAAATATCATATGATTACTTAAAAAAAGTCATATAATTTTATATTTTAATTTTAACTATTTATATTAAATCTAATGGTCAAAATTTATTTCCCTCATTTCCACAATTAACAATTCTGCTCACTTGATATACTTTCATGTATATAAATTTAATCAAAGATGTCATAAATCATTATATACTTAAATCATATATATATATATATATATATATATATATATATATAGTTAATCTAAGAGTTAATATTTCTTTTAACTCCAACATTTTAAAGTGTGTATGACATTAATTTAGTTTTGACACTTTAAAATTTTGACATAAGTTTCTTTCCTCAAGCAAATCATTTATAACTTCCATTATAATTCATCCTAATTTGTTAAATGTCACATAATTATTAAAAAAAATCATATAATTTTATGTTTTAATTTTAACTATTCATGTTAAAATTAATAGTTAAGATTTACTTATCTCATTTTCATAATTAACAATTATTCTCACTTGATATGCTCTCATGTCTATAAATTTAAAAAAGATAATTTAATAAGATGAAGTGATAATTAAATTTTTAAAGTAAATATCTTTCTTAGTTCTAATATTTTAAAGTTGATATCAATTCGGTTCTAAAAATATTTTCTAGTGTCAATTTAATTCTAACACTTTAAAATTTGACTTGAATTTTTTTTCTACCATCGAAAGTGTTAAGATCAAATTAATGTAAATAATTTTTAAGACCAAATTAATATCAATTTTAATATATTAGAACTAAGAAGGATATTTAGTCTAAAGTTGTAACTATCGCATTTTATTAAATATTATCTTACTTGACATATTTTCAATTCATTATATGTAAATTATTTTCATGATTTAAGTATATCATGGTTTAGGACATCTATAATTAGATTTATATATATTAGAACATATCAAGTAAGAGAAGTGATTTCGTAAAAAAAAGTGGTTAATTGTAAAAGTGAAAGAAGTAAATCTTTAGAATTAACATGAATGGTTAAAATCAAACATAAAGTCGTGTAATTTTATTAAGTAATTATGTGATTTTTTTAATTCAATACTAAAAATATAAATTTTCATCCCAAAAAAATTCAAAAATAGGGTAAAAATAAACTTTTATTTTTAAAATACCTAAAGTATTCAGCATATAATATGTTAATGAACAAGGTAAAAATAAAATTTATTTAATATAGCTTTATGCATTAAATATTAAATAATAGGGTAAATTGTACTTACCCTCTTGAGATTTTATGATATTGCAAATACTTGAAACTTCTACAAATATTGCATTCTACTCCACTCTCCACTGACACTAACTTGGAACTCTGAAACTCAAAAAGCACGGGCTAAGGAAGAGATGATGCGTATTTTATGTTTGGTGGGCCAATGGAGTAGGTGCATGCTTTCCGAGTTCCAACTTCAACATTTCGATTTCTGATTTCCAATTTCCGATTTCATTTTTTACATCACCAAGTAGGAAACAATTGTACCATAATGAAATCGAAAGTTGGAACTCAGAAGTCCATGGAAAGTGGGGCAGAGTGCAACAATTGTAGAAGTTTGGGGGTATTTACAATATCATAACACTTCAAGAAGATGAGTGCAATTTGTAACGTCCGAAAATTTTCAAAACGTTTAATTTACCTCGTTAATTGATTTATTCGATTTTATTGAATAAGTAAGATTTATTTGAAAACTAATTAAGGTTAACTATGGGTTAATTAAATATTAATTAGAGGGGTTAGACTTGAGAAAATTAGAATAGGCATATAGAAATTTTTTTGCGAAGTTATTTAGTAACAAATTGCCGGTTTGAAAGAAATCAATATTTTAAATTATTAGAACCGAATTAATAGAATTATACATCCAAAAACCCTAAATCCTTTGGCTACTAACTTAGCCACCTTGCCACCGAAGTGGCACCTTTGGCAACCACATATGGGTGGTAACTTGGCTGAATTTTCAACCACTCAAGAAGGCAACCAATGAGGAGCCACCCTCCAAACTATCCCATGTTATAATAATTTCATATTTTCCTTTCTACCCCAAACAAAATTCGACCCCTTTCCAGCGGAATACTCTTCTTCACCTCTTCATCTATTGCATCTCCTTCTTTCATCTCCAACCTCTATAACATCTTGCAACCCAAACTATCAAAATCTAACTAGTTTTGTATCAACTAAAGGTAGGATTCTACCTTTTAATTGGTTTTCTTGACTGATGGCTATTGGACTAGTTCTTGGCTGGGCTTTGATGTATACATTGAGTTTTTGTGGATTGCTTAATGAAAGAACCAAATAGAAGGTAACCAGAGTGGAGTAACTAGGAAATCCCTACGGTGTAACGTCCCATTTCTAACTTCCGATCTCATCAATAAAGGTTAAAAAATTCCCGATTTCCGATTTCATTAAGGCTGAAATGGACTGGCTGGATTTTTCGATTTCTGACCTTATGCACGTAATACACGATTTCCGACCTGACACGAAATCCGAAATCCGACATCCGAGTTGATCTCAACCAGAAATGGACGTGAGATCAGATCTCTAAATTCGTCTCCAAGTTTGAGCAAAATTTGCATGAGTTCTGATCTCGAGTTTATTACCAAGAGCTTTTCATTTCTCTTGATCTTCCCGAGTTCCGAGACTAAGTTTGGAGTTCCGATTTCCTGGTACATAAGATTTATGTACCATTCCCGGTCTCCGGTATTATGCTTAGAATCGATTCAAGTTTACATAATGTTCCCAACTTTCGGATCTAAGTGTTTGGTTTCACATCCGACTTTGCTTTCAAGTTTCGAGTAAACCAGGCAATAATTCTGAGTTCCGATTTCATCTGAATAGATATGCACGAGTTCCGACTTTAAGAAGAGTACGAGTTCCGATGTCATTTTTCAGAATACAATGAAAATGAGTTCCACTTTTAGGCTATGTGGAGAGTAATTTTGTCACAAAAAGAGGGCGACATGGAGAGCGATTTTGTCACAAAAAGAGGGCGACGTGGAGAGCATTTTTGTCACAAAAAAAAGGGGAAGGTTGGCTGAAATTCAGCCTTGTGTTTTGAGGCCAATCAAAACCCTCCAAGTTAACTACCACTCGTACCTATATAACATATTCTCCTCCTCTCATTCAGACCCATCTCTGCGCCTTCTCTTCTCCCTCACTTCAGCTCTCTTTGCTTTTCTCCACTCACCCAACTCCATCCAACTTTCAAGTTCAACCAAGTTCTAGTTACAAACTCAAACCAAATCACCTAACAAAAGGTAGAGGTTTATTTCTTGCTTGATTTTCTGATTCTTGGATGATTGGTGGTGGCTCATTTTCTTAATCTTTGATGTGTTGATTAATTGATTATGATGATATATGGCTGGTTTATTGGCTGTTTGTGAGATTAAAACTGAATTGGAAGCAAGAAAGGATGAAGATAGGAAGAGCTAAGAGGCTAGAAAACCTAAAACCCTTGGCAGTCCGTACGGCAGAGCATACGGCTCTACCTCCCACCATTTAAAATTGATGAAACCATTTTTATGTGAAACTAGATATCTAGAGATTTCTATACATATGTCATATAAGGCCATTGGATTAATATTGAGAGAGATATGAATTTTTGAAGTTTGACCTAGGAATCAGGACATTCACCCGAGCAGTATGGGTTGAAAAGGGTGTAACTCACCCTATACAACTCCAAATTGAGTGAAACGAATTTTGTTGGAAATATTATACATAGGAGAACATCCTACAAAGAAATTTCAAGTTTGTTATCATCTCATTTGTTCCCAGTGATTTGAAGAAGTTACCCTAGGTCCAAACTAAGCCAAAACAGGGCAATTTAGGAAGGTCAAATTTCGGGGCTTATAACTCGAGCCCTACTAAGACAAATGAAATGGAACTTTTTGCATATGAAAGGTTATCCTGTTAGCTTTGATAAGAGACCAATTTCGTGTAATTTGAGCTAGTTTTCGATTTTTAGTAGATTTTTACTTTGGAGTGTGCAATTCTGGCCAACCACAGGGCAGGCCGGGATAAAACTTGAATAACTTGAGTTATGGTTACCAAAATTAGATGGAATCAAAGAGGTTAGAAAATAGACACATAACACTTTAACATATCCAAAATTGAGGTCCAAATGAGTTAAATAGAAATTATAGCTTGATTTACAAAAATCGGGTTGAATATAAGTAGTGAGACAATAAACATGTTTTAAAGTGCAATACCTATGCCTTAAATTTAATGATTGAAACATGAATGAAATATGTTGAATTATGAATGGAATGAGATGATTTCTTTGATAAGTTGATATGCTGAGTACTGGCACTATTCATGGAGAATCGGACATGTTCCATTATGCCGCCAAAATTGCGGTAAAGTATATGCATGAGTTATGATATACATGTAGATACATGTGCATTTTCAAGAATGTTATGAAAGTCATGTTATGAGAAATATAAAGATTATGTTATGATGAAAGTTCCATAATACTTGGGCTAGCCTCGAAATAAAGTTAAAGGGAATAGATCGGTGGGAAGTCGGGGAAAGTAAACCCGGCATTCCTGTATAGGAATGAGCTCGATCCTGAGAAGCAGATTATTACCCAGGAGTCTAAAATGGCCAAGAACTCCTAGGGGACCAAGTGATGGAAAATGATGAAAAGTAATAGAAAAGTTTATGAAGAAAGGTTCAAGAGCAAGTTTGCATGATTGCATTAAATGCATAATTACATTGAATGGTCATTATAAGTCATTTACAGTTTATTTGTTACATTCACTTACTGCTGTATGCTCATTATTCTATGTATTGTTGATATTAGTTTATGCTATTCCTTATGTTATATTAAGTAAAACTGGACCCTGCCTCGGACCAGACATTTTTCCCAATCTTATTAAATAAGAATAGTTAAGTTTAATCTCATATTTTTATAATTAAATAAAACCTGAGGCAGCTGAGAATGAACACGACGTCAGTTAAATGTCATACACGACCCTCCTAAGAATTTCTTTAAATTCTCAACTCATTTGCATTTCTGCATCATTCTCAGACATGGGCGATGGACTCGACGGCTACCCTCTTCATTGAGATTCCAAACCTGCAGCTTCACCAGAACCCCGAGTTGGACTCGCTGTACCTAGCTGGCTTCCGCCATTTCCGTCTCTACTTTTAACAATAGGGATCTTTGTTGTCCCTGTACTTCACTCGGCTTTTGATATGTATATTTATAAACTAAAGCTTTGGCTTCCAACTTATATATGTATATATGCAACTAATGATATTTCTATGTTAATCACGTTTGTTATATAGAGCGCCCTGTTTCATAGGTATATACATCAGTCATATACATATATATCAGAATATAAAATAATGAATACAGCATTAGACAGAAGACTAATACGGTAACGCAACCTATCCAATTTCATGCTATGACTTAAGCATAACATTAAGTTGGTAGAGTGTTACATATGGCGTCCATATTTGCACGCCATATTTGCACAGTGTACGGACTCGTCTATAGACATCAAAATGAGATGAAATCAATTTTTACTGAAAATAGACATTTAGATCTTTCTAATGATACAAATTATAAACCATTGGGTTAGTG
Organism: Pterocarpus macrocarpus; assembly: GCA_031439585.1. NCBI lineage: Eukaryota > Viridiplantae > Streptophyta > Magnoliopsida > Fabales > Fabaceae > Pterocarpus > Pterocarpus macrocarpus. The sequence continues at coordinate 13,766,208 of CM062516.1, read as the reverse complement.
TTGAGGGAAATATGATTTTTGAAGTTTACCCTAGGTTTTTGTCTCTAGATCCAACCATAGTGGATTGTGCAAGGCATAACTCGGCCTATACAACTTCAAATTGAGTGCAACCAATTTTTTTAGAAAGTTTACACATAAGACAACATCCCATAAAAATTTCAGAACTAAATTCGATCCCTATTGCTCCAAATAATTTATTGAAATTGCCCTATGTCTTGACCAGGCCAGAACAGGGCAACTAGAGTTGGCCAACTTCATAAGTTCATAACTTGAGTTCTACTTACTCAAATGAATTGAAACTTATTGAAAATGAAAGTTAGTTTAGTTAGATTTAAGATGATATTCGTATAATTCCAACTAGTTTTCCATTTTTAGTGAACTTTTGCCTTTCGATATGCAAATCTGCCTAGTAACAGGATAAACCTAGGTTAAAATGTTAATAATGTGAGTTATACTTATCAAAACTTAATGGAACCAAAGAGGTTAAAAATTAGACGCATAACACTTCAACATATGCAAAATTTAGGTCTAAATGAGTTAAACAGAAACTATGGCTTAATTTATAAAACTTGGTAGAATTGAAGGAAATTGGCATAAATTCAATTTAAGTTCACAGGTTGCAAATTTTGCATAAGTATTGACAGATTGATATATTATATTCATTTTCTGTATGAATGACTGTCTGGTTAACTGGCACTATTCATGGAAAAGCAAGCTTTATCTGTTATGCTGCTGAAATTCAGATAGAAATGATGCACAAGTCTTATTCTTGTTAATGCATATGATATTCAAGCCAATTAAATTTTAATTATGAAATTTATAAGAGTTATAAAGGATTTCATATTACTTAGGCCAGCCCCGGAATAAAGTTACGGGGAATAGATCAGTTAGGAGAGTTAAGGAAGGAAAACCCGGCAATCCTATATAAGAACGAGTTCAATCTTGAGAAGCACACTATAACTCAGGAGTTATATGACCAAAAACTCCTAGGGGACCAATATGGAAAGATCTTTGTGTAACACCCTACCAATTTAATGTTATGCTTAAGTCATAGCATGAAATTAAGTAGATTGTGTTACCGTGTTAACATACTGCTTACTTTTCATTTATCCATATCATTCTGTCTTTTTGTTTTTTTTTTTTTTTTTTGAATGGAAGAAATGTAACGCTGTATAATGAACGTGGCAGAGTTTAATTTATCACAACAAAAAAGATAAGAACAAATAACACATATGCTGTCAACCGTATATATATATATATATATAAGAAACCACTATTTCAGTTTATGTACAGAGTTTCAAAGTGGAGCACATAAGTGGGGCCGGCGTACCAAAAAAACATAAGGCCCGTATAAATCAAAATGATTCTATGGGTCCTCATAGGACATTCTAAACCTACTGCTAGTCCTACGTGCTGCCAAAAAGGGTTATACTGTACAAAGTCTCCTGTGGCTAGCCTACTCTGTCAGATAGCCGTTGGCCATGCCAGGCCCCGCTAGAGCGTAATCTGCACTGGGTCCCAAGGAGGGAGAGGGTAACGAGCCGGTGGCCTCGGAAGGGTCACTCTCTGAGTTAAGTGGTATGTCTGGAACCGCCTACGGAGGTGACTCGGGTGCAAGGTCAGCAAGAGCTGCAGGTGCTGTGAGTACAGGAGGAACTGGAGGTGGGTGCGCCATGTGTAGTGGGATGGTGATGTAAGGAGTCGCAGGATTGAATGCAGGATGATGTAAAGGGACAATAAAGTTCCTATCGCTAAATAGGTAAAGGCAGAAGTTACAAGAACCGGCTATATACAGAGAGTCTAATACTGGATCATGATGAAGCTGCAAATCTGGGATCTCAATGAAAAGGGTGACCGTGGAGTCCATCACCAGGGTCTAAGAATGATGCGGGAAATACAAAACGAGGTGAGAATTTAAGAAAATTCTCAGTAAGGTTCATGCATGACATTTAACTAAAGTCGCGTTCATTCTCAGCTACCTCGAGTTTTTTTATGAATTTAAACTTAACTATTCATATTCAATAAGGTTGGGAAAAATGTCTAGTCCGAGACAGAGTCCAGTTTTACTTAAGACCATACAAGAAACAGAATAAACTGATATTAACAATATACAGATATCAACAATACTCAGAATATTGAACATACGGCAGTAAGTGAATTTAACAAACAATAATGCAATCATGCAAAACTTGCTCTTGAACCTTTCTTTATAAACTTTTCCATCACTTGGTCCCCTGGGAGTTCTTAGCCACTTTAGACTCCTGGATAATAGTCTACTTTTCAGGATCGAGCTCGTTCCTATACAGGAATGCCTGGTTTTCTTTCCCTGACTTTCCACCGATCTATTCCCCTTAACTTTATTCCGGGGCTGGCCCAAGTATTATGGAACTTTCATCATAGCATAATCTCTATATGCCTCATAACATAACTTTCATATCTTTCTTGAAAATGCTCATGCATCAACATGTATGTCATAACTCATGCATATGTTTTACCGTAATTTTGGCGGCATAACGGAACGTGTCCGCTTCCCCATGAATAATGCCAGCACTCAGCATATCAACTCATCAAAGAAATCATCTCATACTATTCATAATTCAACATATTTCATTCATGTTACAATTATCAAATTTAAGGCACAAGTATTGCACTTTAAAACATGTTTACTGTCTCACTACTTGTGTTCAACCCAATTTTTGTGAATCATGCCATAATCTCTATTTAATTCATTTGGACCTCAATTTTGGATATGTTAAAGTTTTATGTGTCTATTTTCTAACCTCTTTGGTTCCATCTGATTTTGATAACCATAACTCAAGTTATTCAGATTTTATCTCAGCCTGCCTTGTGACTAGCCAGAATTACCTACTCAAAAGTAAAAATCTACTAAAAATTGAAAACTGACTCAAATTACATGAAATTGGTCTTTTATCAAAGCTAACAGGACAAACTTTCATATGCAAAAAGTTCCATTTCAATTGCCTTAGTAGGGCTTGAGTTATAAGCCCCGAAACTTAACCTTCCTGAATTGCCCTGTTTTGGCCCAGTTTAGACATAGGGTAACTTCTTTGAATCACTGGGAACAACTGAGATGATAGCAAACTCAGAATTTCTTTGTATGATGTTCTCCTATGTGTAAGCTTTCCAACAAAATTAGTTTCACTCAATCTGGAGTTGTATAGGGTGAGTTACACCCTTTTCAACCCATATTGCCCCGTCTTGATTTCTAGGTTGAACTTCCAAAATTCATATCTCTCTCAATACTAATCCAATGACCTTATATATATATATATAGAAAGTCCTGAATGTCTAGTTTCATAGAAAAATAATCTCATCGGATTTGCCTAGCTGTAGGCGGAGCTGTACACTCCGCCGTACGGACTGCCGAGGGTTTTTGGTTTTCCAGCCCCTTATCTCTTCCTAATTCCATCCTTTCTTACTTCCAATTCGAGTTTAATCCCCCAAACAGCCCATAATTCAATTATATATCATCATAATCATTCAATCAATACATCAAAAATTGAGAAAATAAATCACCACCAACCATCCAAGATCAGAAAATCAAGACAAGAATTGAAACCTCTACCTCCTACTATGAGTGATTTGGCTTGTTTTTGGGGTTGGGGCTATCAAGTCTTTGTTGAGCTTGGACCTTTGATGGAGTTGAGTGAGTAAAGAGAAAAAAGAGAGTTAAAGTGAGGGAGAAGGCAACATAGAAGGGGGTCTGAATGAGAGGAGGAGAATGTGTTATATAGGCATGAGTGGTAGTTAACTTGGAAGGTTTTGATTGGCCTCAAAACACAAAGCTGAATTTTAGCCAACCTTTCCCTCTTTTGTGACCAAAATGCTCTCCATGTCGCCCTCTTTTTGTGACATAATTGCTCTCCACGTCGTCCCTTTTTTTGTGGCAGAATTGCTTTCTACATCACCTAAAAGTGGGACTCGCTTCCAGTATGTTCTGAAAATGACATCGAAACTCGTACTATTCTTAAAGTCGGAAATCGTGCACATCATGGAGATGAAATCGGAACTCAGAAATATTGTCTGGTTTACTCGAAACTTGAAAGCAAAGTCCAAGCACTTAAATCCGGAAGTCAGGGACATTAGTAAACTTGAATCGATTCTAAGCATGACACCGGAGATCGGGAGTCAAAACCATTAATCTTATGTTCCAGGAAATCGGAACTTATAGAATCTCGGAAGTCCAAGGTTAATCTCGGAAATCAGAACTCTGGAAAATAGGGACATGAAAAGCTCTTAGAAATAAACTCGAGAACGGAACTCGTGAAAATTTTGCTCGAACTTGGAGACCAATTTAGAGATATGATCTCGTGTCCATTTCTAGTTGAGATAAACTCGGATGTCGGATTTCGTGTCAGGTCGGAAATCGTGTATTACGTGCATAAGGTCGGAAATCGGAAAAATCCAACCAATCCATTTGAGCATTAACGAAATCGGAAATCGAGAACTTTCTAGCCTTTACTGATGAGGTCGGAAGTCAGAAATCGCGGACGTTACACTTTGACCTACAAGTTAAAGAATAAATGAGGCAAAGTGCATTGCATTCTCATGCATCAATACATTATTTCAGGCGTGTTGATTAATTGTGGTTTGAATGCACTACTATATATGTGTTCTGCTATCATTATTCCTTTCGTTATACCTCACCTTATTATATGTGATATTATGTCTAATGTCTACTCTTTATCTTACTACTTTAAGTAAAATTAAACCTTGCTTCGGAGTGTATTTTCTTAAATCCAAATGAATAGATATTTGTCATCCGCCTTTACATAATTAAGTAAAAATTGAAGTAATTGGAAATGAACGCGATGTCAGTATATTATAGCTATAGGAATCCTACTGAGAATTTCATAAATTCTCACCCTACTTTATGTACATGTGTCATTCTTAGATCACGAAGATGGATGCGACGACCATCCTTTTCATTGAGTTTCCGGACCTTTAGTTCCATTATGACCCCATGTTCAACTCCTTGTACATTACTGGTGCTTGCCACTTCCGCTTATACTTCTTTGCTAGTAGAGACTTTGCTATCCCTCTTTTTCACCCACTATTTGATGCAGTTGTACCATATATAGCCATTACCCTTCAGATGGCCCATCTAGCACCCCTAGCCATACCCCCAGTAGCACCACCAGCACCTGCTTCACTAACCACTTCACCACCTCAAGTGGTTCCCTCTCTTTCCCTGGAGGACGAGGACCCTTCAGAGGTAGTGGAGTCATTTTCCGACTCATCCTCTGGACCTAGTGGTGACTATACACCAGCGGAACCCCGAATGGCCAATGGGTTCCTATCATCAACTTCTGATTAGGGATGGCAGCGACATATCAGACTATAGTATATAGAGTAACCCACTTTTTGTACCTTTATGACTTTAGGCCATAGGCATAGTCACCTCACTTTGGTTAGTCAGAGATGTTAGATGAAATGTCTTATGAGGACCACATAAGGGCGCTCTTCATATATATCAGCCAAATTATTTTGTTTGACAGCCCTAACTCATATACCCACTTACTTGTATATGAAAGTTTGAAATTCTGCACTGACATGTGTGTGTGTGTGTGTGTGTGTGTGTATTAGAGGTCGAGTTATTTCATTTCTTTTTGTATTTTTCATTCAATTTACTGGATTATATAATTGCTACAACTTCGTTACACGTGTTTAAACCATTGTGAATTGCACACACACAATTTCCGTCTAGTTAGTAATTGTGCTCCAATTTAATAATCTAATCAATTAAGTTGAAAATGAAATAAAATAAAAACAAATAGAAGGATATTTGTACATAGCACAATTACCAAGTGAAATATTATGACTTTAGTATAGTATTAGACTTGGTAGGGTGTTACATTTGATGGTATCAGAGCAGTTCATCCTAGCACAGGCCTGAGGATTGGACTGACTATGCTTCGCATATACTCTGCATTTCTTAGACAATATCATGCATTGAATCTTGTCTGTTTGGGTAAGATATAGAGACGCATGTGTATGAATTGCCTGACCATGTAAGTCGTTATTTAGTAGCACACTAGACTTAGTATTGAATCTAATCAACTTAATAACTTTTGTTTCGTGTGTTCAAAGCTTGATGGCTTTCGATAGGTGAGGTAGGCCACGAACGAAACCTACTCAAGAAAATCCTGCTAATTTCATGGATACAATGCAATAGATGGCCTATGTAATGCGAGAGCAAGCTGCTATAGCATACTAGGTGATGGACTAGCTGGGGAGGCGACCTGAAGCTAGTCATAACGGAAATCCGAATGGCCCAGGGGTGGACCTGGAGTATCTTAAGTTCACTGAATTCAAAAAAGTGAACCCACCCATCTTTAGAGGAGCTTTGGACCTTGACAAGGCTAATGGATAGGTCAAGGCAACGAAGAAGGTTTTCTCCATCCTAGACTGTACGGATCGCCAGAAAGTAGCTTTGTCACTTATATATTCGAACAGATGCAGAATTTTGGTGGAGTGTGAAGCAGTTATTGGAAGGAGCCCAGGCAGAAATCACTTGGAATATGTTTAAGGATGCATTCTATCATAAGTACTTTCCTCCCTCAGTTTGTAACGCTAAGGAGCTGGAGTTTATGCAACCCCGCTAAGGAAACAACAGCATTTCAGAATATACCGCCAAGTTTGAGGAGTTGTGCAAATTCTCCATAATCTATCAGCACAATCCGGATGAGGTGTGGAAGTGTGTTAAATTTGAAGGTGGATTAAGGGAAGATATTCTTGTGACTCTAGGGCCAATGGTGATTAGAAACTTTCCTACTTTGATGAACAAATGCTAGCTTAGGGAAGATTGCAATAGGAAGTTGGCAACTGCCAAGTCATTTGGTGGTAACTTTAAGAAAGAATTGGCACCACAGGGCTCGAGATTCAAGCCCAATTTTCAACAATAGAAAAAGCTTCTAATAGCAAGCAACAAGGGTAAGTAGCCTCAAAGGCCTTTCATGAGGCCACCATGCACTCAATGCGAGAAAAATCATGGAGATCGTCCATGCTTGGCAGCGTAGAATGTTTGCTTTGAGTGTGGCCAGCCAAGCCACAAGATTTATAAATGCCCAACTAGAAATCTGCAGCCACCTCCTAGGCCTTAGCGCCAAGGAAGGGTTTTTACCATGGACGCAAACAAGGCTAAAAAATCTGAAGACTTAATTTGAGGTGCATGTGATGTGAATGGTAAGGCTCTGACTATATTATATAATTTGGGTGTTTCACACTCTTTTATTTCTTATCACTGCATTTGCCTTACAATTGCCTCTTTCTGAGCTACCTTATGACTTGCTGGTTTCTACTCCTACAAACAAGCCTATTAAGACTAGTCAAGTCTATTTGAGTGTTTCCCCTCAAATTGAAGGTAAGATCTTTGTAGCCAATTTAATTTGTCTTTCTCTATCTGGACTTCACATAATTCTGGGCATGGACTAGCTTTTTGCCAATCACTTCATGCTGAATTGGTCTAATAAGACTATTGTGTTTCCCCCTGTCTTATCTCTTGAGCCTGTGACTCCTGTGAATCTTTATCTAAGCTTTTTAATGGTAAATTGTTATGGGATGGAGAATCAAGGGTATGTTCTCCTATTAACTAATGTGACTGAAGTCGATCAGGAGTTGAACAACATTCCAATCGTTAGGGAATATCCTGATGTATTTCCTGAGGACATTCCCAAATTCCTTTTAGAAAGGGAAATTGAGTTCATTATTGAATTGATGCTGGGAATAGGGCCAATATATATAGCTCCATACAGATGTCACCCTTGGGGCTAGCTAAACTCAAGAAGCAGATTGAGGAACTTTTGGAAAAGAAGTTTATTCGGCCAAGCACTTCACCATGGGAGCTTTAGTTCTGTTAGTTAAGAAGAAAGATAGAGGGATGAAGCTGCGTGTGGATCATAGATAACTAAATAAGGTAACGATTAAGAATAAGTATCCACTGCCGATGATAGACGATCTTATGGATCAATTGCAAGGGGCAACCATATTTTCTAAAATCAATTTATGCTCTAGATATCACTAGATTTGGGTTTGAGAAGAAGATATTCCTAAGACAGTCTTTCGAACTCGCTACGGACATTATGAATATACTATGATATCCTTCGGACTGACAAATGCATCAATGGTATTCATGAATTACATGAATCGAATAATCTTACCCTATCTAGACAAGTTCGTGGTGGTTTTCATTGACGGTATACTCATCTACTCGAAGACCGGAATAGAGCATGCAAAGCATTTGAGGCTAGTACTACAAACTCTAAAAGAAAAGAAACTTTATGCCAAGCTATCTAAGTGTGAATTCTGGATGAAAGAGGTGAAATTTCTCGACCATGTAGTATCCCAGGGAAGGATTTCTGTAGACCCTAGTAAGGTTGAAGTGATTTTGAGTTGGGAATGGCCAACCACCGTTAGTGAAGTTCGAAGTTTCTTGAGTTTGGTTGGATACTATCAGGGATTTGTTAAGAATTTCTCCCATATAGCATTACCTCTGACAGAGTTAACCAGGAAGGACATTCCATTCGTATGGACGTCAAAATGTGAATGCAATTTTCAAGAACTAAAGGAGAAGTTGACAACTGCACTAGTGCTGATATTGCCTAATCCCCACGGCCCATTTGAGGTCTACTATGATGCCTCCAAGAAAGGGTTAGGATTCGCGTGCACTTCAAGGCAACTGAAGCCTCACAAGAGGAACTACCCAACCTGGAATTGGCAGTTGTGGTATTTGCCCTGAAGATATGGAGACACCACCTTTGTGGAGTAAAGTTTGAAGTGTTTTCTGATCACAAGAGTTTAAAATATCTCTTTGATCAGAAGGAATTAAAAATGAGGCAGTGGAGATGAATAGAATTTCTTAAGGATTATGAGTTTTAACTAAAGTACCACCTTAGGAAGGCCAATGTCGTGATAGGCATCTTGAGCAGGAAATCTCTGAGCGCAGCTTGGATGATGATCAAGGAATTGGAGCTTATAGAGAGTTTCTGAGATCTTAACTTAGGAATCTCTATGACTCCTCAAACTATGCAATTAAATCAAATTAAGATATTCGGCGATTTCAAGGAACAAATTTGACAAGCGCAGCAACAAGATACCAACTTCCAACATTCACTAACTTTGGTGCAATCAGGGAAATTGATAGGATTTGCTAAGGATAAAGAGGGAGCATGGCGATATCAAGGAAGAATATGTGTACTCGAAGGGGACAACCTTCGTAACAAAATTTTAGAGGAAGCCCATAGGAGTGATTTTACCATACATCCTAGAATCCACAAGATGTACCAAGATCTCAAGAGAATATTTTGGTGGCCCGGCATGAAGTCGAATGTAGTGAACTTTGTAAACAAGTGCTTAGTCTATCAAAAGGTGAAGATAGAATATCAAAGACCATCGGGAACATTAGCCCTTGGAGATTCCTAAATGGAAATAGCAGAGCATTTCAATGGATTTCGTAATGGGTTTGCCAAGGACATCCATTGGGTACAAAGCCATATGGGTTATAGTGGATAGAATAACAAAGTTTGGTCAATTTTTACCTATTTGTGCAAATTATCCCTTAGAGAAATGATCTCAATTGTACATTCAGGAAATAGTGAGGCTACAAAGAATTCCTTCGACTATCATTTCTGACCAAGATCCAAGATTTACCTCACAATTTTAGGAGGCATTTCAAAAGGCCTTCAGTACCAAGCTCCGTCTGAGTATGACGTATCATCCGCAAATGGACGGGTAGACGGAAAGGACTATCCAAACGTTGGAAGATATATTGTGAGCGTACATATTGGAGCAGCAAGGGAATTGGGATCGATATTTACCACTAGTTGAGTTCACCTACAACAATAGCTACTATACCAGTATCGGCATGGCCCCTTACAAAGCCTTATATAGACGAAAGTGTTAATCCCCATAGTGTTGGTATGAGCTAGGAGAACGAAGTCTATTGTGGTCAGAATTAATCAGACAAACTACTAAGCAAATTAAGAAGATTCGAAGCAAGATCCTTACAACTCAAAGTTGTCAAAAGAGCTACGTAGACACAAGGAGGAAGCCATTAGAGTTTCAAGAAGGAGATCATGTATTCTTAAAGATCACACCCACAACAAGAGTAGGTACAGCCGTTAAAGTTAAAAAGCTAAGCCCTCGACTCATCAACCCTTTTCAAATCTTGAAGTGAATCAGATTCGTAGCATACCGAGTCGCTTTACCTCCATACTTATCTAATCTTCATGATGTTTTTCATATCTCCCAACTCATAAAATATCATCCTGACCCTACCCATTTCCTGGAACCCGAATTGATACAGTTAAAAGATGATTGACCTTCCAGGTACCCCTTGCATGGATTGTAGACAGAAACATCAAACAACTTTGGAATAAGACCATGCAGTTAGTAAAAGTAGCGTGAGGAAGACAAGGTGTAAAGGATTATACCTGGGAGTTAGAATCTGACATGATAAGGGAGTATTTGGAACTATTCTCAGGTACTAAATTTTTAGGACAAAATTTTTTTTAGGAGGATAGTATTGTAACGTCCGAAAATTTTCAAAACGTGTAATTTACCTTGTTAATCAATTCCGAATTAGTAAGATTTATTTTGAAAGCTAATTAAGGTTAATTAGTTTAATTAAAGAGGTTAGGCTTGAGAAAATTAGAATAGTTATATAGAAATATTTTGTGAAGTAACTTAATAACTATTTGCCGATTTGAAAGAAATCATTAAGAATTCAGTATTTTAAACTGTCAAAACTGAATCAATAGAATTATATATCCAAAGACCTTAAATCCTTTGGCTACTAACTTAGCCACCTTGCCACCAAAGTGGCACCTTTGGCAGCCATATATAGGTGGTAACTTGGCTGAATTTTCAGCCACTCAAGAAGGCAACCAATGAGGAGCGACCCTCCTAACTACCCCATGTTATAACAATTTCATATTTTCCTTTCTACCCCAAACAAAATTCAGCCCCTTTCTAGTAGAGAGCTCTCCTTCACGTCTTCATCTATTCCATCTCCTTCTTTTATCTCCAACCTCTAATAACATCTTGCAACCCAAACAATCAAAATCTAATTAGTTTTGTATCAACTAGAGGTAGGATTCCACTTTTTAATTGGTTTTCTTGACTGATGGCTATTAGACCACTCACTTGTATGTATGTATTTGTTGTTTTATTAAGATTATACAAATGTTCTTGGCTGAGCTATAATGTATACATTGAGTTTTAGTGGATTGATTAATGAAAGAACCAAATAGAAGGTAACCAGAATGGAGTAACTAGGAAATCCCTACAGCATCTGTACTTGTGCAGTGTACGCACTCGTCTATAGACATCAAAATAAGAAAAAACCAATTTTATTGAAAATAGACATTTAGAGCTTTTTAACCATACAATAAGGCCATGGGATTAGTATTAAACGAGATATGAATTTTGAAGTTTACCTTAGGTTTTTGTCTTTAGATCCAACTATAGTGGCTTGTACAGTGCATAACTTGTCCTATATAACTTCAGATTAAGTGCAACCAATTTTATTAGAAAGCTTACACATAGAAAAATATACAATAACAATTTCAGAACCAAATTCAATTGCTATTGCTCCCAGTAGTTTATTGAAGTTGCCCCATGTCCTAATTAGGCCTGAATAAGGCAGTTAGAGTTAGCTAATTTCATGAGCTCATAACTTGAGTTCTACTTAGTCAAATAAAATGAAACTTTGGAAAATGAAAGCTAGTTTAGTAGCTTTAAGATGATATAGCTTTCGTATAATTCTAACTAATTTTCTATTTTTAGTGAATTTTTAACTTTTGGTGTGCAAATTTGCTTAGTAACAAGATAGACCTAGGTAAAATGTTGATAACGTAAGTTATACTTACCAAAACTTAATAAGACCAAAAAGGTTAAAAACTAGACACATAACACTTTAATATATCCAAAATTTAGGTCTAAACGAGTTAAACAAAAATTATGGCTTAATTTATAAAATTGGGCAGAACTAAAGGAAATTAGCAAAAATTCAATTTAAGTTCACAAGTTGCAAATTTTATGTAATTATTGACAGATTGATACATTATATTGATTTTCTGTATGAATAACTGTTTGATTGATTGACACTATTCATGGGAAAGTGGGCTTGATCTATTATGTTGCTGAAATTCAGGCAGAAATGATGCACAAGTCTTAGTCTTATTAATGCATATGATATTCAAGCCAATTAAATTTTAATTATGAAATTCATAAGAGTTATAAAGGATTGCATATTACTTGGATCAGCCCCGGAATAAAGTTAAGGGGAGTGGATCGATAGGAGAGTCGGGAAAAGCAAACCCGGCAATCCTGTATAAGATCGAGCTTGGTCTGCTTCCCCAGGAATTATATGGCCAAAAACTCCCAAAGGACCAAGTATAGAAAGGTCTTTGACCTACAAGTTAAAGAATAAATGAGGTAAAGTGCATTGCATTCTCATGCATCAATACATTATTTCAAGCATGTTAATTAATTATAGTTTGAATGCACTGTTATATATATGTTCTGCTACCATTATTACTTTCGTTACACCTCACCTTATTATATGTGATATTATGGCTAATGTCTACTCTGTATCTTACTACTTTAAGCAAAATTGAACCTTGCTTCGACATATGTCTTCTTAAATCCAAATGAATAGATATTTGTCATCCACCTTTACATAATTAAATAAAAATCGAAGCAACTAGAAATGAACGCGATGTTAGTATATTATAGCTATAGGAATCCTACTGAAATTTTCACAAATTCTCACCTACTTTATGTGTCCACGTCATTCTCAGATCACGAAGATGGATGCGACGGCTATCCTTTTTATTGAGTTTCCGGACCTTCAATTCCATTATGACTCCATGTTCAACTCCCTATACATTATCGGTGCTTGCCACTTCTGCTTATACTTCTTTGCTCATAGAGACTTTGTTGTCCTTCTCTTTCATCCACTATTTGACCCAGCTGCACCATATATAGCCATTACCCTTCAGCTGGCCCATCCAACACCCCCAGCTGCACCACCAGTAGCACCACCAGCACCTACTTCACCACTCGCTTCACCACCTCAGGTGGTTCCCTCTCTTTCCCTGGGGGACGAGGACCCTTCAGAGGTAGTGGAGTCATCTTTTAGCTCATCCTTTGACCTAGTGGTGAATACACACCAGTGGAACCCAGCATGGCCAATGGGTTTCTATCGTCAGCTTCTGATTAGAGATGGCAGCAGTATAGTAGACCGTAATATATAGAGTGGCCCACTTTTTGTACCTTTACGACTTTGAGCCATAGGCATAGTCATCTGACTTTGGTTAATTAGAGATGTTAGATAAAATGTCCTATGAGAACCACATATGGGATCTCTTCACATATAGAGGCTTGTTTATTTTGTTTGATAGTCCTGACTCATATACTCACTTACTTGTATATGAAAGTTTGAAATTCTGTATTGATATGTGTGTGTGTGCGCGTGCGCATGTTAGAGGTCGAATTATTTCATTTCTTTTTGTATTTTTCATTTCATTTACTAGATTATATGATTGCTACAGCTTCGTTACACGTGTTTAAACCATTATGAATTGCACACGCACAATTTCCATCTAGTTAGTAATCGTACTCCAATTTAATAATATAATCAATTAAGTTGAAAATGAAATAAAATAAAAACAAATAAAAGTATATTTGTATGTAGTATAATTATCAAGTGAAATATTATGATTTTAATATAATATTAAACTTAGTAAGGTGTTATATAATTTATCTTAGATAATAACATAACAGCTTTTTCTTTTGAAACATGTAGATTTATTGGCAAAAAGCGGGACTTGGAACGCGCGACATGAAGGCTCAAAAGCTAATGGGCACACCAATTGAGCTAGCATAGAGCATCTAGTCGAAGTGTCAGTCGTAGGTGCGACCTATTTGCACCTATCAATGGCGCTTTTGAAACTAACCTACCACGTGGTGCTGTCTTAGCTATAACCTAATTACAAGGTGTATTTAGTTGGGAGATGTACCATAAAATTCGAAAATTTAAAAGATGAAATTTAAGGGTATATTATATATTAATTATTTATAATATATTATAATAATTTTTAAAATTTATTTATATGATCTAAAATTAAATAAAATTTTATTTGTATAATCTTAAAATTGAATAAAATTTTTGGGTTATATGTCAAGATTATATAAATAAATTTTAATTATATTTAAAATATCTATGATACATTACAATAATTTTTAATTTTATTTAAGTAAGCATAAAATTAAATAAAATTTTATTTGTATAATCTTAAAATTAAATAGAATTTCTAAAAATATTTCAAGATCACATAAATAAATTTTGGTCACTTTTAAAATATATTTAATTATAATTTTAAAGTTTAACTAAAATTAAAAAATTATTACAATATAGTATAAATATTTAGTATATGAATAAACCTATAAATCACACCCACACATCATGATATACCTTCACAAAGTACATAATGCCCTTTACAAATAAAAGCAATGTAGTATTCACCCACAGTATAAATATATAAAGGAAATACAAAATGTACCAAATGTAGGCAAATACTAAGGCACTAGAGAATTGGCCAACAAGATACAATAGCATTTCAATGTCAACGCAAAACATGAATTGTTCTTGCAAATGGCGAAGATTCCAACCACCTAGCTGCCATTGCATTGTTAAGAACGTATGCAGCGTCCCATTGGCCATTACTTGCCGAAGATGGCTGAAGTGAGGAACAAACAAGTGGTTCTCAGGGACTACGTCAATGGTTTTCCTAAAGAATCTGACATGAACATTGTTGAAGGCACGATGAAGTTGAAGGTCCCAGAGGGTTCCAATGAGGTGCTGCTCAAGAATCTCTGCCTGTCCTGTGATCCGTACATGCGAATCCTTATGACCAAGACAGAAAGCCCTGAGGGATTTAGTTCCTTCACCCCTGGCTCTGTAAGTCACCTAAGGGAATTCTTGTATTTTAGGAAGTGGGGTGTGTATGTGCTTAATGATCCTTGAACCTAAACCTATGTGTGTTTTGGGTTTGAGAAAGTTCATACCAAAGTTTGAAGGGCCCAAATTGAGTTTTAACTTTGACAAAATCACATTGAATTATATTTCAACTTAATTTTTAGCTTCAAATTATAATTTAAGCAGGAGGGAAAGAAAATATTACTTTCTTGTTGAGCCAAACCATGGTTTGTAAGGTATAAACCAAATACAAATACTCCCTTCGGTTCATAATATTTGTTATTTTAGGTAAATTTCTTTAGTTCAATTTATTTGTCATTCTCACATTTCTATAAAAAATTTATTACTAAGTTTTCAATTATACCCTCCACACAATTATAAGTATAATAAATAATGAAATATTAATACAATAAATTAATTATTAAATAAGAGTATTTTGGTAAATATTTTTATAATAATCTTTGATTTTGGATTGTTTGATACCTGTGTAAACGATTAAAATGACAAATATTATAAATTAGAGAAAGTAGTTTCTTTGCTCTCCCTCAGATTTCACTTTGCAAGCCATTTGAGTTAGTTGGAATTTTAACAATCTCATATGATTGCGGTAACTAAGTGGAGAAGATATGCTGCTATTCATAGGCATAATGCATCACATCACCTGCTTTTCAAACAGCATAAGAAAGCAACCGGTGAAAAATGCATGGATTTTTTCGGTTTTCTGGCTTTTCTCATAAGGAAAGAATTCATAAACGAAAAGGGTTTAGGAGCTCCAATTGTGCCTATGAATAGAGTTCATAAATGAGACAAAGCCATGCTCCAAGGCCTTGGTGCATTTAGAAACTCCTATTGCTGTAATATTATTTATATCAAAGATGACACTTGACTTTAATCAACGAATGTGCAATAATATTGAAAATACATTTTGAAAGATGTATTTAGCATTTTAGCTGTCATGTAATTGCAGCCATTAACAGGATATGGTGTGGCTAAAGTCCTTGAATCAGGAAATCCAGATTATAAGAAAGGTGATTTGATATGGGGGTCTACTAGATGGGAAGAGTACAGCCTGGTGCCCTCAGCTCAAATTCTTTTCACAATTGAGCACACTGATGTCCCACTTTCCCACTATACTGGAATTCTTGGTATGTATTCAATAATTTCAATTTTATATTGATTCCGACTAAATGATGCACTTGTTCCCAATATGATCAGCAAATCTGAACTTATGTTCATGAGATAAACATGTCCTTGCTTGTCTAATAACACTACTAAGATAATGGCTCAATTTTCATAAAAGAAGTCTATTGTGTAGGAGATGCCTGTGTGGCTTTTGTTCCTATATTCTTGTTTCCTTTTAATTCTTTTATTTAGTGAAAGGCACGTGACTTTAATTGGACTTTGATTCACTAGATTAATTGCCTTACCAGCTTCAATTTGGAGAACAAAAATTCCAGTTTTGCTTATGTCTTTGGAACTTGTAGCTAACGCTTTTATACATTTGTTAGAGCCACATCTTTGTGATCAACCCCTCTTAATTTGTATTATACCTTCTCTTTTCTTTTGAGTGCAAGTTTCTTTTCAGATTGAATCTTAGCAAGAGCTCATTATTCAAGCAAGCTTATGCCCGTTAGTTGCATAGTTTTATCTTAATTTATCGTGTTTTCTAAGACTAATGGTATTTTCTTATTTGAAAATAGGTATGCCAGGAATGACTGCTTACGTTGGTTTCTATGAAGTAGGGTCGCCTAAGAACGGAGAGTGTGTTTTTGTTTCAGCTGCAACTGGTCCAGTTGGTCAACTTATTGGGCAATTTGCTAAATTGGCTGGTTGTTATGTTGTCGGAAGTGCTGGAAGTAAAGACAAGGTATTCTTCTAATCATTGTAGTTATCAATTCCTCAAGAAAAATTTTTACATAGTTCGGGAGTATCATGTAGCTATGTTCCCGATCAATCATGTAAATAAATTTTTATAAAATTGTGTGTTAGTGGTGAATTTCATGTAAAATATATTAAATACAACTACATGGTATTCCTAGACTATGTAAATATTTCTCATCCCTCAATGCCTGCATAAATCAGCACCACCCATTTCTTATTTATCATGCTGCTCAAAATAACACTTTAAAAGTTTTGAATAAGCATCATTGCCTTAGCAAAAAATTTATGACAGCTTCCAAGCGGTGGCCGATATTATTTTTAAATTAGAAATCACATCTTAATGGAAACTTGAGACATCTTGAATACTTTTTGTGAATCCGAAGATAGTTGGTTACATAAAGTTTTTATTTATTATTATTATTTATCTTATGAATGGAACATTTAGTTATTTATGTCAAATATAAAAAGGTTGCGCTCTTTAATGTTCTTTTTTATACATAGAAGAAAGCATTTTTCTTGTTCATTGCCAAATTTTTTCAGAAATGTATCATATTTTGTATTCAATCCCTTCTCAAAAGAAAGAGGATGAAGAAATTTATATATGTAGAAAAAAGGTTGCACGCACCTTCAATTGTTGAGTTTCATCAACACTTCGGAAAATAAACATTCTCTTTGTTATTTGTTCACCAATAAAAAATGCTTGGTCCTTCTTTCACTAGAATGTTTGTCTTCAACAATCAATTAGGTGGATTTATTGAAAAATAAATTTGGGTTTGATGAAGCTTTTAACTTAAAGGAAGAGCCAGACCTCAATGCAGCTCTGAAAAGGTCAGTGCCTAAACAATTCAGTAATACAGAAATTAAATTTCAACTTTGCAATAGCCATTTAAGAAAAAAAAAATTGAGTTGTTGTACTTAATACAAACTAGTGACTCTTAGACATCAATATACATATCAGGTACTTTCCAAATGGCATTGATATTTATGTTAGGAATGTTGGAGGGAAGACACTTGATGCAGTACTCCTAAATTTGAGAGTCCATGGCCGCATACCCGTTTGTGGAATGGTCTCACAGTGTAGTCTTGCTCAACCAGAAGGCATAACAAATTTGGCACCTCTCATATATAAGTGGATTTGTATGCAAGGATTTAGTGTCAAAGATTTCTATCACTTATATCCCAAATTCTTGGAGTTTGTCCTGCCTCATATCAGGGAAGGGAAGATTGTGTATTTGGAAGACATAGCTGAGGGCCTTGAGAATGGCCCTGCAGCCTTGGTTGGTCTTTTTAGTGCTCGCAATGTTGGAAAACAAGTGCTTGTTGTTGCTCTGGAATAAAAACAAATATTTTTATTTTTATTTTTTGTTATATTGTTATTTTCTAAGTTTTAGGATGTGTTTAATACAATGAAGCACTAAAATAAAATACGATACTGATATAATCCGATACTGATACCGATACTGATATACGATAAAAATTTAAAATTATAAGATACGTAATTTAAAAAAAAAAAATATATATATATATATATATGTATATGTGTGTGTTCTAAAATCGCATTTTTTTCAATTGAACCATAATATAAAGGCTCCAAAACAATTCACATAAAAAAGGCTCAAAAACAATTTTGTTTAAGCATATAATTAAAAAGACATTTTTTTGACAAAAAAACACATTTTCTTCTGCTTGTAATTTGTGATGTCTTGTCTTTTTTAAACCACTCCATCCTCCTTTTTCACATCTCTCAACGCCATTGCATCTCATTTTTTTGTTTTTTTCCACAACTTTAACATTAAGGTTTATTAAAACTCACATAGTAATTCAATTCCACAACTTCAGCATCACAGAGCAGAATGGAAAGTACATTTAGACTGTATCCTTTTCAAATATTGTTGTTTTCTTGCTATTCAAGCTGCCTAGTTGCAGTGTCCAAGCCGTTTCCGTGATAGGTAATTTGCAGGGAAAAGAGTTTACAGTGTAGAAATGTTTGCAAGACTGATTTTGCCGCCTCGGTACTCATATCAAACACAATATGTCCTCGAAACCGCACATACATGGAAGATGCAATATCGGTTCTACATAGATTTAATATAAGAGTAAAAATAGGATATAAAATTTTATGGATGAACTCTATGGATAAAAACACCTTTGAAGCTCATCCATAAAAATTTACGCTCCATTTTTACCCCATACCAAACTCACCATTAATTTGATCTTGTGTTATTTTTTAGCTGTCTTTCTATACCTGGATAATGTTGTATCTATCTTAATGCAATATGTACTCTATTTTGTGATAAATAAAGCCTTAAACATATTTTGTTACTTCTACAATTCCTGTCTTGAAGATGAAAAGGAAACGTGATTGGGGAGGTATAATCAACTTTTGATATATAAGATGTATTTCAATCTTTTCTATATATTTTTTGTTAAAAGAAAAATAATTTTTAAATAAATAATATTTGATATAAAAATAAGTATTCAAAATAATATAAACAATAATTAGCTATTAAAATATATAAATAAATAATAAATAATATTTAGAAATAATTAATTTTTAATATAAATTGAAATATATAATAAAAATAAACAATTTAAAAATAATTGTAACTAATAAATAAATATATGAATTATAATATTTATATTATAATTAAATAATTAATAAAAATTATTATATTAATATAATTTTTATGTATTATTAAAAAGTACAAGTAAAAAAATATTAGAATATCAAAGAGAAAGAGGATAGTATACTTTTTAAATTTTTTTTGTTTTATAAAAATAAGAAATAGCTATTAAAAATATTGAAATAAATGATAAATAAAGTTTAAGATTTAATATAAATTAAAAATTAAAATAATAAAAATTAATAAATATTTATATTAAATATAATTAAAAATAATAAATATTTAAATAAAAATAATTATTTTTAAATTCATAATTAAATAATTAATAGAAATTTATTATTACACTATAATTTTATTTTTTAAATATTTACTTATAATTAAAATTATTTGTGATAGTAAGAGAATAGTATTATATTATATAATATCTTAAATAGTATCATATCAAACATTCTATAATATTAAATTTTATCAGATTTTATATAAATAGAAATGTAATATCAAATTTTATATTATCATGTGTATTAAACAAGCTCTTAGATTGCACAATGTGACTTAAATAATATAGATCCGATAAGATATATAGACGATGACAGAATAATAATTTAGAAGCCTTAGCCAAATCTTGCATTCGAATATGGATCATATATTGACGTATTTTTATCAAAATTAAAATACCTTAATTGATTGTACCCCACAAAAGTTATTAAATAATTCTAATAAAATATTATAAATTTCCCATATAAATCACCGGTGGAGAAAAAAACGATAAAAAGTGGAGCGAGACACCTTTTTCACTCTTCACTCTTGCACTAAATTTCCCCATCTTCACACCACGGGTGCCATCAATCAAACGAAATTTGCATGATATGAGTTTAGAAAACTCTCGATACCCATTGTGATTTGTGACTAGCATAGGCTCCTCCTTCCGTTCTTTTATTCCACCAATTGTGCATATTCTGGTTGCCATCAGCATCTTATTTCCGGGATCCCCATGGGTCCTACCTATCGGGCAGATTCTAAGCTGAGAACCGTTATCGTTGCGTTCAAGTCACAACTAATTGTATACAAACAAAAGTATATTCATACAAAAAAAGAAAAAAAAATAATATTAATAATAAAATAATGACTTGGCGTTTCCCCCGATATTTTTGGGGTCATTTTCACTTCATTTGAGGACTCTAACATGAGTAATGAGAAAGCTGTGTGATTCATAAGCCCAATCAACACTATTACCTTGTCTCCAAGCCAGTTCCATCCCTAGTGTTAAAAGCTTCAGAGCCCACAGTGAGTAATTTTTGTTGGTTGGTGTCATGGGACAAGTCTTAGACAAGCTACAGGGTAATGCAACGCTTCTCGTTTTCCTTTTCAATTTATGGATTTGTTGTTAGTTTCTTGATTCTGCTCCGTATTCTTTTCTGCTATTCTTTAATTAGCATGTTGGTTACTTGACCCCCCCCCCCCCTTTTCTTTTTTCCCTGTTTTGGGGATTACACTTTTTTTGTGCTGAGTAGTCAGGGTCGACTGTGTAAAAGATAAAACAAAAAATGGTTTTAAACTTATAATTATTTTCCTCTAAATCCCCCCTTTTATCTAAGGATCTTCTTTTAATTGCAAGGTTCACATTTGATCTCTTTGATGCGTTGATTTTTTATGTTCTGAGTAAATATACTCGAACATGTGCAGATACTTATGCCGATATATTGAAACTTGATTGTTTTTGGTTTTAGACCCAAAGAAAAACCAGTCATCACCTACTTGGCTTGAAAAGTGGGAGGGTTTACCTTTCTATCTCCTGATTGTTCAGATATTTTATAGGCTGTGCTGTGATTGAATTTATCATGGTGTGGATGAAAATTATGAAGTCTAGGAGGCTTGGAATTTCATGTTGCATCAAATATGTTGTCTCTTAACCAAGGTTTTTAACAGAAATTATTATGGTTTTAAGTGGAGTATGGATTAGATTTGAATGTTTTAACTTAAGTGGAGTACCAATAAGAGAACTGCTAGACTTTTGTGTTTGGTTTCTGCTGGAAATTTAACTGAGTTTGTTTTTGAACTGGACAGTTGCATAAACTGTTTACATGGTCTGTGTATTTATTATCTTCTGGATTTGTTGGAGAGTGTGCTTTTGAGTCCAAACTTGTGTCATTTTGTGATAAATTATGGCCATTATCATCATTTTGTTCAATGTATACAGGGGAGCTCATAAGGGGGTGGACCAAATATTTGGATTTGGTTATGTGACCCAACTTGAGATGTTGGATAAACCCAATTAAAGATAGAAAAAGAAGAAAGAATGACAGATGGGAATTGCAAAAAAGGGATAGGAAAGAGAATGTATGAGAAACAGTTGCAATGATTTTAGTATTCACCAGCCTAGATTTCAGTGAGTAATTGATTACAAATAGGTTTTAGACAGACAAACCAAAGATATTTTGACCTCTAGAATAAAATATGCTAATCAAATAGCCCAATCTCTCAATTCTGTAACCATGAAAACTAAACCCCAAATTATAGATGATTCTGTTGGGCAATGGGCATAATTGGTATTTCAATAAGTCCTCTTCCCTGATCATTAGAAAAACATTCTTGTTTCATTCTGCATGAACTTGAGATAATAGGGCAGCCTAGTGCATGAGGCTCCCACTTAGTGTTGTCTAGGGAGAGTAGATGTAAGTAGTCTTACCCCCACAAGCAGAGAGGTTCTTTCCAAGATTTGAACTTATAACCTTGAGGTCACAAGGTAACAATCTTATTGTTATGCCAAAGCTCACCCTCTTAAAGGTTGGCCCAATGCACAAGGCTCCCACTTGGTGGGGTTTGCATAAACTTGAGATAACTGGCTTTAATGATAATGCAGTTTTGAAGCTTTTATTAGCCAGACATTACATTATTTCATATGTAAGATACTGCATATTAAATGTAACATATACATTATCGGTAAAGTTGTTCGGCTCAATGCCCTTGCTTGTGTTTAACAGCTTGCACTTTAATGATAATGCAGACTTTATAAATATGCAGTTTTTATGCCTTTATTAACCCGACTTTAATTATTGCATGTGTCAGATGCAGCATATTAAATAGCGCATAAACTTCAATAGTAAGGTTGTTGTGCTTAATGCTCTTACTTCTGTTTCATAGCCTTGCACTTTACACGCAGGTAAGGAGTGGAGGAGAAGGCAAATAAGGAAGATTACAGATCGAGTTTTTGATGCTGTGAAGAATGAGTCAGGAAGAGCTAATTTGAAATTTGAAGATCTGTATATTGCTGTTTTAATTGTCTACAAGTAAGATATCTGCTTCATACTTGTCTTCAACATTTTAGCTTAATTGATAAGATTTTAAAAAAATAAATAAATAAATAATGAATACACTTGAATAATTCATCTAAATTTGGCTGTTTCTATGTTATAGTGATATTAATAAGCTTTTGCCTGGTCCACATTTTGATCCTCCATCAAAAGACAAAGTCAAAGAAATCATGAAGGTACATTATTGTTTCACAATGACAGCAAATTTTGTGTTTTGCTTACTTATACATATCAAAATTTCACCCTATGGAAATGAATCTATGCTTCTGTGCTTTCTAATATAACTATGCAATGAAGTATATGCATTTCTTAATCTTTTAATACTTCGTGACCTATTCATTTATTTAACTATTTTAATTATGTAGTGTTTTAACCTGAGAAGGTCGGTACCCTGCTCCATTGTTCAATCATTTATAGTAGAGAGTTTTGGTTCATTTGAGTGATTGCTGGGTCAAAGATATATTTAGCATTGTGTACTTGGAAAAAGTGACACTTGGAGGATTTGAAAATGAGGAATGGAAATTATCAATGTATTAAAGCATGTTTTAAGTCAAGATATATTGCTAATCTCCTCTCCTCCCCCTCAACTCCTACCATTCCCCTTCAACTAAAAGCAACCTAAAGTTTTAATGGACGTGAAAAGAATTGGTCACCTGATGAATCTTGGTATACAATTTAAGTATCTGGGGTCCATCATCCAAAATGATGGAGTGATAGAGGGAGATGTAAACCATAGGATTCAAGCTAGGTGGATAAATTGGAGGAGTGTTTCGGGAGTTATTTGTGATAAAAAAGTTTCACTCAAGTTTAAGGGAAAATTTTGCTACTCAGCTATAAGACTAGCGATGTTATATGGGACTAAATGTTGGGGGGTAAAAAGCCAACAAAAAAGTAAGGTCAATGTTGCGGAGATGAGGATATTGTGTTGGATGAGTTGACACAATAGACAAGATAGATTTAGAAATGGGTGAAGGCTCCAATGCACCTTAATTAACAAGGTGCATCACACACCTTATAATTTGATGGCTAGGATCTCTGATGGTGCGTTCATACTTCCCACACCTGTGATATACCCTAAATTCTCTCAAACTCTCTCTTTCCCTCTCTCTGATCGCTCACAAAGCTATCCTTGAATCTAGGGCTTCTACTTTGCATAGATTGTTGTGGCGGCAGCAGAGTGCAAGTAAGCAATTGGAGGTTGCTGTCACACATGGCCTTCTTCTCGGGGTTGGAGAGGATGAACTAGGTGTCGCGGATGAGGGAGAAGGCATGGCCGGCGAAGGCGAAGGGGTTGCTGTGGGGGTCAAGGAAGAGGGTGAGGCGGCGGTATTGGGTGGCAATGTGGTCGATGTTGGTTGTGTAGTGGCGGATTTGGAGGATCCTGTACTAGTCGCATTGCTGGTCGTTGATTCGTGTCTCGCTGGCGAGGAGCGCATCAATCGCTGTCAAGAGCAGCTTTGATGTGTGAAATGTCAAGTCGGATTCACGGGCCCGGATTGTGATGAACCGCACCTCGTGCAGGTCACCTACCTCACTTATGATCCAAAAAGATCTTTTCAGCATACCTATTTACTTGCTAGGAGTGAGATTTCCATGATGATGTGTTAGGATTACATGGATTATGGTTATTGTACAATTACAATCTCATGTGATGCTATGTTAATTAGCTAGAAGGCCTAGAATGGAAGGTGTTGGAGTTTGAGCATGGTCAGAAGTGGGGAGAGAGAGGGGGGAGATGGAGAGAATTTTGTGGTGCATCGTAGGTATGAGAAGTATGAATGCACCATCAGATCCTAGCCATTAGCTTACATGGTGTGGGATGCACCTTGTTAATTAAAGTGCTTTGGAGCCTTCGCCTTAGAAATGAATGCATTAGAGAGAAAGTTGGTGTAACACATATTGTGGAAAATATGGTAGAATCTTATGTCAAGTGGTTTGAGAAGGCCTATAGTAATCTCAGTAAGGAGAGTAGATTAGATGGAGGATAGTCTAATAGCTAGAGGTGAGGGAGACAAAGAAAGACTATAGCCTACACCATTAAAAAAAAAAAATAAGTAAATTTTAATGGTTTGACGTTTGACGTGGTTTACGATTGGACACTATGGTGTCGAATGATCCATGAAGCTCACCACACCTAGTGGGACACAAGACTTGGTGGTGGTGGTGGTGGTGGTGGTGGTGGTTGTTGTTGTTGTTGTTGTTTCAGTTTGTAATTTTTGAGGACTTTTATTGGGAAATTTTAGGACCTAAGGTTTGGAGATAAGGATGATATGAATGTGACTTGACTGCTCCATCATTTGTAGCATACGATTTATTATCTTCGTATGATCTCAGAGTACAAATATTTTACATCAAGGTTTTAAAATCATTAAAGCTAAAGTTGAGTGAACAAGCCAAACAACTCCAGTTGAGGATAAGCTGAGTTTTCCTATCCTTCTCCACAAAATTTCCAATATTCTTTAGATATTCAATTCCAGTAAGATGATGTCAGACCTTTGAAAGTAGAATATCTTCATGTCTTGCTTATGCTATTTTTGAACTAGTAATTAGCTGATTAGGGCTTTTTCTAAGTTGAACTAGATGTGAGAACACAAATAAGTGGGTGCATAGAAGTAAGAGGTGGAGAGGGAAAAGGAGGAGAGAAAAGATATTGATGAAAATATGGGTGAAAATAATTATGAAAGTGGGAAATAATTATTTAATAATATTTATTATATTTATATTTCCATATGCAGCTGTACATATATTTTTTCGTTTTATTCAGCAAACATGTAAATAAAGTTCTTCTAAAAACTTCATGGATGAAAAGTGAAGATGGAAAGCTGCTTCCTTGTATTGGAGAATATATTGTAAGTTATACAAGAAATTATTATAAACAAAACAGAATACTAGCAAATTGACTAGCATTATTGTCTGACCTATTCTATAAATTGAGCAGCATCATAGCATTGCCGCTGCTGCAGCAACATGATAGCCAAACTCAGTAAACTAGCCGCTAATGTTTGTTAGAGTTAGTTAGGTCTGACATGACAGCTAACACCTACCTAGCTAGCTAGAACCTAGGGCTATGTCTAGATTCTATCTAGAACCTACCATTGTAAACTGTTATAAATATCTTTATCTGATGTAAATTCATCACTCGATTCATATTAATAAGAAGAAGAGGAAGAGAGAAAAGGGGAAGGAAAGTCTAAAAGGAATTCGATAGGAAAGAACCAGGCACTGTTGAACTTCCCTGGGACTAACAAAAGGCCGTAATATATGCTTCCAGGAGCAACAGAGGTAACTTCGAGATGTGGCATATCTTAACGTTAAAGTAGTTTGTTACTCCATAAATTTTGTCACTCTTAAAAGCTCATGGTTGCACTTCAACATTAATAGATTTGAGTCACAGGGGCTATTTTCTAATGTCAGGCACAAACATTTTTGGTCTTTGATTATCTCAAACTGCAAAGAAATAATATTTTGCGTTTGAATTTATATGATCAAACTTCACTGTAATGGTTTGTGGAGAAACTTTATGTTTCTGGATTCCTAGAGGGTTTGTGAGCTAGTAGTCAGGGGTTGCTAACAGAGCATATTATCATTGGTTCAAATTGCCACCACCTTAGCTTGTTGGGGAACATGTTGGAGAGTGACTGGCCAACATCCGGAGGGAAGAACTGACCTCTTTGGTTCAAAGCCCAAGGTTTTTGACAAGATTTTAGTTGTGGACTAGCTAAAATCTGTAGCTCTTGGAACAGTGGTATGTTTTTTAATCCAACATAAAAGTTCATAAATGTTATACAAGATTAAAAAAAGGTAAATGACAGGCTAGCATTACAAAAAGAATTAACTACAATGCTGCAAGGGAAAGGTCTTAAAAGTTGATGTTTTCAAACATTTTCAGAGGACTTAGAACTTTTGGAATGATATTTTTTATTTGTAGACCATTTTGCTAAAAAGGTATTGTTAAGACGCTTATCAGTGTGGGACTACTCCTTAGGTCGAAAGCAGTAAGATCGTTTATTGCATCAGTGTCAGTTGACATCGCTTCTCAGGCTTTTCTTTACCGTAAGTGGCTTATGTTACGGACAAGCCTGTTCAGTTAGCAGCAGGTGGATGATGCTATCTTTCCGGAGAAATGCCTCAGGCAACTCATGTTTGGTGGACATCGTATTTGAAAGATACATTCAAGAAATCAAGAGTGATTCTACACTGCTATTGGATAATTTTGATACAATGACGACAGATGAAATGTAAATTAAACTTTGGGAATTTGGATTATCGAATTCTGCTATTTTGCAGAAATTGCATGGTACATGCTGGCATGTGTAGTTGTGAGGCACAAAACTAGACTGGCCATGCCTTTGTATAGTCACAGGTGTTCTTTACTATAGGTTAGAGCGTACATCTATTTTCAACAAGCTAACAGCTGTGATTTATGTGACAAGCTTTATTGTGTATTTTAATCAGAATCAACATGAAAATCTTTGATCAAGTACCAGGAATTAAGAGACACAGTTTGCTCAAGATCAGCTTTCTCCCCATGCTTAAATATGGTTAAACATTATATCTCCCAAAATAAGTTAAATGTACTACTTTGTTTGGACTAAATGATAATTTATCAATTGCTTCAACTAAAATGAACATGCTTCAACTAAAATGAACAAGTTTTCCTTCCTGTATATTGTAATTGTTGGTATATTGAATTTGTTGTGATTCATATAACAATGTGCAGAATTGTGATATCAACTTGGATGGGGAAATTGATCGTGAAGAATTTTACACTTTCATCAAGCAGATGACAGCTGATACTTTCACTGTCGTTAGTCAAAGACTTATTGTCACATTGGCTGTAGCACCAACAGTTGCAGTGGCAACAAAGAGAGCCACAGAAAGAGTCCCCGGTGTTGGAAAGGTGGTGCAAAAGTTACCCAATTCAGTTTATGCTTCACTTGTGACACTTGCAGTTGTGTGGTTCCAAAAGTTGGGACAGGATCCAGTGTACTAGTCATTGCTCATAATGTCTTTTAAGCAGAATGGTATAGTTTTCATGATTGTGTATGTAGGATTACTTACTGTTTGCATGTTAGTTATAAAACTGCAGCTGATGAAAGATGCACTCTTGATTTTACTTTCAAAGGTTATGCATGTAAATAAACTGTCTTCAATAAAATTATGCACAACTATTATCATGGACATTGATAGTTCTGATTCCTACTTTTTTTCTCCCTTCCTTTTCCTCTCTTATTCATGTCGTATTTCTATCATGAGTTTGATCTAGCTTACATATAGGTAAGAATGAAGCCTTACAATCTAGGTCAAATATTTAATTTTTGGAGTTGTATGCACTTGTGTGAGCAGCAAAAAGAAATAATATTTTGCTATTGAAAAGAAACAGTTAGTTATTGCACTATTTTATAATTGAAGCATACTACGTAGCATAACTGGTTACGCTACACAAGCATTATAGCTTAGGAGAATTATTAAAGTATTGAATGAGAAGCAAAGCTCTCACAGAACAATATTTTCTAAAATTCTGTCTTTCATTATACTATGCCACCAATCTTTTATAGAAGATTCAAGCATATAGATATTCAATTCTATAGATTGGAGAATTGATAGTTGAGAAAAAAATGTGTCAATTGGTTACTGTTTTATTGAAGAACAAATTATATATATTTTTACAAAGCTATTACAGATTAAGTTGTATTACAAATTGAAGAAAATATTTAGAATGACTTATTTTACAGCTTGGTTTAAGGGAAATAATGTTAAAATAAACTTAAAAATAAATATCAAAATCTTGCCCTAAAAACTTAATATGAATACACCTAAACCACTTAGTGCATGTTTGGGAACCATGGAAAAAAGCTTTCTTTTTTCAAATGATAGAAATCGATTATAATTAAAAGGTAATAATTTTAAGTTGAAATATAGCTTATAATCATAAGCAATTTTTTGAAATATTTGATTATATACAAAAGCTAATTATTTTAAAATTGTTATATTTTTATCAAAATGGTCTTAAGTATCAAATATTATATAATATAAATAATTATTTCATATATTTTTTAATAATTTTACTATATAAGAGCAATTTTTTTCATATAATTCTAACACAACAAATTATTATAAAATCACTTTTTAGCCGAAGTATCCATACATAAATTAATTCTTATATAATCAATTATATAAAAAATTAATTATATAAATAAGTGATTATTAAAATAATTTTAATCTTATAGCTTTCTCAAACACATATTAATATATTGATGGCAAATACACCTATTTCATTATTATTATTTTTTTGACTTTTTTGTTTTAAGGGTAGCAGGCCAATAAAAACATAACGCATAATGGTTTTCCTTATTTAGACAATTCACATTTATAATCAAGTACCATCTTCCTTTAACTAAATCAAGTGAGCTCAGTGTTTCACATATCACATGCCACTAGTTATACCGATCAACTTTTGCTTGCAGCACTATATAAGATTTTTGTACAAAATCTATTAGTGTTTGAAACTTTTTTCAAACAAGATGAAATGAGTTGAACTTAATTTATTTGGTTATGGATTTTTTGGTATACATGCCTATGTTTTGTCCTTGTATTATTAAAATTGATTGTAATGCATATTTTCAACAAAATATAATGTAAATAATCCATCATTTAGTTAATAATCAGAGTAAAAGAATTGATATAATTACAATGTTATAGCTCAAAATGAAAAAGAAAAGCCCGTATTTAATTTCAATTTAGAGTAGGTAAATTATAAATGATATTTCTTACTTTAAAATAATTAAATATTGATTTTTTTTTTTAATAATCCCATAAGCAGTCAAATTGAAAACAAGGTTTTTGAATTGTTGATTTTAGCATAGCAATTATAACAGATATTATGTGTGTGTGCGATATAGATATTTTAATCCAAAATAATTATCGACAACGCAAGAAAGGAAAAGTTATGATGAATTATTTACTTTAATTGAATTATTTAAGAATTAAAACTAAAATTAGCTAATTTTACAAGAAAAAAAAAACATATTTAACCCTAAAATGTAATATCAACATGAGAACAGGTTCATAGAAAAAAAAATCTAGAAAAAAAAAAAAACCAAAATAAGAGTTATGTTGTACATACTTATTTTATACGAGACATTATAACAAGTCACATCCTATCTATTGTTAAATAGCGCTTAAATTGGGACCAAATCTCGTCTAAACATCCCACGCAAAAGCGAGTACAAAAATGTATTTTTCATAAAATAATGACTTGGCCAAAGTAAGAAAATTGAAATTGAAATGCCGACATAGGTTTCATTTACATGGACTCTCGCGTCTAACCGGCTCCCCTCGCCGGCGGCCTCTACATAGTGAACAAATTAAGCATTGCTCCAACACACAATGGTTCAATCCTCACAAGAAGCAACGAAGTCGCCAACTTCGACATGAAATAAACTTCATAGGCTTGTGAGAAACAAAAGCCAGAGAAGCATCATTTTATGACCAACAATGGTTAAAGCAGAATGATTTTATTCGATTTGTGCAACTACAATGCAATGACCTCCCAAGTTAATGGGCACACCAGTCCTTCTACCACACTCCTGGAGGAAGGATTTTTCTTCCTCCATGGAGCATCTCCACCCTTCGGATCACTTTTTTATGTTTTTTTGCTCTTTACTCCTTCTTACTTTTCAGCATTTGATGGTCGAGGCACACATGAGAGAAAGAAAAGGTTCTTGCTCCAGCTGTATATAAGAACTTTTCCTTGAGGATGCACCTTGAGCTGAGTAACGAAAAAGCTTTGATTCAGAAACCCAGCCAACATTTTATTCCTTATCTCCACGCCACTTCAATCCCAAGTGTTAAAACCTTCATAGCCACAGTGAGCATTCTTGGCTGGTTGGTGTCATGGGACAAGTCTTACACAAGTTACGGGGTAATGCAAATGCAAATGCTTCACTTCTCAATTTTTTTTTTTTTCCTTTTCAATTTAATGCATTTTATTGTTAGTTTCTGAATTCTGCTCCGTACCATTATCTGATTTTTCAGTTTCTGCAGCTTATTCTTTTTCTGCAGTTCTTTAATTAGTTTGTTGGTTACTTATTATTATTATTATTATTATTTTCTGTTCTTTTGTGCTGAGAAAAAAATAGTTTGAAACCAAAGAGGTGAAACATATAATTATTTTCCTTTAAATCCACCCTTTTACCTAAGGAGATTCTTTTTAATTGCAAGGTTCACAATTGATCTCTTTGATGCGTTGATTTTTCATGTTCTGAATAAATACATTCAAACATGTACAGATACTTAATTTCTTAGTTGTTCGCAGACATAGACAGATACTTATGTTATACCAATCTATCCAAACTCGATTTTTGTTGTTTTAGACCCAAAGATAAACCAGTCATCACCTACTTGTACTGGGCTTGAAAAGTGGGAGGGTTTACCTTTCTACTCGCTGGTTTTTGAGACATTTTATAGGCTGTTCTGTGATTGAATTTATCATGTTGTGCATGAAAATTATGAAATCTAGGGAGCTTGGAATTTCATGTTGCATCAAATATGTTTCTTAACCAAGGTTTGCAGCTGAAATTGTTATGGTTTTTGGTTTTATGTCGAGTATGGATTAAATTTGATTGCGATAACTGAAGTGGAGTAGCAGTAAGAGAACTAATCAATTATTATGTCTGGTTCCCGCTGGAAATTAAACTGTGACATTTTTTTCTTTTTCTCTCTTTTTTTTTTTTTGAACTGGACAGTTGCATAAATCCCTTTACATGATTTTCATTTTTTTTTTAATAATCTTCTGGATTTGTTGGATAGTGTGCTTTTGAGTCCAAACTTGTGCTATTTTTAGATAAATTATGGGGATTATTATCATTTTGTTCAATGTATATAGTGGAGCTCACAGTGGGGACAGACCAACTATTTGGCTTTGGTTATGTGACCCAACTTGAGATGTAGGATAGAAGAAGAACCAATTAAAGAGAGAAAAAGAAGAAAGAATGATTGATGGGAATTGCAAAAAAGGGATAGGAAGGAGAATGTATGAGAGCAAAATAGTTGCAATGATTTCAGTATTCACTGCCTAGATTTCACTAAGTAATTGGTTGCAAATAGGTTCTAGACAGGCAAACTTTGACTTTTGTTAGAATAAAATATGCTAATCAAATAGCCTAAATTCAGATGTAAGATGCAGCATACTAAATATTGCATGAACTTGAATGGTATAGTTGTTGTGCTCAATGCTCTTACATCTGTTTAATAGCCTTGCACTTTACACAGCTGATGAGTGGATGCAAAGGCAAATAAGGAAGGTTACAGATCGAGTTTTTGAGCGCATAAAGAATGAGTCAGGAAGAGCTAATTTGAAATTTGAAGATCTATATATTGCTGTTTTAATTGTGTACAAGTGAGATGTTTGCTTCATAACTGTCTTCAACATTTTAGCTTAGTTGATAAGAATTTTTTTTTTTTTTTGGGGTTTAAATAATGAGTACACCTGAATAATTCTTCTAAAAGTGGCTGTTTCTATGTTTTAGTGATCTCAATAAGCATTTGCCTGGTCCACATGCTGATCCTCCATCAAAAGGCAAAGTCAAAGAAATCATGAAGGTACTTTATTGTTTCACAAGGAGAGCAATGAGAGCAAACTATGTGTTCCGCATACTTGTATGAAAATTTCACCCATGCAAATGAATCTTTGCTCTTGTGCTTTCTGTTATAACCATGTATTGAAGTTTATGCGTTTCTTATTCTTTTAATAGTTGTTGACCTACCTATTTATTTTAATAATGGAGCATTTTAACTTGAGAAGATATCCTGCTCCATCTGTTCAATTATTTATAGTAGAGAGTTTTGGTTCACTTGAGTGATTGCTGAGTCAAAGATGTATATAGGATTGTGCAGTTGGAAAAAATGAACTAGAAGATTTGAAAATGAGGAATGAAAGTTATTGATGTAGTTAAGCATGTTTTAATTAAGTCATGATATATTGCTAATTTCCTCTCCTCCGGTTCAATTCCAACCATTCTCTCTTCAACTAAGAATAACTTAAAGTTTTAATAGGCATATGAAAAGAATGAATCAACTGGTGAATCTTAGTTTACAATTTAAGTATCTTGGGCCCATCATCCAAAATGATGGAGAAATAGAGGAAGATGTAGATCATAGGGTTCAAGCTGAGTGGATGAAATGAAGGAGTGCTTTGGGAGTTATTTGTGATAAAAAGTTCCACTCAAGTTTAGGGAAAATTTTAGCGCACAACATAGGAGTTAATTAATGACCATTGGGTTTTAGCATGTGCTTAATGTGTGGCATTGGAAAGCTATAGACTCTTAGGAAATAGCTAATCACTAGTTCTTGAAACTATGCATGTAATTTATTGTCTAATGCCTATATATGGTGCTGCTAGATATTTAGCACCTATTGGTCTGAACTACTTCAGCCACACTATCCTCTTATATATTCCTATAAATTCAATACCATCCACCATGACCTGTACTGCCCTCTTTTCACTATTGAGTTCCTAAACAGATATGGAACTCCATAAATCTGAACTCTGAGAGTCAAAATCTCTTGAGTAATACATAACTTCAAGCCATAAAAGTCCTAGTGGTTTCGGTGCTTCATTCCCGTGCTTACCATAGTGGCTCTACGTGCTGCTCCATTTCTGGCAAGCTACCTACTGCCAGCAACTCAATTCATTTGAAGACTCCACCACTGCGCCTATTCCAATGGCTTCTTTCTTGGAGAACTGCACTTTGCTTATTCCAGTGCTTCTTTCTAGGAGAACCATACTGTGCTTACTCTAATGCTTCATTACTGGCGAGCTTACCCACTGCCGGCAACCATCTCCTACCTGCTCAGAGGGTGTGTTTGTGAGTTTTGATTTTAGAGGGGAAGAGAGGCAAGGGAAGGGATTTGAAGAGTAAGGGATTTGAAGAGTAAAATGGACTCACAGCTGCTCTTCAAAATCCTTCCCTTCCCCCATTTTCCCTCCAAAATAAAAATCATAAACACACCCAGAAGGTCCTGAATGGCCGTTCCACCGCCGACCCACCGCTGTCTGCCTCTGGAAATGTTCTTCCAGCTTGTCTTTCACTCGCCGGTGCGTCCAGGCACGTGCGTTATCCTCTGGCGATGCATTTTCATCGTTGACTGCCGTCTGCTCATCTCAAACTTTCCTTCGGCTCATAACTTCCAGCTAGCTTTGTTTTATTGAGTCTATGTTTTCTTTCTCTTATGTTCAAACTCCATTACAACAAGCTTAAAGTTTAGTAAACTTTAGCTTGTGGGTGAGTGTTAAGAATAATGAATGACTGTTGGGTTTTAGCTTGTGCTTAATGTGTGGTGTTGGAAACCTACAGAATTTTAAGAAATAGCTAAGCATTAATTAATAATTACTAGTTCTTGAAACTATGCATGTATTTATTATCTAATGGCAATATAAAATGCTGCTAGGTATTTACCTAAACACCTATTGATACTAGACTACCTCGGCCACACTATTGTTCCACGCTTTTCCCCTTCTCCATACAAATTCAACAATTATAAACAGGGCAGACTACTAGCAAATTGACTAACGTTACTGCCTGATCTGTTCGGTAAATTGAGCAGAATCATAGCATTGCTGCTGCTGTAGAAACATCACAGCCAGACTCGCTAAACTTGCCATTAATATTTGTTAGAGTTAGTTGGGTCTGACATGACAGCTAAAACCTACTTAGCTACTTAGAACCTAGGACTTTGTCCAGCATCTATGTCTACACTCTATCTAGAATCTACCATTGTATGCTAGTATAAATATCTCTATCTGATGTAAATTCACCAATCTTTTCATTTTTTTCAAAAAAAGAAAAGGGGAAAAGAGAAAAAGGGAAGGAAAGTCAGAGGAATTCGGTATGAGAAAGCCAGGCACTTTTGAACTTACCTGGGATGGGACTAACAAAAGGCCATAGCATCTGTTTCCGGGAACAAAAGAGGTTACTTCAAGATGTGGCATATCTTAGCAATGAGGTAGTTTGTTACTCAATAAAGTTTTCACTCATGAACACTTCTGGTTGCACTTCAACAATTAATAGAATTGAGTCACGGGGGCTATTTTCTAATGTCGACACAAACATTTTTGCTCTTCCATTATCTCAAACTGTGAAGAAATAATATTTTGCATCTTGAATTTATATGAACAAATTCACAGTAATGGTTTTTGTGGAGAAACTTATGTTTCTGGATTCCTAGAGGGTTGGTGAGGCTGTGGTCGAGGGTTGGTAACAAAGCATATTATCATTGGTTCAAATTGCCACCACATTAGCTTGTTGGGGGACATGTTGGAGAGTGTGACTGGCCAACAATCAGAGGGAAGAACTGACTTCTTTGATTCAAAGCCCAAGGTTTTTGACAAGGTTTTTAGTTTTGTACTAGCTAAAATCTATAGCTCTTGGAATAGTGGTAAGTTTTTGAATCCAACAAAGAAGTTCATAAATGTTATTCAAGATTATAAAAAAGGTTAATGACAGGTTAGCACAGAAATAGATTACAAAAAATTAACTACAATGCTGCAAGGGAGAAGTCCTAAAAGTTGATGTGTTCAAACATTTTCAGGGCGTATAATTTTGGAATGAAATTTTGATACCATTATTTTGCTATAAAGGTGCTTTTAAGAAGCTTATCAGTGTGGGACTACTCCTTAGGGAGAAAGCAGTAAGATCCTTTGTTGCATTGGTATCAGTTGACTTCTCTTCTAGTGCTTTTCTTTACTGTAAAAGGTCCTGTTCAGTTATCAGCATGTGGATGATGCTATGTTTCTCAAGAAATGCCTTTGGCAATTGATATTTGGTGGACATCATATTCGAAAGATACATTCAAGAAATCAAGAGTAATTCTGCACTGCTATTGGATAATTTTGATACAATGATGATGGTTGGAATGTAAATTAAACTTTTGGGAATTTGGATGTTCAAATTCTGTTATTTTTGTAGAAATTGCACAGTACATCTTGGAATGTGTAGTTGTTAGATGCAAAACTAGACTGGCAATGCCTTTGTATAGCCAAAAGTGTTATTTAGCATAAGTTAGAGTGTACATCTATTTTCGCCATTGGGATTGGCTCACCTGGTTGGTCTTCCACTAGGGTTCGATTCCACAGTTCTCTTGTATTTGTAAGTATCTCTATAAGAGTGTGTTTGGATTAACTAAATTTTGGAATTGATTTGATTTAAATTGAATTGATTTGATTTATAAATTAAATTGTATGTTTGGAATGATTGTGTACAAATAGGATTTGAATTGATTTAGAAATCAATTCTTATGTTAATAATATATTAGATTGTGTTTGGAATGATTAAGAATAGAATTGATTTGATTTGATTTGTACTTAAATTTTAAAATCAAATCAATTCCCATCAAATCCTTTCAATTTTGATAGGATTTCAAATAGAAAGTAGTTAAATTCCATGGTAATTAGAAATCACTTCATTTCTTATTTTTAAAACACCCAAACACAAGATTTGATTTCTAAATCAAATCATTTCCATTTTTTTAACATTCCAAACACACTCTAAGTGTTCGATGAATCCAAAGGCATGCCCTGACTTTAAACTGAGGCGAGCGTTTCTCTTAACCTAAACTTTATGTTAAGAAGCTTAATCATGTTCTTAATCAGAATCAACATGAAAATCTTTGATCAAGTACCAGGACTTAAGAGACAGTTTGCACAAGGTCATCTCTCTCCATTCTTAACTATGTTTAAACATTGAATCTCCTAAAGTAAATTAAATGTACAACTTTGTTTGGACTAATGAGAATTTGTCAATTGCTTTAACTACAATGAACAAGTTTCCCTTCCCTGTATATTGTAATTGTTGGTGTATTGGAATCTATTGTGGTTCATATATCAATGTGCAGAATTGTGATATGAACTCTGATGGGGAAATTGATCGTGATGAATTTTGTCGTTTCATCATGAAGATGACCGTTGATACTTTCACTGTTGTTAGTCAACGACTTATTTTCACTTTGGCTGTAGCACCAACAGTTGCCACAGTTGCAGTGGCAAAAAAGAGAGCCACCGAAAGGGTCCCAGGTATTGGCAAAGTGGTGCAAAGTTTACCCAATCCAGTTTATGCTTCACTTGTGACACTTGCAGTTGTGTGGTTCCTAAGATTGGGAAAGGATTCACAGAAGTAGTCATTGCTCATCATGTCTTTTTAGAGAATGCTACAGTTTTCGTGATTGTATATGTAGTATTACTTGCTGTTTGCATGTTACTTCCAAAATAGCAGCTGATGAAAAAAATGGTTAAGTTTGGCATTTTGGACAAAAGGATGCATTCCTGATTTTAATTTCAAAGGTTATGCATGTAGATTAAACTGTCTTCCATAAAATTATGTACAATTATTATCTTGGACATTGATAGTTCTGATTTCTACCTTTTTCCCCTTTCCTTTTCTTCTTTTACTCATGTCTTCCTGATTTCTATCATGAGTTTGATCTGACTTACATATATGTAAGAATGAAGCCTTACTATCTGGGTCAAATATTTAATTTTTGGCGTTGGATGCACTTGTGTGAGCAGGAAAAAAAATATTTTATTCTTGAAAGAAACAATAAGTTATTGCATTCTCTATAATTGAAGTGTACTACACAGCAATTGTAACACCCTCTATTATATAAGCCATGCTCGAGTCATGGAATTACATAAAAAGATTGTCACAGTGTTGAAAAATTCTTTAAAATAGGAAAAATATAATACATGGCCTTTTTATTGTCCACTTTATTACTAACTACTAAACTCTAATACATAGAGAATAAAATAATTACACTTTAAAAGCAATTTGTGACCGACAGAGTAAACAGTGCGTACTTCTGACTAATTATTAGCTAGCTTCGATGTTCTCTTGATCTGGCTAGCGCCTGAGGCGTGCTCAATGAGCGGCCCTGCATTTCGTCTTGCACTGGATGTCCAACTTAGATACTGGAACGTTTACGGAAAAGAAGAATATACAAGCAGGCAGTGAGAACCTAGGGTTCTCAGTAGGTAAATTTGAACAAAACTTATGATGTCATCATAAACATTCCAGCCGCTTCGGTTTATTATGAAAATATGAGCATATATAAACAAATAGTGGTTCAATTTTAAGTTGAAAATACCCTTCTCGAAGCGGGTTATATTTTAACCATCATTTACCATATTATATTACAGACATAGAAATATGATTAGTATGATATGCTTCGACCAGAATCATGATAATAATAATATGACTTGATGAGATAACTAAGGATGCGCTCATAGATGCTTATGCTTGACTGTATATAAGTGCACTTGACTTAATTTATACCTTTCTTTAACTTGCAACTTGATCTTACTTTTCTGTGCTTGGTCCCCCGGAGGTGAATGGCCTTTCTCACCCCTGGGTAATAGCCTGCTTTTCAGGTCCGAGCTCAGATCTATACATGAGTGACGGTTTACTTTCCGACCTCACATCGGTCTATTCCCACTAATCGGTCGAGGGTCGACCCAAGTCTTAGACAAGATCTGCTCTGCCCACGCTAGCTGGGTCTATGCCATGCCTGGCGTGGTAGCTTAGTACGTCCCTCTTGAAAGTTTTTATCATCTTTCCTTTCCATATCTTATCATGCGTACAGATGCTTTGTGCATACATGAATATGCCTCATGTCTTATTTCTCATATCATATTCGAATTATGCTTGCATGCACGGCATACATGAACATAACATGTGAATGTAATATATTCAAGGTATAATCTTTCATTGCATAAGCTCTCATAACTCATATCATGCCTAAAATTCATCTTTGATAACTCGTATCATATTCAAGTTCATCCTTACATATAAACATTCCTAGTTTCATAGACTTTGCCGCAAAATCGGCAAAGATAATCTGATCAGTCTCTCCATGAATAGTGTCACCTCACAGACAATTCAATCATAGCAATATAATCAATGTAACACACATATATATATATATATATATATATATATATATATATATATATATATATATATATAGAACTGGCAATCCTCAGCTCAAACTTTATATGCTCACCAACTCTTGTGAAACTATCATTTCGGCCATTCTGCCAATCCCATTTGGTTCTGCCCGAATCTTCTATGATCCACCTTTATCTCTATTCAACTCATTTAAACCTGAATTTTGAATATGTCATAGATCTATATGTCTACTTCCTAACCTCTTTAGTCCCATATCATTTTGATCCATATAGCTCAAGATATTTAAATCTTACCTCAACCTGTTTAGTCACTAGCCCGAATTACACTCCTGGAAGTATAAATTCATTAAAAATCGAAACTAAACTCAAATCATACGAAATTGGTCTCATATTGAAGCTAACAGGACAACCTTTCATTTGCCACAAGTTTCATTCCATTTGCTATCGTATAGCTCGAGTTATAAGTCCTAAAAATCGACCCTCCTGAACTACCCTGTTTTGGCTTGGTTTGGACATAGAGTAACTTCCTCGAATTACTAGGAACAATTTGGACCATCACAAACTCGGAATTTCATATTGGGATGTTCCCCTATGTGTAAGCTTTCTAACAAAATTGGTTTCGCTCAATTTGGAGTTGTATAGGGTGAGTTATACCTTCCTCAAGTCACCCTGCCCGGATAAAAGTCCTGAACCCTAGGTCAAACTTCAAAAATTCGTATCTCCCTCAATATTAATCTAATAACCTTATATGATATATCTATGAAAAGCCCTGAATGTCTACTTTCATCTAAAAATGGTTTCATCGGATTTGACCGATTGTAGGCAGCGCCGTACACTCTGTCGTACGGACTGCCGTGGGATTCCTCACCAAGACAGCATCCTGATGCTTCTCTCCTTCTAATTTTCTCTTCTAACCATAATTTCAACTCAAGATTTCCTATTAATCCTATCATAATTCAGCTATTAACTCATCAAATACATGAAGAAGAATACAAGTTCATACAGCCTTAGGGCAAATAATTCAAGAAGAGAAGTAGAATCTAACCTCTTTGGAGTGTGATCTTGAGTTAAGTGTTGAAGCTTGAATTATTAGGACCTGGCCAAGCTTGAAGGAGTGATGGAGTTGGGTGAGTGGAGAAGAGAAAAGAGAGCTGAAGTGAGGGAGAAAAGAGGGCGCAGAAAATGGGTTTGAATGAGGGGAGAAGAAAGTGTTATATAGGCATGAGTGGTAGTCAACTTGGAGGTTGATTGGCCTTAAAACACAAGGCTGAAATTCTGCCAACCTTCCCCTCTTTTGTGACAATTTGCTCTCCACGTCGCTTTAACAGTGGGGCTCGTTTCCAGTATATTCTGAAGATAACATCGAAACTCGTGCACTTCATGAGATGAAATCGGAACTCGTGGATGATTTGGAAACCAGCTCAAAGATCCGAACTCGAGCCCTTTCTAACTGAATTCCACTTTAATGCGGGACCTCGTGACATTTTACTTAGAAGTCGGTACTTGCACCATTGTGTTAAACTATAACTTCTGAGGTCGAAAATCATGTACACTATTAAGGTTAGATCGGAACTCGGGTAAATTTTCTTTGAGACATGAAGTTGGATATCGTGGAATTACGTCATGTTGTTCGGACTTGAAGTCCAAGTCGGAAGTCGATAAATGAGGAATTTCAAGTTGAAATTGGAGGTCGGAAATTATACCCACTATACTTTAACTTGAATATTGGAACTCGGAAGCCATTCCAGTTAACTCGAAGATAGAACATTAAGTCGGAAATCGGAAAGTTCATGAAATCGGAATTTTGCAGACCAATTCGGAAGTTGGACACGACATGAAGTCGGGAATGAGGAACATGTTGGGATAAGGTCGAAAGTCGGAATATTGACACGAAGACAAACTCGGAAATCGGAAATTGTCCATTTCATGTGGAATTCGAGTACGAAGTCGGAAATCATAAAACCAATGAACTCGGAACTCGGAACTCGTTGTGGAGGTAAAGTGGAATAATTTAGCTCAAAGAAAATTGGGATGTTACAGCAATAACTAGTTGCTCCACAAAAGCATTACAACTTTGGAGAATTATTGAAGTATCGAATGAGAAGGAAAATTCTCTCACAACAATATTTTGTTAAAATATATCTATCATTGCAGTATGCAACCATCTTTGTCGCAAAAGATCTAAGCATATGGATATTTAACTCCACAATATTTGAGAATTGATAGCTGAAAAGTATCAATTGGTTACTTTCATATTGAAGAAGAAATTATAGATATTTTTACAAAGCTATTATAGATTAAGTTGTATTTCAAATTGAAGAAAATATTGAGAATGACTAACTTCACAGCTTGATTTAAGGGAGTTAATGTTTATTTAAAAAACATTTAAAATTAAATATCAAAACCT
Source organism: Pterocarpus macrocarpus (assembly GCA_031439585.1). Taxonomy (NCBI): domain Eukaryota; kingdom Viridiplantae; phylum Streptophyta; class Magnoliopsida; order Fabales; family Fabaceae; genus Pterocarpus; species Pterocarpus macrocarpus. The sequence goes on along the minus strand of CM062516.1, from coordinate 13,725,026 downwards.
TAATTTAAAAATTTAATATCAAAATACTTAAACCACTCAAATTGATTGTTAGGTATACCTATTCTCTTTTTTGAAAAAGTTTTTTTGTTTGAACCGCTCTTTAGTAGAGTAAAATTGTGTTTTGGAAAGCTGTGAGACCAAAATTATTTTAATAATTGCTTATTTATATAATTATTTTTTTATAAAATCGCTTATATAAAAATTAATTTATATTTGGATGTTTTAGCTAAAAAGTAATTTTAAGAAAATCTGTTTTGTTTGAGTTGTATGAAAAAAGTTACTTTTATATGGTAAAATTATTAAAAAAGGTATAAAATAATTGTTTATATTATATAATATTTGTTATTTATGGTCAATTTAGTGTGTGTTTGGGAAAGTTGTAAGATTAAAATTATTTTAACAATCGCTTATTTGTATAATTGCATTTTTATATAAGCGTTTATATGAAAATCAATTTATGTTTGGATCTTTTAGTTGAAAATTAGTTTTAAAATAATCTGTTTTGTTTGGGTTGTATGAAAAAAGATTTTTTTATATAGTAAAATTTCTAAAAAAGTTATGAAATGATTGTTTATATTATATAATATTTGTTATTTATGGTCAATTTAGTAAAACATAATAATTCTGAAATAATCAGCTTCTGCTTATAATTATAAGCTCCAAAAAATTGCTTATACTTATAAGCTATTTTTCAGCTTAAAATTATAATCTATTTTCACTTTTTGAACTAAACATGATTAATTTTTCAAAACAGCTTTTTTTCAAAGGTATCCAAACATACACTTAGTAAAAACATAGTAATTATGAAATAATTAGCTTCTGCTTATAATTATAAGCTACAAAAAATTGCTTATACTTATAAATTATTTTTTAACTTAAAATTATCAATTTTAAATTATAATCTATTTTCATTTTTTGAACCAATCATGATTAATTTTTTAAAAGAACTTTTTTTCAACAAAAAAAAGAAGAAGCTATTTTACGGGTTACCCAAACATGCACTAATTAAACGAGAAAGGGAAACATGTGGAGATTAAATTCTCAATTGGTCCAGTACCGCAAACATAGGGAAGAATAAATGTTCATTTTACCTTTTAAAATTGTAGATGAGCTTTATTTTAACCTTAAAATTACAAAATTAATGATTTATTTTTTGAAAATGTGAAAAGTAATTTAAATTAGTCTTTTTTGATAATTCAAATTAATTTCTATAAATATTACTCTAAAAATGAATTTAAATTATTTTTTATAATTTTAGAGATTAAATTTTTAATTTTTAATTTTAATGACCAAAATAAAAGTATGCATACCTCATAAAAAATAAAATAAAATAAAAATAAAGCATGCACATAATTTGAGAGATTAAAAACAATGGACTTAAATCATTTAAAGTAAGCAAATTTGTAAAATAAAAAAATGATAAATTAATCCCTCTTAAATCAATTAGTAAGTTCTATATATTATTATATAATAAAAATTATTAACTCTAACCTTAATCTCTCACTTAACAAACTTACTTAACTCAGACATCGAAATCTAAAATCAACATTCATCGTAGAGGAAAGATATCATTTAACTTCTCCTTCTGGTTCGGTTACGGCAGTTTTTGTGGTGGATCATATCCAGTTTTGGTCCAAGTTGGTAACAAATAAATATTGTGAAAAAAATCGATGAGTGAAGCAAAATTTTAATTTTAAAAGTGAAGTTAATAATTTTTAATTAACTTATAACTGGCATCCAAAAAATTACATGGACATTCAATAAAATTTTGAGCCATTAATATATATATTAATTTTTTTAAAAAATTATTTATATTTTTTTAAAATCAATATGCTAATTATATCAAATAAAAAATCTCATCAAATATATCAAATTTATTTGATTGAAAATGTATTTAATTTTGTAAAAAAAATAAATAAGTAAATTTGATTTCAAACCAAAAATATATTTTGTAAAGATATAAATTATTTTAAAATTGAAAATTCTTATTTTGAGAAAGGAAAATGGCTACTAATGAATGAGTGAAAAAGTTTAAAATTGATTGTATAACTATTTAATATAAGTATTGAAAAAAGATAAAAATAAAAAATATTAAATTAAAGTATTAAATTAAAAATTTTAATATTAAGAATATAAAAAATTATAATATTATTTTAAAATATAGATATATGATATGATATAATATAATATAATAATTATTTTAATTTATTTTTAATAAAATTAAATTATTATCCTATTTACTTAAATTAAAATCGAATCACAATATAATTTTATAATTTTAAATATAAAATTTCTATAAATATAAAATAAAATTCTAAATATTATTAAAAATATAAAATCTTATTAATGGCATAAATTTAATACCAATCGACAAGACTATAACAAAAGGTGGTCCACCACAGCTCGTGCCTTCGGTTACGAGCTCTGATGCCAGAAGCTCACCTTTCGCCTAACTTCTCCCATAGCACACGTAACATTCATCACAGCAGGCCGCTACGACAGCAGCTCCTCTCGACCCTGCTGCCATGCCAGATGCCACCGCTGGCCACTCCAACTTCAAACCCTTCAGCATCCCATTCCCATTCACCTCGAGTCTGATACTCCTTCATCGTGATGCCGACAACCTACGATGCCGCACGCATGGGCCCGCCCCGACATAGCATCCTAATAACGTCTTTATATTTCGCTTTGGAACTCCAAAACCATGGTTCGCGCAAAAGTTAGGTTTGGATCTTCCCAAACAAAGAAACCAAACATGCTATAAGTCGAGGATTCGCCCACCCGGCTGGGCCCCGTTGAGATCGACGGCCATCACTTCGCGGTGACACGTGCCGGAGAAGAACTTTTTCTTCCTCCATGGAGCATCTCCACCCTCGAATCACTTCTTTCTTGTTGCTCTCTCTCTTTCTTACTTTTCGGCATTTGATGGTTGAGAGCAAGAAAAAGTTTTTCTTCCGGGTGTGTATAAGTATTTTTTTTTTACCCCTGTAGTAATGCACCTAAGGTGAGTGATGTAAAAAGCTGTGATTCTGAAGCCCAACCAATGTTATACCTTGTCTCCACGCCACTTCAATACCAAGTGTAAAACACCTTCAGAGCCGCAGTGTGATGGGAAAAGTCTTAGACAAGTTACTAGGTAATGCAAATGCAAATGCACCACTTCTCATTTTTTTTTTCTCCTTTTCGATTTAACGCATTTGTTGTTAGTTTCTTAATTCTGCTCCGTACCATTATCTGATTTTCATTTTCCGGTTCTTTAAATTGCTGGTTACTTAGCGTTTTTCGTGCTGAGAAATCAGGGTCCGCTGTGTAGAGGATTTATATATATATAACATAGTTTGAAAAACCAAAGACGTGAGACATATAATTATTTTCATTTGAATCCCCCCTTTTATCTAAGGAGCTTCTTTTAATTGCAAGGTTAGCAACTGATCTTTTGATGCGTTGATTTTTTCCTGATTTGGATTTTTATATTAAAAAATAGAGATTAGTTTCTATGCACCCACTGTATAGAATAACTTTAAACTATCAGTTAATAGAATTTAAGAAAATTGACAAATCATGGTGAGTAGTTACCATGGTGGATAGTTACTCATCATGATTTGGCATTTTCCTCAAGTTCTATAAGTTGACAATATGCAATTATTTTACACTAACAGTGCATAGAAATTAAATCCCTATTATATGGCTACTTAATTTCTTAGTTGTTCGCAGACATAGACAGATACTTATAATGATATATTTTTAGTCCCAAAGAAAAACCAGTCATCACCTACTTGGCTTGAAAAGTGGGAAGATTTACCTTTCTATTTGCTAGTGGTTCAGATATTTTACTGGCTGTTCTGTGATTGAATTTATCATGTTGTGGATGAAAATTATGAAATCTAGGGAAGTAGGAACTTGGAATTTCATGTTGCACCACATATGTTTCTTAACCAAAGTTTTTAACAGAAATTATTATGGTTTTAGTGGAGTATGGATTAAATTTGAATGTGATAACTCCAGTGAAGTAGCAATAAGAGAACTCCTCAACTGTTATTTTTGGTTTCTGCTGGAAATTTAACTGAATTTCTTTTCAAATTGAACAGTTTGCATAAATCCCTTTGCAGCGTTTATTTATTATCTTCTTGATTAGTTGGATAGTGTGCTTTGGAATTCCAAATGAATGTCATTTTGAGATAAATTATGGCCAGTATCATCATCTGTGCAATGTACGCAGTCTAGCTTGCAGTGTGGGCAGACCAAATATCTGGATTTGGTTATGTCAACCAACTTGAGATGTAGGATAGAAGGAAAACAGATTAAAGAAGAACAAAGACAGAGAATGACAAATGAGAATCATGAAAAAAGGATAGGAAACAGAAAGTATGAGAGCAAAAACAGCTGCAATGATTTCAGTATTCACCAGCCAAGATTTGACTGTAATTGATTACATAGAGGTTTTAGACTGGCAAACCAAAGATAATTTGACTTCTACCAGAATAAAATATGCTAATCAAATAGCCTAAATTCAGACACGAGAAATTCATTTAATACTAATTCCTAAATCTCTCAATTTTGTAGTCAGGAAAACTAACCCCAAATTATTGATGATTCTGTTGGGCATAATTGTTATTTCAATAAGTCCTCTCCTTTGTTGACTGAAATATAAAAACACTCTTGTTTCTTTCTGCATGAACTTGAGATAACTGGCCTTAATGATATTGCAGTTTTGAAGCTTTTATTAGCCAGACATTACATTATTTCATATGTAAGACACTGCATATTAAACATAGCATACATGCTATTGTTAAAGTTGTTGTGCTCAATTGCCTTGCTTGTGTTTAACAGCCTTGCCCTTTAATGATAATGTAGGCTTTATAGATATGGGGGTTTGATGCCTTTATTAACCTGACTTTAATTATTACATGTGTAAGATTCAGCATATTAAATATTGCATAAACCATAAACTTGACTGGTAAAGTTGTTGTGCCCAGTGCTCTTTGCTTATGTTTAATAGTCTTGCACTTTACACAGGTAAGGAGTGGATGGGAAGGCAAATAAGGAACATTACAGATCGAGTTTTTGATGCTGTAAAGAATGAGTCAGGAAGAGCTAATTTGAAATTTGAAGATCTGTATATTGCTGTTTTAATTGTGTACAAGTGAGATGTCTGCTTCATAATGTCTTCAAAGTTTTAGCTTACTTGATTAGTTTTTTTTTTCCCCCTCCAAAAAAAAAAAAATGAATACACTTGAATAATTCTTCTAAAAGTGAGTTGTTTCTATGTTGTAGTGATATCAATAAGCTTTTGCCTATTACACATGTTGACCCTCCATCAAAAGACAGAGTCAAAGAAATCATGAAGGTATTTTATTGTTTCACAATGAGAGCAAACTATGTGTTCTGCTTACTTATACATATCAAAATTTGACCCTTTGGAAATGAATACATGCTCTTGTGCTTTCTATTATAACCATGTCATGAAGTATATGCATTTCTTAATCTTTTATTAATTGTTATTTAATTATTTTAAATTTTAATAATGGAATGTTTTAACCTGAGATGTTTCCCTGCTCCATCTGTTCAATTATTTATATAGTAGAGGGTTTTAGTTCATTTGACTGATTGCTGAGTCAAAGATGTATTTAGGGATTGTGTGCTTGGAAAAAGTGACAATTAAAGGATTTGAAAATGAGAATGGAAGTTATCGATGTATTAATTTAAAGCATGTTTTAAGAATTGGTTCAAACTGCCACTGCCTTAGTTTGTTGGGGGACATGCTGGAGAGTGTGACCGGCCAACAATTGGAGGGGAGAACTATCTTCCTTGGTTCATAGACCAAGGTTTTTGAGAAGATTTTAGTTGTGTACTAGTTAAAATCTATAGCTGTTGGAACATTGGTAGTTTTTGAATCCAACAAAGAAGTTCATAAATGTTACTACAAGATTGAAAAGTCAACGGCAAAAAATTATCTACAATGCCGCAAGGTAAAGGTATTAAAAGTTGATGTATTCAAACATTTTCAGGGCTTATAATTTTTCGAATGAAGTTTTTGACTTGTAGACCACCATTATGCTAGAAAGGTATTGTTAAGAAGCTTATCAGTGTGGCACCATTCCTTAGGGAGAAAGCAATAAGATCCTTTGTTGTATTGGTATCAGTTGACATTGCTTCTTCCGACTTTTCTTTTCCGATAGTGAATTACATTACTGAAAAGTCCTGTCCAGTTGCCAGCATGTGGATAATGCTATCTTTCTTAGGAAATGCCTCAGGCAACTCATGTTTGGTGGACATCATATTCGAAAGATACATTCGAGAAATCAAAAATGATTCTGCACGGCTATTGGATAATTTTGATACAATTATGATGGTTGAAATGTAAATTAAACTTTTGGGAAGTTGGATATTCAACTTCTGTTATTTTTATAGAAATTGCATGGTACATGTTGGAATGTGTAGTTGTTAGGCACAAAAGTAGACTGGCCATGCCTTTGTATAGCCAGAGGCATTATTTACTTCAAGTTAGAGCGTAAATCTATTTTTGTCGGGGGTTGGCTCACTTAGTCGATCTTCCACTTATGCATCACCATGATTTGGGTTCGATTCCTTAGTTCCCTTGTATCTATAAGTATCTCTGGAAACACTCAATGAATTCAGAGGCAATGCCCTAACCCTATACTAGGATAAGCATTCCCCTCAATTTAAACTTTTTGTCCAGCCACGAAAAAAAAAAGAGCATACATCTATTTTCAACAAGCTAACTACTTGATTTATGTTAAGAAGCTTAACTTTGTTCTTAATCAGAATCAACATGAAAATCTTTGTTAAAGTACCAGGACTTAAGAGACACAGTTTGCACAAGGTCATCTTTCTCTCCATGCTTGACTATGTTTAAACATTGAATCTCCTAAAGTAAATTAAATGTACAACTTTGTTTGGACTAGTGAGAATTTGTCAATTTCTTCAACTACAATGAACAGGTTTTCCTTCCTATATATTGTAATTGTTGGTATATTGGAATTTACTATGATTCATATATCAATGTGCAGAATAGTGATACCAACTTTGATGGGGAAATTGATCGTAACGAATTTTTTGGTTTCATCATGAAGATGACAGCTGATACTTTCACTGTTGTTAGTAAACGACTTATTCTCAGTTTGGCTGTAGCACCATCATTTGCCGTGGCAACAAAGAGAGCCACTGAAAGAGTCCCACATGTTGGGAAGGTGGTGCAAAGGTTACCCAATTCAGTTTATGCTTCATTTGTGACATTTGCAGTTCTGTGGTTCCAAAAATCGCGAAAGGATTCAAAGCACTAGTCATTGCTCACAATGTCTTTTAAGCTGAATGTTATAACTTTCATTATTGTATGTGTGACATTACTTATGTTTGCATGTTAGTTATAAAATAGCAGCTGATGAAAAAAATGATAAGGTTGGAAATAAACTGTCTTCAATAAATCTATGTACAATTATCATCATGGACATTGATAGTTCTGATTTCTATTTTATCCCCTTTCCTTTCGTCTCTTACTCATGTCTTCCTGATTTCTAATTCTATCATGAGCTTGATCCGACTTATATATATGTAAGAATGGAACCTTACAATCTGGGTAATTTCTCTTTGATTTCCTTCTTAGGATCTCAACTGAGTGAAGACCACCTTCTGAAGATTTTTCATATAAGCATTAGATTAACATGCATTAGGAAACATAGTTATTTGGTACATATCTATCAATGGAATTACAATCAAGGTGCTCCATGTTTGATACATGGATGAGATTCTCATAGGGCATGTGATGCCCTGTCAAATCTATGAGAATCTTGAATGCCGGGATCTACGGTTTAGTTACTTCATTATGCTAATTTTGCCTCCTGTATTCCCTTTCCCTTTAACAGTAGCCATTTTAAGTTCAATTGTTTGGAATTTCCTTAGCATGGAAGGTGAAACGGACTCTAAAATTCATGTAATTTTTTCTTGCTTCTTGCAGGCCTCAATTTTGTTCCACCAACAAATGCAATCTTTTTTCCGTCTAATGTGAAAATAATTTGTTGCTCATAAATGGGCTATTATAACTAAGAGACACCTGCTTTCACTTCCACATCTGATATGAATATCAAACGAGATGATGATTATACATTTATAATCTGTCAGGTAGATGTATGTATCCTATAAAAGTTTAAATTATTAATTTTCTCATCAACGATTATGGTTCTGCATTTGACACTTTAAATTAGTACGTTTTAGAGAAGTCAAATTTGAGTTTTTATAAAGCATGAAAGATAATTAACATTGCATTATAATCACAATAGTCTTAGAAAAGCATGCTTAAATTTTTTTTTCCAATGAAAATTATAATCTGCATGTTTTGTTTCTGTCCCAATTCAGTTCGTAATGTTTTGTTTTAATGTTTCACAAGCGTTTAATTTGCTAACAAACATTTAAGTCATTAAATCATGTCAGCAAAAAGACATGTTGAATTCAAGTTAGCACTTATCATTAACAATTTAAATGGAGTTGGATTGAAGGACTGTATCAAAACAAATTGACAACATAAATAAAACTTGAAATTTTCTCCATAGCTAAAGAACTTAAATAAAACTAACTCAGTAAACTCCAAATTTATTCAAAAATAACACTTCATTCCAATGTTTCATAATATAATCTTTTAACAAATTAACCCATCGAAAGAAAGAAACACTTGACAAGGAGTTACTCGATATCCCTTTTCTTTTTCAAAGTTAGGTCTAACTTCTTGTTCATTTTTCAGCATGTGCCTCTCCGGAGGCACGCTTTCATCATTCCTTGGTGTCTTTCCTTTCTCGACTTCCTACATTGGATCCCAATGCCCATTTTTGCTTTCTACTTTATTTGCAGTCTGACTTGCCATCGTCCGGCATCTGATTTTACCATTGTTCATGTTTTAATTTTATTTTTTAGCAAAAAATGGCTGATAGAATTTTTTTTCTTATATTTTAGTGAAAAATGACTGACATAACTAAAACACTTAAATTATATATAGTTAGTAGGGAAGAAAGCCTTAGTGTTGCATGTTTTTATGAAATTGATTCTAGTAATATAGTATTTGACAATGTTTATTCAAATAGTCTCTGATTTTGAGCCTGAAAAGTATGAACTTAATTCGCATGGGTCTAGCAGTAATGATAAGAGGCTTTACACGGACAAAGCATACAATGGAAAAAGTTTTAAGCCTAACAATTGATAAGGATTAAATTTGAACGAGGTATGCTATTTGGGTATGTTGACATTGTTAGTGATAAAGTATACCTTGAAGCATGAGTACTCATTTCAAGCCCAAGTATACGTACGAGTGCGTATTGAGTATAAGTACGTGTCGAGTACAACTAGATACATACGTTTTGTTTTTTTAATATTTGGGTACGACTAAATATAATGTGGGTGTAGTTGGGTATGGTTGAATACAATTTAGTTATAGCTCTACCTAAAGCATAATAATGTTGATCTTAACTTGAAATCTATCTCTATTTTCTTCTTTCATTCTTGTTACACCATTAGAGGATGAGCAACAACCACTCAAAGTTTGAACCTTCACAACACCATTAGAATAGCTTCTCCAACAAACACTAGCCAATCATCAATGAGCAATAATTAGTGATAACAAGCAATGATAGGCGAGTTCATTCGAATGACCACACGTAGTAGCTTTCCAGAAATGACGGTGTGCAACATTGGCGATGGATTAACAATAAGGATATCTATTTTTTGGCTTCCTTTTCTTCACATCTCAATTTTTTTTGTGTTATTTTGGTTTCATTCATTCTCTGTTATTCCAAATAATTGTTTTTAAATTTGTGTGTTCTCTCTATTATTATTATTATTATTATTATTATTACTATTATTATTATTACATACATGTACCCTAAAATAATACCCAATATGAGTAATGTACCCATACCTATGCAACCTAAAAAGTATGTGATATAAGAAGGTTTTAAAATTGTTAGAAATAAAAATGACATCCATAGGATCTCGACGTCCTAATTTTGAAGGTAGTTTTGATGCTGAGCTGAATTCATACTTTCAAATTATTATCTAGGTATAATTTATTTCAAATTACATAATATGACAATTTGCTTTTAATCTATTGGATTTTCGTTGAAGTTGAATTTATGGTTTTATTTGTATCTTGCTACAATTCTATGCATTGTTTTATGATGAGAAAAATTAGTGTATTTAGTTTCTAGAAAGAGATAGTTAATTGGATTTTGTTTAGATTTTCTTTATATTCTAGTTTTACTGTTGTGCATGAGTAAATTGAGTAATTTTTAAGTTGAGAAGTATTGAAGGTATTTTCTTGTACAAAAATGATATGAAAAGAGTGTTATGTTTTTGTTTAATAAAACTTAACAAGTTATTTAAATTTTATTTGACTATATATTTTTTTTATACAAGTTAATTGTTAGATTTAGTTAGAATTTTTTTTTTTGGTGCTAAGTTAATAGTTTAATTATAGTCAATTTTTATATTTAATATTAATTAGTATGATTATTTAATATAAGTTTGGAATATGAGATTGGCATTAAATAAGAATTTAAAATAATTTTTAATCTCAAAAATTTAAAAATAAAAAACACCTAATTTAAGATATTAATTTTATTTTAAAATTATTAAATTATAAATAGTTATTTTTATTTAATATTAATTAATATAATCATTAAATATAATTTAGAGAATAATAGTGACAATAGACAAATATTACACCCAAGTTTTGATAAAGGATATTTTAAAAATTTAAAAATAAAAGCAATAGAAAAGGGTGTGGCATTAGACAAAAATAAGTGGCTAATGCCACACCCTATAAGATTTAGCAACTTACAATCCTCGGTATAATCATAGCATTTATCACAAAATCTCATGTGGTCAACATGGTCAGGGATTCAAGGAGAAGGGGAATGGGGATGGCTGTGAGGCCCTTGGATATCAAACTTGTCCCCTCAACTTTCTAAACTCACAAAAAAAAAAGTACATATAAGGTTATAGTCGAATTGGCAAAGACAGTTGGTGCTTAGTTATAATGCACCCATATAGTAGATGGGAGCATGTTCAACAGGGAGCTAGGCACCCATGTCCCTCCCCTCTCGCTAAGATGGGGATGTCCCCCATCCTTAGGACCAAAAAAAAAAAATAGAGGATTGCATAAAAGCTAACTAATGCAGTAGACGAGGCATTGGCTTGTTGATAGTATAGTTCACAGCTTTGTAGAAGAGCTAATACTCACTTTTATCCTTAATTTTTCACACATGAATCATTTTAGTCTCTGACTTTACGAAATTATTAAAATAGTCCCTAACTTTGTAAAATGTGAATCACTTTAGTCCCGTCATTAGTCAATCATTATTGTTTATTTTGGTACGATCCTTGTTTGGATTAAAATATGTTAATAATTAACTAGTTCAAGAGTGTTCCTAAAGGCAGTGTTTGTAACTAAATAATAATTAAGATTTGTCAGTATGAAGCATTCTTTTAAGAGTATTGTTATTACTATTGAGATATTAGAGTTAGATTATTTTTATTCTTGCATAGGAATATGATCCCATTCATTTATATGAAAAATCAAACATGTGTGAGCCACTAAGAACTAAAAGTATAAAATTTTGATTATGTATGATAAAAAAAGTATGAAAGAATTATTTCCTTTTAAAGACAAGTGAAAAAGGTCTTCGATTTTAATTTGTAATTGTAATATATATATATATATATACGAATCCCTATTTGAAAAATAAAATTAGAGTTAAAAGCACACATAAGTTAAACTGAAAATTATATTCTATTGTTTAGTTGCAAAATATGCACATTAGTATATTAATATAATTGTCAAAAGAGAATGTGTCGGACTGAATTTGCCGCGAGGATATTTATATTAATTATTGCATCTTATTATCTCATTTTTATACATTCTATTCCTATTATTTTATGTGGGGAGGATATGGTCTAGATAGGTGTGAAAATGGGATAGAAATTAGTAGGTTTAAGAAAGATTGAGGATTTAGAGTTTATGAAGGCGAAGATGATAGATTTTCGGATTTGGGACTTTTTTGATACATTTTAGAGGTTTTAGGGATTTTTTTGACTCATTTGAAATTTTAGAGACTTTTTTTTTTACTTATTTTAGATATTTTAGGAACTAATTTGAATCTATATAAAATCACATCACGTCAGAGGCATGTGGCATTAATATAACACGTGATATGTCACTTATTTCTTAACGTGATAATAAACAAAATAGTAACGGTTGACTAATGGAGAGACTAAAGTGACTTACATTTTAAAAAGTCAAGGACTAATTTGATAATTTCATAAAGTTAAGGACCAAAATGATTCATGCATAAAAAATCAAGGATCAAAGTGAGTATTAGCTCTTCTACAAAGCTGTGAACTATAATATCAATAAGTCAATGTCTCCTCTGCTATATTAGTTAGCTTTTATTCAATACCTTTTCTTTTTTTGGTCCAGAGGTGGGCCATGGGGGGCGGTCCCATCTTAGCAAGAGGGAAGGGGAGGGACATGGGAGCCTAGCTCTCTGGAAGTTGAACATTCTCCCATCTACTATCTGAGTGCATTGTAGCTAGGCACCAACCATTTTTGCCAATTTGACTATACCCTTATGTGTATTTTTTTGTTTTTTTGAGAGTTTAGAAAGTTGAGGGTAGAGGCTAGAGATAAATAAGCCCAATAGTGCTGCATGGACCTTAGATATTCTGGGTCCCACACTAAATGGAAGAATCCAAGATGCTACTATTATTTCCAAAATTTACAATATTTTGATTTTTTTTTTGTTGGCAACAATTTTTTTCTTTTAACTTTCTAGTAATTTAGTACATGTAAAATTCCTAAAAATATTACTTGTAGCATATATTGCTCTCTAGGTATTTTGGGGTTTTGGTATTACAATTTATTTGTTTATAGCAACTTTTGAAAAATAACTAGTTGGAAATGATTCCACTTAAAAAAAAAATTTACGGAATAATTCTATTGATTTTCTTTATTTATTTAATCTAATACCGAGTATTTAAGTAATACAATATTTTAGAAACTCCATCTTAGTTATTGTTTCCTTTCTTGTTATCTCATCTTCCATGAAAAAAAAAAATTACACGACATTTACTTCGGTTATCAATAATATTATGGGTGCCTTTACTTGAAAAAAAAATATTTTTAAGGCACAAATTCATTATAGAGTCTTATTTCAAAATTTAATTTTTCTAATTTATAAAAAAATAAAAACTATTTTAAAATTTTAAAATGTTTAAAATAATTTATTTAGTTATTTTAAATTTTTAAATATCTAAAAGTAATTAATTGTTAAAAACTGAAATATCACTTCAAGGAAACTTTATCCATAATATCAATAATTTAAATTTTGAAGTTGCTGTTTTGAAAAAGTAATTTTAGTATTATTCTCATCATTCTCCCCAAAATTGTGCGAACATGACTGATACTAAAATGAAATTTCACATGTATTTTTTTTTTTTGCTAATACTAATTTTTAGTCCCTATATACATGATCTAGATTTTAATTGTACTATCTTCACTAAAATAATTTTGATTTAAGTCCCTATACATTAAAAAAATTTTGGCTTAAATTCCTATGCACTAAAAATTTTTTAGTTTAGGGTCCTATAATATTATTGAGTTAGTCCTTGTGATTAAAAAAATATTAAATAGTGTTAATTTTTACTGATATAGTTAATGAAAGCTAATATAGGACATAGTAAAATTTGGTTGTGGTTGTTTCGGTTAAAGAAAAAGTTGTTTCGACACTATTTTGATCATTTTTCTATTTTTGAAAATGTTCATTTCAAGCCTAAAAAAAACCTAAAAGAAATTATTTTGGACCCACATTAATAATATATTATATTTATATCATATCCTATTAACCATTTCTACAAAAACTAACCTAGTCCAATCTACTAATCTACGACTGAAATATCTTTTATTCTTTTTATTTGAGCCACACAAAAGTTTTTTAAATTAATTTAAATAAAATTCAAATTTTATTATTTAATTTACATTTAATGCAATGCCTTGATTCTCTTCTTCACAAATATTTTTTAAATTGGCCATTACTGAAATCTCTCTCTCTCTATCAGTTCATTTATGCCACACAAAAATTTATTAATTTTCTTTAATGCAATCTCTATGATTATAATTTTTTTTATTAAATTTCATAATTTCTCTTTTTTATGTATATTCAAGAATACCATTATCCAAAATCACAAACAATATGTTATTAATTACCTTATTTATAAATTTATAAATTTTATTTACACTTTAAATATTATTTAAGATGTAATTATTTAGAGTATAAAAAAATATAATTATTTGGTCTCACTCCTTCAATATCATTGAAGTCATATATTATATTTTATTGATCCTCATATATGTATAATACTACTTTTTTTTACGAGATCGTATAATATTAAATGTTGACAAATATTGGTACAAATTTGTCAAATTTGAAAAAAGTATTATCATAATTTACTCTAGATAAACTAGTATCATAAATTATTGAAGAAAAAAATATACAAATGTCATCAATTAACATAGATAATGTAATTATTAAAGAATTATTATCTTAACTTATTTCGGTAGCAATTTATAATTTGAAGACAATGAGCAACAAAATGATTTTAACAATGCTTTTAATAATTCTTTTATATTTGTCTAATATAATTAAAATTTTAATCAAATTGTATAAAATTTTTTACTCTTTTTATAGAATTTAGATTTTAAAATTAAATTGAAATTGAGAAATTGCCAACTACTCTGTAAGATAGCATGTTCTTTAAAATTATTTAACTATAAGATAAAAGAAAACAAAAGAGTAGACGAAAGAAACTAATTTAATTTTTAATTATTTAATCTTTACTAAAAATTATAAGAATTCTTATCAAGTAAATTATATTTTTAATATTGAAGTATGAGATTAATTTTTATGTACTAATAATATAAAATAATTTTATATTATCAATTATTACTTAAAAATTGAAAGTAAATATCCTTATAAATGGATTATATTTTTAATAATGTGTTGTTATATCATTTTTTTTTTCAAAATTACTTTACTAGATACCCGAAAGATAGATAATAATTAAATAACTTTTTTTAGTTGTTCTGTCCTTATTAAAAAATTATAAGGCAGTATCTTTATAAAATAAATTATATTTTCAATAATAACTTACACAAAATACTTCTGTGAAATATCTTCATTAAAATTATTTTATTACTAGTTTAAAATTAGTATTTTATTTTGTTATTTATTCCTCACATAAAAGAAAAAAATTCCCTTTAAATTAATTAATAAATTAGAGATAAATTCCAATATAGGAGGATTGTAATTACTAAATAATATAAATCATATATATCATATAATTTATATCTATACATTGTACAGGTCATATACATTAATAATTTATTAATAACAAGCACTGACTCTTACCGAAAAATTATTGTAGAGACTATTTATATGTATATTGTATATTATTGTTCAAAAATAAATACTTCCCTCACCAAGAATCGTACCGACACTTTGTCCATTAATCCATTGCCATCAGTTACATATACCAGTAAACCAAGATTAGTTGCTACAATTTAATGCATATTTAATATATATTTGGGGATTACTTGTCTTCAAAAAATTTACCACGCACTCTAGCGACCACTGCTATTACCGTATCACTGGTATCAGTATCACAAACTCGCAATTCTCAATAGAAGCGAAACCGTAGCAGCGACAATCAAACATAGAAACCCCCTTGCCCCTTGAACCAAACCTTGATTCCGCTTAATGTTGTAGCAACAAAGGGTATGATTTATTGGCATATCTATCATCAGTTATATATGGCACCACATTTCATAATTAAAGTTTTGGAGTTATGTGGGTTATGATTAAGTTTATCTGCAACTCAAACCAAGTGGGCCCATAGTGTTTTCCCTTTTTTGCTTTCCTACAATTTCTTGCAAATGTATGTGTTGGAAAGTAAATATTTTGATGGTCATTGTGAAGGCCTGTCTAAGGACTGTTTATAGCGTGTTCAAAGGCCTGTTGATGATCCAAAATGGCAGACAAGACAGCTGGGAAGCATAAACACCGCAGGTACATGGCCGGGTCTTAAGGATGCATGCCGCCACGCTCGAAGATATACCTGTTAATGGCTGGTGGAGTTGCTGTCTTTGTTGACACTAACTTGGGCACTCGCATTGCTTTCAATGCCCATCAAGACATTACAGCTGGAGCACTCAAAAGTAAGATTCAATCTTCGTATTCTTTTTTTTTTCTTTTCTCTTCCTTTTGGGTCTATAAATTTTAGATTTTTGGTTCAGATAGATTACACTCTTTTGAATAGTTTGGTGATTGTGTTATTATAAGTTGTATCTTATGACCTGTGTCTCTTTAGCATATAAGAGATTAATTTTGGTGTATTGTGTAAACACTGTCTATCATATCTTATTAATATGTGAATTTTAATGTAGTAATTGTGACAGTGAAACAAGTTTGGTGAATCTTTTATGTTGATAATCTTTTGCACATGCTAAGAATCTTCTCTTCATAGATTTGTATTTCGTTAACATTATTTTAATTTTTATTTTCTGGGTTCTAATCTTACTTCATACCCTCATTCAAGCATTTGTGAGCATATCATGTGTAGTGTGTAGAAATGAAACTTCGCTCAATTTCCTCTTTCACTTTAGTTAAAGACAGTATTATCAAATCAAATTGTTCTCTCAACCATCATGGCCAAGCTGAAGGATGAGAACATTGACTTTCAGCTCCATATCTAGCAGGTTGGAAAGATGGAAGAAAAATAAAAAGATGACAATGAGTCTGAAATCTGGATTAATATAACATTATAGTGGAGAAAGCCTAGCATTTGGAAAAGCCTAGCATTTGGATCAACGAGTCTATATTTGGAAATTAGATGTATTTTGAAGATTAGCACTACTGCCTGACTGTTCAATCTTTAGCAAACTTTTGGTGGTGATGAACTGATGACGATAGTGTCAGCTCATACTTGGTTCTTTTTTTCCTGTTTTATTAAATCAAATAATGAACTCTCCTGGGGCTGGAAACCATTCTTGCTGGGTATATTCGCAACTTCCTGCTTCTCAATTCTGTCACTTGCAGAGCTGGCTGCTTCTAGTTTGGTGAGCATTCTGCCTATAACATTTAATGAGGGAGACATAGGAGTTCAAGCACTAGGGCTTCACCTTTCAATTTTGGGTAGTTTCTTATGGCATGTTCTACCCTTATACCACAAAGCTTGGGTTTCAGGTGGCATGTTCAAAATCTAGTGTTCTCTGAGTTTTAGTCTTTCTAGTTAATGCTTAGCCTCCAATTCAGGTTAGTTATTGTGCATAGTTTACAGTGTGGAAGTGGAACATGTTGACTCTTGATACATTGACATTATCCATGAACTTTAGAAAAGAAAAGAGCAGTGCATTGATGAAATTGCAGTTCGACCTAGAGTATATTAGGTTCTGACATGGACAAATAATTGGTGTGATGATTGTTCTGCAGGAAACGTTGAGAGAGTGCACTTCAGATGCTTACCAGATACAGGAGAAATCCAAGTTAATGGGTTAATGGTAAGTACTTTATGTCTTAGTATCTTTGTATTGTTTATGAACTTTGGCAACGATTTTGTGCTAAACAAATTACTGCATGCTCTGCTAGGTCAAGTGAAAATCCTCCTTCTACTACCTGCCCGATTCCCTGCCTATAAAGCATGCTTTCCCTGAGATGAGAAGAACATGGTTCCTTCATGTGGAAGTGCGGCATTTAAAGTGTTTGTGTATTTCATTTTGACCTCATGATGCGGTCATTCTTTCTAAACCTCAGGGCCTGATGACCTCAAATGGTGAGGATATATGCAAAAGTGAGGAAAAGAGAATAGAAGGGTTCCATGAAAATCACGTGCAAAATGCAGCCGGTAGAATGCAAGAAGAAGACAAACCTACTGGTGTGACAAATAAGAGCCAATACTCGATGCCGGAGAATAAAGTTGAAAATCTTGTTGAGTTGCATGCTAACTCAATCCAAGGCAGTCTCACTAAGATGTCAACACAAGTGATATCTGTCACTGGTATAATCAATAAATATTTTTCAGGTTTCAACGGGATAGACAATGTTAGCAGCTCTTCAATCTCAGATGTTACATCCAAAGCTGTTCATAGTGAGATTGAATTTCAATCAAAAACTAGACCACACAGTTGCTCAAAGAGACAAATTAATTCCTTGCCACAGTTAACTGCCAAAACACCTCCACAAGTTTTGCATCTACCATTGCATGTTGAGTTGGTTTCCAAAAATTCTGGGGACAAAAAGAGAGGATCCAAAGTTGGGAAACGCCTTCTTGTTGCTTCTAGAAGTCTTGGGGTTTCTCCCATTAAGCGCAGTCCTGCGCTTTCTTTCTATAAATTTAAAGATAGAAGTGTATTAGAGTACAAGTCTCAAATCAATGGTTCAATATTTTCTATCAGTGAGAGTGATAATTGACATTATAATGTAGACTATCAAAAGGGTGTAAATATGAAGTGAAAAATTGTATTTTGTTCTACTTATGTGGGCAACAGCTTTTTATATTAGACTTTTGATTTAGTATTTTCACGGGGGGTGTTTGTGGCAAAATGTTTAAAATTTACTTGTGGATGAGAAGAAAGCAAATAGATGTGCAGTTAACTGGCAGTTTGTTACTGCTAAGATCTTGAGATTTTGTTAGAAAGATGTTACATTTTTTTTTGGTGAGAAGTATCCTGTTAAGTTTGGCGCATTTGAGCCGTTCATGAGACTAACTCTCATTTGAACGTGGGAGCACAAAATTTATACAATTTTTTTACAAGAGTTGTTTGTTTAAAATTTGAGCTCACAAATTTTTTTTAAGAGGTTAAAGTTGTTTACCATCTCAATTGACCCTTTACAAGTAAATGTTTAATGTTAATCGTTCCTGAATGTTGGTCTAAGCAAGCAGCTTTTTAGCTAGCTTAGAAGTCTTGATGCAAAAGAATGAGGCAAGGAGCGTGTCAAATAGTTATCAGTTTTTGTAGGATTGTTAAGTCAATCCACCATGGCACTATGTAAAATTTGAGTTATCTATTGGACACTTATCCTTTGTCCTTTGTCTGTGTAAAAATAACGTTTAAAAAATTACTTTGTGCTGTGTCTCGTGTATGTATACTTTCCGTAAATATGATTGAGGAATTATACTGTTGATCACATTCATTGCTGTTATTAACTGTAGCCAATTCATCATCAAGAAAAAAAAAACAGAAAAACGTTTCAATCCATATCTAAGGCCTGTTTGATTGTTTGGTAAGTACTTAATGTTTCAAGAAAATTTTGACTGTTTTGTACTCAAAGTATAATGTGTGTTTGAACAAGTTTATATTTTTTAAGTTCAAAAAAGTTCATAATTAAACGCTTTTTGGACCAAAAAAAGGAAGAAAAGAAAACAATCAAGTTCTAAAATTAAGTTGTTATTATCAAATAGAGAAATACCATATGCTATAATCCAAACACACCAATTATATGCTAAAAATTCTTGAATTGTTGTGATGAAAAATCTCAAAGTTACAGGTTCTGTACTGCCGCAGCTACATGGTTCAAGTTTACAATATCTCTTCCATCTGAAGTAAGATCAAATGCTAGAATTTATTTAATAAAAAAGTACTTCATGTGACAAAGACATTTGGAATAACCTTCATATTCTTTCTGCCTTCTTAGCCTCACGCAGCTACCCGGATAACTTCATGAATCATGAATATTAACCTCCTTTCCAACGGTTCTCGTACAAGAAGGTGTGGTACCATCATATAGTAATTTTTCTTTGCAGAATTCCCAGTTTTCACATGCTTCTATAATATTTATTTCGTTATAACTTGTAAGCACGAAGAATCATGAACGCTCCTAAACACGAAGAAATATGTAAACCCGAACGAACAATTTTCCTTTAGGTTATACCCGAATGAACAATTTAACAACCGTTTTGTGTATGAAATATATTTGTAGGTTAAAGTCGCAAACATTTTTCATATCGATGATAAGCATATACTGGATGATTAATGTGTAAATGTGATGATAAAAATAATAGTGATGGGATATCACCATTGCAATTTAAATGGCATGACAAATATGATTATATAACGTACAGGGTAAAAAGATTAGTGCATATTTTGGTGTACATATATATAAAAAAATTAGATCGACAATATAATAGCTCAATACCAAGTGTCGTACGCACCAAAAGAAAAACCAAAAACCCGTCCTCTATCTCAAAATGAAAGAAATCAAAAGCTTTGGAGTTTGGAATTATTATTATTATTATTATTATTATTATTTGCGGGAAAGAGTTTGGAATTAATTACTGCCCAAATTTCAAAATAAACACTAGAAGAGAGAAAGTTAAAGCAGGGAAAAAAAACCCACAAAGAAGGGCAGGTGCCAACTACATCCTCCATGGGAGAGAAAACGTAAAGTTTCATTAGGTAAGACAAAAGAAATAATTCAGTGGGAAAAAGAAATTTCTAAAGGAGATTAATAACCTCCAGATCAAAAAAGTAAAATCAACGATAGGTATTAGATTACCAAAGTCGAAATCCAAGCCGTTAATGGAGATAAATCCAATGGCTAGAGGAAAAGAAGCATTTGAGTGGCGATTTTTTTATTTGAAAGCTTGTTTATGAGTTTTTTTTTTTTTTTTTTTTTTTTTTTTTTTTTTTTATCCCTCATTTTATTTTGGTCAATTCTATCCCTCATTCAGTTGTTGGTCGAGATTGACCGCAGACCTAAATTTTCTATAATAATTTCATAAAGACCCCACCGTTTTATGGAAAATGTATATGATCATCCTAGTTATAAAAGTATTTCGTTTTATAACAAAAGAAAAGTTAAAAAAATACAACTCAATCAATGTGAGTTGTTAGCTTCAAAATTGAACGATGTGTAATTTCCTTCTAAACCGTAAATAATCTTGTTTTGTGTAATTGCCTTTTTTTCTTTTCTTTTGGTGTACAAGAAATAAAAAGGCAATTGCTTCAAGTGTAATTGTTGAAGTTAAAAATAGTTTCTTTGGGCTTTAAGTCCCGGTGCGTATAAAAAAATATTTTATGATATAACTTATTTGAAAAACTCTTTGGAAATTAATTTTTTAATTTCTACAAATTATTTACTATTTTTAAAATTATAGTTTCTTAATTTAACTTGATTATTTTAATTTAGAACGAACTTACGCTTAAGGAAGAGACAAAAAAAGAAGATAATTTTGAAGCACTATTAATATAAAAGAGTTTTATGATATTATCTGATCACATACTTGTATTTATAAGATTTAAAAATAATGAGTGATTGAGTCAAATATCTTCGTTAATATGATAAATGTAATTGAATGTTTGTATAAAACTTTTTATACTGACATTATATTAAAATTAGATTCAAAATGAAAAAAAAAATAATAACGAAATAAATAAAAAAAAAGAGAAAAGCTATGGAGTTTTTTTTGGTACATTCATGGCATTAAAATTTGAATATAAAATTTCATAAAGATTATTCAAAATTTTCACCATTATTACTCGCACACTCCTAGGGATGCCTTTTTTTTTTTTTTTGGGATGTACCCCACTCTTAGTGACCTGAAGAGTTACAAGTTTCCTTATTGGATATCTCATGGTAAAAAAAAAAAGAAAAGAAAAGGGAAGAGTTAAAAAAATACTTCAATTCCTTTATTAACGTCTTTGAAAAAGATAATCCCAATGTTGTCTAACATGGTCATTGTAAATTAGTGAGTATGATGGAGGGCTTTTCATTTTTTTTATTATGGTGTTATGGTGATATAATGATCACAATGTCGATTATTTTGGTTATTTATGTTAATGTGGATTTAGGGTTTCTTAATCCGCCCAATAACAAGTAAGATTACAAAAATTTTTAACTCACTCGAATTCCTACCAAGTGTTAGGCGAATTTTGAGATAAAAAAAAAATAAAAAGCAACTAAAAAGGAGTTGAAAAGCAAGACTCTATCGATAGTTTGACGAATTCTATGACATTGTTGCTATAGGAATATTTGCGACACTGGTACTTCACGGACTCTAAAAAGCTAATCGAGATGCTACCAACTCTTGGGTAGATTTGATGTACAGGACATGACAGGGAATCTTTTCAACTTTGACCGAAATGCTGCCCTTCCTTGGGCAAATTTTGAATGGTCGGGGTTATTGTTCAATTGCATGCAAGCTCCTCTAGTGCTAGAGTATATATAGGGGGAGTCACTTGTGAGCCATGGCGAAAATGTTACAGAGGGTCTCGGAGAAGAGAAATTTTGAGGGTGCAAAAAGTGACAAAAGTTAGTGTGAGAGTGTGAGTTGGTTAGTCTGTGGTGAATGAAAAAAGAAAGGGTTTGAAGAAGAAAAAAAGGATTTAGTGTAATAGAATGAAAAAAAGAAAAAGAAAAAAGTCCTATAGTAATGCCGCAATAAAGGAGAAATGATACAACAATTGATCTAAACCATCATATTTTTGAGCATATTTGTCGTGATAATATAATGTACTTTTTTGTTCGAGATTATTGTTGCCTTGGTTGGAAATTTATTGTAAAATATTATTGTATAAGCTGCCTTTCCTTTAATAAAATAAAAGAAGCTTTCTTTTAACTTCTTGTATTAGATTTATTTTGGTTTTTTACTTTTTTTTCACTTTAATTTCTTTTTAATATTATGATTTTTTTTTTTTTTTGGCAAGAGACCAATAATAATAACATAAAAGTAAGTTTTGAATACATAATTTAGATATTTAATTTCTAAAATATTTTATAAAAGACTAAACATAAAAGATTAAAAGTAACATATATATCAAAATCCATCCACTGAAGATTTTATATTTTACAATAAAAAATTATTTTTCGAGTATATATTTTGAATATGTGTAGCTTAATAATTTTTTTTGTTGCAACAAATTACAATATATATTTATATATATATATTTAGGTTTTTACTTTTTTCACTTTAATTTATTTTTTGATATTATATTTTTTTTTCAAGAAAAGACAAATAACAAAAAAGTATGTTTAGAAATTTTTTAATATATAATTTAGAATTTAGATAGTTAAAATTTAATGATATTCAAATTTTAATTTATAAATATTTAAAAAATAATTTCTAATTTTTTATAAAGATTTATAAAAATTTAATTTCTAAAATATTTAAGATTTAAATTATATATGTAGTTTATAAATTTTTATTGGATAGTATTGGTTTGGATAATCAAGCAGTGATTAAAATATTGTAGCAATTCATATAATTTAGCAATCAATATTATATGTATATCTTATTTTTGTAATTTTATAATGCAGACACAGTTTTGTGGCTGCTATATGAGATTCCTTCTCTTTCTACCTTGATTCCACTCCCTGTGTGGAACAAATGTGTAGTGTGCTCAGCTATCACTACCCTTGTATACTTCGAGGCAGTTGAGTAGCACTTGAGTGACTGGGTCATGTGTTAATTCAGCCTTTATCAAGTTGTTCCATCCAAGCCCTCAGACTAGGAGTCTCTCATAACCAAGACTTAAGGGGGTAAGTTCAAATGGAATTGGATAATTATGCATGGACAATGGATTGAGACATGGGTTAGGCATTCCAAGAACATAACGCATTCGGATGTCATTATTGATTACACGCTTTCCTTAGAATATTTGTAGTGGTATAGGCAACACTCTATGACTGGGAGTAGGTGGTTATCTAGAGATGTTTGCTTGCAAGATCCATGCCAGTTGGGAATTCCTCAAATGCACCAATCGTATCACCATATGTTGCCCCTCTAGTAGCCAATCTATATGGACCCACCAAGATACTCTGTTGATCTTAGATTATTTCATGCTAATGCTGGGTGTACTCGATAGAATCTTTGTCAATCGAGATTATGTATGTCGATTCATCTAGCTTGTCATTGAATGTCGAAAACTTTCATGCAGATTATCATGTTCAACCCAAGGCCTACCCTACAAGGCTACTTAGCTCAACGGACAGCCCCTATTCACATTCCTATGTTCTTCGATCTAAATGAGCCAGCAGACCCACTTATGCAAGTTAGTGAATGTAGTTATGGATGACCGAGTGGATGAGGCAGCGGACCACCCTATGGAGGAGGCAGCAAACCATCCAGTGGACTCACATATAGAGTTAGGTGATGATGTATACATTCCAATTAATGATCTCATGGGGATGCCACCTTTGAGTTCTCAGTGTCACGACCCTCCATGGGCCATGACTGGCGCATAGGGAATTTCCATTCCCTAGCAAGCCTAACCAAAATTCTACGTAAAAACTGACAGAGTTTCCCCTGAAACTAGGACATTCCCAATTATACAAAATCTGCAAAATTATCCAGACAATCCAGCATAGCTTAAACACAATTGTACATATCTATGTACATACATATATATACAGTTTGGAAACCTTACATACATAAGACTATCAAAAAGAGTTGTATAGCTAAAGTAAGTTCAACAAAATAATACACATTGCTTCACTAAGTCAAAATGAAAAACTAGATTGATACAACACAATTCTAATCCAACCCCGGACCCTGCCTGTAGTTCATGGAGCACTATATCAACACAAGCCATGGCTATACAAACAATAATCCAAAAGAGAAGCCAAGGCCCTTCCAGTGGCTCACCAAAATGAAACAAGCAGAAATCCTAGTGAGCAGGAGGAGCAGAACCTGCCTCAACGGCTAAATCTGAAATAGATAAGGAAATCACAGGGTGAGTTATAAAACTCAGTGAAAAATAATGTACTCATAGGTGGCATGAGACAAGCAAAAACATCCAAACTATACTTTAAATTATGAAGACAAAATATACATATTTTCTCTCAACAAAAGAAGTTCTGAAATATTGAGTTCATATCATGATAAAACTTCAAGGGAGAATCCTATTCCAGAAATAGCTGCCTGACTGGGTGGCCCTGTGGCCTAACTCCAACAGTAAATACTAACTTCACGCCTGTGCGTGTCTATAATCTTCCGGACATGTTGGCCGACATGTCGGGCTAGCAATCACCTCACTAGCTGGGTTATACGAGGTGCACCAAGGCTAATGCTACTGTCATTAGCAAACAGTTCTATTACAGTTTCCTCCCTTTTAGGAAAACTTTACTTATAATAAAATCCTTATCAATAAGTTCTTCTTTTAATCTAACATATACGTTCGTACTATAGCATTAATGCATAATGAGAATTTAGATAACTTTCACATTCTAGCACATGTAATTCTTAAGTCTTGTGTCATGCTCATAACATTTAACATACACTGAATGTAAATTCTAATTAGTAAACTAGAGTTTAACATAGTTTCATGAAGAATTTAATTCCAAACTAAAAACAATATAAATTTGAATCATTTTTCAAAGTGGTTAGCAACATGAGCTTGTATCATACATGTATAACTTCATATAAAAATTTATCTATGAGTATACTATTCATGCACAGCCAAGATCTCAAATCAAGAGCTTAAGTGGGTGGTGCCTCTGAGCCAACTGGAGTCTCCCTGGAAGGGTCCAAAGCTACAAAACATATAAAACTAACATAATAAGCTTCTAGAATTCAAACTCAACCGCCAATCAACACCCAAACATATAATCCCCAAATTGAGCCCTAACTTTCTTCACCCCCAAACCCATACTCCACTCCAAGCAACAAAAATTAACCAATCTATGGCTAAAAGGAGGTAGAGAGTAATGATAATTTACCTTAAAGCCTTGGAAAGAGAAGTGGAGTAAGGGAGGAGTTTTGGGTCTCCTCCACCTTCCTCTTTCTCTCACTTCAAGAAGGTAGAGAGAGAGAGAGCTCAAGGAAGATGATGATGGTGGTGATGATGAAGAAGAAGATGTGAGAGGATGGATTTGTGAGGAAATCCAAAGGGAAAGATGATGGATTAGAGAGATAAGTGAGAGTGGAGGGTTTTTAAAGAGAGGAACCTAAGAGAGAGAGAGTTTGAGTGAAAATGAGGGAGAGAGAGCCGAAACTCACTCAAAAAGTCGGACAGTGGGTGCCTAGGCGGTCATCTTCGAGCGCCTGGGCGCCCAAACCCCTGAAACCCAACATGCTTATAACACTGCTGGCGCTTAGGCGCCCACTTAGGCGCCCAAAGTTGGCACCTAGGCGCTGGCACCCTGAAATTTTTTTTTTCCTACACATATTTCTAAACATATATCTAATCCAATAACTTCTAAATACACAAAAATACTAATCTAAAAGATTATATCGAATCCTAAGGCATAACATTCTCTCCCCCTTAAAGAAATTTGGTCCTCCAAATTATGCTATATTTACCTTGAGGCTTAAATAAGTACGGATACTTAGAACGCATTGCATCTTCAGATTCCCAAGTGGCTTCTTCGATTGTGTGATTCCTCCATATCACCTTCACTGAAGTTACTTCCTTTGAGTGCAATTTCTTTTCTTGCCGATCCACTATCACTATCGGTTCCTCTTCATAGCATAGATTCTCGTCCAATTGAACCATTTGTGGTTCAAGGACATGAGAAGGATCATGCATATACTTTCGAAGCATAGAAACATGGAAGACTGGATGAATCAAGGATAAATCGGGTGACAAGGCTAATCTATAAGCCACTATACCAATCCGCTCTAGAACTTCAAAGGGACCGATATAACATGGGCTAAGTTTTCCCTTCTTGCCAAACCTCATCACACCTTTCATAGGAGAAACTCTAAGAAAAACACGATCTCCAACCGAAAACTCCAATTCTCGTCTTCGATTATCCTCATACGCTATCTGCCTACTCTGAGTGGCTAAAAGTCTTTCCTTTATGATGCGAACCTTTTCCAAGGTGTCTTGGACTAAATCTGGCCCCAGAAGCTTAGCCTCACCAATTTCAAACCAACCAATCGGAGATCGACAACGCCTTCCATATAACGCTTCAAAAGGTGCCATTTGAATGCTTGATTGGTAGCTATTGTTATAGGAGAATTCAATCAGAGGCAAGAAACGGCTCCAATTCCCACCAAAATCCAAGACACAGGCCCTTAGCATATCCTCTAAAATTTGAATAGTCTTCTCGGATTGTCCATCTGTCTGAGGATGAAAAGCAGTGCTGAGATCCAAACGTGTGCCTAGGGCCTCTTGAAAGGCTTTCCAGAAATGAGAGGTGAATTGAGGCCCCCGATCCGAGATAATCGATATGGGTACCCCATGCAATTTAACTGTCTCATCAATATACATTTGTGCATACTAAACCACACTAAAAGTGGTTTTCATCGGGAGAAAATGAGCAGGCTTTGTCAATCGATCGACTATCACCCAGATGGAATCAAATCCCTTAGAGGTCCTTGGTAATCCGGTGACAAAATCCATTGTAATGCGCTCCCACTTCCATTCTGGTATTTCTATTTGTTGGTGAAGACCAGCTGGCCTTTGATGTTCTGCCTTGACTTGCTGGCAGACTAAACATCGAGAAACAAAGTCGCCAACATCTTTCTTTAGACCTTCCCACCAATATAATTGCTTCAGGTCTTGGTACATCTTAGTCGAACCTGGATGAATGGTGTATCTGGAATTATGAGCTTCTTCAAGAATGATTCTTCTCATTTCACTCACATCAGGCACACATAAACGGTTACCATGCCTTAAAGCACCTTCTTGATCTAAGGTGAAATCAGAATTCTTGCCACTTTGAACATCTTCTATTAGCTTCCTTAACTTGGGATCCTTGCTTTGAGCTCCTCTAATTTGTTTAATTAAAGAAGACCGAGCTTTAAGATAAGCCACAAGTGCTCCATACTCCTTCAATTCAAACTATACACCTTCTGACTCCAACTTGTGAATTTCTTCTATTAAAGGTCTTTTAATAAGAGTTATGTGGGCTAAACTACCCATTGATTTCCTATTCAAAGCATCTGCCACAACATTTGCTTTTGCCGGGTGGTACAATATGCAGCAATCATAATCCTTTAACAATTCCACCCACCTCCGCTGCCTCAAGTTCAAATCTTTCTACTGGAATATATATTTAAGGCTCTTGTGATCTGTGTAAATCTCACAAGCCTTGCCATATAGATAATGCCGCCATATCTTTAAAGCAAAAACAACTGTTGCCATCTCCAAGTCATGGGTGGGATAATTTTGCTCATGCTTCTTAAGTTGTCTTGAAGCATAAGCAATTACCCAACCATGCTGCATCAAAACACACCAAAGACCTACCCTTGAAGCATCACAATACACCGAGAATCCACCTAGACCTGAAGGCAAAACAAGAACTGGAGCTGTGGTTAAGCAAGTCTTGAGCTTCTGAAAGCTCTCCTCACAAGCATCCGTCCACTGAAACTTCACATTCTTTTGGGTTAGCTGAGTCAATGGTGCTGCAATCTTGGAAAAATCTTTGACAAAACGACGATAATAACTAGCTAACCCTAAGAAACTATGGATCTCTGTGACTGTGGTAGGTCTTGGCCACTGTTGTATAGCTTCAACCTTTTTAGGGTCCACCATAATTCCTTCCTTAGACACTATATGACCCAGAAATGCTACCTTATCCAACCAAAATTCACATTTGGAGAATTTAGCATATAGATGATGATCCCTTAGAGTTTGAAGGGCAATTCTCAAATGCTGCTTGTGCTCTTCTTGGCTTTTGGAGTACACAAGGATATCATCGATAAAGACGACTATGAAGCGATCCAAGAAAGGTTTAAAGACACAGTTCATCAAGTCCATAAAAGTAGCTGGAGCATTGGTTAACCCAAAGGACATTACCAGGAACTCGTAATGTCCATAACGGGTACAAAAAGCAGTTTTTGGAATATCCGCTTCTTTAACCTTCAACTGGTGATACCCAGAATGAAGGTCGATCTTGGAAAAGCAAGAAGCTCCTTAGAGTTGGTCAAATAGGTCATCTATGCGAGGCAAAGGGTACTTGTTACGCACTGTCACCTTGTTCAGTTGACAGTAATCCACACATAACCTTAGAGACCCATCCTTCTTTCTTACAAATAACACGGGAGCACCCCATGGAGAAGTACTTGGACATATGAAACCCTTGTCTAACAAGTCTTGCAACTGCTCTTTCAATTCTTTTAATTCTGTCGGTGCCATGTGATAAGGGGGTATGGAAACAGGTTGAGTATTCAGGAATACATCGATTCCAAACTCAATTTCTTTGTTTGGCGGCATTCTAGGCAATTCTTCTGGAAATACATCCAGAAACTCCCTGACTACAGGAACTTGTTTTACATTTGGGATTTCGGCCTTAACATTCTTAACCACAGCAATATAACCCTCACTTCCCTTGCTCATAAGCTACAGAGCATTAAAAGAAGAAATTAAGTTGGTAGGAGTGATACAATTACTCCCTCTATAAATAAATTGTAACTGCCCAGGAATCTCAAATCTCACTTCCTTCGAATGACAATCCACTGTGGCATGACAAGAAGCTAACCAATCCATTCCTAGGATAACATCAAAATCAACCATGTCTAAGAGCATTAAATCAATTAGGGTGTCCATACCGCACACACAGACCACGCAAGATTTGAATACCAACTGAACCAAGAGTGATTGCCCCATAGGGGTACCAACCCAGAATGGATCGTCTAATTTTATGGGATGCTCACCAAATCAGGAGGCAAAGTAAGAGGACACATATGAATGTGTAAATCCCGGATCAAACAACACATGAGCATTATATGAATGTACTTGAAGTATACCTGCCACTACCGCATTAGAAGCTTGAGCATCTTGACGTGTCAAAGCATACAGGCGTGTTTGTCCTCTTCCTACCCTCCCGACTCCTCTATCGCTGGCATTCCTACCACTAGTCCTTCTACCAGCTACCCCAGAAGTGGCACCCTGAGATGGTGGGGAGAAAGAAGTAGATGGAGTGACTAGTGGAACAGAACCTTGACTAGATCCGCCTATCAGCTGGGGGCAATCTTTCTTAAAATGGCCTTCTTGACCGCAACCAAAACAAGCTGTTGATCCCTTACGACACGCGCCTGAATGCGGTTTGCCACAACTCTGGCAATGTGGCCGTGCTTGGCCAGAATATTCGAGTCCAGGTGTACTTTGCTGTAATGCACCACCGGCTTGAGATGCTAAGATAGGAAAGTTCACTAGATTTGGCCTAGATGGTGCAGCCCCTCCCAAGTGAACCCACTGCTGGCCCTGAGGAACCTGAACTCCTCCAGAACTCGAAACACCAGAAAAGAAACCCTTAGTCTTTGGCTTCTTAGTTGCTTCCTTAGAGGCCTTTCTCTCCATTTTACCAGACTCAATTAGCAATGCGGCATTCACCACTTCAGCATATATAATCTTGCCAATCTGAGGAGCTAGGGTGGTGAATAAAGGATCTACCAACCTGCGAATGAATCTCTCGACCTACAGTGCTTCAGTGGCCACTAGATGAAATGTATAGCGAGAGAGCCGTGTAAACTCCATGTCATATTCTGTAACTGACATTCCTGGTGTTTGCTTGAGCTTCTCAAAGTCGGCTGCAAGATTTGCCCTCTTGCTAGCAGGGAGAAATCGAGCCATAAAAATATCTGAGAATTCCTCCCAAGTAAGAGGAGGTAAAATAGCTGATCTCCCCCTTCGGAGGGTTTCAAACCACTGCTCTGCTATCCCGTCCAAACGATAGGCCGCTAACTACACTGCCTTTGTGGTTGAACATTCAAGGACTCGAAGAGCCTTGAGAGTCTTATCCAAAAATAGTTAAGGGTCCTCCATAATAAGATTCCCCATAAAAGTAGGGGGCTCCAACTTAAGAAAGTCTTGGACTGTGACATCCCGTCCCATTAGAGGTAAAACTTGCACTCGTTCTGGGGCTATCGGTGTTGCAGCTGCCTCTTGGGGTTGTCCTCCAACTCGCCTCTAATCAGCCATCATTCCCACTAGAGTTTCAATAGCCTGGTGGACTCCGCGGATCTCCGCAACCACTTCAGGCATAGCCCCAGCAGGGGCGGGGTCCTCTACTTGCCTGGCCATTCTACCACGGCCTCGACCCCTTGCTCGACCACGACCCCTCCCTCTTTGCACTGGAGAGAAGGCTCGGTCTGACTCAGCATCAGGGGTTTCTTGATTTGAGGCCCTTCGGGCCTAAGTACGTCTCCTTGGTGGCATCTCCACCTATTAAAAGAGAGCTTGATTAACACATTCTTAAGATTAACAAGACCAAGATAAGAATACTTAAAACAAGAATACAAGAATAAACTTCCTAAAGGCCTCGGGTAGTGTCACGTCTGGTAAAAATGGGCCGGCTTCCATTTACACAGTCGTGATTACACCTAAGGACACTTGCTCCATGAATCACAGGAAAACCTAGGCTCTGCTACCACTTCTGTCACGACCCTCCATGGGCCATGACTGGCACATAGGGAATTTCCATTCCCTAGCAAGCCTAACCAAAATTCTACGTAAAAACTGACAGAGCTTCCCCTGAAACTAGGACATTCCCAATTATACAAAATTTACAAAATTATCCAGACAATCCAACATAGCTTAAACACAATTATACATATCTATGTACATACATATATATACGGTTTGGAAACCTTACATACATAAGACTATCAAAAAGAGTTGTATAGCTAAAGTAAGTTCAACAAAATAATACACATTGCTTCACTAAGTCAAAATGAAAAACTAGATTGATACAACACAATTCTAATCCAACCCCGGACCCTGCCTGTAGTTCATGGAGCACTATATCAACACAAGCCATGGCTATACAAACAATAATCCAAAAGAGAAGCCAAGGCCCTTCCAGTGGCTCACCAAAATGAAACAAGCAGAAATCCTAGTGAGCAGGAGGAGCAGAACCTGCCTCAACGGCTAAATCTGAAATAGATAAGGAAATCACAGGGTGAGTTATAAAACTCAGTGAAAAATAATGTACTTATAGGTGGCATGAGACAAGCAAAAACATCCAAACTATACTTTAAATTATGAAGACAAAATATACATATTTTCTCTCAACAAAAAAAGTTCTGAAATATTGAGTTCATATCATGATAAAACTTCAAGGGAGAATCCTATTCCAGAAATAGCTACCTGACTGGGTGGCCCTGTGGCCTAACTCCAACAGTAAATACTAACTTCACGCTTGTGCATGTCTATAATCTTCCGGACATGTTGGCCGACATGTCGGGCTAGCAATCACCTTACTAGCTGGGTTATACAAGGTGCACCAAGGCTAATGCTACTGTCATTAGCAAACAGTTCTGTTACAGTTTCCTCCCTTTTTGGAAAACTTTACTTATAATAAAATCCTTATCAATAAGTTCTTCTTTTAATCTAACATATACGTTCGTACTATAGCATTAATGCATAATGAGAATTTAGATAACTTCCACATTCTAGCACATGTAATTCTTAAGTCTTGTGTCATGCTCATAACATTTAACATACACTGAATGTAAATTCTAATTAGTAAACTAGAGTTTAACATAGTTTCATGAAGAATTTAATTCCAAACTCAAAACAATATAAATTTGAATCATTTTTCAAAGTGGTTAGCAACATGAGCTTGTATCATACATGTATAACTTCATATAAAAATTTATCTATGAGTGCACTATTCACTCATAGCCAAGATCTCAAATCAAGAGCTTAAGTGGGTGGTGCCTCTGAGCCAACTGAAGTCTCCCTAGAAGGGTCCAAAGCTACAAAACATATAAAACTAACATAATAAGCTTCTAGAATTCAAACTCAACCGCCAATCAACACCCAAACATATAATTCCCAAATTGAGCCCTAACTTTCTTCACCCCCAAACCCATACTCCACTCCAAGCAACAAAAATTAATCAATCTATGGCTAAAAGGAGGTAGAGAGTAATGATAATTTACCTTAAAGCCTTGGAAGGAGAAGTGGAGTAAGGGAGGAGTTTTGGGTCTCCTCCACCTTCCTCTTTCTCTCACTTCAAGAAGGTAGAGAGAGAGAGAGCTCAAGGAAGATGATGATGGTGGTGATGATGAAGAAGAAGATGTGAGAGGATGGATTTGTGAGGAAATCCAAAGGAAAAGATGATGGATTAGAGAGATAAGTGAGAGTGGAGGGTTTTTAGAGAGAGGAACCCAAGAGAGAGAAAATTTGAGTGAAAATGAGGGAGAGAGAGTCGAAACTCACTCAAAAAGTCGGACAGTGGGTGCCTAGGCGGTCATCTTGGCGCTGGCGCCAACAAACTGAAATGCTTTCAATTGTCTTGACAATGGCGCTGGGCAGTTTCTAGCACCTGAGCACCCAAACCCCTGAAACCCAACATGCTGATAACATTGCTGGTGCCTAGGCGCCCAAATCTGGCACCTAGGCATTGGCACCCTGAAATTTTTTTTTCCCACACACATTTCTAAACATATATCTAATCCAATAACTTCTAAATACACAAAAATACTAATCTAAAAGATTATATCGAATCCTAAGGCATGACACTCAGGCTGCAGTTGCTATTGCAAACTGGGATTATGATTGTGATCTTTATGTAGGAGGTTTGGAACCTTGATTTCAGGGCTATGGCTTAGACTGACCATCCACTCAGTGATGTGGCTTTAGCAAACCATCCACCCTAGAGGTGGTGCCGACTCTTATTAGGGTTGAG
This sequence comes from Pterocarpus macrocarpus, assembly GCA_031439585.1. Taxonomy (NCBI): domain Eukaryota; kingdom Viridiplantae; phylum Streptophyta; class Magnoliopsida; order Fabales; family Fabaceae; genus Pterocarpus; species Pterocarpus macrocarpus. Next base: position 13,691,394 of record CM062516.1, on the reverse strand, counting down.
GAGTGGCAATGGTGATGGAGCAGTAGAACAAGGTGTAGGGTCTCCAGGAATATGAGGACGATTGAACCGAGGAGGAGGGAGTTGCGGAGGGTGAGGGTGGTGATGGAGTTGAGATTGGTGGGGTTGGTGAGGGTGGTTAAGGTAGTGAGAGGAGAGAACAAAGAGGAGGAGGGAGGTTCAGTCTATGCAGTCTTATTAGATTCCTCTACAGATTTATAGTTTCATTGATAAAAAGGAAAAAGAAGAGCAAAGGGCATACATAGTTCAGTTTCTATGTAGTTTGTTTGTTTGCATACTTTTTGTGTACATTTAAATTATCTTTCATATTCTATTATTTTGTGTAATTTTGTGTATATTTAAATCATCTCTCATACTTTATTATTTAAACCTTAAACTCTATATTTAAATCATTCGCCAAAGTAGAAATTTGGGGGAAAAAACGCTGTCTCAAAATCCTATCAACATGTGGTAAGATGTTAAGACAATGTTTTTTACTTAAAATCCTACCAACATATGGTAGGCTTTTGAGACAATATTTGTTCTCTCAAAATCCTACTCCAACTAGATTGTCTAACAAATCTTGTCCCAAAATTTTTTATTTCCTCTAACCACAATCATACTCATAGTTGGGTGGATTGTGTAACAAATTTCCCCTTCCGGAATTTCTACCTTTTGTGTGGTGGAATCTCCAAACAAAAACCATAACTCCGTAATAATTTCCAAATTTTATTTCAAATTAATCTTTCGACACCCTGCCACACCCCCTCCCTAAAGACAACAGTAGCTCCATTACGCCACTTAGACACCAGCACCCCTTGCGGCATCAATTCCCTCAAACACCACCCACTAGTGGCGGCGGCGCATAAATAGTAGCGCCCAACAGCAACTTCTTCTCCAGCGGCAATGAAGGGTGGCATGTTGCGATGAAGCCTGGTTTTGAATTTGAGTGTTTTTTGGGGGGGGGGGTAAAGATGATTTAAGTTTCTTCCTTTTGTTCTTGGGGTATTGATGTTTTGTATTTCTTTCTTGAGACCTTGATGTGGTTGTTTTGGTTTCTTGGTTATTTTATTTTTATTTCTTTTGTTGAATCTTTTGTGCATGAAGCTTATAGGTAGCAACCATCAGAGACAATATTCCACCAGTAGCAAAGGATAAAGGAGGAGAGGGTGAAACGGGAAAAGCAATTCTAATTTTTTTTTAATTGTGAAATATAAACTTTAATTATTTTACAATTATTTTTTTAATATCCATGATGAAATCTAGCTCAACATGGACCATGGTAGGAGATCATGACACATGAAAACTTGGAGGGTAACATCAGAAAATCTTTATCCCCTTTTTTATTGCCTTCTTCCCTTTCCATCTCTGAAGGAAGGGATCTATCTTTTGGAGCCATAAGCCATATATAGTGTCGCACTCACACGCACACTCGCATTGAGACAGAGTATAGTCGCTTCAATTTTCCAACTCCTTTCCCCCTTCCACTATTTAAACTCACACCAAACAACCCCTTACTCCATTCCACTGGTGCTTGCTAAATGAACCATTCCCAGTGTCAGTGTAAGCAAGCAACACCACCATCAGTGGCAAGTGCCAATTCTCTACACTACTGAGAGAGGGCTTTTTTATTATTTTAAAATTAAAAAAATATTATTTATGTATATACACTTTTTCAAGATTTTTTTTCCAAAATATCCTAATTTTTTGGATTATAGTGAATATAATTCAAGTTAGATTGAATTCATTACAGGGAAATTTTAATAGGCACGGAATTTGATCTAAGTTAGATCAAATTCAGTACTATTCACATGAATAGTATTGAATTCAATCTAACATAAATCGGTGCTAGATTATTAGGTGGAGTTTAGGGTGGACTCAAAAATTTTGGGTCCATGGTGGATCTAGTTTAGTTAAATGACCAAATAGTATGGTTAATTACCATACAAGTGTGGTTAATTGCTGCACAAGGTGTGACAAAATGTCAGGTTCACGGTGGACCGAGGTTCTTCCTAAAATATGGCAACTATTAAACTTTACTCTTTATTACGATTTCCAAATCAATCGTTGAAGGCTTAAGAGCCATAATATTTGATATTTAAAAAATCTATACTTATTGTTTCTATGTATGCGATTGTGAATGTATATTGCAGCAGTGATGAATTCAATTTAAGTTGGATTGAATTTATTACAATTCATCTAAAGTAAAAAAAATATAAACTAGTGATATTTCTTAATTTATTACCATTATAATAAATTAACCAAACTAAATTACTACTTAAATTATATTAACTAAGTTAACATTACCCTAAACTAATTTAACGACAACTCAAATATCTAAATTTATTTGACTACAGAAATAAAGCAAACACTAAAATAATAAAATTAACTAATAGTAAATTAAATTAATAAAGATAAATACCTGTAATTTTTCTTAATTCAAGTTGATAAAGATAATTACAGGTATTTATCTTTATTAATTTAATTTACCTACTAGTTAATTTTATTATTTTAGTGTCTACTTTATTTTTGTAATCAAATAAGTTTAGATACTTGAGTTGATGTTAAATTAATTTAAGGTATGTTCACTTAGTTAATATACTTAAGTAGTAATTTAGTTTGGTTAATTTATTGTAATGATAATTAATTAAGAAGTATCACATGTTTATATTTGTTTCCTTCAAATGAATTGTCACGACCTGCCCCAGAGTCGTGATTGGCGCTTAGAGGTAGCAGACCTCTAGCAAGCCCACTATGACTATTCTCACGAAAATCGAACAAAACTCCCCCTAATTTTTTTTTTCTAGCTTCCCCATATTAGCCGAATCTATTCCAAACCACCAATCACAAATGCAATTTGAGGCTCTTAAAGCACTCTCCAGTAATTCATATATTCATAAATATAATGCAGCTTTACATTCGCTATTCACATCCTAGTTACTCAATAAAATAAATTCCCAAGAACCCCTAAAGTCTATATATACATATCTTATCAAATACTCCCCCGATTACGAGATTCTACCTGTAACACCCTCCCAAGTACAGTACTATACTTAAGTCATAGTACCACACCCTGGAGTTGTTATCAAGCCGAAGCTTTAGACCTTGTCCTGACAAAGAATCTCAAATTGCCTTCGGAAACTTCTGAAACTATCTGGAGACAACACGGAAATAGGAGTGAGAATTATAAATTCTCAGTAGGATTCTCTAATTATCATATATAATGTCATCGTTGTCATCTCCAGTTTGCTTCAGTTCATTATAAAAAAAATGAACATGCTATGTAAACTATTTAATTTCATATTTCGAAAAATATGTTGTCCGAAGCAAAGTTTAGTTTTACTCATAGACTGGTCATTTGGGGAGAGCCCATACAAAATCAATCAATTCATGAATGTTAATGAGTAATAATTGAAACATAATAAAATACGTTAGCATTAATATACTGAAAACATAAAATCTGCACATGACTTTACTTGTACCTGAGTTTATGCATATACATAAAATTTACTTTCCTTTCTTTATCTTTCTTTTCATCATAAAATCTTTACGTGCCACATTCCAGAGTATGATCGCCATGTCATAGCCCATCAGAGCGTGATCGCCATGTCACATTCCTTAGGAATATGGGATCTTCATTTAGTACTTACACTAGCTGGGTCATACCATGCCTCATGTAAGTTCTGGCCCCTATACTCACACTAGCTGGGTCGAAGCCATGCCTCATGTGAGTGGGGTGTCTGCATATATTTTAATCTTTAGTCTTTAGTTTTTACTTGGCACATCTAGGCGTTACGTATCACCATCCCTAAGGTGCTTTTACTGCCCTTGGGTAGCCTGGCCTTGGAGCAAGCTCGTCGCTTCACTCGTGACTGTCGTCACACCGACTCACCCACAAGGGGATTCACGTGCCTCTAGTCTTGGAAGGATCTCATTCTGGCCACGTGCCTCTAATTGAAGGGATCTCTTCTGGTCACGTGCCTCAAAATTGAGGGATCTCATCTGACCACGTGCCTTCAACATAGAGAGATCTCATCTGACTACGTGCCTCCAAGGTAAAGGGTAGCTGCCTTCATAGGAAGGGATTCAAAGTGCAACTGCCTCCAAGTGAAGGGATTCACATCTTGTCATTTAACTGCCTTCACAGGGAGGGATCTCAATTAACTGCCTCTGAGTGAAGGGATTCACATGTTATCATACTCATATCTTTTTCATTCTCATACATAATCAAGCATAGACATGCTGACTACACTCATACCTATGCTTTGTCATTTACTTTCATATACCTCATCTCATACTTATGTCATTCTTGAATATAGAGTTTCTATATACCTATTCATACTTTAATTCATCCTTGATAACTCATATCATATTCAAATTCATCCTTGCATGTAAACATTCCTAATTTCATAGACTTCTGCCGTAAATCCGGTAGCATAATGGATCAGTTCCGTCTCCCCATGAATAGTGCTAGTTCTCACAGACAATTCAGTAATAGCAATATAATCAATATAACATATATATATCCATGTAAGACTGGCAATCCTCAACTTAGATCTTATATGTCCACCAACTCTTGTGAAACTATCACTTTGGCCATTTTGCCAATTCTATTCGATTCTGCCCGAATCTTGTATAATCCACCTTTATCTCTATTCAACTCATTTAAACCTGAATTTTGGATATATCATAGTTCTATATGTCTACTTTCTAACCTCTTTAGTCCCATATTATTTTGATTTATATAACTCAAGATATTCAAATTTTGCCTTAGCCTATTTAGTGACTAGCCCAAATTACACTCCTGGAAGTATAAATTCACTAAAAATCGAAACTAAGCTCAAATGATACAAAATTGGTCTCATATCAAAGATAACAGGACAACCTTTCATTTGCAATAAGTTTCACTTGATTTGCTTAAGTATACCTCGAATTATAAGTCTTGAAAGTCGACCTTCCTGAACTACCATATTTTGGCTTGGTTTAGACATAGAGTAACTTCCTCAAACCACTGGGATCAATTGGCATCATAACAAACTTAGAATTTCATACTGGGATGTTCCCTATGTGTAAGCTTTCCAACAAAGTTAGTTTCACTCAATTTGGAGTTGTATAGGGTGAGTTATACCCTCCTCAAGTCACCCTGCCCGGATGAAAATCCTAATTCCTAGGCTAAATTTCAAAAATTCATATCTCTCTCAATACTAATCCAATAACCTTATATTATATATGTATGAAAATCTATGGATGTCTACTTTTATCTAAAAATGGTTTCATCAGCTGGTTGTAGGCGGAGCCATACACTCCGTCATACAGACTGCCGTGGAATTCCTCACCAAGACAGCATCCTAATTCTCCATTCCTTCTAATTTTCTTCTTCTAACTCTAATTTCAACTCAAGATTTCATGTTAATCCTATCATAATCCATCATAAAACATCCAATAATTCATCAAATATATGAAGAAGAGTACAATCTCATGCTATCATAGTGCAAGTAATTCAAGAATAGAAATGGAATCCTACCTCTTTGGAGTATGATTTGAGCTAAGTGTTGAAACTTGAAGTGTTAGAACCTTGCTAAGCTTGAAGGAGTGATGGAGTTGATTGAGAGAAGGGAAGAAGGAGACTGGAGCAAAGGGAAAAGGAGACATAAATCAGACCAAAATGGAGAGGAGAATCTGATTTAAATATATGAGGGTTGTGGTATTGATTGGTTGGAATTTTGTGGTTGAAGTTCGGCCATGTCTCTCACTTTTGTGGCCAAATTGCTCTCCACGTTACCCCACAAACTGCTCTCTATATCGTCCCAAAAGTGGGATACGCTTTCGTTCTACAGGAAATCGGAACTCGTCCCTATAATACTTGAAGTCGGAACTCGTGCCCTTTTACATTGCTTGGAGCTGAAGCCGGATGTCGGAACTCATACCGTCTTGTTTGTGACTTGAGGAAATCCTGTTTGGTTCATTCAAAACTTGGAAGCGAGGTCGGATGTCGGAAGTCATACAGTTTACAATCACCTAATCTCAGAACTCCCAATTCAAACTCGGGAATGCCAGCAGAAATGGAAGACTCCTGGGACTAAGCTCGGAGATCGGAACTCGTGTATGACTTGAAAATCATCTTAAAGATATGAACTCGTGTCCATTCTAATTGAGTTTAACTCCAAGGCCGGAACTCGTTATATTAAACTCGGAGTTCGGTACTTGTAACATTGTTTAAAGCATCAACTTGGGTCATGTCCGAAGTCGGAATGAGGATGCTTAAAGTCGGAACTCGGGAATTCGGAATCACAATATCAAACCCAAGTACTTAAACCCGGAAGTCGGTATTTTATATACAGTGTATTTGATGGGATCGGAAATCGGGTATATTTTTCTTGAAACATGAAGTCGAAAATTATACTGAAAGTTGAAGACTAACTCGGAAATCGGGAAATAATCCCATCTATCTAAAACTCGAAGATGAAGTCGAAAATGGGAATTGATCAATGTTGAGGGTGAAGTCGGAACTTGGAAATCGGGATGTTATACTACTTGTGGATTATGGAGCACCATAAGAAGTTAGAGGGGCCAAGTCAAGTCTTGCACAAGAACCTGAAATAGGAGGAGAACAAGGAGTGAGTCCAACCGACTCAGTGAAGGGCAATGCAACTATAACACATGAGTACAAACTCTAAAAATAAAGCAAATTAGGATTAAATAAAGAGTTAGTATCATGAACTAAGTTTAAATAAAGAAATCATTGTTTTAATAACATATACATAAAGAATAAATATTAGAAACTATATATGTAAATAAAGAATTAACATTATTTCATAACCTTAAAACATGATTCTCAAATATAAATTTAAGACAGGGAGGCTTCCAATTCTGAGAAATTTCCAAATCGGGGTTAGCCCCTTCAAAGTTAACAGAGTCGGCGGTGTGCGTTGGCCATACACACACACACACATCGAGCTAGCAACACCCCTGCTAGCTAGGTTCGAACCAAGGTGCACCAAGGCTAGCGTCAGCGACCGCTAGCTACCGATTAACTGAGAATCCTCCCGTAAGGTGTATAAAAACCAAAATAATAGATATCAATAAAAGCTAAAGTTACAAATATCAAATCAGATTTCGAAGAACAAAAGTATTCATCAAAATTTAAAAGTCCATAATGTAAGTTACTCAATAAGTCAAGTTAGTAATCCAAATAAAAGATTAGAGCTTGTCCTTTCGATTATACAATTTGCAATCTCTTCTAAAAACTTCTAGAACATTCAACAATTGCTTACTAGAAAAATTTCTTCAAAACCAAAATAGACGTTCACAAATAGGTAGATATTTCAAACTAGATGATAACTATACCACAAAACAAAACAATCATAATTAACTAAATAAATAAAAATAAGCTGTCAACATATTAAAATCAAACCAATAATAATAGCATAAAACACATATGCCATAGAAGCCTTGTCCACTCACAGACAGTTGGAGACATCAGATCTACGTTCTAGAGGTCGTCAATTGCGAACAAGGAGGTTCCTGAGAATCTGAAATCAATACATGACCAATTATTCCCAATTTAAATATAACTGAAGTTAAGGTCCAAAATCCACTCCTGCTCCTACACTCTTGAATTTTTTTTTTTTGTACTCAGAGCCATAACTCCATTTTTTTTTTTCCAACATATTGATTAGAAAATATAATATAACATACCTCCAAGCAAGATATAAGCTTTAATCATCTCGATTAACTATTTTCTAAAGATTGACTATTCTTAGAAATTCATATAAGTAGCTGGCAGGTAAAAATATATAAAATGTAATCAACAACGAATAATCCAAAGAATTAGGTCAACAGCAATTTCCCACCCATATTCACACAATTTGAATAAGTGTTTTAACTTATGCTTATTCCACACACCCAAATCATAACTAACCACAAAAGTCTCTTAATTTGTGAAAATCAAATTAGAAAGGTACATCACCTTTTACACTCTTGTACAAATGACGAAATACTCATTTCATATCCTAGTATTTCAATATACACGAGAGAAGTTCAATTATTCCCGTTCTTTAATTCTTTCTATCACAACAATAACTGATTAATGTATATCAATAAAGCAAAACCAAGGACAAACCAAGACTAGTAATCTACACCATTGCTAGTAACTTCTTGATTGCACTTATACAATATTCTTTGTACAAGATATTTGTCGTCTAAGAAACAAGACATAATTTTCATAACATAAACACTTATAATAGAGTTTAAAAACAATGAACTGAATTATTAAACAAGATTTTCTACACCTAAGTGATAGCACGGCAAAATTCCTTGACGCACAAATATGCAAAACCAATTTCAAGAATTAGATTTTGCAACTAAAACTAATAAAATAGAGTTGATTACTCAAATCTATAATGGTAGCTTCAAAAATTTTAACATAACATGATTTCTTAGGTTGCAAATTACTAGAGCAGATTCATATCGCTTAAGGCATAGGTAGTCTGAACTGTTTGTTTTTTATTTTTTTTTCCTTCTGCACCTACTTTCTTTATTCAAAGTTTAATCATCCTCTAATTAATTTTAATTCCTTTATTACCATAAAACTTAATGTGACACTTTATAATTTTCACTATCAACATTTTATTTTAGAATGGCATTTTATTTTAAATAAGATATTACTTGAATAGTGATGAATTTGATCTATCTTAAATCGAATTCATCACTGATGCAATATAAATATAAAAAAAATATTGACTGTAGATATAGCGAGAGAATATATGTACACTTACAGTCACATATATAGGAATAATAAGTATGAATTTTTTAAATATTAAATATTGTGACTTTTAAGCCTCCGACGATTTATCCGGATATCATCCTCATCCATTTTGCTATAGCCTTAAGTCTAATAATTACCATATTTTAGGATGGATCTGGTGTTTTGCCACATAATATGGCAATGAACTACACTTGTATGATAATTAACTACATTTTTTTTGCCATTTAACCATATTATGTCTACCATGGACCCAAAATTTCAGAGTCTACCCTAAACTCTACCCTAATATGGACCCAATGGTGTTGAATATGTTCTATGTTAGATCAAATTCAATAGTATTCACATGAATAATGTTGAATTCGATTTAAGTTAAATCGAATTTCATGTCTCTGGTGTTAAATTTGCCCCATAATAGATTCAATTTAACTTGAATCGAATTCACTATAATCCAAAAAAAGAAAATTTTGAAAAATAATCATATATATATATATATAGACATTTGTTAGGAAAACTAGGAATAGTGAAGTGACCCAACCTTGGATTGCCATAAAAATGGAAAGCCAATTTAAAACTCTTGTTTAAATAATATTAAACATTTTCCAACATTGTGTTTATCTAAAATATAAAAATTTCATATATTCTCCTAATTTATATATATAGTAATAAATGCCTTTGTAAAGAGTTAAAAAAAAAGAGGCCTTTGTAAAGGTCAAAAATACCTATTTGTAAATGTAAGCTCACTACACTAACACTTAATTCAAATGGCTTAACAATCATTTTGAGGTTTTGTGCTTGAGTCATATAGATTAAAAAAAAAATTAATGCTAAAAATATACTTTATCTTATAGTGAAATGGTTGGATGAATGTCTATTTTGTCCTTTGAAATTATATATATGGTTCACTTTAATATTTAAAATTAAGAAATTAATAATTTAGTCCTGGAAGTTATAAAATATGTTTCAATTTAGTTCTTTTGGTGATTTAAGTTAATTCCTATAAATATCACTCTATCCTATAAACTAATTTAAATAACTTTTTGTAACTTAGGAGATTAAAATATTAATTTTTTTAATTTTATGAACATAAATGAAGTAACATACAATCTCATTACCAGAATAAACATTCACGATTTGACTCAAATCATATTAATTAAATTACAATAAACTCCAAACTTGCACCTAAAAAAAGTTTTCATTTATGTTTCATGACTTTTATATTTACAATAAACACTTAAAGTGGCTCCTATCGAGTTTTATATTGTATAAATTAGTTCCTCATCTTTTAAAATGTCAGATAATTTAGTCTTTCAATCAAGTTTTTTCATTAAATATTATGTTATGACCTGTTAAGTAGTTGACATGATATTGTTATCTCTTATTTTTTTCATCGTAATCACTCTTATTTATTAAAATAATGTCATTTTAACAAAATTTCTCTTATCCGCATAGTAGATTAAAACATAAAATTTAACATATTAGTTAACTATCTACCGCAACCAATGTCAACTTGAATAAACATAAGTGATTAGAATGACATGATAAGAGATAATATTGTCATTGAAACTATTTAATAGGCCATATCATAATATTTAATACAAAAATTTGATGAAGAGATCAAATTATCTTTTCTTCTTTTTTTTGCTTAAATATGTTTTTGGTCGCTATAAATTAGTAAATTTTGACTTTAGTCCCTAAAAAATTATATTTTGGTTTTATTCTAAATATTTCCAAAAATTTTAGTTTTAGTCTTTAATTTTTTTTTTTGTTTTGATCCAAATATTTTTTTAAAATTTTAGTCCTTATTTGAATATAAAAAGGGTGACGTGATTATCTGTCATCTATTTTATCACTTAATGAAGACATACTAATAGTAAAAATTAAAATAAAAACTTTTCGAAATATTTAAATTAAAACTAAACAAAAAATTCTTAAAAATTAAAACCAAATTCACGGATTAAAAATATATTTAATATTTGGATTTAATTTGAATCTGTTTGTCGATGTAAAAATTTTTCTGTGCACGTCCAATCATATATTCTTGCTTGTCAAGAAGCCTTTGATATAACCAGCTTCTTGAATAAGTAAATACAAATGGAAGGTTTTGATTGGATGACAGTGTAAAAAAATTTTACACTGTCAATGTACCCCAATTAAACTCTTAATATTTTTCCCCCTTGTTTGACATTTTATGTTAGATTTTCTTTAATTAAGGATTAACTTGCGTGACACAAAAGTTGACGAGAGCCAGTTCCGGAGTTTACTACGCACTCTCTTGGTGATCGAGGAAAAAACCGTTTTGTGGTCTCCGGCAACTCAAACAAGAGCACATAAAAAAAATCACTGCGAAGTGATTCACTTCCCTCGTTTTCAACCTCCTCCTTCGATTTCTCCTCTTATTTTCTATAACAATCAAAATGTTCCTCGCAACACTTCTCCCTCGAAATTCCCTCGTATCTCTTCTCCTCTTATCATCACTTCTCTTATCTTCTTCACCGGTTCTCGGCACCCAATCTCCGTACGCCTCTCACTTCATCCCAAACTCAATCTCTCTCGCTCTCTCTCTCTCTCTCTCAACTTCAATTCAAATTAATTACCCTTTTCCTTTTTATTGTTGATTCTTAATTCTGGGTATCTGTATTTATATGTACACGCAGGATGCTGAAGTGAGGCAGAAGAAGCTTCAGTGCTACGCTGATATTGATAGGTTGGTGCCCACTTGGACTTCATTAATTTTTCGTTCTGTTTTTTTCCTAAAAAAAATTAATTTGGTTATAAAATATATGTGATCTATAGTATTTACCCAATAGTGGTTAGTCAAAAAATTAATTTGGTTATAAAACATGTGGTATTTATCTGCAACTCATGCAAACTTTATCTGCAATATCAGGGTGGGTTTGAATACTATAGTCGTCACTTTGCAGGGTTTTATTTAACTACCATCCGTCTCAAAATTGCGTTAGCAATTGTTAAAACCCAAAAAAAAAAAAGGGTATATGTGATGTTTGGTAGCTGTTGATGATGCGCATTTGTTGCTAACCCGTGTGCCATTGTAATTGAAACACATTTGCCTCCAGTTTAGTGCTATGCTGATATTGACATGTGCACTTTCGTTTTACCATTTCTGGGTCTTTGTTCTTTTTTTCGTTTCTTGTATATTTAATTGGCTTATGTAGAATATGTGTGATATTTTGGTAACTGTTGGTGATGCATTTTTGTTGTTAACCCATTTTTACCATTATGACTGAAACACATTTGCTTCCAGTTCAGGGCCGTGTTGATATTGACAGGGTGTAATTGGTTTTTATCATTTCTGGGTCTGGGTTCTTTATTATTATTATATTTTTCCTTGAAAATTTATTTATGTGATATTTGGCAACTGTTGATGCACATTTGCAATTTGTCTTTTGTGGATAGTGGCATGTGGGGCTGGCAATGCAAATCATCGATGATAGCAAGGGAGAATTGTGCTTTGTGATGCCTTTCGCCAGCTTGTTACGAGCTCATCTATGAGAGTGACCCGGTGAGGCAAACTTTGTGTATGATACCTTTTTGATAGGATTTAGATTCATAATGTTTTCTTGTTCTTACATTGTGGAGATGCTAAATTCTGTTATATTTTTACGTGTAGCTTGAAGAGGGAGAAAAGGACTTTACTCGAAACCAAGAGTACAAATACTGTATGCATAAGTATGTTTAGTTTCTGCAACTTCATGCTCAGAATTTTTTTTGAATTTAGCAAAGAGTTGAAGTTGTGCAATGTACGGAGTCATGGACTTTAATCTTATGTTTAGTTATAATTCTTTTTCCATCATTGTAACTAATCATCAATATCCATTGCCATAAACTGGACTTTCATAATCTGCTTTCACGTTAGAAGCTCTTAAAAAGAAAATGCAGAAAATAAATACACAAAATATTAGTTTAGTATAAACAATATTGTGACTGATTGTAGTTATGTTTAGCTGTAAGATTATCAAACATAATAAAACACTTGATGCGGCTGGCAGAGGGAAGTAAATATTATGGGCCGTGAATCAGTTTTATTTGTTAATGTGTGTTTTACTTTTTCTGGGTCAGGGTTTTTGTATTTTACATTAATGATTGAAATAGAAAAAAGTTGAATCTCACTAGTTCACTGTTTCTTTGTGAAGCCACCATATCATTACAGAGGGAATTGTAGTTGCTAGGGAAGGCCAGATCGATGACTGATAAGGGACATTTATGGGTGTGTTTAAGTTATTACTCGACAGTGGGAGTCTTCATTCCTCACTGCTACTTGTACAACTTGTGTTGTAGGGTCTAATTGTTGATATCCTGAGTGACATACCTTTTCATGGTGTATCAAAAGAAGTTGAGAACTTTAGATTTGAACTACTCATTTTAATACTTTTATTTTTAAAACTTTTAGTTATCTTCTTTTTATTAGTAGACCTTATGTTCCTTTGTTGTAATCTTTTTTATTTTTTTATCCCCCCTCCTCTGTAGAGTAGATCCCTGAAATACCGATATAATATAAAAATTCTATCCCCGTATTGTAAGAGTATGTGAATATGCCAAAATTTTCTAAACGTGAGCTTTGGGTTGAAGTGGAGTTTCTTAAAGTGAATATTTGAAAATATGCCTATCTCTATATTGGTTACAATTGTAGCTTAAGTATAGTTTTGTGTGTGTTTGGTGGTGTGAGTTCTGAATTAGTTTCACATATGTTTTTCCCTGTTCTATGACTTAACTTTTTATGGAATACCTTGTTTGGTATCTTTGCTAGTGTTGTGTCCTAGAATTTGGTATATTTGGTGAGTGTTGTGTGTGTCCTAGAACCTTGCATCAGTTTCTGTTGACTAGTTTTGCTGGTTTAGGAAAAGAAAAGAAGCCAAATCTTTGTGGCAGTGTGTAGTGTACGCCACAGTTTGGTGTATTTGGTTGGAGCGTAATTCGTGTATTTATAATAACACATTTTGTGACTGGCAAGTATTCTGGGATAAGATTAGGCATTTGGCTTCTATTTCGTGTAAAGCAAATCATCTTTTTAGAGGAATTTATCTCTTAGGTAAGTTGAGAGATTGGACAGCTTTGCTTCATTGATTTTTTTTCCCCTTTTTGTTTGTTCTTGTTCTTGTAAAGAGGATTTCTTGTCCTCCTATCTCTTTGTATTCTTCTTCTCTTCATCTTAATAGAATTCCTCTTTCATCTATAAAACTACTTGTGTGAAAGCTTCTCTATACTAAGAACTGCAGATCTTAACTTATTCCTTAAAAACAGGTAAAATTATGGATATAAACCAAACCATATATAGTAGAATTCTTTTTTTTTTTCCTTTTTCTTTTTTTTGGGGGAGTTTGCAAAGGTAATTGGATTGCATTTGTCTCTGGGATCTTGACCTAACACAAATTTTGTCATTTGTTGCAAACCAGACCCAACATAAGTGTTTACTCTGCATGTAGGGGGAACATCTTGTGTACTTGTGTAGGAGGATTGCTCCCCTATTACAATTTGTTTGTGCAACCTTAGCTATTTCTTCAAAAGGAAGAAAAGTCTTTTGGTTAAGGGAGAGGAAAACATTTTGTTTAGTGATTTCCATTTTGTTCCCAAAATAAAATCACAAAGTGTGCCGCTCCCACATGTTAGTTGTTCTGCCATACTCAAAAAATGGCACATGGAAAGTTCAAAAGGAAGGTGATAGAACTGAGTTTTGCTGATAAGAAAAGTGAAGACTAACTCCTTAAACAAGAAATGAATTAAAACCAAAATGATCGCAAAATGGAGAGAGATGTAAACCAATGGTTTCAAGCTAGTTGATGAAACGAAGGAGTGGTTCAAGTATTATTTGTGATAGAAAGTACCACTCAAGCTTAAGGAAAAATTTTACCGAATGTCTACTACACCTGCCTATATTATATAGGATTGAATACTGAACGGTAGAAAACCCACAAGAGATTAAGGTCAATGTTGAAAAGATAAGAATATTGCATTGATGAGTGGAGACACTAGACAAGATATATTAAGAATGAATGCATTATAGTGAAAGTTGGGATAGCATCTATTATTTGATAAAATGGTAGAATCTCGCCTTAGATGGTTCCTCTTTTGTACTCATTTCCTCTCTTTTAATAGAATTTCTTTTTCTATCAAAAAATAAAAGAATCTCGCTTTAGGTAGTTTGGTCATATATGGAAAAGACCTTTGAAAGCCCCAATAAAGAGAGTAGATCAAATAGAGAGTAATTCAATAATTAGAGGTAAAGGGAAACCAGGAAAAACTATTGGCGAAATTGTTAGGAAAGAGTTAGATTTAGGGTGTGTTTGGTTCAGCTTATTTTCACAAAAAAAAAGTTTATTTTTTAACTTAAAAAATACTTTTATAGAAGCGATTCATTTTAACTTCTACTCAAAAACTGAAAAAAAAGCTGTTTTTAGCTTTTAAGTAAAAACTTAAATGAATAGCTTATGTGAAAATTGATTTTTTTTAGTAGTTAAAAAATTACTTTTCATAAAAAATAGCTGAAACAAACGTACCCTTAAATGGTTTGTACCTTAGTTTCTATTTATAAATCAAGGGAAATGTGCAAAAGTATGCAAATTACACAGGGATTAAGCTCATGAGCCACGCTATGAAGCTATGGGAAAGGGTAATTGAGTGGAGATTGAGGCAGGAGGCTCACATCCCAGAGAATCAATTTGGTTCTATCCATTGAAGTTCTACCATGAAAGTGATTTACTTGTTATGGAGATTGATGGAGATATATCAGAGAGATTTACATGTATTCTTCATTGATTTGGAATAGGCATACGGTGCCAAGGGAGATTTTATGGAAGGTTCTGGAGAAGAAAGGAGTTTGGATAGCCTATATCTGAGTAATCAAAGATATGTATGATGAGGTCACAACTGGTGTGAGAACACAAGGTAGGGTAACAGAGGCTTTTCCTTTAAGTATAAGACTACAACAATGGTCAACTTTGAGTCCCTATCTTTTCACCTTGGTCTTGGATGTGCTTACTTAACATATGCAAGACCTGATGCCATAGTGCATGTTTTTTGCAAATGATATAGCCCTAGTAGGAGAATCAAGAGAAGAACTAAATGGGAAGCTAGAGTTGTGGAAACAAGCTTTGGAAGTACATGGTTTTGGTATAAGTAGAAGTAAGATTGAATATATGAAATGTAAGTTTAGCAAGGAACATAAATTCTAACTTGCAAGTGAAAATTGGGGACGATATCATACCATAAGTCACAAGATTTAAGTATCTTGCATCCATTATTCAAAATGATAGGGAAATAGAGGGAGACATAGACCGTAGTATTCAAGTTGGATGGTCAAAGTAGAGGATTGCTTTGGGTGTTATTTGTGATAAAAATAAGTACCACTAAAGCTTAAGGATAATTTTGACGCATAACTATAAGATTGGCAATGTTGTATGAGATTGAATGTTGGATGGTAAAAAATCAACAAGAAAATAATTTAAATGTTACATAATGAGGATGCTACATTGGATGAGTGGATACGCTAGACAAGATAGAGTTAGGAATAAGTGCATCGGAGAAAAAGTTGGGGTAAAGCCAATTGAAGAGAAGATGGTAGAATCTTATCTTAGGTGATTTAGACATGTGTGGAGAACACCTGTAGAGTGTAGTCCAATAGTTAGATGTAGAGGGAGACCTTGAAAAATTGTTAGTGAAACTATTAAAAAAGATTTAGATGTTAATGGTTTATATATAAGTATGAATATATGATATATGATAGAATACTATGGCATTGTTTGATCCATGTATCCGATCCCGTTTAGTGGGACAAGGCTTAGGAGTTGTTATTGTTGTTCTTGTTGTTGTCTATAGCCATGTTTTACGATAGACATTATTTTGTTGTTTGATCCATGGAGCTGACTCCATCTAGTGGGAAGTTGTTGACTAGCCTCTCAGCTTGTTACAAATCAACACACTTCCCTTACGTTAATATAATGGGCTTCAACAACCACTAGATGTAAAAGCCATTCAAAACACTGCTGGAGAGGCAACACAGCAACATGAGGCGTGACAAACTCTGCTGCACCATGGAGAGATGGAAAAATGAGAATCTCCTAGGTTGTGCTTGGGCTCCAATAAGTCAATAACGGCCAGGATAGCTCAGATCCAATGAATGAGAGCAGTGGTAGCAAGAAAATCTAAGATTTCAGTGGCTGGAGTAAGAACATTGCCAATGGGGAAGGAGAGGGGAACTGGTCAGATAAACCATGGGGATAAGGGAAAAAAACAAAGGAATTCCATATTTTGGAAAGTCTGCAGTGGGCACAGGGGTGAATCATGCCAAAAGGCTGATGATTACTTCTCTGCTTCCATGTTGAAATTATTGGGCAGAGAGAAATATTATTAATGTGATGATATGAGATGTATACAAACACTAATCTATTACTCATGTTTATACCAATATTATAGGTCAAGAAGTGGTGTAGTTCAACTAGTACAAGCCCAACCCAATAGAACTAATAGTTTAATAAGACTCTTATGAATTCTAATATTCTAACAGATGGGGGAAAAGAAATTGCTGCTGGTGCATAACAGTTATCATTTCTTGGTTCTCTTCATCCTTCTTATAATTTTCTTTTCTTCCTTTCTTCCTGACTTATTCTTATATCTTTAAGTGCCTCATTGTTCTTTCCCAAAGTTTGGCACAATTTCATTCCTTGTATTTGTTTTTTTACGAAATGTCTTGACAGTTGCAAAGGGTAATATTAACATAAGTATACTTGACTTAGTATCTTATAATATGTTCTATTCATGTATCTAATCTCTTTGAAACTGGCATCAGCTGTTGAAGACCGGATAATATGATCCCAAAAGGTAATAATGACGTACTGATTTAAACAAAGGGTTCTGTCACGACCCCACTCAGGACATGACTAGCAAGCCTATACTAGGCCTTTTCAAAAAAAATTGGGCAGAGTCTCCCTTGTATTTAGGACTATTCCCAAATACGGATCCTCTACCTGCACAAAAATCCAAACACACAAAATCATTGGGGATCCAGGCATTCTTAGAATGCATCCCACAGCACATAACATGGAAATTTAAAATGTAATCATACTTATGAAAATATATACATACGTATCCATCATGAACCTTAACCCATAATCATTAAAATGCAACTTGACTTAACTAAAAACAACATGTTTTTAATTACAAATTAAAGTTGATATAGGGAGGACCCTGCCTGTGGACTAATGGAGCACTTCTAGAGGTTATACAATTAAGCCTAAATGTTGAATCTTCTAGTTAACTGCGGAAGCTTGAGCGCGGTCCCGCACCTGTCTAAAAATATAGAGAAAGAGAAAAGAGTGAGTCATACAGATTCAATGAGGGATAATACATCTATAACAACAGTGGAACAAGCTTTAACATTAACTTTTAGTGAAAGTATAACTTATAAGCTGTTTCAAAAACTTATACATCATCTCTTAAGGAAAGGCTTTGTCTATATGTTAACATACTGTTAAGTTTCTGGCAAAACATACCTGAAGTATTATCTGTCCTTAAAACATCCATATATATATATATATATATATATATATATATATATATATCAACATAACACTTTTACAACTAGATGTAATAAATCATATGCATAATAAGGATATAAGAACTGGGCTTAGAGATAGAAATACTTTCTTATAACATAAAAAGTAAATACTTTTTTCAAAATCATCATAAAGCTTAAGGGAGGATCCAATTTTAGAAATATTTAGAAATTGGGTGATTCTGGCTTAACTCCAGCAGTAAAAGATAACTTCATGCCTGTGCATGTCTATATATTCCGACATGTTGGCCGACATGCCGGGCTAGCAATCACCCTGTTAGCTGGGTTATTCGTGGTGCACCAAGGCTAATATTGCTGCCATTAGTAAACAGTTCTGTTACAGTTTCTTCCCCTCAAAAAAGAACTCACACTTGCTGGGTTTTCGCTATGCCTCATGTGAGCCCTTGATTAAAACTCCTTTGAAACATATTTTCTTCCTTTCAAACATTTCTAATTTTAAACTCGTTTTAAAACATCACAATTTATAAAAATATGAAACTTCATCTTTTCTAAGTTCTTGTCATTAAGATTCTTCTTTATATCAATTTATGTGAAATTTAACTGTGCTATTAACCATAGGTTCAAGGCATAATTCAAATCTTTCAAGCTTAAAGTATCTAAAGTTCTTTCTCAAAACATTGGATCTAAATTACCTCTTTCCATTGAATCATTCAACGCATTAACTTTAAAATATTGCAATTTCTATACACATGAAACTCTGTCTTTTCTATCAAATTACTCAATGTCAGAAATCAATTTTTATAAGAGCTTGTCCCACTTATATATATATATACACACACACACACACACATGCACATAACTAACATCATTACTTCAAGAGTTTTATAAATATAGAGTAAAACACATTGAATCAACTATTTCATAAAACTTCACTAGAATACATTTTAGGCATGTACTTAGGAAATTAAAGATAAGAAATAAGCTATAGGTATACTATCACTCACTGTGCTAATCCAAGGGAAGGAACAACCTTAGCATTTTGAACCACGGAGCTACAGTCACCACATAAGTTATCTAGCATCAAAATTATCATTATCCAAACACTAATTAGCTTATAGAACCAAAGATTAAATTGAAATATTTCCAAAGCATAAAAACCCCCAATTTGGAACCCTAGGTTCCCAAACCTCAACTTTAAACTTAATCCTCCAATAAAATCCTTCCCTACCCATGAAATAGAAGAAGATTTGAGCTTAGAGAGTTACCTTGGATTGCAAAAGAAGGAAGAAACTTGATGGAGGACTTGGGTCTCCTCTACCTTCGTTTCTCTCTCTAAAAGAAATGAGCGAGAGAGCTTCAAGGAATAAGATGATGATGATTATGATGAAAAAGAGGGATTTGTAGAGGATTTGAGTAGAAAAATGGTGAAGGAGTCATGGCATCCATGAGGAGAGAGAGAGAGAGAAGAGATAGAAAGAAGAGAGAGAGGAGTTGAGGAAGAATGAAGAAGAAGGAATGGAATCCTTCTTTTAAATTTCGTCCAGCAGGCGCAAGGCCAAGGACTGGCGCTGGGCGCCGCTTCACCGGTCGCATCACTGCAGACAACAACGCTCAAGCGCTGGCCTTGGGCGCCTAGGCGCCCAGTCTCTGTTTTTTTTTTTTTTTTTTTCTTTCATCTACACTTCTCAACTATCATTATATACTTATTTATATTTCTTAATTTTAAGTTAATGTCTTCTCCATTAACTTTAAAACATAAATGTAAATAAGAAAATATCCTTCATTTGAATTCAATAAAAATATTGGAAAAATCAAACTCCTTAAGAATCAAAATCTAACTTTTGGATTTTAGTACAAACTTCCGAAAATTTACATTTTCTTAAATTTCAAGCTTGAAATGACAGAGTTAATAACTTCCAAAAATTCGTTAAAAATCGCTCTTCAATTCTTTGATAGTTAAGGAACAATTATCGGGACTTTTGATCCCATGAAAATGTCCCAATCCTATAGCCCTCCAAGGGGGCATAGGGTCCAAACTTAGAGCTTTCACAGGGTCCAACAGAATAAAGTGTCATAATTCGTGTGACTCTTGACCCGGGCATTACAAGTTCCAAGAGGGTTGTCATTTCTTAACAAACTGCTAGGAGACAGACATTCAACACAGTACTCCAAGACTTCAGAAATCATAATAATATCATTTTTCAATAGAATATGCAACTAGCACTTGTATAAAATCTAATCTTATTGAGTGAGAAAACTATTCTAATAAAAATAACTTAAACCTTATGACAAAATTTTAAAAAGATTTTTAGGTTGTCACCTAAAACTGAAATATTCTGTTCAGAGTGGAAACTCAGGTATTCCAGTATACTTAGAGTAGATATTGTTCCATTCAGTGAATAGACTTTTGGTTAGAAAATCTATGGGTTGTTACAGAGCTGTTTTGTGTAAAATGGATATGGGACAGAAATCTGCGGTTGATTTTGATTCTAGTTATAGTGTTGGTATTAGTCATTGGATGACAAACGCAAAAAAACAATTCCTGCAGTGAAGATTTATGGAAAAGTTATATACTCTGTGGGTTGGAAAATAATGATCTTGGGTACGTGTTGATTAACTATGTTTTGTGTAACATCCCATTTCCGATTTTCGACTTGACCCCTAGTTGTTACTTTAACACAATAATGCAAGTACTAACTTCGGATTCGAATGTAACGAGTTCCGGTTTGATTGTTGGACCCAGTGGACATGAGTTCGAATCTTTGAGTTGATTTCCAAGTCATACACGAGTTCCGACCTCAGAGAGGCTAGTCCCAACCTTGATATTCCCGAGTTCAAATGGGAATTTCGAGATCATATGATGGTGAACTGTATGACTCCCGACATCCGACCTTGCTCCCAAGATTCGAATTAACCAGACGGGATTTCCTCGTCACTAGCAAGATGGCACGATTTCCGACTTTAAACTTAAATTGGACGAGTTCCGACTTTAAACATAAATGGGACGTGTTCCGACTTCAAACATAATAGACACGAGTTTCGATTTCATGTAGAGCGGAAGCGTATCCCACTTGTGGTACGACGTGGAGAGCAAATTGGCCACAAAAGTAATAGACATGGTCGAACTTCAACCACAAAACTTCAGCCAATCAACACCACAACTTTCATGTATTTAAGTCAGACCTCTCTCTTCATTCCCAGCTGATTTACGTTCTCCCTCTTCCTCTGGTTCTAGCCTCCTCCTCCCCTTCTCTCAATCAACTCCATCATTTTTCCAAGCTTAGCAAGGTTCTAACACTCCAAGTTTCAGCATTTAGCTCAATTCATACTCCAAAGAGGTAGGATTCTACTTCTATTCTTGAATTCCTTGCACTATGATTGCAGGAGATTGAACTCTTCCTTATATATTTGAAGAATTATTGGATGTATTATGATGGATTATGATGAATTATGATTAAATTTATAGGAGATTTTGAATTAGAATTATGATTAGAAGGAGAAAATTAAAAGAAATGGATGGGTTGGGATGCTGCCTGAGTGAGAATTCCACGGCAGTCCGTACGATGGAGTGTACGGTGCCGCCTACAACTGGTTAAATCCGATGAAACCATTTTTAGATGAAAGTAGACATTCAGGGCTTTCCATAGACATATAATATAAGGCCATTGGATTAGTATTGAGAGAGATATGAATTTTTGAAGTTTGACCTAGGAACTAGGGTTTTCATTCGGGCAGGGTGACTTATGGAGGGTATAACTCGCCCTATACAACCCCAAATTGAGTGAAACTAATTTTGTTAGAAAGCTTACACATAGGGGAACATCCCAGTATAAAATTTCGAGTTTGTTATGGCACCAATTGATCCCAGTGGTTCGAGGAAGTTACTATATGTCCAATCCAGACCAAAACAGAGTAATGCAGGAAGATCGACTTTCAGGACTTATAACTCGAGGTGTACTTAAGTAAATCAAGTGAAACTTGTGGCAAATGAAAGGTTGTCCTGTCAGCTTCAATATGAGACCAATTTCGTATGATTTGAGCTTAGTTTCGATTTTTAGTGAATTTATACTTCCAAGAGTGTAACTCGGGCTAGTGACTGGACAGGTTGAGGTAAGATTTGAATATCTTGAGTTATATGAATCAAAATAATATGGGACCAAAGAGGTTAGAAAGTAGACATATAGATCTATGACATATCCAAAATTCAGGTTCAAATGAGTTGAATAGAAATAAAGGTGGATCATATGAAATTCGGGCAGAACTGAATAGATGGGCAAAAGTGACCCAATTGATGATTTCACAGGTATTAGTAAAACATATAAGTTATGAGTGGAGAATTGCCAGTTTGACCTTGATATATATGCGTTAAGTTGATTATGATGCTATGATTGAATTGTCTGTGAAGACTGGCACTATTCATGGAGAAACGGATCTGATCCGTTATGCTGCCGAATTTACGGCAGGAGTCTAGAAGACTATGGGTGTCTAGATTACAAGGAATTTATGATATGAATAGCCACACAATTATGAGTATGTATGTGAAAATTCTATATGCGAGAATGACATAAGTATGATACGAGTTATATGAGAATAAATTACGAAGCATATATGTAAGAACGACATAAGTACGACATGAGTACATCCCGCATGTTTATGCTGGATTATGCATGAAAATGAAAGAATGTAAATATATTGAATGTAAGTCCCTTCACTTGGAGGCAGTTATTTGAGGTCCCTCCTTGTGAAGGCAGCTAAATAAGATAAGATGTGGGTCCCTTCACTCGGAGGCAGTTATTTGAAATCCCTCCCTGTGAAGGCAGTTAAATAATAAAGACATGGGTTCCTTCACCTGGAGGCAGTTGCACATGGGTCCCTCCTTGTGAAGGCAGCTAAAACTATGAGATCCCTCTACCTTGGAGGCACGTGGTCAGATGAGATCCCTCTATGTTGAAAGCACGTGGTCAGATGAGATCCCTCAGTTTTGAGGCACGTGACCAGAAGAGATCCCTTCACTTAGAGGCACGTGACCAGAATGAGATCCCTCCAAGACTAGAGGCACGTGGGTCCCCTTGCGGGTGAGTCGGTGTGACGACGGTCACGGGTGAAGCTGACGAGCTCACTCCAAGACCAGGCTATCCAAGGGCAGTAAAGGCACCCTAGGGACAGCGATACGTAACGCCTAGGTGTGCCAAGTAAAAGTTAAAGATTAAAGACTAAAGACTAAAGATTAAAGCATATGCAAATACCTTATTCACGTGAGACATGGCATCGACCCAGCTAGTGTGAGTATAGGGGACAGAACTTACATGAGGCATGGTATGATCCAGCTAGTGTAAGTACCAAAGGAAGATCCCATATTCCTAAGGAACGTGATATGGCGATCACGCTCTGATGGGGTATGACATGGCGATCATACTCTGGAATGTGGCACGTAAAGATTTTATGATGACAAAGAAAAGAAAGATGAAAAAAAAAAAGAAAAGCAAGTTTTATGGCTATGTATGAATTTAAATACAAGTTAAGTTATGTGCAGATGTTATGTTCTCAGCATATTGATGCCATGTGGGCATCTTCTTAATATACTGTAGTTCCAGTCAAGTATATGTAGAATTTATGCCTCTAGTACATTGATGCTATCGTACTTTAATGTACTTCCGTGATTAGTCCCAATATAATTCATGACTTGATTTCTATGGATCCTCTCAGATGCCAAGTGTATGATAAAAATGAACTTTGCTTCGGACATGATATCTTTCGAACTGCAAAATTAAACAGTCTACATAGTATGTTTATCTTTTTCATAATAAACCGAAGCAAACTGGAGATAACAACGATGATATTATTAATGATACTTAGAGAATCCTATTGAGGATTTATAATTCTCATTCCTATTTCCGTGTTGTCTCCAGATAGTTTCAAAAGTTTTGAAGACGGCTGAAGTTGCTGTCAGACAAGGTCCGCTCAGGTAACAGTAACAACTCCAGGGTATGGTGCTATGACTTAAGCATAGTATTGTACTATGGAGGGTGTTACATTTTGTGTAGCTGGAAAACTTCTAGCCTTCTTCTGAAGTGCTGAAAGTTTTGGAGACTTGGCTGCATTTCAGAGTGCAAGGGCAATGGAAATTTTTATATTATGCGGTATGGGTTTTAGTCACACAGTAATGAGGAAAAGAGTACAAGTTTTTAGTTGTTCACTTTGAAGCTGATAGATCTGTATTTGTCATTGCATGTCTGTGATGCTATGGTATTTTTGAGAAAGAAATGCTAATGAACTAGAACTTTGGGATATTATTTAAAAATGGATTGATATTGTTAATTTCTGAGAATTGTGTTCTAATGATATTTTTGTGTTCGTTAAAGCGAACTCTAGTACCATTCATTATAGTTTTGCAGTATTGCTCTAAATTTGTCACTACACTTTTTAAATCTTACTTTGTATATGGTGAAATTGGAGTGTCTTCTTTTTACATAAGATGTTCTTGTTATGGCCAAATGTCTATTTTTGGATCATGATGTCCCATGTTCCTTTCTGTCAAATACGACATATCTAGATGTTGATTTTGCTCATGTCCATAGAGTTATATATTAACCCTGATATTCTCATGTTTGAAACTTGAAAGGATTCTCAATGTTTGTAGGCAGTGGATATTTGGAGATATCATTCTACATTTGGTGGTTCATGCTAAAAGCTGTTTCTTTCTAGTGTTTTAATACAAATTCAATTTGTTTCAGATGTTGAATCACAATCATGTTTTCTTCAAAGAAAGAAATATAGTTATTCATCAACCTCTCAGTTGTAACAAATAATTAAATTATTTTGCAAACCGTTCTTTATCTTTTTTTATATAAACTGTTTCCACATTCGAACAGAGCAGCAAAACTCTCATCATAATTCTGATTTCACCTTGCAGTTGAAAGTTGTTCTTGGATTCCTTATTCTGTGAACTCCACTTGTATCAGCATACTTGTCATAACTTATGCACTATTTATGGGAATATACCGGATAGTAATTAGTAAATCATAGTAATGCAAAGAGGATAGACATATTTAGGATAACTTAAGGTCATTTATTTTTTGTACATTTATATTGTTATATATCTTCAATGAGCTATTTGTTTCAGTTTCTGTATTTGATTAGGCTATTGTGTGTTAGCTTTAGTATTTGGATTTGATTATTGGGTTCTTTTTTTTTTTTTTTTTTTGGGTTGGTACAAAATTTGATTTCAGTTCAATGACAGAATTGTAATACCCATTGGCTATATCAATATCTCTCTCAAATGGAAAAAAAGGTCCTCTAAATTGAGCTTGTCTCTAGAGTGAGAAAGAAAGTGAGAGGGTATCTACCTTTGCTGGGTTATGATCACAATGCACTTTATTGATTTAAGGATAGATATCCCCACACTTTTCTCACTTGCAAGGTCACTTTAGAGAAGCCCTATCCCTTTCAAAGAACTCATAAATAAATGTTAGTGATTTTTCGTGAGTCTCCTAGTAGTTTTGGTGCACATAAGATGGCTTCATAATCAACTGACCCTTCCCTTGGAGTTCAATTGCCTCATCGTCTTCTCACTGCTTGTTTGGTTTGCCATAAAATTGCGTTGAAAAAAAGGAAGGAGCTCCTTCATTTCATAAAACCTTGCATTGGAATTCGGGATTGTGCATTGGAAATCACGCTTTCCCATTTGTATGGCGAATCCAACCAGACACTCAATAGTATACTAGACACTAGCCTGGATGATTATGTTGTCATACAATGGATTGTTACACCTGGATGACTATAGATTTTTATTTGCTTTCGTACGTTAGAAATTAGAATAGAGTGACTTAGACTCCTCAACTCTCCAAAACATAGTACTTTTTTTTCCTTCTTTGTGGATGTGCTGAATGTACTGCTTTTGGTTACTACAATATTGCAGTGAGTTGGATTGACATGATTGCGTTTGTATCATTGTTTTTTTTAAGCTGGTGATTATCTTTATAATTATAGCTTGAGTTAACATATTGAGAGAGCAATATGGCATGTATAGATCAAGCATTTTTCCTAATCTTTTTTGTTTTTCACCTTGCAGGTTGTCCATGGGAGAGAGCCTTGAGGGTGTCAAGGGTGCCTTTGCCCACTAGTCAATGCAAAATTCCTGAATTGAAGGCGAAAGCTATGGCGAATTTATATAAGAAAATAACTTCATATGCTACTTCATGTTCTTTCCCTTTCTCCCCATCATCCAATGCTCTGACGAATATAGATTAGAAAAATGTCAAGGAGCCTTGAGAACCTTTCTGTAAGTACTTATATAGAAGTGAAATACAAATGTATGTTCTTTAAAGATTCAGTATAAACTAGCACCAAACGATGCTTCTCAAAAGTGACTACCTTAGTTTTGAATCCTTCAAGAATCTATTACAAGCTGCTTTGCCCCTTGTACCTTTGTTTGCTATGAATTTGAATCTCATTGCTGGAGCCAGGGGCACAACCAGAGTGTGACCCTTTTCCGGGTACCTCATTGATTTTTTAATGTTAGGACCACTTGGATTTTATTGAATTCTTCTTGGCTTCTTGGTATGCTGCTCCCCACCTCAAAATAACATGCATTTTAAGCAATTATTGCAAAGAGATTTTTTTTTTTAATTTATTTTTTTACGTTTTAGAAGTAGTTAGAAATTGCTTTGTTTCTGCATTTGCTTTTCATCTTCAATTAATTATTATTATTATTTTAAGTTCATCCAAACACGCTTTATACAATTGATTTCGTGCTAGAAAGCTCTAAAGCTTTGATCACACCTTTCTCACACAGATGCCTCCTCGATACACCTTGTAGCCTATGAACTTTTCTGCCCTTTGACCTTACTCATTGAATGATGATAATTTTGGAAGCCTTGCCTCAAGAGGTCTTCTTAAGCTGATGGTACATGAATGATTCTTGCAATCGAATGCAGTATGCTATTAGAACATGCCAATGATTCATGGTGGCTGATTCATTAGTCCCACCTATGTTTGGGACTAACGTTACTCCACCTATGTGTGTGTATATACATTGCACAGGTTATGCCAAAGATATTCATTATATGAATAATGACTTAATTACGTTATAATTATTATCAATTTCTAATATATATATATATATACACACACACACACACACACACACACTTTAAGACAATGATACTTGCAAAAAAAAAAAAAAAAGATATAGAATGATTTTTTTACTAATATTGATATCTAAAATAGGTGATATTGAACATATATACTACATAGGAGAAGCCAAAGATATTCATTATATGAGCAATAACTTACCTACGTTATAATTATTATCATTTTATAATAAATAAAATTAATAAATTAATATATGCTCATAAGACAATAATGCTTACATGACAATGATACTCGCATGATTAAAAACAAAAAAAGTTATTATTTGAGTTATGGCTCTAATCTCTGTATGTTCTAAATTTTGATTAATTTATGTGATATACATGCTTATTTTATCATGCTCTAGCATTCTGAATCAATGACAAATGATTTGAAGTTATGATGCAAAATTTATCTATCTCAGACCGTTTTTGGAAAAAAGTTATTACTTTTTGAGAAAAGCCTAGCCTAATTAGCCTAGTTTGCTTTTGGCCCTTTGAATTTAAATTTATGATACTATATAATTAATGTGAAGTCAAGCAAACTTATTTGGAACTGTATCTATGATATGCAATTGGGTGATGTAGTCAAAATGTTTGGTGCTAAATATATGTACTCATGACCATCACTTTATGTCATACTTGGGTGCGTTTATGTGTTTGCTAGATAATTCTCTATGCAGCCTGTATTTTCTAGTTCTGATGGCTAAAGCAAGTATATTTTATCCCATTTTAATGCAGCTTTGATTAGGTTTGAAGTGTCAAAAATGAGTTATGCCATTTGACACTGTTCAAAGCTTATCTTTTCATAATATGTTGCTGCATAATTCAAATTTTTTTTTTTTGGCATAACCTGTTCATATGTGTTGTTCCTCATGTATAATTCATTCAAAAAAATCATTTTAAATGTCTTTGGTGTTTCTATAATTGCTTAAAGTGCATCCACTTACTTGGGAAATATCTAAGCATTTCAAAATCCTTATTTCTTGCATGCTTGACTATTGTTTTTGCACAAACCAGTTTAACCTCATCAAATCATTGTTCTAACATCTTTCTATCATAGTTTTTAAATGTCATAGCCATTTATAAAATGCACAATACGCCCAACATGATTTTTGACTAGGCAAAACCCCTTCAAAGACATGGTTTTATCAACAAAAAGAAGGGGGATAATAGGTTTTCTGTTCTATAAATTTAGTTTAAGTTGCCATTCTTGGATACTTGATATGCAAAGTTGGGTTTCAAATGTGCTTAAATGAGTTGGTACATGTGCTTACTACTCTTGTTGTCACAACCTAACCCAAGTTGTGGCCGGCGCATAGGGACACATCCCTAGCAAGCCTACTTTAGACTTTATTCTAATAGAAAATCAGGCAGAATCTCCTTTGTATTTAGGATTATTCCCAAATAAGGATTCTAGCCCTGCATAAAACACATAAACATGCAAATTCATTGGGGATCCAGGCATTCTCCGAATGCACCTCACAGCACACAAAACGAGAATTAAATTATAATCACTTATGAAAAAAGATATGTTTACATAACTATTCAAGAAGCTTAAATACATAATCATTGAGATTAAACTAATTACAACTCAAAACAATTTACATATAACAACATAAGACCCAATACAGGGAGGACCCTGCCTATAGGTTAATGAAGCACTTCTAGAGATTTTACACTTAAACTTAGATACTGAAACTTCTAATTAGCTATGGAAACTTGAGCACAATCTCGCACCTATCTAAAAATATGGAAAGGAAGAAAGAGTGAGTCATACGACTCAGTGAAGGATAATATCTATAACAAGGGTGGGACAAGCTGATGCACAACATTTGCAAAACAATAACTTTATAAGTTTCTTAAAAACCTCGTACCACATTTGCTATTGGAAATACTTCATCTATGTATATCAAATACCATAAGATTTTCAGTAAACCTATATACTTCATTAAATTGCCTTTTTTAATTCGACTGGATAATAACTTCATTATAAACATATATATAGGCATAATACTTTTAAATCTAGCTAAAATAAATCATAATAAAGCTTAAGGGAGGACCGTATTTCAGAAATAGCTGCCTGACTAGGTGGCCCTGTGGGCTAACTCCAGCAGTAAATGATAACTTCACGCCTATGCGTGTCTATATATTCCGGATATGTCGGCCAGACATGCTGGGCTAGCAATCGCCCTGCTAGCTGGGTTACTTCAGGTGCACCAAGGCTAATGCTGCTGCAATTAGCAAACAGTTCTGCTACAGTTCCCTCCCCCTTGAAAACCTTTGCTTATTACTAATTTGTTATCATTAAATTTCCTTAATAACTTTACTCCAGACATCAAGTCTAGATTCTAAATACATTGCTTAAGCTTTTAAAATAGTAACATTTCATAGTTCTCAACACATCAAGCTTTTTAAACAAAACCAAACATCAATGTGAAAATGATTCATAGAAATCAATATTAAGCTTACTTCATAGAAATCTATAATTTCTAAACATCATATCAACTTCAAGCCTTTATATAGCTAACATCTAATAACTTGAAACCATATCTTTCTCTATCAAACTATTCAAGTATCGAAATTCACCTTTAAGGTGCTTGTCCCACGCACATACATAATCATATATATATATATATATATATAGAAAAGAGTAATATCTTTTATCTTGCAAGAATTCACTAAGGTCATCATTAAAATGCTATTTCAATTTCTTTGATCTTCAATAACTTAAACCACAAACATAACATTTATGAAATCATGGATATACATAAAACAAACTATAAATTATACATATACTTAAAACAAATTAGCTATAGATATATTATCCACTCACTGTCTATGCTTGGAAAGGAAGAAGCTCAAGCTCTGCGATGCTTTAGAGCCGCCAAGGGATTTTGGAGAGCGTCTAACATGACAAATATAACTATTAGGTTTCCATAACATAACTATTCTAAGAATTTATTAGGATGAGCTCCATAAGGCAAAAACCCCAATTTCTAGAACCCTAATCTTTCCTTCATAACCTTAAACATGAAATTCATGAAAAAACTAGCTAATCTATGGTCTAATAAGGAGGGTTGAGCTCAAGAATTATCTTAGAGAGTGGAGGAAGGTGGTGGAGCATGAGGAGAGTGGTGGGTCTTCTCCCACCATCACTTTCTCTCACTAGAAGATGAGAGAGAGAGCTCCAAAGAGAGAATCAACCCACAAATCTTGGATAATGGTGAGGAAATGATGGATTTTGGTGGTGGGTTTGAGTAAAATTGATGAAAGATGGATGGATGGTTTCATGTAGGGAGAAGAAGAATGAGAGAGAAAGAAGAGAGAGAGAGAGAGATGGCGGAATGAGGAAAAAGGGTCCAAACCTTTCTTTAAATCCCGTCCAGGCGCCCGCCCACTTGAAAGTGCATCATTCAGCATCGCAGCCAAATACTTTTGGCGCTAGCCTTGGGCTTAGGGGCCCAAAGACCTTTTTTCTCTTCTTCCAAACACTTCTCAAATATCATCATATACTTATTTACATTTCTTAACTTAATTTTAAGTTAATGTCCTCATTTATTTTATTCTCCATTAACTTTAAAACATAAATGTAAATAAGAGAATATCCCCCATTTGAATCCAATAAAAATATTGAAAAAATCAAACACCTTAAGAATCAAAATCCAACTTTTGGATTTTAGTACAAACTTCTGAAAACTTGAATTTCCTTAAACTTCAAGCTTGAAAATGAAAGGGTTAATAACTTCTAAAAATTCGTTAAAATCGTTCTTCAATTCTTTGATATCTAAGGAATAATTACCAGGATTTTTGATCCTATGAAAATGTCCCAATCCTATAGCCCTCCAAGGAGGCTTAGGGTCCAGACTTAGAGCTTTCACAAGGTCTGACAGAGTAAAGTGTCACAATTCGTGTGACTCTTGACTTGGGCATTACACTTGTATTATATATGATGTGTATTTTGATATATTAGCTTATGCACAAATCATTATATGATCTGTAATTTTAAGCGT
The DNA here is from genome assembly GCA_031439585.1 of Pterocarpus macrocarpus. Taxonomy (NCBI): domain Eukaryota; kingdom Viridiplantae; phylum Streptophyta; class Magnoliopsida; order Fabales; family Fabaceae; genus Pterocarpus; species Pterocarpus macrocarpus. The sequence goes on along the minus strand of CM062516.1, from coordinate 13,659,963 downwards.
TGATTGTGTGCACAAGTTTGTTTCAACTCTTTTCAATGTTCCAAAGTGATTTGAAGCATTGAGAACGAGCTTAGAAGGGTTCAAGTTGTCAAAACCTTTATTTTTGCTTAATCCATGAAGACATTGTGAGCCTTGTCGCATACTATGTGATTATATTGAAAATTTCTGTATAATCCTTTGCACAATTTTTTTAACATGATTCAATTATGCTGAAAACTCCATTCTTGTTACTTTCAAGGTTCTATACTTGTTGGAAATAAATTATATTGGTAATGAACACCTGAGTCATCTAATCCCGATTTTGGTCAATATGATAACATAACGTGAATTTGTTGCATAACTCATCATGAAACCTTCACTTTTTGAATTTGGATAACAAAATAAATTTGTTGACCTTATCATTAATAATATGAAGTGGTTTTGAGGCATTAAGAAAGGGCTATGCAAAATTTGACCTCTCAAAATCTCATGTTTTGCACCATTTTTTGCTACATTGTGTCTCTATTACATTTCCATTGTATAGACTGTATTTTCTAAGTTTATATACTTTAACAACTTTATTTTATTTCACTTTAATAAATTGAAATGGCTTGAAGCATTAAAAATACTCTTTGCAAAATTTGGTCACCAAAAGCCTCATCTCTGCATTGTGTTTCATTGATTAGTATGATTGTTCCCTAAACTCATGTATTGGGCATACATCATCGTACAAGGCCTCCAAAAAAGTCACTTTTTGAGGGTTCTTGGTACTCAAAACTAGTTTGGTATGAATTATATTGGCTGTGCAAAATTTTAATAATCAAATTATTCAATATATGTCATAATTGATGCTACAAGACACTTGCTACATATTTCACTGCGTAATCTATATTTTTGTGCTTTAATGGTGTCCTCAAGTTTATTTCACCTATCTTTGATGATCTAAAATAGTTTGAGGCATTACAAATAAGATGTGCAAACTTTGAGTCACCAAAACTCCTTTTCGCATAATGCTTGTCTATTTGTATCGCTGTTGCACAACCATTTGCATTCTGATTTTTGTCATGCATAAAATGTCTAAATAAATCTCTTTTGCATGTTTTTGAAGTTATAAAATGTTTTGGAATAAAGAAAATTGACTACTCAAAATTTCAGTATTTAGATACTCCCTCTTTGCTTGATTCTTATATGTTGAATATAACTACTACAAGAGATGCTATTAACTTGTCATATCCATGATTTAATCATCTAATCATCTATATTTTTTAAATTACTAGGAGTCTAAAGAAAAGGAAGTAAAATATAAATAAAACAATTTTTTTATTGTTATTTCCTCAGTCACAATTTCAAAGTAGACATTTTAAAAAAAATGAATTAAACTTTTAATAATGAATTGTTATATAAAATGACTTTATAAACCTTTTCTTCAAAATTATTTTTCTATGAGGTTGAAGAAAGAAATGGAAGAAAGAATGAATTTTAACCATCTTGCCATTTTCTGTTTAAAAACATTGAGTCTTATAATCTAATAATTTATGTAATTTATTTTTTTTTATTACAATTAAAAAAAAAAACTCCATTTGTATTCGTTGTTCTTTGGTGTAAACAATTTGGAGACAAATAGCATTGTTGATGCAATTAATACATTGTCACCACTATCTAACTAATATCTATATCTACATGGCGTATGGCTTTATTTCTTTCTCTTCACCAATCCCATCTCTTTCTTGCCTTTAGAAAACGACACTCTCTAATTTGGCGACCCCATTTTCAACCATAATATCGGAAGAGCCTTGCTCTCTTGATTCTGAGATAAACTCCGCTGCTTCTTTCTCATGAATGTACATTCTCTTTCCCTCAATCATTTCCTTGTTCCCCCTCGATCATGCCCTCCTTCTGGTGATGGCATTAATTGCCTTTCTCAACAAGTCCAGCAACATCGATCCTTTCACTCAACAACAAGATTCATATTGTGCTGTGTGGAATTGATCTTAATTCACTTGGTGACATATATAAACGGGAAACAAGTTGACATCGATGTCTACAGTGTCATTGTTGGTTTATGGTTCCCAAACTAGTGATGACAAACATTACATTGTACCATTTAATTTGTTTATTAAAGTGTTTCAAGAAAATGCTGAAAGTCTCCTAGCTCGATAGCATACAATCTCCTAAGGTGTAGAGAGATGAACAAGGCGAGAGCTAGGTGAAATGGACTGCACGAAAATGTATAAGCATATTGGAGGAAAAAGTCTTGATATTTTGCAAGGATAAGGCAGAAAGTGATAGCTAAGAGTGAGGATATTTTAAAAAGCAAAAGTGAGAGAAAGAAAAGCGAGAAAAGATAAAAAGTGAACTAATGGGATTGTGAAAAGTGTTCCACAAGGACAACATAAATCAAAAACATCTAAGAAGGACAGCTAGCATTGCTGCCAACATTCAGAATCCTTGCCCACATAAGGAAACCTTCTATTGCATAAAAAAAAAAAAAAAAGAGGCACAACGTGGAACTATATGTTATTACATTACCTCACATTTTCAGTCTTCTATCCACTTCTCTTTACTCCTCTCATTCTCATTTTGTTTTGAAAACACTATAAGTGTTTTTATGAGCTTGAAAGCTTTGTGAATTTAAGAGTTTCAAATTGTATAGTAAAAAGCTTGAGTGCTTGTGAGCTTTTGTTTGGAAAAAAAGCCTTGTTTGAGAACATTTGTTTGTGAGCGATTCTTTTAAGAGTGAACTTTGTCATTGTGAGTGAACTTTTTGTAATACCCCAGTGTAGGTTGTAGTTGTTTGTCAATAACGGATCCTGAAAATTTTAGGTCTGGACCCTATATCTCCTTGGAGGGCCATAGATTGAGACATTTTCTTAAGATCAAAAATCTCGGTAATGGTTTTTTGGATATTAATGAGTTAAAGAGTGATTTTTAACGAATTTTAGGGAATGGGTAACCCCTTCGTTTTTAAACCACAAGTTTATAAAAATGCAAGTTTTTGGAAAAATGTACTAAAACCCAAAGGTTGGATTCTAATTCCTAAGGATTTTGAATTTTTGGATATTTTTATTAAATCCAAATAGGAGGTATTCCTTTATTTATATTTATATTTTAAATTTAATATAAATAAGTTTGTGCAATATCCTGGACCTGAGAAGGGACTGAGAAGGAGGAAACCAAGTTTTTGAGTTAGTAATCGATTACCTAGGGCCTATAATCGATTATAAGTCTCTCTGTACGCCTTCATACTAAGTTTTTCCCTGTTGCAATCGATTACAACAATTTGAGCTTGTGGTAATCGATTACCAGTCCATGTAATTGATTGCCACTAGGCTATATAAGGCCCGTAGACGCGTTTTCTCCCTTATTTTGCACGATTCCACTCTCTCTCTACCCTCAAAACTCTCTCCTTTCTCTCTAAAACTCCTTCCTCTTCATTCCTTGCTTAAATCCTTCAATCTTTCCTTCAAAACTTCATCAAATTACATTTCTTTTACTCTTATAACAACAATTTCACCGATGGATCTTTACTCTTTCCCCAATCCCCAACCACACCCTTAGTGGGTCTTGGAGCTTAAAGTAAGTGTTATTAAGACTCCCAAATCTCTCCTCTTCATTTTTTCCATCTTCAAAGGTAATCTCTAAATTCCTTTCTTCTTCCTTTCTTATGAATTTTGGGTGACTCCCTGGAGAACCCTAGGTTAGTAGAATTGAGAATTTTGAACATCTAGGGGGTAATTTAGGTTAATCCTAAGTCTTAATGATTAATCTTGATATAGCTTATCATAATTGTGATGATAAATTCTACTAGAGGTTCGTTTCTTGGTTCCAAAATGTCATGGGAGAAAGATTCCACTATTGGGATGAAGTCTGTAAGTAGATAGTTATCCTTAACTTGTTTTCTAGTATATTTATTTAATATATATGCAAATAATTTGGTATATTTTGGAATTATGATTTAGATCTTGGTGTCATGTTTAATGTGGACAATTATTTCTCTTATGCATGTTTTATTCAAAATTCTCATGTGAGACAATGAAGGTGAATCTTGCTAATCGTTTGAATATATATATATATATTAGACAGCTATGAAATTTTATAAATTTTTGAAGCATAAGACTATTAAAGCTTTTGTCTTTCTTTAATGATATGATTTAAGTTTTATGTATAAAATGACGATTGGTCTTATGAGGATATATATTAAGTGACAGGTTTAATGAGACTATGAATATTGCTTTTATAAGAAAAGAAATAAATGGATTTTTGTGAAATTTTGAGGATTGTTTATATATTAAAATAGTATGACTGGATGATTGAGTATTTGGCGTGAGAACATTTATGATAAATATTATGTAAGATGGTAAAGGAAAAGACTTGCAAAAGTCTATGCCAGGATCTGTATGCTAACAGCAATACAGGTTAGCCTTGGTGCACCTCGGATGATTTATTACACAGCCACGCACAATGTAGTGCATGGCGGAAAATACACAGCCACTCAAGGAGTGGTGCATGACGGAATACGAGAATCACACGAAGGAAGGCCACCTACATGTGATTCCTGACGGACTAACCTGGAATAGATAGTTTCTACGGGTTTTAGAAAATTGATTAATATTCTAAAATTGGGATTTCTATTTAAATTTTACTTATATCTATATTTGATTAATATTTATTTATGTACATTGTCTCATGTGGGTTAGGGATGCTCTGTCTCTTACTGAGTTGTAAAACTCACCCTGTTGTCTCTCTTTCTTTTCTAGATATAGGTGTGGCCTCGGGAGTTGAGCCTCTTGCGTCTCATCCATGGTTTATAGGTTTTCTTGGGTAAGCACTTCTTGAGTCAAGGGCAATTTGTAATTTAAAGTTTTGTGAATTTCATAGAATATCGTAGCTCCATAGTACTACAGGCAGGGTTCGACCCTTACTGGATAATGTATATGTTTATGTAGTGCTCATGGTTATTAAACTGATTGAATTTCTAATGGAAGGAAAATTTGTATTTGTATTAAATGGCTTGAAGTGATATATGCTTGTGTTTATATATATTGGGATATATTCTGAAAATTTGTTATGTTGCATGTTGAGGGGTGCATTCTAAGAATGCCTGGATCCCCGATGGTTAAGTGTGATTGTTTGAATGTGCAGGATGAGGACTCGTATTTAGGAATTATCCTAAATACAAAGGGGACTCTGTCCGGCTTCTGTGAAAAATTGTGTGATGAAAGGCTTGCTAGGGGACTTATCTTTTATGCGCCCGTCATGACCCGGGGTAGGTCGTGACACTTTTGTTCTTTTAAGTTTGCTTGTTTTGAGAATTTTGTTCTTGAGCAATTTCATTTGTAAGTTTGGTGTGAACTTAGGAGAGGCTCCTAACAAATACTACTTGGTATAAACTTGAAGAGGCTCTTGTCAAAGACTACTTTGTGTGAGCTTGGAGAGGCTCTTGCCAAAGATTACTCTTTGTTGTAAGCTTGGAAAACTATTTGTCAAGGAAACTTTTTGTTAGTGAAAAATCTCACCTTATTGGTGGGAATTGGATGTAGACTCCACTATAGAGATCGAACCAGTATAAACTTCTTGGTGCAATTTTCTCAACCTTATACTCTTCATTTATTTTATGTTTGTTTGCATTTGAACTTCTGACTTAACATATTAAATAAGCTTATGCATATATTCTTTTTAACATTTGTAATTCTGTTTATCTCTTAAGATATCAAGAGATTTTTTGAGAAATTCTTGTAGTCGATCAGTAGATTTTGTGTAAATGTTTTAACTTGTTTTTAAGTATATAGAAACTTTAATCTGGTCTAGTGCTTGATTCAAACCCCCGTCTCAAGCTCTCTAATAGCATCAATTCGTATGAAAGCTAGGTTCTCTAGGGGTCAAGCTTAATAGCTTGGAGAAAAAGATCCAAGGAACTATAATGGCAAATATGATACAAGATAGCTAAGGAGATTTGTGAAAAGCTTGAAAACATCCATGAAGGAAATGAACAAGTAAGGCAAACCAAAGTTTACATGCTCATCCATGAGTACGAATTGTTTACTATGGAAGAAGATAGAAGGAGAATGACAAAATGCAAACCTTTGTTTCATGGCAAAGATTAGGGATGAGGTAGCCATTTCTAACTTATCTTATGAGAAATTACTTGAAGCATTTGATGAACATTCAGTTAGCTCAAAATTGATTTTATCAAAATATGCATTTTTTTAAAAGGAAAACAATACCTTGATAAAAGAAAAAAAAAATGGCCTTTTAAAATATGAAATTGATGTTTTGAAAAAGAATGCACATTCCCTTTTTTTTTTCTTTTTTCTTTTTTTTGCTTTTGCTTTTCTTTCATTCTCAAATACCACCATATACTTAACTTTAAAATATAAATGTAAATAAGAGAATACCCCCCATTTCAATCCAATAAAAATATTGGAAAAATCAAACTCCTTAAGAATCAAAATCTAACTTTTGGACTTTAATACAAACTTCCGAAAATTTACATTTTCTTAAACTTCAGGCTTGAAAATGAAAGGGTTAATAACGTCCAAAAACTCGTTAAAAATCACTCTTCGATTCTTGGATATCTAAAGAACAATTACTGAGACTTTTAATCCTATGAAAATATCACAATCATATAGCCCTCCAAGGAGGCATAGGGTCTAAACTTAAAACTTTCGTAGGATCTGATAGGACAAAACACTACCATTCATACACTCTCAACTTGGGTGTTACACTGAGGAAAGGGACTTAAGTTTGAATGAATAGGCACAATTGAGAATGTTGGTTGATCAACTAGTAGAGATGGAACAATTGTCCATGGTTGCCCCTTAGCATAATCCTGCGTGGTTCTAAGCTAAATATCGTAGCCAGCCATTAGCTGAGCGGCATTCCACATGCTAGCCTGCGTTGGAACATGCCAATTTGGCTAAAAAACTGAATGAGAAGATTTCTAAGGATCAACATCTAGTTGCCCCCCGGTGTTGAATGGCACAACTGAAATGGTATCAAGTGAACCTTTGGTTGCCCCCTAGTCGAAATGGCATGGTGTTGTACTTTTATTTATCAGATGAATACTTATCAGCTATTGACCATGCATGTCCTACACCTTATATTTGACCATTAGCTTAACAATTCTAGCTAATTGCATTGACAACTGACATGTCAAATCGTTTAAGCCCATATTAATCTGTTGATGTATGAAAAATGTTGTCACGATCATTAGCTCGTCTCAATCCTTGGAATTAAGTTTGGCTGAGACAAGGCTACCACAGTTGTAGGCTGATTAGAGGAAACTATGATTACAATTGCTTATGTTGTCCTAAGCATCATCATTGGCTACCAAAATGGTAAATTGATCTACCGATGTGTAACACCCAAGTCGAGAGTGTATGAATTGTGACACTTCATCCTGTCGGACCCCGCGAAAGCTCTAAGTTTGGATCCTATGCCTCCTTGGAGAGCCATATGATTGGAACATTCTCAAAGGATTAAAAGTCCCAGTAATTGTTCTTTAGATATCAAAGAATCGAAGAGTGATTTTTAAGGAATTTTAGAAAGTCATTAACCCTTTCATTTTTAGCTCAGAAGTTTAAGAAAATGCGAGTTTTTGAAAATTTGTACTAGAAGCCAAAAGTTGAATTTTGATTTTTAAGGAGTTTATTTTTTCAATAATTTTATTGGATTCAAATAGGGGATATTTCCTTATTTACATTAAAAAATATAAATAAGTGTATGATGATATTTAGAGGTGTAAATAAAAGAAAAAAAAAAAAGGACTGGGCACCTAGGTGTCTAGGCACTAGATACACTGCAGAAGAAGGAGTTTCAGGCAGGTGGGCGCCTAGGCGGCCAAGTCGCGGCGACTAGGCGCCCACTGGATGGAAATAAAGGAAGGGTTCGACCTTTCTCCACCATTTCACCCAAATCTCTCTCTTTCTCTCAGCCTTCTTCTTCCCCTATGGAATCATGATTCCTTTATCAAATTTCACTCAAATCTATCACCAAACTCATCTTCCTCATGTCATCCTTATCATCTAACTTGGTCTTCTTACATGGAGTTCTCTCTCTCCTATTTTCTAGAGAGAGAAAATCATGGTGGGAGGAGACCCACTGCTCTTCTCATGCTCTACCGCCTTCCTTCACCCTCTAAGATAATTTTTGAGCTTAACCCTTATTATTATACTATGGATTAGTTAGTTTATCTTTGAAATCAAGATTTGAGCTCATGAGGAAGGGGTTAGGTTCTATAATTGGGGGATTTTTGCCCTATAAGGCTAATCCTAGTAAATTCTTAGAATAGTTAAGTTGTGGGAGTCTAATTCATATAATTGTTATGTTAGATACTCTCTGGAATCCCTTGGTGGCTCTAAGGCTTCATGAAGTTTGAGCTTCTTCCTTTCCCAACTTGAACTGTGAGTTGATGATGTATCTATATCTAGCTAGTTTCAAGTATATGTATGATTTTCTAAATATTAAGTTTATGGTTTGAGTTATTAAAGTTCAAGGAAAGTAAAATAGCATTTCAATGTGTGACGTTATTGAATTCTTCAAAAACAAAGTGTATTACTCCTTTATATTTATATATATATATGTGTGTGTGTGTGTGTGTGTGTGTGTGTGTGTGTGTGTGTGTGTGTGTATGTGTTTGTGTGTGACAAGCAAATCTGGAAATTAATTTATGATACTTGAATAACTGGATAGAAAAAGGATAGTTTCATGCTATTAGAATTTTAAGGAATTATGAATTTTATCTTGTGATTATATTGAGAAATGTTAAGTTATAATGTTTTAAGAGTTTAAGCAGTTAATTGATTTAAGCTATACCATGTTAGAAAAGTTTATGTTCATTACAAAAAATAAAAGAGTTTACTTAAGTGATGCTGTAAAACTAGTTTGAAATTAGAAAAGTTTTAAAGAAAGGAAATGTGTTTCAAAGAAAATTTAAGTCAAGGGCTCACATGAGACATGGCAAAGACCTCACAAGTGTGAGTGCTTTCCTAAGGAGAGGAACTGTAATAGAAACTATTTGCTAATGGTAGTAGCATTAGCCTTGATGCACCTCGAATAACCCAGCTAGCAGGATGATCGCTAGCCTGGCATGTCGGACAACATGTTCGGAATATATAGACATGCACAAACGTGAAGTTATCAGTTACTATTGGGCAAGTCTAGTCAGACAATTATTTTCTGAAATAGGATCCTCTCTTAAGCTTTATGATAATTTTGAAGCAAGTATTTGCTTTTCATGTTATGAGAAAGTATTTCTAACTTTAAGATCAGTTCTTACATCCTTATTATATATATATGATTTGTTACATCTCGTTGTAAAAGTGTTATGTTTATATATTTTTATAAAGAAGTTTTATCCAATGGAAAGAAAAGGTGATTAAGGATCTATGAATGTTTTAAGGATAGCTTATACTCCAGGTATGTTTTACCATAAATTTTATAGTATGTTAACATATAGACAAAGTTTTTTTCTAATAAAAATGATGTATGAGTTTTTGAAGAGGTTTTATAAGTAATAATTTTTGCTAAAAGTTAATGTTAAAGCTTGTTCCACTCTTGTTATAAATGTATTATCTCTCACTGAGTCTATATGACTCACTTTTTCTTTCTCTTCATGTTTTTAGACAGGTATAAGCTATATGTCTGTGTCCTTGACCAGTTGAAGTCATTGCATATTTCTATAATTCCACACCCTTGTTTGTGTGGTTGTTAAAGGTTATCCATGTAGAGATTCATATTGCTTTGTATACAATTATATTTATAATTCTAGTAATGATCCATTAGCCTATAGGTAGGGTCCCTCCTGTATAGGTTTATGTGTTGTAATGAAAGTGTAGTTATTTTAGTTATGATCAGTTTGATTAGTAATGACTATGTGTAATATCCTGGTTTAAACTAAAACATTGGTTAAAAATGAAATATTAGTAACAAATTTTTTTTTTTTTACATGGCTTAAGTCATTGGACCATATCTCTAATCATTTTAATTTATATGGGGATAGATGAATTTAACTCAAAATTAGGAGAATATTGTTCTAAAAGTGGAATAATAGAAGGAAGGAACACCAAGACCTTAAGTGATAGGGTGCACTTTAAGCCCCTCTTTTCCTTTTCTTCTCCTTCTTCTCAAATACTCTCTATTCTCTCTCGATCTCTCATTCTCACTCTCACCAACTCTCACTCTCTTTCATTTCTCTTCCTCTCACGGTCCCTCACCCTCACTCCCTCAACGTTCTCTTCTTTCTTGGCGTTGCCACCACCACCACCCCCCTCTCCAAGTTATCCTGCCTATCTCTCTCTCTCTCAGTCAGCCATTTGTTTGTTCGTCTCCTCTCCCTCCGCCACTGTTTTTCCGTCTCTCTCTCTCCCTCCCTCCACCGCTTTCTGTCTGTCTGTCTGTCTCTCTCTCTTCGCTACGGTTTGCCTCTCCCTCCACCACTTCTTCCTCTCTTTGTGGCGTTTCAATTTCGTTTTCATTCCGCTGCTGGAAGTTGCCTAGCTTGCTCTAAACCCATAACCCTTGGGTAAGTTATTCTTGCCTTTTTTGTTTAGTTGTTATAGAATCAAGTTTGAACACCTTCCTATTTGCTTGTTTTAATTTCCCTCTGATTCGTAAATTTAGTTAATGGATGATAGGATTGATTACTTGATTGTTGACTGTGTTATTTGGTTAGTTTGATTCCCATATTGCTGGTCAATTTTTATTTAAAATTCCTGAGTGTAAAGGGTTGATTTTAGAGCTAAGAAATACAGATAAAATTGAATTTAGGTGAGTAGTTTAATTGATAAGGTGGTCAGGGAACGGAATATCTAGAATGTGTGTGGACTTAAGCAAATAGCTTCTGGTGGATTTTCTTGTTAACGTCAATTATTTCAGATGAAAATATGGGGTTTAGCTTCCTTTGTTGATACAAAGAAAAAGTGGAAATTCGGGTTTTGATTATCCTATTTACAAAATGCTTGGATTAGAATTGATTCAACACTTGAAATTTTGATGAGTCAAGTAATAAGTATATATATTATTTTTAGACCTTTTTTTTGGCTATTGCAATGTTTCTTTTTAGTTGAAATTTATGGTTGCTAAGTACTAACATAAGGTTTGTGCTTAAGGACTTATACAACTAGGAATTGAATATGTGAAAAATATAAAATTAACATAGTTTTATAAACTAGTGATTTGCTCAAACAATATGTTTCCTTGTTTGCTTTCTTTGTTCGTAAATGCTACTTAAGCAAATCTTGCAATCGTGTGTGTGTGTGTCATGATTTCTATTATAGATTTCATATGTCTCACCATTGTTATTGTTGCTTGATGTATGATAGGATGATTTAGAGGCTCAAACTCAACATTTACTTGTTATCTTTTATTTTGTTCCTTTTCCTTTTAATAAACTTCCCCTTTATATAACATCATGTTATTTGTAGCAATAGATACTGAGAGGATCAATCGTTAATTTTGTGGCACAAGAGACTTGGACCTTCTCTTCTTGGCTTAGTATTGTAAGTGATAGTATATTTATAACTTGTTTTCTGTTCTTCTTATTTTCTTAAATATATGTTTTGACGGCTACTTATTTTCTAACAGAATCTTTAAAGCTGCTTATAATATTATTATATTATTAATTCTGTGCATCTGAAGGTGGGACAAGTATTTTGAGGAATTTACTCTCTAATACTCCATTTTAGTTTAGGAATTTTCTATATTGTTATTAATTGATGTTTGAGATCTGATTATCTAAATGTTTTGAAATTGATATGATGTTTCAAGTTAATATTATGAACTTGGACATCAGAATTCATAGATTTTGATATAGTAAATTTGGAAATTGATTTCCTTAAGCTAGTTCTAAACTTAATATTATTGATATGACTGAAAAGATTTGGAATTTGCATATTAGATTTTTAAATTTGATATGCTTGGAAGTATATTGGATTTTGTTATTATAGGAGTCTGAGACTTTAATGAATTTAATTTTTAAAATAAAGTTAATTATGAACTTTCTTTGGGATAAATGATTTTTTTTTGGAGGGACCTTTAACAGAACTGTACACAAATGATAGTATACGTTAGCCCTGGGTGCACCTTGGTTTGGCCAACCCAGCTAGCAGGGGTGTTGCTAGCTTGGCGTGATTGCCACATGTCCGGTTCTATTTGTCGATCCTTCGGCATAGGACCGTTGGTGAGATAACTATTCTCGTCGATCCTTCGGGGACGCCCGTTGGTGAGATGTGTCTGTTCTGACTCTGTAATTGAGACCTCCCCTTCTAAACTTTAGAATTGGTTTTGTTTTATTTTTAAAAACTAATTTTAACTCCATATTCAAATGTGCTCAATTTATCAATGGTTGGAAGTACTAATTTGTTAATGATGACTTTTTATTTAGAATTTTATTTTATTTTCTGCTTTACCATGTTCTGGTTTCATGCAACATGTTTGATCTAGAATATCTTTTGTAAATGAATATGTATATCTATATACAAATCTTTTATGAGAGTATCATTAATTAATTATATTTATTTTAATAAAAACTCATGCTTACACTTGTCCCGCTCTCCATTATAAGTATATTATCTCTTATTGAGCCTGTTTGACTTACTCCTCACTTTCCCTCTATTTAAGAGTTAGGTACAAGTTGCAAGTGACTTGTCTTAGTAAATTAAAGGTATAGAAACTCTGTGAACTTGATGCAATCAGTGTGGGCCTCTGGGTTGTCTATATATTTTGATTCATGTATAGTTGAGTAATCTTATGTAAATATTTCTAGTTATGCTCCATAATCCACAGGCAAGGTCTGTCTTCTCCATTGTAATATATCTATATATAATTGTAATAGGTTTTGTTTTGAAAATAGTATCTATCCTTATGTATGTCTTGCATGTTCTGAATTTTGTGGGCATTCTGAGAATGCTTGTTATCCTGAGTCTGTATTTTAAATATTGTTGATATTCTAGATTTGTGCTTGGTCTGTATATATTCTTGGTTTTTATCTGGAGTTTTTTTGTATTTTGGGAAACATCCAATTTTTGGGGAAATTCTGTCCGTTTCTTAGGAAAATTCTTCCGTAGGCTTGCTGGGGAATGACATTTCCTAAGCGCTGGTCACGGCCCTAGTTGGGTCATGACACTATGGATTTGTATTCATATTTTCATAAGCATGATTGTGTTTTATACTCCTTTGTTGTGTGCTGTGGGGTGCATTATGAGAATACTTGGATTCCCAATGATTTTATGTGGTTGTACTGTTTGTGCAGGTAGAGAATCCTCATTTGGGAATAGTCCTAAATATAGAGGAAACTCTGCCTAATTTTCTTTAAAAATGGTTTAATATAGACTTGCTAGAGACGTGTCCCTATGCGCCGATCACGATCTTGGTTAGGTCATGACACGATGGTCCCACTAGGCATGCCAAAATGTGTTTTGCACAAAATTATTAGCTAGTCATATGGAGTGAGAGTCAAGACATGCCAGGTAACTATTCCAAAATGATTAAAAGGCTTGGCTAGGGCAAAACTCAACCAATTCCCATGATTTAGCAATTAATACCAAGAGAGGGACATTGTTTCTCGGCAAATAGGTTCCCAAACTACTCCAAATAGCATTTGGCAGGCAAATTAGTAAATCAAGTCGCTAAAAGGACATTGGTGAACGCCGACGGCTAATGAAATAGATTGAAACTTACATATGCTGAAAGTAAATGAAATAATGTAAACAAAATGCGGTAAACAAATATTGTAAAGTAACGAAAAGTAAAGGTAAGGAATGTAAAGTGCAAAAAACATAAAGATAAATATAAAAGAGACTTGTATTTGATTCACTTTTTCAAGGGGTCTCCCCCTGCAAACTTCTTGGTGCAATTCTCTCAACCCTATACTCTTCATTTATTTTATGTTTGTGTGCATTTGAACTTCTAATGTAACACATTAAATAAGCTTCTGCATATATCCTAATATTTGCGATTTTGTTTATCTCCTAAGATATCAGGAGACTTTTTGAGAAAATTTCCTAGCCAATCGGTAGATTTTGTGTAAATGTTTTAACCTTTTTTCAAGTATGCAGAAATTTTAATCTGGCCTAGTGCTTGGTTCAACCCCTTTCTCAAACATTCTGATACCATCAATCGTATTTATATCTTTCTCTTCAGTAAGGGCCTTGACTTGATTATTGCATGGACAGAGAAAATGCCATGAAGATTCTTACTCTGTAAGTTGTTCTCCAATACCCATTCTCGTTGCCATATTCACCGTTCTAAGCAATTCAAGCAATTTAATTATGCATGTTAGTCTGTCTGCTTTCATTGATGAACAAGGTTTGGGTTCTTACATGTTGATCATTGGCGGTTCAAAAATTTTGGTTTATGATACAATGTTGTGAGTTGAGTTCTATAAATGTGGAAGAAAAAGGGAGATTGATTCTTGTGCTATCCAAAGGATTTAACCATAGCTACCCACACCATTGATTTACATTGTAGATGGAAAATGATTGGGGATATTGCTCTTGGATTGGGAGTCATGCATAACAACATTTGTAGTTTTTGGATTTGGCAGCTGTGGTTAGGGTCAGTGTTTTCTTGAAAGGGAAAAAGTGGACATTGGTACAGAGAATAGAGAAGGCCAAAATTGTAGATTCTGAACAAATATAATGCCCACGAGATTGTCACTTTCTGGTGCCAAATCCACCACAATGGCTAATTTAGCAAAGGTCACATAAGATTAATGGTTCAGTCTAATTATTTTATTCTATAGTTTTTCATGAAAGAGATGATGACTCCACCTTAAAAGTGTGCCAGTCCTATTTTATACCTCCAAATCGAGACGAGATTAGATTTAAGTAAAATAGTTATATTTCTTTTTCCCTTTTTCTTAAATCATCAAACTTCAGAGTTTATTATTGCTAGGTTTTTTTTTTAATTTATTTACATGACTTAAATTGGAGAGTTTATTTTAAGTAACAAATGCCAAGGACCTAAATTATCCTTTTTAAGAGGAAAAAAGAGAGTTATAGATTAAGTTATATTAATTTTTATTTTATTTTTGACTTGCACAATGACAAGCTTCTAGAGTTGATTTTATAGTTCAGAGGATAAAGTGATTTTTTTCCCGTTAATACAATTTTGGGAGCAACAATTCTAGATATTTCAAATTGCGCTAGTTGCTCATGCTCTTTTCTATCTTTTCCAATATTTGAAATAATTAATTCATAAACATATTTGATGACCTGCTACATAGTGCTCATACAAATTTCAAAGCAATGGTCTAACAACAAGGAACCAGGAACAATGAAGTGTTTTGCACTCAGATTTGCGGTATGGGTGTTAGCTGCAGCAACTAGGAGGAGCATATGTTGGATATGGAAGTATCATATTGTATATATCACTAGCATTGCAACATATATATAACAATGTTATACAACAGAAATAATATTCAGATATTTTTTTTAACAGAAAGTGATTTAATCTACTTGATCATTTAAGGATGAACACATATATATAACTAAATTCGAACAAAAATTTCTGATAGTCTGGATAGTTTGCATTATAAGCCAAAAGAGATAAACCTACAAATTTATTATATAATAAAAACACCATAAAAATAAGTTTCTTCAAACTGTGATTTTGGAAGCCATAAACTTTAAAGACAAACCAAATAGTTGATTGCAAAGTTCAATACACTACATATATCTTGCACTCGTAGCAACCTACGACGAGTCCATCCTAGATCAGAAGTGTGGAGCGCATTTGCCCTGAAATACAATTTTTTTTTCAGACATTAATGTGATGGGCAAAAAACAATTATAGATTTTTAATCATAAAAAATAAAATTGAATAGCTGTCCAATTCTAACCATTTACTAACATTAGATAACAAATAAGCACCTTTTATGATGTTCAAACATTAAGAGAATAATGCACATTCAATCAATTTAATTTCTTTGAATTATACACACCAACTGAAAATGCTTTGAAAACTAGATAATAATCAAACAAAAGAAGTTACAACAATATTAACATATATCATCCCCTCAAAAGGAATGAATTTAGTTGGTATTGAAGCAAAGCCTCCCAAATGAAGCAACTCCATCTAGTGCCTTAGGTAGTGACTAAATTCTTTATATTATATGGCAAACGAATAATGTTAACTAAATTTTTTGTTTTGAATTTGAAAACATCAATTGGAGTAAGTATTCCTAGTGAAAAAAAAATATTACATAATTCATACAAGTGTAGCAGAACCGAAAATCGTAAAGGAAGACAAGTGAGAACACAAGAATTGGAGTAATTTAGTTAATATATCTACGCCATAGGACAAAGCTGATTTTACAATGACCCCAAAAAAACAGAGCTAAATTTGAATTAAATTGTAAATTAATTAATACTAAAGAAAACAAACCAATAATTAGTGAGCAATAGAAATCAGTTATGGCTTTGCAATTTCATATGCCGATATGCATGCTTGGCATGTATCTTAAGTGATAACCAAAACACATACTTAAACAATTGGAATTGTAGTGTGCTGCGATTTGATTAGAAACAAAACCTGTAAAAACAAAATAATTTCAAATATATATAATTAAACCATACAATTGTCCCAAAAAAAATTGTAGATAATTATTAACATTGCAAAAACATAAGACGTTCCCCTTTTAAAATTTAAACAATAAAAGTAGTTTAGCTCAAGAACTAAACTAGCAAGTTTTAGCAATTAGATTCATGTCATGAACTTTTGTTTCCCTGCTTCATATGAACAAGCAATTCTTGATTGATGTAACTACAACTAAAGAAAGAAACTATGAGCTTGAGATAGAAGCTATTTTGTACCTGCTAGTCTTTGAGTCACCTATAGAATTTGGCCATATTCACTGCCACCATTACATATATGTAGTCTGTTAGTTTGTTCAAGAACTTGAGATAAGCCATTCTCCAAGGCCTCCAAAGCAGAATTGGCCCTAAAAAGACCCAAACACCTGTGAAAAATCCTAGGCCCAAGCTCATGTATAATACTTCATAAAAGGCTGAATTGTCATCATTTGTATCACATGCTATTGGTGTTTTGTCTTCAGGACAACTTTTGTTAAGTTGTTCACCGCAAAGATCAAGATTTCCTTCAAAACTAGAAGCATCAAAGGTCTCCATGTGTCTTCCAAATGGGATTCTTCCAGAGAGAGAGTTGTTTGACAAGTCTAACTTGCCGAGACCATCAATCTGTGAAAGACTTGAAGGGATTCTGCCAGATAAATGGTTTTTTGATAAATCCAAGGAATCTAATGAAGTTAAATTCCCAATCTCTGAAGGAATTTCTCCACTCAGATTGTTTCTTGATAAATTCAAAGAATCTAATCCAACCAAGTATCCAAATTCTTTTGGGATTTCGCCAGTTAAATGATTGCTCGAGAGATCAATGATATTAAGATGTGACACTGAAACCTTGAACCCGCGTTCAACACCTTTCCACATCAATATTATGTCAAGCTGATTACTTTGAACAATTTCATAAGAATACAAATACACATCATCTAAAGCTTTAGCTAAGAAGATGCTCTCTTCGAACATTGCAGTAAAATTCTTTAGACATGTTGGAATTCCATTTGATAAGTTATTCTTTGAAAGATCCAACACTTGCACTTGCCTTAAATAACAGAGATGCGTAGGAAGATTTCCAAAGAAGAGATTCCCTGACATGCTCAAGACAATCAATTGCTGTAGACTTTCTCCAATCCATGAGGGTATTGAGCCGGATAACAAATTTTCACCCACATCCAACAATACTAAATTGGTGCAATTCTTCAAAGGTAGTTCTCCAGCGAAACTATTGTTTCGTAAAACCAAAGCTTCCAATTTCACAAGGGAGCCCATGGATGGTGGAATCTTCCCTGACAAGTTATTATTGCTTAGATCAAGAAACAATAATGAATTAAAAGATTTCCAACAATCTGGCAGCCATCCCTTTATTTGATTGTTTGCTAAAGCTAAAATGGCCAAGCTTCTAGTGGTGCTGTTGTCACACAAGTGTGAAGACAAATTTGAAATTTTATTTTCAGTGAGAATCAATGTTGAAGCATGTAGCAAAAATGAAGGAACTGCGCCCTCAAATTGATTTGAATTTAAATATATAGATGTTCCCCATGGAAGCTCTAGTGGTAAATTTGGAATTGCACCTATGAAATTGTTGTGAGACATATTCAACGTATATCCAACATATTGTAAGTTACTCCAAAGCCACTCTGGTACAGAGTCATTAATCCCAGCATTAGAAATATCCAGATGCACTAAGCGACTTTGAGTGCGGAGCTAACTCAGAAAACTAGGACCCAGCTTGCAAGATGCTAGTCCCAAGGTCATTAATTGGAAAAGAGGAACCCAGCTGGGGACAAATTTTAGAGACAATGAGTTGTATGATAAGTCTAAGGATTTTAAATTGGAGAAGTTAGTGAAATGCGATTCAGTGATGTCACCCCCCAAAGAATTCCCATTGAGGTACAGACTCTCCAACTCAGATAGCAATCCGATGCTTCTAGGTAGCATGCCAGTAATTCGGTTATCAGACAAAGACAGAGCATGAAATATGTCTCTGTTGCACCATGAAGAATTTTGAATGAAGTTTGAAATGTCCCCACTCAAGTTGTTATTGGACAGCTTTAGTGACTGCAATGTGCAAATATTCCCGAAGGAAGCTGGAATCTCGCCCTGTAGCTTGTTACCAGAAAGTTTGAGATCTTCAAGAGAGTTCATTACTTTGTCAAAACTATCTGGAATCGGACCTTCCAACAAGTTGTCAAAAAGAAAAAGTGTATGAAGATTGTTGGTAAAGTTGAAAAGCCAGTGGAATATAGCCGATGATGTCAATAGGTTAGAGGAGAGATCAAGGAAAACAAGAAAAGATGAAGAATTCACAATGGAAATAGATGATGCAAGAAAACTTCTATCCATAAGACTACAGTTTCCCAGATTAAGCTTTTGAAGTTTGGAGCTGAAGTTGAAATTACCTTGAAATATTGATGATGTGAGATCATTATAAGAAAGGTCAAGTATCACAAGGCTAGGAAAGTTTGGATAAAGAGGAAGCGACAAAACAAGATTATTAAATGAAAGATAAAGCTCCTGAAGATTAAAACTGAAGTTGGACAACAATTGAAATGACGATGATGTGAGCATATTAGAAGATAGATCAAGGATGGCAAGAGAAGTGGAAAAGTTTGAATGTGAATCAAACAAAGATCGGATATCATAATCTGAAAGACTACAATTAGTTAGCCTCAATTCTCTCAAGTATGGAATAAGCTTACTGATTATTTGAAACCAGTGATGAGAGTAGTCAAGACGCAATGAACTCAAGTCAAGATTCGTTAAAGAAGAGAGATTAGACAGCCACTCTGTATCTTTAGTTTTGAGAGTAAACTCACCAGCAAGCTTGAGAGTGTGCAACATTGGAAGATCCCCAATCTGAAAAGGGATTGCTCCAGAAAGAGTATTACCTTGAAGATCAAGATACCTTAGTTGCCCCAGATTTCTAAGTTGATATGGGACTCCTCCATGAAGATAATTGTTGCCCAGATCCAAGTATCGTAAATGTGCAAGCTTCCCTAGTTGAGGAGGGATTGCTCCTACAAGATAATTATCATTGATATTAAGATACTCCAAATGTGCAAGCTTCCCTAGTTGAGGAGGGATTGCTCCTACAAGATAATTATCATTGATATTAAGATACTCCAAATGTGAGATGTTTCCAAGTTGATATGGAATGCTCCCACCAACTTCAGAACTCGAGAGGTTGAGATATCTTAAATTGACGAATGAGCCAATGAGTTCTAGGATGTGACTACCAATGAAAGAATTCCAACTGAGGTCCAAATATTCAAGATTTTGCAAGTCAATCAATGTAGAGATATTGATTTGACCGATCAAATAATGTGCACCCAAGCCACGAAGATGGAGCTTAAGTACATGACCTGTTTCATTGCTGCATTCAATTCCTTGCCATGTGCAACAATCTCCATCATTATGATCATCCCTCCATGTAGACAGCATGCCCCAAGGATCATTGAGGCCTTGTTGGAAGCTGAGGAGTGTCTGTCTCTCCCTCTCTATGCACTTCACTTGTCCACTCTTACTTGGCCAGTTATTTCCAAGGATAGATCCTGCATCATACAACATAAGCAGCAGTAGTGCATAAAAAAATTTGAGAAAATAACTGCTCATCATGTGATTCCAGGTACGAAATATCTGCAATGCGATAAACTTCAATAAGAGTAAAAGCACAAAGATAGAGAATTTTGACTAATGTTTCTCTGCACTTGCTTTGTGTACAAACTCAAAGGCTAGATTTATATAGCTGAATAATGTATGTAAATATCTATTGTAACTTCTAGTTCTTTATTGCCACTTTTCTTTAATTAATATTTTACTTGTTTTTCTAAAGTGTCTTAAAATGACTTTTTTTATGGCAAGAACCAAGAAAAAATATAACCTTTTGCTTATAAATTTTTAAAATAAAACAAAAAATGACAGATTTCTGTGTATAAAATTATGCATAAGTCCAAGAACTTTATAATTTTTTCTTAAAAATTTCTAGAAAAAACAGAATGTCTCATATATAAGAAAATATTGCTTTTTTAATAAAATAAATTATTAAATTTATGCAGGTCCACACCTTTTAAAAGAAGTAATATTTAAAAATAAAAAAGTTTGGACAACAGAAAACTATCCGTTCAACATCAACTGGCCACCAATAATCCAACTCTTAGTTAGTTTAAATAGTTTGACACTTATTCCCTTCAAGTAAAGTTTTATATTCAAATCTTGTGAATCGAAAAAATTAACAATGGGAGAATTTTAACCCCATAATAAACTGATCTGGCACGAGCCAAATTAATTAGAATCTAGTAAGTTTCATATGCTAGTTATCTAGACACAAAAAAAAAAAACCAAAATAATAATACTAATAAAAAATTGGCCAACTATTGCTTTTTCGGGTGCCTTTTTGTTTACAAAGATGCCAACTCCTTCTAGGTTTGCCTAAAAATCCTTTTAATTCAAAATTCTATTCACATTTATTTAATAATTTTTTAATATTGTATAAATTATAATTGATACCATTGTAAGTGAAATTTTGATTCAGAAAGATGTTTAGATTGATTATTTAGAGGATATAGCAACATTCTTTCATTTATATTATAAAGGCCTGTCTTTTTCTCATGAAAATAGTTTATAAAAAGGATTTGTAATTTTTACATTTTTAAGTATAATGTAGGATTAAAACTCGGTGAAACTTGATTTATAAAACTCATTTCATATGAAAAATATTTATAGCTATTTTTTTATATTTATTAAAAATATAACTCACTATATCAATTGATAAAAAATCAATGAAATTAAAGATGTTTTTATGATATACTTACAAAATTTTATTTTTGTGAACATTCTCTTCACGAAAGATATTTTTGTAGTTATATTTTTTTGTATTTATTAAAAATATAACATACTATATCAATTGATTAAAACTCAATGAAACTAAAGATTTTTTTCACAAAATTTGATTTTTTTTTTGTTAGATATGTGGTAGTCTTTAATTTTTTTTTTTGAAGGGCTTAACGCACCTTTAATTAAAAATAAAAATAAAAAGCTAGTACTATAATAGGATGTAATTTTTGCATTCAAAATTTTATTTTGGAACATTTAATTAGAAATTTAAATAAATATAGAAGTGGTAATATAGAACCACTATTTTAACTCGATTATAAAATAAAGTATATTTCAGAAAAATAAAAAAAATGATTAAAGAAGAGTGCAATAGACACATATTTAATATAATTATAAAATTAAGAATAAATTCCCTTTTTATTCCTAACATAGTAAACTTGTTATCGATTTAGTTTTGAAAAAAATTTTAACATCAATTTAATATTAGTACTTTGAATTTTGAGATCGATTTTATCATTTTGTCAAAATCATTAGTAACTTTCGTTATGATTCATCTTAGTTGGCATGTTAATATATTGTTATATTACTTATTTGTCTTCTTGACTAATAAGGACAGACAATTTCTAAATCATCAACTTGAAATTATTGATGAATTGTAATGAAATTACTAATAATTTTAATGGAAGATTAAATTAATATCAAATTTTAAAATATTAAGATCAAATTGATGTTAAAATTTTTTTAATTAGGAACAAATTAATATCAACTTTTAAATATTAGGACTAAAAAAAAAATCTACTCTAAAATTAATTATCACTAAACTAAGGAACTTCCTAGGCCCTTCTCATATGACTAATTGTGTGGCCTGATGGCTACATCTTATCTCATCGACTTTTCAAACACATGAAAACGTCGGAAGTTTCAAAAGTTAATTTGTTTTTCAATGAAATAGTCGACTCCAAAGCGGAATTGAGATACTGCACAAGGGGCATAAAGATGAAAATGACATACCTAATTCTTTTTTTTCATTTTTGAAATTAACATAAACGTAGTCACATTAAAACATGAAAAAAGAGGAATTGACATAAAAGCAACAGCTAATAAGAAAGTTTTACAGGTGGTATGGGTGTTGTTACGATATTTTCATAAATTAATATTATACTTATAGCAAATTATCAAACATTTATTAAAATTAAAACAAATTTAATAATTAAAATTTATTTTAATATATTGTCAGTATAAAAATTTTTATATTATTATATAATTATATGCTACTATATATGTAACTTTTGAAATAATAACTGTAAGAGTCAAATATTTTTATTGATATAATAATATATGATTAAATAATTAAATAAAAAAAATTTATTGATAGTGCCTTAAAACTAAATTTTTTATATTTAAAATTTTTAAATATAATTAAAATATATTAAATATTTAACATGACTACTCTAAATGTTGACTATCTAAATAAGGAGAGTATATGATAAAGAGGATAGTTCAACAGTTAAAACAAAGGGAGAAAAAAGAAAAATTTTAGGCACAATTATTAAGAAATATTTAGAGCTTAAAAGTTTGACAATAAACATGATTTATAATATGACCCTATAGCATCATTTGATCTGCATAATCAGCCTCATCTCGGACAAGATTTAATTGTTGTTCCTAATGTTTTTAGTGTGCATAACAAAATTTTTAATAATCTTTTGAACTATTAATGAACAAAAAACTAGAAATTATATGATACTTAAGGTGAATTAGTGTAAAAGAATTTTATATGAATAGTGATCAATCATATTGTCAAATTATTAATATATATTCTTTGAGCACTAACTCTAAAACAAAAAGAAAACACGTACTGATGTATGAAAAATATTATTTGTACAATAAAAGTATGAAATATTATAAACTAAAATATAACTTGTGTCTTTTTCTTTTTATATGTCTGTTTACTTTAAAATATACAAATAACATTTTCTTCAAATATAAAGATATCAAATGCTTATTTTGTTTTCAATTTTCTAACTTACTTTGTACGTTCAAAAATTAAACAAGTCAAGCACACCAAAATGGAAAATAATGAAACTAATGCAAAGACTTGAAATTGTTGGTCTTCATAGAAATTTCTCGCATAAGGATACATCTATCAAATCATAAGTGCGTAATTTCATAAAAGGATGAGGGGGGAGTTAGAAAAGTTGCAAGTATAAAGAGTTATGTCCACATTTATAAGAAAGTAGTTTAGCATGTGTTGTATGTGGATAATCATCATTTATTTTTAACATGAATTTAATTTGTATGCTATAAAAAATTTTATATAGATATTCAATCATGTATTGATACATCAGTAAAAATATTGGATTCAATCATCTATTATCTTAAAAATCTTACAAATAGAAGTATCTAATTGGTTAAAACTATAAAAAAAAAAATTATACTATTAGTTATTAAGTTATTAAAATTAATCTCTTTTATATTATATCATTTATTTCATCTTTCAACTAAATTCATTCAATATATCACTATTTGAGATTATAAAGAATTAAATTAAATAAACTAAATTAATTATATCATCCATTGTATGGAAGATGGGGAGTGCTTGCCTCTCCCTCTCTATACACTTTACTTCTCAACCCTTGCTTGGCCAGTTGCTTCCAATGATAAATCTTGCATCATACAATATAAGCACTGGTATTGCATAAAAAAATAAAATAAAAAATTAGAAAAAAATAACTGTTCATCATATGTTTCCAGGTATGAAATATTTGCAGCGTGATAACCTTAAATAAGAGCATAACCACAAAGAGAGTTTTGACTAATGTTTCTTTGTATTTGTGCAAACTCGAAGGCGAAATTTATACAGCTGAAAATATCTATTGCAACTGCTAGTCCTTTAATTTATCGCTTTAATTAATATATTTCTTATGTTTGCAAAATATCTTAAAATGTTTTATTGAACAATTGAGGCAGATGCTTCACTTAATGAAAAAAATGTTCTTTTTGGGCAAGAACCAAGGAAAAAAAATATAACTATATACTTATAAATTTGAAAAAGAATAATATTAAGTAAACATATTTTTTATGGGATATCGTGTCAACTTACACCTCATCCACCATTTGATGGGTTGATGGGGGTGTAGACCCCACTTGAATTGAGTCCATACTCCATCCAATGATGAATGAGATGTGAGTCGGTATGGTGTCCCATAAAAGATATGTTTATATATTATTACTCTTTGAAAAAAACAAAAACAAAGAATAACAGATTTTCTTGTATATATTAAAAAAAAAAAAGTTATGTGCTCATTTTGATTTAATGAATACATATAAGAATATCCCATTTGCCGTTCAAAAAATAATTTTTTGAATAATTTCACAAATTTATTACATAAAATAATTTTATATAAGTGCGTATCTAAATAAGATTTTTGTATCAATACATACAAACGTAAGTTGGTTAAACCTTTTCATTAGCAATTTTTCAAAAAATATATTATTAACGATACCATATGATCCTTATAATTCTATTATACTGTTATAAGAAAACATCAATTGAAAAATACTACTTGTGTTCATCTTTAGATCACATCGCATCTAGGGAAATACAGTGTTCAATTAAAGGATGACTTTGGACTTTATACAATGATAACTTCCAAATAAAAATTCTTCTGATTTATAATATATGGACATGATTCCTTGTTATCTTTTATGTTTTCTACCCCGTTTGGTACGTTAGAAAATTAAGTAGCTAAGTCACAGCAAATTGGAAATTTGCAACGGGTTCGAAGACTTGGAATTGTTAGTCTATCTAAGACTTTCTCAGAAAAGTATATATCAGTCGTGAGGAGAAACTTCCAAGTAATAATGCCACTCATGTTTTAGCTAGATTTTTTAGAAAATTATGAGCTTCATTTTAATTTGTGCTCTCTATTTTATCTGTTAATTTATAATGGTTCTAGAAGACTTAAGAAGTGGGTTGAAGTAAGTCCTCTAGTAGTTATAATTTTTACTATAAAATAAAATCCAAATTAAAATACTCTTGTTTCGCGCAAAATTATTCGCTACCCAAATGGGGTTGAGAGTCAAGGCATGCTAAGAAACTATTTCAAGATGATTAAGAGACTTGATTAGTTCAAAATACAATCGAGTCGTATGATCAGCTGATTAATACCAAGAAAGGGATTCTGTCTCTCAGCAAATAGGTTTCCAAACTACTCCAAAAAGTGTTTGGTAGAAAGATCAGCAAATCAAGTCACCAAAAGCACATTAGCAAATAGCTAAAGGCTAATGAAATAGATTGAAACTTAAATAGATTCAAAGTAAATGAAATATTGTAAACAAAATGCAGTAAAAATGTGCTGTAAAACACTGAAAAGTAAAGGCAAGGAATGTAAAATGCAGAAACCATAAAGATAAATATAAAAGAGACTTGTGTTTGATTCATTTTTTCGGGGGATCTCCCTCTACAGACTGTGCTCAAGGCTATTTATACACATATTAAATTTAGCAGTTATCCTAAGGCATCTATTAACCATGTCCTCACACAAACATGGTCCTCTTGGTAACCGCCTTGTAATCGTCTTCTATGTCTTCCTTGAGTGCACTCCTCTCAGCATAGTGGTAATTGCTTAAAATGCTCTTTACAATTCATCTATTTTCCCCACTTTTTGAACTAGCAATCGCCTTCCTCAACTACTCCTACTTTATACGGAGTGGTCATAGACTTAGTCAAACTCTTATTCTTAACTATTGAAGCATGTCTTTTCTCCAACTAGAGCTCAAAACTAGTTTGTGGATTACAAGCTGTTAGAAAAGGCCTAAAGCCTAATAGAAAATTCATGCCCTTAGCTAATGGCTAAGGTCACTATTCAGCTATCAACTGTCGTCTATCGACTATTGGCTAAATTAGTCATTGACTATCGGCTGAAACCTATATCAACTATGAAGTTTCAAAATATGCGAATAAAAGTTCCTATAGGTCATTGTGCCTAATTAGAATCCTAATCACAAAAAAAGTCAAACCAGCCGAGATAAAATGGAAAAATGGCCGAAACAATATCGAAACGACCATTTTTAGCCCCAAAATATCCTTAATCAAGCTAGCCTAAGTTGTTAGATCGACGCTGACATCTTGGGCTTTCCATAGATATGCAATAATGGTTATTCTGACACCCAGACCTCGGTCGGCAACCAATTGAAGCTTGGTCGAGTGTTTTGGCCTCTTTTAATCAATTTAAGCTGAGCAACACATTCCGTGTTGGCCGTCGGTCATCACCTATTCTTTGGCTAATTACTCTCAGCTATTGCGAATTGGTCTCAGAAAGGAGTCATTGCCATCCGCGACTTGACCATCGTCGAGATAGGGCGGGGGAGAGACTCCTTGAGGTTGTCTTTGTGGTCATCATTGTCTTCATCACTACCGCCAGCCAAGTCATGAAAAAACCTTGGGCCGTCAAGGTGGGGGTGGTTTTGGAGGAGGAGGAGGGGACAGAGTTGGGAGGGGTGTCAAAGGAGGAGGAGTCAATGCGGCAGAAGATGTGAACAGAGTTGATCTTGTTGTCCATGAAGCTCACGCAGCATGCTTTCTTCCTCCGAAGCGCCATGGTCTCATTTTCAGTTTCAGTGTTGTTGGAAGTTTCCATTTCAACTTTGCTTTTCTCTCGCTTTCTCTAGTCTGAATGAGTGGTGTTGAGGAGAGGTAGAGATGTTTACTGTGGGAATTTTTGTGTGGGGAAATGCAATTTTTTGGTTTTGATTTGAATTTCTTGGTTCATTGTATCTTTTTCCAATGTTTGAAAATAAGAGTAAGTGACTGGGCTCGCCAGAGTTGGGTGGCTGAGGTGGGTCGCCGGTGCTTCATAGCAGTGGCTAGGGTCGGACGTGGGCGAGTAATGGATGGTGATGGAAGAAGAAAGAACAGGGAAAGAGGATGGGTGGCTATAAGGGGGTGTTCATGAATAGGGGAGATGGAATGAGGAATGGGGGGGAATTAAGAAATTTTTGTTTTTAATTTCTGTAATTTTGATGATGTAGAATTTTAAAAGGATAAATATGTAATTCAAACTTAATGATTATTTTAACAGTGTTAATTTGATAATTAGGCTAAATTGATGCCAAATTTTAGATTGTAGGGACCAAATTGATGTCAAAAATCATATCAGAACTAAATTAATATCAACTATAAAATCTTAGGATAAAAAAGATTATTTATTTATTTAATTTTTTTAGCTTTTGATCTCTCTCCTTTTTGTTTTAGTTAACCTTTTTTGGATCAACTTTTTTTCTGGGCCTTTTTTGGGTCAACTTTAACAATTTTTAACTCTTTTAGAAATTGTGGTTTCCAATTGAGAATCCAAAAGCCCAATTCTTTTGGGTAATGATTAAATCATCAGCGCAAGAAAACAAGTCCAACTAATCCACCCATCACTCAAGAAGACATAACCCCAAAAAAAAAAGGTAAACAGGCCAATGATGAGTTAGCATGTTTAACTTACGAGTTAAATGGATTGGGCTGAAAATAATTTATTTTAAACGGGTCAAAATTTTTACAACTCAACCCGCCTAAATTTTGCGGGTAAATGGACTAGCACAACGGATAAACATGTAGACCTATTTGCCCTTGTATTTTAAAAAAATAATAAATTAATGTCTAATATAAATCAAATTTAATTGTGAATTATATTATTTGGACCTATTAAGTGGGAAAGAACATCCTTCAAAGTACATGAGATTTTTTTCCTTTTAAAGAAAAGGTAAACATGTTGAGCTGTTTAACTGCGAGCCTGTCTATCCCTTTATTTTTAAAAATAATAAATTAGAACATGATGTAGTTTGAATTTAATTATGAATTATATTATTTGGGACATGTTATATAGGAAAAACATCCCTCAATGTTCACAGGATTTTTTCTTTTTAAGAAAAAAAAAAAGATAACGTGTTGAGTCATTTAACCCATAAGCTTAAATGCGTTAGACATAAAGGGGTCAGGTTGACCCGTTTCCCATAGCTACGAAAAGGGAAGGAGAAAAAATAGATGAGGTAATTTACTAATTTTAAAAATTATCTTATTTCATAATTTTATATAATTATTAAATTTTAAATCTAAACAATTCAAATAAAATCTAACACTTAAAAGTAAATGAGCCATATGTGATTTAAAAGATTGAGTGGACCATCTAATAACTAACCATTAACTATAGTTATATTTGGATATCTCCTAAAACTAATTCACTCTCAAGCTTACAGGGTGGAGTATAGAATTGAGGGAAGATTACGGTGGAGTGACATTTTGATAAACTTCAAGAGTGATTCGTGTATTTTTCCCTAAAATAAAATGGTTTAATCTACTTAAAGATGAACATATAGATTGCATTATTTTGATAACTAAATTTGAACAAAAATTCTCATAGTCATGATAATTTGCAACATCAATTTCCCAAAAAGAGATATACTCACAAATGTATTATATAATAAAACACCATAAAAATAAGTTTCTTCAAACAGTGATTTTGGAAGCCATAAACTTTAAATAGAAACCAAATAGTTTATTGCAAGGTTCAATATATTGCATGTATCTTGCACTTGTAGCAACCCACGCGATGAGTCCATCACAAATCAAAAGTGTCGAGCGCATTTGCACAAATGCAAATTTTTTTCCTAGACATTATTGTGGTGGGGAAAAAAAAAAGCAACAACCAGATTTTTAATCATAAAAAATAAAATTGAAAAGGTATCCAATTCTAACTATTTAATGATGTAGTCAGATGTACCAACATTAGATAACAAATAAGCACGCTTCATGATGTTCAAACATTAGAGAATAATGCATCTTTAATCAATTCAATTTCTCTTACACCTTGTTTGAAGTAATAAAGGTAGATAAAATTGAATTCAATTCTATTAGTAATTGAATTCAATTCTATTATAATTGGAATTCTTATATTTGAAATAAATCAGTAAATTATAGAATTGAATTCATTTACATTGTTTGGAATGTATATAAAAATGAATTGAATTCTTTATCTTGACTATTTTATCTTTTATTAATAGAAGAGTGGAAGAGTGATGAGGTTAGACGAGAGAAATATTAAATAGAGTTGAGAGGTATTTTTGACAAATTACCTTTTAATGTCAAATCCATTATGATAAGAATTACAAATCAGACATATTTTGGTCTGATTTACTTTCAGAAACTTTTAAAGAATTGAATTCTATTCATATTTCAATTCCATAGCATTAGTTGGTTCCAAACCAAAGAATTGAATTCAATTTCTTGAATGAATTCAATTCCATGGATTTCGAAACAACTTGTTAATTATACACACTCATTGAACATGCTTCGAAAACTAGATAATAATCAGACAAAAGAAGTTACAACAATATTAACATATCATCTATTGAAAAAGAATGAATTCAGTTGGTATGGAAGCAATTGAATTCTCAAGTGTGACTTGCTGCTCTCAAGTGTGAGTTCCTGCGCTCGAGCATGGCCTAAGGGTAGCAACTCCCTCCACTCTAATCAATGGCACTCTCAAGCATAAGGTGCTAAGCTCGAGTGTGCCCTCCCCTAGGCTCCAAAATATCCAAAATCCACATTTCATATAATTCTTGGCCTGGATGTTACAACAAATCCAGTGTCTCCAATGTGCAAATATTTCTTAAGGAAGCTGGAACCTCTCCTTGCAACTTGTTGTTGAAATGAGGAGATTTTTAAGAGAGTTCATTGCTTTACCAAAAGCATATGGAATCAGAGCTTATAAAATTTCCTATAAAGATAAATAGTGTGAAGATTGTTGGTAAAGTTAAAAAGCTAATGGAATATTGTAACACCCTAATAAACACATACTACGCTTAAGTCGTATTACGGCGTTTTATTAGTTGTTACTTATGCTCGTGGAAAACTAAACTTCACTTGAAATTAAGTTACGCGGAAAATACGGTAAGATTTTTTTTTTTTTTTGAAATACGTCGTTACTTTGCAGCGTTTTGAAAAGTAAAGCCTTGAGCGAGAAGACAGATAAAGAAAGAGCATATCGCATAAAATACATAACCCAATATCATAAAACAAGAGAAAGATAAATAAATAGTAATTCACAAATGCATTGCCTTACACAACTAATCATTACATCCATATGAGTTCATAATATATATATATATCAGCATTACATCAAAGGAGGCTCATGGTCATGCCATGATCCAAATACTAGATACAAACTGAAATCGACATCGTTCGTCGCAAAAGAAATGAATGAAGATGCAGAGCTACGGCGACTACAAGCCCACATCAGCATTGTCTGGCATCCTACATCATACTTCTGCTCACAGTGTGGGGGATCCATGTAACACCCTCCTAAGTACAGTACTATGCTTAAGTCATAGTACCACACCCTGGAGTTGCTACGGTTACCTGAACGGACCTTATCTGACAGCAACTTCCGCTGCGCTACTCTGATACCTCTTGAACTTTCTGGAGACAACACGGAAAATAGGAGTGAGAATTATAAATTCTCAGTAGGATTCTCTGTAACACACATGTAATGTCATCGTTGTCATCTCTAGTTTGCTTCGGTTTATTGTGAAAAGGTGTACATGCTGCACAAACTGGTTAATTTTACATTTCGAAAAGTATTTTATCCGAAGCAAAGTTCATTTTAATCATACGCTTGGCATTTGGGAAAAACCCATAAAAAAATCAAGTCATGAATCATATTAGGAATGATGACTGAAATACAAAAAGGTACGAAAGCATCAGTGTACTAGAGGCATAACTTCTATACATAACTTAACTTGTTTTTAAATTCATACATAGACATAAAACTTGCTTTTCTTCCTTCGTCTTTCTTATCTTTGTCATCATGAAATCTTTACGTGCCACATTCCAGAGTATGATCGCCATGTCATACCCCATTAGAGCATGATCGCCATGTCACGTTCCTTAGGATTGTGGGATCTCCCTTTGGTACTTACACTAGCTGGGTCAAGCCATGCCTCATGTAAGTTCTGTCCCCCATACTCACACTAGCTGGGTCGATGCCATGCCTCATGTGAGTGGGGTACCTGCATAAGCTTTAATCTTTAATCTTTTACTTTGCACACCTAGGCGTTACGTATCGCCGTCCCTAGGGTGTCTTTACTGCCCTTCGGTAGTCTGGCCTTGGAGTGAGCTCGTCAGCTTCACCCGTGACCGTCGTCACACCGACTCACCCGCAAGGGGACCCACGTGCCTCTAGTCTTGGAGGGATCTCATTCTGGTCACGTGCCTCTAAGTGAAGGGATCGATTCTGGCCACGTGCCTCAAAATTGAAGGATCTCATCTGACCACGTGCCTTCAACATAGAGGGATCTCATCTGACCACGTGCCTCCAAGGTAGAGGGATCTCATAGTTTTAGCTGCCTTCACAAGGAGGGATTCAAAGTGCAACTGCCTCCAGGTGAAGGGATTCATATCTTTATATTTAACTGCCTTCACAGGGAGGGATCTTAAGTAACTGCCTCCGAGTGAAGGGATTTACATTCATTATACTCATGTCTTTTCATTCTCATACAAGGTCATGCATAGTCATACTGAATGTACCTATACTTTGTTTATGTTCATACCTTTATTTTTATATACCTCATCTCACACTTATGTCATTCTTTGAATATGGGGTTTCTACATTTCCATTCATACTTTAAATCTTTCTTGATAATCCATATCATCATCAAATTTATCCTTGCATGTAAACAGTTCTAGTTTCATAGACTTCTGCCGTAAATTCGGCAGCATGACGGATCAGATCTGCTTCCCCATGAATAGTGCCAGTTCTCACAGACAAATCAATCATAGCAACATAATCAATCTAACACATATATATATCACTGCAAAACTTGCAATCCTCACTTAAACCTTATTTGTTTCACTAACACTTGTAAAATTATCAACTTGGCCATTCTGCCAAACTTGCTCAGTTCTGCCTAGATTTTGTATAATCCACCTTTATTTCTATTCAACTCATTTAAATCTGAAATTTGGATATATCATAGCTCTATGTGTCTACTTTCTAATCTCTTTGGTCCCATATCATTTTGATTTACAAAACTCAAGATATTCAACTTTTACCTCAGCTTGTTCAGTCACTAGCCCGAATTACACTCATGGGAGTATAAATTCACTAAAAATCGAAACTAAGCTCAAATCATGCGAATTTGGTCTCATATTGAAGCTAACAGGACAAAATTTCATTTGCCACAAGTTTCACTCCATTTGATTAAGTATACCTCGAGTTATAAGTCCTGTAAGCCGACCTTCCTGAACTACTCTGTTTTGGCCTAGATTGAACATAAGACAACTTCCTCGAATCACTGGGAACAATTGAGACCATAACAAACTCGGAATCTTATATTGGGATGTTCCCCTATTTGTAAGCTTTCTAAAAAAGTTAGTTTCACTCAATTTGGAGTTGTATAGGGTGAGTTATACCCTCCTCAAGTCACCCTGCCGGGATGAAAGTCCTAAACCCTAGGTCAAACTTCAAAAATTCATATCTCTCTCAATACTAATCCAATAACCTTATATGATATATCTATGGAAAGACCTGAATGTCTACTTTCATCTAAAAATGGTTTCATCAGATTTGACCGATTGTAGGCGGAGCCGTACACTCCGCCGTACGGACTGCCGTGGAATTCTTCATCCAAACAGCATCCTAACCCTTGGTTCCTTCTAACTTTCTTCTTCTAACTTTAATTTCAACTCAATATTTCATATTAATCCTATCATAATCCATCATAATTTATCATATACATCACATATATCATCAAACAATCATCAAAGAGTAATCTTTCATGCATCCTCAATTTAGAGAAATCAAGATTAGAGATTGAATCCTACCTCTTTGGAGTATGATCTTGCTGAATCTGATTTCTGGATTGATGGACCCTTGACCAAGCTTGCTAATTTGATGGAGTTGGATTTGAGAAAGGAAAGGAAGAAGACGAAGGTTGGAGCAAGAGGAGAGGGAGACGTAAATCCCCTGGGGTTGAAGGGGAAGTCTGACTTAAATACAAGAAAATGTGGTGTTGATTGGCTGAAGATTTGTGGTTGAAGTTCGGCCACGTCTCACTTTTGTGGCCAACTTGCTCACCACGTCGTCCAAAAACTGGGATACGCTTCCACTCTACCTGAAATCGGAACTCGTCCCTATATTACTTGAAGTCGGAACTCGTCCCTATATTACTTGAAGTCGGAACTCGTGACCTTTTTATAGTGCTTGAAGCTGAAACCGGATATCGAAAGTAATGCAGCTGAAAATCATATAATCTCGAAACTCCCTATCTGAACTCGGGAATGTCAATGCTGGACATAAAATCGGAGATCGGTACTCGTGTATAACTGAAATCAACTCAAAGATTTGAACTCATGTCCATTGAGTTCAACTCATGTACTATTGTGTTAAACCATTACTTCTGAGGTCGGAAACCACACACACTATTGTGAAGCATGAGGCATGAGGTCGGAACTCGGGCATTTGAAACCCAAGTACTTAAACCTGGAAGTCGGGATTTATATACAGTGTGTGATGAGATCGGAAATCGGGTATATTTATCCTTGAAACATGAAGCCAGATATTGAGCAAGACGAAGTCGGAAATCGGGTCTATGACTTGAGACGTGAAGTCGGGAATAGGATGAAATCGGAAATCGGTAGGACATGAATTAACTCGGAACCCGGAAATAATCTCTTCTGTCTGATTTTCGAAGACGAAATCGGAAATCGAAATTGATCACCCTGGGGCTAAGTCGGAGCTCGGAAAACGGATGTTACAATCCATGCTCCAGTCCACCGGATACGCCCTCGAGATCTGGTGACGATACGGAGGAATAACTAGGGTGAGAAATGGAATTTCTCAGCAGGACTCGAACCCGACACGAAAGTGTCATCGTCATCGTCCCAACCACTTCAGTTTTATTAATGAAAATAGTGAGCATTCATAAGGTTCCGTTCTTAGGTTTTCGAAAACATGAATATCCGAAGCGGATTCAATTTTAACATACTCTCTAATCATTTATATCATAACATACATGGGCATAAGTATAATCATATAAAACATGCATGACTGTGCTATAAGATTCTCTTAACGTCTTCCCTTTCTAGGGTTTTTGGACCGAAGTCCCTTTTCTTTTCTTAACTTGACTTTATCTTTTCACCCATTAAACATAAGTGGTAATGAACTCATACCGTGGCCGTCGCCACCATAGAATTTCGATACTTACACTAGCTGGGTCATGCCATGCCTCATGTAAGACCTATCCCCTATACTCACACTAGCTGGGTCAGGCCATGCCTCATGTGAGTCGTGGGTGAGGGGAGCTTAAATTAGGTCACCTTCCCTTTTGAAGGATCACACCCTTAGTTTACTTTCTCTTCTTATTAAGGCTTATGATGCAAAATTATTTTGATTCTTTTCCATATTTAGGCGTTACGTATCGCCGTCCCCAAATGTGGTTCCTTTATCAATCACCTCTGGGTGTTACGTATCGCCGTCCCCAGGGTGTTCATATTTATTAATCCTTTCATGTATATCTTTAAGCATTATATCATCAACATATCATTATCATTCATTATCATATCGTCATCATATCATTATCATTCTTATCATCATCGTATCACTATCATAATCATCATCATCATCATCATCATCATATCATATCATCATCATCATGTCATTGTCATCATATTGACACATAGAGGCATACATATCACACAAAGTCTTATGAGCTTAGCTTAGTAAACTTGGGTGCAAGCTTTTAATTGATTTGCTTCTTGCATAAATTCTTTTATTAGGCATAGGGCCAATTTCATCCATTATCCTTTTTGAAACTTTTAAGTTGAATTATGAAGGTTCTTTAATACTTAATGTAAGGATCTTAGTGTCTTAAAACTTATTTCTCATTAACCTTTAAATTTTACCACAACCAGTTTTACTTTAATAGTGGGGCAGTAACTTCAAAAATTCACCATAATTTCATATTTTACTCTTTTGTTTCGAATTTTTGTTTGAATATACTTATCTGAGTCTATTTTTAAACAAAAGAAACCCCACTAAAAAATTCATTTTGTAGCTTGAGATATGCACATTTTATTCTGACTGCTCAGCTTTTAAGTTTATTCTCGGTACAGTGACTTTTAAACTTTACTACGAGCTCCTCACAAGGAATCTGCGAAAACTGTTTTTTGAGGATGTTCCTCTATGTCTTAGATTTCTAAAAAACTTGGTCCCATGCAAAAATGTTCTGTATAACTTGAGTTATGAACATTTTATTACATACTGCCCGAACAGAAATTCATTTGGGAACAGCCAACTTTGAAAAATCATATCTCCCTCGTTTTAAATCCAAATTTCACATATTTTATATGTGTGGAAAGCTCTTTGAGTCTATTTTCACATAAAATTAGTTTCATTACATTTGGAGTTATATTGGAAGAGTTATCAGTCGCACCATACAGACTTCCAGAATTTTCTAGCTTCCACGGTTTTGGTTTTAAGGAGTTTTCTTGTAAGAACATTTAGTCTTTTCTTCAAGTGATCACTTTTCTCTTCCAAACCACTTTTAATCTTTGAGATCTTGATATTAACTCAATGTTTTAACTTCTAAAAATTTGGTTCAATAGCAATAGACATACCAACCGAAAATCTCATGCCAAAGAGAAGGATACAACATATAAAACTCATCATATCAACAAGCATGGCCATGAGGCCTTGGAAACAAGTCCTAAAACCACCTAGCTATGGAGAGCTTAGGAGTTCTAGATCATGAAAAACATCAAAGAAGGAAGGGTTAGAGTCACTACCAAATGAGTTTCTTGAGGAGTAGAAAGAGTTGATGGGTTGGAGATGATCTTCCTCCTCCTTGAGCTTGATGATGGGGCTAAGTGAGTGTTTGTTTTGCTTCTTCAAGAACCAAAGAGGGTGGTCCTTGAAGTGCTTGCGGAATGTTGAAAGGAAAGAGAGTTTGATGGGGTGTGGAAGTGGGAAGAAGAGCAAGAGGAATTGGAAGAGTAGAAGAGCTAGAATGAGGCTTAGAGAGAAGTGAGAGCTTAGGCTTGTAGTGAGAGGATGAAAATCACAAATGAGAGAGTGGGGGGGGGGCTGTTTGGGGCGCAAAATGGGGAGAAGTGGGTTGATGGCTTTTGCTTCTCTAACAAGCAAGAGAGAGTAGGTGAGTCTTACTTCTTTTTCAAGCAAAAGGGCTAGGAACCTTGGGATAAAAGGGTGGGTTGTGTTTCCTTTGAGTCTTGGCACTTGGATAAAGACCATTTAGTGTTTTCTCAAGTGGTTAAAGGCATTACCACTCTTGGGATTGGCTTGGGTGAATATGATCACTCCAAGTGGCATAATCCTAAGGGAGGAAGGTACTTCTCATGTCTTGACTAAAGAGATACTACTAACCTAGACTCTTGATCTAATGGTGCATGATGAGAAGACAAATGGATGGTTGGATTTTGCTCTTGCCCTTGCCCAAGATTTGGTATATCAATTAAGAGAAATTTTTAAATCTTCAAAGCTATGAGAATTACTTAAGTTGTTAATTCAATTTGATTAGTTAAATTGCTCTTTAACCGATTTCGGTTAATTATACTTTTAAGACGTTTTTCCTCTAAAAGAATTGATCTTATGAATTATGTAATTAGGGTGTAAGAATTAATCTATCTCAATTGGTAAGGTAGAACAATTGTCTTATACTTAACTAATAAGATTGGATTAGCTTAGTTATATTTCTAAGTTACGAATTAATGAGGTTCGAATAATTAGGTTTTGACTAAAACATTTAGTACGTTATGATTCAATTATTGACTTGACTCAATTTACTAAGCTCTTGCTTATCGAGATTAGCCAATTAGTCCTCAGTTAATCGTTAACCTCTCTAATTAGCCAGGATCACTGAGCTAATTAGCTTAGACAAAAATTGGGAATGTTACAAATATAGCTGATGATTTCAACAGGTTAGAGGAGAGATCAATGAAAATACGAGAAGATGAAGAATTCACAAT
This sequence comes from Pterocarpus macrocarpus, assembly GCA_031439585.1. Classification (NCBI taxonomy): domain Eukaryota; kingdom Viridiplantae; phylum Streptophyta; class Magnoliopsida; order Fabales; family Fabaceae; genus Pterocarpus; species Pterocarpus macrocarpus. The sequence continues at coordinate 13,622,544 of CM062516.1, read as the reverse complement.
CGAAATAGATGATGCGAGAAAACTTTTCTCCATGAGACTACAGTTGTTCAAATAAAGTTGTTGAAGTTTGGAGCTGAAGTTGAAATTACCTTGAAATATTGACGATGTGAGATTATTTTAAGAAAGGTCAAGTATCACAAGGCTAGGAAAGTTTGGATAAAGAGAAAGTGACAAAACAAGATTATTAGATGAAAGATAAAGCTCCTGAAGATTAAAGTTGAAGTTGGACAACAATTGAAATGACGATGATGTGACTATATTAGAACTAAAATTTTATGAATTTTAAATAGTAAAAACTAAAATTTCATTATAAAGGAGGAAACATACAAATTTCAACATAAAATAAGCTTAAATTGTTCAATATTATAACTCACAATAAGAAATTACATTAATAATTATTATATTACTAAAAAAATTCAATTATTCATTCAGATTGGGGAAAAAAAATTAACAAAATTGAAAATAACATTAATATGCTGAAACAACATTCATAATAAGTAAAAAACAACATAATATAGATGAAGAAGCTCTCATCACATAACGAAATCATCTCACTAAAACGTAATTAACCCAAATGGAACAAAGATCCATATCAATTCAAAACTTCAGATCAGATGTAAGAATTTCACCCCACCTAGTTCCCAATTTGTTGACACCATATACTAGACCTTGTTCCCATCCAAGCTTGAATCATCTAAATGATGGATGACCACCCACCACTATTCAATAAGGGCATAAAAATCACCATCTCTTGTTGATTCCTTCGCATAACCAAAGGAAAGATGCTTGCAGCCACGAAATCAATGTGCTTTGCCATTTTTGTGTGAGAATGGAAAATGGAACTAGAAGGAGAGAGGGTCGCTGTATAAGACCCATTACTCTTGTCACAGACTGTGAGCCACTATAATATTCTTTCAAGTATAGTACTATGCTTAAGTCATAGTACCACACTTGGGAGTTATTACCGTTGCTTTAACGGACATTGTATGATAGCGCTCTTTGGCCGTCTTCAATATCTCTAGTCAGCTCTGTCTATGGTGGCCGCCTTCGATATTTCCTAAGCTATCTGGAGATAATATGGAAATATACACAGGAGTGAGAATTATAAATTCTCAGTAGGATTCACTAAGAAATTACATGCTGTGTCATCGTTATTATCTCCAGCTACTTCGGTTTATTATAAAAAGGTGAGCATGTTATATAAATATTTTCAGTTTTATAGTTTGAAACCATAATATCCGAAGCAGAGTTCATTTTAATCATACACTTGATAAATAGTGTAGGAATTTAAGCATAAGCATAGCAGATTGTGAGTGATTTCGTAATAATAACAATAGCATATTGTGCATGTGTAATGGCTCATCATGAATTCATGCAAAGGCACTTATACTTTCTTTTCTTCCTTTACTTGACATGCCTAGGTGTTACATATCACCATCCCTAGGGTGTCTGCATGCATATATCTTTGTCTTTAATTATTACTACCCTTGTGTAGTTTGACCTAGGAGTAAGCTCAACTCGTGACCGTCGTCACATAGAACTAACTTATAAGGGGATCCACGTGCCTCTAGTTTTGGAGGGATCTCATTTTTTGCCACGTACCTCCAAGGTAGAGGTATCTCATAGCTTTAATTGCCTTCACAAGGAGGGACCCAAATAACTGTCTCTAGGTGAAGGGACCCAATCTTACATCATATATTTCTTCATTTGCATGCCAATATGCAAACTTTCATAAAGAGGATCATGATCATATCATCATTCATTGTTCATATGCATTTTAGTACACTTATCTTCAAACATTCTTGCATATAAAATCTCATATTCTTATCATAAATTTTCATGACACAGATTACCATAGTTCCATAAAGTTTTGCCGAAAGTTCGGCAACATAACTGATCAAGTCCACTTCCCCATGAAGAGTGCTAGCCAATCAGACAATTATTAATATAGAAAATCAATATAATGTGCCAACCATTTCAATACTTACACAAAGCTTGCAACTCTTGCACTTAGTTGGATTGTTGCCAATTCCTTCAATTCTATCCATTCTTAGAAATTAAGCCATAATTTCTGTATAAATTATTTAGATCTAAATTTTGGATATGTTGAAGTGTTATCTATCTAGTTTTTAACCTCTTTAGTCCCATTAAATTTTGATAAGTATAACTCATGTTATTAACATTTTACCTAGGTACATCCTGTTACTAGGTAGATTTGCACCCCAAAAAGTAAAAATTCACTAAAGATAGAAACCTTATTAGAATTATATGAAACTTATATTAACTTAAAGCTGACTAAACTAGCTTTCATTTTCAAGAAGTTTCACTCGATTTGAGTAAGTAAAGCTCAAGTTATAAGCTCGTGAAGTTGGCTATTCTAAACTGCCCTGTTCTAGCTTAGTTAGGACATGGGACCACTTTAATAATTTTCTGGGAGCAATAGGACCAAATTTAACTCTGAATTTTTTATGGGATGTTTGCCTATGTGTAATATTTCTAAAAAGAAATTGGTTGCACTCACTTTCAAGTTGTATAAGGTGAGTTATACCCTTCACAACCCGTATTGCCTGAAATAGAACATAGGATTCCTAGGTAAATTTTAAAAAATCATATCTTCCTCAATATTAATTCAATGGCCTTATAATTTAAATGGTTGGAAAACTGTAAATGTGTAGTTTCACATGAAAATAATTTCATTAATTTCTGATGGCTAGGTGAGAGTTCGTATAGATCGCAAACATAGATGCTATAGGGTTTCCTGGTTGAATCTATCCTGGTTGTTCTCCTTTTTTATTCTTTCATTAATTAATCAATCAAGATCCAATATACACCCAACAATCCAGCCATAAACAATCATATAAACTCAATATAACATCACATACATGAGTGTAGGGGAATATCCAATAGCCACCAATTCACTAGAAATTAAATAAAAAGGGTGAATCCTACCTCAAATTGATGCGAAGACTAGCTAGTTTTGAGCTCTTGGTAGAGGAAGTAGGTGGAGCTTGGAGATTTGAGGAAGATGGAGTGAATATGGAGAAAAGAGAAAGAGAGATGGTCTCCTGAAAGTGGGAGGCCGAAAATTATGAGAGATGGAAGAGATATTATGTTGGTTTGGGTTAACATGATTGGTGGATTTGGTTTGGTAGTTTGGGTGGTTAAGAAGTGTGCCAAATCTCCCCATTTTGTGTGTGGCTGAATGGTGCCACTTGTGGGCGGTAAGGGTGGATAAATTTCAGCCACTCAAGTGAGAGTTTTTCAACGTAAAACTCTACTAGTTCGATTCTATCAATGTAAAATACCGAATTTCTTTCAAACCGACACCACATTACTAGTAATCCTTGAAATTTTTCTACATGTTAATTTTTTATTTCTCCTAGTCCCAAACTCTTTAATTTCTAGTTACCTTCTAATTATCCTTTAATCCCCTCCTAATTACCTTTACATATCTAGTAAAATCGAATAAATCAGTTAACAGCATAATTTAAACATATTGTGAATTTTCAAACGTTACAATTTATTGCAGTAAATCACAAACGATGGCGATCGCACTCATCCAATGGAGAATGGTGGTGGGTGTGTTTCTGAGTGGAATGTATGGTCTGGGTATGTGGTGAATGAGGAAAAGGAGAAAACAGAGTTGATGGATCAAAATCATATAGTTTCATGTAGAGGCGTATAAACAGTGCTCACTCATACCCAACTTCATACCCAAGGCGCACCCAAAATTTTTTTATTTCTAAAAATATTTTTGATTACATACACACACATACCCAACACATATTCGTACTGAATAAATAGCCGGTACGAGTACTTAGGCCAAAAGCAAGTACCTGTGCTTCAACGGTTGAGATGCATCAAATATTTCTAGAATTTTTGACAATAATGGTTTAATCTACTTATTTAAAGATGAACACATGTATATAACTAAATTGGAACAAAAATTTTGATAATATAGATAGATTGCAACATAAGCGAAAAAGAGATATACTGACGAATGTATTATATAATAAAACAACATAAAAAAAATCGACTAAAAAAAAAGACCATAAAAATAAGTTCTTCCAAACAGTGATTTTGGAGGCCATAAACTTTAGGGACAAACCGAATAATTAATTGCAAAGTCCAATGTATTACATATATCATGCACTCATTGTCTCGTAGCAGCCAAATACTTTATTGCAAAGTGTGGAGCGCATCTTCACTGAAATGCAAGTTTTTTTTCAAACATTAATGTGGTAGGCAAAAAAATATATATACATGTTTTTCATCATAAAAAATAAAATTGAAAAGGTATCCATTCCTAACCATTTACTAACAGCAGATAACAAATAAGCACCTTTTATGATGTTCAAACATTAAGAGAATAATGCATCTTTAATCAATTCAATTTCCCTGAGTTATGCACACTGACTGAAAATGCTTCGAAAACTCGATAATAATCAAACAAAAGAAGTTATAGCAATATTAACATATCATCTACTAAAAAAGAATGAATTCAGTTGGTATCGAAGCAAAGCGTACCAAATGAACCAACTCCATCCAGTGCCCTAGGTAGTGACTAAATTCTTTATATTACATAGCAAAAGAATAATGATAATTAATTTGTTTGCTTTGAATTAGAAAACATCGATCGGAGTATGTATTTCCTTGTGAATAAAATTATTACATAATTCACATAAGTGTAGCAAAACCAAAAATCATGAAGAAAGACAAGTGAGAACACAAGAATTGGAGTAATTTGGTTAATATATATCTACACCAAAGGACAAAGTTGATTTTACTATGACTCAAGAAATAGAGCTAAATTTGAATTAAACTGCAAATTAATTAATACTATAGAAAACAAACCAATAGTTACTGAGTAACAGAAATCAATTATGGCTTTTCAACTTCATACGCTGATACGCATGCTCGATACATACCTTTAGTAAGAATAAAAATCAGATACTTATACAACTGGAAGTTGTAACGTGCTACGATTTGATTAGAACAAAACCTGTAAAACAAAGTTCAGAAAAATAAATAATTTAAACCATATGATTTTCCCTAAAACAAATTATAGAAAATTATTAACATTTAAAAAACATGAGACGTTCCCCAGTAAAAAAGTAAAACAACAAAAGTAGTTTGGGTCAAGAACTAAACTAGCAAGTTTTAGCAGTTAGATTCATGTCATGAGCTTTTCCTTTCCCTGTTCCATATGAGGAAGCAATTCTTGATTGATATAACTACAACTAAAAAAGAAATTACGAGCTTGAGATAAAAGCTATTTTGTACCTGCTAGTCATTGAGTCACCTGTGAAACTTGGCCATATTCACTGCCACCATTACATATATGCAGTTTGTCAGTTTGTTCAAGAATTTGAGATAAGCAATTCTCCAACGCCTCCAAAGCAATATTGGCCCTAAAAAGCTCCAAAGGCCTGTGAAAAATCCTAGGCCCAAACTCATGTATAATGCTTCATAGAAGGCTGAATTGTCATCTGTATCATGTGCTGTGGGTCCTTGAGGCTTTACTGGTGTCTTTCCTTCAGGACAACTTTTGTTCAGTTGCTCACCACAAAGATCAAGATTTCCTTCAAAACAAGAAGCATCAAAGGTGTCCATGTGTCTTCCAAATGGGATTCTTCCAGAAAGAGAGTTGTTTGACAAGACTAACTTGCCTAGAGTATCGATCTGTGAAAGACTTGAAGGAATTCTTCCAGATAAATGGTTTCTTGATAAGTCAAGGGACTCTAAAGAAGCTAGATTCCCAATCTCAGAAGGAATGTCTCCACCCAAATTGTTTCTTGATAAATTCAAAGAAACTAGCCCAATCAAGTATCCAAGCTCTTTCGGGATTTCTCCAGTTAAATGGTTGCTTGAGAGATCAATGATATTAAGATCAAAATCTTGGTCCTGGAACTCGTTTGCAACACCTTTCCACATCAATGTTATGTTAAACCCATAAAAAGAAATGTAATGACCATAAATTGCACGATAGGTAATACTGTACTCATATATACGATTGAGAGTTTCAGTTGAGTTGATTCTCTTTTTGGACATTGCAGTAAAATTCTTTAGACATGTTGGAATTCCATTTGATAAACTATTCCTTGAAAGATCCAACACTTGCAATTGACTTAAGTAACAGAGATGCATAGGAAGATTTCCAAGGAAACGATTCCCTGGCATACTCAAGACTATCAATTGCTGTAGACTTTCTCCAATCCATGAGGCTATTGGACCCGACAACAAATTTTCACCCACATCCAACAAAAATAAATTAGTGCAATTCTTCAAAGTGGAAGGTAGTTCTCCAACGAATCTATTGTTTCGTAAAACCAACGATTCCAATTTCACGAGGGAGCCCATGGACGGTGGAATCTTCCCTGACAAGTGATTATTGCTTAGATCAAGAAACAATAATGAGTTAAAAGTTTTCCAACAATCTGGCAACTGTCCCTTTATTTGATTGTTTGCTAAAACTAAAGTGGCCAAGCTTCTAGTAGTGCTACTGTCACACAAGAGTGAAGAGAAATCTGAAATTTTATTTTCAGAGAGAATCAACGTTGAAGCATGTAGCAAAAATGATGGAACTGCACCCTCAAATTGATTTGAATTTAAATATATAGATGTTCCCCACGGAAGCTCTAGTGGTAAATTTGGAATTGCACCTATGAAATTGTTGTGAGACATATTCAACGTATATCCAGTATGTTGCAAGTTACTCCAAAGCCACTTTGGTACAAAGTCATTAATCCCAGCATCGGAAATATCCAGATACACTAAGTGACTTTGAGTGCGGAGCCAACTCGGAAAACTAGGACCCAACTTGCAAGATGCTAGTTCTAAGTCCATTAATTGGAAAGGAGGAACCCAGCTGGGGACAAATTTTAGAGACAATGAGTTGTATGATAAGTCTAAGGATTTTAAATTGGAAAAGTTAGTGAGATGCGATTCAGTGATGTCACCCCGCAAAGAATTCCCACCGAGGGACAGAAACTCCAACTCAGATAGCAATCCGATGCTTTCAGGTAGCATGCCAGTAATTCGGTTATCAGACAAAGACAGAGTATGAAGTATGTCTCTGTTGCACCATGAAGAATTTTGAATGAAGCTTGAAATGTCCCCACTCAAGTTATTATTGGACAGGTATAGTGACTGCAATGTGCAAATATTCCCGAAGGAAGATGGAATCTCGCCTTGTAGCTTGTTACCAGAAAGGTCGAGATCTTCAAGAGAGTTCATTACTTTGTCAAAATTGTCTGGAATCGGACCTTCCAACAAGTTGTAAGAAAGAAAAAGTGTGTGAAGATTGTTGGTAAAGTTAAAAAGCCAATGGAATATAGCCGATGATGTCAACAGGTTAGAGGAGAGATCAAGGGAAACAAGAGCCGATGAAGAATTCACAATGGAAACAGATGGTGCAAGAAAGCTTTTCTCCATGAGACTACAGTTTGTCAGATAAAGTTGTTGAAGTTTGGAGCTGAAGTTGAAATTACCTTGAAATATTGATGATGTGAGATTATTATAAGAAAGGTCAAGTATCACAAGGCTAGGAAAGTTTAGATAAAGAGGAAGTGACAAAACAAGATTATTCTGTGAAAGATAAAGCTCCTGAAGGTTCAAGCTGAAGTTGGACAGCAATTGAAATGACGATGATGTGAGCATATTAGAAGATAGGTCAAGGATGGCAAGAGAAGTGGAAAAGTTTGAATGTGAATCAAACAAAGATCGGATATCATAATCTGAAAGACTACAAATAGTTAGCCTCAATTCTCTTAAGTATGGAATAAGCTTACCGATCATTTGAAACCAGTGATGAGAGTAGTCAAGACGCAATGAACTCAAGTCAAGATTCGTCAAAGAAGAGAGATTAGACAGCCACTCTGCATCTTTAGTTTTGAGAGTAAACTCACCAGCAAGCTTGAGAGTGTGCAACATTGGAAGATCCCCAATCTGAAAAGGGATTGCTCCAGAAAGAGTATTACCTTGAAGATCAAGATACCGTAGTTGCCCCAGATTTCTAAGTTGATATGGGATTCCTCCACGAAGATAATTGTTGCTCAGATCCAAGTATCGTAAATGTGCAAGCTTCCCTAGTTGAGGAGGGATTGCTCCTACAAGATAATTATCATTGATATTAAGATACTCCAAATGTGAGATGTTTCCAAGTTGATATGGAATGCTCCCACCAAATTCAGAACCCGAGAGGTTGAGATATCTTAAATTAACGAATGAGCCAATGAGTTCCGGGATATGACTACCACTGAAATAATTCTGACTGAGGTCCAAATATTCAAGATCTTGCAAGTCAATCAATGTAGAGATATTGATTGGACCCATCAAAAAATGTGCATCCGAGCCACGAAGATGGAGCTCAAGTACAAGACCTGTTTCATTGCTGCATTCAATTCCTTGCCATGTGCAACAATCTCCATTATTCTGATCATCCCTCCATGTGGAAAGCATGCCCCACCGATCAAGGAAGTCTTGTTGGAAGCTGAGGAGTGCTTGTCTCTCCCTCTCTATGCACTTCACTTCTCCACTCTTACTTGGCCAGTTGTTCCCAAGGATAGATCCTGCATCATACAACATAAGCAGCAGTAGTGCATAAAAAAATTTGAGAAAATAACTGCTCATCATGTGATTCCAGGTACGAAATATCTGCAATGCGATAAACTTAAATAAGAGTAAAAGCACAAAGATAGAGAATTTTGACTAATGTTTCTCTGCACTTGCTTTGTGTACAAACTCGAAGGCTAGATTTATATAGCTAAATAATGTATGTAAATATCTATTGTAACTTCTAGTTCTTTATTGCCACTTTTCTTTAATTAATATTTTACTTGTTTTTCTAAAGTGTCTTAAAATGACTTTTTTACGGCAAGATCCAAGAAAAAAATATAACCCTTTAGTTATAAATTTTTAAAGTAAAACAAAAAAATGACAGATTTCCGTTATGCATAAGTCCAAGAACATTATAATTTTTTCTTAGAAGTTTCCAAAAAAAAAAAAGAACAGAATGTTTCATACACAAGAAAATATTGCATTTTTAGTAAAATAAATTATCAAATTTATGCAGGTCCACACCTTTTTAAAAAAGTAATATTTAAAAACAAAAAAGTTTGGACGACAAAAAACTATCCATTCAATACCAATTGGCCACCAATAATCCAACACTTAGTTAGTTCAAGTAATTTGATATTGATTCTCTTCAAATAAGATCTCATATTTAAATATTATAAATTGAAAAAATTAGTAATGAGAGAATTTACCCTATAGTAAACTGATCTGGTATGAACCAAATTAATTAGAGTCTAGTAAGTTTCAGTTACCGATTATCTAGACACAAAAAAAAAAAATCAAAATAATAATACTAATAATAAATTGGCCAACTATTGTTTTTTCGGGTGCCTTTTTGTTTACAAAGATGCCAACTCCTTCTGAGTGTGCATAAAAAACCTCTTAATTCAAAATCCTATTCACAGTTATTTAATCATTTTTTAATATTGTATAAATTATAATTGATACCATTGTAAGTGAAATTTTGATTTAGAAGGATGTTTAGATTGATTATTAAGAGGATATAGCAACATTCATTCGTTTGTATTATAAAGGCATGTCTTTTTCTCATGAAAATAGTTTATAAAAAAAGATTTGTAATTTTTACATTTTTAACTATAACGTAGGATTAAAACTCAATTGATTAAAACCGGATGAAACTTGATTTATAAAACTCTTTTCGTATGAAAAATATTTATAGTTATATTTTTTTTATATTTATTAAAAATATAACTTACTATATCAATTGATCAAAAATCAATGAAATTAAAGATGTTTTTATGATATACTTACAAAATTTGATTTTTGTGAACACTCTTTTCACGAAAAAAAAAAAATTGTAGCTATAATTATTTATATTTATTAAAAATATAACATACTATATCAATTGACTAAAACACAATGAAACTAAAGATTTTTTTCACAAAATTTGATTTTTTTAGTTAGACATGTAGTAGTCTTTATTTTTATTTTTATTTTTGAGGGGCTTAATGCACCTATAATTAAAAAAAAAATTAAAAGCTAGTACTATAAATTGGATGTGATTTTTGCATTCAAAATTTTATTTTGGAACATTTAATAAGAAATTTAAATAAATATAGAACTGGTAATATAGAACCACTATTTTAACTCGAGTATAAAATAAAGTATATTTCAGCAAAATTTAAAAAAAGAATGATTAAAGAAGAGTGCAATAGACACATTTTTAATATAATTACAAAATTAAGAATAAATTCCCTTTTTAGTCCTAATATAGTAAACTTGTTATCGATCTAGTTTTGAAAAAATTTTTAACATTAACTTAATATTAATACTTTGAATTTTGATATCAATTTTATCATTTTATCAAAATCATTAGTAACTTTTGTTATGATTCATCTTAGTTGGCATGTTAATGCACTATTATATTACCTATTTGTCTTCTTGACTAATAAGGATAGAGAGTTTCTAACTTGTCAACTTAAAATTACTGATGAATTGTAATGAAATTGCTAATAATTTAATGGAAAATTAAATTAATATCAAAATTCACAATGTTAAAACTAAATTGATGTTAAAAAAAAATTTAGACACAAATTAATATCAATTTTTAAATATTACGGCTGAAAAAAATATCTACTGTAAAATTAATTATCACTAAACTAAGGAACTTCCTAGACCCTTCTCATATGACCAATTGTGTGGCCTGATGGCTACATCTTATCTCATTGACTTTAAAAACACATGAAAAACGTTGAAGTTTCAAAAGTTAATTTGTTTTCAATGAAATAGATGACTCCAAAGCGAATTGAGATACTGTATGAAAATGACATCCTAATTTTTTTTTTCATTTTTGAAATAAACATAAACGTAGTCACATTAAAAAAAAAAAATAAAGAAGAATTGACATAAAAGCAATAGCTAATAAGAAAGTTTTACAGGTGGCATGGGTGTTGTTACGATATTTTCATAAATTAATATTATACTTATAGTAAATTATCAAACATTTATTAAAATTAAAACAAATTTGCTAATTGACATTGATTTTAATATACTATTAATATAAAAAAAGTTTTATATTATTATATAATTATATATTACTATATGTATGATTTTTTAAATAATAACTATAAAAGTCAAATATTTTTATTGATATAATAATATATAATTAAATAATTAAATAAAAAATTTTATATTGACAGTGTTCTAAAATTAAGATTTTTGTATTTAATAATTTTAAATATAATTAAAATATATTAAATATTTAACATAACTAGTCTAAATGTTTACTTTTTTTGGGGGTTTGATGCTTTTATTAAGAAGTATGTATGGAGAAATAATCTAAATAAGGAAAGTATATCATAAAGAGAATAGTTTAACAGTTAAAACAAAGGGAGAAAAAAGAAAATTTTTGGCACAATTATTAAGAAATATTTAGAGTTTAAAAGTTTGAAAATAAACATGATTTATGATACGATACTATAGCGTCATTTGATCTGTATAATTGGCCTCACCTCAAACAAGATTTAATTGCTGTTGTTATTGTTGTTCCTAATGTCTTTAGTGTGCATAACAAAATTTTTAATAATCTTTTGAACTATTAATGAACCAAAAAGCTAGAAATTATATGATACTTTTCATGAATTAGTGTAAAAGAATTTTATATGAATAGTGATCAATCATATTGTCAAATTATTAATATATATTCTTTGAGCACTATCTCTAAAACAAAAAGAAAACATGTATTGATGTATGAAAAATATTATTTATACATATAAAAGTATGACATATTATAAATTAAAATATACTTTGTGTCTTTTTCTTTTTATATGTCTGTTTATTTCAAAATATGTAAATAACATTTTCCTCAAGAATAAAGATAACAAATGCTTATTTTGCTTTCAATTTTCTAAATTACTTTGCACATTCAAAAATTAAACAAGTCCATCAAACCAAAAAAGAAAATGATCAAACTAATGCAAAGACGTGAAGTTGTTGGCCTTCGTAGAAATTTCTCGCACAAGGATTCATCTATCAAATCATAAGTATGTAATTTCAGAAAAGGAAGAGAAGAGAGAGAAAGTGGAGGGGGGAGTCAGAAAAGTAGCAAGTCTAAAGAGTTATGTCCATATTTACGAAAAAGTAGTTTAACATGTGTTGTATGTGGATGATATTATTAAACAAGTCAGTCACACCAAAAAGGAACATGATGAAGCTAATGCAAAGACTTGAAGTTGTTGGCCTTTGTAGAAATTTCTCACACAAGGATTCATCTATCAAATCATAAGTATGTAATTTCATAAAAGGAAAAGAAGAGACAGAAAGAGGGGGGGAGTCAGGAAAGTAGCAAGTGTAAAGAGTTATGTCCACATTTATGAAAAAGTAGTTTAACATGTGTCGTATGTGGAAAATCATAATTAAATAAGTCAGTCATACCACAAAGGAACATGATGAAACTAATGCAAAGACTTGAAGTCGTTGGCCTTCATAGAAATTTCTTGCACAAGGATTCATCTATCAAATAATAAGTATGTAATTTCAAAAAAGGAAAAGAAGAGAGAGAAAGAAGAGGGGAGTCAGAAAAGTAGCAAGTCTAAAGAGTTATGTCCATATTTATGAAAAAGTAGTTTAACATGTGTTGTATGTGGATAATATTATTAAACAAGTCAGTCACACCAAAAAGAAACATGATGAAACTAATGCAAAGGCTTGAAGTTGTTGGCCTTCGTAGAAATTTCTAGCACAAGGATTCATCTATCAAATCATAAGTATGTAATTTCAGAAAAGGAAAAAAAGAGAGAAAGAAGACGGGAGTCAGAAAAGTAGCACGCCTAAAAAGTTATGTCCACATCTATGAGGAAATAGTTTAACATGTGTTGTATGTGGATAATTGTAATTAAACAAGTCAGTCACACCAAAAGGGAACATGATGAAACTAATGCAAAGACTTGAAGTTGTTGGCCTTCATAGAAATTTCTCACACAAGGATTCATCTATCAAATCATAAGTATGTAATTTCAGAAAAGGAAAAAAAGAGAGAGAAAGGGGAGTGTCAGAAAAGTAGCAAGTGTAAAGAGTTATGTTCACATTTATGAGAAAGTAGTTTAACATGTGTTGTATGTGGATAATCATAATTAAACAAGCCAGTCACACCAAAAAGGAACATGATGAAACTAATGCAAAGACTTGAAGTTGTTGGCCTTCCTAGAAATTTCTCACACAAGGATTTATCTATCAAATCATAAGTACGTAATTTTAGAAAAGGAAAAGAAGAGAGAGAAAGAGGGGGGGAGTCAGAAAAATAGCAACTGTAAAAAGTTATGTCCACATTTATGACAAAGTAGTTTAACATGTGTCGTATGTGGATAATCATAATTAAACAAGTCAGTCACACCCCAAAGGAACAAGATGAAACTAATGCAAAGACTTGAAGTTGTTGGCCTTCGTACACATTTCTTGCACAAGGATTCATCTATCAAATCATAAGTATGTAATTTCAGAAATAGAAAAGAAGTGAGAGAAAGAGGTGGGGAGTCAGAAAAGTAGCAAGTGTAAAGAGTTATGTCCACATTTACAAAAAAGTTGTTTAACATGTCTTGTATGTGGAAAATCATAATTAAACAAGTCAGTTACACCAAAAAGGAACATGATGAAACTAATGCAAAGACTTGAAGTTGTTGGCCTTCGTAGAAATTTCTCGCACAAGAATTCATCTATCAAATTATAAGTGTGTAATTTCAAAAAAGGAAAAGAAGAGAGAGAAAGAGGGGGGGAGTCAGAAAAGTGGCAAGTCTAAAAAGTTATGTCCACATTTATGAGGAAGTAGTTTAACATGTGTTGTACGTGGATAATTATAATTAAACAAGTTAGTCACACCAAAAAGGAACATGATGAAACTAATGCAAAGACTTGAAGTTGTTGGCTTTCGTAGAAATTTATCGCACAAGGATTCATCTATCAAATCATATGTATGTAATTTCAGAAAAGGAAAAGAAGAGAGAGAAAGGGGGTGTCAGAAAAGTAGCAAGTGTAAAGAGTTATGCCCACATTTATCAGAAAGTAGGTTAACATGTGTTGTATGTGGATAATCATAATTAAACGAGTCAGTCACACCACAAAGGAACATGTTGAAACTAATGCAAAGACTTGAAGTTGTTGGCCTTCATAGAAATTTCTCGCACAATGATTCATCTATCAAATCATAAGTACGTAATTTCAAAAAAGGAAAAGAAGAGAGAGAAAGAGGGGGGGAGTTAGAAAGTAGCAAGTGTAAAGAGGTATGTCCACATTTATGAAAAATTAGTTTAATATGTGTTGTATGTGGATAATCATAATTAAACAAGTCAGTCATACCACAATGGAACATGATGAAATTAATGCAAAGACTTGAAGTTGTTGGCCTTCGTAGAAATTTCTCGCACAAGGATTCATCTATCAAATCAAAAGTAAGTAATTTTATAAAAGGAAGAGAAGAGAGAGATAGAGACAAGGTTACAAGTGTAAAGAGTTATGTCCACATTTATGAGAAAGTAGTTTAACATGTGTTGTATGTGGATAATCATCATTTATTTTTTAATATGAATTTAATTTATATATTATAAAAAAATTTATATAGATATCCAATCATATATTGATATATCAATAAAAGTATTTGACTCAATAACCTATTATTTTAAAAATCTTACAAATAGAAGCATTTGATTAGTTAAAACTGTAAAATATTTTTATATTGTTAGTTATTAAAACTAATCTCTTTTTATATTATATCATTTATTTCATCTTTCAAATAAATTCATTCCATATATCACTATTTGAGATTATAAAGAATTAAATTAAATAAACTAAACTAATTATATCATCCATCATGCGGAAGATGGGGAGTGCTTTCCTCGCCCTCTCTATACAATTTACTTCTCAACCCTTGCTTGGCCAGTTGCTTCCATTGATAAGTCCTGCATCATACAATATAAGCACCAGTAATGCATAAAAAATAAAAATAAAAATAAAAAAATTAGAAAAAATAACTGCTCATCATATGTTTCCAGGTATAAAATATCTGCAGCGTGATAACCTTAAATAAGAGTATAGCCATAAAGAGAGTTTTGACAAATGTTTCTTTGTATTTGTGCAAACTCGAAGGCAAAATTTATATAGCTGAAGAGTGCATGAAAATATCTATTGCAACTTCTAGTCCTTTAATTTATTGCTTTAATTAATATATTTCTTACGTTTGTAAAATATCTTAAAATATTTTATTGAACAATTGAGTCAGATGCTTCATTTAATGAAAAAAAATGTTCCTTTGGGCAAAAACCAAGGAAAAAAATATAACCATATACTTATAAATTTGAAAAAGAGTAATGTTAAATAAACATATCTTTCATGGAATATCATGCTAACTCACACCTTATCCACCATTTGATAGGTTGGTGGGGTGTGGATTCCACTTATGGTGGATGGGATGTGAGTGGACATAATGTCCCATAAAAGATATGTTTATCTATCGTTACCTTTTGAAAAAACAAAAACAAAGAATAACAGATTTTCTTGTATATATAAAAAAAAATAGCCATGTGTTCATTTTGATTTAATGAATATATATAAGAATATCTCATTTGCCCTTCAACAAATAATTTTTTGAATAATTTCACAAATTTATTGCATAAAACAATTTTATATAATTTCGTATCTAAATAAGATTTTTGTATCAATAAATACAAACATAAGTTGGTTAAACCGTTTCATTAGCAATTTTTCAAAAAATATATTATTAACGATACCATATGATCCTTATAATTCTATTAAACTGTTATAAGAAAACATCAATTGAAAAATACTGCTTGTCTTCATCTTTAGATCACGTCACATCTAGGAAAATACAGTGTTCATTTGAAGGACGACTTTAGACTTTATACAATGACAACTTCTAAATAAAAATTCTTCTGATTTATAATATATGTACATGATTCTTGTTATCTTTTATGTTTTCTACCCCATTTGGTACGTTAGAAAATTAAGTAGCTAAGTCACATCAAAATGGAAATTTGCAACGGGTTCGTAGACTTGGAATTGTTAGTCTATCTAATGCTTTCTCACATAAGTATATATCAATCATGAGGAGAAACTTCAAAGTATGCCACTCATGTTTTTCACTGGATTTTTCAGAAAATTATGAGCTTCATTTTAATTCGTGCTCTCTATTTCATTTGTTAATTTATAATGGTTCCAAAAGACTTAAGAAATGGGTTGAAGTAAGTCCTCTAATAGTTAAAATTTTTGTTATGAAATAAAATCCAAATTAAAATTTTTACTACAAAAACAAAGAATAACAGATTTTCTTGTATATATAAAAAAAAATTGGCCATGTGTTCATTTTGATTTAATGAATATATATAAGAATATCTGATTTGCCCTTCAACAAATAATTTTTTGAATAATTTCACAAATTTATTACATAAAACAATTTTATATAATTTCGTATCTAAATAAGATTTTTGTATCAATAAATACAAACATAAGTTGGTTAAACCGTTTCATTAGCAATTTTTCAAAAAATATATTATTAACGATACCATATGATCCTTATAATTCTATTACACTGTTATAAGAAAACATCAATTGAAAAATACTGCTTGTCTTCATCTTTAGATCACGTCACATCTAGGAAAATACAGTGTTCATTTGAAGGACGACTTTAGACTTTATACAATGACAACTTCTAAATAAAAATTCTTCTGATTTATAATATATGTACATGATTCTTGTTATCTTTTATGTTTTCTACCCCATTTGGTACGTTAGAAAATTAAGTAGCTAAGTCACATCAAATTGGAAATTTGCAACGGGTTCGAAGACTTGGAATTGTTAGTCTATCTAATGCTTTCTCACATAAGTATATATCAATCATGAGGAGAAACTTCAAGGTATGCCACTCATGTTTTTTACTGGATTTTTCAGAAAATTATGAGCTTCATTTTAATTCGTGCTCTCTATTTTATCTGTTAATTTATAATGGTTCCAAAAGACTTAAGAAGTGGGTTGAAGTAAGTCCTCTAGTAGTTAAAATTTTTACTATAAAATAAAATCCAAATTAAAATACTCTTATTTCGCGCAAAATTATTGACTAGTCGAATGGGTTTAAGAGTCAATGTATGCTAGGAAATTATTTCAAAATGACTAAGAGGCTCGACTAACGCAAAATACAACAAATTCCTACGATCAAGCGATTAATACCAAGAGAGGAAGTCTATCTCTCAATAAATGGGTTTTCAAACTATTCCAAAGAGCATTTAGCAGGCAAATCAGCAAATTAGGTCACCAAAAACACATTGGCAAAAAGCTAAAAGCTGTAAACGAAATGCGGTAAAAAAAGTGTTACAAAGCACTGAAAAGTAAAGGCAAGGAATGTAAAGTGCAAAAATCATAAAGATAAATATAAAAAAGACTTATGTTTGATTCATTTTTGGGGGGTCTCCCCCTACAGACTGTGCATAAGACTATTTATACACGTATAAAATTTAACAATTATCCTAAGGCATCTATTAACCATGTCCTCACACAAACATGGTCCTTTTGGTAACCACCTTGTAATCATCTTCCATGTCTTCCTTGAATGCACTCTTCTTAGTATAGCGGTAATTGCTTAAAATGCTCTTTGCATTTCATCTATTTTCCCCACTTTCTGAACTAGTAACCACCTTCCTCAACTACTCTGACTTTCTATAGAGTGGTCATAGACTTGGTCAAACTCTTATCCTCAATTACTGAAGCATGTTCTTTCTCCAACTGAAGCCGGGAATTAGTTTGTGGATTACAAGCTGTTAGAAAAGGACCAAAGCCTAATAGAAATGCATGCCCTTAGCTAATGGCTAAGGTCACTATTCAACTATCAACTGTTGGCAAAATCAGCCATTGACTATTGGCTGAAACCCATATCAGCTGTCAAGCTTCAAAATATGCGAATAGGAGTTCCTATAGGTGACTAGACCTAATTAGAATCCTAATCACAAAAAAAAAAAATCAAATCAGCCGAGATAAAACGGAAAAATGGTAGAAACAATATCAAAATGACTTTTTTAGGCCTAAATAGCCTCAATCGAGCTAGCCCAAGTTGTCACATTGACACTTTGGTCTTGGGCTTTCCATATATATGCAATAATGGTTATTCTGACACCCAGACTTCAGTTGGCAGCCAATTGAAGCTTGGTCAAATGTTTTGGCCTGTTCAAATCAATTTAAGCCGAGCAACACATTCTGTGTTGGTCTTCAATCATCGCCTATTCTTTGACTAACGACTCTTGACTATTGCCTAACCCTGACTGAATATTGCCTTATCTGGCTATTTCTCCTTGGCTGATATCCATCCTTGGATAGCTGCAAATTTTTGGTGCCAACAACTCTATAAAAAAAATCTTATCACAAATGATATGATATCTATCAGGATGAGATAGGTTGATAGTAAATTTATCAGTTGTTTTAGAGAAAGTTGTACAGAATGTTAAGTGATGAATTTAGTTAAATATAATTAATAATATGCAGAGAAAAAATTAATAAGTAATTCTGTTATGGTAAATAGAGAGGTAAAGAGAAGTTTGCACATAAAATTTCTATTTTTTTTAGAAGAGTTATTTCTAATAACATCAATTATAGAAAGAACAATTTCAAGTATGATCTTAAAATTATTTAAAAAAAAAAATTAACCCAAAAATACACTTTTTATCTTTTAATTCATTCTCTCCATCAAATGCATTTCTTGCTTACTTGTAATCATTCCTTAAATGGATTTGCATACTGAGAAAAGGTAGTTCAATATTTGTGAAGGTAAATTGATATTTACATGCAGCTTAAACAGTAGTGTATATTGCTGAGGGAGGCAAGTAAGTTTTATGTATTTTTGGTGCATTGGAAAGTAAAAAAAGAACAATTAGTGTACAAACACCACAACTACAGCATCAATGAGGAGAAGATGTGAAAGCCTAAAAGGAGGATCTTGGAGCCCAATAACCCTCTCACTTTGCATGAGCAAAGCCTGTTAGCATAGGCATTGTTTCTATCTTCTCTTTTTTTTAAGTAAATAATCTTTTTGATCATGAGATTTTATAATTGACATTAATTTATTCTTAAAATTATTTTTTTACATTAATTTAGTCTCCATAATTTAAAATCTAGTATCAATTTAATTTGATTGTCAAATTTTACTAACACCATTAATAATTAATTTATCCTCCTTAAACTCTACATCATCAAAATTACAAAAATTAAAAAATAAATAATTTCTCCGATTCCCCTAATTCCCCACCCCGTTCTTCTTCCTTGTCATCAATATCCCTGTTCCTTAGCCATGCTTTTTTTTTTTCTTGTTCTTTCTCCTGCGATCACCATCCATTACTGCCGATGTTTGACCCCAGCCATGACCACGAAGCACTAGCAACTCACCCCAGTCACCCAACTTCGACAAGCCCAGGTTGTGAACTCGCCATCATCAGTGAGGCAGCAACACTACTGCCAGTAGGACAAGGAGAACCAATTGGTCTAAGACAGAAGTCACTGTAACATCCCGATTTCTGAGTTCCGAATTCACCCTCAGCATTGATCAATTCTAATTTCCGACTTCATCTTCGTATTTCACGTAATATGATAACTACCGATTTTCGAGTTCGTCCCTACGACTTCTGACTTCATCTGGATTATTTCCATGACTTCCGAGTTTAACCTTCAAGTCCGAACAACATGGAGTGATTCCTGATTTCTGACTTCATGTTCTAGTTACGAGTTAAATGAGTGGCTTCCAAGTTCCAATATCCGAATTAATGTACCCGATTTCCAGTATCATACTGTGGCTTCAAGTTTCAGATAGAGGTTCCTGAGTTCCGACCTCAGACCTCATGGTTCAAAATAGTGTACGTGGTTTCCGACCTCAGAAGTAATAGTTTAACACAATGGTACAAGTACCGAACTCCGAGTTTAATGTTACGAGTTCCGGCCTTAGAGTTGAACTCAAAGGACATTAGTTCAAATCTTTGAGTTGATTTCAGTCGTATATGAGTTTCGATTTCTGAGTTTATATCCAGCATTGACATTCCCGAGTTCAAATAGGGAGTTCCGAGATTATATGATTACGTCTGACTTTACTTCCAAGTTTCAAATAAACAGATAAGATTCCCTCAAGTTACAAACAAGATGGCACGAGTTCCGACCTAAAGCATGTTAGAGACGAGTTTCAAGTTAAGATAGAGTGGAAGCAAGCCTCACTTTGGGGACGATGTGAAGAGCAATTTGGCCACAAAAGAAGGAGACATGGCCGAACTTCAACCACAAAACTCCAACCAATCAACACCATAACTCTCATGTATTTAAGTCAGACTCCCCTCCTCATTCCCAGCAGATTTACATTCCCCTTCCCAGCCTTCTTCTTCTTCCCTTCCTCTCTCAATCTACTCTCTCAAATCTCCAAGCTTTGGCAAGGTTCCATCAATCCAAACTCAAATTCAGCAAAATCATACTCCAAAGAGGTAGGATTCAATCTCTAATCTTAATTTCTCTAAACTGAGGATGCATGAAAGATTACTCTTCTATATATATTTGATGATATATTGGATATATATGATGGATTATGGTTGGATTAATATAGGATTAATATGAAATATTGAGTTGGAATTAAGGTTAGAAGAAGAAAACTGGGAGAAGTGAAGGTTTGGAATGCTGTCTAGTTGGGGAATTCCACGGCAGTCCGTACGGCAGAGTGTACGGCGCCTCCTACAGCTGATTAAATTCGATGAAACCATTTTTAGATGAAAGTAGACATCCAGGGCTTTCCATACATATATCATATAAGGTTATTGGATTAGTATTGAGAGAGATATGAATTTTTGAAGTTTGACCTAGGAATCAAGACATTCACCCAGGCAGTATGGGTTGATAAGGGTATAACTCACCCTATACCACTCCAAATTGAGTGAAACCAATTTTTTTAGAAAGCTTACACATAGAGGAACATCCCAGTATGAAGTTCTGAGTTTGTTATGGTCCCAATTGTTCCCAGTGATTCAAGGAAGTTGTCCTCTGTCCAATCCAGGCCAAAACAGAGTAGTTCAGGAAGGTCGACTTTTGGGACTCATAACTCGAGGTATACTTAAGAAAATGGAATGAAACTTGTGGCAAATGAAATTTTGTACTGTTAGCTTCAATAGGAGACCAATTTCACATGATTTGAGCTTATTTTCGATTTTTAGTGAATTTATACCTCCAAGAGTGTAATTCGGGTCAGTGACAGAACATGCTGAGGCAAAAGTTAAATATCTTGAGTTTTATAAATCAAAATGATGTGGGACCAAAGAGGTTAGAAAGTAGACATATAGATCTATGACATATCCAAAATCCAAGTTTAAATGAGTTGAATAGAGGTAAAGGCAGATTATACAAAATTCGGGCAGAACTGAGTAAGATTGGCAGAATGGCCAAATTGATGGTTACACAAGTGTCAATGGATACATAAGGTTTGAGTTGAGGATTGCCAGTTTTACATTGATATATATATGTTAGATTGAGTATAATGCTATGACTGAATTGTCTGTGAGAACTGGCACTATTCATGGGGAAACGGATCTGATCCGTTATGCTGCCGGATTTACGGCAGAAGTCTATGCAACTAGAGATATTTATATGCAAGAATGATATAAGTGTGATATGAGATATATGAGAATAAATCAAGAAGTAGTATGATATGAGATATATGAGAATAAATGATGAAGTATATATATATATATATATATATATATATATATATATATATATAAGTACATTCAGCATGTTTATACATGATCATGTATAAGAATGAAGAGACATGAGTATATTAAATGTGAATCCCCTTGTGGGTGAGTCGGTGTGACAACGGTCATGGGTGGAGCTGACAAGCTCACTCCAAGGCTAGGCTACCCAAGGGCAGTAAAGATTAAATACTAAAGACCAAGATTAAAGTACATGCAAGTACCCCGTTCACATGAGGCATGGCATGGCATCGACCCAGCTAGTGTGAGCATAGGGGCCAGAACTTACATGAAGCATAGCATGACCCAGCTAGTGTAAGTACCAAATGAAGACCCCATATTCTTAAGGAATGTGACATGGCGATCACGCTCTGATGGGGTATGACATGGCGATCATACTCTGGAATGTGGCATGTAAAGATATGATGATGAGTCTATATTCCTAAGGAATGTGACATGGCGATCACGCTCTGATGGGGTATGACATGGTGATCATACTCTGGAATATAGCATGAGGATCCCATATTCTTAAGGAACGTGACATGGCGATGACGCTCTGATGGG
Source organism: Pterocarpus macrocarpus (assembly GCA_031439585.1). NCBI lineage: Eukaryota > Viridiplantae > Streptophyta > Magnoliopsida > Fabales > Fabaceae > Pterocarpus > Pterocarpus macrocarpus. Next base: position 13,600,183 of record CM062516.1, on the reverse strand, counting down.
GTATGATATGGCGATCATACTCTGGAATGTGGTATGATGCTGCACTTGAGATGGCGATACGTAACACTCAAGTGTAGATAGATGCAAGCACCCTAGAGACGGCGATACGTAACGCCTAGGTGTGTCGGATGAAAGAAAAGTAAATTTTATGTATATGTATGAATTCAAGTACAAGTTAAGTTATGTGCAGATGTTATGTTCCCAGTAGATTAATGCTATGTGCGTTTTATATGTTGTAGTTATTATCCATGGTATTATTCATGAATTAATTTTGTGTAGACTTCCCCAAATGACAAGTATATGAGTAAAAATGAACTTTTCTTCGGATAATATATTTTCGAACTGTAAAATTAAACAGTCCACATTATATGTTCACCTTTTTCATAATAAACTGAAGCAAACTGGAGATGACAATGATGTCATTATGTATAATAATTAGAGAATCCTATTGAGAATTTATAATTCTTATTCCTATTTTCCGTGTTGTCTCCAGAAAGCCCAAGAAGTCCCGAGGACGGCTGAAGTTGCTGTCAGATAAGGTCCGCTCGAGTAACAGTAACAACTCAAGGGTGTGGCGCTATGACTTAAGCATAGTACTGTACTTGGGAGGGTGTTACAGTTGCTACCATCCACGAGTTCACCGTCGTCAAGAAAAGGCGGGGAAGAGGACTCCTTGAGGTTGTCTTTGTGGTTGTCATTGTCTTCATCAGTACTGCCAACCAAGTCATGGAAAAACCCTGGGACATCAAGGGTGGGAGCGATTTTGGAGGAGGACAGGACAGAGTCAGGAAGGGTGTCAGAGGACAAGGAGTCATTGTAGCGAAAGATGTGAATGGAGATAATCTTGTTGTCTGTGAAGCTCATGCAGCGCACTCTCTTCCTTCGAAGCGCCATGGTCTTGTCTTCAGTTTTAGTGTTGTTGGAAGGTTCCATTGTTCAACTTTGCTTCTCTCACCCTTTCTCTAGCTCTGAATGAGTGATATTGAGAAGAGGCAGAGATGTTTACTATAGGAATTTTTGGGTAGGAAAATGCAATTTTTTTGTCCTGATTTGAATTTCTTAGTTCATTGTATCTTTTCCTAGTGTTTGAAAATAAGAGTAAGTGACTAGGCTTGCTACAGTTGGATGGCTAGGGTGGGTCGCTGGTCCTTCATAGCAGTGGCTGGGGTCGGACATAGGTGGGTAATGGACGGTGATGGGAGGAGAAAGAATAGGGAAAAAGGATGGGTTATAAAGAGGTGTTCATGAACAGGGGAGACAGAATGGGGAATGGAGGGAGTTAGGGAATTTTTTTTCAATTTCTATAATTTTGATGATGTAGAATTTTAAAAGGATAAATATGTAATTCAAACTTGATGATTATTAACAGTGTTAGTGAAATTTGACAATTAGGCTAAATTGATGCTAAATTTAAATTATAGAGACCAAATTGATGTCAAAAATTATTTTAAAACTAAATTGATATCAACTATAAAATCTTAGGATAAAAAAGATTACTTACTTTTTTATTTTTTTGCTTTTGATCTCTCGCATTTTTGTTTTTGTTAACCCTTTTTGGGTCAACTTTTTTTTTTGGGTCTTTTTTGGGTCAACTTTAACATTTTTTCAACTCTTTTAGAAATCGTGGTTTCCAATTGAGAATCCAAAAGCCTTTGTTTGAGCAATGATTAAATCATTAGCCCAATAAAATGGGTCCAACTAGTCCACCCATCATACTCGAGAAGGCACAACCCAAAAAAAAAAGAAGGTAAATTGGCTAATGTTGAGTTAGCTCATTTAACTCATAAGTTACATGGGTCGAGCTAAAAGAAATTTATTTTAAACGAGTCAAAAATTTTGCAACTCAACCCGTCTAAACTCTGCGTGTAAATGAACTAGCACAAAGGGATAAACAGGTAGACCTATTTACCCTTGTATTTTTAAAAAATAATAAATTAGAGCCTAATATAAATCGAATTTAATTGTGAATTATATTATTTGAACCTATTAAGTGGGAAAGAACATCCTTCAAAGTACATTAGACTTTTTTCCTCTTAAAGAAAAGGTAAACATGTTGAGTTATTTAACCTGCAAACCTATCTGCCCTTTTATGTTTAAAAAAAATAAATTAGAACATGATATAGTTCGAATTTAATTGTGAATTATATTGTTTGGAACCTATTATATGGGAAAAACATCCCTCAAAGTTCACAGGATTTTTTCTTTCTTTCTTTTTTTCAAAAAAAAAAAAAGATAACACATTGAGTCATTTAACCTGTAGGTTAAATGGGTTAGACATAAAGGGCTTAAGTTGGCCCATTTGCCACAACTACAAAAAGGGAAGGAGAAAAGATAGATGAGATAATTTAATAATTTTAAAAATTATCTTATTTCATAATTTTATATAATTATTATATTTTTAAACCTAAATAATTTAAATAACATCCAACACTTAAAAGTAAATGAGCCATCTGTGATCCAAAAGATAGAGTGGACCATCTAATAACTCACCATTAACTATAGTTAAATTTGGATATCTCCTAAAACTAATTCACTCTCAAGCTTATGGGGGTGGAGTGCAATATTGAGGGAAGATTGGGGTGGAGTGACATTTTGACAAACTTCAAGGGTGATTTGTACATTTTTCCCTAAAATAAAATGGTTTAATCTACTTAATCATTTAAGAATGAATATATAGATTACATTATTCTAATAACCAAATTTGAACAAAAATTTTCATAGTCATGATATTTTGTACCTTCAGTCAAAAAGAGATATACTCACAAATGTATTATATAATAAAACACCATAAAAATAAGTTTCTTCAAACAGTGATTTTGGAAGCCATAAAATTTAAATAGAAACCAGATAGTTTACTGCAAGGTCCAGTATACTACTAGTGTGTTTGAATGCCCGTTTGGGCATCCAAGAATTAATTTTGGATCATCAAAATCAAGTCTAATTTATTTTGATGATGTTTGGTTTAGCAAAATCAAAAATCAATTCTTATCTTTAGAATTGATTATAAGAGAAGTGAAAGTTTTTTACTTTATATCAGAATCATTTTTAAAAAAAGTATCAAATATAAATTATTTTACCTTATAATTAATTATAATTAAATTAATTTTAATCAAATCAATTCTATAAAAATAAAATCAAATATGCATGTACATATATCTTGCACTCGTAGCAACCCACGCGATGAGTCCATCCCAAATAAAAAATGTGGAGCGCTTCTGCACAAATGCACTTTTTTTTTTCCAGACATTAATGTTGTAGGCCAAAAAATAAGCAGATTTTTAATCATAAAAAATAAAATTGAAAAGGTATCCAATTCTAACTATTTAATAATGTAATCAGACGTACTAACATTAGACAACAAATAAGCACGCTTTATGATGTTCAAACATTAGAGAATAATGCATCTTTAATCAATTCAATTTCTTTGAATTATACACACTCACTAAAAATGCTTCGAAAATTAGATAATAATCAAACAAAAGAAGTTACAACAATATTAACATATCATCTACTGAAAAAGAATGAATTCAGTTGGTATGGAAGCAAAGCCTACCAAATGAACCAACTCCATCTAGTGCCTTGGGTAGTGACTGAAATCTTTATACTATATAACAAAAGAATAATGTTAATTAAATTTTTTGTTTTGAATCTGAAAACATCGATAGGAGTATGTTTTCCTTGCAAATAAAATTATTACATAATTCATATAAATGTAGCAAAACCAAAAATCATAAATAAAAGCAAGTAAGAACACAAGAATTGAAGTAATTTGGTTAATATATATCTACACTATAGGACAAAGTTGATTTTACTATGACTCGAGATAGAGCTAAATTTGAATTAAACTGTAAATTAATTAATACTAGAGAAAACAAATTAATAGTTAGTGAGTAACAGAAATCAATTATGGCTTTTCAACTTCATACACTGTCAACACTGATACACATGCTTAGTATGTATCTTAAGTTAGAATAAAAAAAACATATACTTAAACAAGTGGAATTGTAGTGTAATATGATTTGATTAGAAACAAAACCTACAGATACTTAAACAAGTAAAATTGTAGTGTGCTAGGATTTGATTAGAAACAAAACCTATATAAACAAAACAATTTCAAAAAATAAATAATTTAACCATTAATTGTCCCTTAAACAAATTATAGAAAGTTATTAACATTTCAAAAACATGAAACATTCCCTAGTTAAAATTTAAAACAGTAAAAGTAGTTTGGGTCAAGAAATAAACTAGCAAGTTTTAGCAATTAGATTCATTTCATAAGCTTTTGTTTACGTGTTCCATACGAGGAAGCAATTCTTATTTGATGTAACAACAACTAAAGAAAGAAACTACGAACTTGGAAGATACAAGCTATTTTCTACCTGCTAGTCCTTGAGTCAACTGTGGAACTTGGCTGTATCCACTGCCCCTATTACATATATGCAGTCTGTTAATTTGTTCAACAACTTGAGGTAAGCAATTCTCCAAGGACTCCAAAGTAGTAATGAACCCAAAAAGCCCTAAAAGCCTGTGAAAAATCCTAGGCCCAAGCTGATGTATAATACTTCATAAAAGGCTAAATCGTCATCTATACCATGTGTTGTTGGTTCATTGGGGCTTTTGTAACACCCTACCAATTTAATGTTATGCTTAAGTCATAGCATGAAATTAAGTAGATTGTGTTACTGTGTTGATACTCTGCTTACGTGTCATTTGTCATATCACTTCTTTTTCTTTTTTTCTTTTTTTTTTTATAAACAGAAGAAACGGAGCGCTGTATATAATGAACGTGATAGAGTTTAATATATCACAACAAAAAAGATAAGAATAAATAACATATATACCATCAACTGTATATGTGCATGCATATATATATATATATATATATATTGGAAGCCAATGCTTTAGTTTATGTATAAGTTTCAAAACAGGATACATAAGTGGGACCGGTGTACCAAAAAGACATAAGGCTCGTGTCAGTTGAAACAATCCTATGGGGTCCTCAAAGGACATAGGGCAACTTTATCGGATCACTGGGAACAAACAGGACCTTATCTAACTCTGAAATTTTTATGGGATATTCTCTTATGTGTAAACTTTCTGACAAAGTTGGTTTCACTCAATTCCGAGTAGTATAGGGCGAGTTTTGCCCTAAACAACCTAGTCTGCCCAGAATCAAACTCAAAAACCTAGGTGGAACTTCAAAAATTCATATTTTTCTCAATACTAATCCAATGGCCTTATATCATATATGTATAGAAAGCTCTGAATATCTAGTTTCATTTAAAAATGGTTTCATCAAATTTAAACAGCAGTAGGCGGATCCGTACACTTCGCCGTACGGACTGTCGAGGGTTTTTGGTTCTCCAGTCCCTCAGCTCTTCCTATTTTCATCCTTTCTTGCTTTCTATTCGATTTCAACATCACAAATAGTGTCACGACCCCACTCAGGATGTGACCGGCGCATAGGGGACATGTCCCCTAGTAAGCCTACACTAGACCTTTTCTAAAAAAAATTGGGCAGAGTCTCCCTTATATTTAGGACTATTCCCAAATACGGATCCTCCACCTGCACAACAATCCAAACACACAAAATCATTGGGAATCCAGGCATTCTCCGAATGCACCCCACAGCACACAATATAGGAATTTAAAACGTGATCATACTTATGAAAATATATACATATGTATCCATCATGAACATTAACCCATAATCATTAAAAGCAACTTGACTTAACTAAAAAATAACATGCTTTTTATTACAAATTAAAACTGATACAGGGAGGACCCTGCTTGTAGACTAATGGAGCACTTCTAGAGGTTATACACTTAAGCCTAAATGCTGAATCTTCTAGTTAACTGCGAAAGCTTGAGCGCGGTCCCGCACCTGTCTAAAAATATAGAGAAAGAGAAAAGAGTGAGTCATATAGACTCAGTGAGGGATAATACATCTATAACGACAGTGGAACAAGCTTTAACAATAACTTTTAGCAAAAGTATAACTCATAAGTTGTTTCAAAAACTTATACATCATCTCTTAAGGAAAGGCTTTGTCTATATGTTAACATAATATAAACTTTCTGGCAAAACATACCTGAAGTATAATCTGTCCTTAAAATATCCATATATATATACATAACGCTTTTACAACTAGATGTGACAAATCATATGCCTAATAAGGATATAAGATCTAGGCTTAGAGATAGAGATACTTTCTTATAACATAAAAAGTAAATACTTGTTTCAAAATCATCATAAAGCTTAAGGGAGGATCCTATTTCGTAAATAGTCACCGACTGGGTGGCCCTGTGGCCTAACTCTAGCAGTAAAAGATAACTTCACGCCTGTGCGTGTCTATATATTCCGACATGTTGGCCGACATGCTGGGCTAGCAATCACCCTGCTAGCTGGGTTATTCGAGGTACACCAAGGCTAATGCTGCTGCCATTAGCAAACAGTTCTGTTACAATTTCCACCCCTCAAAAAGGAACTCACACTTGCTGGGTCTTCGCCATGCCTCATGTGAGCCCTTGGTTAAAACTCCTTTGAAACACATTTTCTTCCTCTCAAACATTTCTAATTTTAAACTCGTTTTAAAACATCACAATTTCTAAAATATGAAACTTCATTTTTTCTAAGTTCTTGTCATTAAGATTCTCCTTTATATCAATTTATGTGAAATTTAACTGTACTATTAACCAGAGGTTCAAGGCATAATTCAAATCTTTCAAGCTTAAAGTATCTAAAGTTCTTTCTCAAAACATTGGATCTAAATTACCTCTTTCCATTGAATCATTCAATGCATTAACTTTAAAACATTGCAATTTCTATACACATGAAACTCTGTCTTTTCCATCAAATTACCCAATGTCAGAAATCAATTTCTATAAGAGCTTGTCCCACTTATATATATATACACATATGCACATAACTAACATCATCACTTCAAGAATTCTATAAATATAGAGTAAAACACATTGAATCAACTATTTCATAAAACTTCACTAGAATACATTTTAGGCATGTACTTAGGAAATTAAGATAAGAATTAAGCTATAGGTATACTATCACTCACAGTGCTAATCCAAGGGAAGGAACAACCTTAGCATACTGAACCACGGAGCTACAGTCGCCACATAAGTTATCTAGCATCAAAATTATCATTATCCAAACACTAATTAGCTTATAGAACCAAAGATTAACTAGAAATATTTCTAAAGCATAAAAACCCCCAATTTGGAACCCTAGGTTCCCAAACCTCAACCTTAAACTTAATCTTCCAAGAAAATCCTTCCCTACCTATGAAATAGAAGAAGATTTGAGCTTAGAGAGTTACCTTGGATTGCAAAAGAAGGAAGAAACTTGATGGATGACTTGGGTCTCCTCCACCTTCGTTTCTTTCTCTAAAAGAGATGAGAGAGAGAGTTTCAAGGAAGAAGATTGATGATGATGATGAGGAAGGAGAGGGATTTGTGGAGGATTAGAGTAGAAAAATGGTGAAGGAGTCCTGGCATCCATGAGGAGAGAAAGAGAGAAGAGATAGAAAGAAGAGAGAGAGAAATTGAGAAAGAATGAAGAAGAAGGAACGGAATCCTTCTTTTAAATTTTGGATCTAGCAGCGCTGGCGCCAGTGACCTAGCTGGCCCGCCCACCTGAGTTACATCAATTCAAAGAAGACAAAGTGGCCTTGGCTCTAGGCGCTCAGCCTCTTTTTTTTTTCTCTCCTTTCATCTACACTTCTCAACTATCATCATATACTTATTTTATTCTCCATTAACTTTAAAACATAAATGTAAATAAGAGAATATCCCCCATTTGAACCCAATAAAAATATTGAAAAAATCAAACTCCTTAAGAATCAAAATCCAACTTTTGGATTTTAGTACAAACTTTCGAAAACTTACATTTTCTTAAACTTCAAACTTGAAAATGAAAGAGTTAATAACTTCCAAAAATTCATTAAAAATCACTCTTCAATTCTTTGATATCTAAGGAACAATTATCGGGACTTTTGATCCCATGAAAATGTCCCGATCTTATAGCCCTCCAAGGGGGCATAGGGTCCAAACTTAGAGCTTCACAGGGTCCGACAGAAAAAAAAGTGTCACAATTTATGTGACTCTTGACCCGGGCATTACAAACAGCCAACAAACCAACCAAATATCATCATATTCACTCAATCATCACATCAAGAATTGAGAAAATAAACCACCACCAGCCACCCACAATCAGAAAATCAAGACAAGAATTAAATCTCTACATCTTGTTATGTGTGATTTGGCTTGATTTGGGAGTTTGGATGAATAAAACTTGGTTGAGCTTGATGGTTTGATGGAGTTGGGTGAGTGGAGAAGAGAAGAAGGGAGAAAGGTAGCATAAGAAATGGGGCTGAAGGGAGAAGGAAAGAAATAAGTCATAAAAACTTGAGGTGGTAGTTGGCTTCTTGCAATTTGATTGGCCTAGAATACAAGGTTGTATTTCAGCCAACTTTCCTTGTTTTTGTGGCCAAAGTGGCGCCACTTTCATGTGTTAATGTGGCTGAGTAATCAGCCTTAGGTCATAGGGTTTTAAGCTTGTAATTCTATTGGTTCGGTTCTGACAATTTAAAATACCATAATCTTACCGATTTCCTTTAAATCGGTAAATCGGTTTCAAGAAAATTTTCATGAAAACTTCTATACTTCTAACGTAATTCCCTCATATCTAAACTCAATGAATTGCTAATTAATTGATCCTAAATAAATATTTAGTCGATTTTTAATTAATCGCAATTATTCGATAAAAATCGAACAATTAGACAAAAAACGATAAGAAAATTCCGGGGGATGTTACAGCTTTACTCTTTGGGGTAGCTTTTGTTCAGTTGTTCACCCCAAAGATCAAGATTTTCATCAAAACTAGAAGCATCAAAAGTCTCCATATGTCTTTCGAATGGTATTCTTCCCAGAAGAGAGTTGTCTGACAAGTCTAATTTGCCTAGACCATCAATTTGCGAATCATTGAAGGGATTCTGCCATATATATGGTTTCTTCATAAGTCTAGGGAATCTAATGAAGTTAAATTCCCATCTCAGAAGGAATTTCTCCACTCAAATTGTTTCTTGATAAATTCAAAGAAACTAATCCAACCATGTATCCAAACTCTTTCACCATGATAGCTACCCCGTTGACAGATCTACTAAAAAATGATTCATTTAAGTGGTCCAAGACTGCTAAGGAAGGGTTCTGCATGCTGCAAAAAGTGCTCACTTAGGCCCTAATTTTGGCATTCCCAAACTATTGTAAGCTTTTTGTGCTGGAGACAGATGCATTTGGAATAGGCATAAGGGTATTACTGAGCCAAGACAACCACCCAATCGCATTCTTCTTGAAGAAGATGTCTCCGGTGATGCAAAAGAAATCAGCATATGTGTGAGAGATGCATGTGATCATGGCTGCTTTGGCAAAATTCAGACATTACCTTCTTGTTCACCGCTTTGTTATTCGGACAGATCACAAAAGTCTTAAGGAAATGCAATCTCAGATCATACGGACACCAAAATAGTAGGAATGGTTACCGAAATTATTGGGTTTTGATTTCATCATTGAATATAAGAAGGGTAATGAGAATTAAGCAGCAAATGGCCGCTCAAGATCATTCCTGCCCTTATCCTAACCTCAATATGATTTCCTTTCCAAACTGCAAGAAGAGTTATCCAATTATGATCCCAAGAAAAAGATCCCTGCAATAACGGATCATAACTCTCTTCTTGAGTATAAACAAGGATTCTTGTTTTAGTAAGGAAAATTGGTGATTCCAGCCACGTCTCATATTTTTCAGTTGATTCTCAGGGAATTTCATGACTCAACGATAGAGGGACATGCTGGGATACAGCTCACTCTAGCTAGGATTGCTACACAATTTTTCTGGAAAGGCATGAATCACAATGTGAAAGACTATGTCAAAAGCTGCTCTACCTGTCAACAGACCAAATATAGTACACATCCACCTGCGGGTATGCTCCAACCACTTCCTATTCCTAATGGTATATGGCAGGATATCGCCATGGATTTTATTACGGGCCTACCTACATCCCACAATTGTTCGGTAATTATGGTGATTGTGGATCATTTATCAAAGGAGTAGTGATAGGGAGATGCATTTTTTGCTACGCAATATGCGATGCATACGGAAAATGTGAGCAAAACAAAAAAAAATGCTTGGATGATGGTTCCACATAATCATTGTTACTTTTGTTCAACTTTTTTATATCCAAAAACTTACCAGCTGGATGAAAAAAAGCTGAACAAAAGTAACAATGATTATGTGGGATCCATCATCCAAGCATTTTTGTCGTTTTACTCACTTTTTCCGTATGCATCACAAAAGATGCATCCCCCAATCATTTTTCTTATCAAAGTTTGCTCATTTTATTGCTCTTCCAAGCGATGTCTCTACCAAACTGGTTGCTGAATTATTCATCCAACACATTGATTCATGGTATTCCACGATCCATCGTGTCAGACTGCGACAAGCTCTTTACTAGTAAATTCGGGCAACACCTCTTCCAAAAACAAGGCACTAGGTTGGCAATGAGCTCATCCTATTATTCACAAACAGATGGCCAAACTGAAGTTCTTAATAGATGTTTGGAAATGTACTTACGCTGCTATACTCAAAAGAATCCCAAGGATTGGCTTGTTACCTTGGGCTGCATATTTGTACAACAATATTCCATTCGGCTATTAGTATGACTTCCTATCACGCAGTATCTGGAAGAGACCTTGCTCCAATACTGAAATACGAGCCAAGTTCAGCAGACAATCCTCTGGTCCAGCAGCAATTACAAGAAGAGACTTGATTTTGAATGAGCTTAAGGCGAACCTAAGGAAGGCAAAGCAACACATGAAGATAAGAGTAAATAGCAAATGCAGAGATATTCAATTCGCAGAAGGAGACTACATGTTTGTTAAGTTGCAACCTTATAGGCAAACCTTCATGGTAAGGCGCAACAACCAGAAACTAAGTATGCGTTACTTTGGCCTGTTGAGGATCTTGGAACGTATAGGCCAAGTTGCTTATAGACTCCAATTTCCGGACATAACAAGAATTCACCCAATGTTCCATATTTCACTACTTAAGAAATGTAAAGGGGACCACATTAAGCAGCTCCTACTTCTAGCACTACTTACAAATGAAAAGGGGCCTTTACTGCTACCACAGCTGTATTAGACAAGCTTAATATCAGGAAAAATGGGGAATGGATTTCTGAAATGTTGGTCTAATGGCAATCTTTGCCTAAGGAGGAAGCATCTTAGGAGAATGTACAGGAGCTTCATAAGGCCTATCCTAGCTTTGACCTTGAAGGTAAGGTCACTTTCGATGGCGAGCATATTAATACAAACACCAAAATAAGGGGGACCATGGATCAACAAGGACACATGGCCGATGATCCCTATATGCAAGAAATAGAATTACAAAATGTGGGAAGCATGAGGAGGAGTACTAAGAATCGCAAGAACCCAGAGTGGCTCAAGGAATATACCTCCTAGGGAAGCATTATAGACTTCTATTGAGCATTGTGAGAATCCTTTCCTTATTCTGAATGTTCTCTTCCTTCTTATCTGATTTCAGTTCTACTTTCATTCTAACATCACTCTTTCATCCCAGTGAATCCCCTACAGTCATCCTTAATTTATTGAGCCATCCAAGTCCCTTATAGCTACACTTTTACTTTTTACTTTATCATTGTAATTCTGAGTTGCATTTTAATCCCATAGATACATCTTCATACACCTTACTGTTGTCAGAACAAGACTCTACCTATTTGTCTTTTTATCTCAATAAGATTTATTCATCAGCACTATTTGTTATGCATCACTCTAATACGAAAATTTGTGAGAGGGATGAATAGTGGGTGTAAAATGTCACTAAAACTAAGCTCAAAGCCAAGCTTTGCCCAAACACTAAAAGCAACATCATCATACATGGGGGTAGCAAGCTGAAGTAGATAGAGAAGGAGAACATGTGCACACAGGCACAAAAGCTAAGCCCTCAACCATGATAGATCTAGAAATCTCTGAGTCTCCGATAGCAAGTAGGAAATGGGGACAAATACTCTCTTTGGAAATGAAAAAACACTCTTACAAACTTGAACACAATGATATTTTCAAACACAATGCAGGTTGAAATGGCCACCACAAGGTATCATAAAGCCCTGATGCTCAATCAAAATGCTATTGCAAAAGGGGCTAATCGGACAAGGTCTCTATTTGCTCTGATAGAAAAAGGGCCAAGCAAACAAAGGGTCTATTTGCAACAAAATTAACCTGGGTCCTTGTTTGCAAACATGCAGAGGGTTTATTTTGTTATTTTGATGGAGGATTAACATTAGTCCCAAACATGGGTGGGACTAATGAACCATTCACCATGATTCATGCAAGTAAGTGCAATATGCCATTAGAACACTATGAAGGATTCCTTGGTCCAATTATGTTTTGGACCAACGTTAGTCCCTTGAATAAAATTATAATATGACCCCGCACTTTCCTCGACTGTTATTGCAACAAGAGTGTCAAAGTTTTTTATTTGCAAAGTGGTTCACTGCCTGGTATTCATTTTCATTGGAACAAACTCATGTTTGAACCTAGTTGATTTCTCCACAGATTAAGTGTTTCTAACTGCATTCGACATAGGTCAAGTGGCAACAGACTACATAGCGCAGATCAAACTAATCCATCTCCTTTATTTTGTGTCACTGTGTTAGTGTGTTTTCCATTTTCAATCTTCCATTGTAGCTGATTTTCAGTCGAATCTGGTATGATAAAATTGAGATTCGCAAGAAAATGGCGATGGAAATTACCAAGTCTAGTGGTATACAGGTTTTGATGAGGATACGCCGGAAAGAATCTATTTAGTGCAATCTGTAGAAGGGATGGTTTTAATTTTTCCTAGGCATAGCAATGCATAGTGGTTTATGTAAATTGTGGATGCTAAGTTATATGGATAGCCCAAAAGTAATATCTTACAATGTAACTAGAAAATATAGATCACCCCATATCCATGTTTTTTTCATTGCACCAGTATCCTAAATAGCTGTTAATGTGTCTTATTAATCATTTATTATACTATATGACCTTTAAATATTTAGAATAACTAACAAGTACTTTATAACTTATATGGATATCAGTACCTAAGGAATAATTAAAGCATGCTTTCGCATTTTTGGTAACTTATCTTTTTATGTCCAAAGAGATTAGGGAAATAAGGAGTTATTTGTTATATTATATCACTAATCACTATAATCAAATTAGAGAATTCATCGACAAGTGTTACAACATTAAGATACAAGATTCCTGCAAATAATGAAACCCCAGAAAAAAATTTCCCAACCCCCCACCTCTTTCCAATGATGGGATATGACACAAACATAGAACAAAAATAGCATCACCTACACCATTAACTTGTCCCCTGATATTTACACTTTTTTAACTCCATTTCCCTGGTCAATTTCAAAATTATAAAATGACAATCTCTGCTTCAATTGATGCATCTTAGCTAAGGATGTTTCTATGGAAAACGAACCAAAGCCAGAAAATACATTACCAACATCTTCAACTGCAATAGCATATTTGTTTGCATTGGCATAGCCATTCCCATAATTTGCATTGCCTTGAGCTATTCTCAACTTGCATTTAACCACATCCACATGCTCTGAATATTCCCTCGAGTTTTGATAATCCATTTAAACAAAAGAATCATAAAGGGAAGAAAATCCATTTGGCAAACCAGGAGGACCAGACTTAGCCATGTCAGTATCGTCTTGCTCTTCCATGTAGCCCAAAATTTCTTCTAAAACATATGAGCATGGATTTGATCTGCTCATATCTATATCCACCGAAACCTTTGACAAATTTAGATAAAGGTATGTAAGATGATTCAACAGTACTATAGGAAGTCTCATTTGCAGCATCAATCAAGTCCATATCCTTGGTGCTCAACATTGTTGGATGTTGCTGGAAAAGATGTAAAGACTAAAGAGCATAGACCAGGTGAAAAGGCGATAGTTAGGAAGAAAGCCCTCAGAATGTTATGATGTAGCATGTAACCATGAGCAACACATGTCTTCTAGAATTGGAAATTAGCTTTACTTTTTTTGGTTTCTTCATGTGTTATGAGAGAAGCTCAGTGCAATAGTGAATGGTATTGAGAATTTTAAAAAACAAAATTTTATTGATGATCTATTGTTCATATAAGTAATGATGCCAGCTCATTACACTTGCCAACTCCTTTAAAAGCAACAGTTTTCTTGGTGTCCTTGCCATTGTTGATTTCTCTGTTGCTATGGTCTTCTACAGTTCAACCCAAATTCTATCCTGGGATAATCAAAGGATACTATACAAGGGACATTCTTACAAAGAAATAATTATTGGAAGTATTGTATCTAACTAGTCATTTATTGGATTGCCAATCTAGCATTTAACCACCGGGTACAAATGCTCTCAATCAATTTGGAATTGCCTTCTAAGATATAAACAAGGGTAGGATCACAAACCAAGATTGGTGACTGCATCTTTATCAACTTATAACACCAACCGCATCAATAAGCTTACAGTCTCAATTTTTTTACTTTTATGAAAAATAACAGCATTAGAGGTGCAACTTCACTTTTTACATCTATCACAAAATTGCAGAGACAAACATTTATCAAAGCATTCAATTCATCAGGCGATGACTAACGTACACTAATGTTAGTCCAACATGTTTCTTATTTGGTGACAAGGCAAGCAAGGTCATGTGGAGTTGGTCCATAATGATCAATCCAATCCTTTAGCTGCCTTTCAAATGTACAGTGAATTAGCTAAAAAAGTCATGCATAATTATAACATTAGAGTCTACAAGTTAAACATTCACCGATATTCTATATGTCTTTTTGGCTCTTTCTCCTTTTTTCTTTCCCCTAACTCTCAATTAAGCTTGTGAAAGTTGCACAACACATCAATGGCTACAAAGCTTTCTCACCATCCGATTCCATTGGTTCAAAGCTCCTCCAAGTATCTCTAGTCGCTAATATGTCAAATATGTGGACAACAGATAATCCTCTTGCTAGTTCCCCTTCCCTCTTGTAACTTGCCAAGAGAAACAACCTTGTTCACTCAGTTTTCTGCCAACACCTATCCACAAATGTACACATCCTCCCTCAAATTCTAACCCAAATTTTCTTATATGCAGTAATTACAACCTCATAACCATGGTGCACAGTAAGTTGTTCTATTCCTCACTCACAGTCAGCATAATCACTAATGCTTCATAGTTATCTGATTATCCAATAACAAGAAAAACTAACGCGTTTAGCTTACTCACACAATTGTATTGACTATCGCTAAATTAATGGATAACTACCAACATCACACACCAATCTACAAAGATGAGACCAAAATATGATATTTGAGATCATGCCACAAACAACTTAGTTAATATATATGCAGGTCTATAGTACAAAACCAGAAATTGAGGATAAAAATAACCACCAACACATTGAGACCTAATAATTGGCCAAGGACACAATTATAATAAAACAAATTACCATGGCACTCAAAAATTGATCCAATCTCAGTAACAAATCAATTTAAATTGTGATTTGCAATTTGTAAACTGGTATCAAACGAAGAATAATCATAATGTTAACAAACAGATATCAATTAAGGAATTTAATGACATTTAACAATAGCGACCATACAAAATGATGAAAACTTGAAATAGATCTCAAATTACCACCACGATCCCAGCCTTCTTGCCGGCACTCATTCCTTCGAACGATTTACCGTCATCATCTTTCATGGCGATGCAGGTAACTCCATCAGCGTCAGCATCCGCCACTGGCGAAGGAGATGGAGGCGAATCTGGATGAGGATTCTTTGGAGTCAATGCTGGCAACGATGAACCTAGCAGTGATCTGGTCGGTGCAGGGCTTGAAGCGTGCACGGAAGGAGAGTGAACAAGAGAAGGAATAAGTGTAACACCCTTCCAAGTATAGTACTATGCTTAAGTTATAGTACCATACCCTGAAATTGTTACTGTTACCTAAGCGGACCTTATCTGACAGCAACTTCAGCCGTCTTCGGAAACTTCTTGAACTATCTGGAGATAACACGGAAATAAGAGTGAGAATTATAAATTCTTACTAGGATTCTCTAAACATAATGTCATCGTTGTCATCTCCAGTTTGCTTCGGTTTATTATGAAAAAGGTGAACATGCTATACAAACTGTTTAATTTTTATAGTTCGAAAATACATTATCCGAAGCAAAGTTTATTTTACTCATACACTTGGCATTTGGGAAAGCCTACACAAAATTAATTCATGAATAATACCATGGATAATAACTGCAACATATTAAAATACACATAGCATCAATATACTGGGAACATAACATCTGCACATAACTTTACTTGTACTTGAATTCATGCATATACATAAAACTTGCTTTTCTTTCTTCATCTTTCTTTTTCATCATAAAATCTTTACATGCCACATTCCAGAGTATGATCTCCATGTCATACCCCATCAGAGCGTGATCACCATGTCACGTTCCTTAGGAATATGGGACCTTCATTTGGTACTTACGCTAGCTGGGTCATGCCATGCCTCATGTAAGTCCTATCCCCTATACTCACACTAGCTGGGTCGATGCCATGCCTCATGTAAAGTGGGGTGCTTGCATATACTTTAATCTTTAGTCTTTAGTCTTTAGTCTTTAGCCTTTACTGCCCTTGGGTAGCCTGGCCTTGGAGTGAGCTCGTCAGCTTCACCCGTGACCGTCGTCACACCGACTCACCCACAAGGGGACCCACTACCTCTAGGTTGGAGGGACTCAATGTGTAACTGCCTCCAACATAAAGGGACCCAAGTTTTATCTGCCTTCACAAGAAGGGATTTAATGTACAACTGCCTCCAGGTGAAGGGACCCACATCTTTATCATTTATCTACCTTCACAGGGAGGGATCTCAAATAACTGCCTCCGAGTGAAGGGACCCACATTCAATATATTCACATTTAATATATTCATGTCTTTTCATTCTTATACATGATCATGCATAGACATGCTGAATGTACTCATATATATGCTTCATCATTTATTTTCACATACGTCATAACTCATATCATACTTAAATTCATCCTTGCATGTAAACATCCCTAGTTTCATAGACTTCTGCCGTAAACCTGGCAGCATAACGGATCAATTCTGTTTCCCCCTAAATAGTACCAGTTCTCACGGACAAATCAGCCATAGCAATATAATCAATCTAATATATCTATCAATATAAAACTTGTAATCGTCAACTCAAACCTTATATGACCACTAACACTTGTGAAACCATCAATTTGGCCATTCTGCCAATTCTATTCAATTCTGCCCGAGTTTTGTATAATCCACCTTTACCTCTATTCAACTCATTTAAAACTGAATTTTGGATATGTCATAGCTCTATATGTCTACTTTCTAACCTCGCTGGTCCCATATCATTTTGATTTTTATAACTTAAGATATTCAAATTTTGCCTCAGCCTATTCAGTCACTGGCCCGAATTACACTCCTGGAAGTATAAATTCACTAAAAATTGAAACTAAGCTCAAATCATATGAAATTGAAACTAACAGGACAACCTTTCATTTGCAACAAGTTTCATTCCATTTGCTTTAGTATAGCCCGAGTTATAAGTCCTGAAATTCCACCTTTCTGAACTATTCTGTTTTGGCTCAGTTTGGACATAGGGTAACTTCCTCGAACTACTGGGATCAATTGGGGTCATAACAAACTCGAAATTTCATATTGGGATGTTCCCCTATGTGTAAGCTTTCTAACAAAGTTGGTTTCACTCAATTTGAATTTGTGTAGGGCGAGTTACACCCTCCTCAAGTTACCCTGCCTAGATGAAAGTTCTGATTCTTAGGTCAAACTTCAAAAATTCATACCTCTCTCAATACTAATCCAATAACCTTATATTATATATGTATGGAAAGCCCTGAATGTCTACTTTCATTTTAAAATAGCTTCATCGGATTTAACCAGTTGTAGGCAGAGTCATACACTCTGCCATGCGGACTGCCGTGAAATTCCTCACTAAGACAGCGTCCTAATTCTCCACTCCTTCTAATTTTCTCCTCCTAACCATAATTCCAACTCAAGATCTCCTATTAATCCAATCATAATCCATCATATACATCCAATATACCATCAAATACATAAAGAAGAGTACAATTTCATGCAAGCATAGTGCAAAGAGCTCAAGAGCAGAAATGGAATCCTACCACTTTGGAGTGTGATTTGAGCCAAGTGTTGAAGCTTGAATTGTTAGAACCTTGTTAAGCTTGAAGGAGTGATGGAGTTTGGTGAGTAGAGAAGAGAAAAAGAGAGCTGATGGGAAGGAGAGGGCAACGTAAAAATGGGGCTGAAGGAGAGAAAGGAATGAGTTATATAAGCTTGAGGTGGTAGTTAACTTGGAGGGTTTTGATTGGCCTAAAAACACAAGGCTGAATTTCAGCCAACCTTCCCCATTTTTGTGGGTAAGATTCAGTCATATCTCCCACTTTTGTGGCCAAATAGCTCTCCACGTCGTCCCAAAAGTGGCCAAATAGCTCTCTACGTCATCCCCAAAAGCGGAACTCGCTTCCATTCATCTGAAATCGGAACTCATCTTTATTATGTGTATAGTCAGAACCCGTGTCCTTTTATTTGAGCTTGGAGCTAAAGCCGGATGTCGGAACTCGTCCAACCATATTTGACACTTGGGAGTTAATTCGGATATCGGAAGTCATACAGCTTACAATCACCTAATCTCAGAACTCCCTATTCAAACTCGGAAACGTCAGTAGAAATGGAAGGCTCCTGGGAATAAGCTCGAAGATCGGAACTCGTGTATGACTTGGAAATCAACTCAAAGATAGGAACTCGTGTCCATTCTAATTGAGTTCAACTCTAAGGTTGGAACTCGTTACATTCAACTCGGAGGTCTGTACTTGTAACCATTGTGTTAACTATCAACTCGGAGTGAAGTCGGAAGTCGGAATGAGGATACTGGGTATTGTTAAGGTCGGAAATCTTGAATTCGGAATCACAATATCAAACCCAAATGCTTAAACCCGGAAGTCGGGGTTTTTAACATAAAAGTGGAAATCGGTACCAAAATAGGAAACGTTATGCTCAAATCCAGGAAGTCGGAAACTACGTACAGTATTTTTTTTTTTTTTTATACATGAGGTATGAGGTCGGAGCTCGCATACATCTTGCTTGAAATTTGGAGATAAATTATGAGATCGGAAATGGCTCCGTTTTCTTTGAGACATGAAGTCGGATATCAGGAAGCACTTCCATGTTGTTCGGACTTGGAAGTTAAGTCGGAAGTCGGTAAATTATGCTGACATTCGAAGACGAACTCGAAAGTCGAAAATAATCCATTTTATGTGAAATTTGAAGATGAAGTCAGAAGTCATGAAAACTTGAAGGTGAAGTCGGATGTCTGACCTCTTGCTCACCTCCTTGCAGACTTGGACATAAATTTGGAGATCGGAAATCATGTCCGTTTTTATGTGAAACTTTGAAATAAAGCATGAGGTCGGACCCATATAAATTTCGGTCGAACTTGGAGACCAACTAAGAGATCTGATCTCACGTCCATTAACTCATAGGTTGGGAATCGTGTCTTATTCTGGTTGAACAATCAACGATGAAGTCGGGCATAACATCGGAAATCGGGAAAATCAGGCTAGTCCATTATTAAGTCAGAAATCAGAAATTCTGGGTAAGAGGTCGGAAATCGGGACGTTACAGTAAGCAAGGCAGACGATGAATGTGGCGATGCAGATGGCGGGATCTCCGGCGAATAGGCAACGAGAGCGATGTTCATTGAGAAGGAAATGAGCACGAGAAGAAGAATGGAGAACCTTGCCAATGCAGGACTCATCTGCAAATATTTAACACTTCAAACATTTAATATTGATTTCATTGCTCCAAAACACGGGCAAAATAATTGCCGTTCGATTTTGAAAAATAATCATCGAATGGTTGTGACTTTCTTGCATGTGGGTAGGACTAAGGTAGGGTTTAGTATTGGATAATCCATTTGGATTATTGGTAATATTTGATTAAATTATTTAGGTTTATAATATTATCTTATTTGATTGAATAATATTATTGACAATCCAAATTTCTAAGGTAATGTGCATTATCACTAAGGTTATCAATCTTGAGAGTTTAGATAAACTTATAAAGTCTTAGCAAACTCAAATTGTAAATTCGATTCGTAGAATCGTAAAAGTTTATATATTTAAAAAATATTATTCAAAAAATATGTTTTAGTAATTAAATATAATTAAATAATATTTTTATAATTAATATTGAACAATTGTAACTTTGTAACAATAGAAATGAAAAATATATATAAAATATACCCTAATATATTATTTCATTTTTATAATATATTTTATTCCATATATTATTTTGTAGTTTGATAAAATATAATTAAATAATAACAAATAAATAAAATTAATTGAATAAAACTGATAAATATTGCATGAAATAAATAAGTAAACCAAAGCACATAATAAAATGACCAATATTTTATATTTGGAGAGCAAAATCAAATGTAATTTTAGACTTGTAAACTCATTTGTAGAATTGAGAGTTTACCAATTTTGTTAAAATATACTTAAATTCATACAAGTTTGACAAAAAAATGGATTATATATGAGTTAACTCATTTTTGTACGGTAGGATTGCAAACTCGTAAGTGTTTAAGAGTTAACTCGAGAGTTTAATAACCATCATTACCACAAATATTATAATGTGGATTGCATATATGGAAGGTGACAATGTAGATTCCTATCAATGTGGCAATCCTCCCATTATTATTATAATTATCAATAAATAATAATAAATAATATTAATTATTATTGTTGTTGTTGTTATTATTAAAAATGATATTAATTATTATTAATAAAATTAACTATTATAATCATAATTAGTAATTGAATTTTCTTATTCTTATTAATTAATAACTATTAATAATTAGTATAAAAATTAATATTATAATAATATTATTATAACTAATAATTAATTAATAATAATAATTAACTATTTATTATTATTATTGTTATTATTATTATTATTATTATTAGTTTAAGATATATATTACCTTATAATCTTTTTGATATATTAAATATGATAATGTAAATAGCCACTTAGATTACTTGTGCATATCAAATACTGCATTTAACATTATCAGAAATTTAAAAGGGATCAATTTTGCTAAGTAATAATTTACATTACTAGTAATCTTAATAGAGAATGTGCTAAACGCTACCAAACATTAATCCAAAACTTGAATGGATCAACAAATCCGCCACCTTAGAACACATGTTCTTATCGTGTTATGTTTTTAATTTCGATTTAATTTGTATGCATTGTTAGTGTAAAAAAAATTTACACAGATATTTAATTATGTATTATCATATCAACAAAAATGTTTGATTTTTACTATTTGAATGGTCATACAAATAAAAAAATATGATTAATTGACCATATAAAAATCTTATACACTATCAATGCATCTAAATTATATTCAATTAATTTTTTAATTTATATAATTACCTAAACTTTCCGATTTTGGAAAAGGCCTATACTTTGAAATATTAAGCCTAATTGGCTATTTAGAGGCAATAAGTTTTCAATAAGGTTTCATGCTAAATAAGACTAGGCCCTGATCAATTTGAAAATTCAAATAAAATCAATTAAATTAGCAAAGGAGGTTATTAATTATTTTTCAAGTAAAACTTTATATTGGCCCTAAAAAGAGTTATAAGATATTAATTTGATTCTAAAAAAAATTGTGACAATAATTTAACTTTCAAAAGAGCTATAATATTAATTTGGATATTGAAAGATTAAAACTTTTTTAAGTTAGCTCAAAAGATTAAAAGAAATTTAGACTAATTTAAAATAAATTTTAATCTTTCAAAAATTAATTTAATTTAGACTTTTACTCCATTATTTTTCCTATTTTGTCTCAAATAAAGTTGAGAATTTACTCTTAATTTAAAGGACAATTCTAAAGCAAATATTTGATTAGTTCAAATAACTCGATATTTATTCTCTTTAAATAAGATATTGAGTCCAAATGTTGTAAATAGAAAAATAAGAAAAATAAAAAATA
Organism: Pterocarpus macrocarpus; assembly: GCA_031439585.1. Classification (NCBI taxonomy): domain Eukaryota; kingdom Viridiplantae; phylum Streptophyta; class Magnoliopsida; order Fabales; family Fabaceae; genus Pterocarpus; species Pterocarpus macrocarpus. The sequence goes on along the minus strand of CM062516.1, from coordinate 13,577,994 downwards.
AACGACAATTCTAAAATGTGTAACAAACAAGTTAAAAATTGGCGAAATATTATTATTATTATTATTATTATTATTATATAAAATTTGAAGTGCTTGGAAAGAAAAGGCAAAGACCTCAACACTCTTTCCTTGTGAGTTGGGTGATTGCTGACGCCCAACGCGACAGAGAGTCGTTCGATAGAGAAGAGAGCAGAGCATGGGTGTGTTGCGGGGTGGTGGCACTCCATGGGTGAAGGTGGTTGCAGCTCCCCCCATGATTCTGCATCATTCCTATTCCTATTCCTATTCCTATTCTTATAATGCCAGCACCCGAACCGCCTTGTTCCTCCGAAGGGCTTTCTCAGTCAAAGCTGTCTCACATCCCCAATACGCATTAGCACCCGTCCGCGTCCGTTTCGCGCCCTCTCCCACTGGCAACCTCCACGTTGGTGGTGCCAGAACCGCCCTCTTCAATTACTTGTTTGCTAGGTCCCTTCCTCTTTTCTTTTCTTTCCAATTTTTGTGGTTTATTTTTAATTCTGAGTTTGTTTGTTTTTTAAAATGTTTTGGTCTTGTTTTAGATCCTGGTTTGGCTTCTCTTTTTTTTTTTTTTTTTCTTTTGAATTTTGATTTGATTCTGTATCTTGTCCTAATGCAATTTCAGGGGATATTCTTATCCTCTATTTTTGTTATGGTACCAATACCTTTAGTAATAGTACCATTAGTAATTGGTGGATAACATTTAATCATAAATCCACTAACTTATATATATATATTTTAAGAGATTAATTTCTATGCATTGGCAAAACCTTTACATTGTTGGCAGATAGAATTTAAGGAAAATGACAAATCATTTAGTTATCATGGTGATGATGGGTACTAGGTAGTTACTCGCTATAATTTGGTATTTTCCTCAAATTCTATTGGCTTAATGTATAGAAATAAATCCTTTTTGTAATCTTGAAAGAAGTTGGAAACGTGACTTAATATTAGGCAGTAATTACCAAGGGTGTGTTTTTGAGTTTTATTTGGAGGGGAAGGAAGAGAAGGGTTTGAAGAGTAGTTGTGAGTTCTCTTTTTTTTTTTTTATGTTTTGTTTTTTTATGAATGCAATTTCAGGTCCAAAGGTGGGAAATTTGTGTTGAGAATTGAGGATACTGACTTGGAGAGGTCTACTAAGGAATATGAGGAAGCCCTTCTACAGGATCTTTCTTGGCTTGGGCTTGAATGGGATAAAGGTATATTATATATGCTGCTTTTCAGCTTTGATTTTGATCTGATTTCATGTTTCAGTGCCTTTTACTCAGAAGTTTGAGTCCACTGTGAAAGTTTCAATTTTTTTATTTTTTTATTTTTTTTTCATTTTGGTAACATTTATTCATGATTAAGTCTGTGAATTGTAATTCGGTGAACTTGTCAGGCCCTGGTGTTGGAGGGGATTATGGTCCATATAGGCAGTCTGAGAGGAATTCTTTGTACAAACAATATGCCGAGAAACTCCATGAATCCGGTCATGTTTATCAATGCTTTTGTTCTAACGAGGTATTTATCCACAAGCTCTGGATGGAAGTTACCTGATATTTAGCTCTGGAAAATGTGATGTAATCTTTATTGCCTTATTTTATGAAGTGAGGACTTGCCCATATGCTTTAAAATGTCTGTTATGTGACAATTTTCCTTTCATTGGGCATCTTCTAACTCTAACATTAGAAACAGGACTTGAACAGGATTTGTGATGATTATCTAGGACATAGCTGTATTGTTTGTTTTGTGTCCCTTCCTGAAATATGTTTCCCGAGGGAAAGCTTCCTTAGCTTCAGGTTGGTTAGTTATTCACTTGTACTTCTTCTTTTTAAGTAATTTGATTGAACTTTAAAAGAAGAGTAGGTGGTGGTTTACTGGCTTTACTACTATTGACTCACTGCATGTCATTCTTCTGCTGTATAAACTCATAATTTATAGTTTCCATGACTATGATTTTTTGTTCGGTTTATTTGAAAAATGGTTTAACATGGGTCTCTTATATTTTGGATTTGTACTGTTTAGAAAGAAGTAAGAGATTATCAGTCTGTGCCATTGGAGTTTGCTCATCTTTTGCTCTACTATTTTTGAAGCATTCATATCTTTGATCGAAATTGTCTAAAGGTTAGTTCTTGATTCGTATTCATTTTACAGGAACTAGAGAAAATGAAGGAGGTTGCCAAACTAAAGCAACTACCTCCAGTATACACAGGTAAATGGGCCAGTGCAACAAATGAGGAAGTAGAAGAAGAGCTGGCAAAGGGAACTCCTTATACATACCGGTTTCGTGTCCCCAAAGGAAGTTTAAAAATTAATGACCTAATACGAGGCAAAGTGAGTACTTTCCCTTTCCAGTTTCTACTTTCTTCCATTTTTTAATGGTGTGATGGATGATTTCGTACCTTGTGTGGTACAAATAATGTACTTCACAAGCATCTGTTAATATATGTAAACATCATATGCAGAAGTAAACCAATATCTTGAAGTATTTCCATCTCATAATCTGCCATCCATTATCCCTTTAGAAACAGCAGATGATATACTTGCATAAAAGTAGAACTTTTTTTTTTTACTGTTAAGAGATTTACTAATCATTATGTAACACCGAGTCTCGAAACAACGGAAAGGAAAAAAAAAAAAAAAAGGGATAAGGGCCTTTTGGTCTTTTTGCTGTAAATTAAAAAAAAAAAAAAAGGGATAAAGGAACGGTGAGAATCTCACCGTATTTCACTTTCCCTTTTTTTCCCTTTTTCCTTTCTTCTTCCTCCTCTGTTCCTCGTCTTCTTCCTCTTTCTTTTTTCTTTTCTTTTTCTTATTTTTACCATCAAAGCTCCTTTTTCTTTTATTTTGTCGCAAAAGTTTGATATCCACTAGTCCTTAAAGCTTGAGGTGAGTTCCTAATCTCAAACCTGTTTTCTTACGGGCAAATTTTAGAGGTTATATCAAATTTAGGGAGTAGTAATAAAATAGTAGGCGAGTAATATTTTGGTATTTTGCTTAATAATAAGCATGGTAGTTATTAAACTATCTCCAAACAAATTATCTAAGCTTGTCAAAAAAAAATATTTGTGTTGATCAGATCCTTCTGATATGGTGCCATTCTTCCTGAGTCAGTTGGGAGCAAATGGTTGATTCTTCTTTGTTGTGAGTGGTTATTTACTTAGTGGCAATAATTTTAAATTATGTTTATAGGAGAAACTAACCTGTTAAAGCTAATAATTTGATTTTGTGCTAATAATTGATTTCTCTTTCTAAAATAATAATTGAGTTTCTTTGGATACTAATAGCTTATTTAATATTTTGGATATCCTCTTAATTATTATTTCAATGCTATCTGTTGCTATTCTCTCTTATTTTATGGTTTATTTATAATGAATCTTAAAGGTTTATTTCCTGCAAGAATTGGATTTTATAGAAGTTGATTATTGAATTTAAGTATTTCATTTTAAAATAAATTTATGTTGAGAAAACCATGATGGGTTCTAAGTTAGAACACCGTCAAGATTAATAAGAGATATAACGGCCTATGTGCACATAGTATATTTAAATGAGATAGTACCGGGCGAGGCAAGACCCCCGGCTTGAGATGAGCTCATATTTATGATCAGATGGGCTGAGACTACTCCCTATAGAAATTTAGTTCTTCTTGGGTAACCCTCGTGGAGTAATTAGTTTGATGAAATATTTGATTCTATGTTGACAAAATCTATTTAGGAAGTTGATTAAGATAATAGATAGAGAATTGTTAAGTTTCTGTAAATGAGTTTTAATTTAAATGAAAGAGGTTGACAAGGTTCTATTTATGGAAATATAGAATTGACAAACTATTGCCTCAATCAATTTCTTTGGTGAATATATGATTAGTCAGTTGTTTTCAGTTATTTTAAAAGCTCGTGCGTGATTTAGTTTCTCCTTCCTGTCCACTTTGTTTATATACCCTCACTGAGTCTGTATGACTCATCCTATTTCCTTTCTTTCTCTTCAGATTCACAGGGTGCTGAGTAGCAGGTTCCTGGGACTAACTGTTCTACCCAGGATATTCCTTTTGGTAGGCCTGTAATATGGAAGAGGCTTCTATTTTGTTGATTCCAGTACTTTGCAGCTATAGGGCATAGGATCAGTTATTTTTGAGTTATGGATATAGTTATAATGTGTATATTACTTTTTAGTATAGCTGATCTTTTGATCCCTATAATTGTTATTCTGGAAATATTCTGGCTGTGATTTTTTGTTGTTATATCTGATATAAAATAGGTCTATATAAATTTTTGGATTGTCCAGTTTTTAGGGGAGACTTTGCCGAATTTTTGGCAGCCCCCGTATTTAAGTTGCTAAATTATATGAACAAACTATTGTCATTAGGCTTGCCAGGTTAAGTGAGTCAAATTAACCTGTGCGCCGGTCACGGCTTATGTTTGGGGTGTGACACATTAATCAAACAATGGCAAATGAATAACATTTCTTTTAAAATAACTTTGACTAGCTATTAACTTTCCTTGGTAGTGTCTTGAAGGTTAGTTGGAACTTGGATTCACTTGGAGATTTTGTGATAATGAGGAGTAATGGTCAGCCTGTTTACAACTTTTGTGTAACGGTGGATGATGCTACCATGGCTATTTCCCATGTTATCAGGTATTGATTATAATTTCTTAGTCAGTACATGTTACTGAATATTATTCACTAATTTTGTCCATAAAATATTTGCAACTCAGAGCGGAGGAGCATTTAGCAAACACTCTAAGGCAGGCACTAATATATAAGATAAGTATATACTGCAAGTACATCTTTTGTTTTAGCATCAGTTTTTCCTTAAAATTTCCTCAACTGGACCTGAAAAGCTGAGTTCAATTGAGAAAATATTGTGAGTGAAGTTGGTACTTAACTTCCCTTTGAACTTGTCGGAACCTATCAAATCTCAGTTGAGTCATATATTGTCAATTGCCCAAACCCGTATTCTATAATCTTATTGCACTGAATAAAATTTGTGAGGACTTTGGTCTGACTTGAATTGCTTTTGTTACTTACTGTGCAATGGAAGTGTGCTTCAGAGATTTTTCTACCTTGATTTTTTGTTTATTTTTTGAGAATGGGGAGTTGACATAGGTTATGTCTTGAAGAAATAAAATCCTATTGGAAGTGTGAAATCTGATGTTGATGGAATGGGAGTGACCAAGCCAACAAGGAAAATTTGATGGAATTTAGAAAATTGGACTTGTTGGAAAATAAACATTGATCTAGGGTCATTTAGTGACTAGTTATACAAGAGAGGTTTTATATGAAAGGCACCTAACATTATTTAATGATGCCAATGGTGGCAAAACCTGTTATGTGGTAGAGGCAAATGAGTCTTTTGACTCCACAATGAAGGGCAAAAGAATTAAAGAATATCAAATAAGAAAATTAAGTAATGAAAGAAGATTGGAGAAAGCTCTATAAAGTTGATTGTCTGAAACTGAGCTCAGGAAAAGTGACTTTGAGCAAATTGTACTGATTTGTTGATTTTCACTATGTATTTTCTTGGTATTATTGGCTTCTCAGTTTATATCAAATGCATTTCTTGATTTATTGGTTTCATTTCTTTTTTTCTTCTTATTTTTAAATTTATCACTTTATTAAAAATGGGCTTTTTCTTCGGCAGTGTTATGATTTAGGAAATCCAAATTGAGAAATACCAACTTAGGGAAAATTAACCAATAGAGTGATTGATTAAGTCAAAAATGTGGTTAAACCATTGACAAATCCTTAGGTTAAAGTTTTCCTCATTCAAATTTTCCTTGTTTGGATTTCCTAAATTTTAATTCTTGTTTTTATTTTCTTACTTGTTTTATGAAATAACCTAGGATACCGATTATGGTTTATTCTGAATCTGTGCATGAATGTGTTTACAGGCTCTAGGATTTCCCATGCCTTACTTTGCACATGTTTCCTTGATTTTAGCTCCTGATCGGAGTAAATTATCAAAACGACATGGTGCAACATCAGTGGGTCAGGTGAGATTGATTCTTCTTTTCCATATTTTGTTTGTCTTCAAAGTTATGGTATGTGGTCTCACTTGACCCTTTTTGCTTTTAAATTTTACTCAATAAGTTCTCGTAAAGCTTCTCTTGTAAGGATAATTAGTTCGAATCTCTAATACGTGCTGTCTCACAGTTCAAGGAGATGGGATACCTACCTGAAGCAATGGTGAATTACCTAGCCTTATTGGGTTGGGGCGATGGGACAGAAAATGAGTTTTTCACCCTTAATCAACTTGGTTACTGATTTTTGTTTTAATTCCACTTTTGTAGTGTACTACTGTCTCCGTTTCAATTTATCTATGGAGGGATTATTAAGATGATATGCTATTGAGATTATTTGTTTTCTATACAGGACAGTTTTTGACCATGTCTTAACTTTCAAATGCTTTTTGTGTCAAACAGTTGAAAAATTCACAATTGAACGTGTTAACAAAAGTGGTGCTGTTTTTGATTCCACGAAGTTAAGGTAATTTCTGTTTTTGCCTACTTTTAATGTATAAATACTCTGGGTTGTTTCCCATGGCAATTGTTTGCCTTGCATTTTGAGATGAGATGGGTCAAATTTATTACAATTGCTAATGACAGACAATTTTATGTTCTCAATTTCAAATTCCTGTTTCTGTTTTTCCAAAATAGGATATACACTGGATTTTATTTGCATATGGTTGTTGAATGTATTATTAGTTAGTTTTTTCATATTGGAAAATTGGGGTTCTATATTGCTTTCTCCTAAGCATTGTTCCTAAAAGCAAACAATAAATGGCTATTAATGGCCTTCTAATTTTTCTTTGTATCTTCTATTCAGGTGGATGAATGGTCAGCATTTAAGAGCACGACCATCAGAGGAGGTGACCCATCTTATTGGAGAGCGCTGGAAGACATCTGGCTTACTCACAGTATCGGGAGGGCCCTTTGTTAATGTGAGATCCAATTGCATGCATTCTTGATTCAGTCTCCTTCTAAATAGAATTTGCTTTAGCTCCATTTTCTGAGGCATAATGATTTATTTAGTATGGTTTTGTCTCGTCTTGTACCGTTGGACTCAAGCAAATGATATTGATGCATGGTTGACTAACAGGAAGCAGTTGAGCTACTTAAGGATGGGATTGACTTGATAACTGATGCAGACAAGGCACTTGCTAACTTGCTTTCTTATCCCTTACATTCTACTTTACAGAGGTGATACTCATATTCTTCTATGAGGAGATTCTTGTTGTTTCATTGGCCTAATAAATGAACCTGATTGTTAGCTTTTGTGAATTTAGTTTTGCCAGTCTTTTAAGGTCAACGGTCAACAACCTTTGGCTCATTGTTGTTGTCTATAAATTGTATTTTATTTTTTATATATTTATGTAGAATACAATGTATTGATTCCTGATGATATACACATTACTAATAATTACAACTTTCTACATGTTGCTGGCAGCCATGAAGCCGAACCTGTCTTACAAGATAATCTTTCTGAATTTTGTGTCAGCCTCTTGGCTGCTTTTGATACTGGTGATCTGGTAGCTGCACTTGAAGAAGGCCAAGATGGGTGGAAAAAGTGGGTGAAAGACTTCGGTAAATCACTTAAGCGCAAGGTGAGCTGAATTGGATGTCAGGATCATCGCTTGTATCCTGTTGAGTAAATTATATTTTCAGATACCACATATATGCCAACAACTTAGAAATTGTTTATCTTCTTGTTCCAGGGGAAATCGCTTTTCATGCCCCTCCGACTTTTACTGACTGGAAAACTCCATGGACCTGATATGGGGGCTAGTGTTGTATCGCTCTATAAAGCTGGGACTACTAGCATTGTAGCTCCTGAAGCTGGCCTTGTGACGCTGGATGAAAGATTTAAAATACTTCGGCAGATTAACTGGGAAACACTGTCCAAGGATCATCCTGTCAAAGAGAAAGCCACTTCTATGTCTAACTGAGAACTCAATTTTGAGGTGTGTTAAACACTTATGTTTTACATTTGTGTTTCAAGCCATCTTTATGCAATTTTTCAACAAGAGGTTAATTTATAATTTTACCACAACATCTTCTCTAGTCATAACATGTTTCAGATAATTTTTTACATGACTATATATATATATAAATATATATATTTCCTTGTATTTTGATTTAGAATCATGAATATTTACAAGTGAGGTACCTCCCAAAGTATATTTCTATCGTTGTGTAATTATGTAAGTTTTTCAGTCTGGACTCGCTATTTTTAGTCATTATTATATATAATATGGACCCAAAAAACATTTATGTAATGACAGTTTTATATAAACGGAAGATCACTTGATGATAGGACCAAGTGAGGTGAATGTTTTCATGGTAAATTCAACATGATCTAGTAGCCAGTGTTAGTGAGATGGAAATTTTTCCTCTTTCCTCATGCTCATAGGCTCACAGGTACCTTGTATTCAAGCCTGAAAACTGTAGACAAATAATACTGTTTATATGGTGTTTGTATACAGGAGAGATCAAACTTGAACGGACACGTGGAACCTCATGGGAGATTGAGATCAATGAAGAGAATGAGATGATGCAGGTTATGTGATCGCATGGGGAGAGGGATCCGTATAACAGGAAAATTAAGGGTATGGGTAGGTTGGTTATTAAGGGCTAGGACTCTTTGGTCTTCAGCGGGTCACTTTTTTGTTTTGCTTTTCTTGTAATGAGTTATTACAAATATGTATTTTCAATTACTACCGATATTGGTGTTAAATTGTAAGTGGTTTTGATAATTTAATTGTAGTTTTGATATTTTAAACTGAGTTATTTGAGTTCTCTAATTACGAAATAATAATTGGTGCTTTCATGCTTTCATTGACAACTCATTAGTCATGACATCTAGAGCTCTCTGATTATGCTTTGATTACAAGAGTTAGCCAAGTCAATGAAATGTCTCAATTAAGGCTGAGAAGTTTGTGCATTTATATTCACAAAATCTTCGCAAGTACTGATGGGTAATTTGCTATGATCATGGGCTGTATTATTTCTCAATCAATTTGATTTATTGCAAGGGTACTTAATTATAGATAACATCTTTTTAGCTCATGAAATTATGCATTACTTGAAAATAATATTACAGGTTCTTCCCATGAATTAGCTCCAAGGTTAGCTATGACTAAAGCTTATGATGGGGATCAAATGGAGCTATCTTAAGAAAATCACGTTGGAACTGGGTTTTGTACGTACTCTTGTTAGATCAATCACCAAGGTCAACTATTCAGTTTCTGGGAGAAATCTTTGGTTCGCAGAGGGATACGCTAAGGAGATCTACTATCATTGTATCTATTTTTCTTACATGTGGCCAAGGTCTTCTGCTAAGAGTTCGCTTGGTTGAACATCTCCAAAAGAACTTTTTCAAAATTTTTTTTTTAAAAGATTTTTTTTAAAAGTAAAAATTATTTTATATTTTGATATAAAATTAATTTATGTTTAGTTGTTAAAAGATCCGTTTTTATCCTTAAATGTTTGTTATAAAAATGATCTTCTTCTACAATATGGAAATTATACCTTCTCAAAAAAGATTTTTTCATACTTTTTCTAATAATTCTATTTTTACTAAAAAAATTTATCCAAATATATAAAAAAATTACTAAAATTATATTTTTAATTAAAACGGATCTTTTTTTTAAATTAAAATAATGGCATCTAAACATGAACTTAATGTACCAATTAATGGCAAAATTATTTATATATTTGGTTGAGGGTAAAAATAGAGAAAAGTTTTCCATAGATGAATTATACATGGAGCTCATTCATGAAAAATTAGTAAGGCCTCCTGTTTCTTATTTGTCATTAGTTGATAGTTGACTATTTTTTTTTGTAAATCTAATGAGTAATGCGATGATAATTTATGAGCTATTGAGAAGGTACGAGGCCATTAGTGGCCAAAATATTAATCTTGACTCTATTTGGTTGAGGATAAAAAAGAGAGAAATTTTTCATGGATAAATTTTATGTATAAAATTATATAGAATTTATCTATGAAAAAATTTTCCTTCCTATTTTTACCCCAACTAGGGGTATTCAAAGGATGAGTTGGGCTGGGTTGGATTAAACCCACACTTAGCCTGATTTTTTGACTAAACTATTTTTTTGACCCCAAACCTGACCTGATAATGACCCAATTAGTGATTGAATCATATCGAATCAACCTGAATTTTGTACAACATATATAAATTTAGATATTATACATAGTAAAGTTATAAAATTTTAAAAGTAATAAACAAAATTTAAAAGGTATTTTACAATGTATATTTCAAAACAAACTATATCAATATAAAAATAGCATCAAGTTATATAAAATATATTAATTAAAAAATAAAATCATATAACTTATTACTAATTACTTTAAAAAGAAATATAACTTGTAAAGAATTATCTGACTTCCGACAGAGTTGAGTAAACTTGAAGTATGACCCAAACTCGACCAAAAAGTGCACTAGGGTCAAATTTTAAAACCAGAACCAACCTAATAAATTTTAGGATGGGATGGGTTATCGGGTCAGGTTGGATCTTGAACACCTAGCCCCAACCAAATATAGTGTGTTTGGTATAAAGGTAAAAATGGGGTAAAATTTCATAAAGGAGATTTATGTGTAAAATTACACAATTTTCATCCATAAAATTTAACCTCTCATTTTTACCCTCATACTAAACATACCCTTAAAGTGTGTTCAAGACTGGCCAACTCCCGGTGGTTGGGAGTTTTGGATATCTTTTGATTGATTATCATGGTTTATTGTTTTTCCCTTTTATTAATCTTCATGCATGTATAGTTAATTTCTTTTCAAGGTTTTTCCTTGTTTTATTCTTTAATTTTAATAGTAGATGCAAGCTTTTCAAAAACCAATTTTGAAAGTTGATGAGGTACAAAAACCAGTTTTAAACTAGTTTCAAATCGGTTTTGAACCAGTTCCATACTAGTTCACTAGTTTTGAACCGATTATGGACTTTTGAACTGGTTCATCGGTTCAAAATTGGTTTGCCTAATTTTAAACTGATTCATCTCTTTTTGAACTATTTTTGAGCCAGTATAGTTTGGTTTGGTTCTTATGAACCAAACCATGCTCACCTGTAGTAGGAGACTTCCTTTAATGGTATATGCAAGAAATCAATAAAAGTTTAATGAAAAAAGAGGACTAAAAATGAAAGTTGGCGCTTGGAAGGCTCAAAACTTATCTCATTATGGAAAAATTAGCTTAACTCAATCTACGTTTTAAAAGTATCTTGGACATCTTTTCCCTTTTTAACCCGAATTTGACGGGACAAACTAAAAGAAAAAGGAAAGGGGAGCAATAAGTAGCAAGGGAAGACTAAATTATCCCTTTTTTTGTCATTCTATTGGCTTATTTTAAATCAATCCTAAACACACTTTTAAGAAGTTTGATCATTTCTTGCTATATCATTTTATCCCTTTTCATTTTTCTAAATATAACCTAAAACATTATGCTTACACTTTAGATAGCCAATTTAAATTAGGGAGGCTAGTCCTGGAAGCAATATAGCCTCTCCAAGTTTGATGGAGAGGTAGCAAAGAGCAGAAGGACCCACATATGATTTTCATTGAGGTGGAAAAGGCCTATGGTGTCAAGAAAAAGTCTTTCAAAAGACTCTGTAGAAGAAAGGAGTTTGTGTTATCCATATTTGGCCTATCAAATATATTTATGATGGTGTTAAAATTAGCATCTGAACGTATGATGAGGTCACAGTAAATTTTTCTACAATTATATATTTCACCAGCAGTTAATCTTGAACCTTTATTTTTTTACCTTGGTTTTGAATGGACTTGTAAGCATATCTAGGAGCTATTGCTTGCTTGTGTAGAAGATACAGTTTTAATTCAAGAGTATAGAGACGAAATAAATGGTAAAATAGGGTTATGGAGAAAAGCTAAGTGACATGGTTTTTAATTGAGAGTAAACAAAGTATACGAAATTCAAAGCAAGATACGCACAAGCAATGGTTTGGAGGTGACATGTAAATGAAGCAAGATGCAAAATCTTCCCGTACCATAAGTTGCACGATTTAGTTTTAAGTATCTTGGATTTATCTCACATTGACATAAAAATGGAACAAATGTAAATCATACCATACAAGTTGAGTAGATGAAATAGACAACTGCTCTGAAAATAAACTTAATATTGGTACATAAAAATTTCAGCAAGATTCTAAACCGTGATGCACAAATTCATAATTTAAGCGATTCATTACTTATTCTATTTATGCAATGCTTGAATTTGAGTCTTATTAATGAAAAAACTAGCTCTGAGATAAATTTATCTCTGTAATAAACCGAGTTTAGTTCAAACTACATTGGTTAAAGTTTAAAAAACTCTAAATACTGGTGATTAAATAAAAAATGTAAATTGGATTTATATTTTCCAGTAAAAGAAAAACAGTGCTCGATGTACACAGAGATTCTACGATTTGAATGCTGGATAGAATTTGAGTCATTGTAAAACGTTAATGAGGAAATGCGGAATCAGTGAAGCATCATGACATTGGCTATATTACAAGAAATAAAAACGGTTTTTCCATCCAAAAATACTGATAGTTATATCAAACTTCCTTCTCCTTGTTCTATTCCATTCTTGTTCACAAGCATGCAAGTTGGTCATGTAGTGATCATGAATTTCATCCCACATCAAGTGTTCTGGTCAAACGCACAAAATATAAAATCCAGACAAATTTAGTTTACTACTCAAAAAACTGTTTCAACACCAAAGCCTGTACTCAAATTATACGCAACACCAAGACCAAACAGTAATATTGAGATTCATTTTTTGATTGCTATACAAAGAAGCTGTATACATTATGCTTTTGAAGCGAGACTTTCGCTCATCTTCATAGAGTTTACAACTTCACGTTTGTATGTATATTTTCAGCAAGAACATCCTCTGAGAAGATGAAATACTTAGTTGCACCAAAAATGCTGGCTAGTTGCATAATTACACTCTGATACGAATAACTTGGCGGCAGGGCAGGCGTCGGAAGAGAAGGGACGCATGTTGGAAGAAACTCATTTTTGTTGTAAACTGGTGCATACAGGGTCAACACTGCCTCGCAAAACATGAATCTGCACCGAGTGGGAAACAAAAAGGTTATATGCTTGTTTAGAGAAGCAAAAGACAGCAAACTAAAGCATGTGCTATAAGATCATCAACAAAGTCACAAAGTACAAAAAGCAATAATTCTTTAGCCTGTCACTTGGAAGCATGATATAGAAGTAATTCAATGCTGAAAGTTTTTCAAACAGAAATTATGTATTAGTTTGAGTTTTGGATTGGCTGAGACAATTTGTTAAGTCTCATTTCCAAGAAACACAACAGAATTTGAGTACACCAGTATAATTAGACTGATTACCAGTTATTGTAGTTTAAGGTGGAGTTTGGATAAGGTAATTAGAGCGGGTAATTCACTTTTACAGAGATTTCAGGATTCCATTTCAGAGATTGCTGTATTTGCACATAAACTTACCTAGAATTATACAAGAGTATTTTATTCTATAAAAGGATATTGAAATTATACCTCTCTCAATGAGATTTCAAAATTCTAGGGATGTCTTCATAAGAGATCAATGAAGTAAATTTGTCACTAGATAATGAAGCAGCATTATTTAACAAGATCGTTGAAGCGAAACCATCGACAGAGCTCGATGAAGCAATATGGCAAAGGGGATAGATGACATAGTACTGTGACAGAGATTGTCAATAATTCTTGGTCCACCATCAAACAACTCAAGGTTTTTAAGAGTGTTTGTCTATAACATGATACAAGAGTATATATGACTAAGCAATTAGAAATTCAACATTCAATTTTTTATAAAGAAGTTAAACATCAACACGATGTAAAATGGGCAAATATTTGTATTGTCCATACTTCAAGTCCAAAGCGCTTTTGCATGGGGGGTGTGCCGGGTATATAAACCTTTCTTGGATCTCCAATCTTACAAACTTTACGCTCCAAATGTCCCACACTGGCTGAGTATATAGCCAAACCAAAGGATAACTTAAAATGACTTGAGCAATCATTCATCCTTGAGTTAACTTTTGGGTTGAGTTAGGCTCACATTCAACTTCAATTCTAATGCAAACTATAGGTCAATGGCCATTATATCAGCTAGACATGAAAAATGCATTCCTTCATGTGATTTTGAAGAAGAAATATCAATGGAGCAAACACTTGGTTTTTGTTGCTAAGGTGGAGCTAGGGTTGGCTTGCAAGTTATGATGATCTCCTTATGGGTTGAAATGGTCATTGCGAGCTTGGTTTTCAAATGAAATTATATTGCGATAATCAAGCTACCCTATACACTGGCTCATATTTAGTCTATCACGAGAGAACCAAGCATATAAAAATTGGCTATCACTTCATCCGGAAAAAAGTTCTTTCAAAGGAAATGAAATAAATATCAAGTTTGTTAATTCTAGTGATCAACTTGGGGATATCCTTACAAAGTTTCTTCCGGGACCTTGAAGTAACTTAATTTGTCACAAGCTTGATGTATATGATCTATATGCTCTAGCTGAGGAGGAGTGTTTGAAGTATCTCCTATTTAAAGGCTATATTTCCTCTGTTTATTCTTACTATATTTAGGATACGATTTGTTTTGACAGCAATTTTATTAGGATTTGCTTTCTTTTTTTTTGTTTCCTATAATTAGGGAATGTAATTGTATAATGTGTTTATAAATTCAGTTGTTGAGGATTTTCACTTCTCAAGCAATTCACAAAAACCTTACATAGGGATGGGAACAGAAAAAGAAGACAACTTTTACCTTAAAATAAGTCTCCTTATAAAGGGATCTCCTAAAATCTGTCCCCAAACAGGATTAAGTGTGTCTGATGTTGCCAATGCCAGTCCCCAATTGTTTAATGAAGATGAGAGCAGCATTTCAGCTCTGTTGTATGTTTCCTGAAATTAAATTTAAGTTGCTGAGGGGCCAAATATAGAAACTTCCCCACTCCAAGAAAATGAAAAGATTTTTCCTTTTTTTTAAGGAAAAAAAAAAGAGAAGGAACTTGCTAACATGAAGGAAAATAGGTACTTAGAAGTTAAAACAGACCAAATCAATATCAGTGCCTGAAAGTCCTAGCAGCAGACATAAAGCTTGCAGGGGAGCTGCAAGAAACATGGTGAATAGACTCCCATTTGAATTATGTGAGGAGCAATCAGGCGCAATTGGAGGCAAACAGCTTGGAGAAAGGAGCATAGCAACTGACTCTCCTTTTTCTGCTCCTGCTATGACCTGCACGTTTCAACTAATTGCTTTTAAAATGTTCTAAAGTAATCTATATTGTCAAATGGAAAGAAGGAAAACACTAGTCATGAATACTTCAAGAGCCATCAACAGTATTTTCCGTTATGCAAAATTATTCGTAAAACTTGAAACTCTAGTTCAAAATGCATAATAGATGTTAAGTATGTTAGAATATTTAAACCCTTTAATAAAACAAAGGAAATACACAATTTAACTTTATTTATACTGCGGCTCTTTGAGATGAATTCTGGTTTAAAGATTAATATGTCTGCGTGATAATGCAGCGATAAATATGCAGTGCCAACTTCAGTTCTCTCCACTTATGCTCGGATGCTAAGTTTTACATTGGCTTCTTGTTTACTTGGGTGAGCCCTTGGGAGGCAATCATCAAGCCACTTCTTTTGGAATCTAGTGGTTCACAAGATCCCTAAGAGGTTGGATAGTTGGAAGGGTGCCTTGATTTATTCTTTAGGGTTTGTTTGAAAGTTATGAGGAAAAGGGAAGGAGAGACATCAAAGCAAAAAGAAGAATAAAGGAAGGAGGAGGTTTAGAGGGTTTCACCTTACCCTTCTTGGGCTGTGTAAAATAGATAAGGGAAAAAAATAGAGGGTTTATAATGTATTTTTAATCTTTACTCTTTACAAGAATAATTAAATATAATTAATATGTTTCATAATAATATTAATTTTAAAAAACTCTAGAAATTATTATATATTTTGCAGATTTAAAAAATATCTCCTTTCTCAAAAATATTCTCACTCTAAACTTTTTTCTCTGAAAAATTAATTTTTCCCCAAAATTTTATCTCGCTTTTTTTTTTATCTCAAAAAATATTTTTTCTCTTCAATTTTTTTCTCAAATTTTTTCTGTAAAAATATTCTCTCAAATTCCCTCTTTCTCTTCTAATTTTGAAACTAACAAAGGTTAGGTGCGATGATAAATAAGCAAGCTACACTCTCAAGAAAATAACCAAGGTCCAGACTTTGGAGAAGGCAATTGTTGAAAGAGCTTCTTAGTCTATTTGAAGGCGGAGATACCTTAAAGACCCAAAAAATATAATTTTTGACATATGTTGTATCTTTATGTTAAAAATGACATTTCAACATTTTAATAAGGGTAAAATAGTAATTTAATATTGTAATACCATTAAAAACCCCTCATTTTGGAGGAACTATGAAATAGAGGTTTACAAGGAATTCAAATAGTTATGGATTCCCCTCTTCAAAGTAAGACTCCCAAACAGGGAGAAAACCCTCCTAAGTCTCTCCTTTCCATCCCTAACCCCCCTAAATTAAACTTACAATAAGACCCTTAAGAGGTTGAATCACTCCAATTCAATCTTGCCTCCCGTCTTTAAATTGCTTGAAGAAGTGGCTCCAAGGTGGAGAGGATACATCCAACAATTAACTTCTGCTCAATAGTTTTAGTAACAAGTATGATATTGAAGCAACACTGCTTCCCAACTCATTATTGGGTAAAGTTAGCATCTATAAACTACTACAGACAATAATAATAAATTCAATAAACAAATTTTATCAAAAAAGAAAAAATCAATAGGTAAATGAATAAAGTGGTAAGGCTTGCCTTAAATGCTTTGCTGTTGTCATTATCAATGACTAAAAGAAGCGGCCTTCTTGTGAATGGTAGAAAGTCAGATGGATATATGCAGTTTGGTCCTGAAAAGGAATCAGGTTAAAGTATTCTGCAATTCCAACAGAACTATGTATAATGTAAGCACTCTGTCATCATTCTACAAGTTTATGAACTAAAGAACCATTAAGATATTACATTATAAGAGCTTTTCATTATATTCCTATGACCATAATAAATGTTAAATACTTGGGTTTTATGTCATTTCTTCATCCTGCTCAGACCTATTTCAGAAAATTTAACAGGGAGAATGACTTAAAACTATGCATTGAAAGTACCAATTGTAAACAAGTACAGATAAAACCCTTCACATTGTAAAGGTTCATGATGAGATCCATTAAGAGCATCTGTATGTAACTTGTCTAGAATCAATTCTCCCAAATGCTTAGGTGCCCGTTTGGTCTAGGTTCAAACAGAAGTTGAGAAAAATCAAGTGGAGAGTTCCTTTCCTAAAAATTGCCTCAGGAAGTTTTTTCTGGTTTGGGGAAGTATGATTTTGCGGTTAGCATTAGTAATCAAACAGGCTCTAGCTGGGTAGAGGACAATTCAAGAATGGTTTTAAATCTCAAACACATCCCCTCATGTTAGGATCCATCAAGACTTGAAGCATAGACAATAGACAATACACAAATTCACTTTGCATTATACTAAAATTAATTTATTTATGAAGAATGTAGGTGACAATGATCCAACTGCTAACCACTTGGTCTCAATCCATCTTTGTAAAGTTGTGCATCAATAGAAGCCAACTTTAGTCTCAAACCCAGTGTGCCAATAGCACAACAGCATTGTTGCTTCTCCTCCGCCATCTTTTTAGTTTTGACAATGTCATAAACAATCTCTCACAAAAGTTTAACCTGTTGGATAGAGACACATGAATGGTATTGTATCTTAACGCACACCCTCATGCAAGAGCTCTTTGGGCTTGAAGCGTAAACAATGCATAGGCCCATCTTAGCATGCACTGAAATTTAATTTTTACTTAGAAGAATGGAGAAAACAAGGATTGAACTTTAAACCATACGGTCATAGAGGCTCTGATACCATATTATCAACCATCTCTCCCAAAAGCTTAAACTGTTAGGTAAAGACATGAATGGTATTATATCTTAATAGACAACATTGCTCTTTATTGTAAGTTATTCCAGCAAAGTTTACTTGAGCTTCACTTCTTTCCTGCAACATCAATGGTCACAACTAGGCAACCACCATCAGAGATTACCAAACATGCAAACAGCCTTGAGAATGCCAGATCATTCAACTGGACCTCCAGCCATTTTCCCCTGTGCCTGACGTGCTGTGCCTGACTCATGGATGCTCTTTGTCTTTACTGTTTCATGAGGGCACAAACCTTTAATGTTTGGCAGGTCACTCCAAAGAACCAGTTGAATCCTTCACTTGGACCACATCCACATCTCTTCAACCTGCATCTTTGGCACTTTAGGGCCCATTTCCACCTTGGGTTCAACAAACCATAGATCTGTTATCCAGGTAGTTCAACAAACCTTAGCAGATGACTCCACTAATTCTGTTTTCTTATCATTTCTGTAATGTGGTTAGCTCATTTTCCAATCAACTTACTATTCATTAGTAAACTAACCCGAACTCTCAATTGTGTTATTCACTTTTATGAGATCCCACTCATAATGTCTTCCAGGATCGTGGGGCAACGCATATTATTGGTAGAGGTTGTTTGTTATATACTTTGCACATTTTAGATACACCACAATCCATGCCATGTTCATTTGTTTGAATTTTGAAAAATAATAGCACGTGATAAATTTGTAAAATGTGCAAGGATCACATTCTTCATTAACGGTCAATTTACTATTCAGTATTCTCTGTCCTTATTAATGTCAGATTCCAGTCTTCTCCTTTATGAAATTCTTATTTTTTTTTCCTAAGCAATTAAACATTATTTTACTAAAATACCCATAAACTTAAAGTTGTTTTAATGGATTTTTGGTCAAAATATAAAAGAAAACTTGCTAATTGCTTGTCTATAGACATGGTTTATGGTAGGACACAACAACATCATTTGATCTATATTGTGGCACAGTAGGAAAAGACTATGTGGTTATTGTTGTGGGTGTACACACGGCTAAGCATGGGACAGCTGGTGAGATGCACAACTAAGAGAATTTATAACTACATAGTGGGCACAATGATTAGACAGTGAAGCACAGCCGGGTTGGAAGACTCAGAACCCAGTCAACCCACTCTGATGCCAACTTGAAAATGAGAGACCTGAAGTTGTGGCTGAATTACACTCAAACTGATTTCACAAGCTTCTGATATCTCATTTTTCTGATACCAACTTGAAATAAGAAAACACTCTCTGGTATGCATTTTTTCTTCATACTGTATTTCCATTTTTCTGAGCTTATGGGTACCTCATTGATATCACAAGCTTCTGAATATACGTACCAGAGAGTGTTTTCTTCCCCTTTTCTTTTTTGTGGCTCTAATAATACCAATATCTAACAGAAGGCAAGGCATCAAAAAATGCCATATATAAAAAATATACATATGTTATCATTGGTCAAGTTAACAATAAGACATAGTAGTCAACTCTACCTCGTAGGAAAAGGCTTGTTTGTTTGTTTTTATCCTTGGTCAAACTTCCAAATAAGAACATGCATTTACAATAGGGAAATAATGGATTGGACAATAAGCACTGTCATCGAAACATCTAAATTACCAAGGGCTCTGAACACATTAACAGGGGTTCAAAAAATGCAGAGCATATAATGTGGCACGCAATACAAGAATGAAAGAACATGAAAATATCCTCTAAGTGTACCTCCATCTCCATGGGGACCAAGGGGTATACAACCAGATTCATTCTGTGCAGCACTACAAGATCCTGCATTTGGTGTAGAAAATAGAGTTCACTTTTCCTCAAATGAATTCAATAACATAAGAGGTATGACTCTACACATTTACATACTTATATTCACTGTGTACAGAGGATATCTAACCTGAAGCTGACAAGTATACAAGGACAATACCATCAAAAGGAAGCTCCTCACAAATTGTGGCAAGAACCTAACCATTAGAAGGAAAAACCAAATTATACTTGAATCACTTGAGAATCCAAAAAACAATAATGAAATAAATACTCACTCTGATGCTAATTAAGAACCACTTTTCAAAGTATAAAGAAGGAGGAAAGTCGAAAACACGCTTTACACAAAATAGATGGTTTGATCTGAATCTAGCATATCCACCCCCCAACCCCCATATGATAATTCTGGCTTAAACTTGGAAAGTTGCTTGAGAAGTCATCATTAAATAACATAGTGAAATAGTAGACATGAGATGGCTTCATAAATTTCACATGCTAGGGAAGCCCAAGCACAGAATCATCATAAAATCAATTAAATCCCAAAATTTTCAGCATGGAATCAAAGCCCAATGTGATCCAAGCACTAGTAGATTATGGGCTCTTGGAAAACTATTGAAAGGAAATAAAACATAACATATACTGTTTGATACTTACAGCTATAAAATGGGTCAATGAAGGACGGTATAACATAGCTTTCCGTGGGTTTGGTGGTAAGGTAGGATCAGCAATATCTTGGGAGTGACTGATACGACTAGCCCCAGTTGCCCCATTCTGACTAAGTTTTGAACCACTAGACTGGTAAAATGAGCCACTAGGTTCCCACTCCAAACATTGAAGCATCCTAAAAGTGTCAATAGTAATATCTGAAAACTTAACCTGTTCAGGAATGGCATTTAAAATCAATAATGAAAGATCATAACATTATACTGAACATCTTTCCAGCAGTAAATAGCCTAAATTGATTATATCATTTTTGAACAAATATTCTTCAATATGAGAGAAGAAGCAAAAAAATCCTGGATACTTACCTCATTATGATGGAAACTACTTAATACAGCATCTCTTAATTTCAAATTTCGCTTTGTGATAGCTGCAGCAACATGTGGTAAAGTATCCGGATGAGGGTCCAAAACTAGACTATATCTCAAGGGCCTGATATTCATAAAAGCTGTGTCAGCTTTTAAAAATCTGACTATTTCCTGAACCACAAGCTTCCATTCTTTAAAGTCACTTTCCTGTAATCAAATTATTTGAAGGTCATTTCCAATACATCCACAAATGAAAATCTATCATAACATATTCTGGACAGCATCACGTTTTCACATAGCACTGCACTTTATTGTCTATTACGTAGCTTGGTTGTACTAAAAATGCAGTACTTTGTTATTTTTGTGCAGCTCTGCGGTTAGTTTAGATGTTTAGTTACCAACAAACTTATTCATCAAAATCAAAGGCAGCAGAACACAAGAAATTCAAAAAATGTTAGATATATTAGCCTTCAACCAATTACTTACACTTTAAGAATAGTTGGTATGGACCTATGCATTATCCACACCTTAAACCTAAAGGCTGTTTCTTGAGGGGCATGTCAAACATTAAACCATTCATATAAGTCTTCTCCTAATAGCTTGCACTTTTGGGATAATTGGCCCTTGACAACCAAATTATCAAAACCTATTAGAGACTTGGAAACTCCACCATAATTTAATACTACTTTGAGCCATCATATTTACATCACTCAGCAGTCATAAGTTGGAGAAACCCTGTTAGCTTATGTAGCAAATTTTTTCTATTTTTCAATTTACCAAAATTGAGAATTACCCTCATCAACCTAAACAATCTACTGAAATGTACACTGTAGATGCTAGACACCCATTAGCAAAGAAGAAGTCTATCATGAACAATCAACACCTTTACACACATATCTGCACAAAACACAATGCAACAAACTGAACAGCTAAACACAGTTTTCAAATACAGCACCTGTTTATCATAATCAATTATGGTAAGTAAATTATGTTTTAAATGGACCATCAATTATCAAAAGTGTAGAAATGTATCATATTCAGAACAGCAACAAGTTTATCATTTGTAAATGTAATGCTAAGACAAAGGCGAAAGGTCAGAAACATTAATCAACAAATCGTTGAAATTGAAAATGCTACAAGGAAATGAAAGGAAAAATTAGCATATGCAGACCTGGAATGTCCTCTTGCATTCATCAACTAATACTTTAAGTTGATTGACCAATTGCTGCACCATTTCCTTCGGTTTAAAAACCAAACACACCATCAGGAACCGAGCAAGAAACCTCAATTGTTTGTTTGCAATATTCACATCCTGAAACAACCCCTCCTTAAAATACTCCCTCGTCAATATGGCTTCATAGAATATATATGACTCTGATAGATAATTCGCCTCACTTGTGCGCATGTACTGCCCAAAATACAGCTGCCCTATGCGAGATGCAATCTCGCCAATCTCCCATCTCTTAAGCCCGGCTTCTACCAGCTTCTGTCGGTTCTCCTGTTGAAACTTCCACAACTGTGTGTACACCTTGAACACCTTATAAAAGTATGTATCATGCCTACAACAAATACAAATAACCAACCTTTCAATATTTATTTCTGTGCTGGAAAACTAACTAAAATTAATAAACTACACCAATGTCAAATAGCATTGTATTAATCAAAATAATGAAATCTTGACTAACCAGAATAGAGTGTCCCATATCTAAAACAGTACTTATAGAAGTATGTACAATATCTAAAACAAAGCCATATGAATAATCTTTCTTTTAGAGGTCAACCAATAGGTACCCTTTCAATATTGCTTTCGGTATTGGAAAACTAAACAAATTAATAAATCACACCAGGATACTGCCGTTGGACCTATACCCTAAAAAAAGAAACAGTACTTACCACTCTAAAATTTAATAATATAAGGCTTAATTCTCAGATGAATAAAAAATTATTCCTATTTACATAAAATTAACCCAAATCTGATTTTCATGGTGTAACAAAAAATAATGCTTTCTGTGCCGGTAAACCAAAATAAATTAATAAAACACACATTTTAGGATTTGAAGTTTGAACCCAGACAACCCAGGTAAAGTTCGTCTTGAGTTGTACTCCATTTCCATTGCGACCAACCACTTTTGGTTTAAGCCATGCCATTTTTAACCCTCAATCGAGTCATCAAAATAATGAAATCCTGACTACCCAAGATAGTGTATGATGCATCTTAAAATCTACTACCTTTAAGGATTAACTCTCACATGAGCCCCCAAACAATTCCCCCTTTGCCACATTAAAATTAATCTAATTCCGATCATCATCCATTAATGCAACAAAAAAAAAACTTTAAAAACAGAAATTCACTCCTTAATTTTCTGGGAAACCAAATAAGATAAACGAACAGTTGAACTCATACCCAGAACATACAGTCCTAAAATATACAAAATTTAAGGCCTAATTCTCAAATGAGTCAGCAAATAATTCCTCCCCACTACATAACAACTAACCCAATTATGAAATTATGATTGTCACGCATGGTTGTAACCAAAATCAGAACTAACACATTAATTTTAACCCTTAAATTTTTATTTTTTTTATTTGGGAAACCAAAAAAGAAAAAGGGGGGAAAATCAAAGGATTATGAGAAAATGGGAGGAACCTGCTACGCTGGTAATAAGGTAAGTCTCTGATCTTGGAGAACTTCTTGTCAGCTTTATCAGCAAGAGTCCAGAACACCTCACTCACTGGGATGCTGCTGCTGTTTTGCTGCTGCGACATCTTCTTCCAGCTTCCGAAGCTCAGTCAACGACGTCGTTTTATGCCAGACTCTAAAGCAATGCAAAAAAGGGAAGCTTAGATGAAGAGAGGACTCGCTGAAGAACTTCGCTGTTCCACGACAGGGCAGGGCGATCTCCTTTTTTTTTTTTTTTTTTTAAGATGTTCTTTGTAAACATTTCTTTTGTTTTATTTTTTTGTTTGTTTTTTATTAAAATAAATTCCAAATTTTGAGCGCAAGGAAAATAGGGTCAGTGATGCTAGCTTCTTCTTTTTTTTTTTTTTTATCTATTTTGGGTGGGTTTGTGTTGTCCTTGGGAAAAAAAGTTAAGGGGGGCTGTTTCGGGTGATGCTAGCTTTGACAGTAACCTTTTCAACAACTCATGAAATTTTACTATTTTTATTCTTCAAAACTCTGTTACCTTTGTGTTTGTATATTAACTAGAGTTTTCAATTTAAATGTGTTAGTTTAATTACAGGTAAATTAGCTTAATTAAAATTTGTTTAATTTTTTCAAAAATTAATATATTTTTCTCACATCTTACATCTTTATTTTAATTATATTTTATGTAATTTTTTTAATTCCATAAAATAAAATGTAAAAAAAAATTAAATAAATAAAATGGAGCTTCTGTTCCCCTAACTATTTTTCTGTTTGTTTTTATTCCCTAATTAATTTTCTATAAAATTTAGTCTCCTAGCTTTTAATCGTTAGATTAAATATGTTTTATAATCTAAGTAATTTATTTAGTCTTCTAAGTTTACCCATAATCTTTAACTTAACTAAAGAATATACAACGTATGAGATTACTTTATTAAGTGTTACAATAGAAGGACGTAATTTAACTTAATTATGAAAAATTAAGAAACCAAAATGAACAAAAAAATTCATAATCAGCTAATTAAAATGAATAGAAAATTAGTTAGAGAATCAAAACGAAATGCAAAAATAAATTAAGGGATTGAAAGATCTATTTTACCTTTTAAATATTACTAGTTAAAATTAGGGATTTAATTCAGTATAGTTTGGTTTGATTTTAAAATAAAAATTCAATCGATGTAAATAATAAATTTTTTTTATTTAATTTTAGTTTGATTTAATTATATTCTAAAAATTGAGCTAAACAAAACCGATTTAAATTGATTTGAATTGGTTCAATTGATTTGCATTAAAACTTTTATAAAATATAATTTTTAAATTCACTAAATTAAGTTAATTATTAATTTTTTTAATAAAACTATACAAACATACAATCCAACATAATTATAAAAGATTATTCTATTGTCTAATGCTAATAAGTTAAGTAAATAATAAAAGACTCAAGTAAATATTATATATTGACTCAAAATTATTGGCTAAATTTTAAAAAAAATTAATACATAATTACAAATCTAAAATATTAAGAAAAGATATGATAAGAATATTAGCATTAAAAATATTATAAAATATACTTACATACATATTTATACGAATATGCATATGGATTAGCAATATGTAATATACCTTATAAATATATCTAAATATGTATATGTAACATATTATTTGTTTGGTTTAGTTTAAATAAATTCTAAGTAAAATAAAAAATCGAACTAAGTTGATTAGTTTTTATAAAATAAGAACCAATCTAAATCAATTTATTTTGATTTTAATTTTTTATTTTAATTCAACTTAGATTGATTTTGATTACCTCAAGATAAAATAGATATTTTATAGAGATAATCATTTAGAAAATTTTAATAATTTAATTTCATAATTAAAATTTTATTTTATGTATATAACTATAAAAAACTTTTCATGTAGAATATTATAATTTTTTCATTTAATCCCCATAAACATCCTGATTTTTTTTGTGTTGTCTTTTTTTCAATCCTTTGGCAGTATCTATGCAACATGTCATATTTGCACTTAACAACATAAAATAACGGAAGACTAACGGCGAAATCAAACGAGAATGAAAGTAATTTTTTAAGGATTAAATAAAAACTTTCTTAAAGAAGATGGATCAAAGAAAAAAAACATAATATTTTAGAGGACCAAAAAGATAATTATGCCAAAAAGTGTAACAAGGTCACTTAACTTTCAAGTGTGCAGTTTAATAATTCTGTCTAACTTTTCGTCAAGCATAAATATAAATTGTCCTAATCAAGCCATGTAACCATTTTTTTTTTATCAAAGTTCTTAAGAATAATTTAATTCACCCTGTATAATTTAACTAGGTTCTAGTGCACTCTCTTTTTTTTTTTTTTTCGGTTATACAAGTTCTAGCACACTTTAATTCTGAAACTTATAAAATGTAACAATTCCTAATGTATGTTTGGATTAGTATTTGCAAATAGGGGTTAACTCCAACTTGATTTTATAAAATTGATTTTGATCAAAAGTAAATGAGTATCAACGTGATTTATGTTTAAAAACTTTGATATCAAAAGTAATTATGATATAATGAATATTATTTAGATGATATGAATCAAAATCACTTTTGGATGTGTAATTAATAAAATAGACATGAGTTTTATATTACACCTCTAATATTACCTTTTTATTTTATTTTTTAGTTTTAGTATATTTAAAAAGACTATATTAATATTATTGTAAAAATTATACTAACGATATTATTATAAATAAATCAAACTAATTTAAAAAAATTATTATAAATAAATTGATGAAGAAAATTTCCTGTATAATTAAAATTTATTTAAGTATTATAAAATAAAATCATTTTTAAATATATAATTTTAATAACTTAAAAATCATTAAATCTTATTTGTTAAATAATGAGTTTAATTTATATATACTTACAATATAAAAAAATTTTATACTATTAATTAATAGAAATACAAAAAACTGCCAAATCATACTAAATAATCGCACACTATAATAAGAAATCTACCATAATTTAGCACTTCATTATATTCCTATTGATAAATTTTATACTGTTAATATATACAAATTAATCTCTTACATAATATCCAAATAATAATATAATATTCAATTAAAGGATATTTTTATCAATACACACCCCTAATGGTTTTCACTCAACACAAAAGCAACAAAATGTTGCTTTCAAGATCAACATCCAAAATTAAGTTTGAGTCCATAATCAATTTTGTTAGAAAGTATCCAAACATGTAGGACACAACTTTCAATGCTCCAAAAGTGGGTTGGATGGTTTCGAACTCCAATTCAAACACACTCCTAATAATATTTGATGAAAAAATTTAATAGGAAGACAATGAAACACTATAAAGTTTTGGACTTGTGCTGCAAATTTTTAAACTCTGAAGAAAAAACGCACATGGTCCTCAGTTAGAAGGGAACAAATTGGCCTTTCCCCTTTTAACAATAGTGCAATATTGCAGTTGTACCGTCCATAACACAATAAAAAACAAAGCCTCATCATAAGGTTGAGGACGATAACAGCAGACGTAATACAAAAACTGTTAAATTCTCAACAATAAACCAGAACAAAAACTGTCAACATAACAACATATAGACAAAAGCATAAGCTTTTATTCACGAGCAACAAGAAGCACTTGTTTTCCAACATTGTGACCACTAAAAAGACCAACCAAGGCTGTAGGACCATTCTCAAGACCCTCAGCTATGTCTTCCACATACACAATCTTCCCATCTCTAATATGAGGTAGGACAAACTCCAAGAATTTAGGATATAGGTGAACAAAACCAGCGAAATTAAAACCTTCCATACGAATCCTCTTGTATATGAGAGATGTCAAATTTGTTACACCTTCATGTTGAGTAAGATTATACTGTGAGATCATTCCACATACGGGTATGCGGCCATGGACTCTCATATTCAGGAGCACGGCATCAAGTGTCTTTCCCCCAACATTCTCAAAGTATACATCAATGCCTTCCGGAAAATGCCTGATTTGTATATTGACATACACTAGTCACTATTATTAGGCACAATACTTTAAAATTTACATGGCCATAAAAACAGTTAAATTTAAATTTCTCTTATCATAAAACTATTAAAAACTGACCTTTTCAAAGCTGCATTGAGGTCTGGCTCTTCTTTATAGTTGAAACCATCATCAAATCCAAATTTATTCTTTAATAGATCCACCTGATTGTAAAAGACATAAATTCAGGTGAAAGGGGGAGTAATTATTTTTTTTTTCTAGGTGAACAAATGAAACAGAATGTATATCAGGCCTCTGTAATCATACTCCTTTACAATAATATGCTTGAATTCAGAAATGTAGGAGAAATAAAAATTGATCTATGCCACAACTCAATTTTTAAATTTCTTTTCCGGTTTAGGGAGGTGGATACCCTAGTGCATAGGTAAGGGCAAAAGTAATGGAGTATACACTTTAACCAAATTTGTGCATAGAATCATAAAGCAATACATTGTTGTACCTAAATAAAGCCAACAACCCCCTGGTGCCACTCGAGGATTTGTACCAATGACTTTATTTTAATAACACTTATTGGATCAAGTGTTTATCATTAAATCAAAAGTTACAATTAATAAAATAGTGTAATTTTATTTTCTTAAAGTTTCTTATGACTATATCTAACATACAAAATTGCACCTATTACAAGTGTCATGAGACAAGATGTTAAGCCACAAGATTCCGAGAGTGATACTAACCAAATGAAGCTAACAATTGTTTTGACAAAAATGACCATATGCAATATTGACTAGAACAAATTCATTATATTCTAACTATCCCAATAATCAAGGAAAATTTTGAAACACGGTAACGAATTGTCTCAAAGTTCTCATTGAGAAGGGAATTATTTGAAAGAGAATGTTGCTCAAGCTTAGAAGTTTCATGGACCAAATGAATGACGTTATGATTGGGACAAATGAAGAGATTAATATGATATCACATTTTCACTTTCAATAGCCTATTTAATATGAATTTAATTTATATGCATTATCAGTATAAAAAAGTTTTACATGGACATCTAATCATGTATTGCCATATCAGCAAAAGTATTTGACTCAACTATCACTACTTTAAAAGTCTTACAAACATAAGCATTTGATTGGATGATAATGTAAAACAATACATAACAATTAAACCTATTTAATATATACATCTTTCAAGAATAAAAAAAAAACATTTGCTCAAATATTTTTATAAGCTAATTAGGCTAGTTCAATAAACAGTAGTACTTTGAACAACATAACAAGCATGGTTTTTAGGAAAATAATACTTTTTAAAAGTTATTTTCCATTCTAACACATTCAGAATTTTATTTCTCAAAATACACTAAATTTTTAACGTTAAAAAGTTTGTTTACAGCAAATCGAGTTCCCAAAAGAATCGTAATCCTTCTTTTCTACACGTTAAGTAATTAATTTATGAGAAATCAGCTTCTAATAGTATGGCACCATTTTTATATTCTATCATAGTTAGCAAGTTGGTTTTCCATAACCTAAATACCTAACTAATTTTTTAACTAAAGAATTTTAAAATTTTTATATTTAATTTTAGAAAATAATTTATATACATTGATAGTGTAAAATTACTTTACACTGCTATCCTATAGAAATTTAGAAAATTATCAAATAATGATAATTAACTACCTGTTAGGGATGTGCAGTGGAATAGGTTTCACAAACATTCTCACATGAATACAATAAACTATATAGAAACACAAAATATCAAGAGAAAGAAATTAACAAAATGATAATCAGCGCAGAGATGCAAGAATTTATGTGGTTCGATAAATCCCATGCCTTTATCCATACCAGGGGATAAACACTTTCACTATGACAAGAAAAATAGTTCAACAATATCACTTTGTTCCCAAATCTAAAACCTCCTGTATGCCCTCTCTCATAATCCAAAGTATCAATCTCTCTTTGTGTCTCTATCTCTTACACACCTAGACTATTGATTTTACTTATAACCAAGGGTCCTTAGCTTCGAAGGATTCTTATTCCATATCCTAATAGATTTCTCATAGCCTAACAAATTTATCATATTTTTAATTCAAATATTCCTAAATTTAAGTATACACATCTTAAGGATATACATAAATAAAATCAATCACAATCCTATCAAGATATGCATGAGCCAACTTTGCTAACAAATCTCCACCTTGGCGAATGTCCCGCCACCTTGGAAATCGTTAACAGTTCTACCTTGATCCATGTCGTTTAGTCACGGCAAACCTTCGTGAACACCTTGAAAATCCCTTATTTGTAAATACGACAAATAAGTACTATTGGCCTTAACACGGAACACCCACATATAACCCGAATCAACCATATAACATGGCTCCACCTGATTTGAAATCTCGGCCAATGAAAATGTGTAGCCCCACAACCCTCTCAATGTTCATCATCTTCTCCAACTTCCTATCCCTTCACTTCAAAGATTTTTACCAAACCTCTTTTGGACTAGGATATTCTTCACCCTTCTTTGCCAAGAGTGAAGCTTCCCTTTACTTTAGGCTTGTGCTAAATATATTTATTGGACTGTATCGAGCTCAAATGAGCTCTAATACTGGTTGTTGGGTTGCAAATGAGTCCCATAAACATTCTCATATGAATTCAATAAAATAAATATAAACAGAAAATATCAAGGGAAAGAAATTAACAAAATGACAATGAGTGCAGAGACATAAGAATTCATGTGGTTTGACAAATCTCATGCCTACATCCACCACAAAGGATAAACATTTCGACTATGAGAAGAAAAATAGTACAAGAATATCACTTTGTTCCCAAACTTTAGGCCTCTTCTACACCCTCTCTCATAACCCAAAGTATCTGTCTCTCTTTGTGTCTCTATGACAGACCGAAGTAGGGCTCTCCACCTTGGATGTAGAAACACTTTAGTAAGTACATGTGGGTGATCAGTTGGTTTGGTTAGCCAGCCAATGGTCCCAACAGTAAGTCTTGAGATGGGCAGTAAGTCCGTCGGTGAGCTGGTGCTCCCAAAGTTCAATGATGGTGGACTCTTGACCAATAGTGGTATCAAGGTTTTGGGTTTAGGGTGTATCAATTGAAAGGGGTGTTTTCTACGAGATGCGAGAGGATCAAATTTTGGTCATATATCAAAATTAAAAGTTATTTAAAAATACATAATTATTTAAAAAAAGTCACATGATTTAATATTTTAATCTTGAACATTCATATAAGATCCAGTCATCAGTATTTACTCCTTTCAAACCTTATCAGAACCATGATGAGCAATATTGAGCCATTAACCCATAAATTGTTGTGGATGGCGTCTAAATCTCTAAATCCTAAACTCTAAACACTAAGCCCTTAACCTTAAACCCTCAATCCTTATTTAGGAATTCTTGATCTTGATGCATTTATGATTGTAGAAGCCGATGCTTAATCTTGGGTTGGAGGGATACCAAAGCAAGTACTTCCAGGATCAAGCAAGGAATAAATAGTTAGATATTATTCTAGAATATGGACAAGGCCTCAGAAAATATATGGTGTTGTTAAAAAGGAAATCTTTTCAATAGTTTTATGCATTACTAAATTTCAAGATGATTTGTTTGCTAAACAATTTTTTACTTATTATTGATTGCAAAGCAGTTAAACCCCTTTTAGAAAAAGATGTTAAAAACTTGGTTCCAAAGCATATTTTTGTCGGATGGCAATCTTTACTTTCTTGTTTTGATTTTGAGATGCAACACATTAAAAGAAAGTAAAATGCTTTACTCGACTTTTTTACTAGAGAATTTTTATAAGGAAAAATTCGCAATGAGTAAAGAAGCCAAAGTTTCAAAAGATCAAAACGAGGCTCTCTTGGAACCAAGCAGTTCAACTCTCATAGGGTCAAAATCAGGATCAATACCTAACTCAAAAAAACTTGTACCACAAAGATATCCGGATCATGAGCTTTTGATTAAATATCATCCCATCTGTTCAATAAAACCATCAATCCTTTGTTTACCCAAAATAAATTTGTAGCCTTAACCCATCAATAAGCTATATCCTTTCCTTCTCCTAGCACAAAATCTAAGCCAATATCCATACAGTCAAATGCACCAACCACCATAACTACCTGACCTAGAACCACTCCTCCAACCAAAAATTAAATTGAGAACCCTGATGTCCTAACAATTTGCGTTATTGAAAATGATTGGCTTCAAGAGTCCCTTGACAAATTGCTCAAAAGATCTTTCCACCCAATATTGAATATCTGCAATGCATCCTCTCAAACACCCGAAAAATATTTTGAGTTTATCCTTATAGACACTGATTCAATCTCAAAAATTAAACCCCGAGGATAATAAGGTAACCTTTTCTCAAATCAAAATCTTAAAAAGTATATTTCCCTATCGACTGGTCAGTGTCCCAAAGGTCTTTTTCAAGCAAATTTCGATCACAAATCTTAATTATTTCGATTATATAGAGGCCTGGTACAATATTTTGTAACTAAGACCTTTTTCACCCTGCTAGTTTATTTGGTTCAAAAGGGGAGTTTCTTTAAAATTCCCCAAGTGGTTCATTACTTTGGCCTTAATCCCAAAATCTTTCCAGAATTTATCATTAATATGTTTAATAAGTTTAAGGAAACTACAACTTTTCCTAAAGGTTCCAGAATATTATTAGATTTTGCCATCTTTGGGATTAGTTGGATAGTCACTTGGGACTATACTTTTGTTCTTCAAGAGGAAGGAACAAATATCAAGTGGCTAGGAAGGTCAATACAATCAAAATAGTGGGAAAATTTGATCTAAACTTTTCTTCTGAAGAAAACTCCTTGACTGGTTCAAAGAAAATCCAAAATATCTTAAAGTGATTCAAAAAGATGAAGGAAAATCTCAAATTTTGGTAGAAAAATCACAAATGATGACCAAATTAGCTTCAACAATATCGAAAAAGGAATTTCTCAAGAGACTCCATGAAGCAATGTCTAAAAGTGGTCAAGACAACTCTTAAGCTGAGGACGTAGGATCATCTAAAAGTTTCACGTCTCTCAATGAAGACGATTGCTACGGGGATTGAATTTTCAAAAAACGACTAAGAGAACATTGCTCAAGGTGTGAAAAGACTAGTATGCTAGGCTAGCCTCCAATCCAAAGGACAATGCCACTAAAATATCTCTACTCAAAATACTGCTCAAAAGGACTATCATACTAAAGCAATATTCATAATGCAACAGTTTAAGACTTTCACTGCTCAACAAGGCAATAATTCAAAGCTTTCACTATACAGTAGGACAATTACTTCAAGATTCCCTTGATTAAAGGACACCCTAGCATAGCATGAGGTCATGATCATGTCAGACCAATAACAGAGAACTTCAGAAGACATCAAGATCTCGTTGGCTATATAAGGAGATGGAAGAGTTTGAAAAGGGACGTCAACTCTCAATTAAGCTTTTGCTTTCCCCTGTTTTCATCATAAAATTCTCGAGTGTGTAAATGATCAAAGTTTTCAAGCTTCAACAATATCATCTTTGTACTCTGAATCTTCAATATCTTGTATTTGTAAGTCTACTTTGTTTTTTTCAATAAATATCATGTTTCAATATGACTTGCTCTTGCATTTTCTAAAGATAAGGTTCTAAAGGATGGTTGAGGTATGATTTCTAAAGAGGATTCCATGGGTAGTTTGGGTTCTTCCTTACTAATTCTCTCCCTTCTACCTATATACATGCTCCTAGGTTTTTAATAATAAAGAAAATAACTCCGCCGGGTGTTTAGGCTCTGATACCACTATGTTGGGAGCCTTATTATCCTAAACACAAAATCCTTATTTTGTCAAAGCGGGCTTTATGGCATAGAAGCCTACTTTATCTAGCCATAGTTACTCATAGGGATCATATATCTAAGATAAGGAGAATCGGAAATGGACCGTTAATCAGATACATTTATGATACACAAGGTCCTCACAATGAGGCAAGTGTAGAGCGCACTTTGAATCTTAGGTGGCCTTGTTATTTGCTTTATTTATTCAAACTACAGAAGCGTATTTAAGATATAAGGGGTCGAACTTTTAGGAAGAAAGTAAGAGTTTAGAAGAACATGGTCATAGAAGCACATTGATATTATTTATGCTGAAAACTTAATGATGATACAACTGAAGAGCTCTTCCTTATATAGAGGAGGAAAGAGCTGGTTACATATACAAATATCAAATACTTATCATACATTACTTTTTCTTCATGCCACAAATAGTCTGATCGTACATCTTATCTTATCCAAATACAAGCACAATCTTATCGCAAATCTAATAAGCTAAAGGACTGTCATACACGTACCCTAGTACTATAGTACACTTTATTTCAAACACACATTACACATGGTACAATTATTGGCATCTTTATTCACATAGACTCTAACAAAACTTTTTCTATTCATTAGTCATGCTTGAAGATAGGATCATGACTTGGCGAGAGATTGAGGGTCCAATATTCTTCTCCTTTCAGTTTTTTGGTATATGCATGTACTTCCTGCTGGTCTCATTAATATCTCCTATGTCCATAACTTCTATGTCCTCATCTAGATCCTGAGAATTTTGCATAATAATTCTGTACAATGGATCTCTTGTCTCACTCTCAATTTTTGACTGTTGGGTGGTCTTAGCTCTGTAGGTGTTGTCTTGTAATGAATGTGTTCCCTTTCCATCTCCCATTCAAATAGACAAATGATTTCTAAGGGCTTTAACTTATTACAGGTGGAGTTTATTGATGGAGCTCTAAGATCTAGCCCATTTATGTCATGGAGATGGATTATCATGTCTTCCTTATAAAAATGGGTATTGTTCATCCTAAGCAAAGATTTTTTCCATATATTGCTACTTGGTTTTGGGTCCATAGTAGCTTGGTTTAGTCGAGAGCTAATGCCCCCTTTCAAAGTCTTCCATCTCTATATATAGCGAAGGAGGCCTTGGTGTCTTCTGAAGTTCTTCATTATTGATTCGACAAAATCATTCCATGTGCTATGGTAGGGTGCCCTTTAATCAGGAAAATCTATGAATAATTGTCCTACTGAACAGTGAAAGCCTTGAATAATTGCCTTGTTGAATAGTGAAAGTCTTGAATTATTACATTCTGAATACTACTTTTGTATGGTAGTCCTTTCAAACAGTATTTTGAGCATAGATATTTTAGCAATATTATCCTTTGGATTGGAGGACCGCCTAGCATGCCAGTCTTTGCACACCTTGAGCAGTGTTTTCTTACTCATTTTTTGAAAATTCAATCCCATAGCAATCATCTTCATTGAGAGGCGTGAAATTTTCAAAAGATCCTATGTCTTCATCTTGAGAGTTGTCTTGACCACTTTTAGACATTGCTTCATGAAGTATTTTGAGAAATTCCTTTTTTGAAGTTGCAGAACCTAATTCCACCATCATTTGTGATTTTTCTACCAAAATTTGAGATTCTCCTTCATCTTTTTGAACCGCTTTAAGATATTTTGGATTTTGTCTGAACCAATAAAGGAGTTTTTCTTCAAAAGCAAATTTTAGATCAAATTTTTCCTAGCCACTTGATATCTATTCCTTCCTCTTGAAAAGCAAAAGTGTATTCCCTAGTGACTATTCAACTTATCCCAGAGATGACAAATTATAACAATATTTTGGAACCTTAAGGAAAAGGTGTAGTTTCCTTAAACGTATTGAACATAATAATTTTTAGAATTGAGTAGACCTAACTCAATCTCAAAAAATTAACTCATGGAGAGAGGGTTGACCAAGTACTTATAAAGGCTATTTTGGCCGTATCCTTAAGCAATGTAGGATTCTAACAAAACCCCTTCACGCCTAAAACTGGACATCTAGAGCATGAAGTTTGCCGAGCTAGACACTTGCAGGTGGCCTAATAACCACAGGATAAGCTTTGATATGGGTTAAGAGTCCACCCATGCTAAACTTGGGGACCACCTTAGGGGTGGGGCCTTGTGTACGCCAAGGGAGGCGATGGCCTCCCCTAAAATTTTTAGTTTCTTTGTAAATTTCTTTTTTTTTTTTCTTATTTGGTTCCCTTCTAAAATTTTTTATTTAGCTAGTTTTTATAAACTTTTTACTTAACTAGATATTCCAATACTATAATAGATAATACATCATACATAAATATGTGTCTCTCGAGTTTTGATTGTAAAATATTTATTTTCTTTTATATATTATGATTTTTGTTTAAATTTTTTTATAAGAGCAAAAATTATAAGATATATATTATTCTCTATATAAAATTACTTATTAAGTATTGGTCCTTCCCAACAAAATGTTCCAGCTCCGCCGCTGGACCACCTGTTGACCAATGAACTCTGCCCATCTCAAGACTTACTGCTGGGACCACTGGCTGACCAACCAAGCCAACTGACCACCCACATGCAGCTACCAAAATTTTTCCACATCCAAGGGCGGAGAGCCTCAATTCGGTCTGTCATGAGTGAGAGTTCCCAAGGATGCCATCCGTAACAATGTGCGGGTTAACAGCTCAATGTTGCTTATCATGGCTTTGATACTATCTTAGAATTGAGTGGATCTAACTTAACCCCAAAAGCTAACTCATGGGAGGAGGGTTGCCAAAGTACTTATAAAGAATATATTGGCCACATTCTTAAGCTATGCGAGACTCTAACACAGAGTTTTAAATCTTTGTAATATATCCTTTAATTCTATTCTAGGAACTTTGTCTTTTAATTTTTCTTCTTCACCTAGAAAAGTTTTTAATTGTTGCAGAAATTCTTGTTTAAGTTCTAAATCTTGCATCTTGTCAATTATTAAGAATAGGGTAGAAGCTTGATCTCTAGTTATCATGTTTATAGTTTTTTTGGCATGTTAAACAATTGCATAAATTTGTTCCCCCATAGTCTGATGCAGAGGATATTGATGAGTTATCAAAGTGTTCTTCTAACTAATATATCATTTCTTTGTAAGAATAATATTCCTCAAAAGATTTCGTATTGTTTATCTAGTAAAATATTGATTAAACTTTCTTTAGTTCGTCACTATAATTGAAATCTCCAATTATAAAAAGAGAATTCCCCATATGTCAACAATTTTTACAATATTGATGCACAAATATTAGTACCCATATATAAATGCAATAATTAGAACAATACCTTGTCTTTAGATCCAGCACTTCCGACAACATAACAACCCATCAGTTTAGCAAATTGCCCAACAAGTTGACCAACTGCGCCAGAGGCAGCTGAAACAAAAACTCTCTCTCCTTTCTTGAGAGAGCCTACTTCAAAGAGACCTGCATAAGCGGTCACTCCTGGCATACCTGTGTTAAAACATCCAAATACATTGCTCGAATCAAAACTCATAATAAAATGAAAGGAAGCATGTATACTCAGAATATAAAACAACAAAAATGTATAATGTAAAAAAGAAGTAGTTTTATCAAAGAAATGTGGCTGCAGTAGACATATAAGAGAATTTAGCTACTGGTTCCAAATGAACATAAATAGTTATTTAATATATTCTCCTCAAAATTGAAGCTGGTCTCTAGGTCAGTAACTTAATCTAGTGAATCAATGACCAAACCAAACCAAGCCAAATAACCTTCGTTGAACGAACGAAGAAAATGGAAAAGTAATATAGGGACAAAAAGCCCTAAAATCTGCACAATAGGATTTTTCTATGAAACATACAATCTTAATGATACAAGATTGACAGCCAATTTATCACATGAAGACTTCATAGTTGAGAAATAACTTCTACGCAACCAACACACAGAGGCTTGCCTGCATACATGCTTGCCAACATATTCATTCTGAAGAAGCCAAATCTATAGTCAAAAAGTTTTAAACAAAAAGTACAATATAAATAATAATAAACTGATATACAAAAAGCAGTAAGATTTCAGTTCCAAATGAGAGAATAAATGTCATATAACATTCGTTCACCTCCAAAATTAAGTGAACAAAAGATCAATTAAAGTGTTATAGCCTTGACTGAACAAAAAATGAAATTGGAAAATGAGTATAGAACAAACAGCCAGACAACCACCACCACCAACCCAATATGTTTCTTCTTCTATGATGGATAACCCATTATCTTAATGACACCAAACAAAAAGAGAAGCCATTTATCTCATGAAAATTCCATAAGTTTGCAGTTCATGTCAGTGTCAAGCAATCATTCATTCAAAATCAATGTAGATTGAAATTATTGAATACATACCAAGAATTCCAGTATAGTAGGAAAGAGGGACATCGGTGTGCTCAATTTTGAAAAGTATTTGAGCTGCGTGCACTAAGCTGTACTCTTCCCATTTAGTAAACCCCCACACTAAGTCATCTCTCTTATAATCTGGGTGTCCAGATTCCAGGACTTTAGCCACACCATACCCTGCTAATGGCTTCAATTACACAACAATAGTTAGTAGTAGCTTAATATATTCTTAAAATGCACCTTCAGTGCTGCAAGTACTTTGATTAATTTCTATTTCATTTAAAATGTTAAAGCCAATTGGAGTCTCCTGAAAGTTCCAACCCCTTGCAAGCATGGCATTTCATTTCTGAACTCTCTTCTCAAGAAAAAAGTGTAAAGAACAAAAAAATAAAAATGTAAATAAATAAATCTTTGCAGTTTTCACAACTCCCCGGCCCCAAAAAAAAAAAACCCAAAAAAAAATTCTTATGCTGTTTGAAAAGCAGCCTGGTGTGTTCATATCACTTTTATTTTTAACAGCATGCCTTGGAATAGCAGCCCCAGCATATCATAAAATTATCAAAGATTATACAAAAATACTCTCTTTTCAGGAAAAAAAAATCTAAAATTATATTTATCTTTATGTCAAATTAAGTTATAATTTTTTTTATCGTGAGTCTATTTCATAATTCATAATATCCTTAATTTTTGAAAAAAAAATTTAAAAAGTAATTATAAGTGATCATATTGAGTACTAAAATTCTAATCACACAAACTACCATGTTCAAGGATTTTTAAGCACAAGACCAACAACTTGGTGGGTTCAAATAGTTCAACATTTGTTCCCTTAAGTAAGATTTGAGTCTTAGATGAAAGAAAAAAAATAAAAAAATAAAAAAAGGTGGCACTGAGAGTTTTATCCTGCATTGAATTTACCACTTCGGACTTCAGAGACTACCGGTGATTTATATTGGTAGTTTGTATATGGAAAATAAGTAGCACCAGCGTTTTATCTTTACAGAGGATCGATCCATTTCGGATTTCGAATATTGGTGGTCTATACTAAAGAGGAAAAATAATTTAAAAAAAAAAAAAGACTTTTAGAAGCACAAATTAAATAACCCACTTCCTAATG
The DNA here is from genome assembly GCA_031439585.1 of Pterocarpus macrocarpus. NCBI lineage: Eukaryota > Viridiplantae > Streptophyta > Magnoliopsida > Fabales > Fabaceae > Pterocarpus > Pterocarpus macrocarpus. The sequence continues at coordinate 13,539,228 of CM062516.1, read as the reverse complement.
TTAAGCGATCTCTTCGAATTCTCAAAAGAATTTCTCAGCAAACAATTGCAATTTCATAACCAATTTTTCATTTAAAAAAAACCAGAAAAAAAAAGTAAAATGATTCCTTATCGAGAGCAAGACTTACAGAGCCAGGCGTATAGTTAAGACTGTTCTCTTGGCCTTCGGGCTTGTTCATAAGATTCCTCATGTATGGATCACAGGACAAGTAGAGATTTTTTAGCAGCACCTCGTTGGAACCTTCTGGAACCTTCAACGTTATAGTCTCTTCAACAATGTTCATGTCGGATTCTTTATGAAAACCGGAGACATAGTCCCTCAGAACCACTTTCTTGTTCCTCACTTCTGCCATGTTAAGTCAGGCTACTGGGTCTCACTTCGGCTTAGATAAAGAAGAAAATGAAGCATCAGGGTGAGTTTACAGTGGAAAAGGAGAGTCAGGCAAGGTCACGATGAGGATTTGAAAATGACACGCTAGCAATAATGGAGTTGCATGCGTGGACCTTCTTCTCTAGTTCTCTTTCTTTCAATAATGTCGTTGCTTTCCTCGAATGGTAAAATAGAATTAAATTTAATTTAAATGTTAAAATAATTTTATAGTGCCAATTAATACAAATAATAAAAAATATCAACTCATATAAATAATTATTCATGATAATAAAGAATTTATCATAATTTTTCATTTTTTTCAGGATTTTTATTAGTTGAAAATATGAGTGTTTATCAATTAAATTCTTAATTATATTATAATTTAAATTTTTATATTTGAAATAAATTAATAAATTATAAATTAAATTTATTTATATTATTTAAAATATATATAAAAATAAAATAATTTTTTTATTTTAATTATTTTATTTTTTATTAATAAAATATTATATTTTTAATAATAAATTTAATTATTCATTAAATAATATAATATAATCAAAATCAAATCAAAATATTATACAAAATAAATTTATCAAAAATATTTTTTCCCTAAAAAAATTAAAATTGATTAAATTGTAATTTATTATTGTCATTCTTTACGCCTGTATAACTTTCTATGCTCACTTTTTACGTTGCAACAAATTTATTACCGGGGAAGATGGCTTGACTTTTTGTGCGGGATCATCATAGACATCCGCGGAATGCTCCCAGATAGTATTTCTAGATAAATATTTAAATGGTTCGAAAGTGTTACGTAACTAAATTCTTGATTAATTATATAAATATATTTTTATAAAATTATATATTAATAATAAGTTTCATATAAAATATATTTATATGATTAATTTGAAAACATAATTATATAATATTTCTGGATCATGTAGCTGTTTCTAGTATTCCCATCACTGTAGCCGGCCACGATTTGCACAAGCCCTGCAAGTTGCAACCCCACCGTCATCAAGTGTCAACAAAGACTGCATCTATGGGTGCTTGCTGCCAGGTGCATGATGCACCGTATACCACCTCGGTTTGTGATCGGTCATTTGAGGTGAGTTGCTTTAATAGCAATTTATTAGTTTATGCGAGCCTTCTAACATAGATTGCTTCTAGTTATGGGTTAGGATGGTACTTGTAATAAAAACAAAATTATTGAATTATATTATTATCTTTGGGTGGCTTTTATGGTGGGGCTCATAAGTTTTGGCCCACCGTGAGCCTGATACTTTTTGACTGGCTGCTTGCCATTTCTTTTCACTTTTTGGTTTCATCCCATAAGCTACTAAAATTGTATTTGTAACTCAATATTAATATTGCTATGTTTTGCTACTGTTTGTTCAAAACTCATTGAACATTGAGAGTTTTGTAATTGTTTGCCAATGAACTGCGTAGGCTCCCATAGACTTGGGTTGTATCTTTGAAGATGGATCAGGTTAAGGGGAAAAAGTAGACAAGCGGATGCATATTATTATTGAGCATTATTTCGTGTTCTTTTACCCTCCCCAAGTTGAAGGGTTAGTGGTATAAGGCTTTATTAATTCTTGTAGATGATTTATGTTCACTCAAATAGTTTGGTAACTAATTAATAACTAATTTATCTCAAAGTTGAGAGATGTTTCCAATATGTAATAATAGGGTTAATTAATTAATTGCATTTGCAAGTACTCGGTCGTACATCATCTTCCCCAAAAAATCTATCTCACTTTGACCAACCCAAATCACAACCATCGTGTCTCAGTCGCTTATATCAGATTAGATTGAAGATGTCTAAGTGACAACACTCAATCATATTTGTCTACTTTTTCTTATAACCTATTTACATACAAAAAATATGGAAAAAATTACCTTGAGTTCAAACTGTGATGTCTTGTATAACAACAGGCACATTTAACTAGTATACATCTGCAACACATCACAATCGCAAATTCATTAATATTTTCTCTCCATCACCATACCAAAAATATGAGATATAAATGATAAAAAACTTTCACCTTCAACACGGACGGAAAAACTTTTCTCCCCAAATTGTGTAAAGGTCAATAAATGGTTTTCAAAATGGGCAACACCAAAAATGTTGTACATACACGTGTTGTCACAACAAAAAAAGGAGCGGGGTTGTTTTGCAAATTATAAACAATTTAACTTTTACCTGCACAACAGGTTATTGGTGGAAGGCACTGACACATCCTTGTATGCTAAGCCAATCCAACGGTGGACACTAGGAGGTTTGCGGTGGGCCTCTATATGAGAGCCCCAAATTAAATGGCACCATTATCCTTGTTCTTATTTTATTTTTCGGAAATCTCTTCCTCTTTGGGCTCCGCCACCCGTCCACCATACGCACCTCTTCAACTCTAGCAAAGCAGTTTCTAGCACCACCTTTGGAAGACAAAGTTGGAATGAGATTGCTGAGCAACATGGACATAGTTTGTTGCTATGGAAAAATGACTATTAGAGGCCAAAAAAAAAAAGGGATCTTTAAGACTGAAAAACTTGGACATGAGAATGGGTTATGGGCACACAAAAACTGAGCATGAGCTATTCTTTTTTGTTCTTGATTTTGTTTAGTTCTTGCTTGTGAAAGAAAAATTTGGAGTTCTTGATTTTCTTTTTATGGGAAGCTCAAGCACAAAACCAAGCTCGATTTAGTGAAGTTGAGGTAAAAGGATGAATTGATTCTGGTAGATCTAGACGATTCAGAGTGTTGAGGACAATTTTACCTTCTTTTGAGAGTCATAGTAGCTTTTGAAAATAATGGAATGAGTTAAAGGCTAAATCTTTAGGTGTAAATGCATACACACTAGCCCTCAAGAGGCTTCAGTTGCCATATTTTCTGCTATCAAGAAAAATGGTGGTTCAATGGCAATGATAGAATTTAAGCTCGGGAAGGAGTTGGTGGCTGCCGGTGATGTCACGGAGTCACTGCCGTTGGCAGCATTCAATATAGAATCAGTGGCAATGCACTAATCAAGGAAGAAGAAGATGTGGTGGGGTAGTAGGAGTGAGCAAAGGTGGAACAGGTGAGAGAAATTGCATTTAATCTCACAACCTGCTTCATAGGTTATCGAAACAAATCCACACCATCCATTACACCTCAACTAAAAAGAACAGCCCACATCAACCCTACACCTTAGGTGTACCCTTGGTGCATCACGTTCCTTAATTTAAGAGGTGCATTTAAGATAAACCGCATCTATGATCAATCATAATGGAATCATCATTATTATTAGTATTACTAGCTATTTGCAAGGCAGCAATAACCATAAGCCGAAATAGTACTCTCATTTGCATTTTCAATTTCTGAATTTGAGGGGTGGTGAAAAAGGGAGATTTTGAGGGTTTGCACTGGATACTTACAAAATGGAGCAATGGAATTGGTTTGAAGAATTGAGCCACAACCTATTGAAGAAGAGAAGTTCTACAATCTATTGAGGGGATTTTTTATATTTCATTTTTTAATATTAGACTTATTTTAATTTGATTTACTTTTGGACTTTTTAAAAGAATTAAATTTATTCAAAATTTAATTCTATGTCATTAGTTGATTTTAAACTAAAAAATTTAATTTAATTTCTTGAATAAATTTAATTATAGGCTTTCCAAACAGCCTGCCAAAAAGTGTAAAGCTTCTAAAAAGAGATTATAAGAGAGTTCATCAGTAAAATGTAGAGTTATGAAAATGGGTCGGCCCATTCGGGTTGGACCATTCTTAGGTGAGATTTTATCATATTAAATTAGTTTTGAACTAGTCTTTTTCTAAACTAACCAATCTTATTTAGGCTACGAGCTGAGGTCAATTCATTAATTTTTTAAATGTCATAAATATATTTTAAAATAATTAAAAAATAAAATATAAAAAAATAGATAATCTTATTACTATTTTATGGTCCATATGAAAAATCAATGAACAAAAATATAATTTTTTTCTAGTAATTAAATTTAGCAGTTTTACTTGTTACAAAAGTGAAATGATAATTTTTTATTATTTTTTATTTTTGTCAACATATTTTTTACAATTTAAACCTTCTTTAAGTGAAGAAATGAGCCAACAAAATCCAATATCAACTAGTAATGATATATATTTGAAATTCGTTATTTAAAAAAACAAAAAAAAAATGTTCAAACCATCGGATTGGCTCGGCCCAAAAGCGGGTTGACCCATTCAGGTAGGATCAAATTGAGTTGGGCTGGATCATACTAATTTTATTTTTTACTCCAATTTTTTTATCCCACCCTACACATCTTTTTAGGTTGTTCGGGTCCGCCTATCGAGTCCAGCTCATTACAGCAACTTTAGTAAAATGTCAAAAGAATTATGACAAAAAAGAAAATAAAAATTTCAAAAGAATATGTTGCAATGTGATAAATGCATGTGAGATATAAATTTTACATTTAAAATTAGGATTTAATTTTGATAAAAGATTAATTTTAATACACCGATAGTTTTACACTCTCATCCAATCAGATATTTTTATTTGTAAAACTTTTAAAATATTGGGTAATTGAGTCAACCACTTTTATTGATATGACAATACATAATTAAACAATTATGTAAAGAAAAAATTATACTAATAGTGTATACAAATGAAATCCTTGTAATACACTGTTAATATAAAAATCTTTCATATAATTATTTAATCATATATTATCATGTCAATAAAAATATTTATTTTTTAAAATAAATATCTCAAAAATCATATATATATATATATATATATATATATATATAAATAAAATATTATATGATTAGTTAATAATATAAAACAGTTCACACTAACAATATATTAAATTTAAGTTTGAATTTCAAGTTATAAATGAATAATTTATTGTCATATAAAATTAATGGATAAACTAATTAAAAAGGAGAGATTATTATGATAACCATACATATTCATAAGTTTTGCAACTCATTTTGACATAATTAAATAGACACACATGATTTAAATAGATTTCAATTGAAATTTTATGGATTTAGTTTAAATAAGTCATTTTAAAACGTCTGCTTGAAAAATATCCCATTTTATAAGTTATCAACTTTTAGATTTGATAATTAGGAGTGTTAGAATGGACTAAGCTCTACACGTCAGTCTGAATAAAAAAAATAGGCAAACTAAACTAATAAAATTGAAGTAAAAAGGTAATTTTGCCCTAGTTTCACTCAATATAATGTAGAACAAGCTACAATGAACAAGGCAAAATTGATGTGGGTCGGCCTGAAATCAATCAGGCTAGTCTAATGCAGGCTAGTCTCAATGGCCCAAGCCAGTTTGATGTGGGCAAATCTTAAGGGACTAATTGAAATAACTCACAACCCAAATGGGTTGGACTAGACCAATGTTAGTTAGCACTATACTTTAAACATAATAAGTTGACCTATATCAACAAAATGTTACTTAGCACTATGCTTTGCACCTGTGTTGCACTAACACCTCATTTTATGTCACTTCCCCGAATCCAAGCCGCGTCCATGTCCGATACGAGCACGACACAGTAAAATACGTCCTCATCCTATGTTTATTTCTCATTTATTTATTTATTTTAATTGTGACAAGAAATTCCGGATAGATCCGTTATTTGGCCATTGAATTCCTCTAGGATCCTACTAGGATACGGGAAGAAAGAAGCTTTGGAAAATAAAATAAAGCACCCCCTTTTAGATTCAAACTTTAAAATTCCTTATTCTTATTCAAAACTAGTATATAGTAACCCATTTCTTTACTAAATTCTTTCATCTTTTTTCTACTGGGTTCTATCACTACAACTCTTTGGCTCCTTTGGGTTTCAAATGACATGCAACAAGTAACATCCATGACTTTGCACAGGAGAAGAATGACTGGGTGCACTGCATAGGAGCTGAAGAGGCCGACTGCTCTATGTTGTGCAAGAGCTGAAGATATTGATGCAAGAGCTATGGCTGTTGTATGGTGGTGGTAGTTGGTTAAAAGTTCATATCTTTCACTCTATTTTAACTTTATTGTGATAGTCTCTTAGAGTTATGAGAAATGTTTATGAAAAGTAGAAACTTGAAACAAAAAATATATATTTCCAACTTAGTTTTATTTATTTTTATATATATATTTGTCAAGTTTTTTGTAAAATTGCATCGACTTCCTTTTCCTGGGCCATACAGTATCTTGTATTTTCAACATTTTGCCGTATCACTATATCAATATCGTATCATATTAATATCATATTTTACCTATGCACTTCATAGCTTTGCACATAATGGGCTGACTTGTATTTGACTTGACCATTAATAGGCTAGCTTTGCATACTAAGGTAATGTTTGATATATTATCTACTAAAATTGTCAGTAATGTAGATTATCACTTAGAAAAATTGTCACTATTGCTAATAATATTAAATGTAGTATTTGATATATACAGGTAATCTAAATGACAATTGACATTACTTTATTTAATATATCAAAAAGACTACTAAGTAATATATGTCTTAAACCAATAATAATAATAATAATAATAATAATAAAAAACAGTGAATTATTATTATTCGTAGGAGTAGTTATAATAATATTATTATAATATTAATTTTTAATAATAATTATTAATTAATAAGAATAAAAAATTAATTATTAATTATGATTAAGAAGTTAATGTTATTAATAATTATTATTAAAAATAATTTATATTAATTATTATTATTTAATAATAATAATTACAATAATTAATATCATTTTTAATAACAATAATAATTATAATTATAATAATGAGAGGATTGTCACATTTGTAGTAATCCATATTACTACCCAAGTGAGGGCAATCCATATTATCACCTTCGTGTTAATCCACATTACCTTAGAAATATGGATTGCTAGCAATGTTATCCAATCAAATAAAATAATATTCTAAATCTAAATAATTTAATCAAATATTACCAGTAATTCAGATGGATTATCCCATATATCAAACGCTACCTAAGGGTATATTGCTTTTTGCTACTTCGACTCAGCTCATTTGAGCTTGCCAATGCAGGTGAAGTATAATGCAAAATGCTTGCCCAACCTAGTTCAATGTGGGCTATGGGGCTCCACCCATTAAAGTCTAGCGTGTTGCGGACTAACTCATATTGAGTTAATCAAATTGTGTTGGATTGAGTCATATTAAAATTATTTTTTATTTCAATTTTATTGGCCTAATCCATCCATTTTATTGGGTTATTTGGGTTGGCCTATTGAATTTGACCTTTTCTAACACCAATATTAGTAACCCAACTCTATTAGGATTTTTTTTTAAAAAAGGACTCATTTTTTGTAAATTTTATTGTTTAAGTATAATTTTACAAAAGTAAATATTAAAATCAATATAATTTACATGCCATTATTATTATTTTACATAAATATTTCATGCTCTATAGAGTTTTCCTTAAAAAAAGCAATTTTTTATTAAATTAGAAGTGATTAATGGATTGTAATTTTAAGAAATTGTACCTGTAATATTAAGAATTTGAGTTTTAAAATAGTCATTCCAGACATAATTTTACTATGAATTTTATGAGCAAATAATAAAACCATTTTTTTAATTTCATTGTTACTATTTTTAATAATGAATTCTAAATTTATTCATTTTATTTGAATTATAGTTTTGTGATATAAATTTTGCTAAAATATTCTGTTTTATATTTTTTTTAAGAATTTCACTAAAAGATATATACAATTTACATGTTTGTATGTATTATTATAATATTTTTATAAAATAAGTTTATCTATCATTTTAAATAACTTATTGTTTTAATAATTTTTTATATCACATAATGCGGAAAGCGAAATCGGCGTTGGCAATAATGATGTTGGTCACACGGTGATATGCTTCTCTTTCTTATTTATTTATTTATTTTTGTCATTGCTTCTTTCTTCCAATAACATCGAATGTGGTTATGTTTTTGTTGTTTTTCATATTTTTCAATTTGTTGTTTTGATGGGAGAAGCTCTGCTGCCATCGCGCGTGGGCACGATTTTAATGTGGCAGTCGTTGCTTTTCTTTTTTAATTTGAAAATCTAATTTTTTAACATATAAAAAAAATGACTGACTTGGAATTTTGTGGTCTCAATTTTTTTGTCATTATTTTTGTGATTTCCTATTTTTCTGTCACGATGTTGGGAATAATTTTTTAATTATGTTTTTAGTATTCCATTTTCTAATGTGTAACTAAACAATTAATTATAATAAATTATAATACATATTGTAAAGATTTAGAAAATAAAAATTGTGTTCAAATGCATTGATTCTTTTTGTTAGTAGTAAAAATTATAGTGTGTTTGTTTCAACTTTTAAAAAAAGTTATTATGAAATTTAAATTTTTTATATAATTAAAAACTTGAAAATATTTTTTTTTTTAAATTTCTCTTTTCAGCTTCTACTAAAAAAATTAAGAATAATTATTTTTGAGCTTGTGATTATTTTAAAAAAATTTATCTAAATATATCAAAAATAATTTTTTAATAAAGAATATTATTTTTTTGCCAAAAATCTCACCTAAACGCACCCATAAATTATTGGCATCTCAAAAGGAATGGAAGTTTTAGGCCTTTGTGATAGATTCATATCTTTGCATCCTCTACGAAAAGATGACGATAGAAGTTTCCGAGCAACTTGAAGATATGCCAACTATACACATGAGATTCTAAACCGTATGTTGAACTCTGCAAGATACCATTAGCTTAGTTCCCAAGTCATTAAAATCACATCTTAGATATATTTTTAGTCTTAATAAATGAAGGTTATTTAAAAGTAAAATTACACTTTTATCCCTAAAATATTTATATTTTAACATTTTAGTCTTAGAAAGATTAGTTGCAACACTTAAATCCATCAAAAATTTAGCATTATAACACTTTAGTCTATCGTTACCATTTTCTATTGAATTGAAGTGTTATAATGTCAAATTTTTGGAGAAATTAAATATATTACATTATATGACTTAATATGTTGTGTGGTTAAAAATTTAACCACTTAACTAGTTGGTAGATTGAGTGGTTAAATATCAAACCACTTAGCTAGACAAATAAAAAGAAATGTGAGCCACATATTATATTTAACCACTTTTACCATAAACTAACCATAAAATTTACCAAAAAATAACAAAATATCTCATTTTCCTCTCATCCCAATGCAACCCTTCCTCCTCCTTTCAAGAAATACTTGCATGATCTGGGAGCACCATGTGGCTGTATTTTCGGACCAATTATATGAGTGTATTTTACATGGGACCCACCACTAATACATAATCCTATATAAAATACACTTACATGATTGGCTAAAAGCACAATCATATGGTGCTCCCAGACCAGGTAAGTATTTCTCCCTTCTTTCTCCTTCCATTCTTGCATCCTTTCTATACCTCTCAAAAACTACATCCTCCTTAACCACCATCACCTTCATAAACCACAAAATCTAAACCAAAACTCTTCCCTTTAGCCAACTAGAATTTTCGGGCAAAGCAAGTAGTGAGGAGAGTAGTCATATCTTGGGTTGATTGAAGGTGATTAGAGCTTCAAGAAAACCAAATTAGAAGGCTACAAGCACTAGAAGTGGTAGGCAATCCTAAGACTTGAGTTGCTCTTATATGTGTGTTTATGAGTAATTGAAGCCAGACTTTGTTGGTCTTCTTCATATGAAATGTTTAAGTTAGGATTTGATGATATTTAGCCTTGTGTTTTCCTATTTTAAAATTCTTGATTTAGTTATTAATAAGTTGTTATTGTAATGACTAAAGAAAAACTAGAAGCAGAATTGGTTTATAAAGTAAAATCTACGCAGTCAGTAACTTGACCCTCATATTTGAAGCCAGAAAGTCCAAAATGAATTGAGACTAATTTTAAGTGAAGTTAATTCAGAGAGAAGTCTATCTATGTCAAATATAGGTCCATAGGAGTTCAGGAGAGAAAGTTATGATTTTTACAAAGTGGCCATGATCTATAGAGAACACAATTGAGCAGCCTAGGTTCAAACTTAAATCTCAAGTTATACAAATTGTTTTTGAATGAAACCAATTTTGTTAGAAAGCTAAGACACAAAGAATAATCTTGTAAAATATGATGATTAGATTCTCTTTGTTGAGGTCCCAGTAATTATGTGAAGTGACTGTTACCCTATTAGTATAAAAAATAGGATAGTTGTGTTACGATACCTATAACTCGAGTTTGTCTTAGAATTTTAAGAGGGCTCATTAAGGTATAAATTTATAAAATTTCAAAGCAAAATAATAAAAAATGAAATTTTGGTGATTTTCCTACATTAGGTAAATGAATATATTCTATATCAGGACAAGTAGTAGAAAAACATACACATCTTGAATTATACATAATAAATTTGACTGGAACTAAAGAAATTTGAAATTAGACCCAAAATGATTTAGATTGGAATTTAAGTAAATTTTCTAAATTATGGGCAGATTCTAGGTGTTATGTAGTCTATGCTTTTAATTGAATTATTATTGAGACATTTTATTTTCTCATCTTGCTTTTCCATTTGAAACTTGGATTTTGAGAGTTATACATACATGTTAACATGACTATGATAATGTAGTTGTATGCAATTTCTACTTGATCAAGCTGAATAAAATTAGTGTTGTGCTTGGGCCAAAGAGACTGAACCTGATGTGGCTATGTCGAAGAGAGTGAATCCAACTTTTCTAATATGAGTAAGGGAAAGTGAACCTAACTAGGGATAGATCTGCGTGAAGGTCAGAGAGAGTGAATCTGGCAATCATGTACAAGACTGAGCTCGATCCTACAAAATAAAATATCACCCAAATAAATGAATGCCATTCAAATCAAGGGACTACCAAACCAAATACATATATCAATTCAAAAGAAAAGAGAATAATATGAGAAACAATACATTTCATGCATGCCTAATTTATATTTATTACTCATCTAATGCATGCTCTACTTCTTTTGCCATTGTAATGATATTGCTTAGTATATTTATCATAGTTGAATGATAACAGAAATGAATATGCTTTGGAGAGAAGTTTTAACGCTTTATAAGTGAAGCTCTATCTCATTATCTGTTGATAATATGTTTTTATTACTATAACCCGAAACAGCTAGGGATTATAACGATGATATTATATATAGTAGTCTAGAATTTCCTACTAGGAATTTAAATTTTCATAAACATATATTTCCCTATCATTCTCAGACATCACCAATGCACCATGATCCAGCTTACTAGGCCAGGCTACTCTTAGGATGTATATATTTTTCAGTTATCGGTTTACTATCACAGTGTTCAATTCACAGTTTGATCCAGAGTTTTCATTTAATGGTGTCCTACTGCATGTGGCACACCTTCCTTATGCTTCACCATCACTTGTACCTTCACCATTTGTCGAGACAGATTCTTCTAAAGTTAGTTCTTCTTCATCTTCTAAGGAGACCAAGTGGTGCCTAAATTAGCACTAGAGCGGTTTACTACCATGGAGAACAGTTTCTACATCCCATGAAGAAACATAGCAACTAACTTAAGGGAACTTTTTGCGGATAGATGGACTTACACTTATATGCAGAGATATGCCTCTCGTAATGCTACTGACAATTCACTGGCCATTCATGTACAATTTGTGGCTTTATTTTGGAAATAGTATTTTTGGGGCCACAGATACAGTTGAGAGTTTTTAGATGTATAATAGATGTGGCATGTACTTAGCATCCTTATATGAAACACATGATTTTGTAACTATCATAAACACCGTATCATATATGTTTACTACGGAGACATCTTCAGTACTTTAAGTTCACAACATGATGCTTTTTTTACGTTACTTTATAACTTACACTTTATAAACCCATTGATAATTAGTTAGTAGACAATTGTGTATGCTCAATTCACTTCATAAATCCACATAACTATATATATGGCACGATTACTATAATATGATTGCTTAACACATTTCAAGTAGCATCTTCTAATTATAATATTATGACCTAGGCATGATATTGTAGTAGTTTGTCCTAGCAAAGCCTAAGGATTGGACTAAGTATACTTCTAACATACTCTGAAACTTCTTAGTTAATGCTATGCATTAGGTTTTGTATAGAATTAAATATGCATGGCTATCTAATTGTGAAAGTAATCAGTTGCTATCATACTTAACTCAGTATTGAGTCTAATCAACTTAATATCTTTGTTTTGTGTGACCAGGAACTGATGACTTCCCATGGATGTGGTAGGCCGACCTATGAATCTACTTTCGAAAACATAGAGAACATAATGAATACCTTTCGTATGATGGCTTATGCTATGAGAGATTAGCCGCTTCTGCAAATCATATGATGGAAAGAGTTAAATGCCAAGCCGGAGAAAATCCTAGCGAGAATCTTGAAGGCATAGGAGCAGATTAGGAATATCAAAAGTTAGCTTAATTTTAGAAAGCAAATCCACCTAATATCCGGGGACCTTCAATCCGGATAAAGTTGAGGAATGGATTAAATTTATGGAGAAAATTTTCTTTGTCTTAGCTTGCACCAAGCAACAAAAGGTGGCATTTGCCACATATATGTTCAAAGCTGAAGCAAAACTTTGGTGGGTTCTTACAAGAAGACTACCTGAGCATTCACAGACTCCGATCACTTGGGAAGTGTTTAAGAACATGTTCTATGAGAAGTACTTTCCTGCATCCGTAAGGAATGCCAAGGAGTTGGAGTTTATGAGGCTCTAATAAGGAAACATGAGTGTGTCTGAATATGCAACTAAGTTCGTAGAACATTGCAAGTTCTCTAGTATCTACCAACATAATCCAGATGACATGTAGGAGTGTATTAAGTTTGAAGGTGGCCTAAGAGAGGACATTTTGGCATTAATAGGGCCAATGGAAATCCGGGATTATGCAACACTTATAAACAAGTGTAGACTAGTAGAAGAGTACAATAAGAAGTTAATGGTTGCTAGATCCACTAGAGACAATTTTAGAAAGAAGCTAGCACCCTAAAGATAGAAGTTTAAGTTTACATGTCAGCCAAAAGGAAATTTCCAATTTAATAATAACAAAGGCAAGCAGCCATAGAAGCTATTTGTAAAACAAGAATGTCCAAGATACAAGAAGAACCACAGGAATAAGCCGTGTTTGGCTAGACAAAACGTGTGTTTTAGCTGTGGTAAACTTGGACACAAGATATGGGAATGCTCGAACAAGAGCTAACTGCTTGCTACTAGATCACGGCACCAAGGACGAGTCTTTACCTTGAATGTTGAGGAAGTTATTCAATCTACAGATTTGATACAAGGTGAGTATGAGATGAATGATAATACTATATAATTTAGGTGCTACCCATTCTTTCGTTTCCTTCAACTATGTAGATTGACTGAAATAGGCTATATTTGAGTTACCCTATGATTTGTCTATTTGCACTCCTACTGGTAAACCTATTCGGACAACCAAAGTTTGCATAAGGTGTCCTTTTTGAATTAATGATAGAATTTTTAGCCGACTTAATTTGTCTTCCCTTCTCTAGCTTGAATTTAATCTTGGGTGTGGATTGGCTCTCAACCAATCATGTTGTGTTAAACTGTTCTAATAGGTCTATTGTATGTCTTTCTACTTTGCCTTCCAAGCTTGTGACTTTATGTGTCTATAGTTAAATTCCTTAGGGTAGACCATTGTAAGACTGAAAATCAGGGGTATGTCCTTTTTTCAGCAAGTGTCTTTGAATACGAGCAAAGATTGAGTGAGATACCTATGGTCAAAGAATACACATATGCCTTTCTCGAAGACATACCATAATTTCCCCCAAAATGAGAGATAGAATTTTCTATCGAATTAGCATCGAGACTAGGACCAATATTAGTGGCACCCTATAGAATGTCGCCATTGGAATTGGCTGAGTTAAAGAAGCAACTCGAAGAACTTTTGGAAAAGGGATTCATTAGGCTGAGTGCTTTGCCATAGAAGGCTCCTATTATTTTAGTAAAGAAGAAAGACAGTGGTATGAGGTTGTGTGTTGACTATAGACAGCTGAATATAGTGACAATTAATAATAAGTATCTTTTGCTTAGAATAGATGACTTAATGGACCAGTTGTGAAGAGCAATGGTATTCTCAAATATTGATCTAAGGTATAAATACCACCAAATTAGGGTTTGGGGCAAAGATATCCCTAAAACAGTCTTCATAACTTATTACGGGCATTATGAATATACTGTGCTGTCATTTGGCCTAACTAGTGCCTTAACAGTATTATGGACTATATGAAATGAACTTTTAGGCCTTACCTAAACAAGTTCATAGTTGTCTTCCTAAATGGCATACTCATCTATTTGAGAATAGAGGAAGCAGTTGAGGAGTCTCTCAGGATAGTGATGCAAATCCTAAGAGAATGAAAATTTTATGCAAAGTTATCTAAGTGTGAGTCTTGGATGAAAGAAGTCAAAGTTTTATGTCATGTAATGTCCCAAGGAGGAATTTTAGTGAACCCTAGTAAAAGTAAAGCAGTATTAAATTAGGAAAGATCAACTATGGTTACAGAGAGGTTAGGAGTTTCCTAGGGTTAGTCGGATACTGTCGAAGATTTGTTAAGGGTTTTTCACAAATAACTTTGCCCTTGACCCAACTAGCTAGGAAAAACGCCATGTTTGAGTGGATAGCAGAATGTGAGAAGTGTTTTCAAGAATGAAAGTAGAAGTTGACCACCGCACTAGTGTTAGTGCTGCCAGACCTTCATGGCCATTTGAAGTCTACTGTGACACTTCATGAAAAGTATTTGGATGTGTACTGATGCAGAATCGAAACATTGTTGTGTATGCTTCTAGACAATTAAAACCCTATGAAATCAACTACCTAACTCATGATCTGGAGCTCGCAGTAGTAGTGTTTACCTTGAAAATCTAGAGAGATTACCTTTATGGAGTTAAGTTTGAAGTATTATATTATCATAAGAGTCTGAAGTACCTTTTTGGCCAAAAGGAATTGAATATGAGACAGCGGAGTTGGATGGATTTCTTAAGGATTATGTGTTCGAATTGAATTATCACCCAAGTAAAGCAAATTTTGTGACCGATGCTCTAAGTAGAAAGTCTTTAAGTGTATCGTGGTTAATGATCAAAGAAGCAAAAGTGGTAGAGAGTTTTCGAAATGTCAATCTAAGATTCATTGTAACTTCCCAGAGTATTCAGTTGAATCAGATAAAAGCAACAAGGAACTTCAAAAGTC
This sequence comes from Pterocarpus macrocarpus, assembly GCA_031439585.1. NCBI lineage: Eukaryota > Viridiplantae > Streptophyta > Magnoliopsida > Fabales > Fabaceae > Pterocarpus > Pterocarpus macrocarpus. Next base: position 13,523,634 of record CM062516.1, on the reverse strand, counting down.
AAATTGCCTAAGCCCAATGAAATGATTTGGAGTTCAACAAAATTGTAACTTTGGCTCAAATAAGAAAACTAAAAGGATTTCTTCAAGACAATGATGGGTTATGCAAGTATCAAGGAGGGTTATGCATCCCTATTTGCGACAGCCTCAAAGATAAAATTTAGAGGAGGCCTACAAGAGTAATTTCACTATACATCTAAGGATAGGCAAAATATACCAAGATCTTAAAAAAATGTTTTGGTGGCCAAAGATGAAATTAGATATAGCAAAGTTTGTAAATAAGTGTTTGGTCTGCCAAAAAGTGAAGGTCGAATATTAGAGACCATTAGATATGTTACAACCTTTGCAGATTTCTGAGTAGAAGTAGGAAAGTATCTCAATGGATTTCATAACGTGGTTGCCCAGGACTTCCACAAGATATGACTCTATAAGGGTTATAATAGATAGATTAATCAAATCTACCCATTTTTTATCCATTAATGCCAATTATTCTTTGGAAAAATTTGAAAGTTATATATTCAAAAAATAGTAGGGCTGCATGAAATTCCTTTTACCATAATCTCAAATCGAGATCCAAGATTTAACTCAAAATTTTGGAGAGCCCTACATAAGGCAGTGGAACCAAACTTTGTTTGAATATGACCTACCATCCCCAAACTGATGGACAGATAGAGAGAACTATTCAATCATTAGAAAATATATTGAGAGCCATTATAATAGAATAAGGCGGAAGTTGGGATAAGTACTTGCCTTTAGTCAAATTCACTTATAATAATAATTATCACTCCAGCATTGGCATGACTCCATATGAAGCTTTATACGGTAGGAAATACCCATCCCTTCTATGCTGGCATGAGTCAGGCGAGGCAAGCCTTCTAGTACCCAATCTCGTCAGGCAAACTACCAAACAAGCAAGAAAAATTTGAAGCAAGATCATTATTGCTTAGAGCTGACAAAAAAGCTACGTTGATAATAGGAGGAAACCCCTATAATTCCGAGAAGAGGAACACATATTCTTAAGAATTGCTCCTACAACGGGAATAGGCAAAGCCATGAAATTAAAAAGTTAGACCCCTGATTTATAAGTCTTTTCCAAATCTTAAAACAAATTGTATCAGTTGCTTACCAAATAGCACTACCTCCCAATCTGTCCAATTTTCACAATTTCGTTCATGTATCATAACTTAGAAAATATATTCTTGACCCTAGCCACTTGTTAGCACCTGAGTCTATACAACAAAAGGAAGACTTAACTTTTCATTTGCCACCGATTTGAATTGTGGATAGAAGTATTAAGCAGCTTAGAAACAAATCTATACAATTGGTGAAGGTAGCCTACGAAAGAGGAGGAATAAAAGAATATAACCAGGAACTAGAATAGGATATGAAGAAGGAATACCCATAATTATTCATAGGTAATAAATTTTGTGGGCAAAATTCCTTTTTAAAAGGCAGGTAGTAATGTAACGTCTTGATTTAGCCATAACTATAAATAACACTATTAAGGATTATTACTATTAATTATAGATAGAAAAAAAGAAGATAGAATAAAAATAGAATAGAGTAGAAGGAAAAAAAAAGGGGGGGGGGCAAAAATTATAAAAAGCCATGTAGTTAATATACCTTTTAAATAAGCTTTACATCATATGACTTAATATGTTGTGTGGTTAAAAATTTAACCACCTAGCTAGGTGGTAGGCTGAGTGGTTAAATATCAAACCACTTAGCTAGACAAATAAGAAGGAATGTGAGCCACATATTATACTTAACCATTTTTACCATAAACTAACCATAAATTTTACTCAAAAGTAACACAAAATCTCTCATTTTGCTCTCATCCCAGCCGCAGCCCTTCCTCCTCCTTTCTCCCTCCATTTTCTTCCTTACTCATCCATTGTTGCATCTTTTCTATACATCTCAAAAACTACATCCTCCCTAACAACCATCGCCTTCATAAAACACAAAATATAAACTAAAACTCTTCCCTTTGGCCAACTAGAATTTTCGAACAAAGCAAGTAATGAGGAGAGTAGTCATATATTAGGTTGATTGAAGGTGATTAGAATTTCAAGAAAACCAAAACAGAAGCCTACAAGCACTAGAAGTGGTAGGCAATCCTAAGACTTAAGTTGCTCTTGTGTATGTGTTTATGGGTAATTGAAGCTAGGGTTTATTCGTCTTCTTGATATGAATATATAAGTTAAGATTTGATGATGTTTAGCCTTGTGGTTTCATATTTTAAAATTCTTGATTTAGTTATTGATAAGTTGTTGTTGTAGTGACTAAAGAAAAACTAGAAGTAGAATTGGCTTATAAGGTAAAATCTAGGCAGTTAGTAACTCAACCCTCATATTTGAAGCTAGGAAGTCCAAAATGAATTGAGGCTAATTTTAAGTGAAATTTAATTCAGAGAGAAGTCTATCCATGTCAAACATAGGTCCATAGGATTCAAGAGAGAAAGTTATGATTTTTACAAATTGGCCATATTATGTAGAGAATACAACTAAGCAGCTTAAGTTCAACACTTAACATCTCAAGTTATATAAATTGTTTTTGAGTGAAATTGATTTTGTTAGAAAGCTAAGATATAGGAGAATAATTCTGTAAAATATCATGATTAGATTCCCTTTGCAAAGGTCCTCGTAATTATGTTAAATGACTATTGCCTTATTAGTGTAAAAAATAAGATAGTTGTGTTTCAAGGCCTATAACTCGAGTTTGAATTAGAATTTTTGAGTGAGGTTTCTTTTATTTGAAAGAGAGACTCATTAAGATATAAGTATGTAAAATTTCAAGGTAACATAATAATAAATGAAATTTTGCTAATTTTCCTAAATTAGGTAATTGAATTTGTCCTATAACAGGACAAATAGCAGAAAAACATACACACCTTGAATTATAGATAATCAATTTGAGTGGAACTAAAGAAAATTGGAATTAGAATAAGAGGGATACTCCCTATGAAGTTTGAACTCAAAATGATTTAAATTGAAATTTTAATAAATTTTCTAAATTCTAGGCAGATTTTAGGTGTTATGTAGTCTATGCTTTTAAGTGAACTAACATTGAGACATTTTGTTTTCTCTTGTTCTTCCATTTGATTTGAGAGTTATATATTCGTTTTAACATAACTATATCCTCTCCATAATGAAGTGCATGTATGATAATGTAGTTGTACACAATTTCTACTTGATCAAGGTGAATAAAATTAGTGTTATGCTTGGGCTGGAAAGAGTCAATTAGGCCAAGTCAGAGAGTAAATCTGATTCCCTTGGACTAAGTTAGGGGGAGTGAACCTAATGTGGCTATGTCGAAAAAAGTGAATCTAACTTTTCTAATATGAGTCAGGGAGAGTGAACTTGACTAGGGATAGATTTGCATGGGGGTTTCAAAGAGTGAATCTAGCAATCACGTGCAGGAATGAGCTCAATCCTGACCACCCAAATAAACGAATGTCATTCAAATCAAGGGACTACCAAGCCCAATACATATTTCAATTGAAAAGAAAAGAGAATAATCTGAGAAATAATACATTCCATGCATGCCTAATTTATATTTGTTGCTCATCTAATGCATGCTCTACTTTTTTTGCTATGATAATATATTACTTAGTGTATTTATCATAGTTGAATAATAACATAAATGAATCTGCTTTAGAGAGAAGTTTTAACATTTTATAAGCGAACATCTATGTCATTATTTGTTGATAATATGTTTTTGTTACTATAACCCGAAGCAATTGGGAATGATAACGATAACATTATATATAGTAGTATAAGATTTCCTACTAGGAATTTAAATTCTCGTAAACATATATTTCCGTATCATCCTTAGACACCGGCAATGGCATCCATAATGATTTTCCTTAAGACATCTAATTGGACTTGGCACCATGATCGGGCCCTAGACTCTATATACTTACTAGGCCAGGCTACTATTTTGATATATATATTTTTTAGTCGCCTGTTTGCTACCACAGTGCTCAACCCACAGTTTGATCCAGAGTTCCTGTTTAATGGTATCCCATTACTCATGGCACACCCGCCTTAGGCTTCACCATCACCTCCACCTTCGCCATCTGATGAGGCAGATCCTTCTAAAGTCAGTTCTTCCTCTTCATCTTCTAGGGGAGACCAAGTGGTGCTCGAATTAGCACTAGAGGGCTTTTCTGACATGGAGAATAGTTTCCACACCTAATGAAAAAACATAGTAGCTAACTTAGGGACACTTTTTGTGGTCAGATGGAACTACACTTATCGATAGGGATATGCCTCTTGTAATGTTATTGACAACTCAATGACCATTCATGTACAATTTGTGGCTTTATTTTGGAAATAGTATTTTTGGGGCCACAGATACAGTTGAGAGTTTTTAAATGTATAGTAGGTGTGGCATGTACCTGGCATCCTTGTATGAAACACGAGTTTGTAGCTATCGTAAACATTGTATTATATATACTTACTATGGAGACATCTTCAGAACTTTAAGCTTACAACATGATGCTTTTCTGACGTTACTTTATAATTTACACTATATAAACCCATCAATATTGGGTTCATAAACAATAGTGTACGCTCAATTCACTTCATAAATCCACATAGCTATCTATATGGCAAGATTACTATAATATGATTGTTTAACACATTTCAAGTAGCATCTTCTAATTATAATATTATGACCTAGACATGATATTATGATTAGGAGGGTGTTATATGAACCAAATTTTTTTACTTAAAGTGACAATTATTTTGAATCAAAGGGAGTAAATACCCATGATGCATTGGATGTTGTACTATTCAAATTTAATATTTATTATTATATATATATCTTTTACAATGTCATCCAATTGGATAAATTTATTTGTAAAACTCTTAAAATAGTGAATAGTTAAGTCAAATATTTTTATTAATATGATAACATATGATTGAATGTCTATATAAAATATTTTTACATGGATAGTACACACAAATTAAATCCAATATTTTATTCAAGAGATTAATTTTAATGTAATATTAGTATAAAATATTTTTTGTGGTCAACTAATTACATAATATATATGTACAATGACTATTATTCGAGTGAGAGATTGTGAAGTATAATAATCTCCCAAGGAGCTTACAATAATGAGAAGCAACAAGAAGCAAATCACCCTAAGAGGCTACAAGTTTTAAATTCAGATCCATGGGTAGAGTTGAAGGCTTGCAACCCAAAAAATTAGTGTCCTCTAGCACAAAGAAGGTATACTTTTGTTGAGAAAGAAAAATACCTTTTGTGGTATAGAAATCTCAAAGCCAAAAAAGTATTGTCGTTTGCCCCAAATCCTTGAGTTTAAATTGAGATTGAAAGTAAGTCTTAACTTGTGTGATGACAGAGAATTTGGGATGAGCCATGCCATCCACATAGACAAGCAAAGCCATGAATGAAGAACCATACCCTTTTGTAAAAAAAGAATAATCACATTTAGATTGAGCAAAGCCAAATGAAATTAAGGCATAAACAAACTTGGAAAAACCATTGCCATGAGGCCTAGTCAAGGCCATAAATAGATTTGTTTAGCTTGCAAACTTGGTTCGGCTAATGAGTTGATTAACCTTGTGGAAGATCCATATATATATTTTTTTCTAAAAAGCCTCTATTCAAAAAGGCATTATTGACATTTAATTGAGCCAATGCCTAATTATGAATTGCTACCAAAGAGAAAACCCTCGTCGTGGTTAACTTAGTCATAGGAGAAAAAGTTTATCAAGACCCAAACTTGTTTGTTGAGTATATCCCTTTCTTACTAATCTTGCCTTATATTATCCATAGTCCCATAAGCTTTATATTTCACTTTTTTAACCCATCTACTGTAACACCCTAATAGATAATTATTAATATAATCCTTCTTAATTATAATTAATAACTAGTCTAGCATGTGTTACATATCTCAACTATAAAATTTTATTTTTCTTATTTGCTTTTATTACCAATCTGGTTAACTAACTAATTATCACTATCTAATCTGGCTTTTAAAGTATGCATATTAGTTGGAAGCAAGGTACAATATACTAAATAACATCATTATACATAGCATATCAGTAAGTCTAACAGTCAACGGTCTTTCCCCGAAGGGTCAAATATATAGTCATCCAAAAATATGAGTAAAGTCTACAGTGTAAGATGTTAGATAATATAAAGTCATCCATAAAAACAACTCCGCTTGATCCATACACAAACCAATGGATAATAGAAGGATTTGTTTATCCATCAAGTGGATGCAAAAAAGAAAGGTCCTAAGTGCTACATAAGATAAAAGTGTGGACAGATATCTTGCAACACTAAGACTGCTTGACCCGTAAAAGGGTCAATGATGAAGGTTACCCTTCGCCTCTAGAAGGATCATGATACGCGCCATCTGAAAGCACCAAAGAAAGTCATTATGAGAATTGAATCTCAGTAAGGGGTGGTGCTTCCAGGGGTCTATCAGGAAGCGAAAAGCTCCCAGGTTTTTACAGGCAGTTTAAAATAAAAATAACATACAATATAACATTATAGCACATACAAATAAAGTTAATAATTAATAAGATAGGTAATAAATAGATAAATAACATGGTAAGTAATCATAATAAAAGAGATATAATAAGCAGATGCATAGATAAAATGAGAAGTAAATATGCTATGGGAGAATGATGCCAAGTGCACTTTTTTCTTTGTACTTTATGGGTCTTTTCACTTTTCCTTAACTCGTGGGAGGGAATCTAGAGGGAAAATCGCGATCTGATGAGAGCTCTTTTTTCAGGGCGTCCCTTGACTCAGATCCAATACCATAACTGTAAGGCCCTTGCCTCAGTATCATTATAGCCCATGGACCCTTGCCTCGGTATCCATGGTCATCTTTAACATTATAACCACAAGTCCCTTGCCTCAGTACCACTATGACCCAAGTGACTCTTGCCTCGGTATCACACGATCATCCTCAAGTCAAAGCCTCATGTTTTTCATAACTTCTCATGTCACTTTCTAATGCATGTATATTCACACATTCGCTATGCCATGCATTTAGCTCTTTATTACATATTATGCATTTCATGCATATGCTCATGTGCTAATAATTTATGTCTTACACATCATATGAACATTGATTCACATGCATTTTGATACACACATATGATCGTGAATGTTCATGTGGATCTTATATTGCACATACAAGCCCATACAAAATAAACAAGGCATTTGAGAAGTAGCAAGTTAGTTTAATTAATTTGGGCCAAGTATTATGACCCATTTAAATTTTCAGGTATTACCAATTTAGGCCATTAGTCTTTTACTCATCATGTATTAAGTTTGCTCTAGAATAATTGTTCTTAGTCTTAGAACACTTTATGGGCCAAACATACAAAAATGTATCAAATTCCATTTGTTTGGGTAGAGAAACAACAACATACACATTAGAATAGCCCAAAAGATAGATATAATTAAAATAGTAAACTATCTTAAAAATTCATGGAAATTTATCAGTTGGTCCCTTAGGATGTTAAGGGTATTTTGTAAAAATTTTGAGTCAAATAAATTTTTAAGGATAGGTATGATAATAAAATCTTACAACCCAGATTGGTCAAATTCCCTTTTTCAGCCAGGTAGTTTTAGTTTAAAAAATTTATTTAATATAGTTAGAAATTTTTAAAAATCCTAGAAAAATTCTAAGTCATATGTTCAGGTGTTATTTACAAGCTATAAAAATTTGAAGTCAAAATTCATAAAATAACTATATTAACAAAAATGGTAAGTTTCAATATTTCCATAAATCCATCATATGTTCTAGAATAGGGTAGATCTGTCACAATATTTTTAAAATAGCAAACCTTCACTAAAAATTATGAAAATTTACAGGAAGGCTCATCAAATGTTATCTTCAACATATAAAATTTTCATATCAAAATGATGAGAATTACTATGATGAAAAAATCGCATAATCACAGTAGTCCAGAAAAATGAGTTAAGTTTCAATAGCATACTTTACCAAAAGATCAAGGAATAAGTATATAAACACCATCAAACACATACAAACCAAGCATATTCATGCATACACATAGAGGCAGAATATAAAAAATCAAACAAGTGAGAGCAAGAAGCATAACAACCTGAAATCTACCCTTTAGCACATATAGTTTAGCCTCATTATGAGACTACCCCAAATAACCCTTATAAGATTTACAAACCATCACTCCTGCTCACCACAATTTTCCTCACCAAATTTACATCATTTCACACTCTCAAACATGATACCAAATAGGCAAAACTCTTCCAAAGAAGTAGAGTCTAGCTGCAGCCACAAGGAGAAGGATTTGAGCCAAGTTGATTCAAGAACAGCATCCACCAAAACAAGATATTAGGATCAGCCAAAGATATAGTAATCATGGGAGAGTTTAAAAATGAAAAACCTCCTACCTTGAATGATGAAGAAGGAACACAAAATGGTGTAGGGATGGTGATGGTGATGATGATCCTAAAGCTTGAAGGGAAACAAGAAAATGGAACCAACCAAAGACACTCAAATATATAGCTCACAATGTGTTCTTCTTCCTAAAGATGAAGAAGAAGGACTTGACACTCACTAACTCTCACAAAATCACTTGCTCTCTCTCCTTTTCTTCTACTGCCGTTGTGTATTCTGCTTCTTGGAGGAGAAGTGATTGACTTATAACACAAATACACACTCAATCTTACACATGCACACACCAACTTTACTATTCATGTCCTTTTTAATTATTTTCTTCCCAAACTTGGTCCCCAAAGTCAAACCTAGTTTGGACAAGTGTCCAAGATCAAGGGTTGAGGAAATTTTTGAATTTATGTCTCTATTATTTTAGTGAGTCATTTTTCTTAAAATTCTAGCTATTTAACTTGATATAAGTAATCTAGACTTAGTTAATTAACATGCACTAACTTTTAATTACCCACAAAATTATATTTGGTCCTTCTAATTATTCTAAGTATTCCTGTAAATTTTTAGAATTTTCTCAATTATTTATCTATTTTTAAATTATTTTTCTTAATCCTGCTATTACCTAATTAAAAATTGAAAATCATCAAAAATTCAAATAAGCTCTAAAAATTCTAATTTTTATTTTGTATGCTAATATAACGCTAATTAACCTCCAAAAAAATTTTCATAATTTTTTAGAAGTTATTTCTATTTTTTTCTAAATTATTATTAGGTTTCGGGCACTAATAATTCCATAATTATCTAGAAAAATTTTAGTAAATTTTCTAGTATCTGCTAACCTTACTTAGAGGGTTAAACTAGCAAGCAAAACTATTGATATAAATTTTCTATAATTATCTTGAATTTTTTGTTCTTTAGATTAACCATAAATTACTATTTAATTTATATTCAAGTATAATTAATCAAAATATTTAACTAATAACTATAACGGATGTTACACCTGCACCCAATGATATGCTCGTTGTCAAATTCTGTCATGGTCCATGATAAGTTTGTGACTAAGTTATTCCTTGAATCTCAACCATTGAAATTTTATCTAATGGTTAAGATTAATCTTTTTTATAATAAAAAATAATCTTATAATAACTCATATCTATATTTTAATATTTTAAAAAATAAATTACCTATTCTACCCTCTTCTTTTTTTTTTTATCTCTTCTCTCTCAAAAATCACTGTCACTTCAGGCCTACACCCGCTTCGCGACTGACCAGCGAAGGGTTGGATATTGACATCACCCACAGAACTTCAGCACTTCAAGATACCAAAATAATCTTAGGTGTAATATTTAGATCACAAATCTAGTGTCAACCTAGATAATGAACATCCTAGAACACACCCAAAAAAAAAAAAAGAAAAAACTTGGCAAAGAAACGTGAACAGTGAGTTGGAGCATGGCTGCACTAAGGGTGAACCCATCGCACTGAACACTGTGAATTGGAGAATGTCCTGACAAGTGGGTAACGGTGAACGAGAGCCTCGGAGAGGGAGGAGAAGATGACAGGGAAAGGGTCGTTGGCGGAGGAAACGTAGGCGCAAAGGTAGTAGAAGGTGAAATAGAGTTTGGGGTCGGTAGAGGCAGCGTGGTGGAAGTGCGAGAGGCTAAAGGCAGCATAATGTTGCAGAGAGGGAGAAAAGAGGAAGAGAAGGGTTGGGAGCGAATGGTAATTTGATATTTGTATTTCATTATAATAATGACAAGGACCATTTTGGTCCCAAACACAACATGGACCATCACAGACTCCGCCATGCTTGTTAGGTGGTAAAGGAGCCAAACTCATCAATTGTCCGTTGCATCCAAATCAAATATGGAGCAATCCACTTCCAATGACCAAACAGGTCTTGTGTATCTACTCACATCCTTCTACTTTCCTTACTCGTAGATGGATGCTTGATTTTGATGCTAGTAATTATATTTGGTCCTCCACTTATCGGTTTACGAATTATAAACCTTTAACGGATTCTTTTGTGAAACTACCCACAAATAAAAAAATATAAAAGTAAAAAAAGTATCTTTTTTGGGTGTTGGCACTTTAATCTTGAGTCTTGATTGATGAATTGGTTCTCATAAATGTCTATCAAATACCTGCGTTTCACTTTAATTTGGTATCACTTAGTTCCCTATTGCAAACTATCGCTCACTCAATTGTTTTTTCTGCAACATCCTTTGAGGAAGATTGAGAAGGGTGAATTACACGCAGGACTCTATGTTTTTAAACTTCCTGTGAAGTACTCTAGTCTAGCTTTTGGTTCTTCTTTGTACAAAAATGTTATCGCTGCTATAATAAACAAAGTATCTCCTAATATATATGGAACAAAAAATTAGGCAATCTATCTGCCAAATGTTTTAATATACTTGTGAATAAACATATATACACACACATGTTCCCCTTGTGGTATATGTCCCTCAGCAAAGTAACATAGATTATCTTTTACTACTCTACCATATTGAATGAAATGAAAATAAATTGATCAGATTAATTCACTGTATTCATACAAGAGGTGGTTTGGAATACTGAACTAACTAACTATATTAACACAAAGTTAGCCAGCTTTAACGACCAACTAACTACTTGCTTATGTGTAATAAAAGTTCATGAAAAAATTAGAGTTATAAAGACTTGCTACATAAGCTACCCTATAACGAGATTAAGGGAAAGTTATCTTTAACATTTCTCGCTAAAATGCACACAATTTGACTAGAAGAGATAAATGATTACAGCTCAAAAGAGTATGCTCGAAGAGGAAGAAGAATGAGTAACTCCTAGTGACAATTATCACCATTAATGGATGCAATTATCCTGCATCTCCATTCATGTAATAAGCAGTTATTTTGTATGTTTATAAATGAGGTTTTGGTCACAGTCAACATTCCACTACGACTAGCTATTGTTGGGCTAAAATCCTTAATATAAAGAAATAATCTTATATCAATAACTGACAACTAAAAAAGGTGAATTGACAAACATGTCAATGCTCGTCAATCCACCGGTTGTAATAATTTGAGTGGATGTCATAAAGTTAAAATTATTTATTGTCATTTATGTTTGACATTGTCAAAAGTCAAATATGATACTTAGACTTTACATTTATTATTTGTCACATTATATTAACAAACTATATTTTTACAAATATCCTAAGGAAAAGTGTATTATCAGTTTTACCTAATTAAATTTTATTTAAATTTTTTATAATTCCCTTTTTCATTTTGTGATTAAACTAATTATTTGAAATTTTTTTTACTATAATTCCTAATTTTGCTTAAATTTCTTATTATTAATTTAATAATTAAATGATTTACAATGTCTTTTAATTTATTTATTGTTATTCTGAATTTTTTTATTTGACAACCAAATATTTTCTGAGTTCACAATTTACTTGTTTAATATAGATTTAGGCCTTAAATATCAAATTAAGGTGATTTTAAGTCCTTTTAAATGAATTCTCAAAAAATATGATAATTTCATGCATTATAGTTATCAAAAATTACTTTTTTTGTTTTGATTCAAAATTTCACATTTTCTTCCGATCCCACTTAGTGGCTCAATTACATCTCATGAATTTTTTTATAAAATAATACAATTATATATATATATATATATATATATATATATATATATATATATATATATATATATATATGAAATATCATAGTTCAAAGATTATTTTCTCATTATCACGATAATATTTTATCATTATCAACTTCTAAACTATCTTCATTATTGTGATAATAAATCACATTTAGATTATGTTATTCAATTTTTTTTTATTTTTACTTAAAAATGTTTAATCTAATTTTTCTTATTAAAAAATCTTGGAGTTTACGTTTTTCTTAATTTAATAATAAAAGAAAAGAAAGAACATTTTACAGAAATTAATAAAAGATTTGTTGAGTATATGAGAGTGACAATAGATAAAAAGAAAACACCAAATACTAGTAGTCAATTTTTTTTTTGTTTGAATTTATACTAGATTGAAGTGGCATTATTTCATTGCTTTGACTTATCCAACCATTAGGCTCTTTGCAAATTCTGACAATAATTTTGCAAATATTCTAGCGATGTAGCATTATTCTTGACCGAAAGTAGTGGCATTAAACACTCATCATATTTAATTAACTTTTTGTATGTTACTACCTTGATTTTAAAATAATAGTCCACTTTTGAAATTTTATTTGTATATAAATAATTGTCCATTCAGGAAATTTAGACAATATTATTTTTTTTTCAATTATACCCCTATTAAATAGAGAAAGGAGAGTAAGTGAAAAGAAATAATTAAGAAAGAGAGAGAATTAGTAAGGATAATTCTATAAAATATATCTAAATTCTCTAATATTGAATTTTTTCAATCATTTCCTTAATTTATGTGCACATTTAAAACTGGACAATTATTTCCAGGCAAAGATAGTATTATTTCCTTAATTTATGTGCATATTTAAAATTGAACAATTATTTTCAGGCAAAGATAGGGGGTATTTGACAACCTTAAAAACCTAATTAACATGGTACAAAATAGAACTAGTTATGTTAATTAGTATAAAAATTAACTAATTTTTTATTGAACATTATTTGGTTCGACAACTTAAAAATTAATTTTAACATATATATTCTTCTTCTTCTATATCTCATTCTTCTTGATTAAGTCATTAAAAAAATCAATCTAATGGATTATGGGGTGATGGTGGACGGTGAGAGATAGTTGTAGTTGACGGTGAGAGATAGCTGTGGCCAACGGTGAGGGCTGGTGGCAGCCAGCAGCAATGGGCAGTGGCAACTAGTGGTGACAGATGGTGGCAGCTGTTGTCAACAAACAAGGTAGGCAATGGAAAACGATGGTGGCTAATGATGGCAAACGATGGAGGATGGGGCGGGCTGTAGTGAACAGCAGAGACGAGTGGTGGGCCGGTGTGGTCGTTAGTGACAGTCAGTGCCGGTCAACGATGGGTCAACGATGGCAACCAACGGCAGTCAACGATAGATGGTAGGGGACAACGACGACCAATGGTGATGGACGATAACGGCGGCAGATGGTGGTGGACAATGACGGCGGACGGTTGTCAAGGTCAATAAAGAAAGAATTAATTGGTATAAATTAAGAAAAATAATAGTGAAAAGATATAAAATAGATGGAGAAAAAATTGGGATGAAATAAAACCAATTTAAAATTGATTTTTTTTTAGAATTAGTTTTAGGTTCAAATTGATTCAAATTAAAACTAGTTTTAAAATATTTAAATAGTTACCAAATAACATTTATTAAAAACTAGGCATCATTGTACCTAGTTATCCAATTTTTCTAGTTTATAAAACACTCTCGGTATTACAAATATCGATCTAGGTTTAATTAAATGCCTTAATTAAATTAGCTCGAGGTGATTGATTAAAAAAGTAAAAAAAAAAATTAATTACACATTGAATGAAGGATTTCTTACATGAATTTTTTACAAGTAGTATATAAAATACCCCATCCATTTTGCAATATTTGTCATTTTAAGGTTTGCACACATTAAGAAAGTCAATAAATTATCTTAATAATATTAAAGATAAACTAATTTTACAAAACTATCCTTATGTTGAAATTACAATTTTGTTTATATTTTCGCTCATTCTATTAATAATTAATGTGAGGAAAATATTGAATAAATTATTCATAACATTTTTTATATTTGAAATGAACAGATAATTTGAAATATGAAAAAACTCTAGATAGATAGATATTGTGATAAATAATTTTAGCAAAGTAGCATTACTCGAAACTAAAAGTAAGGGAAAAATTAAGATTAAGGATCTTTAACAAAGATTAATTAAGAAATATAATCACTTATGTTAAAATTATTAAAAAGGACCTATTAAATATTATTTGAAGACAAGGACTAAAAACCTTTTATAAGTAGATAATAATACACTTAACCTACTTCTTAATATTTTCTATTGTTTTCATGTTTTCTGGCATTCACTCTCTCAACCTACTTGTCTAGCAACTATCAAACCCTCACCCTTGCTGGCACGTCTTCATCTATCACTCATTGGCATATGTCTTTGTTTGTGACTCGTCGATTGAACATTGATTTGCACAATTATTTAAAGGTTTTAGGCCACTTTAACTATCTTCTTCTATCACATTTTTTTTTCTATTGTATCCTTTTATTTATCTATATTTCTTTAGGCCATCTAACCTTCATAAATACTATTTAAGGGTATTATTTTCTATTTATAGATTGTTTTTGGCCATTCTCCTTAATAATATTTAATATAATTAGTATTTTTTAATTAATCCTTGTTAGTGTTTGTTACTGTTAAATTTTCCCTAAAAGTAATAGCATTAGACACTCACATTTTAATTAACTTTTACAGATGTTATTAAGATCCGAGTTTAATTAAATTTGCTGGAATTGACCGATTAAAAAACCGAAATAGTTATTAATTACACATTGAATGAAGAATTTATTGCATCAATTTTATTATGAGTAATAAAATACTACATCTATTTTATAATATATATATATATATATATATATATATATATATATATATATATATATATATATATATATGTCATTTTAGGGTGTATGCATTTTTTTAAATTTAAACCACTGTATCCTCCTATTAGAGGCAATCGTGTTTCTGAGTCGAAAGGACAATTTAGGTGACAAAACTCTCCTTTTTAATTTTTAACGCAACTATTAGCATTTGTATCCAAGATCTCTGGTTAAACTAGAATAACCCCCAACCAGCTGATTTATGTATTCGTAGGTGGTTTACACACATATTTAAAAAGTCAGTAAAATTATCTTAATAATAGTATAGGTAAATTAATTTTATAAAACTATGCTATGCTGAAATTATAATTTTTTTTTTCACTCACTGCATTAGTAAGTATAATTAATATGAGGATAACATTAAATAAAACATTTTTTATATATTTAAAATGAATAAATAATTTAAAATATAAAAAAATTCTTAATAGATAGATATTATAAATGGATGGAATAATATTTTCACCATTTAAGAAAAGTGAATTTACTTCACTTGTTTTAAACTAAGCTTTCCACAACTCCCGTTGACCTTTCATCTTGAACGCGGAAATAATCATAAAGCATATAAACATAAAAATAAGAGAGAGAGAGAGAGAGAGAAGTAGTAGGGATTGTTTGAAATAATTATACTCCTTCCGTTTTGTTTTATCTGTTATTTTGTTTATATGCATAGGAATTAAAGAATTTAAAATCAATGTTTTATTATGAAACATTTTTGCCAAAATATTTATACTTAATTTTTAACATCTAATTAATTGTTATGTCACACTACATTATTTTTTGATAATTGGTATGTTTGAAACAGTATGAAGGATAAAATTGAAAAATAAACTGTAAATGCTTTATTGATAAATATATGTGAGAATAACATATATTATGAATAAAAAATTTGTTCCTAAAGACCGGATGAAATAACTAATTTTGTTATATCCTCCTAATACTTAATAAAGAAAGTATTAGATAAAAAAGTAAATGTATTTAATTTATTGTGAA
Source organism: Pterocarpus macrocarpus (assembly GCA_031439585.1). NCBI lineage: Eukaryota > Viridiplantae > Streptophyta > Magnoliopsida > Fabales > Fabaceae > Pterocarpus > Pterocarpus macrocarpus. The sequence continues at coordinate 13,507,624 of CM062516.1, read as the reverse complement.
TATAAAAAATATTCAACACTGTTGGTTAATGAAATAATTATTAGATGATATACTACTTTTTTAAAAAATTAACTACGCATTAATTTTCAAGTCAGAAAATTGAGAGTAGATAATAATCGTTCATTAATTATATTTGCTTTTATTGTTCTTTTGACTGGAATTATATTGCTTTTATTATGAGTAAAGTTTTGCAGATAAAATTTATCTTTACCGTCATAAAATGTATATTTCAAAGTTTTGGTTTTTTTTTCTCAATTCCTTAATTAATTGCCTTCCATTAGTGGCGATGCAAGCTTTTATTTTTGTTAGGAATTTTTTTGGTAAAAAATCACTTTTTTCATTGAAAAAAATTAGTTTTCATATGTTTGAATAATTTTTTAAAAATAATTAGATTCTCAAAAAAATCTGTTTTCAACATTTTTGTAAAAGCTGAAAAGAATAGCTTTTGAAAAAAAATAAATCAATTTTTAACTTTTTTAGCTACATATAATTTAAGCTTTAAAATCACTCTTTTTAAATCTCTATATAGGTCTATTACCTTCACAAATCAATCTAAACAGAAGTTGATCTTTCTTTGGGTATTAACCAAAAAATTCAGAAAAATAAGTCTTCCTTTGTTGGTTTCACTCTTGCTGAACATGCCAGGGCTAATCGTTTGCGTTCTGATTCTTGGTTTAATTTCTCCCTGTTTATGTCTGAAGTGGAATCTTGAAACCAAAAACACTTTTAATGTGATGGAATATGGCGCTCATGGCGATGGCAAATCAGATGATTCACAAGTAAATGGGTTTCAGCTTTGTTTATTTCATTTTTTTAATTTTTAATATATTCTAAACTTCACTATTCTAGTTTTGGGGAAATTTATGGTTATATCGATCGGTACCCATTTGATATATGGTTTTGATAGGTTTTGACCAATTGAGTTACCCTTAACAAGGTCATTCTATTTTGAATTGATGGTATAGGCATTTTTAAGGGCATGGCAGAATACGTGTGGAGCAGAAGGGACAGCAACTCTGGTTATACCACATGGAAAATCATTCATGTTGAGGAACATAAATCTAAATGGTACTTGCAAGGCCACAAGAATTCAAATTCAGGTATAGCCAATGTCCAACTTATGATCGAACTGCTATTAATTGTTTTCTGAGATATATGTGCTCATTTAAGATTTGTAAGTATTATTGATTTAAGTAATTTGATATTTACTTCTTTCAAATAAAATTTTAGGTTCAAATATTATGAATGAGAAAAATTAAAATTGGAATAATTTTATTGTTATAACCAAATTAATTAAAATCTAATAAATTTTATATACCAGTAGTTTACGATAAAGGGGGAAAAAACCCTAGTATGACCAGACATGGGTTAATGGAGTAAGCCAAACTAAATTGCCTGTAAATGAGTTGCGGAAAAACTTGCATCAATTGACAGGATGATAGGTGAATTGGGAATATGAAGAAAGTATAATTATTAATTATTACTATAAATTTTACCCTCATCATTTATTATTTTAAAAAGTAAAAGAATTGGAAGAACTCAGGAAAGAAAATTATTAATGAAGAGAGAAGGAAAGATAGTGCTTATGGTTGGTTCAATTAATTCGATACTTGTTCCCTTTAAATAAGATTTTGAGTTTAAATATTATAAATAACAAAAAATTAACACTAAGAGAGTTTACATTATAGTAAATTAACCTGCTCATGCTAAATTATTTAAAGCCTAATAAACTTCATATACTAGTGATTTTAAAAAAATATATAGTATTCAGTCATATTAAACTATATTTAAGTCTATTTAATAGCATTATTAATTCTCGTGCGAAAATCTTAAAGACAAATATGAGTCAACAGAGGCAGTAAATTATTTAATTGGTATCTCCTGTATGTAAAAGAGTTTTAATATCAACAAATGATACGCTAATACATCGTTCAATGAGTCTAATAAGAAATTAGATATCAAACTTATTAAACGTGTTAATATGAAATACTTAAATATAATCATTATACCAATTAGATTCTACGAAATTGATCTCATTCCTTTTTTTTTTTTTTTTTTTTTTGGGTGCCCTCTTTCATTGCAGCTTTTAGGGGAAATAGTTGCACCTGCCATGGATGCATGGGTAGGTGATAGGTCAGTTAATTGGATTGAAATTGCAGATGTAAACGGTCTCACAATTGATGGCGGAGGACTAATCGACGGCCATGGTTCTACTTGGTGGCAGAAATGCAGAAGTTGTAAACGACCTGCAGTATGATGATTCTAAGCCTTGTCCTGCGACAATTAGTTTGCTTATATATTGACACTAAAGAAATTTTAAACTAAATCATCATTATTTTACTTATAAAAAAATCACTATTATATTAGTAATTTATTTATTATATTTTATGTTTCTAAGTCTACTTGCCTCACGCTAAACATTGCACCTTCAGAATCCGGAAATTATTTTCTTGTTAAGCAAGTTCTTCTAAGTTAAAGGTACTTGTGTTAGCAAATAATTTGAAGTATGTTAAAAAGAAAGACGAAATTTTGATTAACATTAGGGAGGGGGGTAATAACTTTGTCCACAAAATTGTATTGGACTACCAATTTTGTCCATAAAAGAAGTAATAGTCATGAGATAATTTGTAGTTTTATTTGCACAAACATTATAATGAAAGTGGTTTTGCACATATTTTATTTTATTTAAAAATTATATCATACATGATGTTGTTCGTCATAAAGTTAATTTCTTCTCAGATATAGATATAAGCATATTAGGTCAAATTGCATTACATTTATTTAGTAATAATGCTTTTCCTCACACTGATATTTTGCCATACTTTGTGTGGTAATTAATCACATTTTTTAATCATTTAACCACATTAGATCAATTATGGATCCAAGTTTTGGGGTCTATCCTAAACTTTATGATACTTTTCCCTAACTACAAGCATTTATTAAGCAGTAGGCGAGGTGATATATCAACGTTTTGTTTATTTAGTTAGTTTGGTACTTGATAATTCCTCCCTACTAAAGTCTATAATCCGGGTCTTATAAACAAAAAAAAAAAAATGTAACACTAAAAAAGTTTTATCTTTATAATAGCTTAACCTGACATAAACTAAATTACTTGATGATTCAGGCAAAAAAAAAAAAAGAGGGCAAAATAACTGGTAAATGCAGCTAAAGGGGTTCGATAACTTGAAGATCAAATTAAATTATAGTTTTTAAGTTATTCTTATATTGTTACTGGATTCTTCATGTGGATGTCGCAGGTCTTACATTTCCATTCTTGCAATCATCTTACTGTCAGTTACCTGAATATCATCAATAGCCCAGCAATTCACATAAGCATAAATGATTGTGAGGGTGCGAGATTCTCTCATATCAATATTCGTGCTCCAGCTCTAAGCCCCAATACTGATGGGATTGACCTTTCTTATTCCAAAAATATCTTGATAGAAGATTCCAATATTGGAACTGGTAAATCCAAGTTTTCTTCATATGTACATACTAAATTTCAATTGTAGTATTATAAATTAATTATAATATGTATCTTTTTTTTGTTTACATTGCCTTTCTAAACAGGTGATGATTGTATTGCCATCAATGGTGGCTGTTCTTACATCAATGTTAGTGGGGTTGCTTGTGGACCAGGCCATGGGATAAGGTTTTGTATTTTAGGATTAGTTTATTTGAGTTTTATCAGATGATATTTTTTTTTAATTAAAAGATGTATATAAAAGTTTTAAATAATCCAATAAGTTTTTTAAGGAAATTAAAAGTTTAAGATGTTATTTTAAAATTTTATACATTAAAAGAATAAGTTTTAAAAAAGTTATAAACACATCATTTTATAATTGTTTTTGTAAACATAAACAAATGCACGTTTAATTTCTTTAAAGTCATGTGCAAATTAGATTTAAGGGTGTAAAAACATGCAAGTGAGCTCCACTTCACACACTTCATACATGATGGAATTATCACATGAATTGTAAATAAAACTGCAACATGTTTCCTTGAGTTTAATATTTATGCTATCGTGATTTTGTTATTCTAATATTTGATAACAAACATATATGAATTAATCAGCATTGGTAGCCTTGGGGAAAATAAAGTTTATGAGACAGTTGAAGAGGTTTATGTACGGAATTGCAGCTTCCTTGAGACTCAAAATGGAGCAAGAATCAAGACATTTCAGGTGAGTACGTGACTAGTAAAGTAATACATTGGTGGGAATGGTATTTGCACACCCACTGTAAAAATTACATTTTTGTACCCTTTTCTTTAACTAATTAACTCCATTGTTTTTTCTTTCGGCTCAAATAATGTAATAATTATTATTAGTACGTAATAATATATAAAATAAAATATTAGTTTAAACACTGACGCAAAAGTAGTTGTTGATAACAAAGGTAAATTGTTATTCTGGACGAATTTTATCTCTAATATCAAGGATTTGAAACTTGAATCACCCCTAGAAAGGGTTTTATTTTTATCTAATCACCAACTCTAATTCAGAATTGTGTGAACAATTCCTAAAAGAAATACTGTTATGTTGATTTAATGGCATGATAAAACTAGAATGGAAGATACAAACTTTCATATAAAAATAAAATAAGAATTTGAATACAGGGTACTTCTGGGTGATATTCAGATGAATGGAACCAATTTTTTTTTTTCTTTTAAAAAGACAGTTTTCTACTATCTCTCAATTTTGGGTTTTCCTACTTTCCAAATTTTTGCAGGGTGGATCAGGTTATGCAAGGAAGATCATTTTTGAGCAAATCACACTTAGAAGGGCTGGGAACCCAATATATATACAGCAACACTACACTAGTGCACAACCAATGGTACACATTACTCTAAATTCATATTATATCATGCGATTTCAACTTAATTTTCTGTTTACTGTTTCATTAACAGCTATGTTTTGAAATTTGGACAAATAAATTAGGATGCAGTGCAAGTGAGTGAAGTCACATACCGTGGGTTTCATGGAACTTCTGCTGATGACAATGCTATTATCTTAGATTGCTGCTCTTCAGGTTGTTTCAACCTTGTATTTGATCAAATTAACATTGTGTCTTCTCAGCCTGGAAAAAAGGCTCATGCTTCTTGCAACAATGCCCATGGAACAGTTAGATCTTCTATTCCAAGTATCCCTTGCCTATTGAAATAAGTTCCTGTTAGTTTTGTCATTCTCTTAAAAAATTAAAAAAAAAAAAAAAGAGAATGGTTAGTATAGACTGAGGCGAATTGTAACCTCATATGAAAACTATGTCAAAAGTGTATAATTGATCAAGTTGTACCCTAATAGAAATATTTTGCTTGCATCTAAGGGAAGGTAGTGGGTAAATTTGTCTCATGATTAAAACGTTATCCACGTAAACCCCAAAGTCCACTCATAATTCAACCATGGATATCAAAAGCTTCATCATATTGTTGACTATTTTTTTCCAAGTTTTAAAATTAACTTCTAACCAGTACACAAATCATACACTAATATAGCAAGTACAAAATTGACTCCACATATAGAATTAGGCTAATAAAAAGCTCCCTAAGCTAGTAGCACGAGTAATCGAAATTAAAATAATAAATATAAAAGTAAAATTAAACAATAATGCCTCCATGAGTAATCTAAATATTTCAAACGAGTTGCCTCGATTTAGATACCAAAACTCATAAATTACTACAAATTTACAAGTTAACTTAAGAATTTAACAATATGCATTCAATAAACCCTTATAAATTCAACAATAGTGCTGTCGAATAAACTCTAAAATGGATTCCAACGCTATAAGGATCATTCAAAAGCCATTGCATCGATGAAAATGAAATAGAAAATATTGGTATTAACAATGGTTCTGGTGGTAAGCAGTGTTGATCTCCATAAAATGATTGTTTTTTTTTTTTTTTTCTAACATAACATATGAAAGTCATGTGCCACTAATTTAAATAAAACAAAAATAATATTAAAAATAACACGTGACATCCATATGCCACTTAAAATAACTCCAATGAGCTAAAATAACTCTAATGGACTCAAAATAACTCCAAAGTGCTCAAACTAACTCCAATGAGCTGAAATAACTTGAAGGGCTTAAAATAGCTTCAATAGGCTTAAAATAACTCCCTTTATTTTTCATGTTCAATCGCATGGATCAAACTGACCAGTCTTGGACTTTCTTTGAAGTCAATTCCATACTGCACGTGCCCATAATAACATGGATGTCACATGCCCTGATAGCAGAAACTAAGGAATTGAGAAAATGCTGCATTATTAAATACAGCAGTAGATATTAGAGAAGTAGCAATTAGAGCCAATTTAATACAGCAGTTGTAAGGTTTTATAAAATGATGCATGCCTGAGAGCAGTAGCAATTAGAGCCAATCCAATTGCCTGACTTACCAATAGGGGTTTCCCCAAACCGCAATCCCTTGCTTCTTGACTCACATCTTTTGTTTTTTATTTTTATTTTTTTGTTTTTAAATTTCTCCTCATAGTCAGGGGATACCTTTTGAATTTTTCAAGAGAACTTTTAATCACTTTTTTATCGCTTAAAGAAATAATTATAATCTCCTGCAAGAAGTAACAACTTTGAACATCACACAATGTCTAAAAAAATAAAATAAAATTTATTGATACATAAAATATATCTTCCAGTAAGTAGATAAAAGAAGCAACTGTCATCTTTGGTGAAATAGCACTGCTTGTAGCAACCTTCTCAGAACTTGAATTACCAACATCAATCATTTGTTCCTATTAAAATAAATCAAATACATGATGAGGAACTCTATTAACCAACATGTACAAGTAAACTCTACTTCTAACATCACGATAACTGGGAAAGTTGAGGAGAAAATTAGCACACCTTTCCCAAAGTTGTTGCCTTTTTTATGCAAAGCAGCACCAGTACTAACATTGATTAATTTTAAAATTTCATGACCCTTTGTAACACCCTCTATTATATAAGCCATGCTCGAGTCATGGAGTTATATTAAGAGGTTGTCACTGTGCTAAGAAAACTTTAAAATATGGAAAATATAATACATAGCCCTTTAACTGTTCACTTTATTACCGACTAATAGTCTCTGATACATGGAAAAATATAAAATAGTTAAACTTTAAAAGAAACTATGACTGATATAATACACAGTGTCTACTTCAGACTAGTCATTACTAGCTTCAATGATCTCTTGATCTGGCTTACGCCCGATACTTGCTCCATGAATGGCCCTGTACTCTGCCTCGTACTTGGTTTCCAACTTGGGTGCTGGAATGTTTGCGGAAAAGAAAAATATACAAGCAGGCAGTGAGAACCTAAGGTTCTCAGTAGGTAACTCAAAACAGTCTTATAATGCCATCATAAACATTCCAGCCGCTTCGGTTTCTTATGAAAATATGAGCACATATAAACACACAGTGGTTCAATTTTAAGTTGAAAATACCATTCTCGAAGTGGGTCATATTTTAACAACCACTTGCCATTTCATATGACTGACATAGAGATACAGATAGTACAATATGCTTCAGTAAGAGTCATAATAGCATCATGACATAATGAGATGGTTAGAAATGCACATATAGATGCTTGTATTTGATTGTATGCAAGTGCACTTAACTTAATTCATTTCTCTCTTTAACTTGCAATTTAACCTTGCTCTTCTGTACTTGGTCCCCCGGAGGTGAATGGCCTTTCTCACCCCTGGGTGATAGCCTGCTTTTCAGGTCCGAGCTCGTACCTATACATGAGTGACGGGTTTACTTTCCCCGACCCTCACACCGGTCTATTCCCCTTAAATCTGGTCGGGGGCTGGCCCAAGTCTTAGACAGTACCGTTCTAGCCCACGTTAGCTAGGTCTATGCCATGCCTCACGTGGTAGCTTGGTACGTCTTTCTTGCAAGTTCTTATTATCTTTTTCCTTTTCATATCTTGTCATGCTTGCAGACGCTTGGTGCATTCATGAGTATGTCTCACACTTTATATATCATATCATGTTCTAAGCATATACTTGCATGCATGATGTTCATGAATATGACATGTAAACGTAAATACATTCAAAGCATAATGATTCATTGCATAAGTTCTCATAAACCCTTGCCGGAATTTCGGCAGCATAACGGATCGAGTCCGCTTCCCCATGAATAGTGCCAGACCACCAGTACAATCTTTGAAACTTGTAATTCAACATGGATCAGCCATTATATAGATATTCATAGAATCATTCATCAAGTTCAATCAAGCATCTATAAGGTTTTCAGTTTACTCCTTCCTATTTTGCCCGATTTTGGTATACTCCACCTTTATTGCAATTCAACTTATTTGAGTCTAATTTTTGGATATGTCATAGCATTATGTGTCTAGTTTCTAACCCTTTTGGTCCCATCTCATTTTGAGTTGTATAACTCAAGATATAAACATTTTATCTTAGCATGTCCTGTTCTTAGCCAGAATTGGGTTCCTATAGAAGAAAATTCACTAAAAATTGAAAACTAGGTGAAATCATGCGAATTTTATATCAAACTAAAGCTAACACAACAAGCTTTAAAATGAGTTAAGTTTCATGTCATTTGCCTAAGTAGATTTTGAGTTATGAGCCTCGAAACATTACCCTATTGGTTTGTCCTGTTCTAGGCCAGTTTAAACTTAAGCCAACTTCATTGATGTGCTGGGAACAAAGGACAACGAATTAAATTCTGAAATTTTTATGGGATGTTCTCTCATGTGTTAGCTTTCAAACATCTTTAGTTGCACTCATTTGAGGTTGTATAGGGTGGGATACACCCTTCTTAACCCATGCTGCCCAGGTGAGAACCCAGATTTCTAGGTATAACTTCAAAAATTCATAATTCTATACTAATCCAATGGTCTTATATTTTATATGTATGAAAAGCCCTGGATGTCTAGTTTCATTTAAAAATGGTTTCATTAAATTTAAATGGCGGTAGGCGGAGCCGTACACTCCGCCGTACGGACCGTCGAGGAGAAAACCCTAACAGCTTCTTGAACTCTCCTTGGATTCATGTTTTTCTCTAATCAATCCACCCAATCTTCAATTCAAACTCACATATACACCTTAAACCAATCTTAATTCATCATCATCACTCAAGATAGCATCAGAATCTTGCAAGAAATTAGGAAGAAAATGGAGTCCCAATCAGCCCAATTCAAAGACAACAAGAAAAGAAGTGGGAATTCCTACCTTGGTGGTGTGAAATCTTGATGGAATTTGATCTTGGAGTGAAGTTGATGGTTGGGGCTTGAGTTGGGGATGAGAGAAAGTGGAAGAAGATGAAGAAGAGTGGGGAAATGAGGCTGGTTGTGGGGGAGGCCGAAAATGGATGAGGAGAAAAGTGGAGATATTTGAAGCTAGCTTGGTTTTGATTGGTGGATCCCATTTGCTCATAAAATCTGATTTACCTCCCATCATCAAGGGCTGTCTAGGCGCCACTTGAGGGGAGTATTTGGCTAAATCTTAGCCGTTGATTCTAGGGCACTCATAGAAAAATTCTACTGATTCAGTTCCGACAGTTTAAAACACCGTAATCTTACCGATTTCCTTTAAATCGGTAAAACAGTTTTAGAAAAATCCTATGAAGTTTTCTATGCTTTCAATCTAATTCTTTCATACCTAATTCTCTAAATGATACTTAATTGGCTCTAAGTAAAAATTTAATCGAATGCTAATTAATCTTAAGTAATTGATAAAACCGAATAACTAGGCGAAAACGATAGAAATCTGATGAAGGTAAAGCCAAGTTTTTCTACTATCTTGAGCAACACTTGGCGCCACTCATATGTGGTAGGAGAGGCTGAATTTCAGCCATTTAAGTGAGGGATTCCAGTAGAAAATTCTACTGGTTCGGTTCTGGTGGTTTAAAATATCGAATCTTCGCCGATTTTCTCCAAACCGGTCAAATGTTACTTAATAGTTTTGTAAGATGTTTACATGTTCATTTTTAATTTATCTTAAGCCTAATCTCCCTAACTAATACCTAGTTAACTCTTGATTAATATTCACTTAACCTCTAATTGCCCTTACATAACTATTGAAACCGAATAAGTGAATTAACGGAGTAAATTAGACAATTTCGTAAACTCGGAGCCTTTCTATTTTCAATTTTCTGTAACTAATGGCATTTTCGTAATTTTGAGCAATTCCAGGGGCATCCCTCGTCATTTCACACCCGACTGCCTCCATGGCCCAATCGGCAGAGATTTAAACTTCTACGCTTTCACCACGTGATTCTGCTCCGTTTAAAACCCTATTCTGCTAATCCTATATATGTGGGGACATAAGGGTCATTTTATGAAAAGTTATGGAGTGGACACAAAGGTCATTTTATAAAAAGTCCAAGGGTTGTTGTGGAAATAATTCTTTGGGGTCAAAATATAATTTCTAAAAATTTTGGGTGTCATTGTAATTGATAAAGGTTTACAAGGGCACTGTTGTCATTTCCTAATTTTTAACATAGGGTAGTGCCATATTTTCAACGGCAGTGTTACACTACCCTATAATTCCAAGTGTGAGAATTGTCATAGCATAGCGCTACCTGAGAAATTCTCACACTGCCTAAGAGAAATAATTCAAAATTTCTATTACGTTCTACTTACAAAAGTGGGGATGTTACACCCTTCACTTCAAGCATTTTTGGCATAGATGAATAACCTTTAGCCTTGGCTATTCAGGCTAGTTACCCAGTATTTTTGTGATCTTTCCTTTTCCTACAAGTTTGCTTATATATAAGAATTACAACTTCATAAATTGTGCAAATAAAAGGTAGAAGACAACTCCAACATGAACATATTACATGAAAAAAAAATTATAATTGCAAATGTCTCTACACTTGGGAGTTGGGACATTCCCAATCACTAAACTAGTCCACCTCATCTACTTTCTGTCCATACATAAATCAACACAATCAAAATGCTTAGAAAAGAATGTTTCATACAAATATATAACACACTAGCTGTACTTTTAACGAAATAGAACTGCTCTGAAGAAATATCAGCAAAGGGGTTATATCAATGAATCTAACCTCTTCAAGAGGGACCTCTAGAAAAACTTCATTGTACAAGGCTCGACCCTCTTCATTTTCTTACATGTGGCTTCAAAGTTCACTAGCAATTTTCTCTCTATCTTGTCACTCTTGGTCCAGTCAAGGAAATTCAATCCCATTTTAGACCTAAAGTCAAAGATACCTTGACTTATTTTCATAATTTGTATTCTTGAGAAGAAACAATAGTGTTTGATCGCTCAAGTTCATCTATTGAAAAGGAAGAACTAAAAACTTGTCATCAGGTAACTTAGTTGAATTTTTATCTATCCATTTCATTTTCGTCCATATTTTACCTTTTTAATTGTGATCATGACATGTTGAAAGGGCAAAATTTTAGTATGGGTATCTAAAGAAAAGATGAAACGGTTAGAAAAATTAAAACTTTAGCTTATGGGAGATGTAGATCATCATTGTTGGTTTATAGATCTACTGATGTGATATGTGTCTTTGTTTCTAGATGCTTGCCCATTTTGATGATGGTACCTCCTTTGCTACTTGATTCCTGCTTATAATGCCGTCAAAGAACCAAGAATTTTGTGGCTAAATGTGAGAATCTTGAGAACGACAAACTTTGTACTATGAAGTTTTGCCAAAGACGCCTCTCAAATAGGTTAGTTTAGTGATATAAATGCTTTGTTGGTATTTCTTCAAAGCTATTATGTTTTTGTTAAAAGTGCATAGCTAGAGTACTGTATATTTGTATGTAATTTTCCTAGCTAAGCATGCTTTTTTTAGTGGCCATAAATTTGTCTTTAGCGGCAATAGAAATGGCGGCAAAAACCTTTACCGGCCATTAATCACTTGCCGGCATAGACAATGTCGGTAAAGGGTTTTCCCGGCCATTGTGGTGACAGCCGGTAAAGATCGAATTAATTGCCGGGAAAAACCGTGATCATTAGCGGCCATTGTTACTAGCAATTTGTATTGCCGCTACAACTTGTTTCAAAATTGCCCTCTCCTTCCCTTCAGTGGCCTTTGGTATGGCTGGAAAAAATTAAGCAATATTTTTCCCAGCAATTATTATTGCCGGAAAATATCATTCTTATTTTTTAGGAAAGACATTAACAATACTTTTATTGACAATTATTATTGCCGGAAAATGTTGCTCTTATTTGACAAATTTGTTCACCGGCAATTATTATTGCCAAAAAATGTTATGCTTATTTATTACCAAAAATGTGGCTTTTTCATTAACTAGTTTAGTTGCAATATTTGTTTCTATAAAATCCAAATAATTATAAATATTCAAATTAAACATATCAAATTTTATTATAGTAAAACAACAAATATTTCATTAAATCCACAATAAAAAAGCAATTGTTAATCATTAACTACGCAAATGTCAAATAGCAAAAGACCAATAAGTACATAATTGGAATCCAATAACTAGTGTCATTGATCCTAGTAAATAGTATGATCAAATAGTCACAATACAGAATAATAAAAACTTCAAAAACAAGTTTTCAACGCATGATTATAATGAAGCCTTCTGCTCTGAAAAATCACAATGTATGACCAAAAATGATAAGATAAAAATAATGTGTCATTTAAATATGAATGTAAGTGCACAAGTCAACAAATAACATAAACAATCCTTCAAGAAACACATGCATGCATTTAAACATCTATGATTAAATGAAAAGAACAAAACAAAGTGATTAGTATTTAAAATTAAATGCCTTGCTATTAAGTGATGATAACTTCACAAAATAAGTGTTCCAGAAGAAACAAGTGGCAAAGCAAACAAATATCACGCATACCACAAAACATACAATCCATGCAAGAGATTCAGCATGCATGCGAAGATCTTTAAACAATTGGTCTCTGAGTATTATAAGGTATGCTGTAATTTCATCATGGTCTTTGAGGGGCTAAAATCCGTTGTGGATGTTGGTGGTGGAACTGGAACCACAGCCAAGATCATTAGTGAGCCATTCCCTAAGTTGAAATGCATAGTATTTGACCATCCATAGGTTGTAGAGAACTTGTCAGGAAGCAAAAATTTGAGCTATGTTGGTGGGGACATGTTCAAATCTATCCCAAAGGCTGATGCAGTTCTACTTAAGGTATGCATAAGTAAACTAAAATCTACACAATCTACTTAACTTGTTAGCTACTACAAATTTGAAATTTGTTTACCAAAATTGACCTCTCACAATCATTTGCTAATTCAGTAATTGATGGACATGAAGGTAAATAAGATGATGTTATTAACCAAATTTCTGACTCTCTGTTTTTTATTTTTTATTTTTTTAATTTTTTTGCAGAGCGTTTTACATGATTGGGATGATGACAACTGTATCAAGATATTGAAAAAATGTAAAGATGCTTTTTTCGGCAACAGCAAAAATGGAAAAATAATTATCATAGATATAGTTATAAATGGAAAGCAAGATGAACATGAAGTTGCTCAAGTAAAGCTCAAATTAGATATAACCATGGCAAGTGTAAATGGAAAAGAGAGAAATGCAGAAGCATGGAAGAAACTCTTAATGGCTTCAGGCTTCAGAGACTTTAAAATATCACCCTTTACTGGATATTTACCTTGAATATTATAAGGTAAACTGCTTTAGTAGCTACAAAGTAACCATGCATATTGTGTTTTGATTTGACTTGGGGCTATAAACATGAGAAGTGATCAAGAGGCCATTGAACCAAAGGAATATTCTAGTTCTAGACATTTCATCAACCTACCAGAATTCCATTAGCATTAATTCTTATTTAGAAATTGGAAATGGAATTTAATTTCCACGAACACATACACAAAACAATCACGAGTTTTTTCAGCAGCAAACAACCAAAACAAACATAAATTTCATTTAACTATAAACCACACAAAATTCAGACTTGCAACACCTAGTATGTATTTTCCGTAGCAAAATTCATGGTTGGGGGTTTCTTGAAAGTTTCAAAGTAAAGCCAATTATACCACAAGTGCAAGCAATCTAGCAAGTAATGAAAACCCAGAATCCAAGTCCATCACATGACACCACCATCCTTAGCATAAAATAGCTAATCATTAAATATATCACATATGATTCATACCAAATTATATATATAACAACACAAGCTAATATGACCCCACTTTCTTAAAAGACTCATGAACATGCCTTAGCATGTCCTTGTCTTTATTCCAGTCCGGAGTGGGAGCATTGACAAAATGAGCATAAAGCTTGTTCTTAGCACAAGTCACCAAGATCAAGCTATGAGTGCCGACCCCATCAATCTCATACACATAATACACCTGTCCCTGATCATGATGAAATACAGTACTCTTATATGCATAATTGAGAGAAATAGGCATTATATTGATATATTCATACCATGATGAAATACAGTACTCTTATAAGCATTATTAGCTAGTGCTTGTGGTGCTCGCTCATGGCCACTATTGGCATCCGGAACCTAGCAAATATAAAGATATGAGATAGTTGAATTGTCTTATAATATCAAAGTTTAAAAGATTTAAATATTTGAAAATAATACCTGCCCAAAGGAGCTTCCATTAAAGTTTTGAGGTATGGATGATTCTGTAGGAACTAACTTACACATAATTTGTCTCATGAAAGACATTTCAGACAACAACTTATCTTCATTTTCTTTCATCAATTTCATTTCTTCCTCATGTTTTTCCTTTAACTGCTTTATCTCTTGCTCTAATTTTTGGGCTGTCTCATTAGATAAACCATCCACAACAATATTTCCCAATGAAGATTTATTACCCCACATCAAAGAAGGGGTTGGACCAAGTCCTAGACCACGGATATAGCCACTTCTTTCACTTCCTAACACTTGGGAATAAACATCTCCTTCCCAAGCAACACCATTAATAGATTGTTCATTAGATGTCTCACCACTATTCAACTTTCCTTGAATTAGCTCCTGAGTGCAATTAAGATAGCAAATTATGGCATACTCAAACCCATATGAAAAAGAATAAAGATAAGTTAATACTTCACACCAGAGCATGACATTTCCACTAAATTTTTACACCTAAACAAGAGAAAGATGCT
Source organism: Pterocarpus macrocarpus (assembly GCA_031439585.1). NCBI lineage: Eukaryota > Viridiplantae > Streptophyta > Magnoliopsida > Fabales > Fabaceae > Pterocarpus > Pterocarpus macrocarpus. Next base: position 13,492,564 of record CM062516.1, on the reverse strand, counting down.
GGACTTAAAACACACACACTCTTACCAATAGCGATCCTTAGAAGTCTAAAAAACTCAAATGAATTTTGATCCACTGAAATGATCGTTGAGTATAAAAGAAGAGAAAAACCCAAATTATAATATTTGATAAAGTGCAGAGTTATTATTCAAAAACTAAAGTATAGCCCCAAGGTCGATGGAAAGACAAAACGCATTTCATTAATATAAAAAAATTGCATTCAAATTATGAAAAGTTTTCTAAAATATGAATGCTGATTATTAACAAGTGCTATTCTTAGTACAGCATTGAAGAGGGAAAAAAAAATCTAAAACGAAAAAAATACAAAAATGTTCATTTTGAAAAAGTTTAAACCAAAAAAACAGAGCAAATTGTGGGATAAGATAAAGAAAGATGTAGTAACAATTAGAAAGTGACACAGATCAAATGAAAAAAAAGTAAAATAGCTAGAAATAGGTGCATTGAAGTCAAATCTATCAAGCCACATAGCACTTCTATTAAAATAATACAAGAAACAAAGGGGAAAAAACAAAAAAAAAAAATAAAAGGAAAAATCAAAGAGAGAGTAAATTCCAGTGAAGCAGATAGCACATTACCTTTTAAAATAATTAAAAATCAATGAAGGGGATGACATTCTGAGCTTTTAGCAAATGATTGCACAAAGATCAAAACCAAAAACTAAAATATACACTAATATGTACTATGAAGGAATACATTACTTCTCAACAGATAAAATTGATTATTGATAGAAAAGAGAAATATAGCGGCTTTTACCATATAATTGTCATACACAGTTATACAAATGCACATATAAGCATCAAGAAACACGAAAATCAAGAATGTAGCAAGGCTACCAAATCAGCAATCATTCTCCACATATGAAAAATAGAACTCCCTAGAAATTGCCATAAACAAAACATGAAAAGAAGCTCACTTGCCAGAACAACATTTCTATGCACAAATCACCCTCAATAAAATCCCTTTCCCAAGCCTTCTACAAATGTCTAAGCTAACCAAATGCTTTTTCATATTCTCTATGGAAATAAGCACAGTCCAAATCAAGAACCAAGTTCTTTTAATTACCTTTGGAGTGGTTCTCAATTCAAGATAGACAACATTTTTTGAAGCAAAATCTTCAACAACCTGCATTCAGAACTCACTTCTATAAATGCAAAGCCAATGAATTTGGTATAATAAAATTTAGATAGTAAGAATGTGGATTAAATCAAACAACTTGAATACCTCAATTAATGAAAGATCACCTGTATTTACGAAGCCAGAACTAGCACTAGTATTAGCCTTTGAAACACGATAGTGGTAAATACAGATCACTAGCAGCATAATTGAAAATTTTGAAGTTCAGAAACAGTCATTCAAATAGCAGGCAAAAAAATAAAAAATAAATAAAAGGAATCATCTAATATTATCGTAAAAGCAAATCATAAAAGTTGAATGGCTCCAATCCTTCGTTGTGATGTATTCTCTATAGTTCTTTGCAAATGAAATTGAATAGTACCTCATGTTCACAAACATTAGCGGCAGCAAATATAACAAATTAACAATCGAAGTATCAAGCATCAAAATGAATTCCAAAAATTAAACTGAGAAAGGAGGAGAACCAGATTCACGAGAGTTCGAATTTTCGGTGAGTTGTGTATTACCTCTTGTGCTCTGTGAGAATCAAAGCAACATCAAAGTAGATTCAGAACAAAAAATTAAAGCTAAGAATGAAAAAATAAAAATAAAAGGGATTTAAGGAGAAACAAGAATGAAGACAGATTTACCAGTGAGACCAAGGGTTTTGTTGAGAGATGATGCTGACAGAGGAGTGTGGCTAGGACAGAGGCAAGGGTTGCGTCACAGGTGATGAAATTTTGACGATCTGTGAGAATCAAAGCAACATCAAACTAGATTCAGAACAAAAAATTAAAGCTAAGAATGAAAAAATAAAAATAAAAGGGAAGGAGAAACAAGAACGAAGACAGATCAGTGAGACCAAGGGTTTTGATGAGAGATGATGCTGACGGAGGAGTGTGGCTAGGACGGAGGCAGAGGCTGCGTCACAGGTGATGAAATTTGATGAAGGGGAGGTGCTCTATGTGAGAGGTTCGTGTTGAGTTCTGTGGGTGTGTGTCGAAAAAAAAAACGTAAAAAAACTTGTGAAAAAAAAACAGAGGGAGATGAGAGAGTATAGATTTTCTTGGCGGGGAAAGTTTTAGCGGGTGTTTAATATCACTTTTAACGGCAATTAATAATAATTGCCCCTATATAATAAGTTATTTGCGGCTAATATATATTGGCCATAAAAATTTTCATTCATAGATAGAATTACTAACAAATATAATATGGCCACTAAATAATTGCCACTAAAAGTCAATTTTGGCGTAGTGGCATTTGATTGTGTTGATTTAGATATGGATAGAAAGCAAAAGAGGTGGATCAATTGAGCGATTGGAAATGCCCCAAGTGCATTGAAATTTGCAATTGGAGATTTTGCATATAATATGCTTGTGTTTTGGTTGTCTTGTGGCTTTCATCTATTCCACTTATAAGTTGGTAATTCTTATATATAAGTGGTCGTTTAGCAAAAGAAAAGGTCACAAACCCATTGGGAAACAAGCTTCAACATCCAAGGCCGGAGGTTATTCGTCCCTATCAGAAATGCTTGAAGTGAAGGGTCATGAAATTTTTGAGTTGATCGGTGTTGGTAATGTTTCCACTTCATGTGTAAAAGCAATAACTTTGGAAATGGTATGATAATTTTCTCCTTTCCCCTTCCCAACTATCCTACCATCAGTAGACAATGATTACCTGCACATGATGGTTAGCAAAGATCCTCTTGATCTGAGAAAGTAAACTATCTGCTAATAGTAGGATAACTAGGAAAGGGTTAAGGTGAAAATCAGTATACCTTTCCTAAGTACTTGCCTTTCTAGGTAAAGACGAAACATTACTAACATTGATCAGCTCTAAAGTTTCATAATCCTTTACTTCAAGCATTTTTGATAAAGATGAATAACTTTTAGTGTTGGTTGTTGATGCTAGTTTCCCAGTAGGTATGTGTCCTTTTCTTTTCCTACAAGATCACTTACATAGTAGAATTACCAACAAGTAAATGGTGTAGATAATGCCACAGACAACTCAAACATGAACATACTATATGCAAAAATTGCAATTACAAATGTGTCTACACTTTAGACATTTCTAGTCACTTAGCCGGTTTACCTTTTCTACTTTTTGCCTATATCTAAATCCACACAATCAAATTCTCAGCATGAAAAGTTACAAACAAATAAATAGTACTCTAGCTGTGCACTTCTAACAAAATGGAATAGATTTGGAGAAATATCAATAAAGGGGTTACATAACTTAATCGAACCTATTTGAGAGGCATCTCTTGCAAAAATTCATTGTACAAGGCTTGTCGTTCTTTAGAATCTTACATTTAGCAATAAAATTCTTGGTTCTTTGACGACATTGTTAGCAAAAATCAAGCAACAAAAGAGGTACCTTCACCAAAATGGACATGCAACTAGAAACAATGACATATATCGTATGAATAGACCTGTAAACTGACAAAGATGATCCACATTTCCCATAAGCTTTAAAGTTTTAATTTTTGTAACCATTCATCATTTCCTTAGATACGTGGACGGAGATTTTCTTCTTTCAATGAGTTCTGACCACAATTTAGAATGAAAAGTACGGAAAACATTGAAATAGGTTTTAGATAAAAATTCAACAGAATTACCTGATGCATGGCAAGCTTTTAGTTCTTCCATTTCAATAGATAAGCTTGAAGGGTCAAACACTGTTGTTTCTTCCAAGAACACAAATTATGAAAACAAGTAAAGGTACCTTCGACTTTAGATTTGAAATAGGTTTGAATTTTTATGACTACACCATGAGTGAATATTACTGACTTTGGAGCTTGTCTGAAAATTTTTCCATTCTCTATTGGCTCCTTTAGTGTTTCAGTGTCGGAAGGAATAAATGTAGGAGAAACGTTATTTGGCCATCCTCAATAACGACATATACGGTGTCGACCGTATAAAAAGTAGCAAAACGACAAAAGGAAAGTATGGAGGGAATGTGGGCTACGGTGAAATTTGTCAACACAAAAATACACTGTTCTTCACTCACAAATGCTCCCGCTCTTCTTCACTCATTCTCATCCCCTGCTACGGTCACAAAGCTGTCGGTCTTCTTCAGTGATTCACATCCCCTGCTACCATCGTTGTCCATGGAGGAATGTCACAGTCAATCCTACTCCACCATAACCCTCTCTATTACCAAATTCTCAATCTCCACATCCACCATAACCTCTGCGATCACGCCTGCCAACAGTGAACTGCCACCACTCTTGACTGTTTCTCCTTTTCATTGTGACCAAGTGATCTTTGTAGTGCGAAAGAGCATGCCACATCGAACATAAACACCTCGCACCAACCGCAAACACCTCGCACGAGAAAACACTCAGCACCAAAATCGATCTTTGACCAAGTGATGTTGCTATCACACACCTTTCTGCGTTGAATCCTGAACAACGTCATCTTCATCGTGGTGTGCTCCTTCTCTAGTCACCCTTTCTGTAGCGTCAACCCTTTATCAATGGAGCCCTAATTTGATTGCAAGAAGTTAACTCTCCTCTATCATTCAGTAACTCTGTCGGACTCTCACTCAATCGATCCTGTTGAAAGGTAATTTACGAGTCTTATCGATTGTTGTCATTAATTTCCTCCAGCAATAGCAAGAATGCCATCTTTTCGATTCTTGTCACTAATTTCTTTGATTTCTGTCATTAAGCCTGCACCCGAAAAGAATTCTTGCATCATGACCATCACATATTGGAAGTTAAAGTTCGATTTTGCATATGTTTGCACAGTGTTTGAAGAAACTGTGCTATATTGTGAATATCCATACAAATAATTATATAGAACCAAGAGCAAATGATTGTGATGGTACACATTATGTGCATAGATTTGTTTCAGTCGAAGGTGTGTTTGGGGTCCAACTTGCATATTTGTGTTCAAAGAGAAGATAAAATCCATATAAAAAAAATGAAGCTTGCAAATATATGTTGAATTGTTACAAGGATTTTAATCATAGAAAAACATAACTCTAATAATTTATTTAAATGGTAAAAGAATCAAGAATTCCATGCGCTGGAAGTCCAAAGCAATCTATTACTTTAACTACTTGTGGCTTTTTGTTTCCAGCTTCTGAAAGTAGAAGCTATGGTGATCAAGTGATATGAAATGGTTCCGATACATTTTAGTCTATAGTTATGGTTAAGGTTGACTATGTGTTGCAGTTGCATAATGTTCTTATTGTTATGTTTGTTAGAAAGAGTCCTCAGCATTAGGGATTTTCAAAGTGGTAGCTATATTTCTTCCCGACAATAATTGTGGGTAACATAATGAGTCGCAATAAGAGTCAAGTTTGGTAGTTACTTGGCATGCGTTTACGTAATCTATAGAAGTACTAGCAAAGATTATGAATGCATGAAAAGGAGACATATAGCATGTAATGAAGGCAATAATTTTGGACCTTTGTATGTTGGTAAGTTGCTTTTGAATGTGTCTAAAGGAGCAAAGTATGAATAATTGAAAACATGTGATGTAGGTTATATATACTTTGTGATTTTGGTGGAAAATGCCAAATTGGGAATAGAACCAAAACTCGGTACGTGAAAAGTTACCAACTTTTTAAGAAAGTTACTAGCTTATCGAACTAAAGTTATTAGCTTTTTAGGTGTAGTTACCAACCAAGTGCAGGTTTTTACTTCGGTATATCAAGTCACTCCCACGTGGGAGTGAAGCTCCTTCACCAACCTTGCATGAAAGGGTGTAGTCTTAACTTGTTTGGATGCACTCATCCATTCCCGGTCGATGCACGAAAAAGTTACTAGCTTTTTAGAAAAGTTACTAGCTTATTAAACTAAAGTTACCAGCTTTTAAGGTGTAGTTACTAACCAAGTACAGGTTCTTACTTAAGTATATCAAGTCACTCCCTATGTGGGAATGAAGCTCCACTCACCAAAATAGCTTGAAGGGTATGGTCATACTTGTGTAATGTTGTTTAGAGCCCAGGCGAGGGGGTATTCATGTTAATGAAGCTGCCATAATTCAAATTACAAAGAAACTTGTTTAGTTTTAGAACTATCAATTGTTCAGCAAGGTGGATTTGTGTCGTTGCTTGAAGGCTTTACAGCTGATGTTGGTGCATCTATGCAGGCATATACACAACTTGGCTATCTCTGAGTCTAGTTTGGGATTATTTTACTTATACTATCCTCTTATATTGATCTGCAGGAACACCTCCTCAGTCTCACGTATGCTAAGGAACTTTTTCAAAATGTTGCGGAATCATAGTAACATTAGTTAAAGCGTTTTGACTTTTTGGTGATGATATTTGCTATATGTCGCCAATCTGAGATATCTTGGCTAATGTAAATGGAGAATGACCTTTGTTTTTGTATAGGTAAGTGGATTATTAGTAGTGCAATTGTTATTGATAAAGCTTTGTGAAGTTTGCATGTGGACTTTAAAGTTACAAAAATTTTCCCCATTTATTCGTTATGTTTCAATTTTTATGTGCGGGACCGAGTCACAAGTGTACAAGTTGACATAGCCATTTTTTTCTAAGAAAACTTACAGTCATGAAGCACATGTTAAATATACTAAACTATGGATGTGCTTGATAACAAGACAAGGAAGCAGAAAAATAGGAAATCATCTAAGGTTTAGAGCATATGGGGCAATATTAGAGAGGCACGGATCAATGCTATAAGATTTTGTTTTTTTTTGTTTTAATTTTTTTGTATTTGCAGTCCCCAAACTGTAATAGAATAGACAGTTTATTTGGTGGCACATGAGTTATTTACAATTATACATTATTGGTAGTACCATGTGGTGTATGAAAGCTTTATGGTGGATGGTGCATAATATTCATGTGCCTTCAAATATACTATTGACAATTTCAATTGGATCTAATAAAAATGAATATTGTATAACAAAGTATGATTTGGATTATGAAGAATTTATTGGTATCTTGTAGTGGGTTTGTACATTACATGTTTAATTTATTTGCTACTTTTAAAAGTAACTTTGAAAGAGTAAAATCAGATGCAAGACGGCAAGTCAGAGGGAAAAGGCTTGAACGTTGGTCCAATCAATTGCCTATCGATATGTTGCTCTTATTATTTATAATTTCCTGAACCCGCTGCCAAAGCATGCCTATTTGGGCTAACAATTTTAAGTGTACTTAATTCTTGAGGTTATATAAATTTGTTAGGGTTATATGTTGTTGAATAAAATTATGTAAGGATACGATGAGATATATCATTTGTGCTATACATTTTCTTAAGAAGATGTTCACCTTTTAAGGTTTCTACCATCATGATGTGTGGTGTATATTTTTTTGGATGCACCAATTCATTCTGCAAGGCCAATAGAAAGAAAACTCAAAGTAACTGAAAAGTTACCAATTTTTTTAAAAAGTTACTAGCTTTTTGAGCTAAAGTTACCAGCTTTTTGGGTGGAGTTACCAACCATGTGCAGTTCTATAATGAGGCATTTCAAGTCACTCCCCAAGTGGGAATGAAGCTCCCCTCACCAACCTAGCATGAAAGGGTGTGGTCTTAACTTGTTTGGAAACACCCACCCTTTCCCCCAAGGCTGATAGAACCGAAAATCAGGAACCTGATAAGTTATCAGCTTTTTAAATAAGTTACTAACTTTTTGAACTAAAGTTACCAACTTTTTAGGTGGAGTTACTAACCATGTGCAGTTCCGTAATGGGGCATTTCAAGTCACTCCCCAAGTGGGAATGAAGCTCCCCTCACCAACCTAGCATGAAGGGGTGTGGTCTTAACTTGTTTGGAAACACCCACCCTTTCCCCCAAGGGTGATAGAATCGAAAATCGAGAACTTTGATAAGTTATCAACTTTTTAAATAAGTTACTAGTTTTCTGAACTAAAGTTACCAGCTTTTTGGGTGGAGTTACTAACCATGTACAGTTCCGTAATGAGGCATTTCAAGTCACTCCCCAAGTGGGAATAAAGCTCCCCTCACCAACCTAGCATGAAGGGTTGTGGTCTTAACTTGTTTGGAAACACCCACCCTTTCCCCCAAGGGTGATAGAACCGAAAATCAGGAATCTGATAAGTTATTAGCTTTTTAAATAAGTTACCAGCTTTTTTGGTGGAGTTATCAACCATGTGCAGTTCCGTAATTAGGCATATACCATGTTCATTGGTTGAAAGGTACTAGATTTGGGGAATCTTTATGACAAAAAAGATGTGGTTGATAATGTGCCTCTTCACCTATGTGAATATCTAAACTAGAATCTTTATCACTTAGTCTATGTATAGGGCAATGTAACATATGGTTGACTACACCATTACTAGAAGATTACTATCCAATTGATCCTCCATTAGCAGTTGGACTCGTAAAATATAAACTTCTGCAGCAATTATTTTTCTAATGTCGAGTTGTCCTCATGGATTACGGTTGGTTTTAGAGAAAGAATTAGAAAAGAATTTTTTCATTTGGGTTTTGGGTCAAGATTTGACCATAACTACTTATTGCGGATCAAATAATTAGGAAACTTGAGATTAGAAGCATCCACTCACAGCAAATGATAGCAATGTGGAAATTAAATGAGTTAGGTTTTTAATTTCACAAATTCAAGTGACAAGGATCTTTTTATAAATGACAATCATAGCTAAATATTTTCCAAAGTGTGTCAACCTTATTACACATTTAACTAGGTGAAGTAGAAATCCCGAAACATCCTAAATCAAATAATATTTCCAGCCCTCTGTGTTGGTCTTATGGTTGCTGGAATAAATACATATTACCTAAGTTCTAACATTACTAAAGGTCATTCAAAAAGATACAAGTTGACATAGGGAAAGCTACCCAAGTATGGCACAACAGCAAAATGTGGACTTCAATTGAACTTGAGGTGAGATGCTGAACAGGTTAACAAACTCCTGTGTTTCTACTTAGTAGGTCTTGTGTTTATTCTCTCATCTCATTTTTGCCCACCAGGTATTGTCGACAAAGTGTTCATAGACCACCTTCATCAAGTCTCCTGGCATATTGGACGAAAATGTAATCCCAGCCCGTTTATAAGCTTCCTTTTGAAGAGACTTGAGTCTTTTCTTACACAATTTACGCACCTAGATGCATCTATCGAGGTTATCACCAATTCCCCAAATCTCCATGTCAGCAACAACATTCACCTAACAGAGATATCATTTGTAGCATCAAATTTTTGTTGCATGTGAACATTTAAGAATCTGAAAACATAAAACCATAAAAATGAAAAAAACAACACATAACTTCATATACACATACATACATATTCTCGCAAAATATCCCACTGCATTGAATATTTGTACCATGCATCATGCCTGCAAAACTCTGACTCTTTCCTTTTAGAGGAACCAGAGCACCATTTTCAAATGATTTTATCAAGTCTTCTCTTTTATTTTCAGGAGCAATTCTATTAGAATTAGCAATTTTAGACTGCATAAACAAAGATGTGGACATTTGGAGCAGACCATTGAAAACCTATCATTGTATTTCTCACCAGTGACACATAAAATTGCTTCACTAAGACAGTTCGGTCAAAGGATAGGCCAACCTCATTAGTCAAAAAGACCAAAACAGAACCTATGACACTATTACTTTCTTGGCCTCAAACGACGCAATGGTGTGTACGGGGTTCTCGTTCTAGGTGCAGGCTTTCGCTTTCTTCCGTAAGTCTTGACCCTTGTCGCAACGGTTGATTTCAGCTTCTCCTGGGTGTTAACTGTCCTAGCATCTTCACCATCAACACCTTGTAATCAACATGTTAATCCCAACAATATAATAAGATCAAGAAAGATGTCTACAAGAAGTGAATCAGTAGTATCAGTGCTTAAACTTCTTGGAGACATATTAGAACCTTTAGAAACATGGTGAAGATTATTCAGAAAAAAGGATTATACTCTGCTGCCATGATGAAAATGACAAAAAAAGTAATATGCTATACTTGAACAGAATCACTAGTCAGTCCTACTTATCTTAGATGTCATTCCTTTTGAATGACATCTAAGATAATTAGCTTATAGAAGGATCAAATAGGACAAGCTCATTTGAATAAACACATTATTGAAATAGGCCACATTATTTAAATCTCTGCTTCCTCCATTGTTTGGTTTTCAGATCAAGGTAGTCTTGATCATGATATTTAATCTCGTTTTCAATTAATATTCATTTTCTCCCTTTTGAAAGTGCTAGTTACTTGCGAATCTGAAGACGGTTCCATCTTTTCAAGGTTTGTCCATGGGAAACAAGAAATTGTATGTCAAAAGAGCAAAATATAATAAAGCTTGCAAATCAGCAGTGTTATTTTAGTCTAATCCTTCATTTCAGTATTAGGGTAGCTTTGTTGCTACTAGGAAAGTCGAGAGTAGCTGAAGGTCTTAGGAACATAATTTCAGATTATTTCTGCGGTTACCTAATACCTTTTCATTCTGGACTTGGATTTCTTCCCCTTTTCTTTTTTTAATCTTAATGGGACTATCAACGAATTGCCAACCATTCTTCAATTCTTCCTCGCTTACCCGCCTATCCCCTGTACTAATGCCCCTTTGTCTGTTGGCTATATCAATCTAGGTCTACATTAATTTGGGCTTGTCATTCTTTTCTGTCCAACCTTAACACTTCTGTTTACTCCTTTTGGGTGGATATCACTTCTTTCTGTTTTCATCCATCACCTTTGGTCTTTTGTCCATTATCCCATTTATTGACTTGTTGCTTGTCGATATTGTTTTCCCTTACTCATAAACTACATATTAACTTTTATTTTCAAGTAGTTCATGGCATCTAAACTTCATTCTTACGTTGCACAACAAGCTGTTAGCTATAACTCAAAAAAAAAAAAAGAAAAAAAAAGGGAAAATAATAATTTGAACTTAACATAACAACTAAGATGGTAGAATTTCTTCCTAGGTTATTTGGTCATGTGTGGAGAAGACCTATAAAACTGCCAGTAAAGAGAGTACATCTGATGGAGGGTATCCCAATAGTTAAAGGTAAAAGGACATCAATAAAAACTATATGCGAAATCATTAACAAGGAACTAGATTTAAATGGTTGGCTATAACATGACTTACAGTAGGATGTAGTGCCGTTATTTGAATCATATGACTAATCTCACTTAGTGGGAAAAGGCTTTGTTGTTGTTGAACTTAACACAAACTGGTCTTCTTGTGTGGTATAGGTAGTACTCAAGACTATTAGAACAGACAGGATGCTGCTCAAGTTATGGCCCAGGTTAAATGGACTTATTTCATAACCTTTGCATATCTAGAATTTTCTGGTGTTTTAAACACCCTTTTAGGAAACTCCTCCTGCATAGGAAATTGCACCTCTAACTATCTATATCAAAATGAATGCATTAGACAGGAGCTGGTTAGCAATAATTTATCTTATTTACTTAGATGATATTGTTTCGATTATTGCAGTTACTCTGGCAGGGACTTGGACTTGGGGGGACTTGGACTTGGAGGAGGGATAGATGTAGGAAACTGGAGCAGGTAGAATGATCAAGTTAAGAAGTTGAATAAATATAGTGATACTTGTTAGCACACCTGTTCTGTATTTTGTGTTTACATCAAGTCTTCTCATCTTGCAACAAGTATTATTCGATAGCATTGCACTCAATCTGTTTCATGGGATGGCAAATATGTTTAATCTATGGTCTCCCAATTTTACACTTCACTTGGTGAACTATAGTATTAGCATCTCTTCTTGACATCTTTTCAATTATTCTTATACTCTGCATAATGCATTTTATGGACTACTTCCTGAGAAAGTTTAGGTTTGTTTTCTTATACTTTGCGTGATGCATTTTATGGACAATTCGAAAATTTTTCTAACCTAAATCTTTGTCTCATGCTCTTACAGGGAGAATGATAAGAAGAAATTCCTTCTTGGGATAAGTGGTGAACATTATGCAGCAAGGCATATGGATGTAATCTTATGTGATTATTATCAGTGAACCACCTTCTCTATATAGTTGAATTTTTCGATTATGTCAAACAAAGTTAAAAAGTAGCTAAATGGAAACTCAGTTGTTCTCATCATCTTTAACTTTTGGGGTAATTTTGAAATCACTACAACTTTAGTCTGCCATTTTCTTCCTGTAGATTCGGTCTATGTCATGTTTTTTTCCTTTTAAGGTTTCAATTATTGACATTTACCCTCTGTTATCTATTTAACTTGCAACATCAAAACTTTTGTCAACGTACCAATAAAATTGGTAACGAAGAGGTAGCAATTTAGCCCCCACATATTTTTTAATACTTACAATTTACAATAGCTATCTAATTCCATTATCAACTTTAATAGTTACAATTTTTTTTCTTACTTGATTAAGTTATATATAGGCCTTAATACTTTATCTTTTATATTATAAGTATCATGTCAATTTACAATATTATTCTAACCCTAAAAAAAATCCCCAAAATCTAAGTCTCTGCTCTCTCTTTTGCTCTATTTTCCTCCCACTAATTGACAAGATTTCAAATTAATAGTCATCTGCATTCCTTGCAGTGAGGGGATTAGCCCAAATTTAACACTCCCAATGGTCACTAAGTAACCAAATTAGCAGTCATTACCGCTAATATATTTTTACTACTGGTTTACCTTGTCAGTGTTTTCACTACCACCTGGATGTATTTTTACTACTATTTGAATTAGCAGTCATTACCGCTAATAAATTTTCACTAATGGTTTAGTATTTTCACTACTAAATGTCAACTGGAAATATTTTGTGGACTACCCCTAATTCAAAATTAGTCTATGAGGAGGACTTTGTGCATGAGGGCGGAAAGTAAAATGGAAGAAAATCCTGTATTTTGAACCTGTTAATTCAAGTACAATGCCTACGAATGACAACTGCTTTGATGTAGGAGTTTCAAGGGCTGGCACAAGAATGCCATAACAGGAATGACAACAAACAGTTAATCAATCTAACAGAAGCAATGGCAAAAACACTTTACCTAGAATCTTCAATTGCCAAGATGTAGAGGAAGCAGCAAGGGAAGCGAGAAATCTCCTCTTTGGTGATCTCCAATAGGTCCACGCACGGACATGGGTATTGTAGTGGTGGTGTCGGGCTTCACAGTCAGACCCCAGCGAAGCTTGGCGGCTGGTGTGGGGTCATTGCGATAAGGTTAGGGTGAGACTTGTTCGCTTAACCTTTGGATTGCGGTTGAAGTTGCATTGCCGGCGGGGTGGTGGTGGTGGGAGGGTGGTGGTTGTAGGGAATAGGGATTGAAGACCAAGAGAGAGTAAGACAGTGTGTGCTGGTTGTGGGGATTAAGGATTGAAGGGCGAGAGAGAGTAAGAGACTCTGTTTCCTTTTTTCTCTTTTGGGGGGAAAGGTAAACAAAAAAAAAAGACTCTAGGCGGGAGAGAGAGCTAACATGAGAGAGAGATAATAAGCCTGTCCCCTTTCATGCTCACTTCATACGGTAGGGATTTTGTCGTTTTGTGGTAGTTTTATACGGTGTCAACCGTATATGTCTGCAAATCGTGGGCAATATAACGTTTCTCATAAATGTAGGGTTTTTAATTTAGATTGAATGGGTATCAATGGAAGTTTATAGATGGTTAGTCCAAATAATTTTCATATGAAGAATTGATATGTTAGGTTCTGAATAGGGTTCAGGTTGAAGTAAAGGAGCACATAATTTGGATATAGTGAATCCTGTTTTTACGACAAAAAATAAATCATTATTTAATAATAATTTTTTATATTTTAATTTTCAATAAATTTTCAAAGAAATTTCAATGGGAATATACTTAAATAAATATAAAATATGATTCAGCCAAAATGTCTATGTCAACAACAATAAGAACTTAAATTATTTGTAACTATATAAGTTTAGTAAATTATGCAAATTTCTAGCAATAAGTAATAATGGCTCATCTAGTCATGGTGAATTTGAAAGAAAGTTGCAAAAATAAAAAATGCTTATTTTGTGTTTTCTTTTGTAAATATAAACAAATATGAAACATTTCCTTATGAATGAAATTGGAAAGAAATTTTCATAAAATAAAAAATCTTATTTTATGGTAATTTTTTCAAAATATAAACAAATTCATGGATATGAAGTTAATGCATTTAAATTTTAAATCATAAAAACATTTCCTCGTGAATGAAATTGGAAAGAAATTTTCACATATTAAAATTCTTATTTTGTGATTTTTTTTTTCTAAATATAAACATATTCATGAATATGAAGTGAATGCATTCAAATTCTGAACCATAAAACATTTCCTCATGAACGAAATTGGAAAAAGAATTTAAAAACTAAAAGCTTATTTTGGGATTTATTTTTTTGTAAATATGAACAAATTCACGAATATAAGGTTAATGCATTTATATTTTGAATCATAAAAACATTTTCTGATGAATGAAATTAGAAAGAAATTTACGAAAAAAAACTTATTTTGCGACTTTTTTTTTTGTAAATATAAACAAATTCATGAATATGAAATTAATGCATTTAAATTTTGAGTTATGAAAACATTTCCAATTACAAATAAGCATACCAAATAGTGTTTTTAGAGTTTAGAAACGTACATGACTCAGTTCTTAGTTAGGGTTCATTTTGTAACACCTTCCCAATTATAATATTATACTTAAATCATAATATCCTATTAGGAGTTGCTACAGTTAATTAAGCAGATCTTGGGTTGTTACTCATTTCATATTATTAGAGGAATACAATATCTCTTACATCATACAGTAGTCATATTACAGTACAGTTTTTTCTCAAGCATATAAATAAGACTACTAGGGATTTTGACAACTGAAACCGTTGACTAGTACTAATAGATGTAGATACAATTCGCCAATTTATCTTCAGTAACTACTCTAGCTACGGTCGAACGCTATTAAGTTGGCCTTCATTGAGCTCTTTTAACTTCATTGGAGACAACACGGGAAACAGACATAGACATGAGAATTTTTATTTCCAGTACGATTCCTAAACTACTTGACAGTTTATGTCATCATTGCCATTCTAGCTGCTTCGATTTATTTAGAAAAAGATGATATCATACACAGGATTATAATTGCATTTATTAAACTTCAGAAAACATATGGGTCCAAAGCATATTAGTTTTAACAATCACTTAGTGGTCCCCATAATAGATATAAAGCAGAAATAGGTAAAGACAGTAACATTAACTACTAAACGGCAAGAAGAGTTAAGATGCATAGGCAGATGCACAACTTAAGTCATGCTAATGCACTAGAATTTCTTAAAACTTTCATTTATATTTCTTCACTTGATATACATAGACATTACGTATCGCCGTTCTTAAGATATCTGCTCTTCTCTTCATCCACACTTGGTCCTCTAGGAGCATTTGGCCATGTAGTTCCTAGGTAATAGTTTGCTTATCAGAATTGGGCTCGTTCATATACAGGATAGTTGGGTTTACTTTCCCTGACTCTCCCACTGATTTATTCTCCTCAAATTTATTCTGAGGCTGGCTCAAGTAATATGGAATTCATATAGTCATTATGAATTATATAATCATGGCTAAATCAATGTGGATAACATATGTATTTGCATGCATAACACATTATGTACATAAGTTTTGTCGAAATTTCGGCAGCATAACGGATTAGATCTGCTTCTCCATGAATAGTGCTTTCTAATTTAGATATTCAGCCAAGGTATCAGAGTCAATATAACACATTAATATTTTAGTACCAATATAGAATTGCAATGTTCAAACTTTAGATATAGGTTATTCCCACATTAAGTTGCCAAGCACTCAATTTGGCAAATGTGACCCAACTTCCTCAATTCTACCCTGTTTTATAATTCCTACCATAATTTCTATTTAACTTATCTAAGTCTAAATATTTTATGTGTTGAAGTATTTTTTGTCTAATTTGTGTTTTTTTTAGTCCCATTAAGTTTTGATGAGTATGAATAAAGTTATTGAGGTTTAACCGAAGACTACCCTGTTGCTGGCTAGAATTGGGCACTAAAATGTGAAAATTCACCAAAAATAGAAATCTTATTGGATTTATTTGAAATTTATATCATTTTAAAACTAACTAAACCAACTTTTATTTCCATCCAGTTTCATTTCATTTAAGTGGGCAGAACTCAAGTTATGAGTTCGCACTGGCTAAACTAGTCGGCCCTCTTTCAGTCTAGTCAAGACATAGGGCAATTTTGGTGAATTATTGGGAGCAAACTACTTAGGGTTTGAATATGAAATTTTTATGGCATAAACATCTGTGTGTTAGATTTCTAGCAAAATTTAGTTTCACTCAATTTGAAGTTGTATAGGGTGAGTCATGCCCTTCACAACCCATATTGGTCAAAATAGTGAATAGAATTCTAGGGTTAATTTCAAAAATTCATATATCACTCATTACAGATCTAATGACCTTATAATTTATATGGTTGGAAAGCTTTGGATGCCTAGTTTCATCTAAATTGGTTTCATCAAATTTTAATGGCGTGGGCGAAACCATACACTTTGTAGTACGGATACATCTAGGATTTTCAATCTAAACAATTTTGTTTTGCTACCCTTTTAGTTTTTCACTCAATTCCCTATTCAAACCCAACATATACATTTAATCTAGCCACAAGGGTTCGTATAAACATAGTATAACATCAAATAAATGAGTGGAAAATAAAATTCCAATCAACCACCAAATCACAAATAGTAAGAGAAAACCATGAATCCTACCTCAAATTAATATAAAAACTAGCTAGACTAAAGTTTTTGGTGAAGGAAGTGGGTGGAACTTGGAGATGGGAGGAAGATGAAATGAAATAGGAGACGAGAGAAAGAAGGGTAGTTAGCTAAAGGAGGAAGCCGAAAATGAGGGAAGTTAGAGGGAAATTTTTCTATTTTATAACATGGTGATAATTACATCAAGACATGTGATTGGTGGATGCATGGGTGGTGGAGAGTTTAGCCAAGTCTTCCTTCTTTTTGGGTAGCATGTGGCGCCGTCTCGAGGGATGGAGGTGGCTGAATTTTTAGGCACCTAAATTAGGTTTTCAATAGTATGAATTTCTACTAACTCGATTATTGCGGTATACAATACCGAAATTTTATCGATTTCTTTTAAACTTGTGAAATATTATTAATAATCTTCTTAAATTTTCTACATGACTATTTCAAATTCTTCTAACTCTAATCTGTTTCTAATTCACTTTCGAAAAAATCAGTTAACCATCCAAATTAGATGTATTACGGTTCAGGATGTTACACATTTAACGTGTTTGATGGGATGAGACTTAATAGTATAAGATCTAATTATATAAAGTGTGATAGAATTATAATACATGTAATATTTGGTATATCATTGTATAAGATAAGATACTATTATCCTTTCACTCCCACAAATAATTATAATCAAAATAAAAAATTTAATAAAAATAAAATTATAAATTGTAATTTTTATTAAAAATAGGCCTAAATATATTTTTATTTCCTATAAAATTTGCAAATTTTGGTTTTAGTCTTTAATTTTTTTTATTTTGATCCAAATATTTCGAAAATTTTTGGTTTTAATCTCTACCTTTAGTATGCCTTCGTTAAGTGATAATATGGATGTCAGATAGTCACATCATCCTTCTCATGTTCAAATGGGGTCTAAAATCAAAATTTTTGGAAATATTTGGATCGAGACCAAAAAAATAATTTCTTAGGAACTAAACCAAAATTCATTAATTTTATAGGGATCAAAATATATTTAAGTCTTAAAAATATTATTATTCAAATACTTTTTATATTTTAGTATAATTATTTTAAATATTTCTTTTTTCATTATACACAATTATAATTTATACTAAATGATATTTATTTTTTATATATCTTTTCAGAAGTATTTGTTATCTATATAAGTTATATAAAAATCAACAAATACATGGTACACCTAGATGCTAATAGAAAAAATCGATGCTAGCAGATTTTCTCAAGGAAGGCAATGACAAATTCTAGTTTTGATTTGGATTTATCTAGAAAACTTGGCCATTGGATATTCTTTTTGATAAAGCTTTTGGCACGGAGTAAGTAATGGAGAATCAATTAGGAAATAATCTTTCAAAAAATTTTGTTGTTGTTTTGTTGTTGCTTATTTGCTCCTCCTTTCCTTCTTTTTAGAAATCTTCAGTTTGCTTAGCTTTAAAATAGTTGGAAACTCACTCAATTTGTTTAGGAAACTAAAGAGTTTTATTGATAGAAACTTGGTACAAATACGTTTGAATTCTCCATTAAACTCCTTTTTTTTTTTCAATTTTATTGTTATTAGAACCAGCCATTGAAGAATGAAATTAGGTGCTTTTCATTGACTAATCTATGGGTATTTATACAAGGTAATTAGCAATGAGGTAATACAATACAACAATAAAATACTAACTATTCCTAACTAATTCAACTGGCAATGTAAGTGGGAAAAACCTTCTCAAGATGGGAAGAGAATGCTACAAACTCCCATGTTGGACAATAACATCTTAAACTGAGGATTGGGAAGAAGCTTTGTTAACACATCTGCTAGTTGATGAGAGGAAGGAACATGAACAAGCCAAATGGCACCTCGAACCACCTTCTCCCTTATGAAGTGATAGTTAATCTTGATGTGCTTGGTCCTCTCATGAAAAGATGGATTAGAAGCAATGTGGATTGTAGCTTGATTGTCACAATAGACCATGGTGACACCAAAGTCTTGAAGCAAGGCTATGAGCCAAGGCATTTTACAAGTGATAGATGGTAAAGACCGATATTCAGCTTTAGTTAACAACTTGGCAATAGTAGATTGTTTTTTGGATTTCTGAGAGATTAATGAGTCACCTAGGAACATGCAGTAGCTAGACACTAATTTGTAGTTGCCTGGACAAGTGCCTTAATCCACATCAACATAACCATTAAGCTGAAGAGATGATGGAGAAGAAAACAGAATGCTTTGACCTGGAGTTGCGCCTTCAAGTACCATAAAAGATGATGAATGACATTGAGATGAGAATACATGGATTGGGCATGTATTGACTTAACTTGTTGACAGTGAATGTAAAGTCAAGCCTTGAAATGGTAAGATAAAGAAAACTTACAGTGAGCCTCCAATACAATGGACCATTAGCCAAGGGATCATTAGCTGTAGTTGTAACATCTGGAAATTTTCAAAACTTTTAATTTATACTGTTAATCGATTTATTCAGTTTTATTAGATATATAGAATTAATTAGAAGTTAATTAAAGAGATTAGGATTAGGAGAAATTGAAAATAAGCATGTAGAAAATCTCAAAAGATTTCTAGTAATGTTTGTCAGTTTGAAGGAAATCGATTAAAATTTGATATTTTATACTGCCAGAACCGAATTAATAGAATTACACACCTCAAACCCTAAGTTGAGTGGCCAACAATTGGCCACTTCACCTCCCTTTGATTGGCGCAGCATGCAGCCGCAAAATGGGGGGAGATATGGCCTAAACTGTAACATCTACCACGATTTTCGACCTCCGACTTTATCTCCAAGTTTCAAATAAAATGTACATGAATTTTGATCTCCGACTTTAGTTTCAAATAAAAAATAGATATGATTTCCGATCTCCGAATTTATTGTCAAGTTTCAAATAAGATGGGTACAAGTTCCGACCTCTGAATTGATCTCCAAGTTCAAATAAAATGGACATGAGTTCCGACTTTAAGCATAATGGAGACGAGTTTCGATTTTAGATAAAATGGAAGTGAGTTCCACTTTTTAGGCAACATGGAGAATAATCTAGCCACAAAATTTCAACCAATCAAAACTCACAAAGCCAACTACCTCTTCAATGCTTAAATTAGATTTTTCTCTCTTACTCCCTGCTGACTTATGCCTCCCTCTCATATGATTTCAGCCTTCTTCTTCTCTTCTCTTCTCCTCTTAACCTACTCCATCCAACCTCCAAGCTTGACAAAGCTCCATCAATCCAAACTCCAAAACTTAGCAAAATCACACACAAAGAGGTAGAGGTTTAATTTTGTTCTTGTTATTCTGATTGTGGGTGGCTGATTTTGGCTTTATTTTCTCATTTTTTGATGTGATTAGTGAATAAATATGATGATCTTTGGCTGGTTGTTGGCTATTTTTGCGTTTAAATTTGATTAAGGAGTAGGAAAGGGTGAGAATAGGAAGATGTAAGGGGTTGGAAGACCAAATTCCCTCGGCAGTCCGTACGGTGGAGTATACGGCTCCACCTACAGCTAGTTAAATACGATGAGACTATTTTTATATGAAATTAGACATTCAGAGATTTCCATACATATATAATATAAGGCCATTGGATTAATATTGAGAGAGATGTGAATTTTTGAATTTTGACCTAGAAATTAGGACCTTCATCTGGGCAGTGTGAGTGAAGAAGAGTGTAACTTACCCTATACAACTCCAAATTGAGTGAAACTAACTTTGTTAGAAAGCTTACACATAGAAGAACATCTCATAAAAAAATTATGAGTAGAAAGGTCCCGTTTGCTCTCAGTGGTTCGAAGAAGTTGGCCTATGTCCAAACCGGGCTAAAATAGGGCAGTTCAGGAAGGTCGAATTTCGGGGCTTATAACTCGAGCTCTAATAAAGAAAATGAAATGGAACTTATTGCAACTGAAAACTTGTCCTATTAACTTTAATATGATACCAATTTCGTATGATTTGAACTTGTTTTCGATTTTTAGTGGATTTTTACTTTTAGGTGTGTAATTCTAGCCAGCCACAGGGTAGGCTAGGATAAAACTCAAATAACTTGAGCTGTACTCATCAAAATTAGATGGAACAAAACAAGTTAGAAAATAGACATATAACACTTTAACATATCCAAAATTGAGGTCCAGATGAGTCAAATAGAAATTATGATCGAATTTACAAAAATCGGGTTGAATGAGATAGCAACCATGTTATAATTCCAGCAATTGTGCCATGAGTTTGATGTTCGAAATATGACTAAAGTGTTATGATTTCTCTGAAAAATGGGTGTTCTGAGTATTGGCACTATTCATAGGAAAGCAGACACATTCCGTTATACTGCCAAAATCTCAGTAAAGCCTATGCATGATTTACAATATACATTCAAATCCATGTGCAATTGCAAGAAGTTCATAAAGGTTATGTTATGATGATATGATGAACCTAAAGATTATATTATGAAGAAAGTTCCATAATACTCGGGCTAGCCCCAGATTAAAGTTAAGGGGAATAGATCAGTGGGAAGGTCAGGAAAAGTAAACCCAGCATTCCTATATAGGAACAAGCTTGATCCTGAAAAGCAGACTATTACCTAGGAGTCTAAATGGCCAAGAACTCCCAGGGGATCAAGTAATGGAAAAGTTTATGAAGATAAGATCAAGAATGAATTTTGCATGGTCACATTGAATAGTTATAATATGTTGTTTACAGTTTGTTTATTTTGCTCACTATACTGTGTATCACTACTTAATAGTTTATTCTGTTTCTTATGCTGTCTTAAGTAAAACTGAACCTTGCCTCGGACCAGACATTTTCTTAAACTTATTAAATATGGATAGTTGAATTTGAACCCATGTTTCTATAATTAAATAAAAACCGATGCAACTGAGAATGAATATGATGTCAGTTAAACACCATATGAGAACCTTACTGAGAATTTCTTTAAATTCTCACCGTACTTTGTATTTCCACATTATTCTCAGACCCCGGAGATGGACTCGATAGCCACCCTATTTATTGAGATTCCCAACTTGCACCTCCACCATGATCCCATAGTGGATTCACTGTACATCGCTGGCTCCTGCAATTTCCATCTCTACCTTTTTAGCAATAAGAATTTTGCTGTTCTCTTTTTTCAACCTACTTTTGATCTTGCCGCTCCATATTTTGCGGTCCTATTGCATATGGCACACCTTCCTCCTCACTCTCCAAAACAAGAAAGACTGGCCAAGCACCTGCCAGTCCTCCACCTGACTCACCTCCGTAGATAGTTCCAGACATTCCGCTCAGTTGTGAGAGCGATCCTTCGGAGGCTATCGGCTCATCATCCTCTTCCTCGGGACCTAGTATGGACTACTCCCCAGCCGGGCCCGATGTGGCCAACAGCTATCTAACTGAGTAGGTCTTGGCCGAGAGTTCTACTGTACAGCATGACCCTCTTTTGGCAGTGTGCAGCATTGGGTCATAAACTTAGCCGCATGTATATCGGTTAGTCTAAAATGTCCTCTGAGGACCCCATAGGATCATTTTGACGAACACGGGCTTCCTTTTTGGTATACCGGCCCTACTTATGTATCTTATTTTACATTTGTACTTAAACTAAAGCATCAACTTCTAACCTATAGATATATATATGTATACAGCTGATGATGTATTTACCTGTCTGTATCTTTTCTGTTGTGTTTTTTTTGAAAATTTCGTTACGTTCTGTTATATTGATCACGTCTATTATATACAGCCTTACTTCTTCGCTTTAAAAAAAAAAAGACGTGACATGATAAGTAATTAGTAAGCAGAGTATCAACACGGTAACACAATCTACTTAATTTCATGCTATGACTTAAGCATAACATTAAATTGGTAAGGTGTTACATAAACCTCCTCCACTTAACCCTCTACCAATCACATGTTTGACAACCTTATCTTTTATGTTATAAACTTCAAAAAAATTCCCCCTTACTTCCCTCATTTTTGGACGCCTCCACCTGCTACTGCCTTCTCCTCTTTTCTTCTTCTAACTCACTTCATCTTACTCCATCTTCAAGCTCCATCCACATCTTGAAGGTTTATACACCTTAGTACATGTATAAAACTCAATTAAGGTTTGAATGTTGCAAAAATCTATACTAATGCTAAAAGTTAATGTGTCATATCAGTTATGTTGCCTTGACCAACTGTCTGTTTAAAATAGCAATATTCATGAGGAAGCGAATTTGATCCGTTATGCTACTGAAATTCCAACAAAAATATGTGAAAGTTACGAATATTTATATGTTATGTGCATGAATATAATGCAAGCATGAATATTTGAATTCAAAATATGAGGCATATGCATGATGCATGCATGATGATGTTAAGAAATAAGAAAGATATAAGAGCTTGCAAAGCGGCGTGCCGAGACTCCACCTCATAGTGGGCTAGGGTGGTATTGTCTAAGACTTGGAGCAGCCCCTGAACGGATTTAAGGGGAATAAACTGGTGTGAGATTCGGGAAAAGTAAACCCGTCACTCATGTATAGGTATGAGTTTGGACATGAGAAGCAGGCTATTACCCAGAGGTAAGAGAGGTCATTCACCTATAGGGGACCAAGTATACAGAAGCAAGTTGCAAGTTAAAGGAAGAAAGAGATAAGAAAGTCAAGTGCACTTGCATAACGTCAATTATGAGCATTTGCATATACACACATCTCATTGTGCTATAATGTCACTGTGATTCTAATTGAATTGTTGTATTATCACTGTTATTATGTCTACCATGGGATATGCTAAGTGGTTGCTAAAATATAACTCGCTTCGAGAAAGGTGTGTTCAAACTTAAAATTGAGGCAGTGTGTAACACCCTCCAAAGTATAGTACTATGCTTAAGTCATAGTACCATACCCTGGAGATGCTATTGTTACTTGAATGGACCTCATTTGACAGTAACTTCAGCCGTCTTCGGAAACTTCTGAAACTATCTGGAGACAACACGGAAATAGGAGTGAGAATTATAAATTCTTAGTAGGATTCTCTAATTATCATACCTCATGTGATCGTTGTCATCTCCAGTTTGCTTCGGTTTATTATAAAAAAGGTGAACATGCCATATGAACTGTTTAATTTTATAGTTCGAAAATATACTATCCGAAGCAAGGTTCATTTTTATCATACACTTTTCATTTGGGGGAGAGACCATATGAAATCAATCAATTCATGAATGTTAATGAATAATAACTGAAACATAATAAAATACGTTAGCATCAATATACTGAGCGCATAAATTCTGCACATGGCTTTACTTGTCCTTGAATTTCTGCTTGTATGTAAAATTTACTTTTCTTCCTTTATCTTCCTTTTTATCATAAAATCTTTATATGTCACATTCCAGAGTATGATCGCCATGTCATACCCCATCAGAGCGTGATCGCCATGTCACGTTCCTTAGGAATATGGGACCTCCATTTGGTACTTACATTAGCTGGGTCATGCCATGCCTCATGTAAGTTCTATCCCCTATACTCACACTAGCTGGGTCGATGCCATGCCTCATGTGAGTGGGGTGCTTACATATGCTTTAATCTTTAGTCTTTAGTCTTTAGTCTTTAGCCTTTACTGTCCTTGGATAGCCTGGCCTTGGAGTGAGCTCGTCAGCTTCACCAGTGACTGTCGTCACATCGACTCACCCGCAAGGGGATTTACGTGCCTCTAGTCTTGGAGGGATCTCATTTTGGTCACGTGCCTCTAATTGAAGGGATCTCTTCTGGTCACGTGCCTCAAAAGTGAGGGATCTCATCTGACCACGTGCCTCCAAGGTAGAGGGTAGCTGCCTTCACAGGGAGAGATTCAAGTGCAACTACCTCCAAGTGAAGGGATTCATATCTTTATCTTTTAACTGCCTTCATCGGGAGGGATTCAATGTGCAACTGCCTACAGGTGAAGGGATTTACATTTTATCATTTAACTGCCTTCATAGGGAGGGACCTCATTTAACTGCCTCCGAGTGAAGGGATTTACATTCATTATACTCATACTTTGTCATTCTCATACATGGTCACGCATAGGCATGCTGAATATACTCATACATATGCTTCATTTATTTTCATGTATCATTGCACACATGATCTTCAGGTGTATATTCATAACACATAAAGGCCCGTAGCCTCTTTACCATTCTATCGGCACTCATACATATGCTACATCATTTACCCTCATATACCTCATATCATACTTATGTCATTTTTGAATATAGAGTCTCCATATATTCACACTTAGATTCATCCTTGCATATAAACGTTCATAGATTTCTGCCGTAAATTCGGCAGCATAACGGATCAGATCCGTTTCCCCATGAATAGTGCCAGTTCTCACAGACAATTCAGTCATAACAGTATAATCAATCTAACATATCTATCCATGTAAAACTTGCAACCATCAACTTAAACCTTATATGTCCACTAACACTTATGAAATCATCAATTGGGTCACTTCTGCCAATCTATTCAATTCTGCCCGAATTTTGTATAATCCACCTCGACTTCTATTCAACTCATTTAAACCTGAATTTTGGATATGTCATAGCTCTACATGTCTACTTTCTAACCTTTTTGGTCCCATATCATTTTGATTTATATAACTCAAGATATTTAACTTTCGCCTCAGCCTATTTGGTCACTGGCCTGAATTACACTCCTAGAGATATAAATTCACTAAAAATCGAAACTAAGCTCAAATCATACGAAATCGGTGTCATGTTGAAGCTAACAGGACAACCTTTCACTTGCAACAAGTTTCATTTCATTTGCTTTAGTATAGCTCGAGTTATAAGTCCTGAAATTCCACCTTTTTGAATTACTCTGTCTTAGCTTGGTTTGGACATAGGGTAATTTCCTTGAATCACTGGGATCAATTGGGGTCATAAAAAACTCGAAATTTTATATTGGGATGTTCCCCTATGTGTAAGCTTTCTAACAAAATTAGTTTCACTCAATTTGGAGTTGTATAGGGTGAGTTATACCCTCCTCAAGTCATCCTGCCCGGATGAAAGTCCTGATTCCTAGGTCCAACTTAAAAAATTCATACTAATCCTATGACCTTAGATGATACATGTATGGAAACCCCTGAATGTCTAATTTCATCTAAAAATAGTTTTATTGGATTTAACCGGCTGTAGGCGGCGCCGTACACTCCGCTGTACGGACTGCCATGGACTTTCTCACTAAGACAGCATCCTACTTCTCCACTCCTTCTAATTTTCTCCTTCTAACCATAATTCTAACTCAAGATCTCCTATTAATCCAATCATAATCCATCATAATACATCCAATAATTCATCAAATATATGGAGAAGAGTACAATTTCATGCAATCATAGTGCAAGTAATTCAAGCATAGAAATAGAATCCTACCTCTTTAGAGTGTGATCTTGCTGAATTTGAGTTTCGATTGAATGGAGCCTTGACAAAACTTGGAGATTTGATAGAGTAGATTGAGAGAAGAAGGGAAGAAGCAGGCTGGAACAAGAGGGGGAGACAGTGGCATAAATCAGCTGGGAATGAGGGGGAAGTCTGACTTAAATACATGGGGATAGTTGGGATTGTGAGTGTTGATTGGTTGAGATTTTGTGATTGAAGTTCGGCCATATCGCCTGATTTTGTGGCCAAATTGCTTTCCACGTCGTCCCAAAAGTGAGACTCGCCTCCATTCTATCTGAACTCAGAACTTGTCTCGTTTCTGCTTAAAGTCGAAACTGATGTCATTTTACTTGAGCTTGGAGCTGAAGACGGATGTCGAAACTCGTCCCATCTTGTTTGTGACTTGAGGAAATTTTATCTGGTTTATTCGAAACTTGGAAGCAAGATCGGATGTCAGAAGTCGAAAGCTTACAATCACATAACCTCGGAACTCTCAATTCAAACTCGGAAACACCACCGAAATGGAAGTCTCCTGGGAATAATCTCGGATATCGGAAATCGGGTATGACGGGAAATCAACTTAAAGATTTGAAATCATGTCCATTGAGTTCAACTCTAAGGCGGGAACTCGTTATATTCAACTCGGAGGTTGGTACTTGCATCAGTGTTAAACTATAACCTCGGAGATCGGAAGCCACATATTTTGAAAATATGAGGTATGATATCGGAAATCGGGTACATTTGGCTGAAGCTTGGAGATAAACTATGAGTTCGGAAACGGGTAAGTCGGATATCGGGAATCACGTTCATGTTGTTTGTACTTGAAGGTTAAGTCGTAAGTCGGGAAATGAGGAATGCTGGTTAAGGTCGGAAGTCGGAAATTATACTGAAAGTTGAACACGAACGCGAAAATCGGGAATAATCCTCATTGGAGACCTGGACATAAGTTTGGAGATCGGAAATCATGTCCCGATATACTTTAACTCGAAGTCGGATATTGGAACTCGGAAGCCACCCATTCAACTCGAAACTAGAACATGAAGTCGAAAATCAGGAATAATCAAAATTAGATGAAATCGGACGTCGGACAGGACATGAAGTTGGAAATTCTGTAAGGCGAACTTGGAACTCGGAGATTGGGGGATGTTACACCATGCTTATATGTATGCATCCACATTTTCATAAGAAACCGAAGTGGCTGGAATGTTTATGATGACACCGTGTATAAATAGTGGATTGAGTTTACCTACTGAGAATCTTAAGTTTTCACTTCCTGTTTATTTGTTTTCCGTAAACATTTTAGTATGTAGCATAGATACCAAGTCCACAGTAGATGTTTAGAAAGAATTATAAAACTCAAGACCTGGACTTGATGTCTAGTTCAAAAGACTAAAGTGTTCGCTCCGATAACCACTAGGAGATGATTGCAAACCAAGGCATGGTCTATATGTAATATTACTCAGACTTTCTGTTAAGTTGTAAATACTTTATACATATATATATATATATATATATATAAAGATTTGTAGTTATAAACTCTTATTTAGTGATGAAAGGTGGAACTTCATGGCCATTTATATAATGTCATTTTATTTACAAAGCCTTTTTATAGTAGCAGTAATAGCCTCTAAATATAGCTCCATGACTCGAGTATGGTGTCTATATTTGGAGGATGTTACAATAGCAGTAAGTTTCATAGTGGGATCCAAAGGTACAAATGCTAGTTTAGAACCAATGAAACCAGTGTCTTCAAGCAATGATAGAGCGTATTTGAGTTGAGAAAGGAAAATACCTTTGCCAGATTTAGCTAATTCCAAGCCTATGAAGTACTTTAAGGGTCTAGGGTCTTCGAGTTTAAAACACTCTGTAACTGTCTCTTCACTTATGAGATAACACCTTCAAAGGGCTTGCAATAATTATATCATTTACAAACACTAAGAAGACAGTTAGACAGGAATCACACCCTTTAATAGATAAGGAATAATCGCTCTTGGATTCAATAAACTTGAGACTAATGAGAATAGAGGAAAATTTCATAAAACATTATCTCAAAGTTTGTTTGAGAGCACAGATTGATTTGTTGAGCTTGTATACTAAGTAGAGATGACAAAATGGGTTCAACCTGCCGAGTTGGCCTACCATACCCATAAAAAATGGCGGGTTGAGTTGATATATTGAACTCGTCAAAAAATTTGAGCCCACTTAACCCACAGGCTTAGGCAGGATAGGGCGGGCTGAATCAACAGGCTAGAATGTGCTTTTTTTGTTTTTAATGTTGATTTGAGTGGTTTTAATTTTGCACACACATGATTTTTCATTTTTTAAATCTTGTAACCCAAGCTTAGGGAAGAATGGCCCAGTTTCGAAGTGAGTAAACTTTTCTCAGTTACGGTTCCTGTGGTGAAAGCTAGAACTTTCCATTTGGCCATAATTGGCAATTGTGAGCTTTCTGGTACTTTGCCCACCTGAAAAACATGTTTGCACCTGCGACAATGCACATAAAAATGGTTTCATTTGCTAATGTAATAATAGTGAAGTAACCTATGTTGTGTACTTTAAAATGAGTAACTAAGGCAATAGATTCACTAGTCACTCACACACACCTCACTAGGGTCCTTACTAGTCGAGCTTGTCAGATTTTCATTTTTTTTTTTTTATTAATGAGTCTTTACTAGTAGATAAGTAATTAAAACATAAAGTGATAAAAATATACCATCCTAATTAATTTATTATGTTCATGTTTAGATTAAGTTTGTGTATAAATTATATAGTTTAATTATTTTTTAAAATTTATGTGAATATTATTCTATTATATTT
The DNA here is from genome assembly GCA_031439585.1 of Pterocarpus macrocarpus. Taxonomy (NCBI): domain Eukaryota; kingdom Viridiplantae; phylum Streptophyta; class Magnoliopsida; order Fabales; family Fabaceae; genus Pterocarpus; species Pterocarpus macrocarpus. The sequence continues at coordinate 13,463,589 of CM062516.1, read as the reverse complement.
AAGTGAATTCTTCATTTGATATATTTTTTAATTTTTCAAATTTTTTAATGGTAATTTAACTCATTAAAAATATTAAAATAAATAAATTTATTTATTTATTTAATTTCTTAGCGGGCCAACTTGCTAACTCGCTATTAAATGGGGTAGGGTAAGATGTTGAGCTCGTTTTCCTAAAGCGACTTGCCCTGCTTTTGGCGGGTCGACCCGCTTTGCCAATGCTAATACCAAGTTCTCCCCTTTAACACCATATCCAAGGGGCAAGTCCATATATACTTCTTTGAAAAGATTGCCATTCAAGAAGGCATTGTTCACATCCAATTGAGCTAAGGACTGGTTTTGAATAGCTATAATAGTTAAAAGAACTCACATAGTGGTGAGTTTAGCCACTAGGGAAAATGTGTCCATGAAGTCTATCCCTACTTGTTGTGTATCCTTTCACCACTAAATGAGCCTTGTGTTGATTAACCGAGCCATTAGCATTATATTTTACTTTATACACCTATTGACAACCAATGGTGTGTTTACTAGGAGGTAATACAGTAATTGTTTAGTTATTGTTGGATGGCATGGCACTAAGCTCCTTTTCCATAACTTGATGCCATTGAGGATGCCGAGTTGCTTGGTGATAGAATTGCAAATAAAAAATATAAGAAATTTGCATGGCATAATGAGAGTATGATGGGGATAAGGACTTGTGGTTGAGATGTTTAGATAAGGGATAAGCACAATTGGTGGTGAGATTACAATAAAAATCATTAAGATAAGATGGAAGTCTAGAAGCACAGGTTGTTAAGGGGGCATGAGCAAGTTTAGTTGCTATAACAAGGGCAAGTTCACATGTTATTGTAGGAACAAGATCTACATCAGATTCTAAAGCAGGTGATATAGCAGAATCATGAGGAAGGTTTGGAGTAGAGGGCAAAACAAATGGATTATTACTTGGTGAAAGGCGTACAGGAGGTGGGGAAGGAGGTGGTGAGTTATTATTAGGTAATTGAGGCTTCACTAAGGTTGAGGACTGATGTTGAACTACATCAGCAATCATTATAGGTGACAAAAGGTCAAGATAGGGATAAAAAATGGGATCAACTTGTGCTAAACCATGAAAAGGATAAGTATCTTCATGAAAAATCATATCATGAGATATATAGAAAGTTCTGGCCTACAAATTATATAGTTTATAGGCTTTACAACCCTCGGGGATACCCAACAAACATTGAGGGTATGGCCCTAGGTGAAAACTTATTCTTTTTAGATGGCAGTGAGGATGCAAAGCATAGGCAGCTAAAACTTCTCATAGACATGTAATCTGGTAATTTATTGAACAATAATTCATAGGGGACACTTCATTAGCCAAATTTGGAGAAGGAGTCCTATTGATAATAAAAGTGGTAGTGGATAAGTAGTCACCCCAAAATTTATTGGGAACTTGATATAGAAAATATAAAGCATTTGCCATGTTAATAGGGTGGAAACAGGTTAGGTTAGGTCATATTTCACCCTTAATAGGATAGACTTATATTATACCACCTTGGCTAGAGCTTGGCCTGTGGCCTACTATAGGCTTTCTTTTTAGCCAAAGTTTAGCCTGGCCTGAAGCTTGTTTACAAAGCTTGCATAGTCTATCTATTATCCAAATTATAACAATTCAGCCCAAATTATTTAAAGTACATCATAAAATACAACATAATCTAATCCATCAACAAGATAACACAAAATACCAACAACAAAGACAATATTTAGATCACAATTCACATCAATTTAAACTAAAAAAATCCTTTGCATAGTTAAATTGGTAAAGCAAATGGTTCCCCAAAATTCAATTATCAACTCAAACTAAATTAAAATAGTCTCAATCAAATAATGTTGAAAGAAGAACCATACATGGATTCAACATACCCAAATAATCCCAAAAAAAGAAAAGAAAGATTGAAAAAGTACTCTTCTTGTGGCTTTAATTATATTATAACTTTTTTAATTAATTACAAATACAAGTAAATAATACATCTTTCACTTTTTCCTTATTCATTTATATTTCATATTCTGCAACAAAAAAAAAAAAAAAAGCATAGAATGGTTTAACAAAGGTAGATGAAGGAGACTAATGAACCAAAGGGAGATACTACTGCAAGTTTATAACATAAGAGCATCGACATGTTGCTATAGTTGCTATTGGATGGTTTAACAAAGATTTTCATGATGATAAAAAATCCCACCTTTATCTATAAAAAAGAAAAATCCCATGTTTATGTTAAAAAAAAAAAGATCCTACCTTTCAACAAAATAGGAAAGAAGGACAAGGGCATTAGCGGTTGTGACAAGTGAGACATTGGATTTAGTGGCGGTGACCGGTGACACATGGCTGTATTATGAAGTTTAATTAAGGTGATAATAGCTTGCACAATTAAAATAAAAATTTTTAGAGCTTATTTTAGTTTTTTGTAATTTTCAAGTGATAATTAGTAAATTGTAGGATTAAGAAAAATAATTTAAAAATAGGTAAATAATTGAGAAAAATTCTAAAAAATTAGAGGCATGTTTAGAAAAATTAGGAGGGTCATATATAATTTTGCGAGCAATTATAAGTTAGGGAGAGTTAATTAACTAAATCTAGCCTAATTAACATAAGCTAAATTCAAAGAAGTAAAAGAAAAATAACCAAAGAAAATAATACTCACATCAATTCTGAAATTTTGCCAACCATTGATCTTGGACAATTGTCTAAGGAAGAATTAAACTTGGTGGCCAAGTTATGCTAAAAAATATTAAACAAGTACATTGAATAGTATATTAGGTGGTTTTGTGTGAGTGTAAGTGTATGTCTTAAACAAAATTTAAAACACTCTTCCCCTTCATGTAGAAGCAGCTATGGCAGTGTTGAGAGGAGAAGTGAGTGTGTGAGTGTGTCCCACTTTGTTCTTCTTCTTCATCTTTAAAAAGAAGGATTCTTTGAGAGACATACAAGAGAGGTTGTGAGAGTTATATTCTCCTTGCTTCCATCCTCAAAAAGGTAGGGGTTTTTTCTTTCTTTAAACTCTCCCTTGGATCTTATGTTTTTGATTGATTCTAATGGATTGTCTCTTGTTGTTGTTGTTGGTGCTTGAAAAACCTTGGCCTCCAAACCCCTTTAATGCCACAGTTGTGCTTATTATTTGGGGAGGATTTCTTTCTGTTTTGTACCTCAAATGAAAGTGTTAATTGATGTAAATTTGGTGCTAAAATTTATTGTGAGAAAGAGTGTTGGTTTGTAATTTAATAAGGTGTTTTCTTTGGGTGGCTTTGTGGGTGAAGCTTTACTATACTTGCTAAGAGTAGATTTTAGTCTTTATTCCTCTTGCTTGTTCTTGCATGAAATCTCCATATCTCTGGTTCTTGCATAAACTTCCATGGATATGCTTGTTTTATGTTCAATTGGTGATGTTTACATGTTTCTCTTTTGATTCTTTGATTTACTATACTACTAGGACTTTATCCTAATTCACTAGACAATTAAGTTGTGCAATTTTTCTACCATAGTAATCTTATTATTTTGGCTTGAAATTTTTATATGTTGAAGCTAACACGTTAATCTACTTGCCTATAAATTTTTGTGATTTTTGTGAAGATTTTCTATTTTTAAAAATTAGGGATAGAACTACCCTATTTTGAGACCTATGATGAATTATTGGAACCACTGAAATTGTTCACTTTTGTTGATATATTCTATCTGTGAATTTTGACTAGGTATTTGGATAGTATGTTAAATAGAATTTTTATGGAATTTTTAGAATTGTTTTACTATTTGGATAGTATGTTAAATAGAATTTTTATGGAATTTTTAGAATTGTTTTACTATTTTTAATAAATTCAAGAAATTGAAACTACTTGACTAAAAAAGAAATCTAGACAACATGAATTATTGGATTTTATTACCCTAGCTATTTCTTAAATTTTGACCCGAAATCTTTATATATCACCCCTAACACCCTAAAGGACTTACTTGCAAATTTTTATAAATTTTAGAAGTGGTTTGCTATATTTTTTAGATTTATTTAATGGGCTACCTATTTCTATACCTTGCTATTTTCTCATCAAGAATGTGAAATTAGATGCCTTTTGTTATGTTTGGCCCAATTAATATCAAAAATCGAAAAGAACATAGTTCTTAAGTTATAATAATATATAATGAATATAGTAGAAAGAATTTAATTGGTATTTAAAGGAAGGAACCTAAAGAAGACATAGGTTTGGCCCAATTTACTTATAAAACTAAACTAAGTTGTTACTCTTCAATGTCTTGTTCTAGTGCAATATAAATCTACATGAATATTCATGCATGCTCATATGCTTGTATCAAGAATGTATGTAAACCAATCTTCATATGATGTGTGAGGCATGAATTATTAATACATGAGTATATGTTTGAAAATGCATATATATATATATATTATAACAATAATAATGGTGAGTGTGTGGACATGCATGCATAAATAAAGTTTTTATGAAAACTATGGAGCCCTACCTGAAGTGGACAAATGGGATATTCATTGCTTTGTTTGATGTGGATGGTTTAGTTTGGGCATGGGGCTAGTGTGTAACACCCTAATAATACTATATTATGCTTAAGTTATTTTATGTCATTACTGGTTGTTACCCTTAACTAACAAAAGTTCTTTTTTAATTAAAATTAGTGGAATATATGAAATAGCATATAATTTTTTCTTTGTAAATCATTTATACTTGAAAACTGAGCCTTTAAGCGCATACTTACATATATACTTATGGACGTCATTGCTCGTATCATTGAGTTACCCAAAAAAAAAATGCGTATGACGAAGTAAAGATAACATGGCATGATACTTTAAGACAATAATGTAATCATAGATAAATAAAGAATTTCAATCATGTTTAATAATTATCATATATGTAATAGGTCAAATTAAGTAGCAAGACTTCCAACATGCTTTTAATTACACATAAACTGCCCAACTAGGGCTCTTAAGAGAATAAAAACGCTATGCTACTATCTCGATCCTCCTTAGCTAGGTGTTGTAACACGACAACTTCTCATCATATTCAGTTAGGTACCACCGGAAGCACTGCGATGGATGCCATCAAATCTGTTTGAAGACAACATGAAAACATAGGGGTGAGAAATATAATTTCTCAGTAAGTTTCCAACTAGACATATAAGTGTTATCATTATTATTCCAACCACTTCGGGTTTAATTATAAAAAGGTGAACATGTATGGATTCAATTTTATAGGTTTTGAAAAACATAAGTTTTCGAAGTAGGTTTCTTTTAACTTACTCTTATAAGAATAACATATAGAGATGCAACATCATAAGAGGTAAGTATATGTCCAAGAGCGTAGCATAAACATTCATAACCATGAATATAAGGAAATAAAGATGTATGCACTTTCATGTAATTCATTGACTTTGACTTTCCATTAACTTAGTTTACTTAGCTTTCATAATTAGCATGTGCTTAACATTCTTTTCTCTATGTGCCCTTGGATAGACTATTTTAGGACATGAACTCATTCTATAACTATCATCACATAGTTCTTATCCTAAATCAGACTCTGCTGACAAGGAGATACCTCTAAATTGGAAAGGATTTTGGCCGCGTACCTCCAAAGTAAAAGGGTCTCTTATAGGTCACCTTCCCTTTTGAAGGATCACATCAGCTTATCTAGTCTTTGTGGATCATCTTCCTTTTTGAAGGATCATGTCCAATTATTTCTTTTCTTTGCATAGTACTTGATATTACATTTTTCATTTTAAATGCATTAGTTCAAAGACAAGATACATATAAGCATATACTAGATATTTTTGAGTCCACAATTTTGATGAAAATTTAGTATTATAACAGCTAGATCGGAGCTTCCCCAAAATTGCCAAGTATGGAAATTCAACTAACAACCAACCATATTAATTTCATATCATCATATCAAGTACCATTAATCATCCAATCATGAGTCAATAATTGAATAATCTTACCAAATAGCATGCATAAGAGTATCATACATTCACATTCACACCTTAAAGGGTATCTACAGTTTCCTCATACTTTGTGAAAAGTCTTATGAACCACTATGAGAATCCTCATGTCTACTCATGAGGGAACCACACAACTTAAGTCAATATGTGATGTAAGCTTTTAACTACTGTAACACCTAAGCATGAGTTGCAGTTACTCGTCGATACCGGAACCTTAAAAAATTCTGAGCATGAACCTTATGCCTCCTTGGAGGGCTATAGGATTAAAGAATTTTCTTAAAATCAAAAGACCCGGTAATGGTTCCCTAGGCATCAATGAGTTGAAGAGGGATTTTTAATGAATTTTAGAGAATGGATAACCCCTTCGTTTTCAACCCTCAAGTTTATAAAAATGCAAGTTTTCAGAGAATTATACTAAAACCCAAAAGTTGGATTCTAATTCCTAAGGATTTTGAATTTTTAGATATTTTTATTAAGTCCAAATGGGGGGTATTCCCTTATTTATATTTATGTTTTAAAGTTAATGGAGAGTAGAGTTAAAGATGACATTATCTTGGACTTGGAAAAGGACTGCAGAAGGATGAAACTAAGTTGTTGGAGTTGGTAATCGATTACAGAGGACCTATAATCGATTATGATCCTCTCTATGTGCTCACGGTCGATTACCATAGATAGTAATTGATTACCAGTTTTGAGTCCGTGGTAATCGATTACCATAGGCCAATATATAGGCCTGGATGCGTCCCACGCCCTCATTTTCGAATTTCATCTCTCTCTCTCTCTAACCCAAACTCTCTCCCTTCTCTCTAAAATCCTCTTCTTCCACCACTCCTCATATTTAATACATCAATTCCACCATTTTCAACTAAATCAATAATAACAACACAATCTTCACTTCCTTTAAACACAAATCATCCATTTAATCCATTCTTCCTTCTCTCATACTTGCTTGGGTGAATTTGAAGTTGGAGGGCATATCTCTATCCATTTCCTCTTCACTCCTATTCTAACGGTAATTATCGTGCCTCATTTCTTCTTCTTCTTAAAAAATTTCAACTCCTTGATTGTTAGTAGAATTCTTGAAACCCTAGTGTAGAGAGATTAGGGATTTATAATATGGAGGCTATTAGTGACCCATAAATGATTAATTTACTGTATTGTGGTATTAGATTATTCCAAGGAATTTCCCTCCAGCTTTGTGGCTCCGGAGAATTAAGGTTTTTCTGTGATCGGTGATCTGTGAGTAGATATAATGCTTTTGAATTAATTCTATTTAAAATTATAATTATTTATTTACTTTAAGAATGCTACTCATGAGTCAATGACGAAAGAAATTCGAATGTGATATGAAATCGATGAATTATGAATACGAAAGAATAGGAAAGTCTGTAACAGGATCTATCTGCCAACGGCAATAGACATTAGCCTCGGGTGCACCTTGGATTATGATATTACATGGTGACCCAAAGGGGTGGTGCGTGACAGACATTTCCCAGCCCCTCAAAGGGTGGTGCGTGCCTGATTTCGGGATTCACACGAAAGAACGGCCACCTAAGTGTGAATCCTGCCTGTTTATCCTGTTAGATATTTCCACTATTTTCCTTATTTGAATGAAATTGTTTTATACTCATATATACATTGACTCATGATGTTCAAAAGTATCCTGTCTTTCACTGAATTTCTCAAAACTCACCCTGTGGTTATTATATTCTTTTCAGATATAGGTTCAGACTTGGGAGCCGACCTTTCTGCTCAGCATCATTAGATTCTTATTTTGGTGAGCCCTCAATAGTAAGGGCCCTGATTTGTAATTTTATTTCAGTTGTAATCTTAGTATGTAGCTCCATAGTACTACAAGCAGGGTCCGACCCGTGCTAGTGTGTTAATCTTATGAATAGAGAATTGTTTAGACTGAGTTGAATGGATTATTATGTGTTGAATTCTGGATTAGATATGGAAATGTCCTTTGATCTTATGTGATTGATATATATATATATATATATATATATATATATATATATATATATATATATGTATGTATATATATGCTTGATATGAGTGGATATGTTTGAATAATAATTGTGCTGTGTGCTGAGGGGTGCATTCTGAGAATGCCTGGATCCTCGATGGAAGATTGTGGTTGTTGAAATTGCAGGATGAGTACTCATATTTAGGAAATATCCTAAATACAGAGGAAACTCTGCCCAAATTTTTGTGAAAGCTTGATGTTTAAGTCTTGCTAGGGAGCGTGCTCTTTAAGCGCCGGTCACGGCCTATGTTGGGTCATGACAAAAATGGTATTAGAGCTTTAGGTTTCTCTGTGTACTATGGAGCAAGTGTTCTTTAGTAGGATCACAACTATGCAAATGGAAGCGCGCCCATTTTCATAGATTGTGGCACTACCAGAGGCCTTTAGGAATGTCGTCTTTGTCCATAGCCTGTTAAATAATGTCTATTCCTATTCCGATTATACTTTTTGTCTTCCCTTCTGCTTTAAATGTTCATCTTGTTAGGTGAACATATTCTTTCTCATGCATGTCGAAGCTGTGAAATGTAGGATTTCCAGTGTGCGGTGTAACACCCTCTCAAGTACAGTACTATACTTAAGTCATAGTATCAGACCCTGGAGTTGTTACTGTTACCTGAGCGGACCTTATCTGACATCAACTTCAGCCGTCTTTAGAACTTCTTGAACTATCTAGAGATAACACGGAAATAGGAGTGAGAATTATAAATTCTTAGTAGGATTCTCTAATTGTCATACATAATATCATCGTTGTTATCTCCAGTTTGCTTCGGTTTATTTTGAAAAAGGTGAACATGCTATACAAACTGTTCAATTTTTATAGTTCAAAAATATAATGTCCGACGCAAAGTTTATTTTACTCATACACTTGGCATTTGGGAGAGCCCATATCACACCAATTTATGAATTATACTATGAATAATAACTGCACATATTAAAATACAAATCAATATACTGGGTACATAACATCTGCACCTGCCTTTAGTTGTATTTGAACTTATGCAAAAACATAATATTTACTTTTATTTCTTCATCTTTCTTTTCTTCATAAAATCTTTACATGCCACATTCCAGAGTATGATTGCTATGTCATACCCCATCAGAGCGTGATTGCCATGTCACGTTCCTTAGGAATATGGGATCTTCATTTGGTACTTACACTAGCTGGGTCATGCCATGCCTCATGTAAGTTCTATCCCCTGTACTCACACTAGCTGGGTCGATGCCATGCCTTATGTGAGTGGGGTACTTGTATATATTTTAATCTTTAGTCTTTAGTCTTTAGCCTTTACTGCCCTTGGGTAGCTTGGCCTTGGAGTGAGCTCGTCAGCTCGACCCGTGACCGTCGTCACACTGACTCACCCACAAGGGGACCCACGTGCCTCTAGTCTTGGAAGGATCTCATTTTGGTCACGTGCCTCTAATTGAAGGGATCTCTTCTGGCCTCTAATTGAAGGGATCTCTTCTGGTCACGTGCCTCAAAATTGAGGGATCTCATCTTACCAGATGCCTTCAATATAGAGGGATCTCATCTGACCACATGCTTCCAAGGTAGAGGGATTTCATAGTTTTAGCTGCCTTCACGGGGAGGGATTCAATGTGCAACTACCTCCAAGTGAAAGGACCCACATCTTTATCTTTTAACTGCCTTCACCAGGAAGGGTTCAATGTGCCACTGCCTCTAGGTGAAGGGATTCACATTTTATCATTTAACTGCCTTCACAAGGAGGGATCTCAATTAACTGCCTCCGAGTGAAGGGATTCACATTTAATATACTCATGTCTGTTCATTTTCATACATGGTTATGCCTAGGCATGCTGAATGTGCTCATACATCGGCTTCATCATTTATTTTCATATACGTCATAACTCATATCATACTTAAATTCATCCTTGCATATAAATATTCCTAGTTTCATAAACTCCGCTGTAAATCCGGCAGCATAACGGATCATATTTGTTTTCCCATGAATAGTGTCAGTTCTCATAGACAAATCAGGCATAGCAATATAATCAATCTAACACATCTCTTAATGTAAAACTTGTAATCCTCAACTCAAACCTTATATGTCCACTAACACTTATGAAACCATCAATTTGGTCATTTTGTCACTTCTATTCAGTTCTGCCCGAATTTTGTATAATCCACCTTCACCTCCATCCAACTCATTTAAACCTGAATTTTGGATATATCATAGCTCTATGTGTCTATTTTCTAACCTCGCCAGTCCCATATCATTTTGATTTGTATAACTCAAGATATTCAAATTTTGCCTCAGCCTATTTGGTCACTGGCCCGAATTACACTCTTGGAAGTTTTTCACTAAAAATTGAAACTAACTCAAATCATACGAAATTGGTCTCATATTAAAGCTAACAGAACAACCTTTCATTTGCAACAAGTTTCACTTGATTTGGTTTAGTATAGCTCGAGTTATAGGTCCTGAAATTCAACTTTCCTGAACTATCTTGTTTTGGCTTGGTTTGGACATAGGGTAACTTCCTCAAATCACTGGGAACTAGGACCATAATAAACTTGGAATTTCATATTGGGATGTTCCCGTATGTGTAAGCTTTCTAACAAAGTTGGTCTCACTCAATTTGGAGTTGTGTAGAGTGAGTTACACCCTCCTCAAGTCACCCTACCTGGATGAAAGCTTTGGTTCTTAGGTCAAACTTCAAAAATTCATATCTCTCTCAATATTAATCTAATGACCTTATATGATATATGTATGGAAAGCCCTGAATGTCTACTTTCATCTAAAAATAGTTTCATTAGATTTAACCAGCTGTAGGTAGAGCCGTATACTCCGCCATCTGGACTGCCGAGGACTCTTCACCAAGACAGGATCCTGATTCTCCTCTCCTTCTAGTTTTCTTCTTCTAACTCTAATTCCAACTCAAGATTTCATATTAATCAAATCATAATCCATCATATATATTCAATATATCATCAAATACATGAAGAAGAGTACAATTTCATGCAGCCATAGTGCAACGAATTCAAGAACAAAAGTAGAATCCTATCTCTTTGGTGTGTGATCTTGCTGAATTTGAGTTTGGATTGAATGGAGCCTTGACAAAACTTGGAGATTTGATAGAGTAGATTGAGAGATGAAGGGAAGAAGAAGGCTAGAGCAAGGGAGAGAGAGAGTGGCGTAAATCAGTTGGGAATGAGGAGGGGAGTCTGACTTAAATACATGGGGGTAGTTGGGATTGTGAGTGTTGATTGGTTGAGATTTTGTGATTGAAGTTCGGCCATGTCTCCCTCTTTTGTGGCCAAATTGCTTTACACATCGTCCTAAAAGTGGGACTCGCTTCCATTCTATCTGAACTCGGAACTCGTCTCGATTCTGCTTAAAGTCAGAACTTGTTCCATTTTACTTAAGCTTGGAGCTGAAGCCGGATGTCGGAACTCGTACCATCTTATTTGTGACGAGGAAATCTTGTCTGGTTTATTACAGACTTGGAAGCAAGGTCGAATATCGGAAGTCATACAGCTTACAATCACATAATCTTGGAACTCCCCATTCAAACTCGGGAATACCAACAGAAATGGAAGGCTCCTGGGAATGAACTCGGATACCGGAACTCGTGTATGACTTGGAAATCAACTCAAAGATTCGAACTCATCCATTGAGTTCAACTCTAAGGCCGGAACTCGTTACATTCAAATCGGACGTCGATACTTGTACCATTGTGTTAAACTACCAACTTGGAGTCAAGTCGGAAGTCGTGGAAATTATTCCAGATGAAGTCGGAAGTCGTAGATTAACGTGAGACGAGCTCGAAAATCGAAAATTTTCCCATTTTATGTGAAATTCGAAGATGAAGTCGGAAATGGAATTAATCAAACTTGGGGATGAAGTCGGAACTCGGAAATCGGGGATGTTACATGCGGTCTAGGTACACTATCTTAAGGTAAGAGAGATTGGGTTGAGGTTAGTATGGACCTCATGGTAAGAAGGATTTGGTAAGCTGGAAGGCCATTTGGCCAAAGGACATGAGCTGAGTATCCAGCACCCGGTGTAGAGTTGACGTCGATGTAGAAGGGAATAAGAGGATCTACTAAGTCATTGCATGCCAGATAGGTTTGATGCAGTAGGATTGGATGAAGTAGGTGAATGAGGATAAACCCCCTCCGATTATAATGGTTAATACCCCGGCTAGCAAGACGGATTAAGTCTTGGAAGGATATCTTATCCTTGAATCACAAGAATTTGATTCATCAGAAAGTGTTAGCAGAAGAAGATTGATGGACTGACAATGACTAATGTTATGCTAGCCGGACTCACAGTTGTGATTCTGGTGATTTTGTGGAGGATATTATGAAAAGGTTAATAGGTTAAAGGAAGTAGTTAAGAGACACGGTGAATGCAAAACATGAGTACCTTGATGAAAGAGAGAAGGTTAATAGACCGGGGGTAATAGACAAGATGTAAAGCAAGGGTAAAGCATGAGTTAAGGAGATGGCTTGAGATTTTGGACAAACCTAAGATCCGAGGGTGATGAAGTGGAGTCTTAATAATTGCGCTAAAGGGAACAATGTTGAGGAAAAGCCAGAAGACCTAATGTTTAAAAGAAGAATCTTTGTTTCAAGTAACAAGAGGAATCTTGAACCCACTTGGGCCTGATAAGAGAAGAGAAAGAAGGATCAGGATGGATACAGATGTTATAGTGCGATTGACTGGGCGAATTAGAAGGGACTGGTGTAAGGAGCTCTACGAATATAACTATTGAAGGCGAGTGTATGCTTAAGTCACTTAACTTTCACGTCATATCCCAAGTGACATTAATAAAAATAAAATGATCAAAAGAGTAATTCTAGGATCTTTTGCGTATGACTTCATCACCTAGAGAGCAGGAATTAGGAGACATAAGACTATGGTGAAATATCAAGGTGTAGGAGATACCTTCTGGTGTGGAATTACATAACTAAAGATTTTATTAGCAGTATTAGAAAAGTGAAGAGTATGGAAAGGAGATAGGGAATTGGCTTGCTTCAGTAGCAACAGGATTGGGAAAGATTATTCCATCTTGAATCAGAGAGGTATTGGGCACTAGTGAGTTCCCAAGGGCATGACGAGAATGTAAGATGGAAGTTGAAGGTCAATCCTTAATGGTATGCCAAAGGTTTGAAATCTCTCACTAGAGTTTTGAGAGATACCTCAGATGGGGGAGAGATAATAGGTTGATAGCAGAATAGGAATGTTCTAGGAGATTAGATAATGACTTCCCCATTGATTAGTGGTGTAGGAAAGAAAAGGAAGGAATTTACTTTAATTGCATGACTAAGCATAATTAAAGTTGGAATAAATCATTCTATGCTAAAGCATGGGTGAATGAGTAGGAGACGAATTCTAAGTGCGCTAGGATATAAGTAATAAGGATCATGAGAAAGGAAGGGAACTAGTTAACTTAAATAGGTAATTGTTGGAAATTGATTGTAGAATTGAAATTCGTAATGGGTTTCAACAAAGGGAAAAGCATATTGGCATGGTTCTTTTGATCAGAATTGATGCACCGAGGGGCTATGATGAGGAATATGATTAAAACCTGATTAATGGTCTGAAGGTTAGAAGTTTGAATGCAGAAATCCAAAAAGTTTAAAGGAGGAAAGTAGTAATCGGTATTAATGAATGGTTGACGCTTGCATGATGTTTAAGGGAAGTGGTTAGTTTAGTTATGCCTCACATCTAGTTAAGGTGGAGAAGGTGTTTGAGGACCTTTAATCTAAACTCCATAATCCTCTTCAAATCCTTTTATGTAATCTTTTGAAGTAGAAGGACTCTGACCTTTAATGCTAGCAGATGTTGGAATCATCGCTTGATACATAGCCCTGACCAGGGTCAATGAGCAACATTTGACAAAGGTTTGCATGAAAACCAATGTCTCAGTTCCTTATACTCTAGTATCAAAGTATAAGGCCTATGCCCTATCCCATCTCTTAAGGGTGAGCTTAAGGAAGGGTTTAGCGAAGAAGTTGAAGGATATAGAAAATGGTACAGGTGTTATAAGTGATGAGCTCTAAGATATAAAGAAAGGCAATGGAGGTTGGGATAATTTCTAGTTGTTTAAGAATTCAGGGATGAAGTCTTTTGAGGGGTGAGAATGTAACACCTCAGCATGAGTTATAGTTACCCCGTATCAGAATTTGAAAAAATTCTGAGTATGAACCCTATGCCTCCTTGGAGGGCTATAGGATTAAGGAATTTTCTTAAGATCAAAAGACCAGGTAATGGTTCCCTAGGCATCAATGAGTTGAAGAGGGATTTTTAAAGAATTTTAGAAAATGGATAACCCCTTCGTTTTCAACCCTTAAGTTTATAAAAATGCAAGTTTCCAGAGAATTGTACTAAAACCCAAAAGTTGGATTCTAATTCCTAAGAATTTTGAATTTTTAGATATTTTTATTATGTCCAAATGGGGGGTATTTCCTTATTTACATTTATGTTTTAAAGTTAATGGAGAGTAAAGTTAAAGAGGACATTATCTTGGACCTAGGAAAGGATTGCAAAAAAAGGAAACCAAGTTTTTGGAGTTGGTAATTGATTATAGAGGACCTGTAATCGATTACAATCCTTTTTGTGAGCTCACGGGTTAAAATTTTTCGGGTGGTAATCGATTACAGGTTTTGGATCTGTGGTAATCGATTACTAGCTCTTTGGCCATGGTAATCGATTACCAGAATTGGTAATCGATTACTAGTTCTTCGTGGTATTTGATTACCAGCCTTTGATAATCGATTACCACAGGCCAATATATAGGCCCGGATGCGTCCCACGCCCTCATTTTCAAATTTCCTCTCTCTCTCTCTCTCTCTAACCCAAACTCTTTCCCTTCTCTCTAAAATCCTCTCTTTCCACTACTCCTCACATTTAATACATCCATTCCACCATTTTCAACTAAATCAACAACAACAACACAATCTTCACTCCCTTTAAACACAAATCATCCATTTAATCCGTTCCTTCTTCTCTCATACTTACTTGGGAGGATTTAAAGTTGGAGGGCATATCTCTATCCATTTCCTCTTCACTCCAATTCTAACAGTAATTCTCATGCCTCATTTCTTCTTCTTCTTAAAAAATTTTAACTCCTTGATTGTTAGTAGAATTCTTGAAATCCTAAGGTTGAGAGATTAGGGATTTATAATATGGAGGTTATTAGTGACCCATAAATGATTAATTTACTGTATTATGGTGTTAGATTATTCCAAGGAATTTCCTTCCAGCTTTGTGGCTCCGGAGAATTAAGATTTCCCTGTGACCGGTGATCTGTGAATAGATAGAATGCTTTTGAATTAATTCTGTTTTAAATTATAATTATTTATTTACTTTAAGAATGCTATTCATGAGTCAATGACGAAAGAAATTCGAATGTGATATGAGATCGATGAATTATGAATATGAAAGAATAGGAAAGCACAGAATAGATCTATCTCGCTACTTGGCGATGAGCGTTAGCCCCGGGTGCACCTTGGATTACGATATCACACGGCGACCCAAGGGGGTGGTGCGTGACGGACATTTCACGGCAATACATATAGTGTGGTGCGTGCCTGAACTTTATGGCCTCTCAAAGGGGGATGTGTGCTTGATTTCGGGATTCACACGAAGGAATGGCCACCTAAGTGTGAATCCTGCCTGTTTATCTTATTAGATATTTCCACTGTTTTCCTTATTTGAATAAAATCGTTTTATACTTATATATACATTGACTCATGAGGTTCAAAAGTATCCTGTCTCTCACAGAATTTCTCAAAACTCATCCTATGTTTATTATATTTTTTTCAGATACAGGTTCAGATTTGGGAGCCGACCCTTCTGCTCAACATGATTAGATTCTTATTTTGGTGAGCCCTCATTAGTAAGGGCCCTGATTTGTAATTCTGTTTTAGTTGTAATCTTAGTATGTAGCTCCATAGTACTACAGGCAGGGTTCGACCCGTGCTAGTGTGTTAATCTTATGAATAGAGAATTGTTTAGACTAAGTTGAATGGATTATTATGTGTTGAATTCTGGATTAAATATGGAAATGTCCTTTGATCTTATGTGATATATATATATATATATATATATATATATATATATATGCTTGATGTGAGTGGATATGTTTGAATAATAATTGTGTTGTATGTTGAGGGGTGCATTATGTAACATCCTCCTAAGTATGGTACTATGCTTAAGTCATAATACCCCACCTAGGAGGTGTTACTGTCACTTAATTGGACCTTGTCTAGCAGCAACCTTTGGCCACCTTCAATCGTACTAGTCAATTCTGCCTCGGAAGACCTTCTTCGGAACTCCTGAACTATTTGGAGATAACACGGAAATAAACATAGGAGTGAGAATTATAAATTCTTAGTAGGATTCATTAAACTACCATAAGCTGTGTGATCGTTATTATCTCCAGCTGCTTAGGTGTATTATGAAAAATGTGAGCATGTTAACTAGACTGTTCAGTTTTATAGTTGGAAAATATATTGTCTGAAGTAGAGTTCATTTTATTCATGCACTTGATTCACATTGGCAATATTTCCTATTTGGAATAATAATCACAGTATAAGTAGATAGAACAATATCAACCTCAATAAAACATGGGATATAATTATGCAAATAGTCATACTTGAATTCATGCAAATGCACTGGTATTTTTCTTTAACTTTCTTTGCTTTCTTTTCTTGGCATATCTAGGCGTTACGTGTCGCCGTCCCTAGAGTGCTTGCATATGTTTTAATCTTTAGTCTTTACTGCCCTTGGGTAGTCTAATCTAAGAGTGAGATCAACTCGTGACCGTTGTCACACAGAACTAACCTACAAGGGGATCCACGTGCCTCAAGTCTTGGAGAGATCTCATTTTGGCCACGTACATCTAAATTGAAGGGATATCTCCTGGTCACGTGCCTCAAGAATAGAGGGATCTCAGTTTACCACTTGCCTTCAATATAGAGGGATCTCATCTAACCACGTGCCTCCAAGGTAGAAGGACCTCATGGTTTTATACTGCCTTCACAGGGAGGGACCCCATTAACCACCTCAAAGTAAAGGGACCCAATCTTATCTTACTTAACTGCCTTCACAAGTAGGGATCTCATAACTGCCTCCAGGTGAAGGGATCCACATTTAATATATTCATATCCTTTCATTCTCATACATAATCATGCATAGACATGTTGAATGCACTCATGCATATGTTTCATGGCTTACTTTTATATATCATTGAATACATGATTTCCACATACATATTCATAATATATAAATGCTCATAACCTCCTTACAATTCTACCGAAAATTCGGCAGCATAACGGATCAGATCCGTTTTCCCATGAATAGTGCTAGTTTCAAAAGACAGTCAATCACAATAAGAGATCAAATATAATGCATTAATCTTGCAAGCACCAACATGGAATTGCATTACTTAGACTTTAATTGAACTCATATATGCATTAAGGTGCCAAATCCTTTAATTTTGGAAATCTTGTTCATATTCTTCAACTTTGCCCGTTTTTAGAAATTAAGCCTTAAATTTATTTTAACTCATTTAGACTTGAATTTTTGATATGTTGAAGTGTTATGTGTCTATTTTATAACCTCTTTGGTCCCATCTAATTTTGATAAATGTAGCTCAAGTTATTTAAGTTTTATCTCGGCCTGCCCTGTAACTAGCTAGAATTGCACACTTAAAAGTAAAAATCCACTAAAAATCGAAAACCAGTTCAAATCATATGAAATTGATATCATATTAAATCTGATAGGACAAGCTTTCATCTACAAGAAGTTTCATTTCATTTGCTTTAGTAGAGTTTGAGTAATAAGCCTCGAAATTTGACTTTTCTGAACTGGCCTCTTTTGGCTCAGTTTGGACATAGGGCAAATTCCTCGAACCACTGGGAGCAAACGGGACCGTATCTCACTCGAAAATTTTTATGGTATATTCTCCTATGTGTAAGATTTCTAAAAAAGTTAGTTTCATTCAATTTCAAGTTGTATAGGGCAAGTTTTGCCCTAAATAACCTAGTTTGCCTAGAATCAAACTCAAAAACCTAGGTCAAACTTAAAAAATTCATATCTCTATCAATACTAATCCAGCGGCCTTATAATATATATGTATGGAAATCCCTAAATGTATAGTTTCATATAAAAATAGTTTCATCAAATTTAAACGGCTTTAGGTGATGTTGTACACTCCGCCGTATGGACTACCGTAGGATTTTTCATCCTAGCCAATTCTGTTTCATTTCTTTCTTGAGATTTTCTTAATTCTTCACCCCTAACCAAAAGTGTCTTTGTTACATTAGCCATAACCAATCATATAACCAACATATATCATCATAGCAAGGAGAGCAATAAGAATATTAATCAGTCCTAACATCAATAAAACTCAAGAAAAGTTGATGAAATTCTACCTCTAGATTGTTGTATATGTTGGCTAGGTGAAAGTTTTGATGAAGAAGATGGATAGGGCTTGAAGATAGAAGAGGAAGAAGATAGAATGGAGGAGAAGGCAGCTACAGCTTTGGTCGCCCAAAAATGAGAGAAAGAAGGAAAATATTGAAATTATATAGAGCTAGGTAATTGAATATCTCAAATCCTATTGGTTGCCACATGAGTGGTAATGAGATGAGCTAAGTTTCCTCATTCTTTTGTGGCTGAGTGGCTCCAACCTTAGGAAATGAAGTGGCTAAATTTTTAGCCATTAAACTTAGGGTTTTGATGTAATAAATTTGGTTATTCGGTCCTGATAGTTTAAAATACCAAATTATACCCGATTTTCTCTAAACCGGCAAAACGATTATGAAGAATTTTATGAGGTTCACTATATTTCTATTTTAATTGTTTCTAATCCAATTCTCTCTAATTAACATCTATTTAACTCTTAATTAACCTTTCACTAACGTCTAATTAATTCTACATATTCAATAAAGTTAGATAAATCAATTAATAACGTATATTAAACTTAGCGTAATTTCGGACATTATATGAAATAATTTCTCACAGTATTTTACATAACAATCTAAATTTTCTTTAGTCCTAGTATTTATAGTTCATCCTTATTACTCTTATTTTTCTAATAAATTGATTAAAAACACAAATCAATTGCACTATTTGTTTGGAATTGTTATCTTTTCGCTTTTTCGTAAATCCCTTAATATTTTTTGTTTGGTTTCTGTAACTAATGGCATTCTCGTAATTATGGGCAAATCTGGGGGTATCCCGCATCATTTCACATGTGGGCACCTCCGTGGCCCAATTGGCTGAGAATTTAGTTTTTGCGTTTCCATTACGTGATTTTGCTTCATTTAAAACCCTATTCTACTAATTCTATTGATCTCAGGACTTAAATGTTATTTTCTAAAAAGTTAGGGGCAAGGTTGTGAATAATAAAAGTTTGCCCAAGGACATTTTTATCATTTCCTATTATGTTATATGGGGATGTTACACATTCTGAGAATGCCTGGATCCCTGATAGAAGAGTGTGGTTGTTGAAATTGCAGGACGAGTACTTGTATTTGGGAAATATCCTAAATACAGAGGAAACTCTATCGAAATTTTTGTGAAAACCTTGATGTTTAAGGCTTGCTAGGGAGCGTGCTCTCTAAGTGCTGGTCACGGCCTATGTTAGGTCGTGACAACTATTTATCTTTCAAGTGAAGTCATACTTCACATAATGGTTTCTTATACTTATTTCTTACTTCATCTTAAATGAAGTATTTATTTATCCCTTCTTATATATTGGGCCTTAATTATCTCAAGATTAAGTATTAATTATCTTTCCCTCTTACATTGTCACTTTAAAAATGATCATGGTTAGAATCTTAACTTCTATAATTACCATGTAACTTACTAGATCTCTTATCTACACATTTTGAGAGTTAGATTTAAAACTTTTAATACTTTATTTTCCCATTTCTTCTTACTATGGTTGAATCCTAAAATAGAGTTTTTTAGCCAAAATTTTGTCTTCAAATCTTTTTATCCCCTTGAGAAAGTACACAAGTGATTCCTAAGTTCATGGTATGGCCATTGGAGCCCTAATCATATTTCTATTCCGAAGGGATTTCAATATCCCTCTAGTCCTTTGGGTCATGACAAAGCATGCCTACACTCATGAACCCAATAACACCATGTGCTCACAATCATCAATAAGTGATTTTTATTCTAAAAACTTTATAATCGAAAAGTTTTATTCTTTAAGAAAATTTGAACCTTTACTTAGTATTGTATTTTGATGAAAACAAAAATAAACCTTTTAGGAGACATAACATAGGGTGCTACTTTTTGAGGCCCAAGAAGCAAACTTTTCAAACTTTTATGTTAAGGAATGTTCATAGTTACATCAAAATCACGTTATGAGTGTAAAAAGAGAAACTTTTTAATTGTAAGAATATCATCTTAAAAGAAGAACAAAACTTGAACATGACAACACAAGAAATGCATATTTCTTTTTCATCAAACCAAACGATCACCAAGGGCATGTAGATCACTTGAAAAGATAAAAGATTTTACGGCATGAAAAAAAGAGCTTTTTAGCAACGACATGAAAACCTCATGGACAAGATCAAGGTGCAAACTTTTCTCAAAAAGAAAAAGAAACTTTTCTCTAGTTACCACTTCGATCTCTTGGCCATGGTGAGAGCCAAAGCTTCAACATTTCTTGAATAACAAAAGAAGAAAGTAAGGAACCACTACTTACTCATCATGGGCGAAACCATATAGGTGCCAAGTTCCAATTTTTATCTTGCTTTACTTCTTGTTTCTACTTGTTTATAGTTTATTCAAGACTTATGAACATAGATCTAAGCTTAAAAGTGTTGATTTTATGAAATAAGTGATAAAGTTCAGAACCTTCTCTATATTTGAGTTTTAAATACCACTTTTACATGGTCACTTTGCAACATCCCATCAATCATACTAAAAAAAGCAACTTTTTTGTGAACATAAACATAAAAGTGAAGAATAAACTATAGAATCACTCAAATACTTAAGAAAGGTGCAATCTTTAGAATCTTTTTAAAAGGTAAAAACAAGAAATATGCCAAAAACACCATAACCATGGCTAGCGCTAGGAGCTCTTGACATGAAAGTGAGTAAAAGTGAAGACTTTACTAATTTTTTTCCAAAATATTGATATTATAAGAGACAAAGCTCGAGGCTCCAAGTCATGAACAAGCTTGGGCTCTCATGGCTTGTCTTAAGAGAAAATGAAAATAGATAGAGAATCCTACCACAAGATGATGATCTAGATAAGAAAAGGTTGGATCTTGAAGCGAAGGAATCTCTTCGTTGCTCCTTGACAAGCTCACGGTTTTGGGCTCTTTGAGGGAGGTGAGACTTTGCTTCCTTGCTTAAGTGAGGATGTGTTTGTGAGAGCTAAAAGTTATAGCTCTTACAAGGCTAAGTGGCGTTGGCTATGGAAGTTGAGAAAGAAAAAAGAAGAATAGAGGAGATGAAGAAGATGAAGAGAGTTCTCTTCCTTGGGGTTGAGAGAATATGAGAGTGTGTCTTAGAGAGTGTGAAGTAAATGAAATAAAATGTGAGTGGGTGTGTTTTGGGGGGTTGGCCATAGCTTCTCGTTAGGGTTATGGGGAGATATTTTTCTTTTCGTTGTAATTATGGGGACAAAATGGTTAATTAAAGGCTTTACTTTAGACAAAACCTAGTACTTTTCTTACATAAAGCAACATTGTCTTTTACTTTTTTACTTTGGTGACATCATCAATGCTTTATTATCTAGTTGACTTAATTTAAATTTTAATGATGTGATTAAGTGTTTTTGCTACTTAATTAACTTAATTAATCAAGGATAAGTGATTAACTCATATTATCATAATTAGCATAATTAAATTTTTAATTATGCTTAATTTCCTTTAATTAAGCTCAATTAAGCTAATTATTAGTGATTAGTGTTTAATTAGGCTCTTAAAAGTTTGATTTGATTAATTAGAAATTCTCTAACTTAATTAAGCATTCTCCTAATTTTTCTCTTCATATTACCTTTTTTATCCTTTGATTAAGCCTTTATTGTTTAATTCTTTATTAAGTGCCTAATTACTCGTAGTCACTAATGTCACGACCCAACTAGGATCGTGACCGGCGCATAAGGACACATCTCTAGCAAGCCTATATTAAACCATTTCTAAGGAAAATCGGGTAAAGTTTCCTATGTATTTAGGACTATTCCCAAATGAGGATTCTCTACCTGCACAAACAGTGCAATCACACAAAATTATTGGGGATCCAAGCATTCTCTGAATGCACCCCGCAAAAGAGTGTAAAACACAATCATGCTTATGAAAATATGAATACAAATCCATAGCCATTACTAATCAAACTGATCATAACTAAAATAACTACACTTTCATTACAATACATAAACCCATACAGGAAGGACCCTGCCTATAGGCTAATGGAGATTACTAGGATTATATATATAATTGTATACAAAGCAATATGAATCTCCACGTGGATAACCTTTGACAGCCACACAAACAAGGGTGTGGAATTATATAAATGCCCAATGACTTCAGCTGGTCAAGGACACAGAAGCATAGCTTATACCTGTCTAAAAACATGAAGAGAAAGAAAGAGCGAGTCATATAGACTTAGTGAGAGATAATATACCTATAAAAAGAGTGGAACAAGCTTTAACATTAACTTTTAGCCAAAGTATAACTTATAAAACCTCTTTCAAACCTCATACCTCATTTCATAGTTAAAATGCATTGTCTATAGATGAAATACCATAAACATTTCCTATAAAACATAACTGATACATATATATATATAATCTGTCTTTAAAACATCTATAACTGATTAAATCACCGTTTTAAATTCAAATGGATATAAACTCCTTGTAAATATATATAAGCATACTACATTTAGAATTTACTGTGCATAAGGCTGGAAATGCTTTCTTATAACATAGAAAGCAAATACTATTTCAATACAATAAATGAGCCTAAGGAAGGATCCTATTTTAGAAAATAGCTGCTTGACTGGGCAACCCCAACAACCTGTCCCCAGCAGTAAATAACTGATCTCACACCTGGGC
Organism: Pterocarpus macrocarpus; assembly: GCA_031439585.1. NCBI lineage: Eukaryota > Viridiplantae > Streptophyta > Magnoliopsida > Fabales > Fabaceae > Pterocarpus > Pterocarpus macrocarpus. Next base: position 13,440,523 of record CM062516.1, on the reverse strand, counting down.
ATGTATATATCTTATAAGGTACTCACACTTGCTGGGTCTTCGCCATGCCTTATATGAGCCCTGCTAGCTAAGCTATTCGAGGTGCACCAAGGCTAATGCTACTGCCATTAGCAAATAGTTTCTGTTCTAGTTTCCTTCCCTTAAGAAAACCTTTGCTTCTTTCTAAATTCTTGTCACTAAAACTTTTCTTTAGCTTAAAGCATATACATCTTACTCATAACTAAAAATGTATAATAAGATTCAAGAATTTTCCGTATTCTCAGCAAATATAACTATTAGGCTTTCCGAATATTCAAAATAACTATACTATCAACATAGTTCCAAAGTATAATACTTTCAAATCCTTTAAGCATCTAGAGTTTTTCCATAAAATATTAAATTTAAACTATCTCTTGAAATCAAGTCACTCAAACATTTCTAGTAACATGAAAACTTCTTCTCTTTCGATCAAATCATTCAAATACCGGAAATCAACTTTCAAGGTAGCTTGTCCCACGACTACACATAAACACATAAATTCATACATATGCTTAACTAACATACTTGTTTTGAATATTTACATAAACATAAATACATACATATAAGAATGCTACACATTACCTTTGAAAAGTCTTATGGGGCATTCAATACCATACTATCTCAACCTTTAACATTGAATAGCTTAAATCAGAAACATAATATTTCTAAAATTCATACATATACTTAAAATATGCTATAAATATATTATCAACTCACTATTCAAGCTCAGAAGGGAATGAGCTCCAGCTCTACAAAGCCTCGGAGCCACTAGAGGATCCCGGAGAGTGTTTAGCATGACAAATACATATATTAGACTTCCACCACTTAACTATTATAAAAATTTACTAGGATTAACCTCATAGGGATAAAACTCCGAACTTCTAGAACCCTAACCCTCCCTTCATAAACTTAAATATGGAATTCATTGAAAAACTAGTTAATGTATGGTAAAATGAGGAAAGTTAAGCTCAATAATTACCTTAGAGTGTAGAGGAAGGTGGTAGAGCGCGAGAAGAATGGTAAGTTTCCTTCCACCATGATTTTCTCTCTCTAAAACGAAGAGAGAGAGAAAGAGCTCCAAGAGAGAAACTCCCAAACTAAGATGATGATGATGATGATGATGAATTTGGTGGTAGATTGAGTAAAAATTGATAAAAGGTTAGTAGGTTTCATGTAGAGGGAGAGAAGAAAGAAAGGGAAAGAAGAAGGAGACAGAGAATGGTGAAGAATGGGGAAGAAGGGGATGAATTCTTCTTTTAATCTCATCCAGCAGGTGCTTAGGCATTGCGGCTTAGCCGCTTGAGTGCCTGCTTGCCTGAAATAGCCAAATCTTACAGCACAGCCAGCACCTGGGTGCTGGCCTTGGGCGCCAGTCCAATTTTTTTTTTTCTTCATTTACACCTCTCAAATATCATCATATACTTATTTACATGTCCTCATTTATTTTTACTCTCCATTAACTTTAAAACATAAATGTAAATAAGAGAATACCCTCCATTTGAATTTAATAAAAATATTGTAAAAATCAAACTCCTTAAGAATCAAAATCCAACTTTTGGCTTTTAGTACAAACTTCCGAAAACTTGCATTTTCTTAAACTTCAAGGTTGAAGACGAAAGGGTTAATAACTTCAAAAAATTCGTTGAAAATCGCTCTTCAATTTTTTGATATTTAAGGAAAAATTACCAGGACTTTTGACCCCATGAAAATGTCCTAATCATATAGCCTTCCAAGGAGGCCTAAGGTCCAGACTTGGAACTTCGTAGGGTCCAATAGGGCAGCGCATCACGATTTATGTATTCCTATACCTAGTTATTACAACTGAGGTAATTTAGCATAAGGGAAAATCGAGGATGTTACATAGTGTCCATGGTTTTGATCTTGGATCAGGGGACGCCCTGGTAGAGAGTCTTGGCAGATCATGATAGGATTGAGTAGAGGCCACTAGAAAGAAAATGGCAAGCGGAAAGACTCGTAAAGTACAAAGGAAAAAGTGCATCTTGTATAATATCTTTACTTTTCATCTTCATTATGCATTTGCCTATTACTATATCTCATATTTATCATTCACATGATATCTATTTATTATTTGTCTATGTAATTATTAATTTTATGTATTGCAATTGTATGATGTCTGTTATTTTATTTTTAACTCTACTTATACAAACCTCAAAGTTTTGGGATGCCTGCCAGTGTAACGTCCGAAAGATTTTATCGTTAACAACTGAGTTGTTCGATTTTATCGAATAAGTGAGTTTAATCAGAATCTGATTAGACATTTACTTAAAGCCAATTAAATGTGATTTAGACGGATTAGGCTTGATGGAATTAGATTAGGAGTATAGAAAACCCCACAGAAAATTTTCGAGCCAGTTTACCGATTTAAGGGAAATCGGTAAAATTTCGGTATTTTAAACTGTCGGAATTGGACCAGTAGAATTTTTCTATGAGTGTCTTAGAATCAACGGCTAAGATTTAGCCAAATAACTCCCTCAAGTGGCGCCTTAACAGCCCTTGATGATGGGAAGCTCAATCAAAATTAAGACCAAGGTTGAATCCACCAATCACAACCAAGCATCTCCAAATATCTTCACCTTTTTTTTCTTTTCTCCTTATCAATTTTTGGCCACTCTTCCAGCAACTGAAGCTCTTCTCTTTCTCTCCTCTTTGCTCTCATTTCTACTTCATTTTCATCTATCTTCAAGTCTCATCCCAAGTAACCACCATCAAAGACACAAAATCAACACAAATTGCATAAGACAAGGTAGAAAATCCTACTTCTCTTCTTGTTTTCTCTGATTTGGGGCTGCATGGTGAGTATGTTCAATCTGAAGTATTGATGTTATATAGAGTGATGATGATGGTTTATGATTAATTTTGCATGTATGTGGTGATCAAAACCGAAATTGATAGCAAATGGCTTGAAAAGGGGAGGTAAGCCTAGAAACTGGTTAGGGTTTCCCTCGGCGGTCCATACGGCGGAGTGTACGGCTCCGCCTACTGCCATTTAAATTTGATGAAACCATTTTTATATGAAACTAGACACCCAGGGCTTTCCATACATATAAAATATAAGCCATTGGATTAGTATAGAGTTAGTTATGAATTTTTGAAGTTAGACCTAGAAATCTAGGTTTCTACCCAGGCAGCATGGGTTGAGAAGGGTGTAACTCACCCTACACAACTCCAAATTGAGTGCAACTAAAGGTATTTGAAAGTAAACACATAGGAGAATGTCCCATAAAAAGCTTCAAATTTGATAAGGTCCCATTTGTTCCCAGTAAGTTGAGAAAGTTGCCCTATGTCCAATCCGAGTTAGAACAGGGTAGACCAGTAAGGTCAAGTTCTAAAGCCTATAACTCAAATTATACTCATCCAAATGACATGAAACTTAATTCATTTGACAGCTTGTTCTGTTAGCTTTACATGGATATAAATTTCGCATGATTTCACTTGCATTTCTATTTTTAGTGAATTTTCTCCCGTAAGAGTGCCACTCGGGTTAAAAGCAAGACAAGTCTCAAAGGAATTTGAGTTAACGTCAGATGTCGGGACTTAGGGAATAAGAAGCTAGGTCGGTACACTTAGCATCGGACTTAATGTCAGAAGTCGGGACTTAGGGAATAAGAAGCTAGGTCGGTACACTTAGCATCGGACTCTAGACTTAGTAAATAAAGGGCTAGGTCGAGAATGTTGGAAGCCGAAGTCGGGACTCAGTAAAACAGAAAGCTAGGTCGGGAGTGGGTAAGGATGAATCCGGAAATGTATACTTAAGGTTGGACTTGGAGGGGCTCACTTAGTGATTGAACTTGGGCATAGTGAATAGGAGTCCCTAACGGGTACGTTTTAAGGCTGTATTCAGAACTCAGTAGAGAGCTAGATCGGATATATTGATGTCAAACTCAGGATTCAGTACATTAGGGAGCTCGGGATTTAGAAAACATATCTATCGAAGTCTCAAAAGACCAATGGTGGAATAAGGTCAGAAGTCGACCAACTCGGAAATCGGAAATGATGTAACCTCGGGAGACCGAACATAGTATAAGGAAATCGGAACCTAGGTAAGGTCGGAACTCAGAACACGTTGGATATTGAAAGTCGAATTCGGGAACCTTAACAAAAATTAAAAGCCTACAAGCTAGATTGATACTTGAGACTTTAAATCTTGCACTTATCAGCATTGTTATATTCTTGATATGAAAATGATGTCTTATATGGAGTTTACTATTTGACTTAAAAGTACTGGTTGTCTGGCACTATTCATGGGGAAGTAGACTTGATCTGTTATGCTGCCGAAATTTCGGTAAGAAGTTCATATGTTGTGAAAATTTATGATAGCTTGAGTACATTATATTTAAAGAATCAAGCTAGATGTGCATTCATTTCATGATATTATAAAGGATTCCACATCACTTGGGCCAGCCTCGGAATAAATTAAGGGGAATAAATCAGTGGAAAGGTCTGGAAAAGTAAACCTGGCCATCCTGTATAGGAATGAGCTTGGTCCTGAAAAGCGGACTATTACCCAGGAGTATATGGCCAATGACTCCCAGGGGACCAAGGATGGAAGTAAGTCCTAATAGGCGAAAGCCTCCAATAATAAGATGCATTTTCTAATTGCACATGCATATGTATAGTGTAATATTTCCCTATTGATTGTTCTAGATCCCTGTTTACTATTCTTAACATGCTACTATTCCACCATGATTACTGTTTGAGTACATTAGTGTATCTGTTAACTAAAATTGAATTTGTTTTGGTGTATGCTTTACAAACAAGTATTTAAGTTGAATATTATTGTTTTATGATACTATTTGAAAAATATTGCACGACCGAAACAACTGAGGATGACAGCGATGATAGATGTATAGAAGTTAGGAATTCCTACTGAGAAATATTCATTTCTCACCCTATTGTATGTTCCGCGTCATTCTCAGACCATGGAGCACGCAACGACCGGGGTGCTATTCATTGAGTTCCCTGAGCTACATATACACTTTGACCCATTTTTGGATTCTGTATATATCTCTGACCGATGTCAGTTCCGCCTCTACTTCTTTTTCCAGTGAGATTTCGCCGTCCCATTTATGCACCCTCTCTTTGATCCTGCTGTCCCATACATTGCCATACCCCTCCACATGGCCCATCCATTTCCACCACCATCGGCAAAGACCAGACTCAGCGGCCTCGGTTCCCATGCCCCCCTGCTTCACCACCGTAGCCGATGTCGTCGGCCTCGATCTTGGAGGAGGATCCGTCAGAGGCGGCTAGCTCTTCTTCATCGTCCTCTACTCTCAGTGCCGAACACCCTCCAGCGGACGCCGCCATGGTGAACGGGTTCCTTTCAGCAGATTCTGTCTAGATAGCGTGCATACTATAATAGGGTTAGATGTACAAAATGACCCTCTTTTGGCAGTCTAGGTCATGGGTGGATGGGTAGATGTTAGGAGATGTACATGAAATGTCCCATGGGGACCACTTGGGGTGCTGTTCATAGAATTGGCCGTTTCATTTTGATTTAGTGGCCTCATTTTGTCACCATGTATCATTTTGACAAACTTTAAAATCAAATATCTATGTATATGTTTATGATGCCTTTTGCAGAAGTTCTGTCCTTATTGTATTTTTATTTATGTTATGTTATTTACAGTATACTGATTAAATAGTATTTATTCCGCTGTCACGCAGGAAATTTTATTATGCGATTAAGTATTCTTATGCAAGTGATTAATACTAATACAGAAAATAGAATTTAACCAGTATTACACGTAATCGCTCATCAGATAATTTATTATGACTTAAGCATAGTACTTTGTCTGGTAAGGTGTTTCATTTTTGGTATTAGAGCAGTTTGTCTTAATATAGGCCTGAGGATTGGACTGACTATACTTCGGATATGCTCTGTATTTCTTAGATATTATTATGTTCTGAGTCTTGTCCATATGGATAGAATGTATGTGAGGGAATTTGCCTAACTGTATACTATTATTTAGTAGCACACCGAACTTAGTATTGAGCCCGATCAACTTAATTACTCTTGTTTTGTGTGTTCAGAACTTGATGGCTTCGGGAAGGCGAGATAGGCCGTGAACTTCTCCAGCCCAGGAGGAATCTACAGAGTTCGTGGATACGATGCGAGAGATGGCGCACGTTATGCACGAGCAGGTAGCTGTGGCGACTCAAATAATGGGCCAACTAGGAAGGTGGCCAGAGGTGGATTGTGGTGGAAATCATAATGGCCCTGGAATGGATCTGGAATACCTTAAGTTTGCTGAGTTTCGGAAGGCTAACCCACCCAGTTTCAGGGGAGCCTTTAACCCAGATAAGGCAGATGATTAGGTTAAAGCTATGGAAAAGATTTTCTCCAGGTTAGATTGCATAGACCGTCAGAAGGTGACTTTTGCCACCTATATGTTAGAAGCCGATGCAGAATTTTGGTGGAATGGTGCACGACGATTATTAGAAGGATCCCAGATAGATATTACTTGGGACGTATTCAAAGATGCGTTCTACCAGAAGTATTTCCCCGCATCTGTCCGCAATGCCAAGGAGTTGGAGTTCATGCACCTCCGTCAAGGGAATAGTAGCGTGTCGGAGTACATTGCTAAATTTGAGGAATTGTGCAAATTCTCTACTATTTATCAATGGAGCCCTGACGAAGCATGGAAATGCATGAAATTTGAAGGTGGACTGAGAAAAGATATCCTTGCCACTATAGGACCAATAGAGATCAGAGACTTCTCTACCTTGGTGAACAAGTGCCGCCTAGTGGAGGATTATAATAAGAAGTTAGTTGTTGCCAGGTCATCCGGTAACAACTTCAAGAAAGGGTTCGCTCCGCAAGGCCCAAGGTTCAAGCCCAACTTACAATAGCAGAGAAAGTTTCAGCCGATGAACAACTGAGGCAAGCAACCTCAAAGGTCTTTTAGGAACTAGACTTGCACCCAATGTGGCAGAAATCATGGCGACCGCCCCTGCTTGACAGGTCAAAATGTCTGCTTTGGATATGGCAAACCAGGCCACAGAATCTATGAATGCCCTGCCAGGAATCCTCAATCGACTCCTAAGCCACAACGCCAAGGGAGGGTTTTCACTATGGATGCACAGGAGGTCAACAAGTCAGGGGATTTGATTCAAGATACGTGTGAAGTGAACAGTAAGACCTTAACCATTTTGTATGATTCAGGTGCATCTCACTCCTTCATCTCTCATGATTGCATGATAGCCTTGCAGCTACCTATTTCTAAATTACCCTATGACTTGTTAGTTTCTACTCCTACAAGTAAACCTGTTAGGACCAATCATATTTGTATGAATGTCCCTTGTCAGATAGGAGGTCAAACTTTTTCGGCTAATTTAATTCGTCTTCCCTTGTCGGGACTTGACATCATTTTGGGTATGGACTGGCTCTCTGCCAACCAAGCCCTGTTAAATTGCTCAGATAAATCCATTACACTCCCCCCCGTTTCATCTTCTGAATCAGTGATCCCTGTAAGTCTTTATTTAAATTCCTTAATAATGCACCCTTGTGGGAATAGAGGTCAAGGGTATATTTTCTTATCAACCAGTACAACAGATATTGATCAGGAGTTAAACAATATTCTAGTTGTTAGGGATTATCCTGATGAATTTCCTGAAGATATTCCTGAGTTTCCTCCTGAAAGAGAGATTGAGTTTAACATTGAACTAGTGCTAGGAGTGGGACCAATATCTTTAGCGCCATACCGCATGTCACCCTTAGAACTAACCGAACTTAAGGGCTAGATTGAAGAACTCCTGAAGAAGGAATTTATTAGGCTGAGTGCATCACCGTGGGGAGCCCCAGTCCTGTTAGTTAAGAAGAAAGATGGAGGCATGCGACTATGTGTAGATTATAGGCAGTTGAATAAGGCGACTATCAAGAACAAGTATCCGTTGCCAAGGATTGATGATCTTATGGATCAACTGCAAGGGGCTACTGTATTGTCCAAGATTGACCTACGATCTGGATATCATCAGATTCGGGTTTGAGAAAAAGATATCCCAAAGACGGCATTTCAGACTCGTTACGGACATTATGAATATACTATGATGTCCTTCGGATTGACGAATGCACCGGCAATATTCATGGATTACATGAATCGAATATTTAGACCATATCTCGATAAATTTGTGGTGGTATTCATTGATGACATACTTATCTACTTGAAGATAGAATAGGAGCACGCAGACCATTTGCGATTGGTTCTGCAAATTCTAAGAGAAAAGAAACTTTATGCTAAGCTATCCAAATGTGAATTTTGGATGGAAGAAATAAAATTTCTTGGCCATGTGGTATCCCATGGGGGAATTTCAGTGGATCCCAGTAAGGTAGAAGCAGTATTAAACTGGAAGCGACTAATGACAGTTACGGAAGTCAGAAGTTTCTTAGGGTTAGCAGGATACTACAGGAGATTTGTTAAGAACTTCTCTCAAATAGCTCTACCCTTAACAAAGTTAACCAGGAAGAACACCCCATTCGAATGGACACCCGAGTGCAAGCAGAGTTTTCAAGAATTAAAGGAAGGGTTGACAACAGCCCCAGTACTTATTTTACTCGATCCTCATGGATCATTTGACGTGTACTGTGATGCTTCTAAGAAAGGATTAGGGTGCGTGTTAATGCAGAACAGGAGCGTTGTAGCGTATGCTTCCAGGCAATTGAAGACCCATGAAAGAAATTATCCCACACATGATATCGAGCTAGTAGCGATAGTATTTGCCTTAAAGATGTGGAGACACTATCTCTACGGAGTGAAGTTTGAAGTATTTTCTGATCACAAAAGCTTGAAATACCTTTTTGATCAGAAGGAATTGAACATGAAGCAGCGAAGATGGATGGAGTTTCTCAAAGATTACGAGTTCGACTTAAAGTACCATCCAGGCAACGCAAATGTAGTGGCAGATGCCCTAAGCAGAAAATCCTTAACAGTGGCGTGGATGATGATCAAAGAAGCAGAACTTATAGAAAGCTTCCAAACCCTCAACTTGGGAATCTCTGTAACTCCCAATGCCATTCAATTACACCAATTTAAGATAACTAGTACTTTTAAAGACCAAATCCAACAAGCACAACAAAGGAGTGATGACTTCCAGCATACAGTGCGACTGGTACAATCCGGCAAACTAACAGGATTTTCCCAAGACGCAGACGGAATATGGCGATATCATGGGAGGATATGTGTACCTAAGGAGGACAACCTCAGGAGGAAGGCCTTGGAGGAAGCCCATAAGAGCGAGTTTACTATACATCCTGGCATTAACAAGATGTACCAAGACCTCAAGAAGATATTTTGGTGGCCAGGCCTTAAAACAGATGTGGCCAATTTTGTGAATAAATGTTTAACTTGCCAGAAGGTGAAAATAGAGCATCAAAAGCCGGCAGGGACATTACAACCCTTAGAGATTCCAGAATGGAAGTGGGAGAGCATTTCCATGGATTTCGTGATGAGTTTACCAAGAACCCCCTCAGGATATGATGCCATATGGGTCATAGTGGATAGACTAACCAAGTCTGCTTACCCATTCGAGCGAATTTTCCTCTAGAAAAGTTGGCTCAACTATATATCCAAGAAGTGGTACGGTTACATGGTATTCCTTCAACAATCATCTCCGATCGAGATCCAAGGTTCACCTCACGATTTTGGGGAGCGCTCCAGAAGGCATTCGGCACTAGGTTATGTCTAAGCACTGCATATCATCCACAATCAGATGGTCAAACAGAATGAACGATTCAGACTTTGGAAGATATGTTGCGGGCATACATTCTGGAACAACAGGGGACTTGGGATCGATACTTACCATTAGTCGAGTTTGCCTACAACAACAGTTACCATGCTAGCATTGGCATGGCTCCATATGAGGCTTTATATGGCCGGAAGTGTCAATTTCCTCTATGTTGGTACGAATCAGAAGAACATAATCTCCTAGGTCCGGAACTAGTCAGATAGACAACGGAGCATATCAAAAGGATTAGTAGCAGAATACTTGCAGCTCAGAGCCGTCAGAAGAGCTACACGGATGTCTGGAGGAAACCCTTGGAATTTCAAGAAGGAGACCACGTGTTTCTAAAAATCACATCCACAACTGGAATAGGTAGAGCCATTAAAGTCAAAAAGCTAAGCCCTCACTTTATAGGTCCCTTTCAAATTTTAAAGCGAATCGGGCCAGTTGCCTATCGAGTTGCTTTACCTCCATATTTGTCAAATCTTCATGATGTTTTCCATGTCTCTCAACTCAGAAAATATCAGCCTGATCCTACTCACTTTCTGGAACCTGAATCAATCTAGTTAAGGGATGACTTAACTTTCCATGTACCCCCCAACACGGATAGTGGACAGGAACATCAAACACCTTCGGAACAAAGCCGTACAGCTGGTAAAAGTGGCATGGGGACACGAAGACTCAACAGATTGTACGTGGGAGTTAGAATCTGATATGAGGAGAGAACATCCCGAATTATTCTCAGGTACTAAATTTTGAGGACAAATTTTTTTTTTAGGAGGGTAAAAATGTAAAGTCCAAAAGATTTTATCGTTAACAACTGAGTTGTTCGGTTTTATCGAATAAGTGAGTTTAATCAGAATCTAATTAGACATTTACTTAAAGCCAATTAAGTGTGATTTAAATGGATTGGGCTTGATGGAATTAGATTAGGAGCATAGAAAACCCCACAGAAAATTTTCGAGCCAGTTTACCGATTTAAGGGAACTCGGTAAAATTTTGATATTTTAAACTGTCGGAACCAGACCAGTAGAATTTTTCTATGAGTGCCCTGGAATCAACGGCTAAGATTTAGCCAAATAGCATTCTCAAGTGGTGCCTTAACAGCCCTTGTTGATGGGAAGCTCAACCAAAATTAAGACCAAGGTTGAATCCACCAATCACAACCAAGCATCTCCAAATATCTTCACCTTTTTCTCCTTTTCTCCTCATCAATTTTCGGCCACTCTTCCAGCAACTGAAGCTCTTCTCTTTCTGTCCTCTTTGCTCTCATTTCTACTCCATTTTCATCCCTCTTCAAGTCTCATCCCAAGTAACCACCATCAAAGACACAAAATCAACACAAATTGTATAAGACAAGGTAGGAAATCCTATTTCTCTTCTTATTTTCTCTGATTTGGGGCTCCATGGTGAGTATGTTCAATCTGAAGTATTGATGTTATATAGAGTGATGATGGTGGTTTATGATTAATTTTGCATGTATGTGGTGATTAAAATCGAAATTGATAGCAAATGGCTTGAAAAAGGGAGGTAAACCTCGAAACTGGTTAGGGTTTCCCTCGACGGTCCGTATGGCAGAGTGTACGGCTCTGCCTACCACCATTTAAATTTGATGAAACCATTTTTATATGAAACTAGACACCTAGGGCTTTCCATACATGTAAAATATAAGGCTATTAGATTAGTACAGATTTAGTTATGAATTTTTGAAATTAGACCTAGAAATTTAGGTTTCTACCCAGGCAGCATGGGTTGAGAAGGGTGTAACTCACCCTACGTAACTCCAAATTGAGTGCAACCAAAGGTATTTGAAAGTTAACACATAGGAGAATGTCCCATAAAAATTTTCAAATTTGATAAGGTCCCATTTGTTCCCAGTAAGTTGAGAAAGTTGCCCTATGTCCAATCCGAGTTAGAACAAGGTAGACCAATAAGGTCAAGTTCTAAAGCCTATAACTCAAATTAAACTCATCCAAATGACATGAAACTTATTCATTTGAAAGCTTGTTCTGTTAGCTTTACATGGATATAAATTTTGTATAATTTCACCCACAATTCTATTTTTAGTGAATTTTCTCCCGTAAGAGTGCCATTCGAGTTAGAAGCAAGATAAGTCTCAAAGGAATTTGAGTTAATGTCGGAAGTCGGGACTTAGGGAATAAGAAGCTAGGTCGGTACACTTAGCATCGGACTCTAGACTTAGTAAATAAGGGACTAGGTCGAGAATGTTTGAAGCCGAAGTCGGGACTTAGTAAAACAGAAAGCTAGGTCGGGAGTGGGTAAGGATGAATCCGGAAATGTATACTTAAGGTTGGACTTGGAGGGGCTCACTTAGTGATTGAACTCGGGCATAGTGAATAGGAGTCCCTAACCGGTACGTTTTAAGGCTGTATTCGAAACTCAGTAGAGAGCTAAATTGGATATATTGATGTCGAACTCGGGATTCAGTAAATTAGGGAGCTCGGGATTTAGGAAACATACCTATCGAAGTCTCAAAAGACCAATGGTGGAATAAGGTCGGAAGTCGACCAACCCGGAAATCGGAAATGATGTAACCTCGGGAGACTGAACATAGTGTAGGGAAATCGGAACCTAGGTAAGGTCGGAACTCGGAACACGTTGGATATTGAAAGTCGAATTCGGGAACCTTAACAAAAATTAAAAGCCTACAAGCTAGATTGATACTTCAGACTTTAAATCTTTCACTTATCAGCATTGTTATATTCTTGATATGAAAATGACGTCTTATATGGAGTTTACTATTTGACTTAAAAGTACTAGTTGTTTGGCACTATTCATGGGGAAGCGGACTTGATCCATTATGCTACCGAAATTTCGGTAAGAAGTTCATATGTTGTGAAAATTTATGATAGCTTGAGTACATTATATTTAAAGAATTAAGCTAGATGTGCATTCATTTCATGATATTATAAAGGATTCCACATCACTTGGGCCAGCCCCAGAATAAATTAAGGGGAATAGATCAGTGGGAAGGTCGGGGAAAGTAAATCCGGCCATCCTGTATATGAATGAGCTCGGTCCTGAAAAGCGGACTATTACCCAGGAGTATCTGGCCAATGACTCCCAGGGGACCAAGGATGGAAGTAAGTCCTAATAGGCAAAAGCCTCCAAGAATAAGATGCATTTTCTAATTGCACATGTATATGTATAGTGTAATATTTCCATATTGATTGTTCTAGATCCCTGTTTACTATTCTTAACGTGCTACTGTTCTACCATGATTACTGTTTGAGTACATTAGTGTATCTGTTAACTAAAATTGAATTTGTTTTGGTGTATGCTTTACAAACAAGTATTTAAGTTGAATATCATCGTTTTATGATACTATTTGAAAAATATTGCACGACCGAAACAACTGGGGATGACAGCGATGATAGATGTATAGAAGTTAGGAATTCCTACTAAGAAATATTCATTTCTCACCCTATTGTATGTTCCGCATCATTCTCAGACCATGGAGCACGCAGTGACCGGGGTGCTATTCATTGAGTTCCCTGAGCTACATATACACCTTGACTCGTTTTTGGATTCTGTATATATCTCTGATCGATGTCAGTTCCGCCTTTGCTTCTTTTTTCTGCGAGATTTTGCCGTCCCGCTTATGCACTCTCTCTTTGATCTTGCTGTCCTATACATTGCCATACCCCTCCACATAGCCCATCCATTTCCACCACCACCATCAGCAGCACCAGCAGCTCTAGTTCCCATGGCCCCTCCTGCTTCACCATCGCAGCCGATGTCGTCGGCCTCGATCTCGGAGGAGGATCCATCCGAGGCGACTAGTTCTTCTTCATCATCCTCTGCTCCTAGTGCCGGACACCCTCCAGCAGATGCCGCCATGGCGAACGGGTTCCTTTCAGCATATTCTATCTAGATAGCGTGCATACTATAGTAAGGTTAGATGTACAGAATGACCCTCTTTTGGCAGTCTGGGTCATGGGTGGATGGGTAGATGTTAGGAGATGTATATGAAATGTCTCATGGGGAACACTTGGGGTGCTGTTCATAGAACTGGCCGTTTCGTTTTGATTTAGCAGCCTCATTTTGTCACCTTGTATCATTTTGACAAACTTTAAAATCAGATATCTATGTATATGTTTATGATGTCTTTTGCAGAAGTTCTATCCTTATTGTTTTTTTATTTATGTTATGTTATTTACAGTATACTGATTAAATAGTATTTATTCCACCGTCACGCAGGAAATTTTCTTATGCGATTAAGTATTCTTATGCGAGTGATTAATACTAATACAGAAAATAGAATTTAACCAGTATTACACGTAATCACTTATCAGATAATTTATTATGACTTAAGCATAGTATTTTGTCTGGTAAGGTGTTACAGCCAACCCTTGGTAGCACTACCCCCTACTAAGATTTAATTCTCATGATATTTCTTTGGTGCTTTCAGATAGCGTGCATCATGATTGTCCTTGAGATGGAGGTGACCTTTATAGTTAACCCCCTTACAGGTCAAGTTGTCTTGGTGTTGTAGGACATTCACCCTTTTTGCATCCACTTGATGGATAAATAGATCCTTCTGTTATCCATTGGTCTGTGTATGGATCAAATGTAGTTGTTATATTTTGTTGGATGACTGTACTTTATATGACATTCTAGGTCCTATATTTTATTTTCATTTTGGATAATTGTATATCTGACGTCTTTGAGCATAGACCATACATTGTTAGACCTTATTGGCATGCTATATATTTGATGATGATATTTAGTATGTTATGGCTTGCTTCTAACTAGTATGTGTAATTAAAAACCTGGTTTAAATAGCAATAACCAGTTAGTTAACAAGATTGGTAATAAAAGCAAATAACAAAATATGAAATTTTGCAGTTGAGTTATGTAACACATGCTAGATTAGTTATTAATCATAATTAAGAAGGATTAGGTTAATAATTAACTAGTAGGGTGTTACATTGGGCTTGAAGGGATGGTCATGGACTGTCGGACTAGTTTGTGGTGGCGAACTGACAATTTGGCCATAGTCTTGTGCAAACACGGAAAGAGGGAGAGGGCAGCAGCAAGCAGTGGTCCAAAAGGAGTCTGACAATGGCAGCAAGAGAGATGGAATAAGAGAGCGAGGAATGAGGATGGGGACAACAGATGAAAATTAAGGGTTCTAAAAGATGAGTGATATTGATAACCAAATAGGATAAGGTTTCAAATTAAAATTCAAAATAGGATAATTTAAATAGTTAAAGTAATAAATTATGTGTGGAAGCTATCAACAAAATGTGTAGCTTAGTGGTAAGATAAGGAGTTAGTCACACATGAGACTTTGTGTTCAAGAACTAATATATATATGGAGGATTAAACAGGTACATGTCGGCCTGCCAGGCTTTGTAGGCCTTGTGACAAGCCTTGGCTTGGCTTATTAAGGTAAATAGGCCTCCAAGCGAGACTAGGCCTAATTATATTTTTAAACAAATTAGGCTAGGCTAGGCCACTGGCCGTCTAAATTTCCACCCCTACATATTAAGCAAGTGTTGATGCTTTAGCTCAAAAATAGAATTTTTTTCCTAAATCCGAAAAATTGTATTTAAATACTCAACTAAGCATAATTTAAAAGTTAAGATATGTGCATATAAAAACAAATGAAAGTTAATATACATGTGTGCATAAGGTTGTTAGTGAGGTGGGAAAAGGTGGGTTTTGGCCCAACTCGACCTTTCCTATACTCTTTTAAACATGTCTTAATCCACCCCTAAGTCATAAAAAGAAATATCCGCGCCTATACATAAGGAAATATCAATATCCACATGTTACCTACACCTTATCTGCTATTTTTTTAAAATATCATCATGGCTATTTTCAAATTTAATTTACACAACATATACTTGACATCTTTTAAAAAATTATCATGTAAAAAATTGAAAGACATGGTAAAAGGCTTCTATATAAATTAAATAAATAATTTAATACCATAATTTCTAAATATAACAACACCTTATAGTTTAAACCAGCATCATGATATTTGAAGACAACAAAGTCATAGAAATTAAACAAACACAACATCTTCATATTACATAAGCCAAAAATTAAACCAACACCACAATCTCTAAGCATAATAACTAACAACATAATATTTAAATGCAGCAAAGTTAAAGAATTAGGAGATAGATAAGTCACATTTTTTTTTTAAAAAGACTACATAGGTGCGATATAAGGTAGCTATACCATGAAGTCAAACCTTCCCCTTCATGCATCAAATTTTCAGCATTTCTTAGGGCAAGTTTAAACCATGAGCTAAGTAACTTGGGGTAGAGTGAATACACACAAATTGGGTTTCAATTGCCATCCCTATGTGTGCATATTAGAATCTATAATATAGAGGATATCCAAGGAATCTTCAAGTAACTATTGTTACTAAGAAAAATAATGTACAATGTAAACATGGTGAAAGTATGTTCGTTGATTCTAGAACAAATGAATGGTTTTTATCATGAAGAATTAAATAATTTTATCCTTTCATATCGTCCTCTCTTTATTTTTTTAAGCTTCTGCTTAGAGTTAGCGGATGCCTTTTGAACTTTCTAGCAGTCAAACATTGAACCACTTTTCCATCTAGAGATTTGCCTATCCCATAGCCCTCAAAATGAATTGTTTCCGCCTCCTGCAAGGAGTAACAACCATGAACATCACACAAAATTTGAAAAAAAAAATGCATTGATGCAGAAAATTTAACTTCCACTAAGTAGGTAAAAAATTAAATGTCAAATCTTCATAGGAGCAACTAACTTCTTAGGTGGAAGAATGTTGCTTGTAGTAACCTCAAGACTTGAATTACCAGCATCAATGATTTGTTCCTGTCAAAATTATGAATCAAATACATGAAAAGAAGCTTTGTTAACCAACATGTGCAAGTATACTCTATCTGCTAATAGCATGATGGATGGGAAAGGTATAAGCAGAAAATTAGCATACCTTTTCCAAAGTTGATGCCATCTTAGATGAAGCAGGAACATTGCCAATGTGAATTGATTCTAAAATTCCATGCCCTTTCACTTTAAGCATTTTAGAGACATAGGAATGACGTTCAGTCTTTGTTGTTCGTGCAAGTTTCCCCGTAGGTTTATGACCTTTTCTTTTCCTACACCGTCATTTATTTATAAGAATTACTAACTCATAAATGATGCAAATGAAAATCAGATGCCAACTCAAAACACAAACATATTACATGCACACGCTGCAATTGCATATATCTCTACATTTGGGACATTTCCAATCCCTCAATCGATCCACCTCTTTTGCCTTCTCTCCATATCTAAATACATGCAATCAAATGCTTAGCAAGGAGAATTACATACAAATTGCAGCAATTAAGCCATGTACTTTTAAAAAAATAGAATTGCACGAAAGAAATATCAACACAAGGTTTATATCATTGAATCTAACCTATTTAAGAGGCACCTCTGGCAAAACTTCATTGTACAAAGCTTGCCCTTTTTCATATTCTTACACGAAGCCATAAAATTCTTGTTTCTTTGGCGGCACTATCAGTGAGTATCAAGCAACAAACAAGATACAATTATCAACATGGACATGTAACTAGAAATAAAGACACAAATTGCATGAATAGATTTGTAAACTAACAAAAGATTATCTATATCTCTAGTAAGCTAAAGCTTTTTCATTTTCCTTACCATTTCAAAGTTGTCTCAAACACCCAACTTCAAAATTTTCCCTTTCAACAAGTTATGATCGCACTCCAAAAGCAAAAGCGTCAAAGACACTAAAATGCTTAATAGATAAAAATTCAAAAAAGTACCTGGTGGCAATTTTTCAGTTCTTCCATTCGATAGTTGAGCTATGATGATCAAATAGTACTATTAAGTTTGCTCTAGAACACAAGTTGCAAAACCAAGCTAGGTTATCTTTGACTTTAGATATGAAATGGCTATGATGTTCCTTCAATAGACAATGAGTGAGATGCTAGAGAAGAAAATGGTGGCAAATTTTGAAGCTTATTTGAAAATTTTTCGTTTCACTATGTAGTGGATCCTGCAATGGTTTAGCGGCAGAAGGTATAAAGTTAGGACCTATGATTTAGATTGGATTGGTATCTGTGGAAACTTATTCATAGCCAATCAATTAGTTTTTTATATGAAGAATGGATCAGTAATGTTTTAAATAGGTCTTGTGTCAAACTAGAGCGGTGTATAGTTTGGATCCAATGAAACATGTATTGCATAAAGTTAAGATTTAGCTGTAACTTTTATATGTTAATTTACAATAAATTGGCTATGAAAGTTTTAATGGAAACATAATTAAAAAAATATAAAATATAACCAAATGAAAATTTCTATATTAATGACAATTTTAAATTTATTTATTTTTAACTATATAAATATAGTAAATTATGAACATTAAGCAATAATTAATAAATGGCTCATCGAATCATGGTAAAGGTATCTATTTCTCTTATGAATAAAACTGGAAAGAAATTAGCAAAAATAAGAAAAGATTTATTTAATTTTGTGATTTTTATGTAATTTTAAATATATTCATGAATATGAAGTTAATGCATTTTATTTTATTTTTATTGACAAAAATTTAGGTGGGTTCAACACCGGTCATCTCACCAAGTTCAGGGCACGGCTCTTGGGCTCAGAAAACAATTACAAGGGACTTATGAGATCACCTATCAACGGAGCCCTTACATTGACGGCAGGAATCGAACTTGGGTCCTTGTGGGATTCGAGTCCATTTCTTACCAACTATGCCAACTCTCATTGGCTTAATGCATTTAAGTTTTAAATTATAAAGAGTTTCCAAGTTACAAATAACCTCATCAAATAGTACTTTAAAAGTTTAGAAACATATATGATTCGATTCATCTTTAAAAGTGACTGGTGTTTGATTAGCTTTTATGTCACATTAGTCCTAGTGTTGAACAATTGTTTGAAATCAATAAACTATTGAAAGGGTTTTACATTCTTTGGGGTCAAAGGTAACAAACATCCTAACCCAAGATGTAACACTCCAGCATGAGTTGCGATTGCCTGTCGATACTGGAGCCTGAGAAATTCTGAGTCTGAACCCTATGCCTCCTTGGAGGGCTATAGGTTTGAGGCATTTTCTTAAGATCAAAAGTCTCGGTAATAGTTCTCTAGGCATCAATGAGTTGAAGAGGGATTTTTAACGAATTTTAGGAAATGGATAACACCTTCATTTTCAACCCTCAAGTTTATAAAAACGCAAGTTTTCGAAGAATTGTACTAAAACTCAAAAGTTGGATTCTAATCCTTAAGCATTTTGAATTTTTATATATTTTTATTGAATCCAAATGGGGGGTATTCCCTTATTTATATTTATGGTTTAAAGTTAATGGAGATTAACTTAAAATTAAGAAATGTAAATAAGTCTGTACAGTATCCTGGACTTGGGAAAGGACTGCAGAAGGAGGGAACCAAGTTTTTGGAGCTGGTAATCGATTACAAAGGACTTGTAATCGATTACAGTCCTCTCTGTATGCCCACGGGTTAAAATTTTCCGCGTGGTAATCAATTACTATATTTGGTAATCGATTACCAGTTCTGGGTTGGTGGTAATCGATTACCAGCTTTTTGGCCGTGGTAATCAATTACCAGCCCTTAGTAATCGATTACCACAGGTCAATATATAAGCTGAGACGCGTTCCTTCCCCTCATTTCGCGATTTCCTTTCTCTCTCTACCCCTAAAACTCTCTTTTCTTTCTCTAAAACATATCTCCCTTCCTTCTTAAACCTAATCCTTCACATCCTTCCATCAAATTACACCATTCTCATTCACTTAAACTCAATTTCTTTCTTTAATCTCAAATCATACCCTCATCCAAAAATCAACACATTTGGTCTTGGAGCTTGGAGGAGGTGACACTAAGGCTTCTAAAAGATTTCTTCTTCCATTCTCCCTTCAAAAAGGTAATCTTGAAACTCCTTTCCTCTTCCTTTCGTTTGAATTATAGATTATTTCCTCTATAGTGAGTTCCTGTAGAACCCTAGGTTAGAAGAATTAGCAATTTTCATATCTGGGAATAAAGTAGATTAATCCGTAGTCTAAGGGACTGACCTTGAATTAAATTGCCATATTATTGATAGTAAATACCACTGGAGGACTGGCTTTGGCTCTCAAAGTTCATGGGATTAGGAGTTCGCTATTAGCATTAAGTCTGTGAGTAGATAGTTTACCCCTATCTTAGTTTAATGTATTTTGTCTATACATATACATATATATATATATATATATACACACATGCAAATGAATTGGTATGTCTTAGCAATATAATTTAAGTTTTGGTAGCTTATCTGCTTTTACTGGTTCACATGAGACAATGACTTGATTTCAAAAAGAAAAATGTGGCAAATGTTCATTACCTTGGTTTTCTATTAAACTTTGGAAAATTCTCTTTGTTTTGAAAGGTTTTGGATAAGAGTTTCGGACTTTCACTCATTTTTTATTTATTAAAATGTTAAAGCTTTACGTTTCTTCAAAGTTAAGATTTTATTGTTTTATAAAAGGTATATTGGTTTGTTTTATAAGAATCTTTATTAAATGTTCTATTTATGGAAAAGGAAGACTTGGGAAAGTCTAGACCAGGATCTGTAGGCTAACGGCAGTAGGCATTAGCCTTGGGTGCACCTAGGATGTTGGATTTCATGGCTACTCAAGGGAGTGGTGCGTGCCTGTTATTCATGGCCACACATATAGTGTGGTGCGTGCCTATTATTCATGGCCACGGAAAGAGTGGTGCGTGCCTAATTACAGGATTCACACGAAGGAATGGCCACCTAAGTGTGTTTCCTGACGGATTTATCCTGGAATAAATGGACTCTGTTTTTAAAAAAGAAGACTTTGGATAATATTTGATTAAGATTTCTATTTTGGTTTTGTTATACATATTATAATATCACCTTAATATCTATAAATTTGTACATTGTCTCATTTGGGTTAGGGACATTCTATCTCTCACTGAGTTTCTCAAAACTCACCCCGTGGTTATTACATCCTTTTGAATCTGAGTTCGGGCTTGGGAGCCAACTCTTACCTTTCGACTTCATTAGGTTCTTATTTTGGCGAGCCCTCAATAGTAAGGGTCTTGATTTATAATTCTATTTCAGTTATGATCTTAGTGTGTAGCTCCATAGTACTATAGGTAGGGTCCGGCCTTGTTCTGTTTTTGTTGTTGTTATGTATTCAGTCATATATGTCTATATATATGTATATTTCAACTTGTTGGAATTAAAGTTGTTTAAAGGATTTGTTTTTTTGAAGAACTTGAACTATGCATTTTTGGACATACGATTGTATTTATATATTTTTTTACTGTATATTGTGTGCTGAGGGGTGTATTCTGAGAATACCTGGATCCCCGATGGAAGACTGTGTTGTTTGTCTTGCAGGGTAACCTTTGTGATTGGGAAATATCCTAATTACAAAGGAGACTCTATCGAAATTTTTATAAAATTCTGTGGCAGAAGGCTTGCATAAGGACTTGTCCCTATGCGCCGGTCACGGCCCGGGTTTGGGCTGTGACACAAGAGCTAACATGGATTTGACTAAGAGTAACTTTGCAACACCCTCCTAAGCACAATACCATGCTTAAATCAATATACTACACTTGGGAGTTGTTACTATTACATGAATATACCTTGTTTGATAGCAACTCTTGGTCGTCTTCCAATCTTAAACAACTCTGCCCAATATGACCATCTTCTATACCTTTTGAGCTATTTGAAGATAACACAGAAACATACATAGGGTTGAGAATTATAAATTATGAGTAGGATTCCCTAGACTACCACATAAAATGTCATCGTTATTATCTCCAACTGCTTCGGTTTATTATGAAAAAGTGATTATGCCATACAATTATAAATTTCATTTTTATAAAGTTTAAAAATATCCTTCTAAAGCAGGTTAATTTTATTCACATACTTGACAATTAGAAAAGCAATTTCGTGACAGAAATAAACAGAATATAACTTATGCATATGCGGATGCACATCATATAATCATGTAAGTACACACATCTTTCTTTTGCTTCCTTTACTTAACATACCTAGGCGTTACGTATTGTTGTCCCTAGGGTGTCTACATGGGTCTTCATGTGAGCATTACGTATCGCCATCCTCAAAGTGTAGCCTTTCTTATCCTCCTTAACTTGGTCCCCTAGAGGTGAATGACCTCTCTCACCTTTGAGTAATAGCCTACTTTGTAGGTCTGAGCTCATATCTATACATGAGTGATGAGGTTACTTTCCCAGATTGTCATGCCTTAGGATTTTATATAATCTTTTATATTATTATTTTTGTGTATTTAGAAGTTATTGGATTAGATATATATTTAGAAATGTGTGTGAAACTTTAATTTAAAAAAAAAAAGTGTGGTGCCCACGTGCTAACAGTCTTATTAGCATGTTGGGTTTCAGGGGTTTGTGTAACACCGCACTAATTTGATGTTATGCTTAAGTCATAGCATGAAATTAAGTAGATTGTGTTACTGTGTTAATGCTCCATTTACGTTCTCTTTTTTTTTTTTTTTGAACAAAAGAAATGGCGCGCTACTATGCTAAAAGTGAAACGAATTCAGCGGAATATCACAAAGATGCGAATAGTACAATAACATTACTGAACACGTGCCTATATATATATATATATATATATCAGAAGCCTCTACTTTATTTTATATACAAAGTATCAAAATAGGATACATGAGTGGGGCCGTGTACCAAAAGACATAAGGCCCATGTCGACTAACCTGATCTCTATGTGGTCTCGAGAGGACATTTCAAAAACCTATCACTGAGTCTATGACCCAAAGGCGCATCTTTGCCAAAAGAGGTCATGCTATACAATCTTGCCTGTGGGCATTTGACCTACTCGATCAGGTGGCAGTTGGCTGCTCTCGGGCCGGTGGCGAGTAGTCGATCTTGGGTCTGGAGGAGGAGGAGGATGATGAGCCGGTGGCCTCTGACGGGTCGCTCTCGAAGCTGAGTGGGATGTCGGGTACTACCTGCGGAGGTGACTCTGGCGCAGGATCGGCAGGAGCTACAGGTGCTGCAGGTGTAGGAAGTGCTGGGGGAGGGTGTGCCGCGTACAACGGAATCGCAAAGTAAGGGGAAGTAGGATCAAAAGCGGGATGGTGCAAAGGGACGACGAAGTTCCTATCACTAAAAAGGTAGAGACGGAACTGGCAAGAGCCAGCTATATACAGTGAACCCACTGCAGGGTCCTGGTGGAGCTGCAAGTCTGGCACCTCAATGAAGAGGGTAGCTGTCGTGTCCATCGTCCACGTCTGAGAATGAGGCGAAAATGCAAACGAGGTGAGAATTTAAGGAAATTCTCAGTAGGGTCGTGCATGGCGTTTAACTGACGTCACTTTCATTCTCAGTTGCCTCGGGTTTCATTTAATTATGAAAACATGAGATCAATTTTAACCATTCATATTTAATAAGGTTAAGAAAATGTCTGGTCCGAGGCAAGGTCGAGTTTACTTTAAACGACATAAGGAACCGTCTAAACTACTAACAGATGTACAGAATAATGAAGCGAATAAGTGAACACATCTTTGTAAGTAAGCATAATAGTTAAACTGTAAATAACTTGTAATCATGCACTTAATGCAATCATGCAAAACTTGCTCTTGAACTTTCCTTCATAAACTTGTCCTTTGCTCATATACTTTCTTCATTACTCATAAACTTTTCCATTACTTGGTCCCCTGGGAGTTCTTGACCATTTTAGACTCCTAGGTAATAGTCTGCTTATCAGGATCGAGCTCGTTCCTATACAGGGATTTGCCGGGTTTACTTTCCCCGACGTCCCCACCGATCTATTCCCCTTAACTTTTTATCCGGGGCTAGCCCAAGTATCATGGAACTTTCATCATAACATATTCTTGGTCATCATAACATGGACTTCATAGCTTTTTGTGAGAATGCACATGCATCTATATGTACATCATAACTTATTCATATGCTCTACCGCAATTTTGGCGGCATAACGGAACGTGTCCGCTTCCTCATGAATAGTGCCAGCCAACCAATACATTTACACAATTTGCAATTTCAGTATAGAGCAGCAATTATACACATACATTCATAAATTCATTAGTTTCAGCAAGCCTCAATGGGGCTTTTGGCTGATTCTGCCTCATTCTGCCCGGTTATGGTATATCCTATCTTTATTTCAATTTAACTCCTTTAAACCTGATTTTTGGATATGTTGTATCTTTATGTGTCTAGTTTCTAACATTTTTGGTCCCATCTAATTTTGACAACTATAACTCAGGTTATTCAGGTTTTATCCCGGCCTGCCCAGTAGCTAGCCAGAATTGCACACTTAAAAGTAAAAATTTACTAAAAATCGAAAACTGGTTTAGAGGATACGAAATCGGTCTCATATTAAAGCTGATAGAACCATCTTTCATTTGCAAAAAGTCCCATTCCATTTGACTTAGTAGGGCTCGAGTTATAAGCCCGAAACTTAACCTTCCTGATCTGCTCTATTTTGGCCCGGTTTGGACATAGGTTAACTTCTTCAAATTACTGGGAACAAATAGGATAGTAACAAACTCGGAATTTTTGTGTAGGATATTCTCCTATGTGTAAGCTTTCCAACAAAATTAGTTTTACTCAATTTGGAGTTGTATAGGGTGAGTTACACCCTTTTCAACCCATACTGCCCGGGTGGATGTCCTGATTCCTAGGTCGAACTTCAAAAATTCATATCTCTCTCAACATTACTCCAACGGTCTTATATGATATATGTGTAGAAAGCCCTGGATGTCTAGTCTCACCTAAAAATGGTTTCATTAATTTTAAACGGCGGGAGGCGGAGCCGTATACTCCGCCGTACGGATTGCCGAGGGTTTTGAGTTTCCCAACCTCTCAACTTCTCCAAAACTGCATCCTTTCTTGTTTCCAATTCAACTTTAATTTCACAAACAGTCCATAAACCAGCCACAGTTCATTATGAATCACTCAGTCAATATATCAGAATTGAAGAATTAAACCACGATAATCATTCAAAATCAGAAAAACCAAAACAGGAATTTAAACCTCTACCTCTTGCTTTGAGTTTGGAAATAGGGCTGGGTTGAACTTGAAGGCTGGATAGAGTAGGAGAGTTGAGAAGAGGAAGGAGAGCTGAAGTGAGGAAGGGAAGCAACGTAAGAAAATGAGCTGAAGAGGCAGGAGAAGGATATATATATAGACAAGGCTTCGAAGTGGTAGTTAGAATGAGTAACTCTGATTGGGTGAAATTTTGTGGGCAAAGTTCAGCCATGTCTCTCTCTTCTGTGTCAAATTTGCTCTCCACGTCGCCAGAAAAGTGAAACTCGATTCCTACGTATCTGAGCATGAAGTCGGAAATCGCACTCTTAAGGTCGGAATTCGTGCCTATGTATTCAGATGAAATTGGAACTCGGAAATATTGTCTTGGTTTATTCAAAACCTGAAAGCAAAGCCTGATGTGAAACCAAGTACTTAAAGTCGTAAATCGGGAATCATGGACCTCTATCTCGGAAATCGGGAGGATAGAGAAATGAGAATCTCCTGCTAATAAACTCGAGATCGAAACTCAACACTTAATATCGGAAATCGGAAAAATCATAGAAATGAAAAGCTCTTAGCAATAGCCTCGAATTCGGAAGTCGTGAAAATTTGGCCGAACTTGGAGACAATTCAGATAAACTCGGAAATCGGATATCGTATACTCATTAATTCACTATAAGGTCGGAAATGGGAAAATCCAAGCCATTCCATTTGAGCATAGTAAGATCGGAAATCGGGATTTATTACTGATGAGGTCGGAATTCTTATATGCTTACACGAAGTCGGAAATCGTAAAATTCAAGACAATCCGTTTGACGAAGTCGGAAATCGGAACTCTGACATTGCACTAAGATCGGAAGTCGGAATTTAAAATTCGAAAATCGGAAATTTCAAACCTTGCGAGATCGGAAGTCAGAAATCGGGTTGTTACATTATCACCCTCCTTAAAAAAAAAAAATTTTGTCCTCAAAATTTAGTACTTGAGAATAGCCCAGGGTGCTCTTTCCTCATGTCTGATTCCAATTCCCAAGTGTAGTCTTCAGCATCTTCTTTTCCCCATGCTACCTTTACTAGCTGAACGGATTTGTTTCGAAGTTGTCTGCTGCTTCTATCTACAATCCGTGCTGGTTGAACAGGGAAAGTCAGGTCCTCCTTTAAATTTATTGATTCGGGTTTTAGCACGTGCATAGGGTCAGGCTGATATCTTCTAAGCTGGGAAACATGGAACACATCATGAAGGTTTGACAAATGTGGAGGCAAAGCGACTTGATATGCAACTGATCCAATTCGCCTCAAAATCTGGAAGGGACCAATAAAGCGAGGATTTAACTTCTTGACTTTAATGGCTCTGCCTATCCCCGTTGTAGGCGTAACCTTCAAAAATACACGGTCTCCTTCTTGAAACTCTAGAGGCTTCCTCCTGGTATCCGCGTAACTCTTTTGGCGGCTTTGAGCTGCAAGCATCTTGCTCCGTATTTTCTTGATTTGCTCAGTGGTCTGCTCAACTAAATCAGGCCCCAATAGGGTTGATTCTCCTGTTTCATACCAACACAGGGGAGATTGGCACTTCCGTCCATACAATGCTTCATAAGGAGCCATGCCGATGCTAGCGTGGTAGCTATTGTTGTATGCGAACTCGGCTAGCGGTAAATATCGGTCCCAATTTCCGCGTTGCTCCAGTATGTAGGCTCGCAACATATCTTCCAAGGTTTGAATTGTCCTCTCTGTTTGACCATCCGTTTGCGGATGATATGCTGTGCTTAGGCACAGCTTAACACCAAACGCCTTTTGTAAGGCTCCCCAAAACCGTGAAGTAAACCTTGGGTCCCGATTAGAGATAATGGTTGAAGGGGTTCCATGCAGCCTTATAATCTCTTGAATGTACAATTGTGCCAATTTTTCTAACGGATAATTTGCTCTAACGGGTAGGAAGTGAGCAGACTTGGTCAATCTGTCCACAACGACCCATATAGCATCATATCCTGTTGGCGTTCTTGGTAATCCTATCACAAAATCCATGGAGATACTCTCCCATTTCCACTCAGGGATTTCCAAGGGTTAAAGCATCCCGGAGGTTCTTTGATGTTCCGCTTTCACCTTTTGACAGACCAAGCATTTACTCACGAAGCTTGCTACATCTGACTTCATGTTTGGCCACCAAAACATCTTCTTAAGATCTTGATACATCTTAGTAATACCAGGATGTACGGTGAATTCACCCTTATGAGCTTCCTCCAAGATTTTCCTCCGGAGATCATTCCCCTCGGGTACGCATACCCTACCCTGATGTCGCCAGATGCCCTCTTTATCTTGGGCAAAATCTGTCAATTTCCCTGATCGCACAAGATGAAGTGTATGTTGAAAATTAGCGTCCTGCTGCTGTGTTTGCTGAATCTGCTCCTTAAAGCTACTGGCTATCTTAATTTGATGTAGCTGAAGGGTTTTGGGAGTCATAAGGATTCCCAAATTAAGATTTCGGAAGCTTTCAATAAGTTCCGTCTCTTTGATCATCATCCAGGCTACAATAAGAGATTTCCTACTCAAAGCATCTGTCACAACATTTGCCTTGCCTGGGTGGTACCTCAACTCAAATTCATAATCCTTAAGAAGTTCCATCCACCTCCGCTGCCTCATATTTAATTCCTTCTGATCAAAGAGGTACTTCAAACTCTTGTGATCAGAAAAGACTTCAAACATTACACCATATAGGTGATGTCTCCATATCTTCAAGGCAAACACAACTGCAGCTAACTCGAGATCGTGTGTAGGATAATTCCTCTCATGTGGCTTTAATTGTCTGGAGGCATACGCGATCACGTTTCTGGCTTGCATCAACACACATCCTAATCCTTGCTTGGACGCATCGCAGTAGACTTCAAATGGTCCTCGAGGGTTTGGTAAGGCCAATACTGGTGTCGTGGTCAACCTTCTCTTTAGGTCTTGAAAACTCTATTCGCATTCCGGTGTCCACTTGAATGAGACATTCTTCCTGGTTAGTTTGGTCAGGGGCAAGGCTATATGAGAGAAATCCTTGACGAATCACCTGTAATATCCAGCTAAGCCTAGAAAACTCCTGACTTCAGTGATTGTGGTCGGCCTTTCCCAGTTTAGAACTGCTTCTACTTTGCTGGGGTCTACAGAGATTTCTCCAGATGACACTACGTGGCCGAGAAATTTCACCTCCTTCATCCAAAATTCGCATTTGGATAATTTAGCATAGAGTTCCTTTTCTCTTAGAATTTGCAGAACTAGCCATAAATGTTCCGCATGCTCCTGCTCCGTCTTCAAATTGACAAGTATATCGTCGATGAAGACCACTACAAACGTGTCTAGATATGGACGGAATATCCGATTCATATAATCCATGAATACTGCTGGTGCGTTGGTCAGTCCAAACGACATTACGGTATACTCTTAGTGTCCGTAACGAGTTCGAAAGGCTGTCTTAGGGATATCTTGTTCCCGAACTCGAATATGGTGATATCCGGAACGCAAATCGATCTTAGAGAATACCATGGCACCTTGTAGCTGGTCCATGAGATCATCAATCCTTGGCAAAGGATATTTATTCTTAATCGTCACCTTATTCAACTGCCTATAATCCACGCATAGGCGCATGCTCCCGTCTTTCTTCTTGACCAATAAGACTGGAGCTCCCCAAGGTGATGCACTTGGTCGTATGAATCCTTTTTCCAAAAGCTCCTCGATCTGTCTTTTTAGTTCCGTTAGCTCCAAGGGTGACATTCGATATGGAGCTATAGATATTGGTCCTGCACCTGGAACCAATTCGATGGTGAACTCGATCTCCCTTTCAGGAGGGAATTCAGGAATATCCTCTGGAAAAACATCAGGATATTCCTTAACAATCGGGATCTCCTCTAGTTTCTGTTCAACTTCCGTCACATTAGCTGTCAAGAGGATATATCCTTGACTCTTCGACCCACTATAGTTTACTAATAAAGAATTCAGATAGAAGAGTGTTGAGGCTTGGGATTCAGAGGATGAGACAGAGGGGAATACCACCGTCTTATCAGAACAATTGAGCATGACTCAATTGGCAGAAAGCCAGTCCATGCCTAGGATTATGTCCAGTCCAGAGAGAGGGAGGCAAATCAAATTAGCTGCAAAGGCTCTACCCTCAATTTGAAGAGGAACATTGATACAAACTTGACTAGTTTTAACAGGTTCATTAGTGGGAGTAGAAACCAGTAAATCATAAGGCAATTCAGAAATTTGCAATTGCAAAACAACCACACAGTCATGAGAAATAAATGAGTGTGAGGCACCCGAATCATACAGTATAGTCAGGGTCTCACCGTCTACTTCACAGGTACCTTGGATAAGTCCCTCGGACTTATCAGCTTCATCCGCATCCATGCTAAAAACCCTTCCTTGACGTTGGGGTCGAGACGGCTGTGATGGATTCCTAGTTGGGCACTCATAAATCTTGTGGCCTGGCTTGCCACACCCAAAGCAGACATTCTGGTCTGCCAAGCACGGCCGATCGCCATGATTCCTACCGCACTTTGTGCAAGTTGGATTCGGAAGAGGCCTTTGAGGCTGCTTGCCTTTGTTGCTCACCAGCGGAAATCTCCTTTGCTGTTGAAAGTTGGACTTGAATCTTGGGCCCTGCGGGGCCCACCTCTTCTTGAAACGATCGCCAGATGCCCTGGCTACCACTAGTTTCAAGTTGCAATCTTCCACAAGTCGGCATTTATTTACCAACGTGGGAAAATCTCTAATCTCCATTGGCCCAATTGCGGTGAGAATATCTTCTCGTAACCCTCTTTCAAACTTGATGCACTTCCAGGCTTCATCTGGATTCCTCTGATAAATGGTAGAGAATTTGTACAGCTCTTCAAATCTGGCAATGTATTCGGATACCATTCGGTTTCCTTGGTGAAGCTGCATAAACTCGAGTTCCTTGGCATTCCGAACGGAAGCAGGAAAGTATTTCTGGTAGAAAACATCTCTAAACACCGTCCAGGTGACCGCTGTCTGAGAGTCTTCAAACAATCTTCGTACCCCGTTCCACTAAAACTCCGCGTCTGCCTCGAGCATGTAGGTGGCAAAGGTCACCTTTTGATGATCCGAGCAATCCAGGACGGAGAAAATTTTCTCCATAGCCTTGATCCATTCATCAGCTTTATCAGGATCATACGCCCCTCGGAAACTGGGCGGATTCGCCTTTCTGAACTCAGCGAACTTAAGATAATCCAAATCAGCTCCCTGGCCATGTGGATTTCCTCCACAGCTTGCCGCAGGTCGCCTACCTAGCTGATCCATCATCTGGTGAGCTGCTGCGGCCTGTTCCCGCATCGCCTGAGCCATCTCTCGTACGGTGTCCATAAGTTCAGCAGGATTCTCTTGAGCAGGTCCGGTGCGCGGTCTACCTCGCCTTCCGGAAGCCATTAAGTTCTGAGCACACAAAACAAAAGTTATTGAGTTGATCAGGCTCAACACTAAGTCTAATGTGCTAGTAAATAACAGCTCACACGGTCAGGCACTTCGTGCACATGCACATCTATATCTCAACCGTACAGGCAAGATCTAATGCATGTTGTCAACTAAAAACACAGATTATGCGTGAAGCATAGTCAGTCCAATCCTCAGGCCTTAGTGAGACTGACCTCTGATACCAAAATGTAACACCCTACTAATTTAATGTTATGCTTAAGTCATAGCATGAAATTAAGTAGATTGTGTTACTGTGTTAATGCTCCATTTACGTTCTCTTTTTTTTTTTTTTTTGAACAAAATAAATGGCGCTCTACTATGCTAAAAGTGAAACGAATTCAGCGGAATATCACAAAGATGCGAATAGTACAATAACATTACTGAACACGTGCCTATATATATATATATATATATTTATATATATATATATATATATATATATATATATATATATCAGAAGCCTCTACTTTAGTTTATATACAAAGTATCAAAATAGGATACATGAGTGGGGCCGTGTACCAAAAGACATAAGGCCCATGTCAGTCAACCTGATCCTATGTGGTCTTCAGAGGACATTTCAAAAACTTATCACTAGTCTATGACCCAAAGCTGCATGCTGCCAAAAGAGGGTCATGCTATACAATACTGCCTGTGGCTGACCTACTCAGTCAGGTAGCCGTTGGCCATATCAGGCCCGGCTGGCGAGTAGTCAGTACTGGGTCCTGAGGAGGAGGAGGATGATGAGCCGGTGGCCTCTGACGGGTCGCTCTCGAAGCTGAGTGGGATGTCGGGTACTACCTGCGGAGGTGACTCTGGCGCAGGATCGGCAGGAGCTACAGGTGCTGCAGGTGTAGGAGGTGCTGGGGGAGGGTGTGCCGCGTACAACGGAATCGCAAAGTAAGGGGAAGCAGGATCAAAAGCGGGATGGTGCAAAGGGACGGCGAAGTTCCTATCACTAAAAAGGTAGAGACGGAACTGGCAAGAGCCAGCTATATACAGCGAACCCACTGCAGGGTCCTGGTGGAGCTGCAAGTCTGGCACCTCAATGAAGAGGGTAGCTGTCGTGTCCATCGTCCACGTCTGAGAATGAGGCGGAAATGCAAACGAGGTGAGAATTTAAGGAAATTCTCAGTAGGGTCGTGCATGGCGTTTAACTGACGTCGCTTTCATTCTCAGTTGCCTCGGGTTTCATTTAATTATGAAAACATGAGATCAATTTTAACCATTCATATTTAATAAGGTTAAGAAAATGTCTGGTCCGAGGCAAGGTCCAGTTTTACTTTAAACAGCATAAGGAACCATCTAAACTACTAACAGTAATACACAGAATAATGAGCAGAATAAGTGAACACATGCTGTAAGTAAGCATAATAGTTAAACTGTAAATAACTTGTAATCATGCACTTAATGCAATCATGCAAAACTTGCTCTTGAACTTTCCTTCATAAACTTGTCCTTTGCTCATATACTTTCTTCATTACTCATAAACTTTTCCATTACTTGGTCCCTTAGGAGTTCTTGACCATTTTAGACTCCTAGGTAATAGTCTGCTTATCAGGATCGAGCTCGTTCTATCTGAGGATTTGCCGGGTTTACTTTCCCCGACTTCCCCACCGATCTATTCCCCTTAACTTTTTATCTGGGGCTGGCCCAAGTATCATGGAACTTTCATCATAACATATTCTTGGTCATCATAACATGGACTTCATAGCTTTTTGTGAGAATGCACATGCATCTATATGTACATCATAACTTATTCATATGCTCTACCGCAATTTTGGCGACATAACGGAACGTGTCCACTTCCTCATGAATAGTGCCAGCCAACCAATACATTTACACAATTTGCAATTTCAATATAGAGCAGCAATTATACACATACATTCATAAATTCATTAGTTTCAGCAAGCCTCAATGGGGCTTTTGGCTGATTCTGCCTCATTCTGCCCGGTTATGGTATATCCTGCCTTTATTTCAATTTAACTCCTTTAAACCTGATTTTTGGATATGTTGTAGCTTTATGTGTCTAGTTTCTAACATTTTTAGTCCCATCTAATTTCGACAACTATAACTCAGGTTATTCAGGTTTTATCCCGGCCTGCCCAGCAGCTAGCCAGAATTGCACTCTTAAAAGTAAAAATCTACTAAAAATCGAAAACTGGTTCAGAGGATACGAAATCGGTCTCATATTAAAGTTGATAGAACCATCTTTCATTTGCAAAAAGTCCCATTCCATTTGACTCAGTAGGGCTCGAGTTATAAGCCCCGAAACTTAACCTTCCTGATCTGCTCTATTTTGGCCCGGTTTGGACATAGGTTAACTTCTTCAAATTACTGGGAACAAATAGGATGGTAACAGACTCGGAATTTCTGGGTAGGATGTTGTCCTATGTGTAAGCTTTCCAACAAAATTAGTTTCACTCAATTTGGAGTTGTATAGGGTGAGTTACACCCTTTTCAACCCATACTGCCCGGGTGGATGTCCTGATTCCTAGGTCGAACTTCAAAAATTCATATCTCTCTCAACATTACTCCAACGGTCTTATATGATATATGTGTAGAAAGCCCTGGATGTCTAGTCTCACCTAAAAATGGTTTCATTAATTTTAAACGGCGGGAGGCAGAGCCGTACACTCCGCCGTACGGACTACCTAGGGTTTTGAGTTTCTCAGCCTCTCAACTTCTCCAAAACTGCATCCTTTCTTGTTTCCAATTCAACTTTAATTTCACAAACAGTCCATAAACCAGCCACAGTTCATTATGAATCACTCAGTCAATATATCAGAATTGAAGAATTAAACCACGATAATCATTCAAAATCAGAAAAACCAAAACAGGAATTTAAACCTCTACTTCTTGCTTTGAGTTTGGAAATAGGGCTAGGTTGAACTTGAAGGCTGGATAGAGTGGGAGAGTTGAGAAGAGGAAGGAGAGCTGAAGTAAGGAAGGGAAGCAACGTAAGAAAATGAGCTGAAGAGGCAGGAGAAGGATATATATATAGACAAGGCTTCGAAGTGGTAGTTAGAATGAGTAACTCTGATTGGGTGAAATTTTGTGGGCAAAGTTCAGCCATGTCTCTCTCTTCTGTGTCAAATTTGCTC
The DNA here is from genome assembly GCA_031439585.1 of Pterocarpus macrocarpus. Classification (NCBI taxonomy): domain Eukaryota; kingdom Viridiplantae; phylum Streptophyta; class Magnoliopsida; order Fabales; family Fabaceae; genus Pterocarpus; species Pterocarpus macrocarpus. Next base: position 13,407,135 of record CM062516.1, on the reverse strand, counting down.
TCCACGTTGCCAGAAAAGTGAAACTCGATTCCTGCGTATCTGAGCATGAAGTCGGAAATCGCACTCTTAAGGTCGAAATTCGTGCCTATGTATTCAGATGAAATCGGAACTCGGAAATATTGCCTTGGTTTATTCAAAACCTGAAAGCAAAGCCTGATGTGAAACCAAGCACTTAAAGTCGTAAATCGGGAATCATGGACCTCTATCTCGGAAATCAGGAGGATAGAGAAATGAGAATCTCCTGCTAATAAACTCGAGATTGGAACTCAACACTTAATATCGGAAATCAGAAAAATCATAGAAATGAAAAGCTCTTAGCAATAGCCTCGAATTCGGAAGTCGTGAAAATTTGGCCGAACTTGGAGACAATTCAGATAAACTTGGAAATCGGATATCGTATACTCATTAATTCACCATAAGGTCGGAAATGGGAAAATCCAAGCCATTCCATTTGAGCATAGTAAGATCGGAAATCGGGATTTATTACTGATGAGGTCAGAATTCTTACATGCTTACACGAAGTCGAAAATCGTAAAATTCAAGACAATCCGTTTGACGAAGTTGGAAATCGGAACTCTGACATTGCACTAAGATCGGAAGTTGGAATTTAAAATTCGGAAATCGGAAATTTCAAACCTTACGAGATCGGAAGTCAAAAAATCGGGTTGTTACAGTTTGGGTGCCCAGGCGCTCGCAGTTAGCACAATTGAGGGCATTTCAGGCTGCTGGGTGCCAGGCGCCCATTGTCCAATTTTTGGAGTGAGTTTTGACTCTCTTTCCCTTATTTTCACTCAAACACACACTCTTTCTCTTAGTTTCCTCTCTCTAAAAACCCTCCATCCTCACATACCTCATCAATCTATTATCTTTCCCTTTGGATTTCCTCACAAATCTATCCTTTCACATCTTCTTCTTCATCATCACCATCATCTTTTTCTTTGAGCTCTCTCTCTCTCTACCTTCTTGAACTAAGAGAAAGTGAGGAGTGTAGAAGACCTACCACTCCTCTCTTGTTCCACTCCTCATTCTAAGGCTTTAAGGTTAATTATTAACATTCTCTATCCCCTTTTAGCCATAGATTAGTTATTTGTTGCATGGAATTGAGTTTGCATTTTAGGTGAAGAAAGTTAGGGCTCAAAATTGGGGATTTTGAGTTTGGGTGTTGATTGGGGTTGAGTTTGATTCCTAGAAGCTTATTTATGTTAGTTTTATATGTTTTGTAGCTTTGAAATCTTTTGGGGAGACTCCGGTTGGCTCAGAGGCACCACTTACTTAAACTCTTGATTTGGGATGTTGGTTGTGAGTGAATAGTTTATTTGTAGTTAAATTACTTATGTGAAGTTATATATATCTATGCTCATATATAATGAGTTCATATTGCTTTTAGTTTAGAATTCAATTCTTTATGAAATTATGTCAAACTCTAGTTCACTAAATTGGAACTTACATTTAGTGGAAGTTAAATGTTATGAGCATGAGATAAGAATTACATATGTTAGAATGCGGAAGTTTTATAAATTCTCATTATGCCTTAATGTTATAGTAAGAATGTATATGTTAGATTGAAAGAAGAGCTTTGTTGACAAGGATTTTATAATAAGTAAAGTTTTTCGAAAAGGAGAAAATTGTAACAGAATTGTTTACTAATGACAGTAGCATTAGCCTTGGTGCATCTTAAATAACCTAGCTAGCAGGGTGATTGCTAGCCTAGCATGTCAGCCAACATGTCCGGAAGATATAGATACGCACAAGCATGAGGTTATCATTTACTGCTGGAGTTAGGCCATAGGGCCACCCAGTCAAGTAGCTATTTTTGAAATAGGATCCTCCCTTGAAGTTTTATTATGATATGAAATCAACATTTCAATAATTCTTTGTTAAGAGAAAATATTTGTATTCTGTTTTCATAATTTAAAGTATAGCTTGGATAATTTTGCTTGTCTCATGCTGCCTATGAGTACAATATTTTCTCACTGAGTTTTATAACTCACCCCGCGGTTCCCTTATCTATTTAAGATTCAACCGTGAAGGCGGGTTCTACTCCACCTGCTCAGTAGGATTTCTGCTCAATCTGTTTGGTGAGCCCACTTGTAGGGCCTTGACTTCTCTTTTGGAATATCTTTTTTACAGCGAAGTATGGTTTATGATGATGTAGTGCTCTTTGAAACATAGGCAGGGTCTTATTGTTGGGTTATCAGTTGTCTAGTATTAAGCTGTTGCTTTTCATTTTGAATTTGTAAAGCAAAGGTGTATATTTTGTTGAATTTCATGTGAACTAATTTGCTCTTTCATAGCCTTGTATATATAAACATTTCCAAACTATATATATATATATATATAGAATTGTGTTTGAATTGTGTTGGATTGTCTAGATAAATTTTGCAAGTTTTGTATAATTGGAAATGTCCTAGTTTTAGGGGAAACTCCGTCAATTTTTACGTAGGTTTTTGGGTCGGCTTGCTAGGGAGCGAAAATTCCCCATGCACTAGTCATGGCCTATGGAGGGTCGTAACATCGACCATTACACTGGCCTATTCCCCTTAATTCTGGTCAAGGGTTGACTCAAGTTTTAGGCGATCTTGCCTTAAGCCTTTGCGAGGCAGAGGCTCGATATGTCCCTTTGCAAGTTCTTATTATCTCTTGTATTTCTTGGACATAATCATGCATGAGCATGCTATATGTACTTATGCATATGTCTCAAGTCTCACTTTCAAACATTTCTTGCATGCATGATTATCATGACCATAACATATAAACATCCATATTAAAACATTTACATATTTTTGCCGGAATTTCGACAGAACAACGGCTAAAAATAGGATATTTCCCAATACACAAACATTCTCATTTCAGTCAGCCAGTCATAGTAAATAGAAGCATCATATTTACACATCAATATCACGTCAATATTACATTAATATAACAAGGAACTACCTCAAAAGTTTAGCCATTGGCTCTTTATGACTTATAGGATTTTTAACCCTTAAAGTTGGCAATTCACCTTAAATTCTCTAATTTTGCCCTATTCTTGTAAATTGTACCAAAATTCCATTTTAACTTATTTTGATTTGAAATTTTAATATGGTGTAGTCTTATTAGTCTATTTTCAAATATCTTTAGTCCCGTTAAGTTTTGAGATGTATAGGTTGAGTTATTAAAGTTTTACCCAAGGCTGCCCTGTTATTGGAAAGACTTGAGCACTTAAATGTAAAAATTCACCAAAAATCTAATATTCATTGCTTCTATCCAAGATTTACATCTAGATAAATTTAATTGAACCATCTTTCATTTTCTACAAGTTTCATTTTGAATGGGTAAGCAGAGAACAAGTTATGGGCTCCTAACATAGACTGTTCTGTAATGCCCTGTTTTAACCTAAGTAGGACATAGGGTAAGTTTAGAAAATTTCTGGGAGTAATTTACTTCAGATATGACCTTGAAATTTTTATGGTGTGATCATATATATGTTAGCTTGCTAACAAAATTGGTTGCACTTAATTTGAAATTGTATGGGGCTAATTACATCCTTGATAACACATGTTGGTTAGGATAGTGGGTAGAACTTAAAGGGTTACTTCAAAAATTCATAACTTCTTCATTTCAAATGGTCTTATAATTTATGGTTGGAAAGCTCTGAATATCTAGTTTCATCTAAAAATGGTTTTACCAAATTTTCATCTATGTAGGTTAAGACACACCATTCGTAGTATGGACAAGTTTCTAGGGTTTTATGTTCAGCAATTCTATTTTAGTGTTTCCCTTGTGTTCATGACCAAACTTCCAACCCAAACCATGAATTTCTATACTAACTCATTAGAAACAAACCAAATAATCATCAAACAACCTCATAATAAGGAGACCACAAGAGCTTTAGCAAATTACATACATCATAAGAGTCCACAAAATTCAATGAATCCTACCTCAAATCTCATGTTTGGGTATAGATGTAGCAATGGAATGAAGACATGAGGATGGAGAGATGAAGTTGAGGAAGAAAAATGGAAGAATGAGAGGGGTTTGACGGTGGGCTGAAAATAAGAGGAGAAAATGGGAATTTGTTTGATCTTGGTTCACAAAGAGTGAAGGTGACTCGTGGGTGGTGATTGGTGGAATTGAAATTAAAGCTCAATGTTATTGAACTTTCTATTTTGTGTGACCTTCATTGAGCCAACATGAGGGGTGTAGGTGGCTAAATTTTAGACAATCATTCTAGGGTTTAAACTGGTATTCAAGTTATCCTACAATATAAATTTCTACTAGCTCGGCTCTTACATTACACAACATCGCAAATAAACCGATTTTCCTTAAATTAGAAAAATATTGCTAATAGTTTCCATTAATTTTATCTACAAGGCACTTAAATTCTTCCAATCTTAACCTTCATATCTCAACACTAATTACTCATATATCTCTAATGCAACAAAATAAATCAATTAACAATGCTAATCAGATGCACTATTTTTCGAGATGTTATAAACTTGACTATGTTTGAGTTTGAGAATGAAAATGGAAAAAAAACCCATGGTGCACATGGTTGCTAATGGATTCTCTCTATGATGAATACTCTGATTTGGATTTATTAAAAACTTAACCTATTGAATTTTATTTCTAATGAAGCTTTAGCATAGAGTAAGAAATGAACATTCAATTAGGAAATATTAGTTCCAAAAATTTTGTTGCTATTTTATTGTTTATTTCTCCAAACCTTTCCACCTTTTAAAATCTTCACTTTGGTAAACTTTACAATAATTGGAAACTTAGTCAATCTGTTCAGGAAACTAAAGAGTTTTGTAGATGAAAACTTAGTGCAAATATGTTTGAATTCGTAACCAAAGTCATGCTTTTGAATTTTCATTTCTTTCTAGTTTTATTAATTTAAATACTTTTTTAATTTCTATTTACTCAATTAAGCATAATCTAAAAATAAAGATATATGTGTGTGCAAAGAATGACAAGGTAAGGGTGGGTTTTGACCAACTCGGCATTTTGATGCATACGATATATTTCCGGCAATTAATGGATGGGAGAAAGAGACTTTCACTTACAGTCTCTTATTATTAAATTAAATATAAAAATAAAAAATTCAAGACAATATTAAAGAATATGATAAATAGATAAAAATTTAAATAAGTAAATAAAAAATAGTCAAAATTTCTTACCATGATTTGCCAAAAAAAATATACTTTGGACATGGTCTACATTCTTCCAACAAGTCCGAATCTACCCCTAAGCTCATAGATTCTTGCTGTCCGTGAATCATTCAAGTGAAAAGCTAAGGATGCAGAAATGGTTAGTTTCCTTTTACCCTTAGTAAAACCCAAAATGACATATTTTTACATTTTAAATATAAGTTATTTACACTAATAGAAATTTTCAGAACAACGAGCGATTTTGTGATTTTTTTTGGTTGCAAAAAAAAACACTTGCGATCAATTTTGCAATTGATTGGAGTAACATGGGACCAATATTTAAGGAAATAAATCAATCACAAATTTCAATTTTGTGAAACAAAATCAGTTGCAAATTTTAATTTTGCGACCGAGTTTGATAGGTGTAACATTCGCATCGAGTTCCGAGTTCCGACTTCACCTTCAAGTCCCCATGATTTTCGACTTCATCTTTGAATTTCACATAAAATGGGATAATTTCCGACTTCCGAGTTCGTCTTTGAATTTCAGTATAATTTTCACAACTTCCGACCTTAACCATACCAGTATTCCCCATTTCCCGACTTCCGACTTAACCTTCAAGTCCAAACAATATGGGCGTGACTCCCGATATCCGACTTTATGTCTTAAAGGGAACGGACACGATTTCTGATCTCATAATTTATTTCCAAGTTTCAAGTAAGATGTATGCGAGTTCCGACCGCAGACCTCATGTTTCAAAATAGTACATGGTTTTCGACCTCCGAATTGATAGTTTAACACAATGGATACAATTACTAACCTCCGAGTTGAATGTAACGAGTTCCGGCCTTAGAGTTGAACTCAACTGGAATGGACACGAGTTCGGATCTTTGAGTTGATTTCCAAGTCATACACGAGTTTTGATATCCGAGTTTATTCCCAGGGCTTTCTATTTCAGTTGGTGTTCCCAAGGGTGAATTGGGAGTTCCGAGATTATGTGATTGTAAGCTGTATGACTTCCGACATCCAACTTTGCTTCCAAGTTTTGAATAAACCAGACATGTTTTCTGATATCCGATTTCTTCTCCGAGGGGCAAATAAATAGCACGATTTTCGACTTTAACCAGAATCGAGACGAGTTCCGATTTCAGATACAGTGGAAGCAAGTTCCACTTTTGAGACGACATGGAGAGCAATTTGGTCACAAAAGTGGGAGACATGGCCGAACTTCAATCACAAAATTTCAACCACTCAACACTCACAATTCCAACTACCCTCATGCATTTAAGTCAGACTCTCCTTCTCATTTGAGGCTGATTTATGCCTCCCTCTCCCTCTTGTTCCAGCCTCCTTCTTCCCTTCTCTCAATCAACTCCATCACCCTTTCAAGCTTAACAAGGTTCTAACAATTCAAGCTTCAACACCTAGCAAAATCACACTCCAAAGAGGTAGGAATTCCATTTCTGTTCTTGAATTCTTTGCACTATGGCTGTATGAAATTTTATTCTTCTTCATGTATTTGATGATATATTCGATGTATGTGATGGATTATGGTTCGATTAATATGAAAACTTGAGTTGGAATTAGAGTTAAAAGAAGAAAACTAGGACAAGTGGAGGATTGGGATGCTGCCTAAGTGAGGAATTCCATGGCAGTCCGTATGGCAGAGTGTACGGCTCCACCTATAGCTAGTTAAACCTTATGAGACTATTTTTATATGAAAATAGACATTCAGAGCTTTCCATACATATATAATATAAGGCCATTGGATTAGTATTGAGAGATATATGAATTTTTGAAGTTTGACCTAGGAATCAGGACTTTCATCCGGGCAATGTGACTTGAGGAGGGTGTAACTCACCTACATAACTCCAAATTGAGTGAAACCAACTTTTTTAGAAATTTTACACATAGGGGAACATCCCACAATGAAATTCTGAGTTTGTTATGATCCTAATTGTTCCCAGTGGTTTGAGAAAGTTGCCCTATGTCCAAACCAGGCCAAAACAGGGTAGTTCAGGAAGGTCAAATTTTAGGACTTGTAACTCGAGCTATACTAAAACAAATGAAATGAAACTTGTTGCAAATGAAAGGTTGTCTTGATATGGCACCAATTTCATATGATTTGAGCTTAGTTTCGATTTTTAGTGAATTTGTACTTCCAAGAGTGTAATTTGGACCAGTGACCGAATAGGCTGAGGCAAAATTTAAATATCTTGAGTTATAGAGATCAAAATGAGATGGGACCAATGAGGTTAGAAAATAGACACATAGAGCTATGTCATATCCAAAATTCAGGCTTAAATGAGTTGAATAGAAGTAATGGGGGATTATAAAAAATTCGGACAGAATTGATTAGAATTGGCAGAAGTGACCAAATTGATGGTTTCACAAGTGTTAGTGAACATATAAGGTTTGAGTTGATGGTTACAAGTTTTACATTGATAGATATGTTAGATTGATTATACTACTATGACTGATTTGTCCGTGAGAACTGGCACTATTCATGAGGAAACGGATTTGATCCGTTATGCTGCCGAATTTACGGCAGAAGTCTATGAAACTATGAGTGTTAATATTACAAGGAATTTATGATATGAACAGCTATACAATTATAAATATGTATATGGAAATTCTATATGCAAGAATGATATAAGTATGATATGAGGCACATGAAAATAAATCATGAAGCATATGTATGAGTACATCCCGCATGATGCTTGATTATGCCTGAGAATGAAAGAATGTGAATATATTGAATGTGGGTCCCTTCACTTGGAGGCAATTATTTGAGATCTCTCCCTGTGAAGGCAGTTAAATAATATAAGATGTGGGTCCCTTCACCTGGAGGCAGTTGCACAATGGGTCCCTCCTTGTGAAGGTAGCTAAAACTTGGGTCCCTCTATGTTGGAAGCAGTTGCACATTGAATCCTTCCAACCTAGAGGCAGTGGGTCCCCTGTGGGTTAGTCTGTGTGACGACGGTCACAAGTTGAGCTGACGAGTTCACTCCCAGGTCAAGCTACCCAAGGGCAGTAAAGGCTAAAGACTAAAGACTAAAGATTAAAGCATATGCAGGCACCCTACTTACATGAGGCATGGCATCGACCCAGCTAGTGTGAGTATAGGGGATAGAACTTACATAAGGCATGATATGACCCAGCTAGTGTAAGTACCAAATGAAGGTCCCATATTCCTAAGGAATGTGACATGGCGATCACACTCTGATGGGGTATGACATGGCGATCATACTCTGGAATGTGGCATATAAAGATTTTATGATGAAAAGGAAGATAAAGAAAGAAAAGTAAATTTTATGTATCTATATAAATTCAAGTACAAGTAAAGTTATGTGTAGATGTTATGTCTCTAGTGCATTGATGCTATTGTATTTTATTATATTTTAATTATTATTCATAATCCAATTCATGAATTGATTTTGTATGGACTCTCCCCAAATGACAAGTGTGTGAATAAAATGAACTTTGCTTTGGATAATATATTTTTCGAACTGTAAAATCAAACAGTTTACATAACATGTTCAACTTTTTCATAATAAACCAAAGCAAACTGGAGATGACAACGATAACATTATGTATGATAATTAGAGAATCCTACTGAGAATTTATAATTCTCACTCCTATTTCCGTGTTATCTCCAGAGAGTTTAAGAAGTTCCGAAGATGGCTGAAGTTGCTGTCAAATAAGGTTCGCTCAAGTAACAGTAACAACTCCAAGGTGTGGTACTATGACTTAAGCATAGTACTGTACTTGGGAGGGTGTTACAATAGGTCAACGCAACTCAATTGGCGAAAAAAAATATATGTAAAGACAAAATCAATCGCAAAATCGGTCACAAATCTTGCAAGTTGCGACTAATTTTACGATCGATTTTTCAATGTAAAAGAAATATATGTAAAAACAAAATCGGTCGCAAATCGCAAATTCAAGATTTATGACCGATTTTACAACGTTCAAGAAATATTATGCTATAATAAATCAATCACAAATTTGAATTCAAATTTGCGACTAATTTTTTGAGGTTCAAGAATTATTATTAACTTCATGTATTATATATTAAAAATCTAGTTACATTTTACTAGGAAAGATAAATAATGACAAAAAATTAAAACAAAGATATTTTATACAACCAAATAAATTTAGAGATTGAGAATAAATTATTTTATGATACATAAATAAAAATTTTAATTACTTTTAAATACTTAATGATATAGATTATGTTTATTTATGTAAAATATTTATTTATTTTGTGACAAGTTTTTTATTTTTAATTGAGTAAAACTATGTTATTATATGATTTTTTAGCATGTACAATTACTAGTATGTGTGGGATAAATTTAAATTTGTTTTTCTTTATTTTGGAGTTTAGTTATTTGCAATTGATTTTGCGAACAAAAAATCGGTTGCAAATGAGTTAAACCTTGAAATCCCTAATTCATAAATAAGAAACCTTATCACTCTCCCTCCTTCACTCTTCTTTTTCCTCCCCGTCCCCTAATCTCTCTTCTTCCCCCAACTTCTCCCTACCATCCCTACCACACCATTGCTGTTGGACTGTGTAACATCCTTCCAAGTATAGTACTATGCTTAAGTCATAGTACCACACTCGAAAATTATTACCGTTACTTTAACGGACCTTGTATGACAACGCTCTTCGGCTGTCTTCAATATCTCTAGTCAACTCTAGGTGGCCGCTTTTGGTATTTTTTGAGTTGTCTGGAGATAATATGGAAATATATATAGGAATGAGAATTATAAATTCTCAGTAGGATTCACTAAGAAATTACATGACATGTCCTCGTTATTATCTCCAGTAGCTTCGGTTTATTATAACAAGGTGAGCATATTATATAAATATTTTCAATTTTATAGTTTGAAACCATATTGTTCGAAGCAGAGTCAATTTTAGTCATACACTTGATAAACAGAGCAAGAACTAAAGCATAAACACAGCATACTGTGAGTGATTTTATAATAATAAAATAGCAAATTGTGCATGTGCAATGGCTCATCATGAATATCATGCGAATGCACTTGTACTATCTTGTAATGCCCGGGTCAGGAGTCACACGAATTGTGACACTTTGTTCTGTCGAACCCTGTGAAAGTTCTAAGTTTGGACCCTATGCCCCCTTGGAGGGCTATAGGATTGGGACATTTTTATGGGATCAAAAGTCCCGGTAATTGTTCCTTAGATATCAAAGAATTGAAGAGCAATTTTTAATGAACTTTTGGAAGTTATTAACCCTTTCATTTTCAAGCTTGAAGTTTAAGAAAATGTAAGTTTTCAGAAGTTTGTACTAAAATCCAAAAGTTGGATTTTGATTCTTAAGGAGTTTGATTTTTCCAATATTTTTATTGGATTCAAATGGGGGATATTCTCTTATTTACATTTATGTTTTAAAGTTAATGGAGAATAAAATAAATGAGGACATTAACTTAAAATTAAGAAATGTAAATAAGTATATGATGATGTTTGAGAAGAGTTTGGAAGAGAAGAAAAAAAAAAAAAAAACAGAGACTGGGCGCCTAGGCGCCCAAGGCCAGCCATGCCTCTAAAATTGGTGTAACCGGTGGCGAGCGCCAGTGTAGTCGCGGCCTTGAGCGCCCATGTGGCGGAATTAAAAGAAGAAGCTCGAAGCTTCTCTCTCTCATTCCGCCATCTCTCTCTCTCTCTTCTTCTTCTCTTATTCTTTTTCTCCCTACATGAAACCATCCATCTTTCATCAATTTTACTCAAACCCACCACCAAAATCCATCATCTCTTCATCATTAGCCAAGCTTTGGGGTTGATTCTTCCTTGAAGCTCTCTCTCTCATCTCTTTTAGAGAGAGAAACGAAGGTGGAGGAGACCCCAAGTCCTCCATCAAGTTTCTTCCTTCTTTTGCAATCCAAGGTAACTCTCTAAGCTCAAATCTTCTTCTATTTCATGGAGTGCAGGAAGCATTTTCTTGGAAGATTAAGTTTAAGATTAGGTTAGGGAACCTAGGGTTCCAAATTGGGGGTTTAAGCCTTATGGAGCTTATTCTAGTAAAATCTTAGAATAGTTATGTTGTGAAAGCCTAATAGTTATATTTGTCATGTTAGATGCTCTCCAGAATCTCTTGGCAGCTCTAAGGCATTGCAGAGTTTGAGCTTCTTCCTTTCCGAGCATAGGCTGTGAGTGATAGTATACCTATAGCTTATTTCTTACCTTTAATTTCCTAAGTACATGCTTAAAATGTATTTTAGTGAAGTTTTATGAAATAGCTGATTCAATGTGTTATACTCTATATTTATAGAACTCTTGAAGTAATGACGTTAGTTATGTGCATGTGTATATATATTTAAGTGGGACAAGCTCTTATAGAAATTGATTTTTGACATTGAGTAATTTGATATGTGTATAGAAGTTGCAATGTTTTAAAGTTAATACGTTGAATGATTCAATGGAATGAGATAATTTAGATCCAATGTTTTGAGAAAGAACTTTAGATTACTTAAAGCTTGAAAGATTTGAAGGTATTACGCCTTGAACCTATGGTAAATAGCACAGTTAAATTACACATAAATTGATATAAAGAAGAATTTTAATGACAAGAACTTAGAAAAGATGAACTTTCATGTTTTTAGAAATTGTGATGTTTTAAAGCTAGTTTAAAGCTAGAGATGTTTGAAAGAAAGAAAATGTGTTTCAAAGGAGTTTTAACCAAGGGCTCACATGAGGCATGGCGAAGACCCAGCAAGTGTGAGTGCTTTTTTTTTTGGGGAGGAAACTGTAACAGAACTGTTTGCTAATGGCAGCAACATTAGCCTTGGTGCACCTTGAATAACCCAGCTAGCAGGCTGATTGCTAGCCCGGCATGTCGGCCAACATGTCGGAATATATATAGACACGCACAGGCGTGAAGTTATCTCTTACTGCTGGAGCTAGGCCACAGGGCCACCCAGTCAGGCAGCTATTTCTGAAATAGGATCCTCCCTTAAGCTTTATTATGATTTTGAAACAAATATTTACTTATTATGTTATAAGAAAGTATCTCTATCTCTAAGCCTAGATCTTATATCCTTATTATGCATATGATTTGTCACATCTAATTGTAAAAGCGTTATGTATAGTATGTTAACATATAGACAAAGCCTTTCTTTAAGAGATCATGTATAAGTTTTTGAACAACTTATGAGTTATACTTTTGCTAAAAGTTATTGTTTAAGCTTGTTCCACTGTCGTTATAGATATATTATCCCTCACTGAGTCTTTATGACTCACCCTTTCTTCCTTTCCATGTTTTTAGGCAGGTGCAAGATTGTGTTCAAGCTTCCACAGCTAATTAGAAGTTTCAGCATCTAAGTTAAATTGTAAAGTCTCTAGAAGTGCTCCATTAACCTACAGGCAGGGTCCTCCCTGTGTTGGGTCTTATGTTGTTATATGTAATTAGTTTAAATTCTAATGATTATGTATTTAAGCTTCTTGAATAGTTATGTAAACATGTTTTCATAAGTATGATTACGTTTTAAATTTCTATATTGTGTGCTGTGGGGTGCATTCGGAGAATGCCTGGATCCCCAATGATTTTGTGTGTTTGGATTGTTGTGCAGGTGGAGGATCCGTATTTGGGAATAGTCCTAAATACAAGGGAGACTCTGCCCAAATTTTTTTAGAAAAGGTCTAGTGTAGGCTTGCTAAGGGACGTGTCCCCTATGCGCCAGTCACATCCTAAGTGGGGTCGTGACATATCTTTTCTTCCTTTACTTCACATGCCTAGGTATTATGTATCACAATCCTTAGGGTGTCTGCATGCATATATCTTTGTCTTTAATCTTTATTGTCCTTGGATAGTTTGACTTAGGACTGAGCTCAATTTGTGACCGTCGTCACACAGAACTAACCTACAAAGGGATCCACATGCCTCTAGTCTTGGAGAGATCTCATTTTAGCCACATACCTCCAAGGTAGAGGGATCTCATAGCTTTAACTGCCTTCACAAGGAAGGATCCAAATAACTGCCTCCAAGTGAAGGGACCCAATCTTACATAATTATATATTTTCTTTATTTTCATGCAAATATGTAAACTTGCATAAAGAGGATCATGATCATATCATCATACAATGTCCATATACATTTTAGTACACTTATCTTGAAACAATCTTGCACATAAAATCTCATATTCTTATCATAAGTTTTCATAACACAGATTATTATAATTTCATAAACTTCTACCGAAAGTTTGGCAGCATAACAGATCGAGTTTGCTTTCCTGTGAATAATGCCAGTCAATCAGACAATCATTAGTATAGAAAATCAATATAATGTGCCAACCATTTCAATACTTATACAAAACTTGTAGCCTTTGCATTTAAATTGATTTTTTGTCGATTCCTTCAATTCTGCCCGTTTTTAGAAATTAAGCCATAATTTCTATATAACTCCTTTAAACCTAAATTTTGGATATGTTGACGTTTTATGTCTAGTTTGTAACCTATTTGGTCCCATTAAGTTTTGATATGTATAACTCAAGTTATTAACATTATACCTAGGTACATCTTGTTACTAGCCAAATTTGCACACCAAAAAGTAAAAATTTACTAAAAATAGAAATCTACTTGGATTCCAACAAAAGCTATGTCGTTTTAAAGCTAACTGACCCAACTTTTATTTCCAATAAGTTTTACCTCATTTGAATAAGTATAACTCGAGTTATAAGCTCTGGAATTTGGGTAACCTACACTGCCCTACTCTAGCCCAGTTGGAACTTAGGGCAACTTTCATGAATTATTGGGGGCAACAGGGATTGAATTTGGTTCTGAAGTTTTTATGGCATGATACTCTATATTAAATTTCTAGCAAAATTGGTTTCATTCAATTTGAAGGAGTATTGTGTGAGTTATGCCCCTCAAAATCTAGTTTACTCAGAATCAGGGATGAAATTCTAGGGTTAACTTCAAAAATTTATATCTCACTCAATACTCATCCAATGGCCTCATAATTTATATGGTTGGAAAGCCCTAGATGTCTAGTCATTGAGTTTCAACAACTGTAAGCAAAGCTGTACACTCCGCTGTACAGACCGCTATAGGTTTCCTTAACCTAATCCATTCTATTTTTTCTTTTTATTAGATAATCATCCAAAACTCAATTTATACACAACAATCCAACCATAAACCTCTATATTGACTCATAACAACATCAAATACATGCATATAATGAGTTCACAAAAGGCTTAATTCACAAGAAAATTCAAAGAAGAGGTTGAATCCTACGTCTAGTTAGTGTAGAAATGAGCCAAACTTGATCTAGTCTTGAAGGATATGGATGGGGCTTGAAGTTAGGAGTAAGAGGGAGTGAAAATGGAGGAAGAAAGGAAGAGAAAATGGATGGTGTCTCAGCTGGAAGGAGAAGTTCGAAATTGAGGGGGAGGAAAAGAGATTTTTAGGGTTTAAGAGCACTAACCTTGCGTATGATTGGTGGAGGCATCAAGTGGCCAAGATGTGACTAACTTGCCCCTCTTTTGTGTGGCTGAGCTTGCCACTTTGTTGGGCTAAGGTGGCTGATTTTCTAGCCATTAAAATTAAAGTTTAAGGTGTGAAATTGTACTGGTTTGGTTCTCGCAACATAAGATACTGAAATCTAGTTGATTTCCCACAAATCGGTAAAACGATGCTAGTAATCGTCTAAAATTTTCTACATAACTATTTAAAATTCTTCATTCATTAATCTCTTTATAATTCAATACTAATTACCTCTACATATCTAGTAAAATTGGATAAATTAGTTAACAGTGTAATTTAAACATATTGCAAATTTTTGGACGTTACAAATCGTGCTGCTGTTGCTGGAGGAGGATGCCATGTCGGAGTTGTTGTTGCTACCGGAAAGGATGTACGATGCCAGACAAGACATGAGGAGTAGGCCGCGTGATGCCGGACTAAGTCGCTACTATTTTGCACCACTGCCATCATGCCCAAGGGAGCTACCACTGCTCCTCAATTGGACCGCCATTGCAGAGGGAGAAGCTTGCTTATTCTCCACCATCCTGGTTCTCTTTCACCCTTTCCTTGTTCCTCTTTCTTTTGTTATTTTCATATCTACTTTTTTAAATAATGAGAGTTTTGGTGTTGTTGGTTGATTATGTAAGTTGGTTAAGGTTGTAAAATTGTTTTTTTGAGGTTATTGGTTGATTATCAGAGTATTTTGTTGTTCTTTTTTTAAAAAAAAATTCAGATTTATTTTTTGTTTTGAATAATGGGAGTTTTGGTATTGTTGGTTGATTATATTTGTTTGTTGATACTCTTAAATTGGTTGAGGTTGTTGAAATTGATTTTTTTATGTTATTGGTTGATTGTGAGAGTATGTGTTGTTAAGAGTGGTTGATGTTATTGAAATTGCATTAGTTATATTGTTGGTTGACTGTGAGAGTATGTTGTTGTTAAGGGTGGTTGAGGTTATTGAAATTTATTAAATTCATTTAATTATTAAATTGGTTGATGGTTTAGGAAAATGTGTTAAATTTGTTAAATTGTTAAATCGGTTAATAGTTATTGAAATTTGTTAAATTGGTTAAATTTGTCAAATTGTTAAATTAATTAATGGTTTTTGTTAAGATTTGTTTCATTTTTATTTATTTTTTTAAGTTTTGTATCACTTGATGTTTTTAATTTGGTGCAAATTAAATGAACTTTAATATTAGTTCATAATTTATTTGAACAATATGAAACTTAAATATTAGAGTTTTAAAAGAATAGTGAAGTGTGATGTTTTCGACATATGTCTTTGAGGATTTGGACTTGTTGATTATTCAGCAGCAAGTCAATACTTTTTTTTGGTAGCTTAAGGTTGATTTGATGTGGATGTACTTGTTTAATTATATTATATTGTTTGATGATAATGTTACAGAATATAGACATGTATTAGTGTCATAGTTGGATGTATAAAGGCTTATGCCAGGTCGAAAAGGTTATACTAGTGAATTTTTAAACATGGTAGAAGAATTTGTTGTTATTGCATACCAACAAGTGCATTTGGTGAAGGGGAAGATTGGACGCCCTTATTTTAAGTGCAAAAATATGAACTACATCATGTTTGATGAAGTTAGAGTTCATTTTTACCAAAAAAGGTTTGTTGATGATTATTGGTATTGGACATGTCATGGAGAAAATGATCCAACTTTGTGTAGGGTACCTAGCAATCAAGCTAGTAATTTCACCATGGCAAAAAGTAGAAACAATAAATATTTAAATACGTTTGAGGCAATGGTGATGATGTTGTTGGTCCAGACTTTGGAATACATTATAATCAAGAGGTAGAGAAGCCTCTAAATCCAAATGCAAATAAAATTAGGATTTGTTAGATGCAAGAAAAAACCTGTTATGGTCAAGATGTATTGACCACAATGAACTGTCAGTTGCTATTAGATTATTAACAATCAAGTCAGAAAGTAACATTCCTCAATGGTCTTTTAATCAAATAGTGGCATTACTAAAAGAAACACTCCCTCCTGATAATCTAGTCCCCGAAGGTTATTATAAGGCCAAGAAAATAGCTTGTAAACTTGGTCTTATTGCCAAAAAGATTGATTGTTGTGTGAATAGTTGCATGTTGTTTTACCAAAAAGAGTGCAAGGTTTTAAAAGAATGTAAATTTTGTGGTGCAACATGATATAGTTTATAGTAAGTTGGCAAGGAGAAATACAAAGAGGTATTTGTGAAGAGAATACACTACTTACCCCTTATTCCTAAACTGAAAAGATTGTATGCCTTGATGAGTTCTACTCCACATATGAGATGGTACTATGAAAATAGAACATGGAGTATTGTGCCACCCATCAGATGGAGAAGCTTGGAAACACTTTGACCTTACTTATCCAAATTTTGCTATTGAACCACGAAATACTAGATTAGGCTTATGCACTAATGATTTTACATCATATAGCCAATTTGCATTACCTTATTCTTGTTGGCTAGTTAGTATCACTCCTTACAATCTTCCACTTGAACTATACATGACTACTCATTATATGTTCTTGACCTTGATAATTCTTGATCCACATAATCTAAAAGGCAAAATAGATGTGTATTTGCAGCCTTTGATGGATAAGTTGAAGTTGTTGTGAAATGAAGGTGTACTTACATATGACAATTAAAAAAAAACAAAATTTTACTATGAGAGCTACATTAATGTGGACTATCAATGATTTTCCTGCATATGCAATGTTATCTGGTTGGATTACACCAAGGAGGTTAGCATGTCCATTTTGTATGAGCTAATTGAAGGCTTTTAGTTTGAAATATAGTAGTAAATGTTCTTGGTGTAATAACCAGGTACAAGAATACATAAATCATGATGCGCTGCCCTGTTGGACCCCACAAAGTTCCAAGTCTGGACCCTAGGCCTCCTTTGAGAGCTATATGTTTGGGACATTTTCATGGGATCAAAAGTCTCGGCAATTGTTCCTTATATATCCAAGAATTGAAGAGTGATTATTTATGAATTTTAAGAAGCTGTTAACCCTTCCATTTTTAGCCGAAAAGTTTCAGAAAATGCAAGTTTTTGGAAGTTTGTACTAAAATCCAAAAGTTGGATTTTGATTCTTAAGGAGTTTAATTTTTCCAATATTTTTATTCGATTCAAATGGAGGGTATTTTTTTTATTTACATTTATGTTTTAAAGTTAATGGAGAGTAAATATAAACAAGTATTGATGATGTTAAAAGAAAAAACCTAGACTAGGCTCTTAGGCGCCCAAGGCTAACGCCCAAGCCGTTTGTCTTTGCAAGATTTGGGTCAAATTTAGGTGCAGGCACCTGCCTGCCCAGGCACTTGTTGGATGAAATTAAAAGAAGGATCTCGTTCTTTCTTCTTCATTCTTCCTCTCAACTCCTCTCTTTCTTCTTTCTATCTCTTCTCTCTCTCTCTCTCTCCTCATGGATGCCATGAATCCTTCACCATTTTCTACTCAAATCCATTATAAGTCCCTCTTCTTCATCACCATCATCATCAATCTTCTTCCTTGAGCTTGCTCTCTCCTCCTTTCTAGTGAGAGAAAGTGATGGTGGGAGGAGACCCACTGCTTTTCTCACACTCCACCGCCTTCCTCCACTCTTTAAGGTAATTCTTGAGCTCAATCCTCCTTATTATACCAAAGATTAACTAGTTTTTCTATGAATTCCATATTTAAGTTTATGAAAGGAGGGTTAGGGTTCTAAAAATTGGGGGCTTTACCCCTATGAAGCTAATCCTAGTAAATTCTTGGAATAGTTATGTTGTGGAAGTCTAGTAGTTATATTTGTCATGTTAGACGCTCTTCAGAATCCCTTGGTGGCTCTACGGCATCGTAGAGCTCGAGCTTCTTCTTTTCCAGACTTGAACTGTGAGTGATAGAATATCTATAGCTTGTGTCTTATTCTTAATTTTCTAGTTACATGCCTAAAATGTAATTTAGTGAAGCTTATGAAAGAATTGAATTAATATGTTTTACTCCATATTTATAGAACTCTTGACATAATCATGTTAGTTATGTGTATGTATATATATGTTTAAGCATATATGTGGGACAAGCTCTTATAGAAATTGATTTAAGATATCGGAGTAATATGATAGAAAGATATGAAGTCTTAAGTTATTAGAAGTTGTTATGTTCTTAAAGCCAATGCTTGAGCGATTTAATAGAAAAAGATAGCTAAATTTCAATAATTTGAGAAAGAACTCTAGATACTTTAAGATGAACAGTTTGAAAGTACTATACTTTGAACTTGTGTTTGATAGTGTTGTTATTTTGAATATTTGAAAAGTTAGTAGCTCTATTTGTTGAGAATAAGAAAGTTGCTTGAATATTATCATGTGTTGAGGTTATGAGGAAGAAACTATATGATTTGAGCTAAGGAAAAGTTTTAACGTCAAGGATTAGTAAAGAATAAGTTTTCCTAAGGGATGGAAACTAGAATAAAAATTGTTTGCTAATGGCAGCAGTATTAGCTTTGGTGCACCTCGAGTAACCCAGCTAGTAGGATGATTGCTAGCCGGGCATGTTTGGTCGACATGTCTGGATTATATAGACACGCACAGGCATGAAGTTATCAGTTACTATTGAACAAGCCTAGTCAAGCAGTTATTTTCTGAAATAGGATCCTCCCTTAAGCTTTATGATGATTTTGAAACAAGTATTTACTTTTCATATTATGAGAAAGTATTTTTATCTTTCAACCTAGTTCTTATATCCTTATTATATATATGTTTACGAAGAAGTTTTTATCCAATTGAAAGAAAAATGTGATTAAGGACCTATGGATGTTTTAAGGACAAATTATATTTCAAGTATATTTGATTGGAAATTTTATAGTATATTAACGTATGGACAAAATATTTTACTTAAGAAATTATATGAGTTTGAAGAAGCTTACAGGTTATATGTTACTAAAAGATTATGTTTAAGCTTATCCCACCCTTATTATAGATATATTATCTCTCACTGAGTCTGTATGACTCATTCTTCTCTCCTTTCCATGTTTTTAGATAGGTGTAGACTCATGCTCAAGCTTTTATGGTCAGCCAGAGATGTTAGTCATCCTAATAAATCCACACTTTGTTTGTGTGGTTCCTAAATGTTATTGTATTAAGAAGCACCTTCCCTAAGTATAATTGTATATACCTAGCTATGCTCCATTAGTCAACAAGTAGGGTCCTCCCTATGTCAGCTATAATTTTTAGTAAAAGTATGATTATGTTTTAAATTCCTATATTAGGTACTGTGGGGTGTATTCTGAGAATGTTTGGATCCCTAATGATATTTGCGTGTTTGTATTGTTTGTGTAGGTAGAGGATCCTTATTTGGAAATAGTCCTAAATACAAAGGAAACTCTGTTTGATTTTCTTTGGAAATGGTCTAAGATAGGCTTGCTAGGGACATGTCCCTATGCGTCGGTCAAAGCCTAGGTGGGGTCATGACACTTGGTTTGACTCACGTAATTAATTCTTGCCTTTGGATTATTCATAGAAAAGGAATAATGATGCATTTTTAAAAAATCAAGTTAAGAAATCTCAACCCCCAGTTAAATTTTTTGGGGATGATATATGGAAAGAAGTTTCTAAGTTTCCAAAAACCATTGAGGTCGAATCTTGTACATGTCCTAGTTTTGGTCTTACTCATAACTAGATAAAACAAAACATACTTTGGAGTTACTGTAATGGAAAACCAATTTGATAAGACATAATCTTGACATAATGCACATTGAGAAGAATGTATTTGATAATATCTTCAATATGATAATAGACATCCATGATAAAACAAAGGACAATGTTAAAACAAGAATGGACTTGAAAGAGTATTGCCGGCGAAAAGAACTAAATTGCATCAATTGCCTAATGGAAGGTATCTCAAGCAGAAAGCAAAGTTCACCTTATTTATGGACAAAAAAAAAAAGCATTCTATAAATGGGTTAATGAACTAAAATGCCAAATGGATATGCTTCCAATTTGCATAGATGTGTGGATCTAAGGGAAGGGAAGCTCTTTGGAATGAAATTTCATGATTTCCATGTGTTTATGGAGCATTTGTTGTTGATTGCTTTTGCAGCACTTCCAAATCAAGTATGGAAGCCAATAGCTGAGTTAAGCAAAATTTTTAAGGATTTGTGCTCAACAATATTGCGAGTGAATGATTTACTATTGATGGAGCAGAACATTGTCATCACTGCTTGTAAATTGGAGCGTATATTTGCACTTGGGTTTTTTTAACTCAGTGGAGCATTTATCCATTCATTTACCATATGAAGCAAAAGTTGGAGGTCTTGCCAATGGATGTATCCATTTGTGATATCAATTTAATGTTAATACTTTCATTTCTGCTATAATTAATTATGTAACATCCTCAATTTTTCCTTCGTGCTAAATTATCTTAGTAACCTGAGTAACTAAGTACTTAATGAGAAAGTAAAGGATTAAGGCTTGATCAAAGGATTTATGAGGTGATTATGAAAAGAAAGGTTAAGATAACGCTTAATTAAGATTAGAGAATTTCTAATTAAGCAAGTCAAATTCTTAATAGCTTAATTAAACACTAATCACCAATAATTAGCTTAATCAAGTTTAATTAAGGGTAATTAAGCTTAATTAAAAGTTTAGTTTTGTTAATATTAGTCATGAGTTAATCACTAATCCTCGCTTAATCAAGTTAATTAAGTTGTATAAGTACTTAATCACATGATTAAAATTCAAATTTAGTCAATTAAATAATAAAGTTATAGTGATATCATTAAAGCATAAAGCATAAGATAAGATTACTTTATGTAAGAGTAAGTACACTCTTTGTCCCCTTTATTGTCCAATTTGCCCTCTTAATCCTTAATTAGCACAAAATAACACAATGTGAAGCAAAAATACCTCCCCAGGGCCATCTAATACCTACGACCAACAACAAAACACATACACTCACTTCATTTTTTTCAACTCTCATTCTCTCTCTAAGCCTCTCCTTCTCCAACTTCTCTCTACACTTTCTTCTTCTTCTTCATTGTTCTTCAAGACCCCCTAACCAAACTTTAACCACTAAGCCCTTCAAAGATCACATCTTTTGATCTTTGGACACAAGAATCAAATACTGCAAGCTCTATTTCTTCAAAAACTCAAGAGCCCTCATTTTCTCCATTCAAAACCGCGACCACCACCACTTAGAGGAGTCATCATCTTCTTCATTTTCCTCTAAAAAGAAGACACCAAAGACACCTTTAGGTAATGATCTTTTTGTTTGATGGGATAGCACGAGAAGCGGGGTTGAATCATGCTTTCAAAAATATATAATATCTGAAATCTTTTGAAAAAAATAATCTATATCAACTTTTAACTTGGATTGCGGAAGCAATTGTGTTAGTTTATGAAACAGTTTAGTTATATGTAAAACAGAAATAAACTTTGCTTCAGATATAGTTTAAATGGAGTTAAACTTATTTGATAAATTCAAATAAATAGATCAGAGATAGAGAAAATCACACCAAATATTTTTATACTGGTTCGACTAAACCACTTGCCTACTTCCAATCCCCAACTCTTTGTTGAGATTTTATACTTCAAGTATTCTTTGTCCAAGCTTCTCCAAGCTTGTTACAAGCGAGTAGTCTTTTTTTAGCCTCTCCAAGCTTTACAAAGGAGTAGTATTTTCCTAGCCTCTCCAAGTTTCTTACTAACCTTTACTGGGTCAAGATACAGCAAATGTGTATGATATGTTTTGTTTGAACACTCACACTAACATTCTCAATAGAGATTTGAACAATGAAGTATGATGTGTGAGACTTCTCTAAATTCTCAAAGATAGAATATTATCTATTACAGACTAGAAAAGAAGACTTTCTTATATCCTAAAGTTACAATAAGTAACTTTCTGGTGCTTTAGAAACTTAAGAAGGATGAAGAAAGGAAGCTCTTTTACATAGAAAGTATTTAAATGGTCTAATCATTCTTTCTTAGATTTCCAGCCTTATATAGACTTTAAAATATGACCATTTGAAGCTTGCAGACCTTGATCCTTGTATCCTTTTGGCCTGCTGGTCTATGATTGGATAGAGAAGAAAATAGCCTTCCTTTTCCCTGTTCAAAACTTACACAGAATTGGAAAAGTTGCCATTTGTTGGTTTGCCAACTATTCAGATTTGTTAGCTCCTCTTCTGTATCTTGTCAAATCACCTTTTTGACTTTTTGAATCTGTCTATTGAAGCGTGCAGAGGAAGCTTTGAAGGTGTAACACTTCATGAGAAGTATGTCTCTAGAGATTTACCCTTCTGGACAAAGTCATCTTTCTGAATGAATAATGTTCGCTCTTGAGGCACCATTTTCCCTTCTAATGTTGCAGTTTCATCCTTCTGAACCTTCTTTCTTGTTTCTTACATGATAATTTGAGAAGTATTCAAAGTATACATTCCATATCAAGTATATTCAATTTAAAGTACAAATGGATATCCCAACTTTGATGATTCTCAAGCATATAATGCACATGATTCATAAAGAAACAATTCGTTCATCTATATAGCAAGACTGGCTTAAACTCTGATTTGGTATTCATCAAAACCTTAATTCTCATTCTGGTTTGCAACCACCGAACAGTTTCTAAAGGGCATTGGAGCTAACACTTTCACTTATTCTTTTTTGTTACTCAAGAAAGCTTGAAGCTTGGCTCTCATGTAACATCCTCAATTTGTTGTCATGCTAAATTACCTCAGTAACCCTGAGTAATTAGGCACTTAATGAGAAATTATGAGATTAAGGCTTAATTAAGGGGTTAACAAAGAGTTTATCAGTTAACTCGGATGAGAAAAGTCAAAAGAATACTTAATCGAGATTAGATAATCTCTAATTAAGCAAGTCAGAGCTTTTATAGCTTAGTTAAGCACTAATCGCCCTTAATTAGCTTAATCGAGTTTAATTAAGGTTAATTAAGCTTAATCACAAATTTTTGCTAATCATGTTCTTGTATGTTAATCACTAATCCTTGCTTAATCATGTTAATTAAATTGCAAGAGCACTTAATCACATGATTAAATTCAAATTTATTCAACTAGACAATAAAGCATTGGTGACATCACTAAAGTGAAAAAGTAGAAGACAATATTGCTTTATGTAAGAAAAGCATTAGGTCTTATCTAAAGTAAATCCTTTAATTAACCATTTTGTTCCCTTAATTATAACAAATTAAGGAAAATATCCTCCCCATGCCCACATGAAGGCTACGGCCTCCCCCCTCATGCATATTCATTTTCATTTTGTGACTCTTCAGTCTCTATCTCTCTAAGTCTATCAAATCCTCTCACTTCTCTTTACATCTTTTCTTCTTCTTCTTCATTTTCTTCATCATTCTCCACCTCCATAACTAAATCTTCTTCACTTAGCCCTTCAAGGACCTCATCTTTGGGTCTTTGGAGACAAATCTAAACACTACAACCTCCATTTTCACAAGATTTCAAGAGCTTCTCCTTCCACCAAGCCACCATCTTCAAGGAAAGGAACCACCATCATCTTCTTCTTCTTCTCTAGTTTTTGCACCATTTCTAAGAAAGGTAGTGATCGTCATCTTTTTATTTTATTTGCTCAAGAAAATGTGAAGCTTGGTTCTTTTCATGACCAAGGTCTTTAAGTGAAAACTTAAGAAGATCCTTCATGCTCCTCATAAGCAAAAGTTTCCATTTTTGGCAAAATATATTCTTGTTGTTCTTCAACTTTTCTTGATGTTTCTACTTTTGGAAAAATATGTTCTTGTTGTTCTTCAAGTGTTCTTGATGTTTCTACTTTTGGAAAAATATATTCATGTTCTTCTTCTTGAATGTTCTTGATGTTCTTGGTGGTGTCTTGCTTAAAGTTGTTCTTTTTCTTATGATGAGTTTATGATTAGAAAAGTTTCATCTTTACATGCTTTTCATGATTTGATAAGACTATGAACATCCTAAAAACTTAAAACTTTAAAAAGTTTGCTTCTTGAAGCATAAAAAGTGGCGCAAGTTTAGTGCCTTCATAAAAGTCTTATTTTGTTTTGTTTTGAAGATAAGATTACATGTAAAAGTCTAAGCTTTTTGGAATAATAAGCCTTTTTTAGTCCAAAAAAAAATGATGTCTTGTCACTTTATGTTTCAAAGATTGATCCTTGAAAGCAAATCCTTTCATAAAGTTTGAAACTTGAAATCAAAAAGGTCACTTTTGGATCATAGAAATGCTAACTTTTATAAAGATCAAGACTTTATAACTTTAGAGCTAATGTCTTATATCACTAGTTGATAAAGTAAGAACCTTTTTTAATGTAGAGACAACTTTAAATCATAAAGTTGAGACTTTGATGGTCTTAGAATAATTAAAAGAGTCAACTTTCATAAAGAACAAGACTTTTTAGTTAAAAAGCTAATAACTTGTATCATTATTTCATGAAGATCTAATTTTTAAGATAAGAGCTTAATCTTAAAGGCATTTACTTTCATAAAGAATAAAACTTTATGACTACTTTATAAAGAATGATAACTTTTATAATACTTAAGGTAAGATCTTGTTATGTTAGTAATAAAAGCTTGAAACTTTATAACTTGGTTAAGTTAAAAATCACCCTTGGTGTTTAGTGAACATGGTGTTGTTGGGTTCATGATGTGGTTATGCATTGTCATGACCCAAGGATTAGAGGGATCTCGAACTCCTTAAGAACAAAAGTATGATTAGGGCCTTTGAGCATACCATGAACCTAGGAATCACTAAGTGCACTATCTTAAGGAAAGGAAACAATCATTTAACTTAATTAAATTGAACAAGTATTCCATAAGACGTGAACTCAAGTAAAGGATAATTTCATATGGGAACTAAGTAACTAAAAGACCACATACATATATCTTAACTATGTGATTCTCTTATGGGTAACCACAAGAAATCATGTGATGATTCATAATATTCTTCACAAAGAATAACACAACTATGAACCCCTTTTAGGGTATGAATGTATGATGCCATTTGGTGTAACACCTTACCAGACAAAATACTATGCTTAAGTCATAATATATTACCTAATAAGTTATTACATGTGACTACCTAATTAAATTCCATTTTTAGTTTCATTATTAATTAATCGTGTACCGGAAGTAAAGTAACATAAATAAAAATGCGAAATAAACAGAAATACTGGAAACTGTATCCTATATATATAAACATCTGTTTTTCAAAGTTGTCAAAAGATATATAAGACAGTACAGGGTAGTAAAAAATGAGGCCGCTAACACAAAATAAATCGGCCTGTCTATATGAACAGCCCCCTAACTGGTCCCCACGGGACATTTCATATACAACTGCTAACTCCTATCCACATGCTCATGACCCAAACTGCCAAAAGAGGGTCATCCTGTACACCTATTGCTGCTATGGCGGGTACTCCAACTAGATGGATTCCGAAGAAAGGAATCCATTCGCTATGCTTAAGCACCTTGAGAATGTAGTCCACGCTCGAAGCAGAGGACGAGGAAGATGAACTCGCTGCCTCAGATGGATCCTCATCAGACATCGTGACCGAGGGTATCTGCTGCAGTGATGAGGCTGGCAGAGCCATGGCTGGTGCTGCTGCTGCTGTTGCGGGTGGAGGTGGAAAAGGATGGGCCATATATAGCGGGATAGCAATGTAAGGTGTAGCGAGGTTGAAGAGTGGATGAGCAAGGGAAACAACAAAATCTCTACGAAAGAAGAAGTAAAAATGGAATTGACATCTACCAGATACATATATACAATCTAGAAATGGGTCCAGGTGGATGTGGAACTTAGAGAGCTCGATGAACAGGACTCTAATTGCCGCGTTCTCCATGATCTGGGAATGACGTGGAAATATATGGTAGGGTGAGAAATAAAGATCTATCAGTAGGAATTCCTAAATTTATACCTATCTGTCATCGCTGTCATTCTCAGTTGTTTTGGATTTTGGTGAATTAAAAGAAAATATTGTATCAACAGGATGTCCTACTCAATTAGTTATAGATATCATAGCCCGAAACACAGCTTTGTTTTACTTAAGGAAATAAAAGAAATTAAACAAAGAAATAAATAACCAGACTTGTGTTTTTGACATAGTTAAGTGATAGCCATAAAGTGAACAATAATAAATATATGTATATATAACATCCAATGGTGCAATTAACTCAATGCATGATAACAAAAACTGTGGATATGCATAAGAAATAATTCACTTGATCTTAACTCATATTTTTCCATACTTGGTCCCCTAGGAGTATATTGGCCATAAAACTCTTGGGTAATAGTTCGCTTTTCAGGATCAAGCTCGTTCCTATACAGAGTCACCGAGTTTACTTTCCCCAACTTGCCCACTGATCTATTCCCCTTAACTTTGTTCAGGGGTTGGCCCAAGTCACACGGAAATCCTTCCTCATTCTTATAAGGGTAGCATTACTTGTCTAATACTTTGACCAATGCATGCATAACTTGTAAATTCATATTAATTGCGATCTCTGCCAAAATCTTGGCAGTATAACGGATCATGTCCGCTTCCCCATGAATAGTGCCAAACAACCAGAAAATTTTAATCAAATAGCAAATCCAATACAGAACATCATATTCATACTAAGAATATAACAATATCAATAGGTACAAGTTTTAAAATCTTAAGTCTTAATCTATCTTGCAAGTTTTTAATTTCTATTGATGTTCTCGAGTTCGACTTCTAAGATTAAATGGGGTCCGAGTTCTGAGTTCATACAAGTTCCGACCTCTGAGGTTATGTTCAATCTTCCGAGATTATATAATTTCTGACTTCCGGGGTTATGTTCGATCTCTAACCTTATTCCACCATTGGTCTTCTAAGACTCTTATAAGTGTGTTTCCTAAATTCCAAATTTCTGACATTAACTATACCCGATCTAGTTTCCTATCCACTAAGTTCTGAGGTCAACCTTAAGTATACCCGATCTAGCTCTTTGTCTACTAGATTTCCGAGTTCAACCTTAAGTATACTTGACCTAGCTCTCTGTCTACTAAGTTTCGAGGTCAACCTTAGGTATACCCGATTTAGCTCTCTGTCTACTAGATTTCCGAGTTCCGATACTAACTCAAGTTATTTGTGTTTTATCCCAGACTGCTCTACTTCTAGCTAGAATTGTACTCTTATAGGAGAAAATTCATCAAAAATAGGAATCTGGGTGAAATCATGTGAAATTTATATCAATGTAAAGCTAACAGAGCAAGCTTTCAAATAAGAGAAGTTGCATATCATTTGAATGAGTATAACTTGAGATATAAGCCCTGAAACTTGACCCTACTGGACTACCCTATTCCAGCCCGGATTAAATATAGGGCAACTTCCTCGGACCACTAGGAGCCAAGAAGACCTTATCTAACCCTGAAATTTTTATGGGATATTCTCTCATATGTTAGCATTCAACATTGGATTCACTCAATTTGGAGTTGTGTAGGGTGAGTTACACCCTTCTCAACTCACACTGCCCAGATAAAGGTCTTGATTTCTAGGTCAAACTTCAAAAATTCATAACTACCTCTACACTGATCCAATGGCCTTATATTATATATGTATGGAAAGCCTTGAATGTCTAGTTTCATATAAAAATAGATTCATGGAAGTTAAACGATTATAGACGGAGCCGTACACCCCGCCGTACAAACTGCTGAGGAAAAACCCTAACAACTTCTTGAGTTTTCTCTTTTCTTCAAGTTCTTTCATACCAATTCTAATTCTAATCATAACATACATGCATAATCAACTATAATTCATCATCATCACTTCAAATCTCATCAGTATCATAAGATATCCAAGACCCCCATATAGTCCTAAACTAAGGAAAGTATTGAAATTTAGTTAATTTGGTGCTTTAGATGGAAGCTACTCTTAATGAGACTTGAAGAGAAGTTGAAGATGGAGTAGAGAAAAGTGTGAATAGAAGAGAAATGAAGGGGAGACAGCCTCTTATCTTGACCAAAATTCACAAGGGCAAAGAAGGAATTGAACCCAAACTTGTGGAGCAAGGAGTTGTGTGATTAGTGGATTTGAGTAGGTTATTCAACTTAGTTTTGTGACTACTTCTTAGCTGAAAATGGCGGCACCTATGGGATTGTTGTGGCTGAATCCTAGCCATTCATTCTAGGGTTCTTATAATGATTTTCCGACAGTTTAAAATACCAAAATCTTACCGATTTCTCTTAAACCGATTTTAGAAAAATTCTGTGAGGTTTCCTATGTTCCTAATCTAATTCCATCAAGCCTAATCACTTCTAAATTACACTTAATTGGTTTTAAGTGACTACTTAATCGAATTCTAATAAATCCCAATTATTCACTGGAAATCGAACAATTCGGTTATTAACGATAAAATGCTTTGGACGTTACATGCGGCATGATGAATGACAAGTTTGATTGACCTCTATCTCATGATTGAATGATGAGTATGATGATATGATATAGATATGATGAACTGTTGGTTGAAAGTTGATGATTGGTGTTTTGGGAAAGCTCTGATCTAGCCATTATGCTGCCGGATTTCCGTCAAAATTATGGACTTAATCATATCATTGCATGTGTCTAGTCAAAGAAGAACTATACATGTAAAGTATAATGATAAGAAACGAAAGAATGGGACATGACCCCTCGATTACTTCCGGGAAGTGAGAGATGGCGATCCACAAAGAACCTCTATGAGGGAGGCAAAGGTGACATGGAGGACCCTCTAACTTAGAAGTAACCAATATCAGCTTAGTCTGATTTGGTTAGTACTGCATGACGACGGTCACGGAATGAGCTCATGTCCAAAAGCAATCTATTTCAAAGGAAAGTAAAGAATGTTAAGCACATGCTAAAAACGAAAGTAAAATCAAGTATAACCATGGTTAAGTCTATGATGATACATGTCTGTGCATGTATTTATATTGTCCATTTGCATTATGAATGTTTATTCTATGCTTTAGTATATATGTTTAGTTATGATGATGTAGTTATGATGTTAAGTTTAAAAGCAACCCACTTCGGGGTTTAAGTTTTCAATCCACTATTTTTATACTTAAACCCGAAGTGGCTGAGACGATGATGATGACACAACGTTTGTCTAGTCACGATCCTACTGAGAAATCTTGTATTTCTCACTCCTACGTTTCCGTGTCATCTTCAGATGGAGTTGATGGCATCCATGGTAGCACTTTGTGACGATACCTGGCTGGATAAGACGAGGAGCTGCCATGTTTCTTCACTTAGCTAAGGAGGATCGAGATAGTAGCATAGTATTTTTATTTTCTTAAGAGCCCTAGTTGGGCAGTTTATGTGTAATTAAGAATATGTAGGAAGTCATGCTGCTTAATTTGACCTATTACATATGTGATACTTATTAAATGTAATGATGACCTTGATTATCTATGATTACATTCTTAGCTTAATGTATTGTGTTATTTGCTTCCATTTTGTCATATGTCTTATTAGTAACTCAGCGATATAAAGAACAACGTTCATATGTATACAAGTAAGTAAGTGCTTAAAGGCTCAGTTTTCAAGCATAAAGGTTTTACAAGAAAAAAATTATATGCTATTTTCGTATATTAAGCTAATTTCAAAGAAAAGAACTTCCGTTAGATAAGAGTAACAACTAGTAATGCCATAAAATGACTTAAGCATAGCATGGTATTAATAAGGTGTTACATCTCACCATAGCCAAGAACTTCAAGTGAGAACTTGAGAAAAACTTTATGCTTTGTTGAACAAAAGTTTCTATTTTTTGTAAAGTTTGTTCTTGAACTTGTTCATGAGATCTTTTGTGTTCATTGAAAGTTTCTCTTCTTGAATGCTTCAAAAGGTTTCATTTTCTCTTATGATGTATGTGTTTTTTGTGTTTTTGTGAGTTGTTGAAAAGAAAATGCTTTCTTAGTGGTATTTTTGTTTAAAGTTGGTTTTTTTTTTTATGAGGAGTTTATGATTGAAAAGATCCTCCTTTTTTTTTTTCTACATCTTCTTTATGATCTTGATGTGACCAAGAACATTTAAAACATAAAAATTTAAAAAGTTTGCTTCGTGATACACTAAAAGGTGCTACATCATATATGTTTCATAAAGATTCATTTTGTTTTTCTTGAAGACAAGAATAGTGGTAACAGTCTAACCTTTATTAAGATATGAAGCTTTGTAGTCATAAAAGTGAGAACTCGCCACTCAATGTTTCAAAGGTTTAATCTTAAAGACAAGACATTACATAAAGTTTTAAACTCTTTTCAAAAATGTAACTTTTTTGTCATAAAAATATAAACTTGCTACTTTATCTTGTAAAAATTGAACCTTGAGGTAAAAATATTGAGTAAAATATCAAACTCTCTTCAAGGATGAATCTTTTAAATTTTTAAGGTAACTTTAAGTCATAAGGTTGGAATCTTGAAGGTATAATAATGATTCAAAAGTTTCAACTTGCTTAATGAGTAAGACTTTTTAGTCATAAAGCTAGCATCTTATATCATTGTTTTGTAAAGGTTGCTTCTCGAAGATATGAATATAATTTAAAGGTTCATACTTTTATAAAGAATCAAACTTTATAATCATAAAGGTGAAATCTTGTTAGTTTATTTAATAAAGTTTGAATCTTGTAACTTGGCAAATTTTGAGGAAGCTTTGGCCTAGCCGTTATGCTATTGGATTTTCACCAAAATTGTGGACTAAGAAATATCTCTTGCATATATGTATTTTATCCTTGAATGCAATGAATTGAGAATGAATGAAGTAATATCAAGTATCATGTTATGAAAATAAAAGAAATGTTTTGGACATGATCTTGCAAAAAGGAAGGTGATCCACTAAGACTTGAAATCCCTCTACTTTGGAGGCATATGGTCAAAAGTCAATCCCTCTAATTTAGAGGCATGTAAATCCCCTTATCAACTAAGTTTGATTTAAAGTAGTACTGTGTGATGACAGTCATGGAATGAGTTTATGTCCAATAGTAGTCTATTCCAAGGGTATGTAAAGTAAAGAATGTTAAGCATATGCTAAGTATGAAAGTAAAGTTAAACAGAGACTCTAGTCAAGTCCATAAAGTTATATGGATATGCATGCATCCTTACTATCTCATTGCATGGTCAAGAATGTTCATATTGTGCCTTAATATGTACGTGTCTATTTTATGGCCTTATGTTTTGCTTATAAGATTAAGATTAAAAGAAACCCGCTTTGGGAATTTATGTTTTCAAAACCCTTAAAATTGAATCTATGCATGTTCACTTTTTCATAAATAACCTGAAGCGGCTGAGACAATGACGGTGACACATTAAATGTCTAGTCGAGATTCCATTGCGAATCTTGTATTTCTCACTCCCATGTTTCCGTGTTTTCTTCAAATAGAGTTGATGGCATCAATGGCAGCACTTCCAGTGGTACTTGACAGAATGTGACGAGGAGTTGCCTTATTATGATGCCTAGTTGAGGAGGATTGAAATAGTAGCATAGCGTTATTATTATCATATGAGCCCTAGTAGGGCAGTTTATATGTAAATTAAGAGCATGTTGGAAGTCTTGCTACTTAATTTGACTTATTACATATATAATAATTATTAAATAAGTTTGTGATCCTTGATTTATCTATGATTATATTATTATCTTAAAGTATCGTGTTATGTTATTTCAACTTCGTCATATGTTCTTTTAGTAACTCAATGATACGAGGAACAATGTTCATATGTATATGAGTAAATAAGCACTTAAAGGCTCAATTTTCAAGCATAAAGGTTTTATTAAAAAAAAAAACATGCTATTTTCACATATTACACTAATTTCAATTATAAGAACTTCTGCTAGTTAAGAGTAACAACTAGTAATACCATAAAATGACTTAAGCATAATATGATTTTATTAGGGTGTTACAAATTACTTATATCATGGTGTTATAGATACTTGAATAAATTGAAACGAATGGTGAAAAACAAATCACGTGTTGAGGGCCACTCCATTTGCAATAAAAAAATAGGCACAGGCTAATTCGTTTGTGACAGCTTAAGCTACTAAATATTATGACCAAAAAAGGCCACAAGTCAGGAACTTTGTGACCGATTTTGCAACCGATTAAAAAATTGAGTTTTCGATATTTGGGACTAATTTTGCAATTGATTTATTTGCATCTAAATTTGCAACCAATTTTGTGACAGAAAAACATATGAAAGAATGGCTATTCCAAGTCCAAATTTGCAACCGAAAATTTGGTCGCAAAATATTGACATAACTAAAAAATTGGTCACAAAATTATGACCAAAAAATCAGTTACAAAATAGGTAACAAGCAACCAAATAAGGCTTAGTATACAATTTCCTAATTTTGCGACCAAAAAAATTGGTCGTAAATTTTTTTGTGACCAAAAGCTATGCAACAAATGGAACTGGTTGCAAATGGTTTTTGCGATTGAAATGCACCATTTTATGATTGAAAAATTGGTCGCAACCAGCTAGTTTTCTTGTAGTGTTAGTTTCGAGAATTTAGCATGATATTTGTGTTGGCTAATCTGTGTGCTTTTGATTTCTTCTAGCTTAGCTCTTGATGACATTATTCTTCAATTAATGCCTTTTTATGTGTTGTATGCTAATTTGATCATGCTTGACTATATTGTATAGTTTTGACTAAATTATTGGTTTTCTAGTGGAAATTAGCCATAGGCAACACTCCTCTCACTTTATTCTGCAATCACTTCTTATAGGGCAAATTACATCAACTTCCCCTGAAATCTATCGATATTACACTTACACCCCCCAAAATTTTAAGTCGACACCCGACTCCCTTAATTTTTTTAATTCCATTACAATAACCTCCCTTGTCTCTAAATTTTAAATTTTAAAAAATTTAAAAAATACATACGAAGACTATTTTATCATTAGTTGTTTATCCTAGTTCTATTTATGCCATCCTCTTTCTCTACCCACCTAAACCCAAAAACCTTAAATCCCTAGATCTCCATCCCAAATCAAACAACCCAATCTCAATCTAAATCTAAAATTCCTAATATAAAACAGCCACCATTCTTCTAAGTCTAAAAATCCTAATATAAAATAGGTGCCATTCTTCTATAGCACACCACCAACAAAAATAGGAATAAAAATCACAGTTGCCAACAAAGAAATAAGCAAGGGTTCCACCATGAACTCCAACTCCTCTTCTCCTTCTTAATTATAGCGTCCAAAAACTTTTAATCGTTTTTAACCGAGTTGCTCAGTTTTTAGCAAATAAGTGTGATTAATTAGGATTCGATTTAGTATTCACTTAAACCTAATTAAGTATGATTTAAGTATGATATGAAGTATATGAGAGTAAATGATGAAGCATATGTATGAGTACATTCAGCATGTCTATACATGAATATGTATGAGAATGAAAGGATATGGACATATTAAATGTGAATCCCTTCACCTGGAGGCAGTTATGAGATCCCTCCTTGTGAAGGCAGTTAAATAAGATAAGATTGGGTCCCTTCACTTGGAGGCAGTTAATTAGATCCTTCCATGTGAAGGTAGTATAAAACTATGAGATCCCTCTACCTTGGAGGCACGTGATTAGATGAGATCCCTTTACATTGAAGGCAAGTAGTTAGTATTCTTGAGGCACATGACCAGATGAGATCCCTTCAATTTAGAGGCACGTGGCCAAAAAGAGATCCCTGCAAGCCTAGAGGCACGTGGATCCCCTTATAGGGTAGTTCTGTGTGATGGTGGTCACGAGTTAAGCTCACTCCTAGGTCAAACTACCCAAGGGTAGTAAAGACTAAAGATTAGAACATATGCAAGCGCCGTAGAGACGGCGATACATAGCGCCTAGGTGTGCCTAGCAAAGAAAGCAAAGAAAGTCAAAGGAAAATACCAGTGCATTTGCATGAATTCAAGTATGAATATTCGCATAATTATATCCCATGTTTTATTGATGAGAAGACTATTCTATCTATTTATGTTGTGATTATTATTCTAAACATGAAATATTGCCAATGTGACTCAAGTACATGAATAAAATGAACTCTGCTTCGGACAATATATTTTCAAACTATAAAACTAAACAGTCTATTTAACATGCTCACATTTTTCATAACAAATCGAAGTAGTTGGAGATGATAACGATGACATGGTGTGAAATCTCGTAATGGATCCTACTGAGAATTTAGAATTCTCACTCCTGCTTCCGTGTTATCTCCAGATAGTTCGAGAAGTTTCATAGACGGCTGAAGTTGCTGTCAGATAAGGTCTGCTCAGGTAACAGTAATAACTCTAGAGTGTGGTACTATGACTTAAGCATAGCACCGTATAGAGGAGGATGTTACATTAATCACTATGCACACCGTGGTTTAGTAGCAACATGTCGATCGACCCTACCTCCTCTACCACCCGCTTCATGGCATCATAGTCGAGCACATCAATGGTAAACGCCACCTTGTTGATGGTGGTAGTGAAAGACGCACCACGAAGTTGTCACGACCCCACTCAGGACGTGATCGGCGCATAGGGGACACATCCCCTAGCAAGCCTACACTAGATCTTTTCAAAAAAAAAAAATTGGGCAGAGTCTCTCTTGTATTTAGGAGTATTCCCAAATACGGATTCTCCACCTGCACAACAATCCAAACACACAAAATCACTAGGGATCCAGGTATTCTCCGAATGCACCCCACAGCACACAATATAGGAATTTAAAACATAATCATACTTATGAAAATATATACATACGTATCCATCATGAACATTAACCCATAATCATTAAAAGCAAAGTGACTTAACTAAAAACAACATGCTTTTTATTACAAATTAAAACTGATACAGGGAGGACCTTGCCTGTGGACAAATGGAGCACTTCTAGAGATTATACAGTTAAGCCTAAATGCTTAATCTTCTAATTAACTGCGGAAACTTGAGCACGGTCCCGCACCTGTCTAAAAATATAGAGAGAGAGAGAAAAGAGTGAGTCATACAGACTCGGTGAGGGATAATATATCTACAGCAACAATGGAACAAGTTTTAACATTAACTTTTAGCAAAAGTATAACTTATATACTGCTTCAAAACTTATACATAAGAAGGATATAAGAACTGGGCTTAAAGATAGAAATACTTTCTCGTAACATGAAAAGTAAATACTGGTTTCAAAATCACCATAAAGCTTAAGGGAGGATCCTATTTCAGAAATAGCTGCCTGACTGGGTGGCCTTGTAGCCTAACAACTCCAGCAGTAAAAGATAACTTCACGCCTGTGCGTGTCTATATATATTCCGGACATGTTGGCCAACATGCCGAGCTAGCAATCACCCTGCTAGCTGGGTTATTCAAGGTGCACCAAGGCTAATGTTGCTGCCATTAGCAAACAGTTCTGTTACAGTTTCCTCCCTTCAAAAAGGCACTCACACTTGCTGGGTCTTCGCCATGCCTCATGTGAGCCCTTGGTTTAAAACTCCTTTGAAACATATTTTCTTTCTTTCAAACATCTCTAGCTTTAAACTAGTTTTAAAACATCACAATTTCTAAAAACATGAAAGTTCATCTTTTCTAAGTTCTTGTCATTAAAATTCTTCTTTATATCAATTTATGTGTAATTTAACTATGCTATTAACCATAGGTTCAAGGCATAATACCTTCAAATCTTTCAAGCTTTAAGTGTCTAAAGTTCTTTCTCAAAACATTGGATCTAAATTATCTCATTCCATTGAATCATTCAACGTATTAACTTTAAAATATTGCAATTTCTATACACATGAAACTTTGTCTTTTTCTATCAAATTACTCAATGTCAGAAATCAATTTCTATAAGAGCTTGTCCCACTTAAATATATATACACATGCACATAACTAACATCATTACTTCAAGAGTTCTATAAATACAGAGTAAAACACATTGAATTAACTATTTCATAAAACTTCACTAAAATACATTTTAGGCATGTACTTAGGAAATTAAAGATAAGAAATAAGCTATAGGTATACTATCAGTCACTTATCAAGTTTGGAAAGAAAGGAGCCCAAACTCTACAAAGTCTTAGAGTCACCAAGAAATTCCGGAGAGTATCTAGCATGACAAATACATATATTAGACTTCCACCACTTAACTATTACAACAATATACTAGGATTAGCCCCAAAGGGTAAAACCCCCAATTTCTAGAACCCTAACCCCCCCTTCCTAGCCTTAAACATGGAATTCATGGAAAAACTAGCTAATCTATGGTCTAATAAGGAGGGTTGAGCTCAAGAATTACCTTAGGAAATGGAGGAAGGTGGTGGAGCATGAGGAGAGTGGTGGATCTCCTCCCACCATCACTTTCTCTCACTAGGAGATGAGAGAGAGAGCTCCAAAGAGAAAATCAACCCCCAAAGCTTGGATAATGAGGAGCAAATGATGGATTTTGAGTAAAAATGGGTGAAGGATGGATGGAATCGATAAGGGAAGGAGAAGGATGAGAGAGGAAGGAAGAGAGAGAGAGATTGGTGAAGAATGAGAGAGAAGCTTCGAGCTTCTTCTTTTAATTACGTCCAACGGGCGCCTGGGCGCCGCGACCTGGCCGCCTGGGACCTTTGATTCCATGAAAATGTCCCAAACTTATAGCCCTCTGATAAGCAATATTTTGATACGTTGATTAACCCTCATATTTAGTTTATTGAATCTCTTTTGTGCTTAATTGAATAATATTGGACACATTTTATAAGTTTGGACTCTAATTTGGCTTAATTGTATTTTCCAGCACTATTACAAATTTATACTATTTTTGTATTATGGCTGTATCTTGAGTTGTAAATATCTAAAAATTACAAATTTTATATTGTAGGAAAGCTGAGAGAAAGATCTACAACTTTGATGAAGAAGTCAAAAACTAATTCAGATGTCTAGTGGGTCGAATTGGGCCACGAAGTCAGAACAGGGCTGTTACGCTGGAACCAGAACAGTGTGCACTAATTGGGCCATAACGTGAGTTGTAGACATTGGATTGAGGTGAAACCGGTGCCATTTGAAAGCTAAGACATAAAGCTTCAATTCATATGAAGATCATTCTCCAAAATAATGACATCTTCATGGACTTATTGGCTGTTAAAATGGACTGACGCGAATACACGTATAATCTGAACATGCTATAAAGATTGGGCCATAACTCTCTCATTTCAAGTCCAAATTAAGCAAATTGGGTGTCCACTTAAAGCTAAGAGGCAGAGGATTAAGTTGGGCTCAAGGGTATTTTTGAATTTTGACATTTGAGGTCTGATAAGAGGAGAGAAAACTGAGACGCGAAGAGGACTCAATCTCCCCAACATTTTTCATTTTTCTCTCTTCTCTTCTCCTCTCCTCTCCTCTTCTTTTCTTTTTCTTTTCCTTTCATTTTGTAAGATACTTGGTTGGGTTCTATTTTGTAACCTTCATTGCTATGGAGGAGTAGGATTTCAAGCTAGTTCAAGGAGACTCCAAGGGCATTATGGTTGTAATCTTGAAACTCTATCCTTGAATTTCAATCATGTTTGTTTTCTTGATTCTTTGCCCTCTTTTATTTGTAAATTTGCATTGAATGGTATTGATATGTGAGTTTATGAATGAGGAATTAGTTGGGTGATTGCTAATTGGTCAATTGGTATGAACTTGATTAGTTAAAGAATTGGGAATTAGGTTTGGGTTCAAACCTAGGCTAATACAATTGGGGCTAGAAATCAACATAGGTTAATTAGAGTTGAGGTCTCAATTATCTAATCAATTATGTGTTGGTTGAATTCCTAGAGTTCTCTAGGTAGAATTGTGGGGTTGTTAGTAGAGGTCTCTCTA
This sequence comes from Pterocarpus macrocarpus, assembly GCA_031439585.1. Lineage (NCBI taxonomy): Eukaryota > Viridiplantae > Streptophyta > Magnoliopsida > Fabales > Fabaceae > Pterocarpus > Pterocarpus macrocarpus. The sequence goes on along the minus strand of CM062516.1, from coordinate 13,368,765 downwards.
ATAGCTCAAATTAGTCGCACTCCATGTGTTTGATATATTATGCGTTAATGATTGATTCACCTTATGCCTAAGGAACTCTTTGAACTAGTGTTTTTATTTTCATCTAATTTTCTTTTATAGCTTATTGACTACATGTTTGCACATACCCCCCTTGTTACTTAACTAGATAGCAACAACATCCTTGTGAGACGACCTTGGGTGCACTATACTTCAAATTTAGTGTAATTAAGTATTTTAAAATTGTAATTTGGAGCAAGCTGCGACACTTGCTGCCACCCTCCAAGGGGACATAGGGTCTAAACTTAGAGCTTTCACAGGGTCCGACAGAGCAAAGTGTCACAATTCTTGTGACTCTTAACCCGAGCATTACAGAAGTAGAGCAAGCAAGAAAGGGAAATGCAAGTGATAGGGGATAAGAAGAAGAGATATATTTTGGCTTGTTGGTCTTTTTAGGGTGTGGCTGTGGGATATGGTGGTTTTTTTTCTTTTTTGGTTGGTTTTGGTGGTGTGTTTGTATCTGCAATTTCTATTTTTTTTTCTTTGTATTATTCTTAGGAACAGAAAGAGGGGAAGGGGGCAAGGATTTTTTTTAATTAGGGTATATTTGGAATTTAAAAAAATATGTTATGAGAAGAAAACTGGTTGTTGACTTAAAATTTTGAGGGGTCTGAGTGTAATATCGATGGACCTTAGGGGATGTTGGTATAATTTCACCTTTCCTCTATTAAACTTGTGCTTCAATCGTGCCACAAGCCACGCTTTGCTTGTTGAGTAATCAAATTTCTTTTAAGCCACTTGAATTGCTTCAAAAATAGAACGAAAAAGAAAATAGGGAATTCATGACTAGATTGGATGTATTATTGCCTCCAATTTTAGGGATGAATATTCATTGTTGAAAACACTACCAATACATGTAGATAAAGGAAAGAATTAGAAGTCAAAGTTTTTCTTTTTTAGGTCAGTATCATTACTTTTTCTTGATGTTGAAATAATATAATGAGGAGAAGTAAATTTCTTCTGTTTGTTGTGACTTGTACCTAGTTATATAATGACAATCATATGATTCAAACAAGGTTGTAGGAAGATTGAGCTCAAATAGTCAAACATAAAGTTTATTTGGTGTTTTTCTAAATAGGGTTTGGAAATAGACTTCAAACTAAGTCAATCAAGCCAAAAATAAGGCCTTTGACAAATAATACGTCAGGTTTAGGCCTAGTATTTACAACTCAGGCTAGCCTGTTTCCACCCCTACATGTAGCCACAAAATTCTTGGTTCTTTAACAGCACTACTGATAGGAACCAAGCACCAAAGGAGGTACTATTATTTAAATGGACATGAAACCAAAAACAAAGACACTAATCACATGAACAAATTAGTAAATCGACAAAGATGATCTAAATCTCCCATAAGCTAAAGTTTTCATTTTTCTTACCATTTTGATGTTTTCTTAGATACCCTAATTTAAATTTTGTCCTTGGAACAAGTTATGATCACACACAAAAGGTAATGCAAAGAAGAAATTGAAATGGGGTATCAGATGAAAATTCAACAAAAATGTGTGGCAGCAAGTTTTCAGTTCTTCCATTTCGATAGTTGAGCTATGATGATCAAACACTATTATTTCTATGCAAGAACACCAATTTTAAAAATAAGCTAATTAAGTAATCTTTGATTTAGACCTAAAATGGGTTTGAATTTCCTTTACTTGACAATGAGTGAGAAGCTTGAGAGAAAAGTAGTGGTGAATAAATAAACTTGTTTAATTTTTTTCCATTCACTATTGACTTCTTAAGTGCTTCAGTGGCAAAATGGATAGATACATGGCTTGTGATTTAGATAGGAGTGGTACAGTGAGAATTTATAAATGGTCAATCAACTAATTTTTTATATGAACAAAAAGATTGTTAGGTTTTAAATAGGGTTGAGGTCAAGCTAAGGAGTGCACGATTTGGATCCAATGGAATTTCACAATCATCCATAAAAAGTTTATTTAAATTTAATTTTTATGTTTAATTTACAATAAATTTGCCTAGAAAGTTTTAATGGAAAAATAATTAATCAAATATAAAATATAATTCTGCCAAAATGTATATATAACCAACAAATTGAAATTTAATTATTTATAAGTTAAAAATTTAATAAATTATGAACATTTCTGGCATTAAGTAATATATTGTCAGTCGAGTCATGGTGAAGGTATCATCATCTCTCATGAATGAAATTAGGAGGAAATAAGCACAAATTAAAAAATATATATATTTTTAAATTTTTTTGTCGAATATTCGTGAACATGATGTTAATGCAATAAGTCTCGAATTATAAAGACGTTTCTATTTAGAAACATACATGTTCCAACTCATCTAGAAAAGTGTCTAGTATTTGTTTAGTTTCTATATCTCATTAGTCTTTTTGCAGTCAAAGGAAATAAGCACCCCCGCCCCCCCAAAAAAAAAAAAAGGATTTAAGATGGATTTGATTTATATTAATGTGTCTAGGATTGAGATTGAGAAAGGAAATAGACTTCAACACATGGTGCATGTGTATGCTAGTAGATTCTCTTAAGGAACAAATATTAATGATTCGGATTTATCTAAAAAGCTTAGTATATTAAATTTTCCTTGTGATGAAGATATGGGCAATTGGGCACAGATCTAGAGTAAGTAATTGTAATACCTTGTTTTTAATAAAATGCATATTTAGAATAAAATATTGGTAATTGGGAACAAAAATAAATAAATAAATAAATAAAAATTCATAACTTATATGTTGGACATTTTCTTTATTTACTTTTAAAATATAAGGATAGTAGAATTAAAATTATTTAGGTGAATTTTTAAAATGCTTGTTATTTAAAAAAAAAAAAAACTTGAGGGATCACGATGCACCATAAGTGATATGGTGCACCCTAGACCCCTCCTCTCCTTCTTAGTACCGTCTGGAGTCTTCTTCACGAACGCACGGCTTTCATTCATTTTTTTTTTCCTTTCCTTTGTTATGCATCTATGCTCTCTCTTTCTCTCTCTCTCTCTCTCTCACACACACACACACACACACACGTTCGTTTCTCCTTCTTCACCCTCACTCACTCTCAACCTCCAATCATCATCACCACCGTGTGTCTTCCCCTTCCACCATACCGTCACTAACTTGCAGTCTTTCTCGCCGTCCGTCTCTCTCTCACCTGCGTCTCTCTCTTTGCGCCCTCCATTCGCATTTTGCTTCTTGTGGTGGCTGGGTTCTTGTTTTGCTCCTTTCTAAAACTAACACATACTGGTGAGCTTTCCTCTTTGAAATTAGATGCTGCTTTTGTTTTATTTATAGTTAGAATTAAATTTGAAGGGTATTTAGATTTTTAAGTCTTATGAGGGTGGAGGAGTAAGTGATGAAATATTTAAAATTTTGATTTGGGAATTATAGTATAGAATGGTTAAAATATTTTGTTCAATAGGAAGGACACACAAAAATTTAAATTTCTATATTATATACTTGATAGTAGTTCCTAATTAGATTTAATTAAAAAGGTTAGATAGAGGGCAAAGACTAGATCCTAAACTAAATTTATGTTTAAATTGAAAATAATTGTTTATGTATGATTTCAGATTTCTTAGGAAATCAACCTGCAAGTTGAGCGGCCCGAGGACATAGATTGTGTACCCTGATAGTTTGTGAGTGGACAATGCCTCTATGGCATATGTTCTTTTTATACAATTAATATTAGTTTGATTTTAGCAATTACTGACAGTTTATTTTTATATATCTAGTTAATTATGCATATTTTGTTTAGTATTACTATTGTCATATAGTTTAATATATCTATTTATTCGTGGATGTCTGTTTCGGTTTTGAGGAAATTTTACTAGTATGCATTTGTTGAATGTTCTGAAAGCATTTGGACGAGAGTATGAATTTTATAAATGAAAGGACAAACTCTGATCTTTTGTTGGATTACTAAGCTGATTTGTTGAGTAAACGGTAGTTTGAATTTCGAACTTTGATGAATACCATTGTTCTTTGGAAATTTGATTTGACATTTGTTACATTAGCTTTTTATCAATATCGGTCACTTTAATTTTTATATACTTTGTGGGAGGATCTTCAGTTAATCGGTAGTTAGCGGTCGCTGACGCTAGCCTTAGTGCACCTTGGTTCGAACCCAGCTAGCAAGGGTGTTGCTAGCTCGGTGCATGTGTGTGAGGCCTACGCACACTGCCGACTTAGTCAGATCTAAAAGGGTTCACAGTTATTTGGAAATAACTTTGAATATGAAGCCTCCCTGTTTTAGTATTTATGTTTGAAAAATATGTTATTAATTCTATGAAGTGGTTTAATGCTTTTATATGAATAACTTATAATAGTAATTCTTTATTTGCATAATTTAAAATGTTTACTTTATATATATATATATATTGTTAGAGTTTGTCCTTATATGCTATAATTTTATTGCCCCTCACTGAGTCAATTGGACTCACTCATCTTCCCTTCCTATTTCAGATTCTAGTGTTGTACTTGTTTCGAGTCTTGCAATGGTGTAGAGTGCAGACACTTTTGACAGCCCTTCTATATGTGAGGGCTTTTATCTAGATTTTTATTTTGAGGTTTTGAATATAACTGCCGCCTTAGAGTTGCTCCACGATCCACAGACAGGAACCTGTTGTTTGTCATTCTTTTGGGATAGGATATGTGTATAGGGACTCGTTTATTTTGTAAACTATGTTTCTTGAGCACTGTATTGTTATGCATATATATGTAAAGATGTGTAAGTAGATAGACTTAAATATGTTGTTATTATAATGAATGAATGCCTATATGTCAAATTGAATATAAGTGCTGGTTGATTGCTGGAACAGGTTTGGCTTTTACGGGGAAGCTAAAAAATAGGGGAGACTCTGTCCGTTTGTCACGGAAAACTTGATGTTTAAGGTTTGCTGGAGGTTCGTCACCTCCAAGCGCCGCTCACAACTCAGGGTGGGTCGTGACAAAAGTGGTATCAGAGCTTGGTTAGGTTTTCTATAGTTGGTGGAGCAAGTGTCCTTTAGTAGGATAACAACTGTGTAAATGGAAGCGTGCCCATTTTCACGGATCGGGATTTTGCCGAATCCAATTCCGCCCACATTCACTATCAAAATTATGTGAAATAAAGACCTTTTTTAGAAGAAGAAAAGGGGGAGAAAATAAACAACAAAACTTTAATAAGGTTTTCTGAATGATTATTTCTTTATTGAATGTTCATTACTTCCTTTATGCCCAAATATTCATCACAAGGAAGATTTAGTAGACTGTGCTTTTAAGATAAATCCAAATCATAGTATTGTTCAATGTCATCCTTGATAAATCTATTAGCATCCAGGTGCACCATAGATTTTAGCCTATTTCCCTTCTCAAACTCAATCTAGTCAAGTTTCTATAAATCAAGTCCATATCCCAAATCTTCGGTGAAGGGCAATGTTCCTTGCGATTGCAGAGAACACAAAAACTTCCATCACTTTCTTGTATTTAAATTATTTTTTAAATTCTAAGCCTACTAAGATATTGAAACTTAACAAACCAAATTCACTTTTCCAAATGAGTTGAATCGTGTATGTTTCTAAAATAATTGCCAAACATTTGCTGGAACAACTGACCTCTTATAAGGAATTAGATACATGAAGAGGAGCTTTGTTAACTTTTATGTGCAAGTAAACTCTATCTTCTAATAGCAGGATAGTTATTAAGGGGGCGAGAAGAGAATTAGTATATCATTTCCAAAGTTGTTGCCTTTTTAAAAGAAGCAGAAAAATTACTAATATTAATCAATTCTAAAATTTCATGACCTTTCACTAGAGACAATTGATACACTTAGCGTTGGTTTGGTTGTTTCGTGATAGTTTCTCAATAGGCTCATATCCTATTCTTTTCTCAAGAAGACCATTTATTTATGAGAATTACCAACTCATAAATAGAGAAGATGAAAGCCACAAGACAACTCAAAGTCAAACATATTACATGCAAAAATGGCAATTGCAAATGTCACTTACCCCTCAACTTGCTTGTCATGACCCATCCCGGGTCGTGACCGGCACACATGGGACAAGTTCCCTAGCAAGTCTTTCATTACACAATTTTTTTCATAGAAATTGGACAGAGACCTCTTTGTATTTAGGATAATTCTTAAATATAGGTCATCATCCTGCACATTCAAACAATCACACTTATCCATCAGGGATCCAGGCATTCTCAAAATGCACCCCTCATCATGCAACATAATAAATTTTCACAATATATACAAAAATATATATATATATATATATATATATATATATATATATATATATATATATGCATGCATGCATGCATATATCATTTCAAGCCACTTAATCCAAATACAAATTTTCCTTCCTTTAGCAATTCAATCATTCTAGTATACATAATCATTACATGAACATCTACATAATCCAGCAAGGGTTGGATCCTGCCTGTAGTACAATGGAGCTACATTATTGTAGGGAATACAAAAAAAAAAAAAAAAAAAGCTTAAAATTTCAAAATGCCTTTGATCATGAGGGTTCATCAAAGAAACAGGACTAACTACAAGGAACAAGGGGATTGGATCCCAAATCAGTACATGTATTTGAAAAGAAAGGAAGAACAATGGGTAAGTTTTACAACTCAGTGAGAGATAAGGTATCCCTAACTCATATGAGACATTGTGTAAACATTTAAATATTAAACTAATATATATAGAAGAAATCAAATAGAAACCTTAACTTCAAGTATTATTAAATTTTCTAAAACCTGTAGAAAACTATCTATTCCAAGATGGTCCGTCAGGAATCACACTTAGGTGGCCTTCCTTCGCGTGATTCCCGTATTCCGTCATGCACCACTCCTTGAGCAACTGTGTATTTTCTGTCATGCACCACACTATGTGTGGCTATGTAATAAATCATCCAACATGCAGCAAAGCTAATGTGTATTGCCGTTAGCATGCAGATCCTGGTATAGACTTTCCCAAGTCTTTCCTCTATCATCAATCATAATTGTTCTCATGCAAAATATTCAATCATGAGTTTTCAATTCGTCTTTACACATAACCATCCAGTCATACTATTCTAATATATAATCAATTATCAAAGTTTCACAAAAATCCATTTATTTCTTTTTCATATAAGAGCAATCTTCATCGTCTCATTATACATATCACTTAATATAGATTCTCACGCATAAAACTTAAATCATATCATTAAAGAAATACAAAACCTTTAACATTATCATGCTTCTAAAAATTTATAAAATTTCATAGCTGTGTAATATATATTCAAATGACTAGCAAGATTCACCAAAAATACCTTCATTGCCTCATGTGATAGTTTTGAATAAAACACGTAACCAGAATCTAAATCATAATTTCCATGACATTTCAAATCATTTCCACATATATAAGGTAAACATGCTAGAAAACAAGAGAGGGATACACTATCTACTCATAGACTTAACCTCAATAGTGGAATCCTAGTGCCATGGAATCATAGAGCCAAGAGACGGACCTCCGACAGAATCTATCATCACAATGTGGTAATTTAATTCAATATTAGTTATTAAGACCAAGGATTAACCCAATTTACTCTCATATATCAAAATTCCCAATTTCTCTAACCTAGGGTTCTCCAGGAACTCCCTATTGGAGAAATTATACATAATTCGTAGGAAAGGAAGAGGAAAGGATTTTAGAGATTGCCTTTAGAAATGGAAAATCAAGAAGAAAGCTTTAGGAGCCTTGGTGTTATCTCATTCAAGCTCCAAGACTAAGTATTATTGATTTTTGAAGGAAGACATTAATAGAGATTAAAGAAAGAATTTGAGGTTATGGGAGTGAAAAGGGTATAATTTGATGGAGAGATTTGAAGGATTGAGTTCAAGAATGAAGGAGGAGGTGTTTTAGAGAGAAGGAAGAGACTTTGAGGGGTAGAGAGAGAGTGAAATTTGCGAAATGAGGGAAGAGAGCGTGTCCAGGCCTTATATAGCCCCGTGGTAATCAATTACACAGACTGGTAATCGATTACCACTCCTTGTAATCGATTACAATAGGGAAAAACTTAGCATAAAGGCATACAGAGAGACTTGTAATCAATTATAGGCCCTTTGTAATCGATTACCAACTCAGAAACTTGGTTTTCTCCTTCTGCAAACCCTTCTCAGATCCGGATATTGCACATACTTATTTACATTAAGTTAATGTCCTCTTTAATTTTATTCTCCATTAATTTTAAAATATAAATATAAATAAGGGAATACCTCTCATTTAAATTCAATAAAAATATCTGAAAATTCAAAATCCTTAAGAATCATAATCCAACTTTTGGGTTTAGTACAATTTTTCAAAAACTTGCGTTTTTATAAATTCTTGCATTAAAAACGGAGGGGTTCCTCATTCTCTAAAATTTGTTAAAAATCCCTCTTTAATTCATTGATGCCTAGGGAATCACCACCGGAACTTTTGATCTTAAGAAAATACCTTAATCTTATAGCCCTCCAAGGAGGCATAGGGTTCAGACTTGGAATTTTCATGATTCGATATTGACAAATAACTGCAACTTGCATTAGGGTATTACATTGTTCAACTCTTCATCTTTTGTCTACATCAAAATGAACATATTCAAATGCTCAGCAAGGAAAATTAAATACAAATGTTCAGTACTCTAGCCACGTACTTTTAACAAACTACAATAGCTTTGAAGAAATATAAACAAACGGGTTACATTAAAATTATTAAAAAGGACTAAATAAATATTATTTAAGTAGAAAGACCAAATAATTTCGAAAGGCAAGCAATAATACCCTTATCAAGTTTTTTTTCTAACTTTTCATGTTCATTTGTTAGACTCAGTATTAACAAATGACTGCTTAATAAAAAGAAATAACCAATAAAAAATGAGTTTAATTGGTATGCACTAACAGTGTAAAACAGTTTTACACTGTCAATCAATAGAAATAGTGAAAAATGAGAAATAATGGTGGATCTTCATTATAATGGGTAGTTATTTATATGAATTGACACTTTTCACTATTTCTATTGACTGACAGTGTAAAATTATTTTACACTATCAATGCATTTAAATTAAATTCATAAAAAATTATTGTCTAACTTGATGTACAAAGTGACTTCATTTATGTTGTTAGCCATCAACGAGCAAAAAAGGACCCCTCAACAAAAACAAATGGCCACTTAAAAATTCTTGAATAACTACGTGGTTAAAATACATTTTTATTTACTTTGTTAACCACTCAGAGTTAACAAATGGCTACCTATAGAAACCAATAGCCAATAACAATTTTTTTTTTCTTCTAATTGTCGTGGATAGCTTTTATCATTTTTTTGCCACACTCTTCTCTTTTTCTTCAATTAAGTATTCTGTAACTTTTCATATTCAATTTTTAGCCACTGAATATAAACAAATGACCATTCCATAAAAAGAAATAATCATTCAAAAATTTTGCCTAACTTCATGTATACAATAAATTTCATTTATGTTGTTTGGTAATTTAGTGCTAAAAAAATGACCTCTAAACAAAAACAATAACTACTCAAAATTACTTGACTGACTTTGTGTATAAAATATGGTGTTATTTATTTTGCTAACCACCCTATGTTAGCAAATGGTTACCTATAAAAACCAATAGCTAATAACTAATTTCTTTATAATTTTCATGGCAGACTCTTCTCATTTTTTTTTTTTTTACGCTCTTCTCTTTTTTCAATTAAGTGCAACATTTTATGTTTATTTTTTAGCCATTTAATATCAATAAATGATCACTTCCAAATAAAAAAAAAAGGTAAATTACACACCCTCTCGTAGATGCTCTTATTACACTCCCATCCCCTTTGGTGTTAAAGCATACACTTCCCTCCCCTAAAATATAAAAATTCACTCCACTTTAATTTGTTCTTTTTATTATTAAATCTTTGTTATCTTATATTTATTACCTTATTATTCTGAAAAAAAAAAATACCCTTTATTAATAGTTATACATACTTAAAATCTACTTCTACAAAGTAAAAGATATGTGACTAAGAATAATATAAAGACATTTTATATCGGTGTAATTTTAGACAACTGTTACACTATTAAATAACTCTTTATTTGTGTAATTTTTTTTTACAAAATTCATTGTTAGATTAGAAATTTATATATTATAGATCGTCTCTATAAAACATCATGTTAATTTAAAATCGTTTGATATACTTTTTATATAAATCAAAATTAATTAATGTCATATATATGTTCAAAATATACATGAATAAAAGTTATTTGATTATATTTTATTGATGTTCAACTTTTATAAAATTTGGTACAAATGATATTCATGATATATAATTGTAATTTAACGAATGAATTGATAAAAAAATACATGGCATAACTATACTTAGTGTTACACTAATGTAATTTGATCTTAACATACATATATATATATATATCACATGAGAAGAGTGATTAATTCTAAAAGTGAGGAGCAAATCTTGACCATTGGATATTATATGAATGGTCAAGATTAAAATATAAAATCACATGACATTTTTAAATGATCATGTGACCTTTAAACAACTTAAAATCTTACCATCCATGAATGGTTATATGGCCTAAATTTGCTTCTCTGACTCTCATAGTAAATCACTCCTCTCATGTTGTAACACCCTCTATCATATAAGCCATGCTCGAGTCATGGAATTACATAAAAAGGTTGTCACAGTGCTGAAAAACTCTTTAAAATAGGGAAAATATAATACATGGCCCTTTTATTGTCCACTTTAATACTAACTACTAAACTCTAATACATAGAGAATAAAATAATTACACTTTAAAAGCACTTTGTGATCGACAGAGTAAACAGTGCGTACTTCCGACTAATCATTAGCTAGCTTCGATGGTCTCTTGATCTGGCTAGCGCCTGAGTCGTGCTCAATGAGCGGCCCTGCATTCCGTCTTGCACTGGATGTCCAACTTAGGTACTGGAATATTTACGGAAAAGAAGAACATACAAGCAGGCAGTGAGAACCTAGGGTTCTCAGTAGGTAAATTTGAACAAAACTTATGATGTCATCATAAACATTCCAGCTGCTTCAGTTTATTATGAAAATATGAGCATATATAAACAAATAGTGGTTCAATTTTAAGTTGAAAATGCCCTTCTCGAAGCGGGTTATATTTTAACCATCACTTACCATATTATATTACAGACATAGAAATATGATTAGTATGATATGCTTCGACCAGAATCATGATAATAATAATATGACTTGATGAGATAACTAAGGATGCGCTCATAGATGCTTATGCTTGACTGTATGCAAGTGCACTTGACTTAATTCATATCTTTCTTTAGCTTGCAACTTGATCTTACTTTTCTGTGCTTGGTCCCCCGGAGGTGAATGGCCTTTCTCACCCCTGGGCAATAGCCTGCTTTTCAGGTCCGAGCTCGTACCTATACATGAGTGACGGGTTTACTTTCCCCGACCCTCACACCGGTCTATTCCCACTAATCTGGTCGAGGGCTGGCCCAAGTTTTAGACAGTACCGCTCTGGCCCACGCTAGCTGGGTCTATACCATGTCTGGCATGGTAGCTTAGTACGTCCCTCTTGAAAGTTCTTATCATCTTTCCTTTTCATATCTTATCATGCGTACAGATGCTTTGTGCATACATGAATATGCCTCATGTCTTATTTCTCATATCATATTCTAATTATGCTTGCATGTATGGAATACATGAATATTTCATGTGAATGTAATATATTCGAGGTATAACCTCTCATAGCAAAAGCTCTCATAACTCATATCATGCCTAAAATTCATCCTTGATAACTCGTATCATATTCAAGTTCATCCTTACATGTAAACATTCCTAGTTTCATAGACTTCTGCCGCAAAATCGGCAGCATAACGGATCAGTTTTGTCTCCCCATGAATAGTGCCAGTCTTCACAGAGAATTCAATCATAACAATATAATCAATGTAACACACACATATATATATACATCAATATAGAACTGGCAATCCTCAGCTCAAACCTTATATGCTCACCAACTCTTGTGAAACTATCACTTCAGCCATTCTGCCAATCCCATTTGGTTCTGCCCGAATCTTCTATGATCCACCTTTATCTCTATTCAACTCATTTAAACCTGAATTTTGAATATGTCATAGATCTATATGTCTACTTCCTAATCTCTTTAGTCCCATATCATTTTGATCCATATAGCTCAAGATATTCAAATCTTACCTCAACCTGTTCAGTCACTAGCCCGAATTACACTCCTAGAAGTATAAATTCACTAAAAATCGAAACTAAGCTCAAATCATACGAAATCAGTCTCATATTGAAGCTTACAGGACAACCTTTCATTTGCCACAAGTTTCATTCCATTTGCTATCGTATAGCTCGAGTTATAAGTCCTAAAAATGGACCTTCCTGAACTACCCTATTTTGGCTCGGTTTGGACATAGAGTAACTTCCTTGAATTACTGGGAACAATTTGGACCATCACAAACTTGGAATCTCATATTGGGATATTCCCCTATGTGTAAGCTTTCTAACAAAATTGGTTTTGCTCAATTTGGAGTTGTATAGGGTGAATTATATCTTCCTCAAGTCACCCTACCCGGATGAAAGTCCTGAACCCTAGGTCAAACTTCAAAAATTCGTATCTCCCTCAATATTAATCCAATAACCTTATATGATATATCTATGAAAAGTCCTGAATGTCTAATTTCATCTAAAAATGGTTTCATCGGATTTGACCGATTGTAGGCGGCGCCATACACTCTGTCGTACGGACTGCCGTGGGATTCCTCACCAAGACAGCATCCTGATGCTTCTCTCCTTCTAATTTTCTCTTCTAACCATAATTTCAACTCAAGATTTCCTATTAATCCTATCATAATCCTATCATAATTCAGCTATTAACTCATCAAATACATGAAGGAGAATACAAGTTCATACAACCTTAGGGCAAACAATTCAAGAAGAGAAGTAGAATCCTACCTCTTTGGAGTGTGATCTTAAGTTAAGTGTTGAAGCTTGAATTATTAGGACCTGGCCAAGCTTGAAGGAGTGATGGAGTTGGGTGAATGGAGAAGGGAAAAGAGAGCTGAAGTGAGGGAGAAGAGAGGGCGCAGAAAATGGGTCTGAATGAGGGGAGAAGAAGGTGTTATATAGGCATGAGTGGTAGTCAACTTGGAGGGTTCTGATTGGCCTTAAAACACAAGGCTGAAATTCTGCCAACCTTCCCCTCTTTTGTGACAATTTGCTCTCCACGTCGCTCTAACAGTGGGACTCGTTTCCAGTATTTTCTGAAGATGACATCGGAACTCGTGGATGATTTGGAAACCAGCTCAAAGATCCGAACTCGAGCCCTTTCTAACTGAATTCCACTTTAATGCGGGACCTCGTGACATTTTACTCGGAAGTCGGTACTTGCACCATTGTGTTAAACTATAACTTCTGAGGTCGGAAACCATGTACACCATTAAGGTTAGATCGGAACTCGGGTAAATTTTCTTTGAGACATGAAGTCGGATATCGTGGAATTACGTCATGTTGTTCGGACTTGAAGTCCAAGTCGGAAGTCGGGAAATGAGGAATTTCAAGTTGAAATCGGAGGTCGGAAATTATACCCACTATACTTTAACTCGAATATTGGAACTCGGAAGCCACTCCAGTTAACTCGAAGCTAGAACATTAAGTCGGAAATCGGAAAGTCCATGAAGTCGGAATTTTGCAGACCAATTCGGAAGTTGGACAGGACATGAAGTCGGGAATGAGGAACATGCTGGGATAAGGTCGGAAGTCGGAATATTGACATGAAGACAAACTCGGAAATCGGAAATTGTTCCATTTCATGTGGAATTCGAGTACGAAGTCGGAAATCATAAAACTAATGAACTCGGAACTCGGAACTCGTTGTGGAGGTAAAGTGGAATAATTTAGCGCAAAGAAAATTGGGATGTTACAATTCTACCCACCTTAAAAAGAATTTTGTCCTCAAAATTCTAGGACTAAGAAGGGTCGAGAAAAACCCTTTTTACTTATACAGATACTCCTCTCCTCGAATTTTGCATCTGGCCTTGAGATTACATGCCAATAGCTATGAGGTTTTGTCTTAGTACGGACAAAGGATCCATAAAAGGGTTATGTTGGTGCCCAAGCTTACCTTATTTCTACGATGCTTTAAATTACAGTTTAGCTTATTGGAGACTCTTACTCATCTCCCTCACTCTGTACTCTGCTACTCCTACTTCGTGGCAGCTGTTAGATCTTCTGCCACTTGTACATGAGACCTCAGATATTCAACTCATGAAGATTTGCAATTGCAAAGATTAGCAATTATCGTAGTAATTGTTTGAGTCCAGGAGGTCCGTACTTCCTTTCCCAAGATTCTTACTTGCTCGGCTACCCTTAATTTGATAACAAATTCGCCTCCAGTATGGTTCTTTAGAAACATGGGCTTAGTCCTTTCCTCAGTCATTATAACTAGGAGCCTTATCTTAAAACTGCTTCTTTTTGGTAAAATTCATCTAGTGCCTAATGCTTGTAGGAGGATTTTAGGTTGTTTGCACTATACGGATTGAGTTCTAAGACTCATGACTTTTTCTATTAGTCCGATATCCTCCTTGATTCCTAGTTATTGAGATATAGGCGATTTAATGTGAAAACCAAGATTAAAAAGTTAGATCCCTTCTATCGAAGTTGTAGAGTTCCCTTACCATACTGTCTTACAAAATGTCTTTCGAATACCTATGCAGAGAGTTATCATAGATCATATAGGTACCAAAATATACTTTGCTTTGCTGACGTTCTGATTCATCATCAAGTCCATCGAGTGAATTCCTTATCTTCCTTGTCATGTGTCTGACCACTTGCGCACTATGTTTTCCAGTAAACTCTCTAATACTTGTGCCTTGGGTCCTAAATACCAACTGAGAAGTTCCGTTATTACGAAAACTATTAGCTATAACAGCAATCAACGTCAATAAATAGTAATCATAGTGGCTTCGCCGGAGTTTTTCGGGAAATTGCTCAAGCCATATCTAAACTCTTGCCTACCTGATTCTCTTTGATCAGTGACGAATCCTCCTTCCGTTAGGTGCAAGGCTAGAGCTTCCTTCTAAACCATAACTATGGTCCTTGCTTCGAAATCGCTCATTCTCTTGTAAACTTTATTCCATTCTTCATTATTTGCTAATTGGACCCCGTGCCATTCTTGTTAAATTCCTCAATGGATATTGCGATACTTGTCTCCTCAAAATATGATTAACTTCACGTAATGAAAGGATTGTGGGACAGTCGAAGTCTCTGGCACTCTTCTACTTTATTCAATTGGTTAGCATGGAGGTTTCTTAACTATTGTGTTGATGTCCACCTCCCACTTTTAGGGACGCCAATGTCATCAATCTCCTTGGGGGTTTTACCCTAACTGCTAAGCTTTCTGGTTATTCTCCATAACCTCTTACCCCTAGGATGTAATCCATTTGTTGGGAGAGATGGAAACGATGGTCTTGCTATCTTGTTGAAGTTTCAATATGAAGACTTCCCATATGGTCGCCCATCTCCATATTACTTTTCTCCGAGCACGCCTAACTTACGGAATTCTAATGGAACCTAGTGCGTAAGTGCTGATTGCATATAATCCGGCCTAGGGACGAAGACTTTTTTGACTACCTCTAGTCTTGATATCAAAACCTTGTCCCTCATAGGTTACGTTTCCAAGTCCTTTTTGATCTTGTATTGGTGCATCGCCCAATCTTGCTTATGGCGCATTGGGTTTGTTGCACTTATAACCAATGCCAAGGCAACCCTGCTTAGTATTTCATACACAATCTTGCCTGCACCGTACTCCTCATACTAGGTAGCTTTTCTTTCTTTAGTAGGCCAGCCATAAATCCAAACTTCCTCTATTCCTACCTCGTTCCTACCATGTTCTATTGTTACTACAGAAACTTGTCTATTTTCATTCGTCAGAACCTACCTTACCGTTGCTCCCTCAGTCTATCGAGATTAGTTGCATACTTTAAATCTTCATCAACTTCGCCTAAATCTGAATACATTCCTTATCAAGTTACTCCATCCATAACACATATAATGGTACCTAAAGGCGATTGTTCAACTTTGCCTTTTTTCTCTGAATAGCCTTATTCTTCTACTAATAACATGTTGAAGATGATTCTATCATCCAGTTCCTGTGGTGGCTGAGGTTGGTAGACTTTGAACATGACTAGATTTTCTAACACTTCCTTTATCCCTGAAAGGTAGGAAAAATTATACTTGGTTCGTATGCCACCTCTAGTCTGAAAGTGTTTCTACTTCAGGTTAGTAGAAGATATACTGCCTCCCTCTCTTGTTACACTTATAACTTCATCAGCTTTCCATACCGTGCATACCCGTATCTCTATCTTGATTCAATGTACAATTAGAAGGGTCTCTTTACAGTTTGCTCAACTATTTTCCTTTCGAAGCCAAGATTCCACTTAGTACTCTCCAAATTGGCAATCGCTACAAGGTTAGTTCCCTATACCCTTGAGGGAGAAACCACTTCATTCTCTGGACAGAAACTTAAAAAGTTCTCCCGTACACCTGACCGAAGCTTCTGCCTTTAGCTTCTTTCACTGATTCTCTGCTTCATTCGTGTAGCTTTACTTCATTTTCGTACCACGAATAACTGTGCCTCTACTCTGATATAACGTATAATTAGATGAGTTTCTTCAAAATTTATTAATGTTTTCCCTTGAGGCTGAAATCCTGCTTAATGCTCCTCAGTTTTACAAGCACTCGAAAAAAGGAAACTATTTTATCATCTGAATAGAGTCTTGAAAAGATTTTCCCTTATACCTAACTGAGGCTCCCAACCTTAATTCCCCCCCCCCCTTTTTTTTTTTTAAACTTTGCCTCATCTGTCCACACTTCAAACTTCATAATGAAGGATCGGGTATTTCTGATTTGGCATTACCATAATCCAGATTAAAAACCATTGACTGAATTTGCTAACGAGGTACCTTCAGGGTAATCTTATCCATGAAGAAAATAAGGGTACTATTCATGCCATACGAGATAAACTCATCAACGGGTAATCACCTTACTCCTATCGTGTATTAAGAATACGAAACCAGGTAGAAGAATCCCCTAGATTCAATCTAGAGAAGATAGTCTGGATTGGGTAATCGCAATAAAGCTTGAACTAAGCCCCATCAAGGTGAAAAAGATTTTTACTTAACTCGTCTCTAACTAAGATCCTGCTCCTGATGATGGAAAATTTTCGGCTACCCGAAAACACTTTACAAACAACCTTTTTCGATATAACAAAGTTCATCATGTAAATATCAAATTGCCTGACACGATTTTTCTGATTGAACTCCCTAATTCTCTACACTACTCAACTTACTCAATTGTCTATCCCTTTATGCCATCATTACCTCCTAGGAGTCGTATCCCTAATAATTACGTATAGAGGGTCTCTAATAAGCCTGCTGGGTGTTTTAGGCTTCTGTTTACACAAAACCTTATATTGAGGTGATCAGGCTCAACATTCAGTCAAGTGCAACAGGTAGTCTTCAACACTCACAACAAGGCCACCATGCATAATATTTCTATGTCCTATTCACGTGAGGACCTAACACATGGTTTATCTAGATTCTCAGAGTATGCATCAAAAGCATAATCAGCCCATCCACGAGCCTATACAGGACGAACTGCTCTGATACCAAAATGTAACACCCTCTATCATATAAGCCATGCTCGAGTCATGGAATTACATAAAAAGGTTGTCACAGTGCTGAAAAACTCTTTAAAATATGGAAAATATAATACATGGCCCTTTTATTGTCCACTTTAATACTAACTACTAAACTCTAATACATAGAAAATAAAATAATTACACTTTAAAAGCACTTTGTGATCGACAGAGTAAATAGTGCGTACTTCCGACTAATCATTAGCTAGATTCGATGGTCTCTTGATCTGGCTAGCGCCTGAGTCGTGCTCAGCAGCTGACCACTGCATTCGTTACCTTTGGATGTCCAACTTAGGTACTGGAATATTTACGGAAAAGAAGAACATACAAGCAAGCAGTGAGAACCTAGGGTTCTCAGTAGGTAAATTTGAACAAAACTTATGATGTCATCATAAACATTCCAGCCGCTTCGGTTTATTATGAAAATATGAGCATATATAAACAAATAGTGGTTCAATGTTAAGTTGAAAATGCCCTTCTTGAAGTGGGTTATATTTTAACCATCACTTACCATATTATATTACAGACATAGAAATATGATTAGTATCATATGCTTCGACCAGAATCATGATAATAATAATATGACTTGATGAGAAAACTAAGGATGCGCTCATAGATGCTTATGCTTGACTGTATGCAAGTGCACTTGACTTAATTCATATCTTTCTTTAGCTTCTAACTTGATCTTACTTTTCTGTGCTTGGTCCCCCGGAGGTGAATGGCCTTTCTCACCCCTGGGCAATAGCCTGCTTTTCAGGTCCGCGCTCGTACCTATACATGAGTGACGGGTTTACATTCCCCGACCCTCACACCGGTCTATTCCCACTAATCTGGTCGAGGGCTGGCCCAAGTTTTAGATAATACCGCTCTGGCCCACGCTAGCTGGGTCTATGCCATGCCTGGCGTGGTAGCTTAGTACGTCCCTCTTGAAAGTTCTTATCATATTTCCTTTTCATATCTTATCATGCGTACAGATGCTTTGTGCATACATGAATATGCCTCATGTCTTATTTCTCATATCATATTCTAATTATGCCTGCATGCATGGCATACATGAACATTTCACGTGAATGTAATATATTCGAGGTATAACCTCTCATAGCAAAAGCTCTCATAACTCATATCATGCCTAAAATTCATCCTTGATAACTCATATCATATTCAAGTTCATCCTTACATGTAAACATTCCTAGTTTCATAGACTTCTGCCGCAAAATCGGCAGCATACCGGATCAGTTCCGTCTCCCCATGAATAGTGCCAGTCCTCACAGAGAATTCAATCATAACAATATAATCAATGTAACACACACATATATATATACATCAATATAGAACTGGCAATCCTCAGCTCAAACCTTATATGCTCACCAACTCTTGTGAAACTATCACTTAGGCCATTCTGCCAATCCCATTTGGTTCTGCCCGAATCTTCTATGATCGACCTTTATCTCTATTCAACTCATTTAAACCTGAATTTTGAATATGTCATAGATCTATATGTCTACTTCCTAACCTCTTTGGTCCCATATCATTTTGATCCATATAGCTCAAGATATTCAAATCTTACCTCAACCTGTTCAGTCACTAGCCCGAATTACACTCTTGGAAGTATAAATTCACTAAAAATCGAAACTAAACTCAAATCACACGAAATTGGTCTCATATTGAATCTAACAGGACAACCTTTCATTTGCCACAAGTTTCATTCCATTTGCTATCGTATAGCTCGAGTTATAAGTCCTGAAAATCGACCTTCCTAAACTACCCTGTTTTGGCTTGGTTTGGACATAGAGTAACTTCCTCAAATTACTGGGAACAATTTGGACCATCACAAACTTGGAATCTCATATTGGGATGTTCCCCTATGTGTAAGCTTTCTAACAAAATTGGTTTCGCTCAATTTGGAGTTGTATAGGGTGAATTATATCTTCCTCAAGTCACCCTGCCCGGATGAAAGTCCTGAACCCTAGGTCAAACTTCAAAAATTCGTATCTCCCTCAATATTAATCCAATAACCTTATATGATATATCTATGAAAAGTCCTGAATGTCTACTTTCATCTAAAAATTGTTTCATCGGATTTGACCGATTGTAGGCGGCGCCATACACTCTGTCGTATGGACTGCCGTGGGATTCCTCACCAAGACAGCATCCTGATGCTTCTCTCCTTCTAATTTTCTCTTCTAACCATAATTTCAACTCAAGATTTCCTATTAATCCTATCATAATCCTATCATAATTCAGCTATTAACTCATCAAATACATGAAGGAGAATACAAGTTCATACAGCCTTAGGGCAAATAATTCAAGAAGAGAAGTAGAATTCTACCTTTTTGGAGTGTGATCTTAAGTTAAGTGTTGAAGCTTGAATTATTAGGACCTGGCCAAGCTTGAAGGAGTGATGGAGTTGGGTGAATGGAGAAGGGAAAAGAGAGCTGAAGTGAGGGAGAAGAGAGGGCGCAGAAAATGGGTCTGAATGAGGGGAGAAGAAGGTGTTATATAGGCATGAGTGGTAGTCAACTTGGAGGGTTCTAATTGGCCTTAAAACACAAAGCTGAAATTCTGCCAACCTTCCCCTCTTTTCTGACAATTTGCTCTCCACGTCGCTCTAACAGTGGGACTCGTTTCTAGTATTTTCTGAAGATGACATCGGAACTCGTGCACTTCATGAGATGAAATCGGAACTCGTGGATGATTTGAAAACCAACTCAAAGATCTGAACTCGAGCCCTTTCTAACTGAATTCCACTTTAATGGGGGACCTCGTGACATTTTACTCGGAAGTCGGTACTTGCACCATTATGTTAAACTATAACTTCTGAGGTCGGAAACCATGTACACCATTAAGGTTTGATTGGAACTCGGGTAAATTTTCTTTGAGACATGAAGTCGGATATCGTGGAATTACGTCATGTTGTTCGGACTTGAAGTCCAAGTCGGAAGTCGGGAAATGTGGAATTTCAAGTTGAAATCGGAGGTCGGAAATTATACCCACTATACTTTAACTCGAATATTGGAACTCGGAAGCCACTCCAGTTAACTCAAAGCTAGAACATTAAGTCGGAAATCAGAAACATGAAGTCGGAATTTTGCAGACCAATTCGGAAGTTGGACAGGACATGAAGTCGGGAATGAGGAACATGCTGGGATAAGGTCGGAAGTCAGAATATTGACATGAAGCCAAACTCGAAAATCGGAAATTATTCCATTTCATGCGGAATTCGAGTACGAAGTCGGAAATCATAAAACTAATGAACTCGAAACTCGGAACTCGTTGTGGAGGTAAAGTGGAATAATTTAGCACAAAGAAAATTGGGATGTTACACATTTGATATGCTCCCTATATATATATATATATATATATATATATATATATATATAGGCTAATCTCCCTATTCTTTTTGTATAGGTGGAAGTTAACAATCTCCACCATATCATGATAAGTCAAAAGTGTTCATTCTTTATTTATTAAATAACTTACTTTTAGAGGTATTATTATAATTTATCACTTCTCTTTCCTCTCTCCTCATCTATAGTTAGCCCACTTAAAAATTAATTTTTTCACAAACAAGAGGTAAGGAGAGAGGAGAGAGAAAAATATTTTAGGATTACTGTTATCAAGATAAGTGAAAAATTACAATAGTACTCACAAAAATAAGTTATTTAATAAATAAAAAAGGGATATTTTTGTTCAGTTATAGTGTGGTGAAAATTGCTAGTCCCCACCAACACAAAAAAGAGAAGAAGGAAGATAGCAAAACTCAAAACCCTATGCTAACTATCTAGAGTTTAGCAAACTCCACATTTTTTCTTAGACAAAATTGCCTATTTCTATCTCTTGTGACTCAACTCATAGATCAAATTAATTTTGTAATTTTATTTCATTCGTATTATCTATTATGACCTTTTTTCTCACTTCATAAATGCCCTTTTCTTTTTTATTTCTCCCTTCTCCACACTACTTCTATATATTTCCTCCCCTCTCACCTCCACCATCATGCACAGCCACCTCCATCCATCAACTCATTTTTAGCTTTTCAAATTAACAGAAAAAAAAGGGTAGAAATTGTATCAATTGATAGTCATGTTTGTTAAGATAAAAAAAATGAAACGTATTGAAATTCGATTATATTTTATTTATTTTAATTTATTAAATAAATTAATAATTAATAATTATTATTTTGTGTGAAATCAATAATAATAATAGTTATAAAAGACAAAAATTAGTTACGGAACCAATACATATAAACATTCATATTATCTATTATGACCTTTTTTCTCACTTCATAAATGCCCTTTTCTTTTCTATTCAATTTCTCCACTACTTCTATATATTTCCTCCCCTCTCACCTCCACCATCATGCACAGCCACCTCCATCCATCAAGTTATTTTGAGCTTTTCAAATTAACAGAAAAAAAAGGGCAAAAATTGTATCAATTGATAGTCATGTTTGCTAAGATAAAAAAATGAGATGTATTGAAAACATGACTTGTTGGATGGAGGTGGCTGTGCATGATGGTGGAGGTGAGAGGGGAGGAAATATATAGAAGTAATGAAGAAGGAAGAAATAGAATAGAAAAGAAAAGGGCATTTATGAAGTGAGAAAAAAGGTCATAATAGATAATATGAATGAAATAAAATTACAAAATTAATTTGAACTATGAGTTGAGTCATAAGAGATAGAAATAGGCAATTTTGTCTAAGAAAAAATGTGGAGTTTGCTAAACTCCAAATAGTTAGCATAGGGTTTTGAGTTGAGTATTGAAATTCATAAGAGATAGAAGTGGGTAATTTTGTCTAAGAGGAAATGTGGAGTTTGCTAACATCCATATAAAATTATGGAGTATATATATATATATAGGGCAAGATCAAATAATCCCAATGCAAGACTTTTAATTTTACACCAATATCTAACCATTAATTTCATTTTGATCAAACAGTTTAAAATGATATAATTGATGAAGAAAGAGAATAATGGTTTGTAGTTTTAATAAAGAGAAAGAGAAAAATAATAAATCTAATAATTAATTAAGAAAGAAAATTTTATTATAGAAACTAAAAGTGGTAGAAGGCGGTGAGGGAAAAATAGAAGTGGAAGAAGGGAGGTGGCGATATTGTGGTGGCCGATGGTAGCATTAATGGCTGCCGAATGGGGTGGTGGGGAGAAGCGCTTGGATGGGAGGTGATTATAGGGGATGAAAGTTGTAACATCCTCCACTCTAAGAGCAATCCAGTATGGAAGGAAGCCCAATCCCAGGGCAGTGGCAAAATGCTAGATAGTTGAACTATAGCTAAAGAATGACAAAACTATATTTATTGGCCTACAGTTGTCAAGAGGAGCATTAGAGAAAAACTCCCAATTCTAGGAACATGTGAGTTCCAAGACACTAATAGTTAAATAATATGCATGTAATAATCTTATTGATGATGTTTTGTGCACATGGTTTAAAATAAAATTGTGAGATTATACACACATATTGTAACACCCTTCCAAGTATAATACCATACTTAAGTCATAGTACCATACCTAGGAGTTGTTACTGTTATATAAAGGGACCTTGTCTGACAATACCATGCTTAAACAACTTTGCTGAGTATGACCATCTTCTATACCTCCTTAGCTATCTGGAGATAACACGGAAACATACATAGGCGTGAGAATTACAAATTCTCAGTAGGATTTCCTACACTATCACAAATAGTGTCATCGTCATTATTTCCAGCTATTTTGGTTTATTTAAGAAAAAGTGATCATGCTATATAAACTCTAAATTTCATTTTGGAAAGTTCAAAAACATAGTTCCGAAGCAGGTTGATTTTATTCGCACACTTGATAATTATGAGAGTAGCTTCATGACAGTAATAAATAGAATATAACTTATGCATATGCAGATGCACATATCATTTTATCATGCAAATGCACTTGTCTTTCTTGGCTTTCTTTACTTGACACACCTAGGTATTAAATATTGTCGTCCTTAGAGTGTCTGCATGGGTCTGCACTTGAGTATTATGTATCGTCATCCTCAAAGTGCAGCCTTTCTTATCTTTCTTTAATCGTTCCTTAATCTTTATTGCCTTTGGATAGTCTAATCTAGAAGTGAGCTCAGCTCGTGACGATCATCACATAGAATTAACTTGCAAGGGGATCCACGTTCCTCTAGACTTGGAGGGATCTCATTTTGGCCAAATGCCTCCAAAGTAGAGGGATCTCATAGTTTTAACTGCCTAATAGGGAATGATCTCATAGCTGCCTCCAAGTGAAGGGATTCACATCTTATTTGCTTAACTACCTTCACAGGAAGGGATCTCATAATTGCCTTCAAGTGAAGGGATCTACATCTTATCTATTCATATTCTTTCATTCTTATACATAATCATGCATAAACATGCTAAATGCACTTATGTATATGTCTCATAGCTTACTTTCATATATTCTTGCATGCATGATTTCCATATACATATACATATACATAACATATAAATGTTCATTTTTTATAATTCTGCCAAAAATTCGGTAGAATAACAGTTGAAAACAAGAGATTTCCCAATATATAGACAATATAAATTTTAGCTAGCTAGTCACAGTAATAGAATCATAATGTCAATACATCAACATCACATTACCATAACAAAGAATTGCATTAAAAATTTAGTCATTGGCTCTTCATGACTAATAGGGTTTCTAACCTTTAAAGTTGGCAATTCACCTTGGATTCTTTAATTCTGCCCTATCCTTGTAATTTGTAACAAAATTTCATTTTAAATGACTTTGATCTAAAAATTTAATATGTTATAGTATTATTAGTATACTTTTAAATCTCCTTAGTCCTATTATGTTTTGATGTATATAAGTTGAGTTATTAGAGTTTTACTCAAGGCTGCTCTATTTCAGGACAGATTCAAGCACCTAAATTTAGAAAAATCGCTAAAATTCCATCTTTTATCATTTTTATCTGAATTTTATCAAATTGTAGCTAAGTGGATATCTTTCAATCCCAACTAGTTTAATCCTCATTAGGTAAGTAGAGCTCAAGTTATGAGCTCCTCAAATATACTGCTCGGTTTCAACCCGAACTGAGCATAGGGTAACTTTAAAGAATTAATAAGGAAAATCCATTCATACTCTAATTCTAAAATTTTTGTGGTATTGTTATCTATGTGTTAGCTTTCTAAAAATATTGATTGCACTCAATTTGAATATTATAGGGCGAGTTATACTCTTCACAACATATATTGGTTAGGATAGTGAGTGGAATTCAACACCTTTCTTCTAAAAGTCATAACTCTCTCATTTTAAATCTAATGGACCTATAATTTATATGGTTGGAAAGCTCTGGAAGTCCAGTTTCATATAAAATTGGTTTTATTCAAATTTGATACTTATAGGTAGAGAAACATTATTCGCTATATAGACAGTTACCCAAAGGTTTCTCTCAACATTTCTATTTGTGTGTTCTTTTAGTATTTTAATCAAATCTTCAAATTAAACCAATGATTCCTATCTTAAATCAGTCAAAACAAGTGATATTATGTTAATACCATCAAATAAAAGATGACATGAGAAACCCTAGCAACCATATAAACCATAGAAATCAAATAATCTAAGAAATCTTACCTCAAATCTAACTTGGCTTCTAAATTTGAGCTTTTCTTGGTGGTTCCTCCTCACTATGGCTTCAAGAAGGTGATGACTTCTCTATTTATCCTTGGTGGATGAAGCTAAATGATCCAAAGGAAGGAGCTTTATGAGCTTATCTTGAGGTTTCTTAAGGAAACACAAAGAAAGAGTGGAAGATTAGATCAAGAGGAGGCAAGATCATAAGGGTTTTTGGGTGAGTTTGAGTACTTTTGAGATGAAAATAAAGGTAGGGAGGTAGAGAGTGGCCTGCATGAAATTTTGAAGGAAAAGAAGAGAAAAATAATGAATTTTCTAATGTTGAGTTATCTTGCTTCTTAAGTTGATGAGTTAATTCTTATTGGTGGATGTCAAAGTGGGTTTAAATTGTCGTGAGTCTTATTTTGTGTGGCTATTCTTTGGCCACCAAAATGGATGGTATGACTAGTTTCTAGCCATATATCCTAGGGTTTTTAACTGATACTCAAGCCATCCTACAATATTGACTCCTACCAATTCAATTCTTATATTACATGACACCGTGAGTAGGACGTTGTTCCTCCAGCTAGCCAAACATTACTAATCTTTTCTATAAAAAGATTTTAAATTTAACTTTCCCTATAATTAACATTTCCTTATTATTGATTACCCTCTAATAATGTTAATTAACTAAATTGGGATGTTACACACATAAATAATATCTCGGCTAAATTTGAGTATTGAAATTAATCACCAGATACCTTGAATTAATTCTCACGAGTCCTATATTGTTTGAGATGAGTTCTAAGAATGACATTATATTCCTTTGAGCATGGTAAATTAAAGGAAATAATCCTATATAGATTAAATAGGCATGCCATGGAAGTGGTTAGATTAAGCAGCTAAGAATGTATCACACCGTATATTAGGTAAAGTGAGTGACCTTAGTAGAAACCACCTTACTCAGATTAATCATCACCACACCCTCCACCTAATATACCATACGGCTTCACCACCACCACATATTCCACCAACTTCCAGTAACATTAAACACAAAAGATTAGGAAAACCCCTCTCATCCTCTCCTTCTCTAAATCGTTGGTTGAATTCCTCCCCCTCCCACTCTCCTCTATTTTTCATTTTTCATTTTTCATCTTCATCTTCTCTCTCTAAATACAAGAACTACTAAACCCAACGACATCCCATCATCCAAAAAAATCAAGCAAAAGCCTCCATAGAACAAGAAGAGGGTAGCAAATTTGAAGGGGAAGGAAGGCTAACCTGGGTTATTTCTTGGCTTGTTTGGGAGTTCAAGAATAGGGTTTTACAAGGTTTTAAAGTGTTCTTAAGCTTAAAGTTGAGGTAGGATGTTCTAAGCTCTCACATCCTCATCAAAACTCTTTTGTTTTGGAGATTCACCGGCCTAGGCGCTGAGGGGGCTAAAATTCTCTTATGTTTACATGTGTTATATTGCTTGAATATTTGTGTTTCATGATAATACGTGAGCTATTGGGTGATTATTGAAGTTTAGTAATTAAAAAAATGGGAGAACCAGGTTTTCTTTAGTTCCAGAACTAGAAGTGTATGGTTCAAAGCACATAACTAGAGCTAGGGAAGTCTGAATGGAGTGAGACTAATTTTAAATGAAAGCTAACACATAAAAGAGTATCCCTATAGAATTTTAGTTTCATTAGACTTAAGAGAGTGATATATGAATTTTTAAACTTGACTATTAGATGTTGAGAGTGAAATAAAGTAGCCTATAGTGCGGGATGAGTAATTGAACTTATACAAGTTGAAATTGAGTGAAACCAATTTTGTTAGAAAGTTGCCACCTTGTTTAGGTTTGAGTTTAGATAGATTAGGCTTTTCTTCATACAAAAGGGGGCTAGGAAGCATAAAATTGAGTAAAGCCAATTTTAAATGCAAGTAAACATATAAAGCTTACTTTCCACCAAGTTTCATAATATATCAATGTCACGACCTAAACCCGGGCTATGACCGGCGCATAGGGACAAGTCCCTATGCAAGTCTTCCACCACAGAATTTTATAAAAATTTTGACAGAGTCCCCTTTGTAATTCGGATATTTCCTAATTACAAAAGGTTACCCTACAAGATAAACAGACATAATCTTTCATCAGGGATCCAAGTATTCTCAGAATACACCCCTCAGCACACAGTATAACGATTAAATATATATGTAAATAATTACAAATACTCATCCAAAATACATAATTCAAGTTCTTCATAAAACAAATCCTTTTCATAACTTTAATTCCAACAAGTTGAAATATATATAAGTATATATATATATATATATATATATATATATATATATATGAATGAATATGTAACGTCCCGATTTCCGAGATCCGACTTCGCCCTCAGGACTGATCAATTTCAATTCCCGACTTCATCTTCGAATTCTACACAAAGTGGGATAAATTCCGAGTTCCAAGTTCGTCTTACGTAAGTACATGATTTCCAACTTCATCTTATGATATTCTCCGATTTCCGAGTTCATCTCACCTATGTCCACGACTTCCGACTTAATCTGGACTATTTCTACAACTTCCGAGTTTAACATTCGAGTCGAACAACGTGAGGTGATTTCACGTCCGATTTCACATCAGAGGAAATCGGACCCGTTTCCGATCTCATAACTTATCTCCAAGTTTCAAGTAAAATACATGCGAGCTCCGACTTCATGTTTCAAGGACAAATATACCCGATTTCCGATCTCATCAACCACACTGTATATAAATCCCGACTTCCGGGTTTAAGTACTTGGGTTTGGCCATGTGATTCGAATTCCCGAGTTCCGATCTCCGATTTTACATCCAGCATTGACATTCCCGAGTTCAAATAGGGAGTTCCGAGATTTTATGATTGTCAACTGCATGACTTCCGACTTCCGACTTTGATTCCAAGACTCAAAGTAAACAAGATTTCCTCAAGTCACAAACAATGTGGTACGAGTTCCGACATCCGGCTTCGGCTTCAAGCAATGTAAAATAGCACGAGCTCCAACTTTAGGCAGAAAAAAGACGAGTTCCGATTTCAGAATGCAGTGGAAACGAGTTCCACTTTTAGGCGACGTGGAGAGCAATTTGGCCACAAAAGTGAGAGACATGGTTGAACTTCAACCGTAAAACTTCAGCCAATCAACACCACAACTTTCATCTATTTAAGTCAGACTTCTCTCTTCATTCCCAACTGATTTACGTCTCCCTCTCCTCTTTGCTCCAGCCTTCGTCTTCCCTTCCTCTCTCAAATCCAACTCCATCAAATCTCCAAGCTTTGGCAAAGTTCCATCAATCCAAACTCAAATTCAGCAAAGTCATACTCCAAAGAGGTAGGATTCAATCTCTAGTCTTAATTTCTCTAGACTGAGGATGCATGAAAGATTCCTTTTATGATTATTTGATGATATATTGGATGTGTATGATTGGATTAATATGGGATTAATATGAAATCTTGAGTGGGAATTAAAATTAGAAGAAGAAAACTAAGAGAAATGGATGGATGAGGGTGCTATCTTGGTGGAGATTCCACGGCAGTCCGTACGGCAGAGTGTACGGCTCCGCCTACAATCGGTCAAATCCGATGAAACCATTTTTAGATGAAAGTAGACATTCAGGGCTTTTCATAAATATATCATATAAGATTATTGGATTAGTATTGAAGGAGATACGAATTTTTGAAGTTTGACCTAGGGTTCAGGATTTTCATCCGGGCAGGGTGACATGAGGAGGGTATAACTCACACTATACAACTCCAAATTGAGTGAAACCAAATTTGTTAGAAAGCTTACACATAGGGGAACATCCCAATATGAGATTCCGAGTTTTTTATGGTCCCAATTGTTCCCAATAATCCAAGGAAGTTACTCTATGTCCAAACCGAGCCAAAACATGGTAGCTCAGGAAGGTCGACTTTCAGGACTTCTAACTCGAGGTATATTTAAGAAAATGGAGTGAAACTTGTGGCAAATGAAAAGTGGTCCTGTTAGCTTCAATATGAGACAATTTCGTATGGTTTGAGCCTAGTTTCGATTTTTAGTGAATTTATAATTCCAGGAGTGTAATTCGGGCTAGAGACTGAAAAGGCTGAGGTAAAAGTTAAATATCAGGAGTTATATAAATCAAAATGGTATGGGACCAAAGAGATTAGAAAGTAGACATATAGAGCTATGATATATCCAAATTTCATATCTAAATGAGTTGAATAGAAATAAAAGTGGATCATATGAAATTCGGGCAGAACCAAATAGAAGGTAGCAGAATGGCCAAAGTGATAGTTTCACAAAGTGACCCAATTGAAGATTTCACAAGTATTATAGAAACATAAAAAGTTTGAGTTGAGGATTGCCAGTTTGACATTGATATATATGTGTGTTAAGTTGATTTATGTTGCTATGACTGGTTTGTCCGTGGGAACTGGCACTATTCATGGGGAAACGAATATGATCCATTATGCTGCCGATTTTACGGCAGAAGTTTATGAACCTAGGGATATTTATATGCAAGATTGATATAAGGGTGATATGAGATATATGAGACTAAATCAAAAAGCAGTATGATATGAGGTATATGAGAAATACTGATGAAGCATATGTACGAGTACATTTAGCATGACTATGCTTGACAACGCATGAGAATGAAAAGATATAAGTATATTAAATGTGAATATAAAGATGTGAATCCCCTTGTGGGTGAGTCGGTGTGACAATGGTCACGAGTTGAGCTGAAAAGCTCACTCCAAGGCCAAGCTACCCAAGGGCAGTAAAGGTTAAAGAGTAAAGACTTAAAAACCAAAGAATTAAGTATATGCCCCACTCACATCAGGCATGGCATCGACCCAGCTAGTGTGAGTATATGGGGGGATGGACTTACATGAGGCATGGCATGACTCAGCTAGTGTAAGTACCGAATGAAGGTCCTATATTCCTAAGGAACGTAACATGGCGGTCACGCTCTGACGGGGTATGACATGGCGATCATACTCTGGAATATAGCATGAAGACCCCATATTCCTAAGGAACGTGACATGGCGATCACGCTCTGACGGGGTATGACATGGCGATCATACTCTGGGATATAGCATGAGGATACCATATTCCTAAGGAACGTGACATGGCGATCACGCTCTGATGGGGTATGACATGGCGATCATACTCTGGGATTTGGTATGATGCTGCACTTGAGGATGGCGATACGTAACGCTCAAGTGTAGACAGATGCAAGCACCCTAGGTACGGCGATACGTAACGCCTAGGTGTGTCGAATGAAAGAAAAGTAAAATTTTATGTATATGTATGAATTCAAGTGCAAGTTAAGTTATGTACAGAGGTTATGTTCCCAGTAGATTAATGCTATGTGCGTTTTATATGTTGAAGTTATTATCCATGGTATTATTCATGAATTAATCTTGTGTAGACTTCCCCAAATGACCAGTATATGAGTAAAAATGAGCTTTGCTTCGGATAAGACATTTTGTTTTAAATGTAAAATTAAACAGTTTATGCAGCATGTTCACCTTTTTCATAATAAACCGAAACAAACTGGAGATGACAACGATGACAACAATGACATTACATGTGTATCATAGAGAATCCTACTGAGAATTTATAATTCTCACTCCTATTTTTCCGTGTTGTCTCCAGAAAGTTCAAGAGGTATCAGAGTAGCGCAGCGGAAGTTGCTATTAGATAAGGTCCGTTCAGGTAACCGTAACAACTCCAGGGTGTGGTACTATGACTTAAGCATAGTACTGTACTTGGGAGGGTGTTATAGAATACATAACAACAACAAAAACAGAACAAGGTCGGACCCTGCCTGTAGTTCTATGGAGCTACATACTAAGATTACAATAGAAATAGAATTATAAATCAGGGCCTATTGGTAAATAGGGCTCACCCAGATAGGAATCAAATGATGTTGAACTGAAGAATTGGCTCCCAAGCCTAAACCTGCATCTGAAAAGGATAGAATAACTACGGGGTGAGTTTTGAGAAACTCAGTGAGAGATAGAATGTCCTTAACCCACATGAGACAATGTACAAACTTAGATATTAAGATGATACTATAATATGTATAACGAAAACCCAAAAATAGAAATCTTAATCAATATTATCCAAATTTTCTTTTCCAAAAATAGAGTCCATCTATTCCAGGATAAATCCGTCAGGAAACACACTTAGGTGGCCATTCCTTCATTTGAATCCCGTAATCAGGCACGCACCACTCTTCCCGTGGCCATGAATATCAGGCACGCACCAAACTATATGTGTGGCCGTGAATAACAGGCACGCACCACTCCCTTGAGTGGCCATGAAATCCAACATCCTAGGTGCACCCAGGGCTAACGCCTACTGCCGTTAGCCTACAGATCCCGGTCTAGACTTTCTCAAATCTTTCTTTTCCATTATACAGAATATTTAATAAAGATTCTTATAAAACAAACCAATATACCTTATATAAAACAACAAAATCGTAACTTTAAAGAAAATTAAAGCTTTAACATTTTAATAAATCAAAAACGAGTAAAAGTCCGAAGCTTTTATCCAAAAACCTTTCAAAACAAGAGAATTTTCCAAAGTTTAATAGAAAACCAAGGTAATAAACATTTGCCACATTTTCCTTTTGAAATCAAGTCACTGTCTCATGTGAACCAGTAATCGCGGAATCCTAATCCCATGAACTCAAAGAGCCAAAGCCAGTCCTCCAGTGGCATATTCTATCAATAATATGACAATTTGATTCAAGGTCAGTCCCTTAGATTACGGATTAATCTATTTTACTCCCAAATATGAAAATTCCTAATTCTTCTAACCCAGGGTTCTCCAGAAACTCACTATAGGGGAAAATAATTTGTAATTTCATAGGAAAGGAGGAGGAAAGGAGTTAAAGGATTACCTTTTAGAATGGGAAAGGAAGAAGAAAGATTTGAGAGCCTTGGTGTCACTTCCTCCAAGCTCCAAGACCAAATGTGTTGATTTCTGGATGAGGTATGATTTGAGATTAAAGAAAGAAATTGAGTTTAAATGAATGGGAATGGTGTAATTTGTGGAAAGATGTGAAGGATTGTGTTTAGGACTGAAGGGATATGTGTTTTAGAGAGAAGGGAGAGAGTTTGGGTTAGAGAGAGAAGGAGAATTTCGAAAAATGAGGCGTGAGACGCGTCCGAGCCTATATATATTGGCCTGTGGTAATCGATTACCACGAAGAACTGGTAATCGATTACCAATTATGGTAATCAATTACCACAGCCAAAAAGCTGGTAATCGATTACCAATGCTGGTAATCGATTACCACCAACCCAGAACTGGTAATCGAT
The DNA here is from genome assembly GCA_031439585.1 of Pterocarpus macrocarpus. Classification (NCBI taxonomy): domain Eukaryota; kingdom Viridiplantae; phylum Streptophyta; class Magnoliopsida; order Fabales; family Fabaceae; genus Pterocarpus; species Pterocarpus macrocarpus. The sequence continues at coordinate 13,336,071 of CM062516.1, read as the reverse complement.
TACCAAATATGGTAATCGATTACCATGCGAAAAATTTCAACTTGTGGGCATACAGAGAGGACTCGTAATCGATTACAGATCCTCTGTAATCGATTACCAACTCCAAAAACTTGGTTCCCTCCTTCTGCAGTGTAATGCCCGGGTCAAGAGTCACATGAATTGTGACACTTTGCTTTGTTGGACCTTGTGAAAGTTCTAAGTTTGGACCCTATGCCCCCTTGGAGGGCTATAGGTTTGGGACATTTTCATGGGATCAAAAGTCCCGGTAATCATTCCTTAGATATCAAAGAATTGAAGAGCTATTTTTAATGAATTTTTGGAAGTTATTAACCCTTTCGTTTTCAAACTTGAAGTTTAAGAAAATGTAAGTTTTCAGAAGTTTGTACTAAAATCCAAAAGTTGGATTTTGATTCTTAAGGAGTTTGATTTTTCCAATTTTTTTATTGGATTCAAATAGGGGATATTCTCTTATTTACATTTATGTTTTAAAGTTAATGGAGAATAAAATTAAGAAATGTAAATAAGTATATGATGATGTTTGAGAAGCGTTTGGAAGAGAAGAAGAGAAAAAAAAAAAAAAAAAGAGTAGGGACTAGGCGCCTAGGCGCCCAAGGCCAGTGCCCAGGCATTGGGCAGCTGCCCAGTGATGTAGCTTGGTGGCGCGGCGGCCAGGTCGTGACGCCCAGACGCGCGCTGGGCGTAATTAAAAGAAGAAGCTCGAAGCTTCTCTCTCATTCTTCACCAACCTCTCTCTCTCTTCCTTCCTCTCTCATCCTTCTTCTTCCCTCATGGTTTCCATCAATCCTTCACCCTTTTTTACTCAATCTATCATCAAATCCATTCTTCCCTCATCATTATCCAAGCTTTGGAGGTTGATTCTCTCTTTGGAGCTCTCTCTCTCATCTTCTAGTGAGAGAAAGTGGTGGTGGGAGAAGACCCACCACTCTCCTCACACTCCACCACCTTCCTCCGCTCTCCAAGGTAATTCTTGAGCTCAACCCTCCTTATTAGACCATAGATTAGCTAGTTTTTTCATGAATTCCATATTTAAGGTTATGAAGGAAGGGTTAGGGTTCTAGAAATTGGGGGTTTTTGCCTTATAGAGCTCATCGTAGTAAATTCTTAGAATAGTTATGTTGTGGAAGCCTAATAGTTATATTGGTCATGTCAGATGCTCTCCAGAATCTCTTGGCAGCTTTAAGGCATCGCAGAGTTTGAGCTTCTTCCTTTCCAAGCATAAGCTGTGAGTGGATAACATATCTATAGCTAGTTTGTTTTAAGTATATGTATAATTTATAGTTTGTTTTATGTATATCGATGATTTCATAATGTTATGTTTGTGGTTTAAGTTATTAAAGATCAAAGAAATTGAAATAGCATTTTAACGATGACCTTAGTGAATTCTTGAAAGATAAAAGATATTATTCTTTTCTATATATATATATATATGATTATATATGTGTGTGGGACAAGCACCTTAAAGGTGAATTTCAATACTTGAATAGTTTGATAGAGAAAGATATGGTTTCAAGTTATCAGATGTTAGCTATATAAAGACTTGAAGTTGATATGATGTTTAAAAATTATAGATTTCTATGAAGTAAGCTTAATATTGATTTCTATGAATCATTTTCACATTGATGTTTGTTTTTTTAAAAAGCTTGATATGTTGAGAACTATGAAATGTTAATGTTTTAAAAGCTTAAGCAATGTATTTAGAATCCAAACTTGATGTTTGGAGTAAAGTTATTAAGGAATTTTAATGATAATAGATTAGAAATGAGCAAGGGTTTTCAAGGGGGAGGGAACTATAGCAGAACTGTTTGCTAATGGCAGCAGCATTAGCCTTGGTGCACCTCGAGTAACTCAACTAGCAAGGTGATTGCTAGCCCGGCATGTTTGGCCGACATGTCCGGAATATATAGACACGCTAAGTTATCATTTACTGCTGGAGTTAGGCCACAGGGCCATCCAGTCAAGCAGCTATTTCTGAAATAGGATCCTCGCTTAAGCTTTATTATGATTTATTTCAACTAGATTTAAAAGTATTATGCCTATACATATGTTTGTAATGAAGTTATTATCCAGTCAAATTAAAAAGGCGATTTAATGAATTATATAAGTTTGCTAAAAATCTTACGGTATTTGATATATATAGATGAAGAATTCCAATACCAAATGTGGTATGAGGTTTTTGTGAAACTTATAAAGTTATAGTTTTGCAAATGTTGTGCATCGGCTTGTCCCACCCTTGTTATAGATATATTATCCTTCACTGAGTCGTATGACTCACTCTTTCTTCCTTTCCATGTTTTTAGACAGGTGCAAGATTGTGCTCAAGCTTACGCAGCTAATTAGAAGTTTCAGCATCTAAGTTTAATTGTAAAATCTCTAGAAGTGCTCCATTAACCTACAGGCAGGGTCCTCTCGGTCTTCTGTTGTTATATGTACTTAGTTTAAATTTCAATGTTTATGTATTTAAGCTTCTTGAATAGTTATGTAAACATATTTTCTATAAGTGATTATGATTTAAATTCTCATTTTATGTGCTGTGGGGTGCATTCGGAGAATGCCTGGATCCCCAACGAGTTTGCATGTTTTTGTGTTTTATGCAGGGCGAGGATCCTTATTTGGGAATAATCCTAAATACAAAGGAAACTCTGCCCGATTTTCTATTGGAATGAAGTCTAATGTAGGCTTACTAGGGACGTGTCCCTATGCGCTGGTCACGACTTAGGTTAGGTCATGACATGCAGTCATTTCCCAGGTCCAGAATATTGCACAGACTTATTTACATTCCTTTTTAACTTTACTCTCTATTAACTTTAAAACATAAATGTAAATAAGGGAATACCCCCCATTTGGATTCAATAAAAATATCTAAAAATTCAAAATGCTTAGGAATTAGAATCCAACTTTTGGGTTTTAGTACAATTCTCTGAAAACTTGCGTTTTTATAAACTTGAGGGTTGAAAACGAAGGGTTTATCCATTCCCTAAAATTTGTTAAAAATCCCTCTTCAACTCATTGATGCCTAGAGAACCATTATCGGGACTTTTGATCTTAAGAAAATGCCTTAAACCTATAGCCTTCCAAGGAGGCATAGGGTTCAAACTCAGAATTTTTCAAGTTCTAGTTTCGACAGGTAACTGCACTCAGGCTGGGGTGTTACAATCAACTTAGATTACAAAATTAACCATACTTGTTAAAATAGAATGAGTTTAGCCATTAAGAGGAATTACGGGGAGGGGTTGAGAATTTGGGCTAACTAGTAAATTAGTGGTGAAATTGTGTAAGAAGGTTAAGGTTGAATCATGTGATTGAGACATTATAATTGTCCAATAAGAATGAGTATACTTATGCAAATTTTAAATTGTTCTTAAATTGCAAATTTTGGAATGCTCCAGGCCAGTACAACCAATATGCTGTTGGATTTCCATTAGATACTTTTTGGATTCCATGATTTATTTGCTTTGTGCTATGAGATTGTGCAAAATTTACAAGTTCAAGTTATTAGCATTGACAAGTTTGCATGATGCATTGTGAAATTGCACAAGGCCCATGAATCAAGAAAGATACTTGGAATTAATCCAAAATTATAAGACTTATGGTGATTAATCAGATAATTTTTATCTAGTTAATTACTTTATTTAAGATTAGGGAATTTATACCTAACAACCTTGCTTGACTCAAGGAATTTATATTTGTCTAGGAATAGATCTGTGTGAGTCAGATAGAATGAATCTGACAATCACATATAGGAATGAGATCAGTCCTGATAAGTAGACTATTACCTAAAAGTAGAAAAGGGCCCCTTACCGGGCTAAACAAATAAAGGGCACATGCTAGAGTAAGGAAGGTAAAAGACAAGTAAAGGAAGTACGATATACATGTCAAGAAAGTCATTTCATCCGTCATGCTGCATCATGCTTCATTCAATTATGATTTATTTTGCCTTTCACTAATGAGATATTTGCTACAAATGTATGAATAAAATGAATCTACTTCAAAAGGAATATTTTTGAACTTATTAAATGAACCCTATTGTATGCACATTTTTTTTAAAATTAAATTAAAGCAAGTGGGATGATGATGATAACACTCTTTGTTGTAACTTAGGACTTTCCTATTGAGAATTTGTAATTCTCTCTCCTATATATGTTCCCTGAACATCACCAAACAACAAAGGTGGCAGCGGCATGGAAAAACGGGTTTCACATCCCTTGAAGATAGCAGGATGTTCATGATCAGGACTACTTTGAAGTGTACATGTAATTGAGTACACCTAATAGCTATGTAAATATACTATATATGAATTCTCTAGAATTAATATTTGCAAAATGTAAAATATGTATGTACGACTTTGTAATAGATATAATGACATGGAATGAGAATTTTATAGTTTAGATATATGCTCAATTTCAAAAAAAATTCTACTTTCATATTTATGACCCCTATGTTCTTTAAAAGCATTTTAAAGAGTAAGCAAAAAAAAAAAAAAAGCTATAGCAACTTCTAATTGGATATCGTGACTTAAGTATGGTACCGTAATTAGAAGGGTATTACAAGAGTCTTGGGGCAAGAATGAGAATTTTGAAATAATTGAGCATGTGAGGTAAAAGAGTGAATTAACTGGAGTCATCAGATTTCATGAAAATCAATTGTGGGAATTGGGAGTAAGTCTTTAAACTAACACTAGAGTAAACTGATAAATTTGATCAATCTGACCATTGAATCATTTAATATTATGTTGATGATTAAGCATTTTAGAAAAATTGGACACCAACATATATATAATGTAGTAGTTAACATTTACTTATATTTTTAAAGTATATTGTACATCAAAATAAAGTAGAATGATGAAGTGGCAAATCATTTTAAAATTGCATGAAATTTTTTACAATTGATCTACTTAGTAAAAACTTTGAATTCAACCCTTAGATACTCAATGTTTATAAAAAGTTATTCAATAGAGTAAGCATAATATGACTTACTCTTGGTTTGAGCGTAACTTGATCCTAACCCATATATATAACTTTTATTTTATCAAAATTATTATATTAAGAAAATAAATTATTAACAATGACAATAATTTGTGATGATTGTTTAAATAAAAGTTACATACTTTTTCAAATTTTTGGATTTTTTTTAATATAATATTAATGCCAATATATGAATTTTGATAATCTTTTTATATAAATTTATTGAAACAAAAATATATTGTCAATTTCATATTTAACTTTACAATTTTTAAAATTATTAAAGAAGGAATAAGAAATCTTAATAAATATAGTGTCATTAATATTAACATATGAAGTCTCGATTTTCAAAGGCAAATGTCATGACCCATCTCGGGGCCATAACTGGCTCATAAGATGGACCAACCACCTAGCAAGCCTAACTAAGATTCTTACAAAAACTTGGGCAGAGTTTTCCCTAAAAATTGGATATCCCAGAATATACATAACTTTCTTGTTTAATAGTTCATAGCATATAATCCTACATCCATATCCAAAAGCATTCTCAAAATGCATAATAATGACAAAGTACATCGGTATCATATTAATAGAGTACATATAAGAAGTGGGATCCTGCCTATAGTTAATGGTGTGCAACTAAGATTTCACACATATTGGATCTTTCAAAATACATATCAGGCATAGGTAACATCAAAAGACCCACATAGACAAGTGTTGGCTCATCAAAATGATATACTCTTTAACAAGCTGAGGGACCTACCTAGATTCGGATCAGGAGAATCCAAAACATGTAAAGTAAAAGGTGAGTCAAATAGAACCAGGGAGAGATAATATATCTATAACTAGAATGGGAAAAGCTCAAGCACAACTTTTTCACAAATATATTTAAAATAGTAACATTTCCATACTTAAAAAATATATAAACCAAAACAATAAATACTATTCAAATATATTATGCAAATACCAAATCAGGTAGAATATAGGATCAGAGTGGAAGGTCTCAAATCCAGAATCAGAATAAGAACACACATCTCACCAGCAGGCTTTTCCCAAAGGATCGACAAAATCACCCACCTTCCTAAGGCTTAATATATCTGGATGTGTTGGCCAAGCACGCTGGGTTAGCAGCACTCCTGTGAGTTGCGGTTTAGACCATGGTGCACCAAGGCTAACATTCACTGTTGTTAGCTATATTTTTGTCAAAGATTCCTCCTATAAAACAAGTTCATCATAAGCTAATAGATATCTCGTTTATTATAAATTCAGAATATCCAATCTTGGTTCATCAAAACAACAAAATTTTAGAATTCAGAATGGCGTATAGTTCCAATTAGTATGCAATCCAAATGTCCAGTCTTTGCTCAACAAATTATCAAATACTCAAAATAATACAAATTTCCCATTAGCGTGAAATACAACATACTCAACTTTGTTTATCAAAAGAACAAAATTTCAAAGTGACAACGATTCTCAGTTGGTATGAAATCTTCAAAATAATAATGGTCTCATCTAATCAAATCAAAATAAACAAATTTCAAAGGTGCTTGTCCCAAATGTATAGCTATACACAATGGAAAATAACATAATAACTCAAATATAAACATGTACTTATAACATAATGAATCCAAGCTTTTCACATTAACGAAACAAAACATATGTATAATGTAATGTATATATTCAAGAATGGAGAAACTCAAAACATGTCATAGATATATCATTAACTAACAATATTAATACAAACAGCCAAAGATAAGGTGGTCTAATCCTATGGTGGCAAAGAGTCAAAAGGACAATCCTCCAACGTATCTAGTACCACAAATATCATTAAATAAGTACTAATTAAAATTTAGAACCAAGGATTGGCTCAAATTAGCTTCTAATCGCAAAAACTCTAATTTAAATTGTAAGTTCTTAATATTTACTACTCAAATCCAACACTTATGGGGAGATCTTGCTAAGTCTATGAAATAGAAAGAGGTGTGTGAGTCTTAGGAATATCTTTGGAAGCCAAGAGAAAAAAAGGAGGGAGTGGGTTGTTGGGTCTTCTTCAAGAACTATAACTGTAACACTCTACTAATTTGATGTTATGCTTAAGTCATAGCATGAAATTAGGTAGATTGTGTTACCGTATTAACACTCTGTTTACCTTTCCTGATTTATTCTTCTTTAAACAGTCATCATCATATTATTATTATTATTATTATTATTTCTTGAACAAAAGAAACGGCACGCTGCTATACTGAAAGCAAAATGAATTTAACTAAATATCACCAAAGACAAGAATAGTACAATAACATTACTGTATACGTGCAAATATATGTATATATATATATATATATCAAAAGCCTCTGCTTCAGTTTATATACAAAGTTTCAAAGTAAAATACATAAGCAGGCTGGATATCAAAAAGACAATGATGCCTGTATCAGGCAAAACATCCTATGGTCCTTAGAGGACATTTTGTAACCTACTGCTAACCCTACAGTCAAGTCTATGACCCAGAGCTACGTGCTGTCCAAAAGAGGGTCATACCGTATAACATCTCCTGCTGCTAAGCTACTCTGTCAGATAGCCGTTAGCCATGCCAGGCTCGGCCAGTGAGTAGCCTACGCTGGGTCCCGAGGAGGAAGAGGGTGACGAGCCGGTGGCCTCTGAGGGGTCACTCTCTGAACTCAATGGGATATTAGGGACTGCCTGCAATGGTGACTCAGGGGCAGGGTCAGCAGGTGCTGCCTAGGCTGCGGGTGTAGGAGGAGCAGGAGGTGGGTGCGCCATGTGCAGCGGGACGGCGATGTAAGGACTAGCAGGGTCGAAAATGGGATGATGTAAAGGAACATCAAAGTTCCTGCTGCTGAAGAGGTAGAGACGGAAGTTACACGAGCCGGCTCTATACAGGGAATCCAAATCTGGGTCGTGGTGAAGCTGCAAAGCTGGAATCTCAATGAAGAGGGTAGCAGTGGAGTCCATCGACATTGTCTGAGAATGATGCGGAAGATACAAAACGGGGTGAGAATTTCAAGAAATTCTCAATAGGGTTCAGGTATACTGGTTAATCGACGTCACATACATTCTCAGTTGCCTCAGGTTTTATTTCATTATAAAAACATGTTTTCAAACTAAAATATCCATTTTAATGAGTTCGAGAAAATATCTGGTCCAAGGCAAGGTTCATTTTTACTTTAGACGACACAAGAAATAGAATAGATTGCTAATAATAATGCATAGAATAATAAACAAAGTAAATAAATAAACAGCTGTAAGCAGACATAATAGACAACTGTAAACATTTTAACATAATTATTCCATGTAGCCATGCAGTCATGTGATCATGCAGACTTCATCATAAACCTTTCTTCATATGCCTTTTTCATTACTTTTCATCATTTTCCATCTCTTGGTCCCCTGAGAGTTCTTGCCCATTTAGACTCCTGGATAATAGTCTGCTTCTCAGGATCGAGCTCGTTCCTATACAGGAATTGCCGGGTTTACTTTCCCCAACATTTCCACCGATCTATTCCCCTTAACTTCTTATCCGAGGCTGGCCCAAGTAGCATGGAACTTTCATAGTAATATAATTCTTTTTCATAACCTTCTTAGCTTTCTTGAAATGCACATTCATTAACATGTAACTCATACCTTGTGCATGGGTTCTACCGAAATTTCGGCAGCATAACGAAACGTGTCCGCTTCCCCATGAATAGTGCTAGCCAACCAATACATTTACACAATTTGCAATTTCAGTATAGAGCAGCAATTATGCACATACATTCATAAATTCATTCATTAGTTTCAACAAGCTTCAATAGGGCTTTTAGCTGATTCTGCCTCATTCTGCCCGGTTATGATATATCCCACCTTTATTTCAATTTAACTCCTTTAAACCTGATTTTTGGATATGTTGTAGTCTTATATGTCTAGTTTCTAACCCTTTTGGTCCCATCTAATTTTGATATCTATAGCTCAAGATATTCAAGTTTTATCCCAGCCTGCCCAATGGCTAGCCAGAATTAGGCAACTAAAAATAAAAATTCGTTAAAAATCGAAAACTGACTCAAATTACACGAAATTAGACTCATATTAAAGTTGACAGGGTTAAGTTTCATTTTCAAAAAGTTCCATTTCATTTGGCTTAGTAGGGCTCGAGTTATAAGCCCCAAATTCTGACCTTCCTAAACTGCCCTGTTCTAGCCCAGTGTGGACATAGGGCAACTTTCTTAGATCACTGGGAGCAACTGGGACCTTATCTAGTTCTGAAATTTTTATAGAACATTCTCCTATGTGTAAGCTTTCTAAAAAAGTTCATTTCACTCATTTTCAAGTAGTATAGGTCGAGTTCTACCCTAAATAACCTAATTTGCCCAGAGCCAAAGTCAAAATCCTAGGTCAAAATTCAAAAATTCATAACTCCCTCAATTCTAATCCAAAAGCCTTATATGATATGTCTATGGAAAGCCCTAGATGTCTAGTTTCATATATCAGCTGTAGGCGAAGCCATACACTCCACCGTATGAACTGCCGAGGGGTTTTAGTTCTCCAGCCCCTCAGCTCTTCTTATTTCTATTCTTTCTTGCTTCAAATTCGATTTTAACCAAACAAACAGCCCAAAACTTGTCACATATCATCATAATCATCCAATTAACACATCAAAGATCATGAAAATAATCCAAGCTCAGCCAGCCAAGACCACAGATTTGATGCAAGTATCAAACTCCTACCTTTGTTCCAAGTGATTTTGCTGGAATTTGAAGGTTTGGATGAGCAAGGCTTGAATTGACTTGATGTTGGCTGGAGTTTTTTGTGTGTGAAGAAGAGAGAAAGAGAGCTGAATGAGAGGAGAGAAAAGTGGCGTAAAGTGTAACGTCCGCGACTTCCGACTTCCGAGCCCATCAGTATTCTCGACTTCCGGATTCATCTAGACTGGACAGACGATGATTTCCGATTTCCGACCTTAGGAAGGGTCAGACGGATTGCCTTGCATTTTCCGAATTCCGACTTCGTCTCTAAAGCTCAAATGAACTGGCTACATTCCGATTTCCGACCTTATGTTCACAATGTACGAGTTCCGATCTCGAGATCAATACCAATAGCTCTCATTTCTATATCTTCCCGAGTTCCAAGATCGAGATCCTATGATTCCCGATTTCCTGGTACACGGATTAATGTTGTGAATTCCGACCTCCGGAATTATGTTTACAATTGATTCGTTTTGCCTAATTTCCCGACTTTCGACTTTAAGTGCTTGGCTTCACATTAGGCTCTGCTTTCAAGTTTCGACTAAACTGGATATGTTTTCCGAGTTCCGACTTCATATGCAGGATGTTCACGAGTTCCGACTTTATAGAGAGTACGAGTTCCGATTTCATTTTCAGAATATACTGGAAACTAGTCCCACTTTAGGCGACGTAGAGAGCAATTCTACCACACAAATAAGACGACGTGGAGAGCAAGGTTGGCTGAAACTCAGCCTTATGTTTTGAGGCCAATCAAAACCTTCCAAGTTAACTCCCACTCATGCCTATATAACACTCTCTCCTCCTCTGATTTAGACCCCCTTCTACGTAACTCCTTCTTCACTTCAGCTCTCTCTTTTCTTTTCTTCACTCACCCAACTTTGAGATTCAATCAAGTTCAAACTACAAACTCAACCAAAATCATTCATAGTAAGAGGTAGGGGTTTTCTTCTTGCTTGATTTTCTGACTCTTGAATGATTGGTAGTGATTTAATTCCTTAATTCCGATATGCTAATTGATTTATTATGATGAATTATAGTTAGGTTATGGGCTGTTTATGAGGTTAAAATTTGAACTAAAAGTGAGAAAGGATGAAGATATGAAAAAGTTGAGAGGCAGGAAAACTCAAAACCCTCGGCAGTCCATACGGCAGAGTGTACGGCTCTGCCTCCCGACGTTTAAAATTAATGAGACCATTTTTATGTGAAAATAGACATCTAGGTCTTTCTATACATATATCATATAAGACCATTGGAGTAGTATTGAGAGAGATATGAATTTTTGAAGTTTGACCTAGGAATTATGACATTCACCCGGGCAGTATGGGTTGAGAAGGGTATAACTCACCCTATACAACTCCAAATTGAGTGAAACTAATTTTGTTGGAAAGCTTACACTTAGGAGAACATCCTACCCAGAAATTACGAGTCTGTTACCATACTATTTGTCCCCAGTGATTCAGAGAAGTTACCCTATGTTCACACCAAGCCAAAACAGAGCAGTTCAGGAAAGTCAAGTTTCGGGGCTTATAACTCGAGCCCTACCAAGTCAAATGAAATGGAACTTTTTTTAAATAAACTTTACCCTGTTAGCTTTAATATAAGTCCAATTTTGTATGATTTGAGTCAATTTTCGATTTTTAGTGGATTTTTACTTTTAGTTGCCTGATTCTAGCAAGCCACTAGGCATGCCGGGATGAAATCTGAATATCTTGAGCTATAGATGTCAAAATTAGATGGGACAAAAGGGTTAGAAACTAGACATATAAGGCTACAACATATCCAAAAATCAGGTTTAAAGGAGTTAAATTGAAATAAAGGTGGGCTATACCATAACCGGGCAGAAATAGGCAAAATCAGTTAAAAGTCCTATTGAAGCTTGTTGAAGCTATGAATGAATTTATGAATGTATGTGTATAATTGCTACTCTATATTGAAATTGCAAATTGGGCTGGCACTGTTCATGGGGAAGCGGACATGTTCCGTCGTACTGCCGAAATTTCGGTAGAATCCCTGCACAAGTTATGCATTATATGTTAATCTATGCACAAGTTATGAATTTCATGATAATACATGTGCATTTTAAGGGAAGTTATGAAAGTATATTAAGACTCATGTCACTATGAAAGTTCCATGCTACTTGGGCCAGCCCCGGATAAGAAGTTAAGGGGAATAGATCGGTGGGAACGTCGGGGAAAGTAAACCCGGCAATTCCTGTATAGGAACGAGCTCGATCTTGATAAGCAGACTATTATCCAGGAGTCTAAATGGCCAAGAACTCCCAGGGGACCAAGCGATGGAAAAATGATGAAAGGAAATGAAAAGTTTATGAAGGAAAGTTCAAGTATGAGTTTGCATGATTACATGAATGCATGATTACATGGCATGATTATTTCAGGATGTTTACCGTTTATCTGTTATATTTACGTACTACTATATATTTATTTGCTATGCTCATTATCCTATGTTTTACTGTTAGTAGCCTATTCTGTTTCTTATGCTATCTAAAGTAAAATTGAACCTTGCCTCGGACCAGATGTTTTATTGAACTCATTAAAATGGATAGTTTAGTTTGAACACATATTTTTATAATTAAATAAAACCCGAGGCAACTGAGAATGAATGTGACGTCAGTCAAACACCACACGTGGACCTCATCGAGAATTTCCTTAAATTCTCACCTCGTTTCTATATTTTCCGCATCATTCTCGGGATCTTTGGCGACAGACTCAACGGCCACTCCTTGTATTGAGATCCCAGACTTGCAGCTCCACTATGACTCCAATTTGGACTCGTTGCACATAGCCTACTCCTGCTAGTTCTGCCTTCGTTTTTTTTTAGCAATAGGAATTTTGCTGTTCCTTTAGTTCATATGCTGTTAATATATATATATTTATATATATATGTATAAATTGAAGCATTGGCTTTTGACCTACATATGTACGCAAACAGTTGATAATATACCATGTGTTCGTATCTTTTTATGTAATATTAAACTCTATTTCCTTATATAATGCTATTTACACCTATTACATGACAGCGCACCGTTTCGGCTATTTTATGATACGACTCACGAAATTTAAGCAGAATAATAACATAGTAACACAGTCTACTTAATTGAATGCTATGACTTAAACATAACATTAAATTAGTAGGGTGTTACATAAAGGGTGGTCAGAATATATGATAAAAGGAGCTGAAAATCTGATTGCTTTGAGTGGTTTTTGCTTGAATTTGATTGGCTCAAAATGCTTGGCTGAAATTCAGCCAGCCTTCTTCACTTTCTATGGCCTTCTTTGCGCCATTTTTAGGGCTTAAGTGGCTGATCTCAGCCGCTTAAAGTAGGGTTAATGGGTTGAAATTCTATTGGTTCGGTTCCGACAGTTTAACATACCGTAATTTTACCGATTTTCTTTAAATCGGTAAATCGGTTTTCAACAAAATTTTATGAAATCTCCTATACTCTAACTTAATTCTCTCTTATCTAAACTCAAGTAATTGCTAATCAATTGATTCTAAATAATTATTTAACCGAATTTTAATTAATCTCAATTATTCGATAAAAACCGAACAATTGAACGAAAAATGATAAAAGAATTTCGGTGGATGCTACAGTAACCCCCAAGCAACCATTCCATGAAATTGCACTTCTTAGTTATAAAATCAGTTTAGCACAAAGAGTCACCATGGCGGCAAAATGGTGAGGGAGTGGTGGGGAGGCGTGGAGAAGTGGAGAAGTGGGGGAAGAGAAGGAAAGATAAAAAAATGGGGAAAGAGGTCGAATGAGACTGTGCGATCTCATACCTCTCTTTCTAACATCATCAACACCTGAGGGCCCGTGACTAACAACTACCATTCCTTTTCAATTGGCCCCAAAAGGTTGACTCAAGTTTACTTTGACTCAAATAACTCAAAATTATGTTAAAGAATGACTCCCAAGATTATTTCCAAAGACCTATGAAGCATGGATTCTTCATTTTTGCAGAAGTACCCATATCAGATATGTTTTGGGTATAGGTATGCCTGGGTATGTACCCATTAATTTTTTTTTTGAAAAAAAAATTGGGTATGGTGGGGGCGGCTCGAGTACACTGCTTAGACTAAACTACGTCATTTTGGCCCTTTTTTTTCCTTTTTTTTTTTCCCCAAAAGGAGAACCCTACCCTTGTCTTCTTCCATTCGCACAACAACAGAATCACCCCACGCCACTTCCAAGTTTCTCCCCTACCAGCCACCACCACTCAATCGCTCCAATGCCAACGATAGCCTAGTGGCGGCAGCAGTGAGGGAAACACACAACAGCAGTGCCAACAACCTAACACGCAGCTTCCCTCTCCAATCTCCGATGGTGGCAACCCAACAGGCGGTTTCCCTCTCCTGTCTCTCTCTTGTGACAATGAGGTACCTATATTTTTCTTCTACTTGAGTTTTATTTTTGTTCTGTGTGCTTTTGATAATTTTTTTCTAGAATTATTCCTGGAAATAGCTTGAGATATGAGATTTGTTGATGACTTTAGTGTTTGTTTATGTTATTGCTGCCATTTTTTCATGTTTGGTCATATCGAATGTTGTGAACAATGAGAGGGATGGTATTGGTGTTCTAATTCTTTATTCTTTATCATCTAAGTGACAGAATGAGTAATTAAATTTTTTACTTTTGAGTAATATAGAAATTTTGTAATTATTTATTAGATGTTTTCACAAGGCTTAACAACTGGGTCTGCTAGTGGTAATGAGGGGTCTAGAAGATAGATGGAACTTGTCACCCAAGGAATGGTGGGTGATGTATGGATCTTCACTCCCAAAATTTCTAAACATAGCCTTGAAGTTCCTTTTCACAACCATGTTCTTCCTCTTGTTGTGAAAAGAATTGGAGCACATATTCCTTTAAGAGAAATAGGCTTAATCCTAAAAGAGTTGAAGATTTAATATTTATACACACTAATTTTTGCCTCCTATCAAGAAAGACTAATAGCTATCATGAAGGCCGAGACAAGAATGTGGGATATTGGTGGAGATGAATGAGATCCATATGAAGGAGCTAAAATTCTTGAAATAGCTTGTCTTTCACTTGATGAGTCTAATTTAGAGAATGTTCTTTTCACTTATAATGGGGAAGAAAATAATGAGATTGAAACTGTTAGAGCTTGATTATTAATTGTACTTAAATGATTGTTATATACCTGTTTTGAACAATGTTTTAAGTAATGTAGTTTTTATTTTTGTGATGTGATGTTAAACAATTTAGGCTTGTTTTATGTTAAAGTTAGTGTGTTTTCTTATTTATAATATGAAATTTTAGTTTTTATATTATAAAATTTGTAAAATTTTTATACTTTTAAATATATATATATATATATATATATATAGACGTACTTGTATCTTAGGTTTTACAAAATTTCAATACACCGTATGCATATCCGTGTAACATAGCCACAGACTTAAACTCCTACTAAAATTATGGATTACGCCAAAGAACGTTTTTATATGCAACGAGGTTATTACAATAAAATTATTTTAATAATATTAAATAATAAATAATTAAATAATAGTGAATATTTTAAGAAAAATATTTGTGTTAATTAATAAAGTACTTTTATAATACGTAGTTTTGTAAATTTCCCTATATATTTTAATGAGTAAAGCATTTTGAAAGAAAGTGTATATATACTTCGAAAACAGAGGAGAAAGTATAATTTACTGGGAAAAAAAATTCAAAAATTGTTACCTAACTTCATGTATAAAATGAACTTCATTTAAGTTGTTAGTCATCATTCAGTAGTAACAAATAATCTCTCAACAAAAACAAATAACCACTAAAAAATTAACTAACTAAATTCGTATATAAAAGAGAATGTTATTACATCGTTAAGCAATGAGAAAAAATCACAAGTAAAAAGGTGAGCAATGGGCAAATGGCAGCAATTGGCAGCTGAACAGTTGCAAGCAGTGGTTGAATGGCAGCAAGCAGAGATTGGATGGCAACAAAATGATGGTTGGATAATGATTAATTTTTAAGACTGCCATAAAGAGCATTCCAATTGTCGGTGCCCTAACGTTTTGAGAGGCTGTAGTGTAAACAAAATGAATAAAGAAAATTACAAAATATCCTTAATGGTATCATTGTATACTTGTTGATATTATTTGGCCATTCTTCTTAAATATTTTTATTAACTCCTTTTTAATAATTGTAATATAATTTATCATTTACCTTAAATAATTTCTTGTTTTTTTATAATTGAATAAAAGCTCAACATTCATCAACAATTGAGGGGGCATTATACCATAGTATCTCAATTATAAAAAAGCTTTTACAAGTATCCAAAATTCTCTTATAAAGAGCAGAACATAATAAAATAAAATCTACATAAATAACATATTCTAACATCAAACAAAAGTTTGCATCTCAACTAAGCTTTATTTTCACAGTCTTTTTTTGTATCCCTTCTTATCTCTATTCTTACAAGACTTAGATTTCTTATCTATATGATTATTTTCACAGTCCATATTGGGAGTTGGACTTTTCACGTGTTCATGTAATTTGTTGTTAATAGTACTTAATATTAATTTTCCTTTGACTTTGTAGCATTGAAGTTACTGCAAATTGATATGATTCCATAAATGAATAGATGAAACTTCCAGTTTACAAAATCTTATATAAGCTATTTTTCTTCTTTCTGTACTCTTTACCAACTGATGTTTAAATAAATAAGAGATAGAGACTTCAAGGAGATACCCTGTCAATATAAAATAAATGTTTACTTTTGGAGAGAAAGATTGGCATTGAAGCAAGTTTCATCAGAAGGATAGAGGCACAAAAGAAGAGAAAGGAGACTATATAACAAATTTTTTGAGCATATCAAGAAGCAATTTGAAAACATCCTCATATCTGCTCCTTTCTGCTTATAATACTATAAATAAGTTGTCCAAGTTCTTCACTGCAATCTTCTTGCACATGATGACTTGCCTGCAAAGGTGCAAGATGTTAATTCTTAATTGTACCTTTCCTAGACATAAGTTGTTAACAAATGAAGATAAACAAGAAGAGAAGATTCATTTAGGTACTCTCTATTAAGATATAAAACCATTCGTATGTCTCTCTCTACCTAATAGTTTAAGCTTTTGGGAGAGATGGTTCATGATATGGTATTAGAGCCTCTATGACTAAAAGATCTAGAGTTCGATCCTTGTTTACCTCTATTCTTCTAAATAAAAATTGAATTTCAGCACAAGATAAGGCGAGTCTGTGCATAGTCCACCCTTTAAGCCCAAAAGAGGCTCTTACTAAGGGGGTATATTCAAATATAAAACCATTCATGTGCCTCTGCTCAATAGCTTAAGTTTTTGGGAGAGATGGTTCATGAAATGGTATCATGTGCCTCTACCAAGCAGCTTAAGTTTTGAGTAGAGGCACATGAATGGCTTTATATTTTAACACTCTCATCCACATAGTATAAAATGTAAAAGCAATCAAGTGTGTTTTAAAAATCATAAGCTAACATTGTGTTACGATAAAAGAACTAAGATTTATAAAGAAGAAAGTTTGAAAATACAATCGAAGATTTTCTTTATTTTTGATACAAAAAGGAATATTATTAAGAAAGAACAGAAAAGTACAATAAAGAGGATAAGACATTATTACAAGAAGGCAACAAAAAGAGAAAAACAAGAACTATGAGAATGGATCATGTAACAAATTATGCCAATTTTCCCAATAAAACAAAAACAAAATAAAACAAGAGCAGAGCACCACCATAAGGAAGTTAAAAAATTAACCCTATACCAAATAAAGTCTAAGTTGAACAAGTGTCCTTGAAAATTCTAGCATTCCTTTTTAGCAATAAACTCCAAGAACCGCAAAAGCCAAGCACTAGCACAGGATCTTAGCTTCTTTATTAGAGGCAAAACCTCTAAAATTAATAAGGAAAATTGTTACAAAACCATAACACTATCCAAAAATCCCAAAATGCTTATTCCAAAAAAAATTGTTAAAAGAACAATGCAAAAAGAGATGAGCCTTAAAAGAGCATATTATATACATATTTGGAGACAAAGCCATAAGAGGTTTATGTATCTATAACATGTCCTTAGTGTTAATACTATTAATAACAACAATTTCATCTAGGGGAACCAATTGAAAACTAAAACTAGCCCAATATAAGCATGGGCAAATTAATACTAAAGTATTTACCGTTGGAACTTTAATAAGTGTATGATTGGAATCCTTGCAGAAATTTTCCCCTCCATCATAGCTAAACCAACGGTCTCTTTGGCCCCAACATATTGTTGTTTGAACTTTCCAATTTTTGTCCTTAAGTATTGTCCGCATATCCTCCACATACCTCTGAAGGAAAAGTGAATCATACAAACCCCAACTTATCAATTCAAAATAATAATAATAATAATAATAATAATAATAATAAATAAAATAAAGCAATGCTTTATTTTTTGTATTATATGAATCAAGAATGTTAATTATCATTCCTGAGGTTTCATAAGGCATCTGATCGGCATCTAGATCTGATGCCCACACGCCCCATGCATTCAGATTATATATCTAAAAGACTATTAAGAACTATTCAAGGACAACAAAGGAGGACTTTAATGATAAAACTAGCAGAGCATACAGGCCATAACTAGAAAGAAATACTTTTAGTCACAAATTATTTTATTTTTTCAGTTTTTTCTTCAAGTATTATTTGTTTCATATTTGTCCTTATACATTCAAAAATATAATCAATGTTTTCCGGTCTTAGCTCCATTAGATCATTAACAAAGCTTGCCTATGTACCATTTTACATGGCAAACATAACTCATGTTCTTCTAGCAAGATGCCGAGGTATCCTTATAGGTTTGGTCCATTTGAATCACCTATAAGGCTAATTCTTGTTTGAATAGGTGAGCACAAGGATTATGCAGTCTCCTAGGGGTCAAATTTGCTTATCAGCACAACCAAACTTTTGTGGGTAAACATGACTAACATGACCAACGGCCAAGGCAAAATTTTAATTTTGTCTCTTAATGTATTTTCAAGTTTCATCTTTGCTCCTCAAGTTTTATTAGTTCCAAATTTGTCATTTATGTTTCTCAAAGGCATCAAAAGTTTCCTAAGTTAGAACTCAATCAAATAATTATCCAACATGGGCATAACTTGGCTAATGCCACCATCAAACAAGGAGAGAACAAAGAAGCATCTCTTCTATACTTCTTTCGCTTAAACCTTATAAAGAAATCCCCAGATTATGAATAGAAATAGTAAGAACAACCCTTATTTGATCCCTCTTTCTCTCCATGAGTTCTTACTCCAATGTGAGAGAAAAGGGAGAGTAGCTTTATACAGTCTGCAATGCAAAGCCAGAGAAGATTCAGAGTCGTCAAAAAAAAATTTGTCATTTTGTTTCTAAGTCTCGCTCCTAATTTACTGTCATTTGTTTGAGCCATAGCAAACGAGATGATCCAATTGATTTATTTGGTTAACAATATAGGAGTGAACCTAATTGGAAACTGAAGATTCCCTGCAGGGTAGGCGTGTAACGAGTGATCACCCCATCTTACCTCTATGCTACGCTTCTGGTTTTAGTTCTAGGGCAATCACTTGCAGTTTTGTGAGGTGTGAAAGATACTGTTTTTGTTTTTCATATTACTTTTGTGGGGCTAGACGGGTATATCATACAACAAAGGAGTAAACATTTCAAGTTTTATTTCAAGGCCTATGACAGCATGAGTTGGTCCTCTTTGGGACAAGGTCATATGGTATAGGGATTTTGGGAAGAGTTGGCAAAAATGGACACGTAGGGTTCTTGATTGACAAGTTTTCCAGTCATTGCCTGTGGGGAGCCTATATCTTGTTTCAAAGGCCAATGAAAAGATAAGTTTCCATATATATAAGGAATCCTAAATTCTAAACTATAAAGAAAAAACTTAAAACAGGAACAAAATTGAGCTAATTAATGGTAGAAATCTAAAATGTTAACAAATTTACCAAGTTATAAAATTTGAGATTCAATCAAACATAAGAAAAATTAAGTAGAAGATGCACAAGTAGAAATTTATTGCTCTTAAGGATTTGTTACAAAAATGACCAAATATTTTCCTTGTAGTTCTTCATTCATGTAATTGTTGATAACATCAAACAGAAGTTATGCCAAAACAATAAAATAAAACCATACAGAAGTTCCAATTAAGAGAGACAAATCAATGACTTGTGCATTTACCATATTCTTAATATGTATGACATGGAAAGCAGTAGAACTGATGCAATATATTTGTTGCAAAGGTAATTTTCACCTTGAGGTCTTTCTTCATGGTCCTACTAATTGCATTGAGTGCAAAGCCTGAGGAACCAGATGCGAGATGGGGTCTTCTATAGACCATTGCATCTTCTTCTTTCATTTTATAGGGGCCACAGCTTGTCAGAGCTTTGTCACTGGCTCTTAATGGATCCTTTTCACATAGAAGAGAAACATATTATGTGGAACATGTAGGGACCAACCTAACTATAAATTGCATTACTGTCTATATATATGTGTAATGAATGAATGAATGGAAGTTACATTTTTTATTAGAACTTAAATAGGATTTATGAACACTTTATACCTGTGAAAATATTTCACCTAGCAGAAGGTTGCTGAAAATGGATAATGTTGGAGGAAGCTTGGCATGTTGGGCTGTTAGCTTATAAAATAAGAAAGAGAAACTGAAGTTAGCAATTGTTAAGAAGTATATTTAGGAAAGTGTTTACTGATAAGGTTATGCTCATGGATTGAGTGATCAAATGCTGTTAACTATGAGGCTGATTGAGGTCTGACTAATGAACAGCACAGAACATGCTTGTAATACTTCTCCAGTCTAGTAAAAAGTAGTGTAGCTTGTGGTAATTTAAACAGTACTTAAACCTATGGCCTTTCTTTATTGTCTTTATCTCTAACTCTATTCTAGAACCTAATTTTCTCCTTTCAATAACTTGGAAAAAAGGGAGACGGCAAAAGGAAATAGATGTAAATTAATATTAACAATTCTCAAATTATATTATGTATGTCATGAGCCATCTCTCGCAAAAGCTTAAGCTATTGGATAAAAGCACATGAATGGTTTGATATTTTAACACACCCCCACACCAGAACCTCTTTGGGCTTAAAGCATGGGCTATGCACATACTCACCCTATCTTGTGTTGAAATTTAACTTTTATTTAAAAGAACAAAAACAAAAAAGGATGGAACTCTAGACCTCTTGGTCATAAAGGCTTTGATATCATGTCATAAACTATCTCTCCCAAAAGCTTAAGTTATTGGGTAAAGACACATAAATGATTTTATATCTTAACAATATACAATATTATTCAAACAAAAATATTAAAAAAAAACCTTAGCAGGAGATATGGCAATGTAAAGAGTCACCATTCACTTATCATACTACAAATCTATCAAAAGACAATTTTAATCCTGAAATTCACAAGAGAAAAGAACATAAGAAGATCAATTAACAGAACAATACATGCCAACACCAATTCCCTTCTTTTGAAAGTGAAAAAGAAAAGGAATGTAATTTACATCCAGAAGATGGTTTCAGAATATGACGAAAACTGAAGTTGAATGGCACTCAGGGAAAGTTCTGTATTTTATTGATGATGTCAGTAGTAGGATGAGTTTTGAAAGAAATAGTCAAATTTGATGAGTAAAATAAACGTACAGGTGGATTAAGGAGTATCAAGTTGTTGAGTTTTTCCTGGTGAAAGCTGGCATACTTAACTACAACTGGTGCAAAATATCCCTGGGAACAAAGAAGATTAAGGAACTTCCTATCAATTTGTCAAAAGATAGATAATTTTCGCTGGTAGATCCACGCTTCTTATCAACAAAGGCATACTTACCTGGACAACAAGTGAGACTTTAGTAACAGCCAGTCCATTGATAAGTGAATCCAATGATGACACATATTCTGCAGGGAAGAAGAATAGTAAGTCATTTTTGCTGCCATTTTTTGTTTCAGAACAAGAATCCCCCACTAAACAATAAGCACCTACTTAATATTGCTTGAGCTGTTAAAATTAATTACCATCACGTGTGTAGTCAAGCCCATACCTGGGTTGAGGTTTATCAGAAAACCCAAATCCTGAAAGAATAGAATAAATGGAATGAATTTTTCTAGTTCAGCAATTGTGATTGGTAACTTAATAAATTTTTTGAAATGTTATGGTAAAACATTTTCAAAATCAAATAAGTAAATCATGAACCAATCTCATGCATAAATTTGTTTAACAAAAATTTTTATATGATACCAGTAATGGCACACAAATGGAAGCAAGGCTCTATGAACTAAGATACAAATGAAGGCTAAGCATCATTAAAACTATAACAGCTCACTTGGATGAAAAAAGTTACTAGACTAAACCTAGTCCTCTATAGTTATTCTGAAAGACATTGAATCAGTTACGCTGAACAGGAAATTCTACGGGTATAATACAGGAATAAAAGATCAGCCTAGTGAGGCATTCTATGAAAACGTTTCGTGATACTTTTAACATACATTGATTTGGTTCAAATGAATGGAAAAGCCAAAAAGTTAGCAATGACACAAAGCATAGGGTATAATGCCACAACAAAGACAAATAACTCTAATTAATAAAATAAGAGTAATTTAATTACAAATCCAATAAAACATTGTGATCTTACCCAGCCAGTCAAAAGCTGTGGCATGATAGTCCTTGGAGAGTACTGGAAGAACTTTGCGATAAGAATATGCCTGGCAGCAGCATAAATTTTCCAGTAAAATTGTTGTTCCTCTGTATATCTTATATGTGTGGGATAAAAGTATTCAGAATATCTTGAGAGTATTTTAGAATTTCTTCATATTCAGAATATATTGGTAATATCTTTAAAATAAATCGTGGAATCAATTATCTAACAGATGAAGCAATCTTAGGAGTTGTTTACTATTCAATATGTTTCATTTCTTTTCCTTATCTATTTAGAATTAGTCATCGTATTTTATTACCCACAAAAGTGACTTCTTTTCTCATCAACAATCATTCCAGTAATGCTTGAGTACAAGAGCTAATCATGGAATAACTATTAAAGCAAATCAACAGCTATAAACTACAGATATATGTAGTTGAGAAATGTTCCAACATGAGCTAATTAATTTAGAATTCTAGATTGCTATGCTAACATTCTGACCACTATTAAATAGCACAAAAATTAAAATTTAAAATGAATCTTCGTCGGGTCATGATTTTATAGCATCTTTTCACAATTGTTTCACTCAACTATCATGAACTTGCATTAGATTTCTTAAAGAATTCAAATCAGATCATTCATGATTGGGGACACAAGCTTGCCGTGGATTAAGATCATGACTTAAATTATCTAATACATAAGGCAAACTAATCAAATCCATAACATTGTGGTTTAAAAATTATGACAGCACTTGTTAAAATTTTCTGCAATAACACGATTCTCGAGGTCCTCTCATACATACATTGTTGACAAATAAAACTCACCTGTGAAGGGAAACCATGGATTAATATCACTGAAGGATTATCAGCACTTCCGACTTCAACACAAAACCATCTATTGTATAAAATCATATTGACAAAATGTGATTCAATTTGTAACCCTGAAGCTAATACTATCTCTCATTTCTACTTGCAGCAGAGTCCCACAAATTCAAATAAACAAGTCCTTTATTTTTATTTATTTATGTATGTGTTTATAGATACTCATGTCAACTCTTAACTCCAAGTTATCAACTGCCAGTTTTCCAATTTCGTTTTTCATCAGTTTTCCACTGTCCTTCAAAGCAAAGATAAAAGATCATTGCACATATAAAGAGGCATCCAATTCACCTGAAACGATCACCAGTAGCTTGAGAGCCAGCACCCATAGTGAGGCCAAAAATTGGATGTTTTGCCTTTTCACCACTGCTAGAAATTGAATAGGCTTTAACCTGGTAATATCACAAAATTGATGGATAAGACCATAAATGTGACTTGAAGTTACAATATTGCAACATCATGGAAATGAAGTTGAAATAATACAAGGAATAACTTCACAACCAATCTCGTCATATTTTAATAAGATGTATTTTCTGAAGTAATCATAAGTATACTTCAAGCAGCAGCAGTAAATACAGCAACAAAGCTTTTCCCCTCTAGGTGGTGTCAGCTATACTAGATCAATCGAAGCCATTTTATCCTATTTTAAGATATAAAATCATCTATATATAAGTGCATTTGTTTCAGATTTTGAAAAAAGTGATTTTAATACTTAAATTTTATATGTAACAAAAAAAGCTAAAAACTGATTTTTTTATAAGCTATTCTTTTCAACTTTTCTAAAAAAGCTGAAAACTGATTTTTTTGAAAATCTGATTATTTTTAAAAATTTATCCAAATATATAAAAATTAATTTTTTTCAATAAAAAAAATGATTTTTTGCTAAAAAAAGCACAAACAAATACGGCCTATATCTACCCAAGAACTTAAGTTTTGGAAGAAATGATTCAAGGGGGTAGGGATACCCAAATGTCTATAAATGCTATCTTAGCCATATATTAAGCAATGTGGGACTTAAAATTTATAAATAAAATTGGTTGAATTTCAGCACAAAGGAGATATATTAAGAAATAAAATCATTTATATACCTTTACTCAATAACTTAAATTTTCGGGAGAAATGATTTATGATACCTAATATAAAGAAACCATGTCTATTGATAAGTCATTTAAATATAAATCCTTCAAAAGAGTCTAAGCAACAGATGAAAAAACATTATTAGTTACCCTTTTCCATTGCTTAAACCACTCATCACTTGGACTTGGCCCATCTGAATATTTTCCTGTCAGAACAAAGACACCACAACTCTCCAATAAATTTCTCATATAATTACATAAAATCAAATGCATGTGAACTAGTTTCCAACACATGCATTAGAAAAGTACCTCCACTGAAAGAGAACCCATTTCCAGCAGAAACTGGAGCATCCAGTAGATAACCCTGCACTAGAACCAAACCAACGGTTGGGAACAAAGTTTCAAGAGGAGATAAACCCCATTAACAAGGTTGAACATTACTTGGTCCCCGTTGTTGCCGTTTGAACTGCACGTCAACTTGAGGAGAGGCTTTCTTGAAGGGTGTGGATGCAATGAGAGGAACCTTGTAGCAAGGATTGATGATGATGATGATGATGATGATGATGGAGAAGAGTAACAGAGGTAGGAATGGAAAGAAGAAAAGCCGTGAAATGATGGTCTGGAATGAAGTGTTTGAATGGCCATGGCGTGAAGTTAGTAGGAGCAAGCAAGAACAAGAGGCAGTGGTTGGTGTTGGAAAGTGAAGAGGGAACAAACAGCTTTAACGGAAAGACAGTTAGTTAGTACTTTTTGTTGGGTTCGGAAGTCTGGTCCTTGCTCCTCAAAACATCTGGTCTTTGATTATTTGGTCTTTGCCAACTTTTTACATTAATACTACCAACTCGTTTTTCTCAGATGATTAGGACATGAGTGGAACATGGCTAGGTGTAATCAGGAGAAGAATATCCCGTGAAAGTTGAGTAAAGTATTATTTTGGTTGTGAACTTTTACCTGTTGAGCAATTTAATCTCAAAAATTAAGAAAACAACTAGTTGATTCTTAGAGTTGTAAAATTAGTTCAAGTAAACTTTTGTGTGAGTTAAATTTTCATATTTGTAATTTTTTACTTTTTAATTTTGTTATATGTATATTTTTATGACTAATTTCTTATATTTTTAAATTCTTTTTTTATCATGACCTTTTTTTTTTGTTGGTTTTTACCATAACTTGATCAATGATAAAAATATACGTATAATTAGATTATATGTAATTTACATATGAGAGGATATTCTTCTCATAATAATTAAGAATAGTTCACTTAGTCAATTTTTTGTTTATGCATTACTATAATTTGGATTTGATTATCAATTTTCTGGGGCTTTTTTGTTAACGGGTGATTTGTAAATACTTCTATAAGTATTGGACGAGTCTTTCCCTCAACCTAAAATCTTAATATCATCAAAAACAATAAAATCCATAAAATGTCAATAAAGGTTGGTTCACCTGATAAACTTTTCACTCACACATACTTGAATTTAATTTTTAGAATGTTTTTGTTGGTAAATAATTTGTAAAAATCTCTATAAATGGTTGATAAACCCGAAGGTATACCTTAACTCTGAATTATAGCAAGTCTTCCCTTTAATCTAAACGAATATCGTAAAGTCATAATAATAAGTATTGAATTTTTTTTTCAATTTTAGTTTATATATTAATTAATTAAATATTAACAAAGACATGCCCAAAAATATTTTTATAAGAACAAAATTTAGATTCAGGAAAAGAATCCATATATATATATATACATAAGCAAAAGAATTATCTATGAATCAACTCTTGCCAACAATTGTATAGGGCATAGAGTCTTTATGCTTCACTATTTTAGTTTTAGCAAAATAGTAAAGGAAAAAAAAGTGCTAATATGATGGAAAGGACTTCCAATTCTGTAAAGGTCCGTTTGTATGCTAGAATTAGAATTATAGCATGGAATTTTAATTTTAATTTTAATTTATTTGAAATTAAAATTGATTTAAAATTTAAAATTTAAAATTTTATATTTGAATTCGATAAAGAATTATAGATTAATCGTAATTCTAAGTTTGATTTTAATATTATTTAAATTTATGATTCAAAATTAAAAATTAAAAAAATTACTAATAAACTATTTTGTATTATAGTAATTTTTTCATAAAAATTATTTATATAAAAATAATTTTTTTTTGGATTTGAATATATAAAATAACAAGTTAAAATTTAGGAAATTTTTTTATATTATTATTTTAATAAATATGATAGATAGCATATAAGTGGGAAAATGGAAAGAATTGTATGGACTTTAATGAGGAGAGAGATATTTAATAAGTTTTGGAATTGATAATTAATATAGTATAGACTAGGAATTAGGAAGAGCTTATCTTAATTATTTTTCAATTCTATGGAAATGGAATTGAGAAGCTCAATTCCAATTTCAAACTCTAATTTCATGCCAAATTTCATAGGCCAATTGAAATGTAAGTTTATTGTTTGAGTTAGAAGTATGTGAATGAAATCTTAATATGAACCCATTTTAGGTTTAAAATAAGAATTTAATTTTGATATACTGTCGGTATAAAAAGATTCATACCGACATCTAATTATATATTATCATATTAATAAAAATATTTAATTTAATCACTTATTATCTTAAAAGTTTTTAAAATAGAAATTTATAATTGAATAACAATATAAATGTATCAAAATTAATCTCTTAAAATAATTTATAATTGAATTTTCTTTCAAATAATTTTTTTTAAAAAAATTAATTTTTAGAAATAGGTTCAAATAATTTATAATTATTTTTTTTGAATTATTTTTGAAAAAGAAAAACGATTATTTCTTAAATATAAAACGGGCCATACTTGTGCCACCCGCAGATTAGTTCTATCATCAGACCTACACAGTGTTTCTGAAACGCCTCATAAGTTCGCTCCTCTGTTGGGTATGCCACACAGAACGGAAGAATAACATTCAAATGGCGTTACAGTTTCTGAAGCATCCCGTAATAATCTCACGAGGTTTCCACGGCGAGACAACCTTAACTTTCCTGTCTCGGTTACGAAGTCTGAATTTTCGAGGTACACCTAATCTCTCTTTGAAAATTTCGTTCAATGAACTTTTGTGTTAAATGTGGTCCAAAAAACACTTTTTTTTTTTTATCCCTCTCTTTGGGGTATTCTGTTGAATCATTTGTGAACTAAATTGAAAATTTTCAAACCGGAAGCCCATTTTTGTAAATTGAAGATAAATTAACTTTGAACATGTTTATTTGAAACATGTGTGCTGCACTAATACTTTGCTGTTGTTATTCTTCATGGAAATTAACTTTAGTGAGATGGGTCAGTGCTCAAATTCCAACTACATTTAGGAGCTATGCTACTGCAAAGTCGGAGAAGATTTTACCAGTGAAGAAGTAAGCTTTTCTTGGCTTTAACCACTGTGTCAAATTTTCACATCTTATAGTTCAATAGGTTTATTCTTATGTAATTTGTCCATTGTTGTGTCATTGTTGATAACAAAATATGAAAATATTCACAGGCTACAATGATGGTTGTGGTTGTGATGAAATGCAAGTCTTTGAAGAGTACTGATGAAGTTACTGATGAAATGCTTTGTGTCTATTTGTGCATTTGCCTTTCAGGAAAAAGAGGCTGGATGAAATATGTCTTGAAAAGTATCAGCAATATAGTAGATCCATTATCCAGTCATGGATTTTGCAAGGTAACTAGTTTTAATTTTCTGTTGCAATGTGATATGTATAAGCTCTGTTAGGCAGCTCACTCGGGCTGTCCTAATTAATTGAATTAAATCATGTGGAACGGAGATATGTCATGCTTCTATCATTTCTTATTCTAGCCTTTGTGTGATTTCAAAGATCAGTAGTAATGGAAAGTTTTCTTTCGGGATGAATTGAAGTCTTTGATTATGCAAACTTTCGTTCTAAATTAAGTAATCAATTACCAAATGATTGCAAATATATCAAGTTGAAGATGATACATTCACTCTGTTTTGCATTGAATGTGGACTGTACTGTTCTGTAGCTTGTTTAGATTATGTACTAGCTCTTGCTATATGTTATTTTGGTTGCTTATCTTAATAATCATACTAAACTAAACTTGAATAATTTTCCATGCTATGTGATTGGCAAAGATATCAATTTGAAGATGATATCAATTTAATGATCCTCTGTTGTTTTTAAAACTGTAACTGTAGCTGGCATTGGCATACGGTAATAAGATTATCGTATGCTGTGTGGTTTGCACTGAGGTGGAACACATTATTTGTAACCTTCTCTTTTGCAGATCTGAGATCATGACCTAGCCTCCTGTTGCTTCCTTTTACCTGAATGAGCTAGAGTGCTCTGGTCTTAAATAAATTGATTTATAAATTGGCATGGTGTGACTAAAAGCTTAAGTTTCCATTTAGCTTTCCTACTGCTCAATCAAATCTATCAAAGCCTCTTAAAACTTCACATCATATCTAACAGAACTCAAAAATACTAAGGACAGCAACTAATCTAATCTCTTTATTATTTTTCTTTCTTTATCTATATTTTGTGCTATCCTTGCCTTAATATGCTCAATGTATGTGAATGTTTATTTTAGCAATCATGAGTAGTTTGTTAACTAAACTATTTTTATATACATTCATTGTCAATGTAAAAAAAAAAAAAAAGTATACTATTAAATAGAACTGATAACATATGTGATGTAGGCAAAGTATACGTGAATGGGAAGGTGGTAAATAAAGCTGGTACTCCTGTGTCAGAAAAAGCTGTTGTGGAGATAATGGCTGAAGTTCCCAAATATGTATGTAGGTGAAGCCATCAAGCTCTACTGACTTGAAATAATATCTCTACAGCAACTTTGGTGAAACTGTTGTGTGTTTGGCTTTATGAACACAGAGCTGGACATAAGTTGGAAGCTGCCATTGAACAACTTGGTGTTGATGTTGCTGGTAAAGTAGCTCTTGATTCTGGGCTGTCAACTGGAGGATTTACTGACTGCTTAGTTCAGTATGGTGCATCACATGTTTATGGAGTTGACGTAGGATATGGACAGGTAACTTATTATATAATGCCTTTGTATTTACCTTTTTTTTCCCAGTTACGATTACATTGGAGGTGGAAGCACTCAGTAAGGGAGGGTGAAAAGTGACTTGGTGGAGGATTGAACCTCAGGATCGAATTTTCTCTTTTTTTTTGCAAGTTCAGTAAACTCATCTAAATAATTTATCTTATTTTATAAGTTCTGCAAGAATGTGGAAACATGGTCATTGGAATCTGTCTGTTACTCTGCTTTATATTTCCTTTAGAAGATTTATGCACTATTCTTATTTCCTATGACCTTCCTGCAAGTATTGCATTTCAATCTGCTTAGTGATTATATATTGTTAATGATTGTTAACTTATTTAGGTAGCTGAGAAAATTCGTAGAGATGATCGTGTATCTGTTATAGAGCGGACAAATTTAAGATATCTTACTGGACTCCCCCAGAATGTTGATTTGGTGACTTTAGACCTTTCATTCATCTCTATTCTTCTGGTAAGCTCTGAAATCAGGTTAAACATACCTCTAAGCTCCTGTCACTGTGTATAGCTTTTCTATTTTTGAAAATTGGATTGGACCAGCCAGTTGAAACAGGAAGTAGCCCATTTACCAGTCTGGTTCATCTTGTTCAACCAAACTTAGTCAAAACTGTTAACTACTTGGCAGAACCAGGTGGTTTATGGTCGACTGGTTACTGGTTAAGCCATTCTGGTTTTGTTGGTTGGACAGAGCACTCTTTTGACATGGCGACATTTTAAGATGCCATATTATAAAGTCAAAATTGGCATGGAAAGCTCAATGTGGTGGGTGTCAAACTTGTGCATCCATGGAAAGTAGTCGAGCCAGCAGCCACCAAGCCAAAAGCCCAAAACAGCTTGGTTTTAAAACAGGAACTTGTATATTTACATGTATTGTTTAAAACTAAAATCAGGCTGAAATTACAAATTTCCTAATGGTTGATACACTGAATGTGAACCATCACTCTCCCAGTTTAATGGCCAGACTGGTTTTCGGACTTCGCTCTCCACTCCTAAATTTCCAGAAATCAAAGTTGTCAATATCGGATGGCTGCTCATGGCGGTAAATTAAAAATCCGCCATAAAGTTATGGCGGATAGCATGGCGGGTTATGGCGGACTGAAAATATACAAATATATATACAAAAAATATCCAAACAAAACTGCTAAGCATAATAAATAATCAAAACTAACAACATATATCAAGATGACAAGATCAAGAACAATAAAATTAGAAACATATTACATATTTTGATTAATAAATTCAGCAAATGCATCACAAAATCAAAGCCAAAGTCACAACATAACATAATATACTCATAGTCAGATACAAACATAGAAATATACCATAATCAAAGCTTCAAAGTCATAACATTAAGACCGAGGGAAACTAAAATCAACTAAGCTAGGCACTATTCCTCATCATCATCTCCAATATAATCATCATTGTCATTATTTTCTTGTGAGGCATATCCCTCCACTTTTTCTCCTTCCGATTTTGAGTCATCCAATTGAATTTCTTCCTCCTCTTCTGAAGAATCCTCTTGTTCTTCAAATTCTGGTTCTTCATCAGCCACCACTATCTGTTTTCCTTTCTTGGAAGCTCTACTAGCTGCTGCACCACTTGAAGGCTCCTTTCTTTTTCTACTTTGCCTCCTAGTATATGTTCTAGGGTCCCCAATCCCAGATGCCACATACACAGTTTCCCAATTCAAAGTGTCATCACCCCCAAAAATCGACTCATCTCCAGCATCATCATCACCTTCATCCAACTCTCCAACCAACCACTCATTAGACTTGTCAATATCATTGAGTGAGATAGGGTCAATCTCATCTCTAAGATTGTATCTCTGCTTGAGCGCTTGGTTATATTTCACATAAACCAAATTGTGCAATCTTTTATGCTCAAGCCTATTTCTCCTCTTAGAATGGATCTGCAATATCAATATAATCTAAGTGTTAATGACTACTATTATAAGTATTAACAAAGTACCTAACTAATAAAGAAGTGTTAATTACATGTTCAAAAACACTCCAATTTCGTTCACATCCCGAAGCACTACATGTCAAGCTCAACATCTTGATAGCCAACTATTGCAAGTTTGGAGCTAAATGCCCATACATTCTCCACCATTGAGCTACAAATCCAAAGAAAGCTATATAAGCAAATCACTCAAAGCTTAAAATCAAAAGAAATTTGGAAACTAAAAGTTGTATTCTTCTCACCAGGTGCAAAAGTTTTTGTTTGTGATTTTGCAAAGTCAGTTCCAAAAAGACCATTAGCATTCTTATAAATTGGCAGCTCAAGCAATATTTTTTGTTGCACCTCCCGACTAGGCACCAACCTCTTAATACATTCTACAACCCATTTGTAACTTCCAAATCAAACTCCAATGCAGGGTTGCCATAATAGTACTCTGGGTTCAAAAAATGACCAAATACATGTAATGGTCGATGGAGCTGACAATTCCATCTATTATCAATTATTGCAAACACATCTTTGTAATTGCTTTCATCATTCTTGAATGACTTCATAATGACTTCTTTTGCCTTGTCCATTGCCTCATAGATATAACCGATAGTTGGTTTCCTCTCACCATCAACAAGTCGAAGCACTCGAACAAGAGGAGCCATAACTTTAAGGGTGTATCTCACATGATTCCAAAAGGAAGGCATAATTGTAGTCTTTGTTGCTTCCTTTCCCTTTGCCTCTTTAGACAACTTGTTTCTCATCCACTCATCGGAGGTAAACATTCTTCTAAGATTTATTTTCTCTTGATGAAGCCTTTCCAATGATAGAAAGGAAGTGGCAAATCTTGTGACCACATGCCTCACCAATTCCCTCTTATTTGTGAAGTGTTTCAACAAACTCAAGGTACTAGAGTGGCTATAAATGAAGCCAACAAGAGAAATTTCTCTTTTGATTGTCTTCTTTATCAACGGAAGCTTTCCAATATCTTCTAGCATCAAATCCAAGCAATGGGCTGCACAAGGAGTCCAATAGAGATGCGGCCTTTTATCTTCTAACATCTTACCCGCCAAAACATAGTTGCTCCCATTGTCAGTTACAACCTGAACAACATTCTCCTCTCCAATCTCCTCCACAAAAGAATCAAGAAGCTCAAATAACTTCTCTCCGGTCTTCACAAAGTTAGATCCATCTACAGACTTCACAAACATTGTCCCATTAGGAGAGTTCACCAAGAAATTAATAATACACCTTTGCTTCCTATCAGTCCAAGCATCTAACATGATGGAGCAACCATGTTTGCTCCATTGCTCCTTATGATCCTTCATCATATTTTTAGTGTACTCCAACTCCTTGTTGAGAAGTGGAACTCTTATGTCATGATAAGACCGAGCAGGCAAATTGGGACCAAAGCTTCCAATGGCTTCCAACATATCATCAAAACTCTTAAATTTGATACAATTGAATGGAATTCCAGCTTGATACCACCACCGAGCAATGTATTGATGAACCCTAGGAACTGCTTTCTTGTCACATGCTTCTCTAATATTTTGTTGCCTCAACCTCTCCTTGTTCCTCCTAGCAATTGCAATTTCAGGTTTTCTAACAAATAAATCTATTGGGCCTTTCAAAGCACCCTTTCTCTCTTTAGGCTTAGGGTTAGGGATTTCATCAATCCCTTCAGCATCATTTTCGGATAATCCAAACCCCAAGTTCTCAAGATCAAGATCCCTTACATTTTGAACTTCGTTACTGTCATTGCCTTGCTTCTTTTTCTGGTTATGTAATGCCAACAACTCGTCTCTAACTTCTTTTGGACACTTGAGACACTTGGAAACATTACCAGATTCTCCCCTCAAGTGTTCTTTGGCTCTTGTAATTCCTCCTTTCATAACTTTACTGTCGAAATTACACACAGTATCATTTGTGTTATTTTCCACAGCAAGGTGGACATACTTCGAACCTGGGTTTGATCTACTACTAGCACTTGAGCTTTGTGAAGGTTGGGCTGACATTGTAGCTTAAAACAGAGTAGAAAAAGAGTCGAAACAGAGTAGAAAGAGCTGAAACAGAATTAAAAATAAAAAATAAAAAAGAGTAACACGTTTGGATTAAAGAGCTTAAAACAAAGTAGAAAAGAGCTGAAACAGAATAAAGAACAAAAAAAAAAAAAATGAGAGATAGAGAGGGAGCCAGAACAAAATAGAAAAAATGTGGGAAGAAAAAAGTTGAACCATAACCAAAATGTTGGGGGGGAGGGGGGAGAGATCAGAACAAGTTAAAAGAAGAATAAATAGAAGAAGCAAAAGGAAGAAGATATATCAGAAGAAGAAGAAGAACAGAAGAAGCAGAAACAGTAACCTTGACAGCTTGACTTCAGTGGTGTGGTGAAGCCGCCGCGGCTGGTGGTGTTGTTGCCGGAATGAGGCCGCTGCAACTGGTGGTGTCGTCGCCAGAATGAGGCTGCTGCCAGAATGGGGGAAGCAGCGAACAAGATGAGAGAGAGCAGAGTGAAGAGCGAATAAGATGAGAGAGCAAAGTGAAAGAAATGTCACGGCTATGTTATCTAAGGCAATAGGGTTTTCTTTTCAACCCAAAATTCCCATACTATCCTCTAAGCTTTGAAAAAAAAAAGGGACACAGCCGATATTTCCGCCACCATGAAACGCCATGGCGCCATGAACATATCGGCCACCATTGGCCGCCACGCAAAACCGCCAGGGAAAACGCTACACCATGGCGCTCAGGCCAAAATCCGCCATGCCATGGCAGGATAGCGCCACCATGGCCACCATTTAACAACACTGCCAGAAATTCTAAATCACATTGGTTATTTGTATTTTGATTTTAAAACATTTTTGAATTATTTAGAATATTTTATATTTAAATAAGCTAACTCTTACTATGCAATCCCTGTGTTGTGAATGGCGTATGAATAGTTTGGGTAGATATGTGTATGAGCAAGAAAGGCATTCGACTGGTACCTTATTTGTGGATATTAACAATTTTCCATGTAACAATTTTTAAATTAAAATTTTAGCATCATCGCTTGTTTTCTTATTCTCTTGATTATTAAGTGGCCAACTACTTCACTCAGTGACGAGAGAAGGATGGAACATCTGAGATGATTTTCACTGATCTTTTTAAGAGTTACCTGTATGATTAGCCTTCATGATCCACTACACATTATTTTAACAGGTCATGCCTGCTGTGGTCAATGTGATGAAGGAAGATGCAGCATTAGTTACCTTGGTTAAGCCACAATTTGAAGCTCGTAGATCTCAAGTAAGGAATACTAACTTCTATTTTATTCTTTTGCTGTTTGTTTTGATATTGCCAGCTATAGTCTACAAGTACTATTCTCTACTTGGCTAATTTGATATGGAGTCAGGTGAGGATAAGATTATGGGTGAACAAAAAGATAACAACTACGGTTTTGTATTTTCTTCACTCACATTTTCCTCTTCTCCTTTCGTCTTGATTCATTGAGAGACTGCTTGGGTCTATTTGGTGAACTAAGATGTGCCCCATAGTTTGGAGCAGTTTCTTTCGATAAATTTCAGAGATTTTGATAGCAGCAAGGAGTGTAAAGTGTTATGTAGGTCTGGTTTGCATGGTATCTTTGGTTGGAGTGAAATGCTCCAAAATATAAGGAAATTATCTCCTTATATTTGTTATGTGATGGCCTTTCTTTGATGCTCAGTGCATGGATTCTATCAAGGACTTCCTTTGGTAGACATCCTGGAGGATTGATGCAGGAGCCCTTTTGGGCTTTTTGACCCCAATAATAATATTTTTCAAGAAAATTACTAAAATTTCACTCTTTTCAAAATATATTACCAATGTTGTGTTGAGTTTGCTGCGTAGATTGTATCAGTCCATGTGGAATGCAGAAATAAAAATACATGTTGTCGAATATGCACGTGTCGACGAGTCTCTCATCTGGAATTGAAAGAGCATTAATATATTATATATGCAAGCGAGCAGGATTTTGTTTTTTAATAAGATAATCATCATTTTCATCCCAGTCTCATGGAAATAAAGAGGAAACAAAATACTATTATTTCTAATTTGCAATATCATTTACTTTGTGCAGGTAGGAAGAGGAGGTATAGTGAAAGATCCCATTGTCCATCAAGAGGTATGTAATTTTCTGGTATATGATTATATTTAATGTTCTCAACATTGTTCAAGTTAGGATAAAGAGAACAATTTTAAGACAAGTGTCATGTGAAACCACATATACACATTACGCAAACACAACGCTTTATTTTCTGCCCTTTATTCAACTCTATTCCCTTGTAAATTTTTTCTAATTTGAAATTGCTAAGCTGACACAAGCATTCATACCTATTATGGGACCAAATAGTCTTTTTGGCTTCACTTTGGGATTCTGTTTATGTTGTTTTAGGGAAGTCTCTTGGATGGTTCTACAAAGGGATTGGAGAGCTCTTTTGAGCTGATAATGAAATTTCCTTTCAGTTGTTTTGCTTTGTTTGCTCAGTGGTTGTTCTAGGATTATTCCTTGTCCTCCTTTTTTGTACTGTTCGTCATTCTCTATATAAATTCTTCCATTTAAAAAAAAAATACACACACACACACAAGCATTTTTAACTGAAAAGTCAAACAACCTTTCAAAAGAAGATGTAATTCTAGGCAAGATCAGCTTTAATTTATAATAAACTGAAAGATGGAAGCAGGCTAAGAAAATGTTACCAATAAATGATGTTTTGATCTATGGTCTGTCTGTTGTGTTATTCGTTTGATATGTGTATTATGTAACTCAACCGGTTAAGCAATATATTGACTGTTTGAAGATTCTTTCTTGATGACTGCAATAACTAGCAATCCTGGGTAATGAATAGGATCATACAGGAACATCAACTGTAGTATGGTGAGCATTTGTAAGGACTACATGCAATGTTAAAACTTCACTTATGTATACATGATTCTTAATTCTCTACACAAAAGGTATTACATGCAATAGGAATAAAGTTCGGAGGAAATGAAAAGGTAAAAAATATAAGAAAGTAGGAGAACAAACATCTCAGTAGTTTATCTGTCTCAATTTAAGTATTGAGGCCATTATACCATTAATGCTTACACAAAGACTTCCCTTGTTTACTAAAATTGAGTAGAGAGTAGAGTAGGCAATTCATAAATTTCTAAGATTTGCAGCTCTCTTTATCTGTTGTTAAATTGTTAAAACACCACACATTGAGTTGTTAATAGTAGAACAAAATCTGAAAGTGATTGATTTCTGTAATTCAGGTTCTTGAGAAGATTATAAAGGGAGTAGAGGATTTTGGTTTCTGCAGTAAAGGTTGGATTGAGTCCCCTCTCAAAGGTGCTGAGGGTAATGCAGAATTCCTTGTTCACTTCAACAGAATCCATAATAAAGTTTCCTGATGGATTTTGACAATTTATGCCTTATGCATTTCTTGAACCTTCAAAGGAGAAGATAGCCATTTGGAAGATGTAACATGTGGGAGAGCTGTATTCTTCTTTAGTGATGAGTTGTTGATGCCATTCAGTGGCGAAGTTTTGTATGAACCATTCAAAGAAATGACCAATGATCAGTGAAAAATGTGATGAGCAACATAGTCACAGTATTTTGAGCCTGGAAATGTAACTACCAAACCTGCATCTTTTTTAGCTTCTTTAACCTATTATCTTAGACATATATTTTCCTTTGATTTTCACCTATGGTTATGTAATAAAAATGAGCTTTAGCATTGCCGGCACACAGTCAGGGATGTATTAAAGACAAACTATTTATGTGCCTAGTAACAGCAGGCATAGATTTCCCATTGTCTTCCAAATTTGTCAATGACATATTTGTGCTAGATTCAAATTATCAGTTGCTTGAGAACCAAAGATTTCTGTCTTTATGTATATTGAACCCTAAAATATTTTATAGGTTCGGTTTATTTAAACTGTCTATAAAACTTAATATAAAACTTAAGTTCATATGATTGTGAGAGCAAGATATGTAAACTCTTATTTTTCTAGGAAGTGAACTTGCAACTTCATCTTAATCTTAACTCTTCGTACGTATTTTTAAAATATTTATGTTAAACCTGAAAGACGTATAATGACTCCAAATTGAAGATTGAAATATTCTAAACTTAAATAATGTTAGGTTAGATTTTTCGTTGAACTGCTTAATCAAGGGAAATTAAAGATATAACCCCTTCCACATGGGACGACTAGAATGGAATTTATAGCAAGAAAAATTGTTTTCAAATGACATGAAACAAACTTATTGACATGAAAAATTATATATAGCTATCTTCAAAACTTCGAAGTAGTATACGTCTGTACGTATTCTCTACCTATTTTCTTATCCTTATCAATATATGCAACAGCATGAACCAAATTTTCTGATAATTTGCTCTAGTTAAACATCACGCGCTGTTCCCTTGATTTCTTATAAGGTGCTATTTCCTACACGAGTAGTGACAATGTATAAAGAACATAATAATCCGGTAAATTTTACCGATCTACATAACCTCAGTTAGAAGTTTAGAAGAGCCTCATGCAGTTATCATCTTATCATTGAAAACTATGGACGCATTTTTTAAAGGAATATTTTATTATAGAAAACAAAATTTTCCAGAACAAGATCCTCCGAGATTTAAAATAAACTTCAGAATATTCTTATCCCCAATTAATTTCTGTTTGCTAGCCCCTCCATTGTATACCAAACCAATATTTAATTAACCAAATATCAATTTAATTTGTCCAATGATCTACATACCTAGCAAAATGAATATATCGCACATTCTTGCCCCAACTCCTTTTATGCATGCAGTAGTTGATTGTGCGTAGATTGTTAGTTAAAGGAAATTAACATTTGCTTGAACCAAAAACTTGATACCTGGTTATTTTGGTTAAAATTGAAATGAAAAACAATTTCCCAAGCAGCATCCGAGTCACCTTCGCTCAGTAACAACTCAAAACAGGTTAATAATTCAGCACTTTTAACATAATTATCATGTTGCGTGCCACATTCACATGGCAGCATTTGATAGTACAATTAACCAATCATTTAATACTTGACCTCCAGCACCAATCTCACTACAATGATAATCAACAATAGACTAATACTAAGTGGCGTGCAAAGATGTAATTTTTCTCTTTTCCTTCATTTCATTTTGAGTAAACATCAGTTAGCATGTTCGTTGGCAACTACAGTATCCAGCATTCCCAAAGGAATTTTTAGACCAACGACTTGTCCAATGACCGAAAACCAGGAAATCAGATATTGTTCAATAACAAAACCATTTTTATTTAAAGATGAATCACCATTGAATAGCAGCTTCATCCAGTCACTCACCCCACATGGATGTAATTTGTACCAAGGCCTGTTCAAATATGGGTGTTCCTACAAGATATGACGTTGAAATCATTTAAATGTATATAGGACAGGGGTTATGAACAAAGACAAAACTAGTGATAAGGTCTGTAGAAACGTTATGGTTTTTTCAATATAATATGTGATTACAAGCTGAAGCGAAAATATTTTGCTAACTTCCTTCTATCTGGAAGTATCCTTTCTATGTTTTATGAGTAGTGCTCAGCTTATAAAAGCAGAAGTTTATACCTAAGGCATATATTAACCTTGGTTTTCCACATTTTGCTTTCATATCTATTCATAAAATGCATTTCGTCAAAGAAATAATAACAAGCAAAGAACAGATGGACTGAATTGATATAGTTTTCAGCATATTTTCAACAGATACAACATTACAAGTACAAAAATAAAAAAATACATTAAAAGAAAAGGAAAGGAAAGAAAAGGACACAAGTTATTTACCTCCTGAGTTATAAATGTCCATTTGGATTCTGATTGTAACTTTGCAGAGTGACCAGGGAGGTCCTTTTCAATTTCATTGAATGGCAAAGGTTGTCCATCTACATGATCAAAATCAAACAGTATCATTGTATTAAATATATGGCGAACATCATTTATTTCACTAAGTAAATTTACAATACAGTGACATATATAAGAACACAGATGTAGACAATGACAGTTCAGCATGCAGAAAGAAATAGTTGTTTTTCACAGCAATTAGATAAGAACATAAAATGTAGAAGACTAAATTTTAAAACAGGTTTTTCTGAAGAAAGTCAACACCATCAACCTAGGTGATAGAATCAAAAACTTTACTTCCCTCCATTTTCTAATAAAACTTCTTTTACTACCACAGGAAAACTCATGGGTCCTAAAATCCAACTACAGCTTCAATTATGGTGGCAATGTGGGCATGCCCTTTTACCCTTCAACCTGACAAAGATACAATGAGGTGCAGGATTCATTTAGACAGCATAAGGTAGTTTTGGTTTTCAAACCTAATTTTGATGAAAAGCAAAATTATGCATCCAATAAGATATTTATCACACAAACTCCATAGATTGAAAGGTGGACATACCACTATGGTATGAACGGAAATACAACACTGGAACTCTGTATGAAGGACTGTAGACAATATGAAAATCATAGTGGTTTACTTCCTGACAAGTGCTCTGGACCTGGAGCATGAAGAAAAGTTTTATTGTAAGTAGTCAGGAACAGTAGTGAAACAGCCATGAACGATAGCAAATATGTGTGACACAAACATAAG
Organism: Pterocarpus macrocarpus; assembly: GCA_031439585.1. NCBI lineage: Eukaryota > Viridiplantae > Streptophyta > Magnoliopsida > Fabales > Fabaceae > Pterocarpus > Pterocarpus macrocarpus. The sequence continues at coordinate 13,296,096 of CM062516.1, read as the reverse complement.
CTAGATTATGAATACCAATTCATACATACTAAAGTGGCATTGTCAAAGGGTTCTTCTTCCTCTGAGATGTTGCTCGCTTCTTTCCTAAGACTTCTACAACTCTGCTCTTCCTGTAACAGCAATTACCATCCACTAACTTACATTAACTCCACATTTAAGAAGTTAGTACCACATTAAATTGCTGACAGACCTCACTTGATTTGATGAGGCACATGTTCTCCAGTGATAAGTATCCTTCCTCCTGACAGAGACAGAGACACAGAAAAACCATGAAAGCTGCTTAGCATAAAACAACAATGCAGTGGATGTAAAAATCTAATGACAAAAGATCTACCTTATGAGAAGATAACAAATGATGTTTTGGAGATGGGACCCACAGCCAAGGCGGAACAGAAGGATTGAACCTTTTCCACTTCTCAGAAAAGGCACAAGCAGCACGGAAAAAATCACTTGAAGAAAGAGTCCCATCCCAACGGACTATGTCCCTAATAGATTCTTTTTGGTCCATACCTACAAAAAAGAAGATGCATTTCTTTTGATCAAGTAGACATTAGATGAGCTGATCATTTTTTTTTGGTGCAATGAAGGCCGAGGCTCAAAGCTGAAGCCAAGACAATATTTGTTTCTTTGATTATCAGTTTATATTCATGTTAATGTAAGATCCAATATCTGTTAAACACGAAGTCAGAAGTGCAATCTATAAGAAATTTAAAAGACATGTGAACCATATGGACACTGCTGAGATTCATTTCAAGACAATCATGATCTCAATGAGAGCCTAACAATCGTTAGTGCCAAGGGAAGAAGTTCAAAACTACCTTGAAGCTTTGGAATGGTGGTTGTGGTAACTGCTCCCCTAACCTGAAAACTATTGGCCATTTAAAAGGTCCATATTCAGTGAAAAACTTATTATTCCATAAAATATATGGATATTACACCCCAACCTATTGCTTGTTCCGTTCCATCCCTAGTAAGTGCAAACCTTGGACTTGAACTTCCTGCAGGTAAACAAGAGACCAAACAGGACTCAACTGCCTAAACAAATTAAGGAAATGGCCACAGTTAAACTCATATAATGTACAACAAAACTAATGGCAATGATACGTTTCCTTTTCCTTTAATTCCCAAAATCAACTTATTTTCTTAAATGCTTTAGGCTCTAAACCATCCAAACTTCAATCCAATAGGTTTTCTTCAGAGTTTGTTTATTACAGATAAATGCATAGGTTACTAAGTCAACACATAGCAACAACAAAGCATCAAAGAGACAACTAAGTACATAGATCAAATCTCGAATGTCCCAACTTTTAAATATAGAAGGATAGAAAAATCAAAAAGAAAAATATAAAGCAAAAAGCAATATTACAGATCATCAATACAATATAACCTACAAATCCTTCTTCATATCTAACAGGGTTACTTCCTAAAGATACCAATGAAATGAACAGAATACCAAACAGAAGTGAAGAATTCTATCTCAAAGTAAGGGACATGACAAATATTTGTCCTTAAAGATGCATGTATTTCACTCCAGCAATATGCACAAAATAACAGCATAAAAGTTCTTGCATGCACCTATGCATACCATGTTAGCTGATTGCTAGACCAACGCAACAGATAGTTGCTATTGATTTGACCAAAACATAATGGCAATACCCAAAATAGCAAATGCCAAACCAACTGCCCATTCCAATGTACCTGGGGCAGAATTGATATGGTACCCCCAGTGCAATCAAGGATATCCTAATAAGCACAACATTGCAACCTGACCTACATCTCACCCATGCCAAAGCCACAAACTTACAGCCACAGAAGTTATTCCATATTCCGAGGACAAATCCTGAATTCCCTAAAAATATCAAAAACGCAAAATCTCAATACAACTAGTAACAGGGCAATGTAAAGAATCAAAAACCTACAGACAAAGTGTTTTACAAGGTCTTGAATCATCAAGACATTAGTGACTTAGTGTTGGCCATAATACATCCATCTCTAGTGGGGGAGAGGGAAATTATCTAAAAGCAAGACTTGAATCAAAACCTCTCAGTGCTTGGTTGCTCGTTATTTGTCATGCTATTCTTTTGATTGAAACCACAGATATCCTCTTACCTAAGGCAATCCTGTTCAAATATTCGAGATCCTACAGGAAGCATGACTCTTCCAACACCGGTTACTCCATATCTAGGACTCGAATTTGAAACAACTGGTTAAGGAGAAGGAGTATCTGCCACTCCAACTGACCATGTATTGGTTTTCTCATGTTGTTCTTGATAGTTTTAAACTAAGAACTTAAACGAATAAAACCACCCCCCCCCCGGGGGCGAAAAAAACACTAAGAACTTAGATTAGAGGTAAGCAAGGTTGTCAAACTCGAGAGTTTAAACAAACTCGTGGAGCCTCTGTAAACTTGACTCGTAAACTTGTAACAGTTTCTCTATTATAAAAAATTGTTTTTTAAAAAAATATTACACTATATATAACCTCAAAAGCAAAATTAAGCATTCCAACTTCAAAGCAAACACACGTTGACAACAAAATGAGCATAGCATAGCAGATTTTAGAACATCAGAACCCACAAAATGAACATAGCATTAACCCAAAAAATACAAATATTTTGCACCATGAAAGTTGAATTGAAACATAGCATATGTGCATAACCACATAAATAGCTCATAGCACAACCCACAAGAACAGATATCAGCGTAGTTGAAAACCATTGAAGGAGGCCCAAATTTCACAATCTCTATGCATAAACAATTGATTTGATAGCACATTGAAGAAGGACCAAAATTCACAGCATCTATGCATAACCAATTTGAGAAAAAAAGCAAATAAATTAATATAGTTGAAGGAGGACCACAAATAAAGGAACTGCCAAGCAGAACGAGGTGGAACAGAGGCGGCTGGGCAGCACTAGCGATGAGGAACGGGGGTGAACGAGGGGCTAGGCTCGAAAAGGAACGTGCAGCGGCGATGTAGCTTCAATGGTAGATCGTGGAGCTCGAAAATGGAGGTGAGATGCGAAGCCAAAGTGAGACAGCACTAGCGATGAAGGATAGGGCTCAATGTTGGAGAAGAGACTCATGAATGGTGCTGAAAATGAGACCGCGCCAATATGGCCTAGGGGTGTGGAACAAAACGGCATCGTTTTGGCACCGCGCTTTGCAATTTACGAGCAGCACATCAAATTCAGACCCGTGTGGTATGCCTAAAAATATAAAGGTTATAAGGTCTAATTGTATAAAATTTGATAAAAATTTAATATTATGTAGTATTTGATATGTTACTGTATAATATATTGTATTATATAAAATATAATCAAAAGAAGAGATTATAATAAATATAATTTTTAAAGAGTTATTATAATTATTTTAACTATTTTTTATTATATATAAAAATAATTTTATATTAAAAATTATTTATTTATTTATTTTTAATATTTTTTATAAATATAAAAAATATGGGAGAGAGAGAGAGAAAGTAAAATAGAGATAGAATTTTTATATATCAAAATTTGAGTAAACTTAGTATCATATTCCTATATTTGATTGTATTTTTTATTATATATTATTAAATTTATATTAAATATTATTATTTATATATTTTAATAATAAATTTTTATTCCTATATTTTTATTTTAGTTTGAATAGTTATTTTATAATTTTTTATAAAAAATATTTATTTATTATTAAATAAAATTATTTTTTTATTTATATATTTTTATTTTTTATTATTTATTTAATAATTAATTTTCTTTTAATAAAATATATTAAAAAATAAAAAAAATAAAAGAATCCTTATATATTAAAAGCTAATCAGGCCTAATACGGTCTCCCTAAGCCATATTAAGTTATCCATCATTATAACGTATAAGGGAGGTTTAATGGGTAAACTTATACAATACATTGACGGCACCAAATAACGAATAAGATTATAACGTATTGTATTACTTTATCCTATCATGCCTAATACAGCATGTCAAACACCCCCTCATAAAATCTGGAATAAACTTGCCAGTTTATGTGATTTTACTTTAATTTACCGGAGTTTATCCACAAACAAATTTATGAGCAGCTTAGCTCGATTTTGCTATTTGGACTTGTAAATTCAGACGAATTTATAAGTTAATTTGAGAGTTAAGATAAATTCATGAAATCTCATTAAACTTGAATCATAAACTTGATTCATAAATTCGTAAAAGTTTACGTATTAAAAAATATAATTTAAAAAATATATTTTGATAATTAAATATAATTGGATAATATAGATTAATAGTATAAAATTAATTATAATTTATAATTATTATATGGTTATACTCTTCTTAAAATTTAAATGATAAAAAGTTATAATAATTTGTGAAGTAGTTATATTTTAATTACAATTATTGAAGATATTCTATATAAAAAAGTATTGAAAAATATTCCACCATTTAAATTTCTAATGATTTATTAGGTAATTTATTAAATAATAATGGGCAAAAGTAATGATCATTAATTCTAATATTTTATCTTTTTCTCATATATTTTATCTTTATTTTTTGAAGTAAATTACTTAATTTCTCTATCTATACATCCAAAATATATAATCAACTCTTTTTGTATGGAATTATATAATAATTAAAGTTATTGAACTAATCTTTCCCATTAAGTGACATAGACTTTTATGTTTTATATCAATTTCGAAGTGAAACAAATCAGATATATAACTATTTTATTTCAAATAAATATACTATATTATTACTTATAAAATTTATTTAAACTTGTATTCGTCTTAATATTTTTAAAGAAAAATATTGATTAATGATAATCAACATACATTTCTTAGTAATTTATCCTCAAGTACGGATGAATGAAAAATAAAAATATGAGTTTTATTAGTTAACTTCCTATAAAAAATAATTAAAAAAAATATCAAAAGGAATCTTTTCATTTTTATTTCAGTTAAAATATGAAACTTATAAAAAATATTAAAATTATATAATTTATCTAATTTTTCTATTTTATTTTTTTCCTCTTTTAAATTTTTATTTTTAATGAATATGTTATGTTATATAATAAATTATAAAAGGAAATAACTATATGAGAGCTTTTAATTTTTTTTTTTAAATTACCAATCATAAAATGTGAAAAAGAAATAATTTGTACATGATATTTTGAATGGAGTAATTTTTAATAATATATTTATGATGTTAGTCTTAAATTGATTGGATAATAAGTAAATTTTACATGTGAGTAAAAAATAAATTTTACATTAAAACTTTAAAACTCCTAATCATATAATGTGAATGGAAAACAAATTTTGCATAAAAATTCTAGATGAAAATATTATATACATGATTGTTTGAGAATTTTTGTTAAATTTTTTTTAAGATCAATTATTTGCAAATTGATTCATAACAAAATAAATTTAAACTCATAAACTCGCTAATAAAATCGAAAATTTATTAATTTTATTTGAATTTACTTAAACTCATGTGAATTTATTAAAAAGAGAATTTATATACTAATTAACTCAATTTTACATGATAAGTCCATAAACTCATAAAAATTTAAATATTAATTCGAGAGTTTAACCGCAAGCAAGTATAGCAATGTCTCAAGCCTTTGTTGATTGCTATGTGATTTGCAACAAGTCACGTTAAGTATGTTGTTGCATGAAGAGGGGTAGTGTCTATCATTCATTTGTATTTTTCACTGAATTTCATATATTTAAATTAAAACAAATTCATCTTTCTTTCTTAAAGGATTAATGTCACAGTTACTACAGAGTGTCAACGTAACATCCAATGGAATTAAATACAAAAGGAACAAATAAGAAAAAGAAAATGACAGTTGGGAATTGAGAATTAGAGGTGGCGGAGGTGAATTGAAGCTTATTGTGTCTTAGGCTTCTAGCCTTCTCTACCATGATTAGGGATTACAAAATGGGTCAGATCCGCCGGATTGACCCGCATAACTCGCAATTTTTGATGGGATGAGTTGGTATTTTTAATTTGTAAAAAAAATTCAACTCGCATAACCTGTCCCGCTCAACCCGGGGGTTAAAACGGGGAGGGGCAGGTTGGATTTGGCCCTCGAGTCAATTTTTTTATTTTCTTCCTTTTTTAACATAATACATATAATATTAGGCATTTTTGTTGGTATTTATGTAATATTGATAGACTTTATAGTTTATTTTTTTACTATATTATTGATTATATTTATGCTTTTATCAACTATATTGTTGCCTTATTAATTATGAATTTATATTTTATTGTGAACATAGTTAATTTGTAGAGTGTGAATTTTTTAATGTTTTTAGGTTTAAATATTGGCTTGTGAGCTTCTCTATTGTAGTTATGTTGAATAAAAGTTCCATCTTATTCTTATTGAAAATTATGATTTTTAACTATTTTAGAGTTGAGTAAATAGTTTAATACTTAATAAATAAATAAAATGAGATTCTTTGTACAGATGTTCTTTATTGCATTTAATTAAAAAATTTATTTATTTTTAATTTAGATGAATTAATTTATGTAAAAAAATATTTTTTTTCTTTATTTTCTATTTTTTGGCAGGTCAACCCGCCAATTTGCTAACCTCCAACGAGGCGGGACGGGTTGGCATATTCAACCAACATTAGTAATGTGGGTTGACCCACCTCACCCCACCTCACTTAAAGCTTGACCCGCAGCGGGGCAGGGTAGAGCGGGTTGACCTGTTTGCCTTTACTAACTATGATGGTGGGGGATCACCAAGTAACAAGGGGAAAGGAATAGCATATCCTATGTTCTGGCCTTGATGTATTGCAACTGGTTCAACGTTGAATTTTTTTTTTTTTTTTTGTTAATTTATGGAAACTCACAAAATTTATCGTAACTCTACCAATTGGCCCAGCCCAGATTTATTATACACAACTTTAGAGCCCAACATAAAATTTGGTGAATTATTCGATTTTTTTTTTCTATGGAAAGAGTTAACACCCTTCAAAGAATAGGAGTAGGAGCAACAGAACATGAAACCAAATCAGAGGCAAAAACAACATCTCCAAAATGATAGAAATAAAAGCAAAACTACTAAACAAATCTACAACTAAACAAACAAACAAAAAGGACTAAAGACATTAGCGTACATGAGATATTCTCCAAACTCTAAAGACATAGTTGCTTGAGAAATGACATTAGAGCACATGAGATATTCTCCAAGCTGCCTTCGAAATTTCGTTTCACCCCTTGTGTAGCATTTTGCATACCAAAGCTATTACACCTCTTCCATTAGTTGTTGTCTCACATAGCTATCTGATGGGATTCTCCTAAGGACACATGATGTTTCTTCAAAAACCATTTCTTCAATCTTCCCATAGTTGCGATTCTGTCATCTAGTATTCCTCCATATTGACCTCCATTTGTTCAAAGAAGATGGATTAGAGCATAGGTCTTCTGAATACAGATGCTTCTTCTCAAGCCACACTTTTACACAATAGTCCTATGTCAATTTGATCTTCCTCTTTTCTAATTCCCAGTTTATATACTCCTTCTCAAAAATCACTCTGTTCCTAATATTCCATATGCTCCATATGACCACAAAAAATAAGCAAAGCCACACTTTCTTTTCCACACCAAAGACAATAAAACCATTCCACGACTGAAAGAAATTTATTGGCTTATAAAGACCTGACCACACAAATCCCTACCAGTTCAAAATATCTGCCCAAATACTCCATGAGACATAGCAGGTGCAAAAGATATGTGCCACAGTTTTCTACTTCCTTATTGCAAAAAGGACATATTGCTTCAACAAGTTGAAGAATACCCAATTTGAATAGCCTTTCCCTGGCATTAAGCCTTTCTTGCAAAACAAACTAGACTAGAATCTCTGCATGAGGAGAGGCGATATTCAACCATGCTTTACTAACTACCGAAGATGCCAAATTGTTGTTTGCCAAGATCTCTAAACCTGTAAAACAGAAGATTTAATAGAAATAAAAAAAAAACCATTGTTTTAAAGCTTTCATACATATGTGTCCTCCTCTTTATCCATAAAAGGATTTTGAGGAAGACAGTCCTATAATTGATGGAATAATTCTTGCTCTCACTGCAAAAAAGGTCTTCTCTAGGAAAATGTCCATCTCTATATTTGCCCATCCCACAAACCCATGTCACTTACAAAGCTTCTCTTTTGGTTGGACATAGCATACAACCTTAGGAATTTATTCATAAGTGGATTATTACTGAGCCAAGTACTTTCCCAAAACAGGGTTGCATTCCCACAACCAATTTTCCTCTAGGAGCCACTTATAAACACGTCAAAAATCTCTTTCTCAACATTAGATAAACTCACTATTTGACCCCAGATACCTCCCTTTTTCTTCTCTATATTTGAGATCTGTATAATATCTCCATCCTTATAATGATTTGACCACACCACTTTCTTCCACAGTGGGTTACTTTTATTGAAGAACTTCCACCACCACTTAAATAGCAATACCGCAATCTTGATAATTAGATTGTCGACTGCCAAACCTCCTAATTCTTTCGGTTTTTGTATAGTTTCCCATGCCACTAAGGGAATACCCTCCTTATTCTCATTGCCAGTCCAAAAAAAAGGTCCTTTGAATTTGAACGATTCTATTGGCTACTGCTTTTGGTATGTTGAACACGCTAAAGTAATACATTGGTAAGTTTTTAAAAACCACCTTTATAAGGGTCAACCTCCCTGCTCTAAATAGCACTTTTGCCTTCCATAATGCCAATCTCTTTTCAATCATTTCCACCACTAGTTTCCAAGTTGAAACACGGCTAGGATTATTTGATACTTCACTTAATTTGGATTGAGAAGCCTGGGGCTTGAGTTTGGAGGGTTTTGGATGTTGGGATTAGTTTAAGTTAATAATTGGTTTTAGAAGTTAATGAGTGTCTAATTTATGACATTTATGATGTTAAATTTCTGTGTGGAACAACCCATTGGCTCCTTGGAGTTGAATCTTCACCTCTTGGATTGAATATTTTGAGTGGATAGTGTATCGACTTTTGTTTTTCATATACATATGTATCTATATATATTTCTATAAATAGCTACAAATATGGTTTTTAAACTTATTGGTAAATGATTTGATTTTTTCGTGGTTATGATACTTGTTATTGAGATTTCAATGAGATTATTACCTTGGTAATTACCGACGAATTTTTTAGTTGTTGGTAACCTTTGATTGACACGTAGATGTGATTTATTATTGTCCATAATCCATCGGTACATCCGTCAATATATATTTTTGCATCCATAAATTTGTTGGTAATGTCTTCAATTTTGCTTATGTTTCTAATAGTGTATGTGGAGGTGGTTATTGTGAGTGCTATTGTTTGTGGTTTTTGCATTTCTATATAGAGTATAGAATAACAAGCAGAGAATGCCCTAATACGCTAAATTAAACTTGGTGTATCATATACTGGGTAATCTAATGGTGAGATGGAAAAGGGTATTTATACACCAAATCACATATGGTGCACTACACTATTTTTCTAGTTTTGCCAAATTTTCAAATAGTGGTTAAATGCATTTAAGAAGTGACCAAAATTTTTCTATATAATACCCCAAAAAATTCTATTTATTTACAAGGTCGCACAGATAAAATCTGATAGCTTCTAAATTGATCAGATTTTATTTATGTGATATATTTTGTATTTCAAAAGCAACCAAATTTTATCTGTATAATATCTAAAAAATTTCAATTAATTTTAGGATTATGTAGAAAAAATCTAGCCACTTCTAAAATATGCATTTAATCACTTTCTTTTAAACATGTGATTTGGTGTATATATACACTTCTCTATCTCACCATTGGATTACCCCAATGTATCAAACACCAACATTAAGTCAATGTATTGTAGACAGACCCATAACAAGCATGGAGAGAGTCCTCACCGTCAAGGATTTCAGTCAGGACTATATACGCCAATGCCTAATTAGCAAGAGGTGAGTATGTCATTATGATACATGGAGGAGGTAAGAGCCTACCTATGAAAAGAACCAATACTCCTTTTCTTCTTTCTCCTCAGAATTCTCCCGGTAAGCTCCACAAAATCAGCTTCCCCCTATGCTAGCCTTTCCTTTGCTTGTTGTGTGTTCGCCCTTTTTATTTTTGTTGATTTTTTGGTCAAAATAATTTTGTCTTTTTTTTTTTTAAGGTTAGTTTGATTTCTTCTCAACTTCAACTCCTCTTCCTCTTTTCTGTTTCACTATGATTCCCCCTAATTTAGTGTTTAACTACTTGCCGACCACTATAGGTTGTAGTGTTTGTCTCGACCACCCTATAATTTGTCATTTTTGTGTTGAAATCCCCCTCTATAGCTTGTCATTTTGGTGTTGAATATTTTAAAAAAGATCTTATGAAGTTTTTTTTGTTTTCTTCATCTTAATTCCTCTCCATTATATGAACTTGTTTCATATGTGTAAATGCTGCTAACAACTCCATGATAGCCAATTTCTAAAATCAACCTTAGCAAGTATACCAGGCCACAAGTAATAATAGTGAGTAAAGGATTGTCATTCTCTCGAGAACTAAGATCATTCAGGCAATCACAGTTAAAGGAGATCAGGAAATTAAAGTCATGCAAAAATGAAAGTTAAAACATGAGAGCAATAGAAAGTGTGGCAGAAAAATAAATGAAAGACATTTTTAGGAAACAATTACATTTGAATTCTCGGATTTTGCATTATTTAATATTAATTTAATTTCTTTCTCAATTCAATTGCTAGTTGAATTTCTCAAACTTGTAATCAAAATTCAATAACTTGATATTGTTATCCTCTTAAAATAAATTGAAGAAATTAATATTTTAATGTTATTCTAAATTTATCTAAGGATAAAGAATAGGAATTTCTATGACCACACAAATGAATACTTCTATTTCTAGTTATTGTAATTCATGGCAAAATTTAGATTGGCTTATTTTATATAGTGAATTGACATGTATCAATATAAAACCATAGGACATTTAGGGAGTATCTAATTCCTAGAAAGGATTAAGAATACGAAAAACTGCTCAATTGATTGAAAAAAAAATTAAACCAATAACAGGAATACAAAATCCATTCCTTCAAATTACATCGTTTCTAACACCTAAAAGAAATTTAGCAAGCCATAAAAAAAGAAAAAAAAATGATAAACTTCAAAGTCATATCAATTGAGAGAGGCATGTGATAGCTCCCCAAAGTGTTTAGACCTTTGACTATATTCCTCTCCCTCACAATGGATTACCACCAATAAAAGATAAAAGAATTTATGTCAAAACAGAAAGCAACTGATTTCCTAATTTTCTCTATTTTTTCAAATCTTCATGCCAATTCTCTTATCTTGATCTCATTTATATCTGATTCAAATCTTTTCAAATATTCAAATCTCTTCTTCAACTCTCTAAATCTTCAACAAAATATTTCCTTTTGATCATCTATCTATTGGTGCTATATTTATTCTATAGTTAAATCAAATATGATGAGAATAGTTGTCAAGATCAAAATAAATATATTCTCACTAAAAATACCAACAACTAAAATTTATTAAATTAATTCGAGAAAATCATAATTATGAGAATAAATTTAGAAAAATTTAACACACAAATATAGGAAACATAATATATTTTGATAAGTTATCACTCTGCATGTTCACTTTTCAATTTGGTAGTCTTAATTTTTATTTTTATTTTATTTATTTTTTGAAAGATGATGATTTTTTTGTTATGGACTAGACAAAAATCATTTCTTTTTTTTTTTTTTAAGCTTGGATCGATTATGAAACATGGCCTGAAAATAAGCTTTCATTTTAGGAAAAAATACATTTTACCCTCGTGAGTTATAGTAAAATATGCCATGTGATCCTTAAACTTTTATGAATGTGCACTTTAAACTTTCTATTAAGTATTCCATTCATTGTTAATGAAAAACAAATACATTTTATCCTATAAACTTTGGTCATATCGACTTTGATACTTAAACTAAAAAATAAGTGCAAACCAATTTCTAAGCTTTCTTGATTTGTTAATAATGGGCCAAAAAAAAAAAAAATTAACATAAAGACTAAAATGTACATTTAGAAAAATTTAGTGGTCACATTGCACAGTTTTTAATTTTAGGGACTAAAGTACAAAAAAACATTTTTTTAAAGAGTAAAATGCATTTTCTTTTGCTTTATTATAATTTTCCAATTTTTCTGATCTTAGTTTTTTTATTTTTGTTATTAATTCTTCATAAATTGTATAACAAGAAAATAAATAAATAAATAATAAAATAAAGTATAAAAAAAATGTGATTTAAGATGATATGTAATTAGAATAAGATGAAAAAAAAAATTATAGCTAAAAGTTATTTACAAATCATGCAAAGTAGATAAGAAAAATATTTTATGGTACAAGATTACTTCGTACTGCTATGCGAACCACACTAATTGGTTATTCAACCCATGATTTCCACCCACTTTCTATTTTCTCTCTTCCTTTTTATTCTCACTTACTTCTAATAGGTTTATAGAGCGTTCAAATAATTTACCAATAAGGGTGTTGACGTAATAGTAAAGGTACACTACAATCTCAAAAAGAATCCTGATTCAATTTTTGGAGAGAATACCAGTTAGAAGAACAAGCTTAACTATGTCCAAAAGAGATTAGCTTTCTTTCCTAATAATAAGAAGGGAAGTATCCTCGATAAACAAAAAAAAAAAAAAAAGCATTCATATAATTTTTTCATGAAATAGGCTCGTACCAAATATCGATGTCCTGTGGATAAAAATAATTTTGGACAAAAAGCAAAAAGCAAGAACAAGAAAAGACTTAAAAACATAGATAATTAAAACAAAACCTCACGAAAACTTTCATTACAACAATATGAAACTAACCTCAAAGCCTCTTTATTGTCGTCACATATAAATATCACGGCATATATATTTAACATCAACTAACGGAGAGAGGCTAATGATTTCCATTTTACCAAACAGGACTAAATAAACTCAACTTATCTTGGCATACTCAACTGTCATCTTCCCATCATGAGCTTTTCTGAAGAAATGCTTCACATAATCCGAATACAACACATGTTTGTACATTGCCTTCTCCCCACTTGCAAGCACTTCAGCCAAAGGGCCTATGACATCTGAGGGTCTAGGGTTCACAAAAATTGGCACTGAAACCCTAGTCTTGCTTCCATTAGCCGCCACTCGATGCTCAATACTCTTGTATCTCCCATTGCTCATTATTTGTAGTGAATCACCAATGTTGATCACAAGGGCATCAGGGATCGGCGGCACGTGGATCCAGCCGTGGCGGTCCTCAGCCCGGACATAGAGGCCACCGGTTTGGTCTTGGAGGAGAACTGTGAGGGTTGAGACATCTGAATGGCGCCCTATTGCTACCGTCAAGTCATGGTTAGGGCATATAGGATAGTAGTTGAGGTTGATCCTCTTTGAACCCATCAAGAGTGCTTCTTTTGTTTGATCGATTTCACTCACGTTTAGTCTCCTCATTAATACACTTAGAAGCCGTTTGATTAAAGTTTCGGACCTCTTCATGTATTCTAGTGCTTCTTCCCTACAAATTAACGTGCCATGCAATAAACTTAGCGTGCATGCTTTTTGAAATCATTAGTTAAATAGAAGGTCGGTAACCCTCCACAATTAGAAAATAACAAACATGAATTATTCAAAGTACTGCCAAAATTTTAAGTTATCCAATAAATGAATTCTGTTTTGGAGAAAGGGAGAAGTAATTTTTTTTTTAGTCACTGTTGAGTAATTATTATAATTTCTAAGGACTTCTTTAATAATTACTACTTCTACATAAAAAATAATTTTTTTTCTATTATAATGATGACACATAAGTTTGAACTTAGAGAAATATTTTTTTTGAATATTATTCTTGTTCATCTTCTTTGACGCCCTTGGATTTAGTGACAATAAAGAGAATAAAAAATTTGAAAAGAATGACAACTTAACTGCTATTTTTCATAGTATTCTCTTAATTAATGTCTCCAACATATATATATCCGAATAACATTTCTCTTAAACTTATGACTTACGGCTAAGTATTTAGATATTCTTTTTTATTAACTTACTTCTAGTGGCTTAAAATAATCATATAATTTCTAAAATAATCATATAATTTCTACAATCAAAAGAGAGAATGATTAGCTTGTATTTTTACTAAACTTCACAAATAGAGAAAGAAAACTACATAAAGTTATACTTTTTCAAACAAAGTCAACCGAAGATGCTTTGGTTTCATGATGAGAAACTCTAAATGTCCTATTACAAAGATTGCAATATTGTTAGGATAGTAGCATTGTTGGCCAAAGAAAAAGGTGTTATGATATTGTTAACAAGCTACATATTTAATATTATACCTGCATGCAGGGGGCCATGTAGCCACAGCCTCATCCTCAGAAACATAGAAGAGGCTGAGATAATCTTTCCACTCTAGAGCCTTCTCTGCATCAGGGCTAAAGCTAGACCCATACCTCACATGCTTAGATGGGGAATTTTCTTTTGTGTGCTTAACTTTCTCCTCAGGTGGCAGCCCATAGAACCTATAAGTTGCATCCTTGACATTGTCAAGCACTTGGATGGGGACCCCATGGTTGATGATTTGGAAGAAGCCCCACTTCTCAGCTGCATCACAAATTGCATCTCTCACTTTTGGGTCATCCCAATTGGACATGTCAATGATGGGAATGGACTCTTGAGGCACAACTTGGGTCATACTCGTCCTCTCCTCCACTGGTTGGATATATTGCTTTGGGAGGTTCTTTAGGCCCATTTCATAGAGACCCTTTACTCCGTTGCCTTGAAGCATCACAAATTCAGTGAGATCTGAGGGTTTGGTCATGATGGTTGGTGCCATTGCCTTAGAAAATATAGCTCTGGTGCTTGGGAATTGCTTTGAGAATTGCTTGAGTTTTGGTGCTTGGAAAAAACTCATGCCATGCACAACTATTTATATGCAAACATTTGATCCTACAGTTCAACAATTGGATCAGTACGTAGTCACAATTGAAAAGATAGAAGCACAAAGTAAAATAAATAAAAGTTTCCACACCATAACTTGCTTTGATGTTTGCCTCACCAACTCAAATGGCAAGTTACACGTATGATTGCAAATATGATTAGCTATGAAAACACGCATGGAGCATGCATGTCAGCAGAGTGTGGGAGAATAGAGAATACGATCGAGACCAGGTCAATATGAAATTAGCACCACACATTAGCGAGGCACATGTATACGTGGGGCAAAGAATTATTTATGCTCAACTTCATAATGATTCTATTTTTTTTTTGGATATATAGGCAATAGCTCACCCCAAAACAGGGGAGCAAAGATTACGTTAGTTCAGCAATACATGCCACATTCAAACATGGGACACAGATAGCTACAAGCCTACAAACGGAGCAAAACAAAGCAACAATAAACATCATCCTATAGCCTATAAATCATAAGCCATTACATTCAGAAAATAAACCAGAAATAAACCGGAACAAGCATCCATTGTCTCATGTTGTGTTGCTAATCTCAACCTCAGTATAGTTGCTGTCCTTGCGTATGCTGTTCAGTACATTTACCTTCCTTGGTACAGCCAACGCCACTTTCTTAAAGCAGAAGGATTGGATTCTATGTCCTCCACCATACCATACTTCTATCCAGTCATGATTCTACTTGTCACACCTTTCAAAATTAGATGTAACTTTTTAGTATGTATTGGTGAATTTTAAATTATGCTACGATTTCTTTTATGCTATGAAAACTTGTCCTCTAACAATGTAATATCCGTCTTTAATAAAGTTAATTTATATAAAAAGTTTAAGATTAAATATTAATATATATAAATATATAAAAGTGTTCTTGAAAAGATGTAGAGTGTTACTAGCTAAAGGCTAGACATAAGATATTGAAAGAAACTATATTTTATTTAAATACAAGTTCATATGTTCCTAATAGTCGGAGGAGTCTATCTTTCTCTGGGTATTACTTGACTAATCTAAAACTACCAAGAATAAAATGAGCATTGAAAATTTTCAATAAATAATAAATAATTTTAAAATATTTAAACTTTAATAGTTCTAGTTGTGTCTTAGTAGAGAAAACCATATAGCTATTGTATTACATATAATTACATTAAATCATCTCTAGGAAAAATAATATCTTATAATAATATGAGCAATAGATAGTTAAAAGAAATATGTCATGCAATTCATATTTCAACAAGCCTTATTAAAATTATGATCTCTTTACTTTAGTTTCAATTTTCTTTTATCTACTTGTCTCACACATATTCAAATGTCTTATTTTATGAAATTCTCATTCTCTGGTGTTACTCATAGTATCGTGACGACAAAGCAAGACTTTTGCGTTATACTAACCAAGATAGGTAATATAAAAAATCTTATATCTTATCTTTCTACCTTCTTGATAATTAGAAGCAAATCTTAAATGTCTTCTTTTTGAAATTATTTGCTTACTAATATGCATAATTCATAATAAATACAGAGATGCATAAACTTAAGCAATAAATAGAACTTAAATAAAAACTCAAATAACAAAAAATAAACAATAAACTTGAATAATATAAATAAATTCATCACATAATAAATTAAATAGTAAAATATAAAATTAAGCAATAAAATAAATTAAATTAAGTGCACAAGATAAAATTAACTCATAAACTTAAAATAAATAAATTACATAAAAGAATAGAGTTGTCATATCTAAATGTTAATTTCCAAATAGACCAAATTTAAAATCATTCCTATTAAATTTCTTTTAAAACTTTCTCTTCATGATTCATGAGTCTATCTTTATCATCATGGCATATTTAGCATATACAGTCATGTTCTTACAATAGTCATTAGAGTTACAGTAATGTCCATAAGTCAAAGATCATTATACTATCCATAAGTCAAAATATAAAATTCTAAGTAAATGTATAAATAGTTTAATAATTTAAGTCTATGTATAATAAATTTTACTTATTTTAAATATTAGATACAATATTTTACTCTTAATATTAGTCCTCTAGAGAAATTACAATAAAAATTGACAACTAAAAGTAATATATCATTACATAAAGAATATCTTAATAATAAATAATAATGAACAATAATATAAACAAATATTAAATAAAATAATTTGAAATAAATAATTAAATAAATTATAATAATAATAAGTAATAATATAAAAATATTAAACAAAATAACTTAGAATTATTAAACAAAGCTCTAAACTCTCCAAAATGGAGAGGAGTAGCTCAAAGATAATACACCACCAAAACACCTAAGAAATGAGAAGCTACATCACAAATAAAAGATAACACCAATAAATTGACAAAAAGGGACACAAACTGAAATACCTAAGAAATAAGCCCATAATTAAGAGAAAAACACCAAAAAAGACCCAATAACAACACCTTCCAAAAGAGGAATTGTATATTTTAATGGTATTTGAATTATATATGTACCAAGATATAAGAATTGAGAGAAATTTACACTAATATGAGATCTACTAAAATTAAAATTTTTGATTTCAAAATAGGTGAATTCAAAAATTTTGAATTCAATTAAAATTTTTTTTATTTTTTATCTACACACTAAAATAGATCCCATATAATATAAATTCCTCTTAATTTTTATATTATGGTATATTTTCCACCGAAATACTATTAAAAAAAAAAAAACACCCTCCAAAAGAAAGACCACCGAAGATTTTAAGAGTTAGTCAAGTCCTTCACGTTACTGGTGACGTGAGTCTTATGTTTGTTTTATTTTATATTGTAAAGCGATATGGCCATCTATTCAAAACGGTACAGCATACAGCTTTCATGGGTTGAAGGACTTTAACGTGATATTAGGTGGGTTCTTAAATGGGTACAATGAGTTTGTCACCACCAAAGTGATTAAATCTTAACAGTTGAACATTGAATCTAATAGTGAGAAATTAATCTAATAAATAATTAAATTTTATTTTTAATTTTAATTTGCATCTTCCTACTCCACCCTTATCACCAACATCCCATCATTTCCCTCCTTCCTCCCGCAAATCTGCCCGCTCTTGTTTCTGGCATTGGTGTAACATCCCTATTTTTGTAAACAAAACGTAATAAAAATTTTGAATTATTTTCCTTAGGCAGTGTAAGAATTTCTCAGGCAGCATTATGCCATAACAATCTTCACACTCAGGATTATAGGGTAGTGTAATACTGCCGTTGAAAATATGGCACTGCTATATGTTAAAAATTAGGAAATAACAAAAATGCCCCTATAAACTTTTGTTAATTATAGTGATGCCTAGAATTTTTAGAAATTATATTTTGACCCCAAAGATTTAGTCCTATAATAACCCTAGAACTTTTCATGAAATGACCTTCATGTCCCCATATCTGTAGAATTAGCATAATGAGATTTTAAACAGAATAGAATCAGGTGAAACTGTAGAAGTTTAAGTCTCTACTAATTGAGCCACAGAGATAGTCGGGTGTGAAATGATGTGGGGTGCCCTTGGACTTACTCAAAATTACGGAAATGTCATTAGCTATGGAAAACAAAAATAAAAAATAAAAAGGTTCTAAATTTACAAAACATTTAATTTACACTGATAATCAATTTATTTGATTTTATTAACTAAATAAGGTTAATTAGAAAGTAATTAGAGGATAATTAGGAGTTAATTAGATATTAATTAGAGAGATTAGGCTTAAGACCGATAGAATAAATATATAATAATGTAACGTCCAACAAATTTCATTATCTTTAAATCAATTTGTTCGGTTTTATTGAATGAGTGAGATTAATTAGGAATTTATTTGGTAATTCTTTAGGAACAATTGAATATCAATTAGAGAGATGAGAATTTAGAACATTTGCTTGAAACATAGGAGATTTAATAGGAATCTTGTTAAAATCGTTTTACCGATTTAAAAGAAATCGGCAAGGTTTCGGCATTTTAAACTGTCGGAACCGAATCAATAGAATAATATACCCAATAACCCCATGTTTGATGGCTGAAGATTCAGCCACATGACCACTTAAAGTGGCGCAAAGCAGCCATAAATTTCAAGCCTTGTTGGCTCGATTGTGGACCACTTAAAGGAGGCACCAATAGCAACTCAAGCCTTTAACCACCCTCATTAATACTGATCAGATTTTTCTTCCTTTACTCCCTACAATTGCTACGGCCAAGGGGGAGAGAAAAGAGGAACCTGCTGCCTCTCTTCATCTTGTTCTGCACATCCAACCCTGTTAATTCCTCAAGGATCCCTTCCTCATCAACTATTATACTAGATTAAGGTAGGAACTTTATCCTTTCTCTTGTTTTTCTCTGATTTGGGGCTACCTAGGGCTACCCCTTCTCCCTTTGTTTTGATGTTGTATTGGTTGGATATGATAGATTATGGGTGGTTTAAGATGTATGATTGAGTTAGGATTGAAGATTGGATAGATTGATTTAAGGAAATCATGAGTTCAAGACGCTATTAGGGTTTTTCCTCGGCCATCTGTACTGTGGAGTGTACGGCTCCACCTACAGCCATTTAAATTTGATGTATCCATTTTTATATGAAACAAGACATTCAGGGCTTTCCAAACATTAAAATATAAGGTCATTAGATTAGTATAGGGCTAGTTATGAATTTTTGAAGTTTGACCTAGAAATCTGGATTCTCATCTGGGCAGTATGAGTTGAGAAGGGTGTAGCTCACCCTACACAACTCTAAATTGAGTGAAACTAATGCTATTTGAAAGCTAACATATAAAGTAACATCTCATAAAGATTTCAGAGCCAGATTCATTGCTAATCATTCCCAGTACATCAATAAATTTACCTTAAGTTCAAATTGGGCTGGAACAAGGTAGTCCAGTAGTGTCATGTTACGGGGTTTACATCTCAAAATATACTCATGCAAATGATATGAAACTTTATCATTTGAAAGATTGTTCTGTTAGCTTTAAATTGATATAAATTTCATATGATTTCACTCAGATTTCTATTTTTAGTGAATTTTCACTTATAAGGGTGCAGTTTTGGCTAAGTACAAGGCAGCTTGAGGTAAAACACTAATAACTTAAGTTATACAAATCAAAATAAGATGGGGCCAAAAGGGTTGGAAACTAGACACATAGAGCTATGACATATCCAAAATTCAGGTCTAAATGAGTTAAAATGAATTTATGGCCTAAATTAACAAAACCGGGTAGAATCAAAAGGAAGTGGCAGAAAACTAATTCAGGATCAAGGTTATGAAACTTTGTTTGATTTTCGAGCATCTGTACCTTGCATTGATTTTTCTGTAGGAATGACTATCTGGTGGACTAGTACTATTCCGGGGGAAGTGGACTTGATCCGTTATGCTACCGAAATTCCGGCAGAAATATGTGAATTATATAAATGTGATAAACATTTATGTGTTATGCTCATAAGATTCATATATGCAAGAATGATTTAAGTACGATATAAAGTATATTAATGAAATTATGATAGTTTCTGTTATGAATATTCATGATATGAACATAAAATTGTATATGCAAGGATATATGAAAGTAACTGATAAAGCATATGTATGAGTACATTTAGCATGTCTCTGTATGATTATGTATGTAAATAAAAGGATATGAACATATTAAATATGGATCCCTTCACCTTGAGGCAGTTATGAGATCCTTCCTTGTGAAGGCAGTTAAATAGGATAAGCTTAGGTCCCTTTACTTGGAGGCAGTTAATTGGGTCCCTCCCTGTGAAGGCAGTATAAAACTATGAGATCCCTCTACCTTGGAGGTACGTGGTCAAATGAGATCCCTTTACATTGAAGGCAAGTGGTCAGCTGAGATCCCTTTATTATTGAGGCACATGACCAGAAGAGATCCCTTTAATTTAGAGGCACGTGGCCAAAATGAGATCCCTCCAAGACTAGAGGCACGTGGGTCCCCTTGCGGGTCAGTATTGTGTGATGACGGTTACGAGTTAAGATCACTCTTAGATCAGACTACCCAAGGGCAGTAAAGATTAAAGATTAAAATATATGCAAGCATCCTAGGGACGGTGATACGTAACACCTAGGTGTGCTAAGAAAAGAAAGCAAAGAAAGTTAAAGAAAAACACTAGTGCATTTGCATGAATTCAAGTATGAGTATTTGCATAATTATATCCCATGTTTTATTCATGCGGAGACTATTCTATCTACTTATACTGTGATTATTATTCTAAATATGAAATATTGCCAATGTGACTCAAGTGCGTGAATAAAATGAACTCTACTTCGGACAATATATTTTCAAACTATAAAATTGAACAATTTATTTGGCATGATCACCTTCTTCATAATAAACCGAAGCAGCTGGAGATAATAACGATGACACAGCATATGGTAGTTTAATGAATCCTATCGAGAATTTATAATTCTCACTCCTATGTTTATTTCCGTGTTATCTCCAGATAGTTCAGAAGTTCTGAAGAAGGTCCTCCGAGGTGGAGTTGACTAGTAAGATTAAAGGTGGCCGAAGGTTGCTACCAGACAAGGTCCGATTAAGTGACAGTAACAATTCCTAGGTGAGGTATTATGACTTAAGCATAATACCATACTTGGGAGGGTGTTACAACCGGCACCGCCCCACCTCTCTCCTTGACACCACCGCCCCCTTCCACCCCACTAGCACGCCACCGTGTCCCCCTCTCCCACTTCGTCACTGCAACATTGCTCTTGTACCTATGGTTCTTGTTAACGGCCCAGGAGTTCTTGTAAGGTGTTGGCCCAGTGTTGTCAATGACACTTCTCCAGCAGCTTAATGTCATAGGTTATCCAGGAAAAAATGTGTCGCAGAATTGTGCCACTTGTCTCAGCCTAGGTCCCATTGCATCACCGGATTGCTCGCTGTCATCATTGTTTTAAACTTTGGTCCCCTTGTACCGGAGATGCAATTATTGTTCATGGTTTTTATGGTTCTTGTCACCTTATTTGTGAAGTGGGTTCTTGTCTTATTTTGCTCTTGCTGGGTTCTATGGGTTTAAATGAAGTGGGCACACGAGGACAATTGTAATGCCATGCGAATATATCATCAGATCTCGTTTATATTATAGATTTATAGCATTTTGAACTATAAACAAATACGATTACAATCACTTGACCATTTTAAGAGCAAATTATTTTTTTTTGTCCGTTGTCCTCAACATATCCAAAATGTTTAAAGAGAAGAGAGTTGTTATGTGCAGAAATTGTGTCAACCAAGGGTGGATGCAGTCGATTTTTCTTTCTATAATGGGGGAGGAGAGAGGTGGAAAAGAAGGGTGTGGAGGGAGGGGCAAAAAAGTTATTTTGGTACTAGTCACCATGATAGTGCAAACTCATTGTCCCCATCTAAGAGATCTCCCTTATACACCGACTAAACCAAAAGATATGAAAAAGATAGAAATCACCGACCAAATAAAAAAAATGGTAGAAATTAAAGAATTTAATTTGAATGCATTGTTAGTGAAAGAACTTTTACATAGACATCCAATTATATATTGTCATATCAGTAAAATTTTTTGACATAATTACTTACTATTTGAATGGTCATACAAATAGAAAGTTTTAATTGTATGACAGTGCACCTAAATTAAACTTAGAAACTAATTTGTTACAACAATATTTTGCTAAGTATCAATATTCTAGGGAGGATATAGGATACCAATAATTATCTCATTAGTTTTATATATCATTATTTCTCTATTTTACTTTTGCTATTGGTATAGTATTACGTATAGAGTTAGCATGATAATAATTATCTTTGAATATGTATATATTTATTGCTTTAAATCTTTATTTAAATAAATTTATTATTATATAATTTGTTAGGCAAAAATTTGATATTATTATTTTTTTCTCAATTTTATTTGTTGTCTTATTTTAAGTAGTTAATATCTAAGATTTATCTATTTAGTCATTTGTTGTTACAAACTGGACTCAAATAAATTGAACTCTAATGCTCAAAATCAACCTGGAGAAAGCCAATGGTATGATAAATTGGGACTTCCTAAGGGAAACCCTCACGATGTTTGGCTTCCCTCTGAGAATTGTGAATCTTATCCTCAATT